>VONZ01000015.1:1480000-2960000 GCA_012976165.1 Labeo catla | reverse complement strand
AACTTTTGAATAGTAGCGTAAGGTTTTTATTTGTTTTTTATTTGTTTTTGTTTGTTTGTTTTATTCAACCCAGTGTTCTGAATGATAGTGTAGGGTTTTTATTTATTTATTTTACTGAACCCAAATTTTTGAATGGCACTGTAAGGTTGTTTATTTATTTATTTGTTTGTTTGTTTGTTTATTTATTTCTATTACTATGTTATTTATGGTTGATACTGCAAAAACAACATAATCAAGTAGTTGGTCATTAAATAACGGTGCAGTCTTAGACAACACAAATAAAATTAGTTGAAAATGTGTGTAGACTCTGGAATTAGAATCTCCAGTTTTGGCATTTTCACCAGCTAGTTCTTACTCAGAAGCTGTTTGTAGCAGTCTGGTACATTGTGTAAAAAATTACTTTCCTTTTGGACTTAAAAAAAAAACTGCATCTAGACTCCTGGAAATAGCAAGGAATCCGGTCAGTCAGATTGAACTGGCTATTTTATCCCACTTTTGCTACTGTATTTCATGTGCAATATGCATTAGATAGTGCATCTAAGGCTGAGACTCCAGGTGAATGGACTCACTCTTCATCTGACCCACTCAGAGCTGCTGAACAGGGCATAGCACTACTGTTGACTCTAACCTCGGCTTTTTTCCGAAAATGTAGTTGTTGAGAGTGACCTTCATGGAGACGCACACAAACCTGTCAGATTGCCCTCAGTCAGGCCTGTTGGAGTAAAGTGATGGATTGTAGACAAACAAGAGAGGAAAGGGGATGCTGCTGTAAAAAGGAGTTCCTAAGAGGGATGAAGAAGTCAGTGAGAGGAGAAAGGCAGAAAAGATTAATCATTTATGAGAAAGGTACTTGTTGATGGGAGAACATTAATTTGGCACATAGACCATTATTGTATTATATTATATTATATTATATTATTAGATCAGATTATATTATATTACATTATGTTGTATTATAGCCTGTTATTTGGTCTGAACGTCTAATTCATTGGTATTAGCCTTCTTTTATTTATTTATTTATTTATTTATTTGTTTGTTTGAAGGAATGCAGGTTCTAATTTGTAAATGTCATCTTTTTTGTCTATTAATTTGTCAAAATTATTATTATTATTATTATTATTATTGTTATATCCTATAAGAGGACATTGAAAAACTATCCACAATAAGGAAGATCCATTAATTAAATAAGGTCAGTTTTTACTGTTAATTTTTTTTTAATTATTTTTCTCTATTATTTCTCTTTTATTTTATTATTTTATTTTATTTTATTTTATTTTTATGCAGTTGGTTGTTATTATGTCTAACATGCCTAATTGTTATCTAGTTATTTATTTGTGTCTTTGTTTAACAAAAAGGCCTTAATCAAAGTAAATAGATAGAACAGAATGTAGGAAATCCTTTTATTTATTAATTTATTTTTTTTAATTTAATGGTCTGTAACAATAGGAAAATTCAACCATAGCCAAAAATGTCACTATTATATTATATTATATTATATTAATTATTTTATTTTATTTTATTTTATTTTATTTTATTTTAAATTAATTTAATTTAATTTAATTTAATTTAATTTATTTTTATTTTTATTTAATTTAATTTTACTTTTTAACAAACAGGCCTTAATCAAAGTAGAACAGATTTATTATTATTATTATTATTATTATTATTATTATTATTTAATGGTCTGTAACAGTAGGGAAATCCAACCATAAAATGTCACCATTTCTAAATGTTTATTATATTATATTATATTATATTATATTATATATTAGCTTGTTATTGAGTCTAAACATGCCTAATTCATAGGTGTTGGTCTATTTATTTATTTATTTATTTTTTAATTAAAGGAACGTGTGTTCAAATTTGTAAATGACGTTTTATTGTCTATTCATTTGTTGGATTTTTTTTAAAAAAAAAAAAGATTTTTGGCGGTGTCCTCTTTTTGGATTCTCAGAATATGGTCACCCTATTTTATCACTATTTCTATCTCTTGACAAATTAACTTCTTATGACTTCATTTCAACGCAATTCTCCCGTCAACAAGTGCTACTGCATTTCCAGCCCTATTACCGTCACCCTTGTTTGACAGTAATGCTCCAGACTAACTACTGGAAAGAGGAAATGAGAAGGAAGAAAATAGAAGAACACAGGTGAACGAATACAGGAAGACTGAGCGGAAGCTGTCAGCCATCCTGTTGTTCTTCAGAGCTGATGAATATGACTGCTAGTGATGTCTGCTCCACAGAGAACGAGAGAGAAAGAGAGAGAGAGCTTGTCTGTGCTATTTCTGCTGTAGTCATTGCACTGGGTCAAAATGCTAGTGTTTTTCTCTTGCACTTGTGTTTTGTCCTCCCTTTGCTTCTCTAAATTATTCAACGCCCGAGGACGTGCTCCCTCTCTTTCCGTATCTCTCGTACTTGCTTTTCCCACTCTTGGTTTCTTTGTTACTCTTTTTACATTTTATTTCAAGAACACTTCACAAGCTGCGCTCCAAGTTTTCATCAGTTGAAGCTAAACTGAGATGCTGTATGACAGCTTGCGACGATGAAAAACAAAACAAGACAAACAAAAACTGATTTGCTGTGTACAAATACAGACACAATACTGATCTTTGCTTGTACTTCGACATTCAGATACGCTCTGATAGAAACACAACAACTAAGTTCCACAACCTGGTGAGCTGCCTACCTAGACAGCCGTTTAAGACATCATAGGTGCGTTCATGAAAGGAAAAACTGTAATAATACTGCACTGGAATTCAGTGTGACTCACATGAGGAACGTTGTTTCTGTATTTGTACTTCAGGCTATTTTTGAGCTTTCATTTTGGTCAGGATGCCTTAAGAGATTCTCTCTCTCTCTGCTTGTGTACTTGGGTGGCTGTGTGCCCTCACCTTTGACTGATTAATTATATCCAGCGTTTGGAAGAGCTCAAGAACACGTGCGCAGACGAGGTATTATAGACACTGATCATGTTGCTAAAACAGCAAGAGCCAAATATTTATCATGCTAAACAAAATGTCTTGGTACATCTTTGATTAAGGCCACAGCTGAGTCATAAGCTGCTGTCGCCAGTCTGTCACCATGTTCATTCTAGAGGAAAGACAATACTTGAGATCTAGACTTACACTAAGAGTGTAAGTCTTTTTATTTTTGTTACCTCCCTTATTTTATTTTTCTTCAAATAAAATGGCTGTTGTTAGTTTCTACATTTATTATTTTATTTTATTTTTAAAAATAATTTTATTGTATTTTATTAAACATTTTATTTTATTCTGCGTTTATTTAATTTGACAAATTTTGTTTGTCACTACTGAGCTTGGATATTATTTTATTCTTTATAATTACGTATTTTATTTATTCAATGTTATTATTTTATTTAGTTCCACATTTTCATTTTATTTCACATCGTTTTATTTTATTTGTCAGTTTATTTGTCTCTTTTTTTTATTGTATTAATTTATTTTATTTTACTTTTTTAATTAATTTTTTATTTGTCATTTTATTCAACTTTTTACATTTTATCCTGCATTTATTTATTTAATTTTTTATTTATTTAACATTCATTCATAGCTTTTTGTTTTGTTTTAATTGTTACTAGATTATTCCATTTGGGCCATTATTTTATTTTATATTTTATTTTATTCAACATTGTTTTAGTTTAGTTTAGTTTATTCAACATTAGTTTATTTTCTTCTGCATTGCCGTTTTATTTCACAAGTTACATTGTTTTATTTTATTTGTCAGTAGGTTACTCTATTTGGATTTATATTTTTTTATTTATTTTATTTTACTTTTTTAGTTCATTTTTTATTTTTCATTTTATGCAACTTTTTTTATTTTATCCTGCATTCATACATTCATTCATTTATTCATTTAATTATTTATTTAATTATTTTTCATTCATTCGTAGCTTTGTTTTAATTGATACTAGATTACTATTTTATTTTATTTTATTTTACATTATTTTATTTCACAACATTGTTTTATTTTATTTGTCACTGTTACTTTATTCACTTTTACTTTTATTAATTTTAACTTTTAAATTCATTTTTTATTTTTCATTTCATTCAGCATTTTTTTATTTTATCCTCCATTTTTTTATTTATTACTTGCATTCATTAATTCATTCATTCACTTACAGCTTAATTTTTTTTTACTAAATTTTGTTTTTGTTTTTTTTTTTTTTACATTTTTATTTTATTTTATATGCTGCCAGTTTGTTCTGTTTTAATTTCATTTATGTTGTTATTTTTAATTCATTATAAATTTTTATTCTCAATTTTCATTTTATTTAATATTTTATTTTATTTGTCACTATTTTACTCTATTTTATTTGATTTATATATATTTTTTTTTCCTTTGGCAATACAAATGTGCTCTAATGTGTTTATGCCAAGCCAATGATGCACGCTAAATTGAAAAACTGAAATTAAAAGCGAGAGAAGGACAGAGGGAAAGCCTTCCCCCTACAGTCTCTGTCACCCGTCGTGAGGAGCCCTGTGGTTGAATGACAAGTCGAGCGTGAAACGGCCGACTGCCCCCAGAAATCAGAGCTCTGGCCTCCTAGGAACTGATACATGCACATACACACACAGCACAGTGACGGAACAGAGCGGGCCAACGACTCGACTGCTGAGTCTTCTTTCCCCCCCTCGCTCTCTCCCGCTCCGTCTAGTCTCTGATCCATCCATCCTCGCTTTATTCTCAGTGTTTTGCAGCCCACACAAGGACACAGAAGAGAGAGAACGAGCAGAGATAGAGAGAGAGAGAGATTGAAGACGAGAGAAATGCCCGTAGGCTCAATCTGTTCTGTGGTGCGCTACACGCAGGCCATGGGGAGACCTCCACTCACTCCATCAAACTGTCAGACACACACACATTCAGGCTGCAGAGGGAGAGGCTCTTTGCTGCCCTGGAGGCCAGTTCAAGTCAACATCCCATTTCCTTCCTTCCCTGCCTAATTTCTTCAGCACCCTCACTTAAATTCCTACGGCCTAGTGCGCTGTGTGTGTGTGTGTGTGTACGCTACGTGCTTCTGTTTGTCTACAGTTTGTTTTGCTGCTGTTATACACTGAAAAACACTGAGTAAAAAAAAAAAAAATATATTTTCTCAGAAATTGCTGGTACATTTCATGAACAATTACAAAGAAACATAAGCACATTGAATTAACTGTGCAGTTTTGAAGTAGAAAACTGAAACAGTGTTTTCTTGTAAAATAATTTTCATATTAGTTTAACTTTTATTTTATATTTTATTTTATATTAACTTTTAAATTTTTTTACGGTGTAACTGGCTATTTGCAGTACACTTCACCAGCTGATAGTGATCCATGCAAAAAAATATATATATATATACATATAAAAAAATAAATATATATATATAAAACCATCCGAGACAGATAAATGAGAGACACTGTAAAAATATTCTGTTAAATTTATAGTGTAAAAAAATAAAATACACTAAAATAAAATAAAATAATAATAAAATTGCAGCTGTCGTTGCCAGAAACTGACTGTAAAAAATATATGGTTACATTGTTTCAGTTATTACAGGATTACATATTGTGTCTATATTCTTTACAACATATATCCAAAACTGGTTATAAAATTGACAAAATACTACCGAAATTGGCGTTTTATGTCAAAATGTACACTGTAAATGTTTTTTTTTCTCCGAAGTTAAAAGTTAAATAAAACCAACCATTAAAAAAAATGCACTCTTTTTGCTTTAGAGATTTCTATATACTTTGCGAAATATATCCAAAATTGGTTATAAAATTGGCAAAATGCTATTAATAATTGGCTTATTACATCAAAATATACACTACAGTTGTTTTTTTCTGATGTTCTGAATAAAACCAATCCAAAACAAAAAAACATTTCAGTTCTTTTACTTTAAAAATTTCTATATACTTCTCAAAATACAGGTGCATCTCAATAAATTAGAATGTCGTGGAAAAGTTCATTTATTTCAGTAATTCAACTCAAATTGTGAAACTTGTGTATTAAATAAATTCAATGCACACAGACTGAAGTAGTTTAAGTCTTTGTTTCTTTTAATTGTGATGATTTTGGCTCACATTTAACAAAAACCCACCAATTCATCTCAACAAATTAGAATACTTCATAAGACCAATAAAAAAAAAAAAAAAAACATTTTTAGTGAATTGTTGGCCTTCTGGAAAGTATGTTCATTTACTGTATATGTACTCAATACTTGGTAGGGGCTCCTTTTGCTTTAAATCTGCCTCAATTCGGCGTGGCATGGAGGTGATCAGTCTGTGGCACTGCTGAGGTGGTATGGAAGTTCTTCAGTCTGTGTGCAATTTAGTTAATACACAAGTTTCACAATTTGAGTTGAATTACTGAAATAAATGAACTTTTCCACGACATTCTAATTTATTGAGATGCACCTGTATATCCAAAATTGGTTATGAAATTGACAAAATACTACCAAAATTGTTTTTTTACTTCAAAAATGTACACTGTTAATTTTTTTTCTGAAGTTGTAAATAAAACTGATTAAAAAAAAAAAACATTTTTTATCTTTTTACTTTAGAAATGTCTATAAACTTTACAACATATAGCCAAAATTGGTTATAAAATTGACAAAATACTACCAAAAGTGGCTTGTTACAAAATGTACACTGTAATAGTTTTTTTTCTGAAGTTGTAAATAAATCTGGTGATTTAAAACTATTTCAGTCTTTTTACTTTAATAAATGTATATATGCTATACAACATATATACAAAATTGGTTATACAATTGACAAAATACTACTAAATTGGGCTTTTTACTTCAAAATGTAAAGTGTAATTGTTTTTTTTTTTATACATTTCTAAATAAAATAAATGATAAAAAAAAACATTTCAGTCTTTTTACTACTTCAGTCTAATTTCTACATACTTTACAACATATATCCAAATTGGTTATAAAATTGTCAAAATACTACCAAAATTGCCTTTTTACTTCAACACTGTAATTGTTTTTATCCGAAGTTGTAAATAAAACCAATGATGATAAAACTTTAACTTTACTAGCAATTTACTAGCTGTGAATTGGAGTTGATTGTAAATTCCCATATAACATGGCATGTATACAGTAATCAACATTTGAAGTGGATCAAAAAAGTTAATCAAAGTTGTCCTAAGACAAGAATGCGTATTTTGGTTTTAGGACAACTTTGACAAAGGTTTTGATCCACTTCAAATGTTGACTACTATATATATATAGATAGAGGACAGTGTCAAAGACAAAATGCTGTCAGGGTAACTCACACTACACTAAAATGATGTCATAAACATCCACTAAATAGCAGAAAATGCAACAAAAAAGCACTAATGCTTATTACTAATATAAAATAATTACATTAAATAATTCTAGGAATGTCCTTTTACTGTTTTTCACCATAAATTATATGAAAATTCATAGTTTGTATTTTCAGACACCATAAATTTGATAGTATTTGACAATAAAATTACGTATACTAAAGTTTTGGTAATGTACTACTGTGTATGGTAATGTAACCTACAGTTAGCCAATTAAGTGGTTTTACAGTTGCATTTGTTGTTTGTTTTGTTTGTAATGTTTGTTTGTTTGTTTGCTCAAAAGAAAGTTACTCTACACGATAATAGCGTCATCTGGGAAGTCAGCGTAGGAATAGTACATCAAATTTTGAAGTGGTTGATCTGTTTTCCAGAAACAGAGGCCAAGTGTGAGTGGGATGTGCATATCCAAACGGATAGCAGATGATCGATCAAGGCGCATGAAGTGACTAAGTGTAAATAGGCCCTAAGTGCTGTAAAAACTCCCTGTCCTGAGAGATTCCCTGTCACATCACACAAAGCCAAATGCTGTAAGACGTCTCGAATGTTCTCGTGGGCCGGCAGCTGAGAGCCACAAAGGCCCCGTTTGGCTCGCTTACAGACGTTAGTCAGTGATTACAACCAAATGATTCCAGTGTTTAGCAGATAGCTAAAAGACAGCATGAAATGCCATTCAAAACATATTTAACATCTGTATGACTTATTTGAGTGAAACAATGGGAAACAAAGTTTTATTATGGAATCATTGTTACTTACCCCAACCACGCACTGGCAAATCATGCACAATATTGTGCTCATTCATACAGTAATTGTTGTTAATTGTGAAAACTTTTTGTTGTTGTTGTTGTTAATAATAATAATTAGTTGACATAATTAGAATCAAAGAGTGTTTCTATATGCTGCAGCCTAATACACTAATAAACTAATAAAAGTGTAGCTTTTCAAATCTTATGGTGCTTTCACACCTGTAGATCGATTGTTTTGTTCCGAAACAGGGGTTAAAATGATTACAATGTTGCTTTTTATTCATGGTGCGGTTCGCTTTCACACAGCAAAGTTTCTAAACGGACCAAATGTGTTAATACAAGTCACACGCGAGTAAACTGTCCTCTCATTGGTAAAAGTTCCACGTTTTTTTCCGGAATTCCGCTCAGCTGTCATCTATCAGGATGGAACAACAACAGCTTTTTAGGTATCGTTATATTAATTTATAATTTTGAGCAGGAGTCCAGGATTCGTCAGGAAAACATTTTTAAAACACACCTGCTACAAACAGAGCAATAAGACGGCATTATAAAATGAAAAGGCGCGCTTTGATTTTGAATGGCGCAGACAGACACAGATTCATTTTAAGCGGCGGTATTAGCAAAACAACAAAGTTACTGCTGTTCATGGAGCTGTAATTACCCATTATACAGTGTGATAAAGCCTGGTTCGTTGGTCCATCGGATCGGATTGCTTTCTCACTACAACCGAACCGCTCCAGTGTTCGTTTGAAAGCGTACCGAGACCGCCTCTTCAAGGAGGTCTCGGTACGCTTCTTCGGTCCACTTTTGGTGCACGCTCGAATGCGATTGCTACCTTCACACCTGCCCAAACGAACCGCACCAAGAGGGAAAACGAACTCTAGTGCGATTCAACCGAACTAAATGAGGCAGGTGTGAAAACACCCTTATTCTCATATTAGTCTCATTGAAGAATCCCATTTTAGCAAATGCTATTGACACATACAGTATTATGTAATATGATGTAAGGTCCTTGTCAATGATCTCATTACTTTGACAGGTCAAACACACATCTGTGATTCCCACAAAGCCCTTAAGTTTTTGAAGCAGTATTTTTAGTCATTTTCCTAATGCAGTAAATGGCCAAACACTGCTGTTGACATCTTTAACCACCTGTTTGTGAGATTGTCTTGCTGTGTGGCTTGGAAATTTTCCATTTCATTGCATTTAGTTAAGCTGTGATTAAATGCCGCAGTCCAAGGCCAAAAACACATTTAATAAACATTGTTTCTTTAGAAAAGCACTAGTTGAAAAATGTCTTTTTTACTCATTTTTGTTGATCAGTTAGTCATTGCTGACTTGTGTGGGCATATTTATGCAAAACGAGAAAAGCTGCGCTATGTATTGGTGACATCCCATATCTTTTTTTTTTTGCACTTCAGGCTTGCAATATTTATTTCAATTTGTTTTTTTAATTATTATATTATATTATATTATATTATTACTTCAATATATCAAAGGTTTGGATTAATTAAACAGTAGTAATAACTTTGAAGTTTAAGACTGAAGTAACAGCTGCTGAAAAAATCAAAATAAATTAGAAATAGAGTAAATTAAAAAATAAATTAAATTTTTAAAATACATAAAAAATTAAATAAAAAAAAATGATGACATCCCATATCTTTTATTTGTTTCTTTTTCTTTTCTTTTTTAACCTAATGTTAATATAATATAGTATAATAATATAATATAATACTGGATTGTACTGTAAAAATATTGCTCATGCAGTATTAGTTCATGTTAACTAATACATTAACTAATGTTAATAAAATAAAAAAATAAAATAATTATTGTAAACATATTGCTTATACAGTTGTTAACTAATATAATTTAATGTAATATAATATAATATAATATATAAATATTTTTAAATACTGCCAAATTATTGTAAAACTACTGCTCATACAGATGTTAGTTCATGTTAACTTTGTTTCTTTTGCTTTTCTTTTTTTGCAGTTATATTTATTTCATTTTTTAAATTATTACATAATATAATTTATTATATTTTTACATAATATAATTGATTATATTTTATTATAAATAATTAATTTACTGTATTATATTATTACATAATATAATTTATTGTATTATATTATATTATGTTATATTATTGCTCAAAGGTTTGGAATAATTAAACTGAAGTAACAACTTTGAAGTTTAAGACTTCAGAAATAAATGATATTTTTAAATTTTACTTTAAAATCAAAACCTGTTGTTTTCAGTTAAATAATATATATTTATTTTATTACTGTATTTTCGATCATATAAATGCAGTCTTGTTGAGCATGAGATTTTTTTTTAAAAGCATTTAAAATGTTAATGATTCCGAACTTTTAACTGGTATGTTGTATTGTATTGTATTAAAGTTTTAGTTTCAAAAAGTTTTGATTTATCATCTGTTGTCTGTGACCCTTTAACAGACTGCCAGTTCTGAAGTCTTTCTTGTATCATCTTTCTCTATCTCTCATCTCTCTACATCCCTCCCACATCAACTCACGCTCTTGTTTTCCTATATGCATCATTATCTCTCTCTCTCTCTCTCTCTCTCTCTCTCTCCCTCATTTCTACCTTCTACCCCCCGATCAGATCAATAGTTCTTAATCCATCCTCTCTTTGGTCCAGTCACTTCCCATAATGCCCAAAGGCAAAGTCACATGTCAAACTGCTGCATGAATTTGATGCCTTGATCAAATCAAAGTGTGGGCGGCTGGTTTTGATCAATCATTTATGCTGGGGTCAAGGAGAGCTGGTGTCTTCTCATCTCTGAAGGTTGGTGCTCGAGCAGCATGACTGAAATATTATGCTGGCAAAGTTCTGTGAAAGCTCTTTGTTGACCTCGAGTCGGGATGTTGATGTATTTATAGACAAAAACCGTTTGATTATTTTTCTTTCCTTTGCCATTGTAAGCACCCATTTTTATTTCTAACATGCTTTTGTGTAAGAGAGACTCCAGGAATTGTTTGCCCTTCCGTTGCTTAGGGTAAGATATTTAGCATTGGCATGGACTTCGCTTTGTATTAAAAAGTGGTGGGGACAGTGGCGCCAAAGCATGTTTTGGAAGGGGGGACAGTTTTGAATGTCCTGGTGATGTCACAGCATGGTGAAGTTAAAGCTCATGAATACTAATTATGTTACGCTCAAATATTTAGTAATGCTTTACAATAAGGTCTGTATTTTACAGCATTCTGGCTTTCTTTAAAAAAACATATATTATATTATATTATATTATATTATAGGTCAATTTTAGGTCAAAAAGAGGGTTTCTTATGCTCACCAAGGCTGCCTAATTTGACTAAAAATACACTGTAAAAAAAAAAAAAGTTGTTCTAACCCCACTGACTGAATTTTTTAGTTTAGTCACCCAAAATATTCCAGTTGTCACTTAAATGAACATTAGGTAACTTAAAATTTAAAGTTGACTAAACTAAAACAAATTATATTAAGTTGACACAACTTTTTGAAAGAATTGTTTTTATAGTGAAAACAGTAATATTGCGAACTGTTATTTTATTTTATTCTATTTTTATTTTATTTTATTAACAGTAGTTAATGCATTAGTTAACATTAACTAACTACTGTATTAGCAGTATTTTTTTTTTCAAAATTAGGCAGTATCCAAAAATATTTTATTTTATTACTTTGTTTTATAATTAGGCGGTATCCAAATATTAAATTATATTATATTATATTATATTGTATATTATATTAGTAAATGCATTAGTTAACATGAACTAACTACTGTATGAGCAGTATTTTTGCAATAATTAGGTGGTGTCCAATTATTATATTATATTATATTATTATTATGCTATATTAGATAATGCAGTAATTAACATGAACTAACTACTGTGTATGCGTAATATTTTTACAATAATTAGGCAGTATCCAAAAATATATTTTATTTTATTTTATTTTTTTATTTTATGTTATATGTTGTTACTTTATTTTATTTCATTTTATTTCATTTTTTTATTTTATTAACATTAGTTAATGCATTAGTTAACATTAACTAACTACTGTATGAGCAGTATTTTTACAATAATTAGGCAGTATCCAAAACTGTTGTATTTTATTTCATTTTATTTTATTTTATTTTATTTTATTTATTTAATATTATTTTATTTTATTTTACTTTATTAATATTAGTTAATGCATTAGTTAACATTAACTAACTACTGTATGAGCAGTATTTTTACAATAATTAGGCAGTTATATTAATTAGGCAATTATATTATATTATATTAACATTAGGTAATGCATTAGTTAACATTAACTAACTATGTGCAATATATTTTCAAAGCATTTATAAAAATACAATTCTTTGTTGTTTGCTCATGTTGGCTTACAATGCATGTAATGTTAAAAGATATATTTTTTGATTTTAAAAACATTTTAGTAAATGTAGAAATTAAGATTAATAAGCTGTAGAACTATTGTTTTTTTTTGTTTTTTTTTCATATTAACTAATGTTAACAAATGAAACCTTATTGTAAAGTGTTACCAAATGTTTTAATATCATTGTTTATAGTTTTGATAATTAGGTCTGGTCTGTTGTAGAGAATTTGTCACAAACTATTTAATAAGGTGGTCGGGACGAAATCATTCTTGGCAAAAAGTCACGTAATTGATGCCTGTGAGCACCGGCCTTTTGTTGTTTGTCATGCTAGTTGGAGTTACACTACTACGATCTGCGCTCAGTCCCTTGAGACTGTCTAAAGTGACTCAAGTTTCCCGCTGGGCGGCTGAGAGGGAGAGTCGCCTAAAGTGAACACTAACAGATACAGCCTTGTGTTCAATTATTTAAAGGCCGTAGTGTTGTATTCACGGACTCACTCACTGCTACAATGGATTGTTTGTGCTAAGTGTACATTTGAAAGCCTAGAATTGATCTTTGACCTTCACCTCAGTTTGACCTTCCAGGAAGAAGTTGGCCTCTGTGATTATATATTATGAAGAAACAGCTGAGCTTAAACCTATATGATTGACAGTTGACCTTGAACAAGTTGGTTCGTACAGAAAAAACGATTCAGTCACTCATTTTCATCACTCATTTGTATTTTCATAGTCAAATGCATTGTTTTAGTTAGTGACTGTTTTTGATTAGTTTCTATTATTGATTTGGATAAGAGTGCCTGACACATGCATGAATATAAATGTAGTTTAGAACTAATATGTTGTTTATGGCTCCAATATGATTCCTATTGCAGTGTGTTTCCATAACGGTCTCTTAAAGAAACATTTTGAACATCAATTAAGCTGAATCTGTTATTGAATTGGACCAGTGTTATTTTAGTATGATTTACATACTATAATTTTTTATCTATATTTTAAATCTAGTTTTTATTTTTCCTTTTTTATTTATTTTGTATTTTTTATATTTCTATTTAGCTTAAATGTATTTTTTATTTTCCTAATAATTTATTTTATATTTATGGAAGCCTGTTTCCACCACTGAGTAAAATATAAAAAAGGTAATTGCGACTTTTTATACTCAGAATTGCGAATTTAAGTCAGAATTGTGAGATAAATCTGTCTTTTTCCTCCCTCAAAAATGTAACTTTATAACTCACAATCTCACAATTTGTGGGAAAAGAGATTTGTGAGTTTTTATATCACAATTCTGACTTTATTTCTCACAATTGCGAGTTTATATCGTGCAATTTTGAGAAAAAGTCATAATTGTGAGTTTATATCTCACAATGCAATTGCGAGTTATAAATTTAGAATTGCAAGGTGTAAATTCACAATTGCGAGAAAAAAAACTAAATTGCAAGATACAAACTCACATTTGCAAGAAAAAAGTCTGAATTGTGAGTTTTTATTTTGCAATTCTGACTTTTTTCTTGCATTAGTGAGTTTACATCTCACAATTCTCTCTTTTTTTTCTTAGAATTGTGAGTTTACATCTTTCAATTCTGACTTTTTTTTCTCAGGATTGTGAGATATAAACTTGCAATTCTGAGAACATACCAGTCTTTTTACCCCCTCAGAATTGGACTTTATAACTTGCAATTGCAACTTTATATCTCACAATTCTGAAAAAAAAAAGTCAGAATTACGAGAAAAAAAAGCCAGAATTGCAAGATACAAACTCGCATTTGTGAGAAAAATTCGGAATTGAGAGCTTATCTTGCAATACTGAATAAAAAGTCAGAATTGCGAGATGTAAACTCGCAGTTGCAAGAAAAAAAGTCTGAATTGCAAGATACAAACTTGCATTTGCGATAAGGAAAGTCTGAATTGTGTGGGGTTTTTTTGTGTTTGCATTTCTGTGTTTGAATAAAGTTGTGTTTATATCTTGTAGTTCTGACTTTATAACTCGCAATTGCGAGTTATAAAATTAGAATTGCAAGATGTAAACTCACAACTGCGAGAAAAAAATGTCAGAATTACGATACAAATTTGCATTTGCGAGAAAAAAAAAAGTCTGAATTGTGAGTTTTTATTTTGCTATTTTTACTTTTTTCTCACAATTGTGAGGTTACATCTCGCTATTGATTGATTTTTCAATTCTGAGAAAAAAGTCAGTTACGAGAAAAAAAGCCAGAATTGTGAGATACAAACTCGCATTTGTGAGAAAAAGTCAGAACTGAGAGTTTATATCCTGCAATTCTGAATAAAAAGTAAGAATTGCGAGACGTAAACAAGCAGTTGCGATTTGCAACAAACTTGCGTTTGCGAGAAACGAAATCTGAATTGTGCGTTTTTATTTTGCGATTCTGATTTTCTCACAATTGTGAGTTTATATCACGCAATTTTGAGAAAAAGTCAGAACTGTTTATATCTCGCGATTCTGACTTTATAACTATCAGAATTGCAAAATGTAAACTTACAGTTGCGAGAAAAAAATGTCAGAATTGCAAGAAACAGGCTTGCATATGTAATTAATATTATTTATTATCTAATAACTCAACGTTTACTTTATTCATTTTAGTTAGTTGCCGAGGCAAAATTGACATTTCTTATTTTGTTTCAGTTATTAAAAATATTTGTAATAGCTTTAGTTAACGATAACAACACCGAATGGACATCATTATAAACGTGAGGCATTTTTCAATCTTTATATGCTAAAATGTGGTCATGTTTGGATGAGGATATTCCCTGACTAAACTCGTTGAAGACACATGCCTGCATTCAGCGCTCTCGACGTTCTTTTCTCCATAATACGGATCACGAGATGATCGTTGTTGTGTCAGATCAGCAGCAGACAGGCCTCATTATTATTGCACGTGCTGACAGCCCCCGATGATGTCACTGTTGTTCTGTTGCCATGGCGCTGACAGCGAAATGTATTCGCGGAAGGTGCCGAGATCTGGTTTTGCATATTTTTTGGTCTCTCTGGCATCCTGTACTGCTGGAATCAGTATTCATCCAGACATCCCCAGGCAGACGCTGATGTTGAGCCAGCATGGCTGTCGTCAGGCTAGTTTCTCACTCCCCCTCCAAGGCCAATTCATTCCCAATCTCCTCAGCATGTGACAGGTGCAACTGTGTTATTGATTTGGGCAGTCGGTTTTAATGTGCTCCGGGATGCGCAACGCTTATTGTCTTCCCCCCCTTGGTGTGCGTGTCTATTAAAATGCTGCCAGGAAAATGTTCTGAAATATTAGACAGTTCCCCCCTTCTCCTCCCATTCCCATTTCAGCTGAAATATATAAGCCCGTCGGCAGGCCAAAACCGAAGCCACGGGGTCCAGAGTGAGACTCGCTGCGAATAAATCACACTCGCTCGCTCACGCACACACATGCGGACGTGCCGCGGCGTTCATGAGGGAGTCTGTAAATAAAGCACGCTCACCAAATGTGAAGAAAGCTGTTTAAATGTCAAAACCATCTTCACGGGAGATGACAGGAGAAGCTGTAATGTCCAATGTAAACATAACACCACATTTTATTGTATCGCTCACTGTGTCCATCTCGCATGTTTTTCCACTCTGCATCTGTCTGCTGCATTTACCGCAGTATTTATGGATTTATGTGTTGTGCAATTTAGTTTCAGATGCAACAAGCGTACTTTCAAATATACAATCGGGGTGCTAAAATTCTTTATTTACACGGCACAACAAGAAAACATAGTCTATTCTACTTTAACTCTAATTTAATATTGTGGTAATTCAGTACTGTGGTATCATGGTACTTTTTTTTAATTGATATATTTAGTATAGTTTTATAACATATATTAAATGTTTTTAGTCAAATAAGTATATACTTGGGTGTGTAAAATAAAATGTAAAAAATAATAAATAATTATAAGATATTACTCCACACACATACATACACACTGCATACTAATAATAATATTATATAGTATATATTATTTATATAGTGTATTGTATTTTAGTAGTGTATAAGTATAGTAGTAGAATTCATTTTAATATATTTAATTTATATATATATATATATATATAATTGATAAAAAAATATATAATTTATATTATATTATATTGATTATATTGATTATATGATAACATATAATACAGATAACTACTTTTAATTTTCAAAAAGTCGTTTTTTATTACGTTATCATGTTTTTATTGTGTTAGTAAGCTGTATTTTTTCAGTTATTTTTACTTAATCAAAATAACCCTACAATTATTTTAGTTAGTTTAACTAAATTATTATACTTAGTTTGTATATATTAATACTAATATATATATATATATATATATATATAAATTATACTAAATATATAATATATAGTATTAATATATACAAACTAAGTATATTAATTATAATTATTATATTATATTAAAAGTATGTATTATTAATACTTAGTTTGTATATATTAATACTAAAATAATTATATATATGTGTGTGTGTATGTATGTATGTATATATAATATATATAAAATGTTATACCTTTTTGTATTAATGTGTTTTATATAATGTATTACTTGAAATACGTATTTTAATACTAAAATTTATGTATGTATATATATGTTTATATATAATTTCATGTTTATATATTTTATAAAATCCAAAACACTATATTTAAATATCCAGAGCACAATACCATGGTACAGTAAAGGAAGTTTTTCCAGTGTATATTTATGGTCTTTCCATGGTCGGGTCACAACTGTTTGCCTTTCTCTCTCCTAATATGGGTTTTGTTTCTCAGAATTATGTTTGCAGTCTATTCTGAATGAATTTGATCCATGTCTTCCTGTTTGTCTCTGCTTAGGTCTACCTTTTCTGTTTTCGCCCGCTTTTGGGTTCAGTTGGGGCTCTTTTTGTCACACAGGATGTAGGTGTGCCCAAGTCTTGTGTGCTCAAAGTGCATACATATCACACCCACATACTTGCACACGCAAATGCACACAATCTTATATGTTACGGCCTAGCAAACAATACACTCCAGGTGGAATGTTAGCCACAATGGCCGTTATGCCAGATACAGTCAAACACAGCTTTTGTCATTTACTAGAGCAGAGAAAAGTAACCATGTGTTTGAATCACTGACAGAGCTGTTTGCTTTGAACTGTTTGACATCCACATCGCCTAACAAGAAAATCCCACCTGAATAAGAACATGATTGACAATCGGCTAAGCCACTTTGTTTGTGCTAATGCCTTGGACCTACAGTGGATGACTTGTGACAAGTAGAGCTGAGCAATTAGGATTTGTTTAGCCAGTGCTGCAAAGGACAGAGAGTCAATGAATGGCTCCCTCTAATCCACAGCATAGACTCACACAAATGTACATGAAACATCTATACACACAAAGGCGCGCTGCTGAACCGTGTGCTGAATTTCCATAGAGCGAATGCAGGCTTTTGAATTTAAGACCGTTCTGAGAGTTTTCCTGTCCCTGGCTGCAGTTGTTGTCTGATCTTTATTTTCATGCGAGCTATAGGAAAGTGTGCAGTGAAACCCTGTGTGGGAGGTTGTACGGTTGAGCGTATACAAAGGCTCCACACAGGCACAAACAAATTAAGCCACAAGAAATCTGTTTATGCGTCTGCTGCTTCGAGCAGGACCTGTTGTTATTATTGGAAACTGAGAAACAGTTAAACAATAATTGTCTGTTGTCTTAATGGTTTTATTGTTTATAACATATTCAAAGGAGATAATGTGCATTAACAGCTGAAGACAAAGATGTTCTTTACCTCTGTCATCCCTGTCCAAGTTTTTATTTTATTTTATTTTATCTACCTTTTTTTGGTAACAGTTTACAACACTTTACTCATTTGTTAATGCATTAACTAACATTAAAAATGAGCAATACATTTGTTATTTATTAGTCACCGTTTATGTCAGTTGATGCTTGCCAACTTGCCGATATTTGTTTATGTTAGCTCAGGTCCACTGAATAAATATTAACAAATGCAACTTTTGATTTTAACAATTGATTATTAAATACTTACTAATATGAACTAAGTCTATTTAAAAATTTATTTTAGATGCTTTCAGAAGTATTTTTAGAGCTGCAAAACGATTAGTCACAATTAATCGATTCAAAATAAAAGTTTATGTTTACATACTATATGTGAGTGTGCTGTGTATATGTATTATGTATATATAAAAACACACATATGTGTATATTTAAAGAAACATTTGTATGTATTGTATTTGTGTGTAAACACTTGTATATAATTTATATTATATATAAATAGAAATATTTTACATGTAAATCTAACATATCTTTCTTTAATATATACATGTATGTGTGTGTATTTATATATAGATAGTAAATATACACAGTACACACACATATAGTATGTAAACATAAACTTTTATTTTGAATCGATTAATCGCAACTAATCGTTTTGCAGCTCTAGTATTTTTAGAAGAGTTTAGATGCTTTTAGAAAAATTTACAAGTAGTTTTAATTGGCTAATCTCATGTTAACATATGTAGTTAAATTATGTTAAAAATGTAACCTTATTGTAAAGTTTTGTTACTTTACATACTATAGTACCTTTTGAAGATACGGTAAGATTTAGCGTTGTTCAGCAAATTTCATGGGGAAAATCCAGTAATTTCAATATAATTATAAGTAGTTTTTTTGTGAGGATGAAAGATTTCCACAAACATATTTTGCATTGGGTTCATGTTGGTCACAAACAGCAGAAAGATGCTCGGTTTGAAAGTGGCTTCTGTGTGAGTGGTGTTTCTTGCATTGCAACAATGGATAAAGTTGGAAAATCTTAGAGCTGTGTTCAACTCTAAACTGTACACTTGTGAATATCTCTCATTAATGAGTACATGCAAACTCAGACGTAAACAAGTGATCATATTCTAAGTGTAGACTAAAGAAGGTTGCATGGAAAATTCTCATTTCAGCAGGAAAAAACAGACTTCAGATCCTCATTAAGAAAACAAAAGTGAGTGGTTGTGATCAGTCCTTTAAGTGCAAATGGCTTGTAATTGCTCATTTGCATATGCATAATTGCAGTCCATTTATGCCGCGAGACCCGAAATGTCCTCCACCACTCGTTCAAATGAAAGGCTAGAAGCGCAAGAGTGTGCAATAATGGCCTGGCATGAAAAATTTATGGAGGAATACGGCACTCCAGCGCCTGCTAAGTGTTGTAGAGGGTATTTTGTAACAGGGAGAGAGGGAGACAGCGTATCCTAATTTTATTTTTTTTTAGATGTTTTAAAGTTTGTACTGCTGGCAATTTTCTGTGCTCCACTGTCCCTCGTAAATTAGTCGAAGTCCTTCATAAAGCCTCTTTTCTGCACCTTTCACCTTTCTTTTAACTAGCTTTGTAGCACCGCAGATTAACTTCGAGCTAGATAGAGAAATACTGCATTATATCTTCAGAAGAACATTTCTTGGGTAAAGTAACATATAGATGTAATGCATACAGTTATTTTACAGTTAATTATTTTACCAAAATAAGAGGAATCATACGAAATAGATGTTGTTGTTTTTTATTTAGTACTGACCTGAATAAGATTTTTCACATAAAAGACGTTTATCCTGCTGGAAAAAAAACAGCTAAAACCAACCTAGGCTGGTTGGTTGGTCTTAGCTGGTTTAAGCTGGAAGTAGCTGGTTTTAGCTGGTCTCCCAGCCTGGCTAGGCTGGTCAGGCTGGTTTTAGCTGGTAGTTCCAGCTGGTCTCCCAGCCTGACCAGCTAAGACCAGCCTGGCCAGCTAAGGAAGTGGCCAAAACCCCTCTAAATCCAGCCAACCAGCTCAGGCTGTTTTTTCAGCCGGGTATATAGTCCACAAGAGAAAATAATAGTTGAATTTGTAAAAATGAAGTTTACATACACTTGATTCTTAATACTGTGTTGTTACCTCAATGATCTGTGTTTTTTATTTAGTGATAGTTGTTCATGAGTCTCTTGTTTGTCCTGAACAGTTAAACTGCCTGCTGTTCTTCAGAAAAATCCTTCAGGTCCCACAAATTCATTGGTTTTTCAGCTTTTTTCTGTATTTGAACCCTTTCGAACAATGACTGTATGATTTCGAGATCCATCTTTTCACACTGAGGACAACTGAGGGACTCATATGCAACTATTACAGAAGGTTCAAACACTCACTGATGCTCCAGAAGGAAACACAATGCATTGAGAGCTGGGGGGGGGCGGGGTGAAAACTTTGGAACAGAATGAAGATGTGTACATTTTTCTTATTTTGCCTAAATATCTTTTCTTTTTTTTAATACTGCCCTTCAGAAGCTACAGAGGATACTTACATCCTTGTGTCCCAAAACACAAAATAAGTTACATTTTCCCTGATCTTCAAATTCAAAAAGTTTTCACCCCCCGGCTCTTAATGCAACATTTTTCCTTCTTGAAGCATCAGTGAGTGTTTGAAACTTCTGTAATAGTTGCATATGAGTCCCTCAGTTGTCCTCAGTGTGAAAAGATGGATCTTAAAATCATACAGTCATTGTTGGAAAGGGCTCAAATACACAAAATTGCTGAAAAACCAAAGAATTTGGTGCTGAAGAACAGCGGGCAGTTTAACTGTTCAGGACAAAGAAGAGACTCATGAACAACTATCACTAAACAAAAAAACAGCTGTGGATCATTCAAGTAACAACATAGTATTAGGAATCAAGGGTAAGTAAACTTTTGGGTCAGTACTAAATAAAAAATAACATGCATGTTGTATTGTCCCTTTTAATTTGGTAAAATAATTAACATTTTTGCAGATTCTGCAAGGTGTATGTAAACTTTTGACCTCAACTGTACATCCAAAAACACTATGTAATGTGCTTCACTTAATGTATTCACATTCAAAATCAGGTGGATTTTGACACAAACAATATGCTTTGTTATAATATTCATGGTTATTTTATTTTTTGCAACTTTCAAGACATTTTTTTTTTTGTTTTTCTACTTGAGAAATATAGTACAAAGCAAAAGGAAATTATTTAGGATAAAAAGAGAAAATGTGATCGGGATACAAACTTTGAGCCAAGGACCCTCAGATTTTCTTCTCTACAAACATAAACATATCAAATCATGCAAAATATGTTTTAACAAAAACATTCTGTAAAATATCATATAGATAGAGGTTGACAGACAAACATTTTTGTCTATAAATATAAAAATGTAATGGTTAAAAATGGACTTCTCCTGCTTCATCCTTAGAATTTTCCTCAAAATGCTTTTCTGTTGTTGTACGCTATAGAGCTAAAAATGAAACTATTTAAGATGTGAAATTCACTTGCTTTTTTGTCTCAGCACCGGCGGGCTGTCAGGTAGCTTTCGCATACTTCCTCCCCCCCCTCCTCCTCATCTCGTCCATATACGAATAATTTCCCCTTAACTTTCCATCTATTATCATGCAATGAGTTGCTCGACTCCTCAACCCGCTCCTGAAAACCGATGGAAAAGTTGGATTTTCTGGTGTCTCGCTTTTGAACCATGGCAGCCTCTTTCAAATGTATCACTTTATCCCCTTCATCACCTCCATTTTTGTTGAAAGGTGTCACTGAAAGAAGGAAAAAAAGAGGAGCCGTAAAAATCATACCTGAACCGATAATGAGGTCGGAGAATGAATGAATAATTCTCTCATATCTTTTTCTTCTCACTGTCTCCTTACAGTGTGACAGCGAGAGTGACATCGATGACAAGGTAAGACTTCTTTTCATGAGTGTTTGTGTGTGCGGCTCTGTTTACTTAACCCGCCGTCGAGTGAGTAAGAGTGATTTTGGAGTTTATAGTATGAAAGCCTGTCGCCTGTCTGCGTGCGTGTTTGTGTATGTGTATGTAGATGACAGAAAATGGCTGCCAGTCTTGTGATTGTTGTTTATTTGCATATTACAGGGATACAAAGGCAAACGCAGTGCGATAGAGAGAAAGTACACTTATTGCCGAAGTGTTTTAAGCTTTCTGTGAGGTGTCATTGTGTTTGGCGTGTCAATTCGACTACTTTGAAGTTGTTTGAAGTTAAAAAGTAGTCACCTGTCTTGATGTTTGTGCTAGTTAATTCTAGACAGGAAGTACTATTGTGAACTTCACTTAAAGAGGTGAGCACCTTGTAAATGTGAAGAAAAAGTGCCTTTCATTAGCTGAAGTAACTGTTATTCTTTGTTAGCATTGGTGTAGTATTCTGTTAGTGTTTTCCATCTATTTAACCAATGTTATTTAATGTTTCTGTTAAAGGTTTACATAATTTGCCTGACAGTCTTGATGTGAGTTTTGAATTTGATTCATTATCTCATTAGAGGACGTTAAATGACAGAACTAGTCTCTAACAGATTCTTTTGTTTAATATGATATATATAACATCCACACAAGCTTGTCACAGGCTACTTATGAGGTGTTATATTTGCATATTCTTTGCAATATAAACAAGAGCTACAGCCATATAGTGATGGATAGATAGGCCCCAGATTATACCATTATGTCTAATTTGTTATTCAAATGTGCTCTGGTCACGAATGCTTTCGAGATTTGGTTAGCGGTTTGTAGGTTGCCAGATCTTTTCCAGTGGAATGTTTTCCCCGGCACCTTTAGCGCTTGTTTATCTTTTAATATTGATAACCTTAATATGTCTGTCACCCATATAAACAGCATGTAGCTCCAGTGGAAGTGTAACACGTGTTAATTCCCCTGCAGTTAAGCAATTACTCCCTGCTAAATGAATGTGATAGCATAACTAATCTCCTGTAAGCCAAGCTCCCAGTTCAGTGGAAAACGTCTCCGGCGCGCTCTATAAATAATACATTGATAGCGAGCAGCAATTTGCATTAACCGCAGCTCACGCTAGTCAATAGGCTTTTATCTCTCTCCTCATTGAGGCAGATGGTAAGAGAAAACCTCTTTGGATTTGACACGATGAAGAGAGGGACTTTTAGAGGCTGCTATTCTTTTAACACTGGTAGGTTTCAGAGAAAAGAGAAATGGGGTATTCCACACGTATTTTAGGGCCTTATTGTGGGTCTCGTTCTCTCAATCAGCTTGCGTTCCTCAAATCCTAGATGATGATATCAAGGATGCATTTTATTGGTCACAAGGTATTTATGTGTTAGATTATGTGCTTCTAGGCATTCGAACTGATCATAACAGATCTAGGGCAAAGAAAGTAGAGGGAAAATAGTGGCATGCAGTCAGAGCCAAGTTTGAGGTGTACAGCATAAATTTTTATTTTAATAAGTCTGTGTTGTTCCTAGTGCAAGTTCTGGCCATTATTAAAACTATTTTTTAGGCATGGCACTGGTAGTATCTTTTTTTTGTTTGTTTGTTTTTTGGTCACGGAGGTTCCGTTGCAATACTATTCTTATACTATTCACTATTGCAATACTATTCAATACTATTCACAGGCTTGTAATATAGACACTTCTATTCAAAAGTAAGATTTAAAAAAAAAAAAAAAAATTAGTACTTTCATTCAAAAAAAAAAAAACACATCAAATAATCAAAAGTGCCAGTAAAGACATCTATAATGTTACAAGGTTTTTATTCAAATAAATGTTGTTTATTTTGAACTTTCTGTTCACTTTCTGTTCAGAAAAATAATATATGGTTTCCACAAAAAAAAAGATTCAACAATAATAAGAAATGTTTCTTGAGATATATATATATATATATATATATATATATATATATAAACCTAATTAGTTACATGATGTGTCGATTAACTAATCTAATTAATCACAAAATAAATTTGACTGTGGAAATACCCACAAAAGATTATTTAACATTTATTTAATTTTTGTGTTAAATGAGAAAGTATCAAGTAGACAGTACAAATTGTAGCTCTATAAAGAAATATTTTATTTGATTCCACATAAAATTTATTGCGCTTAAACATTTAGGCTGCAACAGTAAAATATGGAGCATAAAAGAAGATTTTAAGAAACATCTCAGTCATTTTCGTTCATACAATGAAAGTTATTAGTAAGAACAGTCTTAGGGTGACATAGGGTGAGTAAATGATGACAGAATTTTCATTTTTATTTTTTAATTTTAATGAAATGATACTCTAAATAAGAATCTAAATCTGCCAGCAGGTGGCGGTAAATGTCTTTATGAGTCATTCACTCATTCTATTTGATTCGTTCAAATGGCTGATTCATTCAGGAATTCAGTAAATGTTTCTCTTTATGAATGTACCTTTGAATCATTGATTCACATGATTCGTTCAAAACACGGATTCATGTGACAATTCTGCTATGGCTTCAATGGTAATATGTTCTCTGCAAAATTTAGCAAAAACACATAATATTGTGTTTAAAATATAACACTATATCAACTTCTTATTTACTGAACTGTTGTATAAAATCACAATTAAGCTCGGACAACCCTGATCGGACAAAATTAGCACTCCTGTCATATTGCTCTTGCTGCCTGTCTGATGTTGTGTGATATGTGATATAAAAATTTTTTTGCACCAATACCTTGAATTTCAGGGCATAACTGCATTTATGGAGTTGTTGCCCTGCAACATAGCAACATATTTGTCAACAGTTGACTATAAGAAATATACAGGGCAGGGCCTGTGCGTTAATTATGTTAAAATATTTGAATCTTGTTATTTTTTAATTTATATATACATAAATAACATTAATAAAATACAAACTTACGAATAGTAATATATATGCACTTTTTCTTAGATGGATATATGTAACACGTGAAGGGCAATTCTGTTCATTTTAAATGCAGAAGCAGACTTTTTTTTTTTTTTTTGCATCTGTGAGAACATGTGGAAACAATTGCAGCGCTCAGAGTCAGAGAGAGTTTGTGTTTCTTCGGAAGAATGCATTAGATTGGGATTTCTTGTCTCCTCTTCTGTATATAATAGCTGTATGTGAGATCTGCTTGGAGGGCTTTGAGAAAACAAGCCATGGTTGTTGTGGTGTTTTTGTCCAGGTGCGCAGGTGAACACCTCATAGGTGTTTTTCTATGCACTTATCCATCTTAGCCAGCAAGCAGAAGCAAGATAACATGTTTACCTCTTCAAAAATCATAATTGCTTTGCATAAAGAAAAGAATAAACACTGTTATTTGTAATTATATACATTTAAATCTAATCTAAAGCATTAGTCTTTCCCTCCTGTTGAATAGTAACAGGTGTCTTCCCCTGGACAATAGCTCCTTTGAACAGTTGCAGGAAGAACGGGAACGTTCTCTCTCATGGCGTTTTTACACATTACTACGTTATAAAACAGCCCGCAGGTGCGCTGGAGGGGCCTAATCAGTTGGGCTGATTTGAATAAAATTGCTTTATGTGTAGATCGAGTCCACTTATTAACAAAGACATCACGACTCGTTCAAAGAAAACAGCTCACGCGGTGCATGACAGATGATACCACCTGAGGGTTAGAGCCATCCCAGAAATTACATACGCAGTTGCGGCCAAAACTTTTACAACTAGCTTTGATGCATTTTAGATTTGTATTCATATTGTATGATTTTTGTTTTCATTGTTCTGCTTTTTTTTGGAACAATCTTTTCCCGTTCTGAAATGCCTGACAGCTGGTTTTGTGAGCGTTTCTAAAAGAAATGATTTCCTTTTAAGGTTCCTGCGAAGAAAGATTGAACAGTGATAAAGAGCTTCATCTCTTTAACTGGATTCATTTTTTGTGCACCAGTTTTCTAGCATGCATTAGCATGTACATTGTCCAAATGTATGTTTCTTATTGTGAATAATCAATGCATGTTATTCCTATATATAGTCATCTATAATCACATAAGTGACTCTTTCTACAACATGACTTTACTTTTGACGTCTTTTAGATTTTGTGGACTATTGGATAATGGTAACCAATAGCCAAATAGCTATTTAAACATTGTTTTAGAAAATTTAGTCTGACTCCATTCTGGTATGTAATGTCCACGTTTCATGGTCCAGTTGGTTCCAGATGCCCTGTATTTTTCTCATGAATGTCCTGTTTTGAATTACACAAGTCAAATTGGTTGCGAACAGCAGATCGTGTTGACTTTAAGTCGGTAACATTCTCAGAAATGTGGGAAGAGTGGGAAGTAGATTCCAATGGTTTGGATTAGATTTGGTTTTGATCAGTTTGGATATTTTTTGGATTAGATATTTTTTGGTTTAGATAGTGCTATTTATATCTATATATGGTTTCAAATGTTTGGTATGAGTTTAGAGTTTAAAAGAAACTAATACTTTTACCTAGAAAGCATGCATTAATGTTACAAGTAATTTCCATTACAAATAAATGCTGTTCTTTTGACCTCTCTATTCATTAAAAAATCTTTAAAAGAAGTATTTTTAAACATTTCTTGAGTACCAGTTCAGGATATTAGAATGATTTCTGAAGGTTCATGAGACCCTGAAGACTGGAATAATGGCTGCTGCAAATTCAGCTTTACCAGTACAGGAATAAATTGCATTTTAAATTATTACGAAATAGAAAAGTTATTTTAAATTATTTTGATATTCCTATATATATATATATATTTTTTTTTTTTTCTGTATTTTTGATCAAATACATGCAGCCTTAGTAAGTGTGAGATACTTTTTGCAGTAAAAAAACAAACAAACAAAACAAAATGTAATTAGATTTTTAGATTGTTTTACATTGTTTTGTATTGATTCAATTGTGACCCAGGACCATAAAACCAGTCATAAGGGTCAATTTTTATACATAATCTGAAAGCTGAATAAATAAGTTTTCTGTTGGTGTATGGTTTGGTAGGACAATATTTGGCTGAGATACAACTATTTAAAAATATCTAAATATTGAGAAAATTGCCTTTAAAATTGTCCAAATGAAGTTCTTAGCAATGCGTATTACAAATCAAAAATTAAGTTTGATATGTTTAGGGTAGGAAATTTACAAAATATCTTCATGGAACATTATCTTTACTTAATATCCTAATGATTTTTGGCATAAAAGAAAAATAGATAATTTTGACTCATACAATGTAATCTGGTTCAAATGCAACTTAAAGGGGACATATCATGAAAATCTGACTTTTCCATGTTTAAATGTTATAATCAGGACTCCAGTGCATCTACCAACCCAAATAACAGTAACTTTGTTTTAGTAAGCCTTTCTCTGCAAGCATGTGAAAAAACGAGCCGCTCAGATTTCGCTCACCTAGTGACGTAGAAGGGGGTGCCACCATTTTGTTTTTACGATTTCTTTCCCAGCTGTTTACCTTTGCAGACATAACCGACTGTGTTTTTGTAAGGTGTGTGTGTTTTGTTTGTATTTGACAGTTTAAGCACAATAAGACATGAAAGAGAGCTTAGTTTAATATTCACACACCGTGTGACAGCGCTTTCTGTGCTCGTGCTTCCAATGTATGCACTCAGAAAACGTATATCAGAAGTTTAAACTGATGTGGCTTTAAAACTCATGATTTCAACACAACAGACATGATAATCAAAACCAAACAGATGTTTTTTAGCAGAGCAGCAGCTCATTTGCATTTAAAGAGACATGCACGGAAATGGCATGTTTCTGTTTCCACTCAAATGGCAGAGCAGCAGCTCATTTACATTTAAAGAGACATGCACGGAAACGGCATGTTTCTGTTTCCACTCAAAATAGGCATTTTCAAAATAATATAATGATCTGTGGAGTATTTTGAGCTGAAACTTCACAGACACTTTCTGAGGACACTTGAGACTTATATTACATCTTGTAAAAAGGGCATAATAGGTGTGCTTTAAAATAAAATTGAGTTCACCAGTTAGACAGTATGTACAATAAAAGATCCAAAAGGCATATATGAATGCTTGCATTGTCGGTGCTTGCATTGTCACAGATTTCCACAGTTGCATGACTCAGGGACAGAGCTGTCAGGTGTGATTCTATCTCACCTGACAGGTGAACACTGAAAACTGTCTATTTTGTTGGGCAGCTTAAAGAGATTTCTGTTATTTCATTCCTCTTGTATCTCTGTCCGTTACATCAGTGTGACAGCATGTCACATAACACACCCAGCCATTTCAGCCACTTCAGGTAAACACAGACATTTTCCCCCTTAACTGAAGGGCTTATAGTTGACGAGCATTGCTGTCTTTATTGACACCCTAACCCTTCTCCCTCTCTCAATTCAAGCTATTTGTCCTGTCAAATATCATGTTGTTCGGTATGACATTGAAAACGTTAGCGCCACACGCTTGGCTTTTATCTTTGTGTTGGCCCCAATTTGACGGGCCACTGCTGTTTAAAACCCACCTGTTTTTATGAACTCTTTTACCTACACAGTCTTACATGGAAACGTCATGCTAGCGTGCTTCTGAAATCTAAATGTTATCAGATTTTATTGTATAGCAATGATATGACCCCTGTAATCTAATCTGCAAGCTAAAAAAATACTGCAGTATAAATGCCAATAGTCTGACTGCTGTTTACTCAATAGTCTCAAATCAATTCACACTTTAGCAAAAAGCAAGCTGACATACGTGATAGTATTTAACTTAATCTAGTACTTAGTTAATTTGTATTGCTAATGTCTGCCTTGTGTTGCTAACATGTGTTAGCATGCTAAATTTGAGTAAACAGCCGTCAAACTATTGTCATTTATACTTCAGTTTTATTTTTAGGTACTTTTGTATTCCTTCAAGCACGTGATAACATCCAGATTTTTACAGAATTGAGGCTTTTAGAAAAGGTGGTTAGATGTTTTCAGTGTGAGATTAGACTATCTTTGTAGTTCTCTTTACATGTTGTTTCTTATCTGTGAGCCGTTGATTGACATATTAATTTCTTCAGACTTTATCTCTGAAACTGAATGTCAGTTATACACACCTTTTGAACGCATTTAGCATCCACCTTACTGATGAGTAAACCTCATAAAAACTGTTCTATTTGAATTACACTAAAAAATATGTATTAGGGGTGTAACAGTACACAAATATGACGGTTCGGTACGTACCTCGGTTTTAACGTCGCGGTTCGGGGGGAGAACTAAACTTTAAAAAAAAACAAAAAAAAAACAGTGGTTTACTGAACAAGTTGCTCTTTCTTTAAATGCATTCGGTTATAATTCAAATTTTCTTAGTAATAAAAATCTGCTTCAGCTTATGCTTTAAACTATAGGGAGCCCTTTTACATTATAAGGTTTCAGTAACAACTTAACCCAAACTTAACTTAACTTAAAAAATGTATGCAAACACGTAATTTGCACATATTGCAGTGTTTAAATTAACTTTTTATATTCTGGACCAATTATATCCTAAAAAATTATATTCTAAAAAAAATTCTCAATGCGTACCAAACCAAAAGACCCGTACTGAAAATTTTCGTAACGAATACGTGTACCGTTACACCCCTAATAAATAAATATATATATATATATATATATAAAGGAACTGAAGCATATTTGTAGGGTATAATTTATTACAATTTTTATTGGCATTATTTTTTAACAATTTAACACCCTAACCCAACGATTTCCATTATAATAATGCAATAAATAAATAAATGAATAAATAAATTGCAAAGTATCATGGTAGTAATCTTGTGATTTTAGGCAGGTTTAAATACATAATTAAGTTCATGTAATTAAATCACTTTATTAACGTTTTTATCTACTCTTAAAAATCACAAAATTACTGTGTAATAATGAGAATTTAGGGAGAAATTCAGTTTAATTTTGCTAATTAATATAATATTATCGCCATGCAAAAACTTGATTGGTTCTAAAATGGTGTGATAACTCTATCTGTAACAGATGCATTAAATTTATTTAATGACAGAGACATATTTTTTTGAGATTCATCCATTTATGCCCTCATATATCCATATATGCTTTCAGGCTATTCTTCACTCATACCTGCTATATATCTGTGCAGACTGTGCACCTCTGCCTTCTTCTCTACGTTCTTTCTCTCTGACAAATTGTTTCCGTGCCCCCTTTTTTTGCGGTGTTTTCCTCCTTTGCTCCTCTCTGCATCATTTTGACGATCGGAGGGAACTAATGATCTGTAATGTACCCTCTACCCCTAGACCCTTCTTAGCTGTCTTTTCTATCTCTCCTCTCGTCCTCCTTTTCTCATATTCAGTCATAAACAGGCCACCCACAGGCTTGCTGACAGGCCTCTAATAGTTTTTTTATGGAGGTGAAGATGGAGCGGCTTAATGTTTCGACACAAGCAATCATCGCTCCTCATCTCTTTAATGAAATTAGATTAAGTGCACCTGGGGAAGGGCTGAGGAGAGGGAGGCCGAATGCCGGTTAGGACGCTAGCTTTCATTTAAAACCAATTTGCCTGCAATATTCCGCCATCAGCCTGGGATTCAGCATGCAGTCGGAACGGAGGGTGAATGAGATCACACTGGCACAGACGGGTTTAATTCTCTTCCCCGCGGGCGGCGTGAAATTATAACTGACACATTCGACACACACTTTAATATGGAGATGCCATTTTTCTTCTGTCCAGCATGGCTTTCATTCTCTATCTTCTCTAGCTTTCTTCACCTCACGTCTTTCCCTCGCTTGCCTACGATTTCTCTCTCTCTCTCTCTCTCTCTCTGTTTTTCTAACTCTCTTTCTCTTTCTTTCTCTTAATGGCATCATAATGTTACCTCTCCCCGAACCGCTAAAGCATGGAAGCGGTTTTCTTTCGAATTTATTTATATTATGACTGTTTCCAATGTTCTCTTCTTCGATTTAAGAGAATGTATTTTCTTTGAATGTCAGGAGTTACATCTGGTCCATGTTTTCCTCGCTATTTTGCGGTACTCCTTATACGCAGCATGAGGACGGAAGCAGAGATCTGACCCATTGTGGAATTTGAAGATGTTTCTCGTTGATCTTGTGTTTCTGTTGGAATGGATGGCAACTGAAGACCTTTAAGCAATTTTTTAAAGGATTAGTTCACTTCCAGAATATAAATTTGCCATCCAAGATGTTCAAGTCTTTCTTTCTTTAGTCAAAAAGAAATTAAGGTTTTTGAGAAAAAACTTTCCAGAATTTCTACATATACTTGACTTCAATGGGAGCCAACAGGCTGAAGATCCAAACTGCAATTTCAGTTCAGCTTCAAGGGACTCTACACGATCCCATCCAAGGAATAAGGGTCTTATCTAGCAAAACAATGGGTCACTTTCTAAAAAATATAAAAATTGCTATACTTCTTAACCACAGATGCTCATCTTGCACTAGCTTTGCGATGTAATCACATAATCATGTTGGAAAGGTCACATGTGGTTACTTCATCTATGCACTCTGCTTCAAAAAGGTAGAGTGGGGCGAACATTTCCATCTCATTTTTTCATCCAACTTCAAAATCATCTGACATTGTTGTTTACCTTTTTTTTGTAAAAGGTGTTGGACTTTCTTTGCACGTTCACTATGTAAACACTGGGTTGATACTTCCATCTACGTCACGCTCGACCTTTCCAACATGACTATGTAATGTGCAAGTCGAGTTAGTACAAGATGAGGTTAAAAAGTATATACATTTTTATTTTTTAAGTAAATGATTGATCGTTTCACTAGGTAAGACCATTATTTCTTGGCTGGGATTGTGTAGAGCCTTTTAAAGCCGCATGAAAGTGCAATTTGGACCTTCAACCCGTTGGCTCTCACTGAAGTCCATTATATGGAGAAAAATCCTGGAATGTTTTCCTCAAAAAGTTTAATTTCTTTTCGACTGAAGAAGGAAAGACATGAACATCTTGGATGACATGGGAGTGAGTAAATTATCAGGAAATTTTCATTCTGGAAGTGAACTAATCCTTTAAGAATAGACATGCAAATGGGAACATTTAAGGGAGCATTTTAGAGGAGCAGTTCAGCCAAAAATGAAATGACTGTCATTCAGCGTCATGTCGTTTCAATCTCTTTCAAAGAATATAAATGGAGATGTTTATGTATGACGTCACTGATGCCATACGTAATTATTTTGTTGCTGCTTTTGTTGAATTGGAATAACACCTCTGGTCTGTTCCTCCTATACTGGTATTGCATGACTTCAGACGACTTGTAATATAACACACAAGCCATATGGCCAACTTTTGTGGTTTCTTTACAATGTTTTTTGTCATTTTTTGGAGTTTGACATCTGTGGTCAGTATGAATTGTTTGGGAAAGAGCTAAGCGAACGTTCTTCAGATTTCTCCTTGTGTGTTCCACGGAAAAAGTAGCAGCATACGGGTTTGGAACAGCATGAAGGTGAGTGAATAATTACTGAATGTTTAACTGCGCTCATGTTTTTGACTTGACTATGAAAGAGTAATATGTCCTGTACGGCTTGACGCCAACCTCATTAAAGCATCACCGCTGAAATGATGTTTCCACAAATACACATCATAGATGGCTGGCAAGGACACATTTACTTTGACATACACTTGTGAAATAATGCTTATTATATTGTCTGTTTATTCTGGCATTGGGGAGAAGGTGAGTGAGGCCAAACATAATCACGGTGTGAATTATTGCTGGAGTGGGACGGGCGTTCAAGGTATTGTCTGAAAAGAGAATTAGTTAGTGGCAATTATAAACAGTCTGCGGATGTGTGTGTTTAGGGTGTTTTTGCATTGCTAGTTCTGAACAAAATTTGATTCTATCCATCTGAAACCTTCTAGACAAAATGTCCAAGCAGACTGTAATTAGCTGGTGCGTATTCAAGTTCAGAAAGCTGCTCTGAGACCAACCAAATAAACTAAACTCTAACATCAGGCGGAATAGTAATGCAATGGTTTCTGAGATACTTTGTTTCTGTGGTTTTCTGTCCTAATTCTAGGTGTCTGTTTTCCTTTTTTGAGCAAGACTGTGGATCAACGTCAGGTGTTTCCCGCAATCTGAGCATGTTAACGTGTGCTTTTAAAGGTGGATTGTCGTGGCAATCTACCCAGTGCTTTTGCTAGGAACAGTGTGTGAATAACAAGCCAAAACCTATAAACATTTTTCCACATCAGTAATAAAACTAAAATTGAGTCCATATTGGATGCAGATGTTGTCTGCTGAGAAAACATTTGGTGCATATGTGTGTGTGTGTGCACATGTGTCAGACTGGAGTATTTCTGATCGTGCATAAACATGATGCTTAAGTGCCTCTTATTCAATAAACATTGGCGGACGTTAACTACTCGCAGCTTGTTGCCAGTGCTTTGTGATTCCAACTGGAGCTTGAAAACCAAGATTTGTCCCAGCCAGGGCTTGTCTGGAGAAGTTTTACATGAGCTGAGGTTTCACTTCTCTTCCAAGAAATGACACAGACAATCAGAGGCAACTCGCAGAAGGGCTCGCTGCGACTATTAGCCCATGTCATTGATTGTAATGCACCCCATGAGAGATAAGCCTTCCTATTAAACGTATCAAAGAGTATAGATAGATAAATAGATAGATAGAGGGTTGCTTGTCTGTTGGATGACATGTTTTTATGTTAATTTTTTATACTATGCATTATATATAGATATATGATGATTTCCAGTGCAATCCGAACTCCCCTGTGTATAAAATGTCAAACCCCAGAATGTGCAGGTATGTTGATGATGTATGCAGAAAGAGAAAACACTCTAGAGAACGAGCGTTCAGAGATGACGACCAAAACACACAAGCCCGACTGCTTTCAATTATAGATTGGATACAGCGATTGAGTTCCTCATGAAAATAATAGAGCCCGCTTTGATCCACTCCTCTGAGGGGAAAAGGTTGCGGGGCCTTGAAAGATTACAGGAAAAAATAATTATTGTATCAAGGAGGCCCACATAAAACTTTATAGAGGCTTTTGAGGCATGGGGGTAAAGGGAAGCAAGTACTAACGATGCTAGTCACTAGCACTCATTCGCCAGATTTTCCTTTTTTTAGCAGCTTTTAATGGCGTAGTTATAGTCTGGGCTGTTTTATAACTTAAGGCAGCCCGTGTCTTTTATTATACTTCAGAGGAGCCCTAACATGCTGCAACTTCATTTGCGTAATTTACTTTCATATGCTAGCTAGCGTGTGCGCTTTAGCGCACTTAGCAGAGAGCGCTAACTCTTATGAGCTCTGACAGGGTTGTTCTGGAGCGAAATCAGTGGCAGACTGGCATTAACCCCACCTCCCTGCTGGCAGCACAGATAGGTTAGATGGGGCCTCGATTAAATTAATTTGACTTCATTAGCACAAACCTGCTACAGTCAGAGCACCCGCGGTGTTGCTGTAGAGGGGCATTGGGAGACGCCTGGCAGAGGATCGTAGGAAAGCTAACACATGGGCTTGACAGCCGGAATATGCAAGCCCATGGACGGAGGGATGGCTGCCAAATGAGTGTGATGTGCGTCAGTAGCTTTAGGGGAGCTCCGTCAACGCCCACCCTCAACCCTGATGCCCCATAAGGCTGTGATGCTAAGTTGCAATCCAGTGCTAGCTCTGTCGGGTTGTATCTACTGGCACAAAAATGCCCTGTTGTTCAATAGGCCTCTATTTTTGTAGTATTATGTTATGGAATTGTAGTATACTTTCGTTTTTCCTGTAGGGAAAAATTGACATTTTATACATACTAGAGAAAGCTCAGATGGGTAAAAAACATGTACTCTGCATGGTATAAAAAAGGCTCTGTCATTTTGTGTTTAAAGGTATAGTTCACCCAAAAATGAAAATTAGCCCATTATTTACTCTCCCTCCAGGCATCCAAGGTGTATATGACTTCCTTCTTTCTAATGAATGCAGTTGGAGTTATATTAAAATTATCCTGACACTTCCAAGCTTTAGAAAGGCAATAGGTGGGTGTTTCTCTACATCAGTCCAAAACAAGTCCAATATAGTGCATCCATCCATAATAAAAAGTACTCTACACAGCTCCGGGGGATGAGTAAAGGTCTCCTGTAATGATTTGATGTGTTTTTGTAAAAAAAAAAAAATATCCATCTGAAATGTAATAATCACTTTAATCTAGCTTGCGCCATCTGGTCGTACACGGAAGCAGCTCTAGGCAAATGACGTGATACGTCAGCGTTGTGCATGTGCCGCTCAGAAGTGACAAACGCAAACGCGTAATGGAGAAACCAAAACAAAACAATGGTCACGAATTAGAAGTTCAAAACGAGGATTTGTGGATTTTTATATAAACCAAGAGGAGATTTTCCTGATTTTCCTTTGCTAAAGTAAGAAAACTTTGCTTCCAGAGCTGATTAAAATGATTATTATGTTTTAGATATGGATATGGACAAAAATGCATCGATTCACTGCAAGAGGCCTTTATGTACTCCCCGGAGCCATGTGGATCACTTTTGATTATGGATGGATGTACTTAATTGGACTTGTTTTGGACTGATGAAGAGTACTTGCCTATTGCCATTCTACAGCCTGGAAGTGCCAGGATAATTTTTAATATAACTCCAATTGCATTCGTCTGAAAGAAGGAAGTCATATACACCTAGGATACCTGGAAAGTGAGTAATACCTTTGGGTGAACTATCCCTTTAACGTTAATTGATATTTTTACCCTTACGAAAATTAACCGTACTTTTATTATAGTAATTATTGTAGTAACAATATTGTAGTAACAATGTTTTTTTGGAAAATTAATTACCATTTGTATAACCATAGTTTTACTACAAATACCATGGTTAAAACATGGTTAGTGTAACATGACCATGGTTTAAGTATAGTATCCATTGTTTTTTGGTTTTATTTGCAGTAAAATCATGGTTAATTTTCATAAGGGTCCACACTAGAGATATGAACACGTAAAGCCTTAAACATACTCTACTCTAAGTTCATTTTCGTGCTTAGTTATGTTACTAAATGGGTCAAACTGATATTCATATCACAGTGCTATGCATTGTATTCTCAGGTAGCAGGTATTTGCATTAATATTTCCTATTATTAGCATTTTTATGTCAACTGCTGTCACAGCAGAGCAAGAATTTGCCTGAATAACTACACCTTTGATTTAAATACACAGAAATTTGAATTAAAATAATCGCTACCTTGAGTACTATTGTTAGTTAGCACCAGACTAATTCATGAACACACATTTGCAGTGTGTTGGCATTTGCATCTATGTACTTGTGTAAAATGCATTTGTGTGTGTTGAAAGAAACATGCTGGAATAGCGCGGATTGTTTTTTTTTTTTGGGAAGAACATTCAAACAAAACATTCTGTGACATTAGTATCTTAAAAATCTGAACAGATGGCTTCAGTCTATCTTTTGTCTGACTTGTCATTGTTTTGCTGGATTTGTTAAGGCTTTTGACAAACAACAATATTTTGTTAACATTTAGACTTATGGCAGAAGTGTGCCAATTCAGAATTGGAAAAAACAAAGTTGTGAATGTCTGTCATCACAATATTACCAATATGTTTCAAATACTTCTTGCTTTTTAAGCAAACACATTGACACTTTTTCTTTACAAATCATTTATAATGTTTCTTGAGCATCAAATCAGCGTATTAGAATGATTTCTGAAGGATAATGTGACACTGAAGAGTGGAGTAATGGCTGCTGAAAATGGAAATTATAATAATAAAATATAACTGCAAGCAGCGATTACCGAGGTTCAATCGCTTAAGGCATTTAAGCATATAAGGAAAAAGACATTACATGTTATTTAGCAAGGCTGTACCCACCTAAATCAATGATTAAAAAAAGCATTTTTTTTTGGCAAATCCAGGTCATTTACCATTTTTTGAGTCCTTTTAACTATTTTTTATGCTTGTTTAAAATCATGTGTCTCATGTGCTCACCAGGTTTCGTGAAGTTTTGGAGTTTTCTTTTTAGGCTTTATAGGATTTTGGGAGACAGGCCCCTTTTCTAAACTACCCCGTTATAGCCTCCCAAAGGGTAAATTTCACAATTATTGACCTAGAGAGTCCAGAGAATTATACTGCAGTGTTGCTGTTTTTTTTACCAGATTGAACAAAAAACCTAGGACTAGTTCGCTAAAGTAGGTTTTTGATCTTCTTCTCAATCATTTAACAAACGATTTGATTGAGTTTTATTGTATGATACGAATATCGGGTGAAGTATCATCATTTGCTCCCTTGAAAAATGCATTATCGCATCCCCGTCCTTTGGGGCTGAACAGGCCCACTAAATTTCGTTCTGATCGGCCTTCGTTTTGACGTACACAAATGTTCTTATAAATGGCACTCAGGACCAAGACTGTGCACACCGATTTTCAAGTTGAACGGACAAATGGTTATGCAGTTATAGCCATTAAAAAGTTTTTTCCCTCTAATAAAACCACAAAGTGGCCAAGCTCCACGATTTTTTTCCTGTGACCTCAAATTGAACTCTTACATAAGTGTTCTGATTTTGGCAAAGATATTCAGGAGTTAAAGGCATTTTACTAAAAGTGGCCCTGCCCCTTTTGAATATTTTGGCACCCCTTTGCGATGGTGAGTTGGAAGTTCAACTTTTTTGATCATTTTTGAAATTTACTCTTCAGAGAACCTTTCTGCACTGGTTTAGTTCCGATCGGGTGAAAAACCTAGGACTAGTTCGCAAAAGTAAGTTTTTCAAAAAAAATGCAAAATACCGGAAAATTTCACCAGGCTTACGATCGAATCTGCGTTTTGTCCGTCATGAACCAGGGATTCCAACGATTAGACACTTGAGCCTGCGACTGACAGTTTAGGAGTTATGACGGATTTCGTACTTTTGTTCGCTGTAACGTCCCCATCAGGCCGATGGGGTGAGCCTCGGTCATATTGTAGGCAGTGTGAGTACTACCATCCCTCCAAGTTTCAAGTCTCTATGACTTTCGGTTAGTCTGCATGATCAGTTTTATGTGGAGATCGCTGATCCGTGACCTAACAATTACAATAGGGTTTCAGCGCTACGAGCTTGAACCCCTTATCACAATGTTACTAATTTTACTGTATTTTTGGTTAAATTAATGCAGCCTTGGTGAAGAGGGGAGACTTGTTTTAAAAACATAAAATCTGGAGTAGAAAAACAATAATATATACGTAAGTGTGTTGATTGAATTGATGATATTGTGTAAAACTGATTCTTGGCGTGTATCTTAGTCATTTTCCTGTCAGTGTTACGAGTACTTATTTTGGATTGTGTAACTGCAGTTTGAGGCCTTTCTGTCAAAGGCTGACATATAAACGAGTGCAGCTCTGCCAAGTGCGGATCCAGGGGCCCCTGGTTTTGGAAGAGTGTGACTGAGTCACCAAAAACGTAATGAAAGAACACGGTTATGGCCTACAGAAGCAGAGATGAGGAGGCCGCCATTCTGCACTGACCTGTGCTCATGTGGGAGTGCGGGGATAAATAAATAACTTTGTAAATAAATAAATAATGTTCACGGTAACTCCAGCTTGGCCCGCAGTAGCCAGAAGGCGGTAAGTTTTCTCTGTCTGGCGTAGACGTGAGAGCTCTTTGATCAGGAGAGCATCTGAAGATTCGCTCCACATCTGCACACGGGGAACGAGCCACAAACTGCCAAGAAACGTTTTAATGACGGCAGGATTAGAGAATGAAAGGCGGCTCCAGATGGTGGACGGCGCAGAGCTGCGTCCGCGGTGGGTTTTTTTAACTGCTTTTTTATTGATAAAATATGGGGTGAAAAATTGCGCGGGGCTTATTAGGCGTCCCGCTGCACTGCCGCTCAGCTGGCCAAGCTGTTCGCTATGGCCTCTGTCCAAACACGCTTCCATAAATTTTTAGCTGCGCCTTTAAATCTACGAGATCCCGGCTTGTTAAGCCCAACCCACACTCCTGTCCACCTCCCTCCAGTCTCCTTCTTTCCTTCCCACAGGCCTTGAATCCTCAATCCTAGCGTCCAACTCATTTTTTTTCGTCTTAGGCTTTTCACTTGGGCTTTTTGAAAGTCTCGGATGAAAGCTGTTGTTGGCTCGGTTTTGGAGAAGAGCAGGAGGATGGAGCACGGGAGGTTTTGTTGGGGAGAGTCCCGCTTTTCAGGCTTGTTATGATGAGCCAAGCAGCGATGTTTAGCTCCTCAACAACTTAATTCCTGCATGATTTCATTAGTTGCCAGCCCTTCCTGAAGTGAAGCGAGGAACTAGGGTGATTAATCAGATACATGCGGCATTCTGTCTAAGCTACTGGCAGGAATGATCAGAGACTAAAATAGACATGTGGCTCGAGCAGAGAGAGAGCGTATGCATTTTCTCTAGGTGTGAATGTCCTCTTTGTTGATTAGATTGAAACCGTAAGACTGTAAGTTTTATACTGTATAAACAGCAGATCGCGGCTTTACAAATTCTAGTTATGTGGCTCTTGAGTTAATACTAACATCTCACTGAGCGCCTTTGTGCTCTGTCAATGCTTCAACTGAATGAGTCAAATGTGGCGCCAACAAATGTAGAAATAACTGAATTCATGTTTTTATCCACTTAATACTGCATGTTTTAAAACAAGGACACATATTTGTCTCCACAAAAGAAAAAAGTACATAATTTGTCATCATTTTACAGATACTTCAGTTGAAAGTTTAAGCTTAAGGGTGCTCTGAGTAGCTTGAGTTTTTATTCCACATTTTCCAATTACAACTTAAAAAGGTTTTACATATAAAGAGATGAATAGCTCTTTGAAAAATGTTGAAAATGCTGTACGTGTACATGAAGAGGCTTAAAACTTATTCAGGTTTTTCTTTCTATCTGTTTAAATTATTCATTTCATTGAACATGTAACTCAAGAGTGAATTTAAGAGAATATAAACATGAATGTCTGCAGCAAAAACATATAAAACAGCCATATCGCATGGCTGTGTGATACTGCGTTTATACTTTGACGTCACGAGTGTGTAAGTACATAAGAAACAACATCAGAGTGTCTTTAAAAAACATCTTTTGTGCGAACTACTTCCTTCCGCTATGATTCAAATCTCAGTTTGACAGTTAAATAGCTGAGTCCAAGCCTCTGTTACTGATTTGAAAACATCACTTTAGAGCTAGTAACGAAGGAACGTTGAGTTGCTTAATTGAAAATGTATTGTATTATTGTATTAAAAGCTCACTGTATTATGTAGAGTAGAGCATTATGAGAGAAATATGGACTGATGGGATTAATGAGACCAAAGACTATCCGTTAGATTTACCCAAAACAAGTTATATCTTATGTTTAACCACTATAGAGACATCAGAGCCAGCAGCAGATTCCAGAAGATGTGGCCGACGTAAGGCTGCCCTCAGTGGGTTCATGAGCACTAAACAGCTGCTGACGCCCTCGAAAACATCGAAGCAAATTTTCTAATAGATGTTGTACCTATATTTTCATGACCATTTGTGTGAACTTAGAATAAAATATATACTGTATTATGTCAGCAACAAGTAATGCGTAACATTCTAATGGACCATAATGGTCCTAAAAACAAGCAAAAACTAAATTGATGGCATCGAATTCTGACATACATCTCAAATTCGCTCAAGATTAAAGTGTATTTTTAAAGAACTTCCGAGGCCGTCTGTACTCTGTATGGTGTATTTATTATTTATTTTAAGATTTATACATCATCTGTAAATAAGCTTTCCATTGATCTAAGGATATGACAGTATTTGGCCGAGATACAGTACAACTATTTGATAATCTGAAATCTGAGGGTGCAAAAAAATCAAAATTTAATGCGAATTTTAGATTTTTGGCATAAAGGAAAAATCAATCATTTCGACCCATACAATGTATTGTTGGCTATTGCTACAAATATACCTGTGCAACTTATGACTGTTATCTTTATTAACTAACAACATATCTGAAGTCTAAACAAGTACATTCTCACCTAAAAAAATGTGACCCTGGACCACAAAACCAGTCAATTTTTTGAAAACTGAGATTCATATATCATGAATCTGAAAAGCTGAATAAATAAGCTTTCCATTGATTTATGGTTTGTTAGGACAGGACAATATCTGGGCTGAGACATTATTTGAAAACCTGAAATCTGAGGTTGCAAAAAAATCAAAATATGCAGAAAATCGCCTTTAAAGTTGTCTAAATGAAGTTCTTAGCAATGCCTATTATTAATCAAAAATTAAGTTTTGATATATTTATGGTAGAAAATGTACAAAATATCTTAATGGAACATGCTTTTTACTTAATATCCTAATAATTTTTGGCATAAAAGAAAAATTGATCATTTTGACCCGTACAATGTACTGTTGGATATTGCTACAAATATACCCGTGCTACTTATGATTGGTTTTGTGGTCCAGGGTCACAAATGAATAAAAAATTACTTAGTGCACCTTTAGTGTCAGCGTAGTGTGTTTATAAATCTCATTGGAATCTACTTTATCCAGACGTATTGTCAACCCTGACTACTGCTGAACATTGATATTTATTCTGTCATATCCCTTAAGCCAGCTCAGCCAGATCATCATCAATAAGTGCTGTTACAGCTGACAGGACATCCAATAACGGCCAACAATTTGTCTCCTTTTTCCTCAAAATCCATCCCCTCTTCTGTTTGCTGCCGACAGCTTAATGGACTAATTTTTAACTATGAGAAGGGAATGAGTTATTGGATGTGTTATAATTTGAGAGTGACGGGCCCTGTTGCCTCCTTTTCGTTGTGCACTTTTCCTATTCTAGCCATCCTTTTGTTTTTTGCTTTTTGTCCTGCTGAGGATAGAGATGAGACCATGGTGGAAGAGTTTTGAAAGAGTTTTGATGTTTAAAGCCCACCAGGCCTGAAATTCCCCAATCAATTCCTCCTTGCTGTTTTCCCCTCCATATTACCTTCATGCGAAGCCCAAAGGGGGACTGTTCTTTCCCAGAGCAGAAAGTGTCTGAAGCCCAGGACACGTGAAGGCCTCTGGGACTGAAATGAATGGAGAAGGGGTAATAGGAGAGAGTTTTGAGAGCTATAACATGAGTTATTTATCAGGTTTGTGTGTGTTTCGTGTGTTAGCGCACGAGTGGGGAAAGAAAATGAGTGAATGAAACCGAGATGAAGCTCAGAGTGCACTCAGAACTAATGCAGTACTTGATGACTCGTTGGATCAGTGCACTTTTAGGAAGTGCAGGCGAAGAGCAGGAAGAGCATTAGCACCACAGCCTCGGGAAGAACAGGGAAGATGAATGCACAGCAATTTTCCACCACAGGCCACAGAGTGAAATGTGTCACAAATAAAGACTCCCGTGTTGAAATCGTACATGATGAGGTGAAATGAGCACGTTCACGTGACCATTTATGTGAGTTTAGAATAAAATATATACTGTATTATGTCAGCAACAAGAAATACGTAACAATCTAATGGACAATAATGGTCCCGAAAACAAGCAAAAACTATTTTTGATGGCATCTGATTTTGACATACATCTCAAATTGGCTCAAGATTAAAGTGTATCTTTAAAGAACTTATTATATTAATGAGTTTGGAGACCATCTGTACTCTGTATGGTGTATGTATAAATTGTGACCCTGGACCACAAAACCAGTCATAAGGGTCAATTTTTTAAAATTGAGATTTATACATCATTATACATTTAATAAATAAGCTTTCCATTGATGTATGGTTTGTTAGGATATGACAATATTTGGCCAAGATACTATTTGAAAATCTGGAATCTGAGGGTTCAAATAAATCAAAATATTAAGAAAAAAGCCTTTTAAGTTTTGAGCAATGCGTATTACTAATCAAAAATTATGTTTTGATATATTTACAGTGGGAAATTTACAAAATATCTTCATGGAACATGATCTTTACTTAATATCCTAATGATTTCTGTCATAAAAGAATCTATAATTTTGACCCATACAATGTATTGTTGACTATTGCTTCAAATATACCCGTGCGACTTACGACTGGTTTTGTGGTCCAGGGTCAAATATATATAACAGTAATATAAATTAGAATAGAGTCGACATAGAAAATGTTTTATGTTGCAGTGATGTGATATTATTAGAGCACTTTTTATGAAGTAACATTAAGGGTAGAAAAGGACACGTAAGACATAACAGCTGCACAGTCCATGTTATTGCATTTAAAATCACCACTGCGTGTGCTCTCACTGGTCCATCAGGTTTAAATGTCTTTTAAATCTTTTTCCAGTTCAGGGACCCATAACATTACGGTGAACAACTGCAATTCAGACAGATTGTTTCATAAGGTCACTTCCTCTCCGCTGCACACATCCCCAGTAAGCCTCCATTGTCTGTCTGTACAGTCGTGTATGTGTGTTACAGCGAGAGAGAGAGGGATTCTCTTCTTCTATTTTTCTCCACCGGCCTGGTTATTACCCCGGCTGTAAATATTAGATGTTGCTGGAACAGTGTCTCTCCTTGTTAAGCGTGACCCCCTATCATTCCTCAGGGTTAATAGTAAGAACATAGAGCGCTTTCATGTAAAATGCTTTGATGGAGTCTGGCAGGCAGGAGGATTGTGACCCTTTTGAAAAGTGTAAAGGCTGGTGTATCTAAAGTTTGTGCCCCATTGACAGGTCAGTCAACTCAGTGTCTCGTACATGTCAGATATTCAGATTGACGGGCCTGGTTTGTGGTGCATGCAAAAACCCAGCGTCTCTCCTTAAAGCTGAATGTTTTACTTGTGTCACTAGCGGCACCAAATGAAACTGCAACAATAATTTTTCTCTGCCGTTGATTTTCCATCACTTATTACACAACGCTTCCCCACAGTAGACTTAAAGGTATAGTTCACCCAAAAATAAAAATTCTGTCATTAATTACTTACCCTCATGTTGTTCCAAACCCAGAGGACCTTCTTTCATCTTCAGAACACAAATAAAAATATTTTTGATTAAATCCGAGAGCTTTCTGACCCTGCATAGACAGCAACGCAACTGACACTTTCAAGGCACAGAAAGGTAGTAAGGACTTTGTTAAAATAGTCCATGGGTCATCAGTGCTTCAACCGCAATGTTATGAAGCTATGAGAATACTTTTTGCGTGCAAAGAAAACAAAGATAACGACTTTATTTATCAAATTCTTCTCTTCTGTGTCAGAATATCACAACGCATACGTGTTGTGCTGCTGATGCAGGAGCCGGCTTTCTGACGGCCCATTTTTTAAAATGTAATAAAACCTAGTTTCTTCTGTATGAAGTATTTTCTGGTTTTCTAACAAAGCCTTTTTTAAAGGAGAAGTCCACTTCCAGAACAACAATTTACAAATAATTTCCTCCCCCCATTGTCATCCAAGATGTTCATATCTTTCTGTCTTCAGTCGTAAAGAAATTATGGTTTTTGAGGAAAACATTTCAGAATTTTACTCCATGTAATGGACTTCATTGGTGCCCCGATTTTGAGCTTCCAAAATGCAGTTTAAATGCAGCTTCAAAGGGTGCCAAAGGATCCCAGCCGAGGAAGAAGAGTCTTATCTAGTGAAGCGATCTGTCATTTTTTTTGAAAAATACAAATTTGTATACTTTTTAAGCACAAAAGCTCGTGTAGCACAGGCTCTGGGATGTGCGTCCACGATGCTACGAATTAGTGATGGGTCGCTCTTGAACGATTCTTTCATTTTGAACAAATCTTCAATGTGACTCGGGAAGAACGAGTCGTCTCGGGGAATGATTCGTTCAGTCATGCATGTGCAACATCCTATTAGGTTCTGCACTGGAATCAGTTCAGCTGTTTCGTGTCTTCGGGTTTTTCGAGTTCGTTCATCTTATTGGGCTGTCACGTGATGAACGAACGACTCAAACCCGAAAACTTGTCAGATAAGAGGTGAGGTGAGCTAATCGTAGACTAAAGACCCAGGTAAACAATGAATTAATCTTTTCTGTTTCTTATAGCATTATAGTTTTGTCTTGTTTTTAGTGTGATCAACGTTTGTGTAAGCAGTAGATGTGTTAGGGAAGTAACACGTAACATTTTAATTATATTTTGCTAAAATGAACGACATGACTCGAAAAACATTCGTTCATTTTGCTGAACGAGACTCAAAGGTCCGAGTTGGTAAAATGATCCGAACTTCCCATCACTGCTACGAATCTACGAAGTTCATTATCTGTGTACTGAGTATGGCGAAAAACTCCATCTTATTTTCTCCTACAACTTGAGAGGAGGACATCGTTGTACCTTTTTGTTTGTAAACAGCGCAGTACTAGTGTAGTACGTAGCGTAGTGAACGCGCACTCCAGAGTCTGTGCTACATGAGCTTTTGTGCTTTAAAAGTATAAAAAAATTTATTTTTTGAAAAAAATGACAGATCGTTTCGCTAGATAAGACCCTTCTTCCTCGGCTGGGATCATTTAGAGCCCTTTGAAGCTGCATTTAAACTGCATTTTGGAAGTTCAAAATCGGGGCACCAATGAAGTTTCTCCATTATATGGAGAAAAATCCTGAAATGCTTTCCTCAAAAACCATAATTTCTGAAGACAGAAAGACATGAACATCTTGGATGACAAGGGGGTGAGTAAATTATTTGTGGATTGTTGTTCTGGAATTGGAGTTCTTCTTTAAGTGCTATAAAAAATGTCAGTCTATATGTTGAAGAATATATTCTGAGTCTTTAAATTCTCAGACTTTTCAGATGAACAGAAAGACCTTGGTAATCATTAGTTTTGAATTTATGAAGTCTAGCCACTCTCTTTAGAGGGTGTAAAAGTCTTTTAGCCTTTTATCTGTGGCATAATGTTCTGTCGCAGGAGCGTTTTAAACTTTGAAATAAAGTAGGCTGGAATTACAATCCCTGACAAGTGTTTAACACTGCTACGACATTTTGGGGAAGTAATTGGCCCATTTTGCAAGGTTCTCGCTACAACCCAATTATAAAAATCGTTATGTGGCTATTTTTTTAAGGATTTCTGGAGAAAAAAACACACACACACAATGCTTTTGAGCTGGGTGCTGTTGTTCAGTATAAAGCAGGACTTACAGTATTGTGTTATATAGGATGTATACAGAATTTGAAAAGAACAGACTTCGTAATGAATGTGCGATAATGGCACAGCAAGTGCTAACATAATGCCCTTTATTGTGTGCTATACCAAACGCATTGCCGTTTACCCAGGGCGCCATCTCAGATTCTTTGAGATATGTTCAGTCTGGCTGTGTGCCACTGGTATTGATGTATATCTGGAGCTACAGACAATCTCCCTGTTGTGTTGCAGTCCCAGCTTTCAGTGGGTCAGCGTAGAGGACATATAAGCCTCTGGGCCCTCAGGGTATTATGGTCGCATGAGAAGCCCTGGACTGTGTGCATAAAGAAAATGTCTTATTCTGAATTCACTCGGTGGCCTTTTATGAAATGAGAAGTTGGATATTGAAATGTTTGGCTGATGCTACTATTTTCCCCCAGCAAGCACATAATTTTATTTCATTTCATTTTGTAAATTCCCGTGGATATGCACCTACTTCCCATCAGTATGATTACAACTATTACTATTCTGTGCTGGTATCTGAAAATAAATCTGAAAATTAAAAAAAAAATGCACTCTATGAATTATGTGCAAAATTGGCATTTCATTTGTAATGATCTTTTTAAGCCATATCACACTAATGCCTGTTCGGCAATGGACAAAGTAATTGCATCAGGAACATGTTAAGAGCTGCACAATAATACTGCTACAACTAAATTCTTACATTTTCTGAAGAAAGTCACATTTCCTAAAGAAAATGTGCATAGAACTTCTCATGCAGCAATAATCACTAAACACACTGTCTTAATTTTCTGAAGAAAATCTAAGTGGTATTTTCCTGTACAAAATTTAGTGAAAATAGTTGTTAGTTGCATGGGTGTTGCTATCCAATATGCTGATATGTAATAATTATATATTAAAAAAAAAAAAAATATATATATATATATTATTACTTTTATTCAGCAGATACAGTTTTATGCAAAAGTTTGTGAACCCCTTGCAGAATCTGTGAATAATTTTAACAAAATAAGAGAGATCATGCAAAATGCATGTTATTTTTATTTAGTACTGTCGTGAGTAAGATATTTTGGATGAAAGATGTTTGCATATAGTCCACAAGACCAAAAAATAGCTGAAATTATTAAAATGACCCCCTTCAAAAGTTTGAGAACCCTAGGTTCTGTGTGGTTACCTGGATGATCCGAGATTTTAGTTTTGTAATGGTTGTTCATGAGTCCCTTGTTTGTTATGAACAGTTACATTGTGCACTGTTCTTCAGAAAAATCCTCCAGGTCCTGCAGATTCTTCAGTTTTCCAGCATCTTTTGCATATTTGAACCCTTTCTAGCAGTGACTGTATGGTCTGAGATCCATCTTTTCACACTGAGGACAACTGAGGGACTCAAACGCAACTATTAAAAAAGGTTCAAACATTCACTGATGCTCCAGAAGGAAACACGATGCATTAAGAGCTGGGGGTGAAAACTTTTGAATAGGATGAAGATGTCCAAATTTTTCTTATTTTGTTGAAATATGTATCTATATTTTTTTTCCATTTAGTACTGCCCTTCGAAAGCAACAGAAAATACTTGCATGTTTCCCAGAAGACAAATTAAATACAATTTACCTTGATCTTCAAATTCAAAAAGTTTTCACCCCCGGCTCTTAATGCATTGTGTTTCCTTACTGACCCCAAATATGAAGTATAAAAGTATAATACAGTATATATTGCAAAAATGTGTTCTATTCCTCTGAAATGACATATTACTGTTTTATAACTACCAGTTATACATCATCTTAGAAGAATTTACCATATTTTAGTTTTGACATAATCATTTATTGGGGTTTGTAAGAGTTAGGATTTGGTGTTTGACCTGAGGTGATATACCAACCTATGTAATTTAGAAGAACCGTAAAAGACTGACCTCAAATATGTGTGTGTGTGTGTGTGCACAATGAAGGTGCATTATGGGTAAAGACAGAGTGAACAAAGCTGTAGAGATGGGGAAAGCGGCGTAACCAGCTCTAGATTGCTAGTGACAGGCTGATACTTCAACACTTACGGCTGCAGCTTTGATTTAATCACAGACCTGTCATTTGTTATTTGTCTGGCTCTCTCCACCGGTGCTGAGCCTGATCAACGGTCCCTTCCCTTGAGTTCCGTCCCTCCTCCCCCCGAGTTACGTCTAAATCCTCCATACAAATTACTACCTCCTTCCGTGTGCTGGTGAGGGGGTTGATCGGAGATGGACAGAGAGAAAGAAAGGAGTGGGAAGGGGAAAAGAAACAGTGGATTTGGGAGAGCCAAATCCGCCTGAGGCCCACTAAAGATCATTAATAGGGCCGTCAGAAGCCTTGCCAGTTGGTTAGCTTCTCATAAATAAGAAATGAATTCTTCTGCACCTTCATTAATAATGACTGCTTTAGCTATTTTGTTGCAATGTAACCTTAAAGGAAAAAGAGGGGGTGGACGCTGGGAGGCCCCTTATTCTCACTAGTAATATGATAAGACAGGCCTCCAAATTAGCAATGAGCATGCGATACCAAACCAGAGTCAATTACTCCCCGAGCCGAGCGGAGAGTGTGCGTCTCGCACAGCTCGCGAAGGTGGCTGGGGATGCTCAATGAATCGAGCCATTTTAAAATCCTGCGTTTTATAGCCGACAGGACTGCTACAGATAATCAGGATTTCACTGTCTTATTATTATAGCGTTCGTCTGAGAGTGAAGGGAAAGGAGATGGCGTGAACCGTCTCACCATTTCCCAAAGTCCCCGAATGAGAGGTTAGGGGGTTGTCAGGGTCAGCGGGTGGGTGAGATTATTTTGGTTTAATTAGGTGAAGGGGATGATTATTTTATTAAGGTTGTGGTAAGCTGTCACAACGGTAGCAGTGAATGAGCTTCATTAACCCACAGCTAAAATCATTATTCTGAACCAGGCTCAAACCCCGGGACCTGAGAGACTAATCAAAAATGATCTGATCTCGTTTTGTCCTGGCCCTTTCTTTAAGGGCCCATTTAACCATGTTTCACTTTGATCTCAACACCCATCGCTTCTGCTTAAACCCTGAAGGAACAGACAGTTCAAGTTTTTTTCCGACTTTCTTATTCAGTGTTGTGTTTGTATCTTTCTATCTATCTATCTATCTATCTATCTATCTTTATATCTTTATATCCGTCTGTCTGTCCGTCTGTATCCATCCATCCTGTAATAATAATGTTTCTTAGGCACCAAATAAGCATATTAGTATGATTTTTGAATGATTATGTGCCATACAACACTTTAAATTGTTATAATACAGTTGAAGTCAAGTTTACATACACTTTGCAGAATCTCCAAAATGTTTATTATTTTACCAAAATAAGAGGCATCATACAAAATGCATGTTATTTTTTATTTAGTACTGACCAGAATAAAATAAAACGAGAAAACAATAGTTGAATTTATAAAAATTACCCCCTTCAAAAGTTTACATACACTTTATTCTTAATACTGTGTTGTTACCTGAATGATCCACAGCTGTGTATTTTTTGTTTAGTGATAGTTGTTCACGAGTCCCTTGTTTGTCCCGAACAGTTAAACTACCCGTTGTTCTTCAGAAAAATCCTTCAGGTCCCACAAATTATTTGGTTTTTCAGCTTTTTGTGTATTTTAACATTTTCCAACAATGACTATATGATTTTGAGATCCATCTTTTCACACTGATGACAACTGAGGGATTCATATGCAGCTATTACAGAAGGTTCAAACACTCAATGATGCTCCAGAAGGAAAAACAATGCATTGACTTTGAAGATCAGGGTAAATTTAACTTATTCTGTCTTCTGGGGAACATATATCTTCTGAAGGGCAATACTAAATAAAAAAGAAAAAATTGACATTTAGGCAAAATAAGAAAAATGTACACATCCTCAATCTGTTCAAAAGTTTACACCCCTGGCTCTTAATGCATCGTTTTTTTGTTTTTGTTGAACTTCTGTAACAGTTGCATATGAATCCCTCAGTTGTCCTCGGTGTGAAAATATGGATCTCAGAATCATACAGTCATTGTTGGAAAGGGTTCAAATACACAAAAATGCTGAAAAATATGCATTTTGTATGATCCCTCTTATTTTGGTAAAATAATTAACATTTTGCAGATTCTGCAAGGTGTATGTAAACTTTTGACCTCAGCTGTATTTCAGAATATTACTATTTTTTCTATATTTTTGATCAAGTAAATGCAGACTTGGTAGGCATGAGAGACTTCTTTCAAACTCTATCGATCATGTAAGTCTAATTTATAAATGTAAGTCAGAATATAATACTTCTTATTTGATTTTTGTTGGTATTTTTTGCTTTTTTATCCTTGTTTATTTTTCCTATTTATCCTTGTTCTCCCATACCAAGGTGTACAAGTAACATGATAACACTACCATTAACTTTTTTTTTTGCAAGAATCTGTTCAAGGTTAGAAATCTTTAAACAGTGATGACTGGTGCCTAAAGCCTGTGTAAAAACAGGTGCATCCTGGTTTACATTGAGAGGTTTAAAGGGTATTTTGTTAGGTTTAAGGAGTATAAAATTGTTATATCCTAGTGGCCAAGTTCATGTGTTGACAGTATGAGTTAAACAAATATTGGTGGAGCTCCACTTCTGATTGTTTAAAGAGATTAACATTTAAAAAAACAGGGTAGCCTTTATTCTCAACCTTTTCCTTCATGAGACCATTAATAACCCACTATCCTACACAGCGACAGGAAGCATAGTCAAATGATCATTTAGCCACGCCTCGGCCTTGACCACAGAACTGAACCTCTCCAGCACTCCTCCACTTCATCTCTCCATGTTCTTCATTATTCCCTGTACAAGGTGTGTTTCCACTTCCAAGAAGCAGCCATTGTGTGGATGACTTATGGAGTCTCCCAGAGGAAGTCAAATCTCTGCTGCATACTTGGAGCAGGTTGGCTTTGCCTCGTTGCCAGAAGAGTTTTATGATATGTAATCTCTGGATAGAGCAGAGGCAGGGAGATTCATGTGTATTACTCATGTGCATTTCTCCTGCTCCTAACCTCTAATCGTCTGCTCTCAGCAGCTGCTTCTCCTTAAGGTCCTGGAGATGATTGCTGTTGTTACAAGCAGACCTTGTGTTTCACCTCTGCGCTCTGAAATACTGCAGTCGTAGCCAGACACACAGGTATACAGTTATATAATGTTTATGAATCAGCCTGTGCAATAAAAAAAAACTGAATTTACATTATACATTTGGTGGACACTTTTTTCCAAAGCAGCTTCAGGTGCATTTAGGTTATGCATTTTATCAGTCCATGTGTTTGCTGGGAATTGAATAACTCTTAACCAGTCAATTGAGAGGAACTACAATGTATATAATGGGATGTAATGCAACAGGAAATTAAGTAGGACAGGATTTGATTGGACCATCAAACACTAAAGTACTTTTTTAACTTGCATAACGGCGTTGTAAATAAACAGTGTTATTTTTCAGTAACGAGTAATCAAACAAATTACTTTTCCCCCCGTTACAACACCGTTACCACACTGTTACCATTACTAACAATAAAATGCGGTGTTACTATAATCTACTAAATTATTATAATTTTGTTTTTCAGTTCATCAGCGTAACTGTTACCTGTATTTGACGAGCTGTAAACTCTAGTGTGAAGGCACACGAGCCGTCGTTTTGTCACATACACAAGAAAAGAAAGATACATAGCAAGAGAGTCTTATACCATGCAGAATTGACATGCACCATGTAAACGATATTTTTTGTTGTATTTTCCTGTCAAAATAACGGAGTTCCTTTGGAATTCTTCAGCTTTTAAGAACTGCCACTTTCTCCGGTAGTAGGCGGCACTAATGCGCAAACGGCAATGTCATTGGCTGGCGCTCACCTATTATCGTCCCTGTTTTGATTTCAGCAAATCAGTTTGAGCGAACCCAGACAACGTGATTAATATTCATAAACCCAGCAGCTCATTATTCCTTAGTGCGTTTAGTACTAGAATTCGTTGTAGTTTTTGTTATCCCATCAACATTATTTTTCGTTTTCCCCCCTTTTTTTAACAGAAACACTAAATTACAAACTACTCTTTAGCACCACCACCAGTCTTAAATTCAGTCAGCATGACAAATATGCATTTATACATGGTTATTTTAATTACTGAAGTTGTAATTACTAAAGTTTAATGCTAAATTATTATAATATCATATTATAATGCTTAACTGACTGATGCTAAATGTACTTTTAATTAAAAAAAAATCTGAGCCATTAGGCTTTATATATATATATATATATATATATATATATACAGGATATAAGATATTTAATATTAATCTGGAAAAATTTCATTTAAATTTCATTCATTTAACATATTTAATATTGGCGTAATCCAAGTTATTTGACATATTTGAACATTTTTTTAAAAAAGTAACACAATAGTTACTTTCCCTGGTAATTAGTTACTTTTATAATGATGTAACTCAGTTACTCTTTGTGAGAAGTAACTAGTAACTATAACTAATTACTTTATTAAAGTAACATGCCCAACACTGTTTATTAGAATCATGCACTACCACAATGCATTATCACTTCAGGTAAAAGAATAATATGCAGTGATAACAAACTTATTGTATCCTTGGTTGTGGATCTTGGTGTGTTTTTCCACTCTCTGGCTCTTAAACCTGGAAATGTTATGAGTTGAAAATGGTTGTGTATAAAAATATTGCCTGGCAGGCTTGGCACTTGATTAATTAGTTCAATCTTTTTTTTTTTTTTTTTTTTTTTTTTAGCCCCAGCTGCTTTCTAATTGGTAATCCACTGTAGTAGTCATTATCTAAAACCTCTTTACTGTGCCACAATTTAAGCTCTAACTGTTGGTAAACCAAGAACAATTAGCTCTCAATAAGCTTGCATACAAAATCACAAACCTTTTGTTTCCTGGGGAATTGCTTATTAATATTCATGAGGTCCATCAACAGACCTGGTGAAAAACACGCCATTGTGCATCAACTAAGCTCTTAACTAGATTTAGCATTCCTGTTATATTCAGAGCTACTTAATCCGGTAGCATCGTGTTTTTTCCCCCCCAGTTTTTTTTTTTTTTCGCCTCCAATCTCCAATTATGAATGATCACCCCCTTGCTTGCTGTCATCTGCTTGTTAAGACCAATATTGAAATCCTCATGTGGATTTATGCGGCGAGATCTGCAATGGAAATCAGGCACATCTGTTTGGAGATGCCGGTCTGGAAAAGAGCGATTGCTTCTCCCAGAGGATCCGCGGCGGCATCACTCCTCAAAAACACCAGCTCGTCGGTGACAAGTAAACCCAAATCATCACTGATGTTATTTATTTTCAAATGTTCCCCGCTTGACAGGCGACATCTTGTTCCGCGCCCGTCCCACGGGGCCCTGCGTCTGTGTCTGACGTGTCTGGCTGACACCAAAGCAGCGGGAAGTCGCCAGAGACATGTTTGGGAATTTGTCACAATCCCAAACACACATGCGCACCGAGGTTGTTTACACACCTACGGATCTGTCGAGATGACTGTTGCAGTTGTCAACGTTCGTGGCGGTGCGGTTGAGGAGTCCCGTCGAAACGAGACCGTGATTGGATTGAAAAGATGTGAAGGTATAAATCTCGACAGTGAAATAACGAGGAACGAGTGGGTGGGAGTTGCAAATGTAGGCCACCTTTCGCATTTATTTGGCTTTTTAGGTACTTTGTCAAATCAGCTTTCGTTAAGTAGGCCCAATGATCCATCCTCTTCTGATTTCAGTAATAATGCAAGAGAGGCAATATTATTATATTATAGCCAGTCAGGGAAGCCAGGTTATGTACCGAATGCACCATTCCAGTCAAAAGTCTGGACGTGACGCTGTGCCAAAACAAACTAGAATGCAGGACGACAAAGTCACCGTCGCCACATTTTGATCTATTGCAGTACACACTGACTTCCCTGACTTTCACATCTTGGCAACAACTGGGTCGCTGCCAGAGAAAGTGTGTGTGTGTATGTCCATGTGTCTAAGAACCAGGATGAGCGAGTGAGCGTAGCGGCAGGTAAACGAGGCGTGAGCACAGGGTCCTGCTCCCTGAACGCAGTGCTCGTCAGACAGTCCATTTGTCAAAGCACCCCAGCGGAGCTTTCCAAAAGACCGCATCACTTCCAACCCCTGCAGGGAAACCCCATGTCTACATCCAGGGCAGAATCATAGTGTCTAGCTTCTAAGAAGCATAAAGACTCATATGGACCTCATGGAAGGTAGAATTATGCTCAGTGTTGGGTTGCAGCTGCTGGCATGGTGTAACATTTTTGGTTTATAGCAAAAACTAGATCAAGTTTATCGCTGCATCTATAAAACTGTCATTTGTTTCGTTTGTTAGGCCTAAAATGGGGAAATAAATCAAAATATATCTTGACCGTGGTTTTGTTAGCTTGGAAAGAACACATTGTACTTTCTGTTTGTGTTTTGTTAGCTTTTGCGTCACGTTACAATAAAAAGATTATTTGATTTGTGTCTTTTTTTTGATGCTAAAAAAATCCACATAGTTTTATAAATATTTCAGATTATCGGGGGCGCCATTATTGCGATGATGCACTCAGTGAGCTACTGGCACAACCTGTTGCTATTTTTAACGCAACACAACTCCAAATACACTACTTGGAAAATAAAATACTGATACAATGCCACATTGTGTGGCTTTTGGTTGTCATTTTTAGATGAAGGGCGACAAGAGAAGCGATGTACGTCTTCACTGCTTTTCCTAGCGATAAGAAGAGGAGGAAAGAATGGGAAGATGCCTGTGGACAAATAAAACGTCCTCAAGACTTGTGTCTTTGTTCTCTAAACTTTGCCGCCTTTAGTAGACCAAAGCTACTGAAAGAGCTTACAAACGGCAGAGACAAGGAACGCTAGATGCCATCCTGGCAGGATGTAAACATGCTGACGCTTGTCATGACGCCACAGCCACTGAAGGAGTTTCTCAGCCCAGATTTCACTTGATATCCTGGGGTTTATGTCTAGGTCTAGGGAAGCAGGACAATGCTAACTTCTGGGTTGGCTTTAAAAATATATCATTCCTGCAGCACTCCATGAAAACAAAAGCAAATGGAGGTGAGAAAAACAACAAAGGTGCAAGAAGGTCTGAAGATAACCCAATAATGTTATCAAGATTTTTACATCAAAAATCATCTTAATTAAGAAGTGATAGACTATTTGCTGTCCTGTTTAGACCCCTCATTGGAAAGCTCTGTTTGAATAGGCAATCTGTAATAACAGACAAAGTAATAGTGATGACGTAATAAAAGCAATAACTCACTTTTGTGGTGCGACTTTACTATTGGATCCAATATAGTCGGCACAGCATCATCTTTTAGTTTCAATCTTTCTGTGTTGAATTGTGCTTTGTAAACAAATCCTGGGTGAAATGAAGTGAACAAAGGACCAGGTTCATCCACTCTTTCCTAATGTTAGCATCAGAAGGAAAGCAATGCAAAGAGTGTGTTTTTCCACATCTTGGCACTGCATGGTGTCTTGTTGTACCATAGTTTGGTTTCTGCGTAGACCTGCGTTCTTCTGCGGAGGTGGTGTTTAGCCACATTATTATGTCATAGAGTGGCACATTCAAAAACCTGTTGTTTTGGCAGATTGGCTTCAATATAAGCTGTTTTTAGACTAAAAAGAAGGTTCTGAATTCTGAAACTTACAAGATATTTTAAGATCAATGGAATTTTGATTCCTCAGTTTATTATCCCTTTAATGCCATGAGTTCAGGGTGGGACTAAATGTTCTCTTAACAGTGGCAGACAGAAAATGTTTGGGCAACTCTTTTGGAAAAAGCAATTATTATTAAGTGTCACTACTGGAAAGGAAATTCTACAAAGAAGCCAGAGGTTGAGCACACTATTGTTATACAGTAGTTAGATTCTTGACCTTTTTAATAGGATCCTTGACTTCTGGTTTCTGGTTTAAGGGCAGGCACACACACCGAACACTTCAAGGGTAATGATTCATTTTTAAAACATGCATTTGATGCATCACACTCTTCGCTGTGTGTTTGGCATTTCCTAGTGGCTGTGTAGAGCCAAAGCAAGTATTCCTCTCTTCTTCCTCTGAGGTGTCCAGCCAGAGCTGTCAGTAGAGACTCATTTATAAAGGCACTCCGCTGGCTGGCCCAGTCACGCACTGGTGCTTTGGACATCACTTCACTCCACTAATGGTCTTACTGGGAGAGGTTCTGCATCCTGGCCATCCATCAATGTGTCAGGATAGGGTATGTGGAGATACTTGAGTTTTTACTTTGTATTTTCATGTGTGTGTGAGAGAGAGCTCTATCTGTCTGTCTGTCTGTCTGTCTGTCTATCTATCTATCTATCTATCTATCATTCATCCATCCATCAAGTAACCATAGATGATTTCCACCTGTTCCCTCTTATAGTTTTGTAGTGTGCAATTTCTGTGCAACAGTGGCTTTCAAACTGAACTGCTAAAAGAATGATTGTTTCCAAACAGGTGGCCTTGTCCCAAACTCACACCATTGGTTAAGCCTATGTTATTGTGTCTGAAAAACAAATTGAGCAATGTTGAAAGTGTAGTGTTTACACTTTTAGGTGAAATCATCTTATAAACTGACTGACATTTACTTGTCCCTGCACACTAAACTGGGATGCTTAAAAATATTTTTAGCATCTAAAACTGACACACTGCAGCTTTAGGAGACAGCATACTCAGGGTCCTGGGCTACTTGATTCACTCTAAAACTACTGTTTCGTTTAGACTCAACCTTCTCCTGTCCTCAACCTCTATTGATTTACCTCTGTGAACTTGTACCGTCCCTCTCTTTTTCTCTGTCTTTCTCAGCCTTTCCCTCTCTATGATGCACTGCTCGTCCTTGGGAGTCGCGCGTGTGTGTTTGGGCCGAGTTATGGTATAAATCAGATGAAAGGTAGAGACTGGGCCTGCAGGGTTGTGACTTCCTCTGGAGAGTACTGCAGCTCCAACTGAATAAATGGGAAGTGAAATGGCATATGGAGCCATAAAGTGCTCAGACTGAGGACTAGGCCGCTGTGCTCTCCAAGCGAATGAGATTAGATTTACACATGCAGCCTTCGGATTTAGAAAGCTTACACTTTGCACAGCCTTTGTGACTTTGTATGTTGTTGGGAGGTTCATGGTCTTAGAGATCCTGTGTGTGAAATTTGAATTCTTCACCCAGACAGTACCATTCAAAGCTATTGGGGGTCAGTAATTTATGTATTTTTTACATTTTTTGAAGGCAATGCTGTTCTTTTGAACTGAGTTTTCAACAAAGAAACCTGAAATGTATTCAGGCTTCCAGCAAAATATCAATCAGCACAACTGTTTTCGACACTGATAATAATATGAAATGTTTCTTGAGCATCAAGATTCTGTAGAATCATATGACACTGAAGACTGGATTAATGGCTGCTGAAAATACAGCTTTGCCCTCAGGAATAAATTACATTTTAAAATAAATCAGTTATTTTAAATTGTAATAATATTTCACAATATTACGAGCTTTGGCCTAACTAAAGTATGAATAAGCAATAATCCTATGAACAAAGTGTATATTGGTTTTATTATGCAATATGAGGCAATATTTCAGTAGTATATTTCAAACAGAAGTAGTCTGTCATCTCAATTTCAACCAGTGTTCACATCTGTTTTGAGAGAAAGAGCGGAAAGATGAGAAATGAGACCACCAGGGGACCCAGACTTGAAGCTGTTTAAAAAGCAATTACATGACTGTTTTCTACTTCCTGTTTAGTGGGATGTTACAGACTTCCAGACAGAGAAAGAGAGTGGATGTGGTAATAAGGGTGAAATGGACACCATAACATTTTCAGACATACCCTCAAGGAGAGGAGGGCCTCTCTCTTATTAGGTAGAGCACAAGATTTATTCCTTTATTCCTACCGTGGCTTAAAAATAGCCTTAGTCATTTCCATATGTGACCCCAGGGGGGAAAGGGTTGACAGGGCCTTTCCAGGCCTATTAGCCTCCCTGCCCAGTTTAAGAGGCCATATTCAAGGGCTGCCGGGACGGGGTCTGCACCCTCTTGAGCTCAATTGGTTAGAATCACAGATGGGGAGCTCCTCCGAGCCCTGGAGTGAAAGAAAGACTCGCTCGATATGGAAAGCTATAGAACAGAGGGTGTGCTGTTTCCATGTTCCTCAAGGAGGAAATAACTTAGCCTCCAATTAAAGGTTTAAAACATTAAATAAAACTCAGCACTGATGTTTTTTTTAAAACAGCAGGGTTAATGCTTGTTTGTCTTTATGATTAGACTGCAAGGGAATGGATATTTCCTTTCCGGTTTCCTATTAGCTTGTGGTACGTGTTCTGCTGCTTCTGCCATTTTTGGTGCATTCTGATAGCTTCAAGATTTATTACTGTGTAAACACCAAGAGAAAACCTAAGATAGGTTTCCTCTGGAGTTTTACAGATGTTGCAAAACTTTCTTACTCAGCTCTATTAGTTTAAGTAAATCTTGTGTGTATGCTCACCAAAGGCCACAGTAGATATATAAAAACAAATTACAAATTAAGCAACTGTGCATAGACGGGTCATGTCCATTCAAACTTTCTGTTTGTCTACAACACTATGGTAGAAATCACCCACTCAAATTTGGTCTGTCCAATCAGATCACATCTTCTGCAAATCATTTTATTTAAAACTACAACTTTTCCCTGTCTTCTTCCATACAATGGAAATGCTGTCAAGGTCAGTTATACATTTGTATATGGAACTGATTGGTAGATTTGTTTTTGCTCTTCGGTCATGGTGCATGATGCTCCTGAGGGCCTGACCATGCATATGGTTGCCTCATGACCATCAAGGAACATCATGACATTTCCAAGGTGAACATTAGGTATCTAAGGAATTTTCAACTGTGAAAACAGTCAGACGGTTCCTGGAAGCCATTGGTTCATTTTCCTCAAAAACTGAATTTGGAAACAAAAATAGAATGATAACACCTATCTATTTTCTTTGGCACCAACAGTGCAAATGTTTGAATACATAAGCCATCATACATGCGTGGAAAAAAGCTCTTTGCAAGGTTACAGGTATTTTATCAGTACTGTGGTTTCACATATGACCGATAAAGTTTTCAATCCCCTCGAGCACAGTCAGATGTCGACTGCTGTTTTTTTTTCTTCCTTTTTCCAGTATATATCAGAGAGACTTAATGCCTCCCAGCATGGCTGCACTTAGTTAGTGTATTTTAGTGTGTTATTGAGTTTAAATAACCTGTAAAGTGTATTTGCCGGACAGCCTGGCATTATGGGACTCTCCACAGGCTGCTGACAGTGAGTGAATGGGGCCATACAGAGTGGCAAGAAATAAAAAACAATTATATTTTCTCTAATATTTCATTCTGTGGATAAATGAATTAGGAATTTTTAGTTGGTATGAATGGTATGAGGTATAGCTGAGTGATATTCTTTGTACTGTATGCTGTGTAAAATTTTAAAATGTGTCTGTCTCTGTGTGTCTATTCATCCATCCATCCATCCATCCATTGTTTCATCCAACTATCCATCAATACATCTATCTGTCTGTCCGTCCATCCGTCCGTCCGTCCGTCTGCCATTCTATTTATCATTCCATTCGTCCATCTATCCATCTATCTCTCTATCTATCTATCTGTTTATCTATCTGTCTATCTGTCTATCTATCTATCTATATGTCTGTCTGTCTGACTGTCCATTTTTCTGTCTATCTGTCTGTCCATCCATCGCTTTATTTATTGTTCTGTCCATCCATCTGTCCATCCATCTGTCCATCCATCTATCTATCTATCTATCTATCTATCTATCTATCATCTGTCTATCTCTCTGTCCATCCATCATTCCATTTATTGTTACATCCTTCCATTTATCCATCCATCCGTCTATCTATCTGTCTGTCTATCTATCTGTTCACCCATCCATCCACCAATCCATCCATCCATCTGTCTGTCTGTTTGTCCATCCGTTCCGTCCGTCTGTTTATTTATATGCATCTATTTCTCTCTCTGCCTGTGTGCCTGTCTGGTATTTTTCTTCAGAATTTCTTTAAATAAGAGGTAGTAGAATTAAAATGATTTTAAATTCAACTTTAAATTGCAATCCTTCATCCTGTTTGCCTCCGCGTTTTACATTCAGCAATCGGTTATTTGAAAAGCATTCTCAATTAAATACTGAAAGCTACACAACCCTATTTCATACAGAAATTGGCCATAGGTTTTGCGTGTACATCTATAGTAGGTATGTATTTGTGGGCAGGCATCTCTTAGTATGTATGTTTTTCTCTTTGCTAGTATATTCAGTATGTGTGCATGTGTAGTCTCTGCACATATTAATAAAACACTAGTGGCAGGCATGCTTGTCTGTGCATTCTGAGCTCTGGGTAATACATTATGGAACAAAGAAACAAAGGACCAATATGAACTCGGTGTAGACTGTTTCAACCCTTGTCTCTAGGGCTCTGTAACACTAATTAGAGAAAAGGCCCTCTTGCCCTCTGTCCTCTTTATATTCCCTTCTCCTTGCTCATCCCCCCATCCCAATGGATTTGAGGAGGAGGTTGGCAAGGGCACCTCCCCCTTTCAGATGAGTGTCTAGGGTCTTTAAGGGTTGGTCCCACAAGAAAAAAGAGGGGTAAAAGTCATGTCAGGCTTGTGTCCAGATGGAGGAGGAAGAAAAACATGGCTGTGGGAGTGATCGAGAGAGTCTTTTCTGGCAGTGCTAACGTGCAAAAAGAGGCTAATCCATATTAGCTGCACAAAAGCATAGCAGATTAGTGTGTGTGTTCATTAAAATGCATTTAAAAACCTTTTAATATGACCTAACAGACTAGAGAATGGGAAGTTCATGGGAAAACAGAATTCCACGCTTGTGTGCAATCTTTTATTTTCAAGATTAGGACCAGTGATGTTTTTTAGAAGGTGCATCTAAGTTGTCAATACTTTATTTTTAATTGTTGGTCTATGTGGAGAGGGAGAGATTGTAGAGGCTAATAAGGCTACGCTAACCAGCATCAGATGGTTTTAAAGTTGCAACATGTCTCACTGTTGTTGTATCATGCACTATTTGCAGTGCACTGTTTTTTAAAAGAACATTACAGGTTCAATAAACATTAAGCTCAATCAACACCTTATGTGACATAATGTTGCAGTGGAAGTAAATGGGGATGTGAAGATGTATAAATGATATTTTTTACAGTTGTTTTAGGATTTTATGGCACTGTTGTGACACCGATATTGTGAAATCGGATATATTTTTAACAGAAAAAAACTGGATGCATTTTTTCTCTGCGACGTTAACATGTATTTGTTTTCAAAAAACTCAAATAGTCCTTGTGCATTCTTACAAAAATCCAGCCTAGACTCAATGGAAAAACATACCTTTAGCTACAATTAATTTCACTCAGACTTCAAACACATACCAATGCATACAATGCAATGCCATTTCCAGCTCATATGATCTAACTTTTATTTCTTTTATTTTCTTTACACAAATTATAATTATAGAGGCACATGATTAAAAAAAGACTTAATTTCACTTGGTAACTCTTTTACCATAGTGCATGATTTGTAAATTAATACATTTTAATATTTGCATCACATAACCAGCTCCATATCTATGCTTTTTTCTGACATAGTAAACTTGCTCAGTAGCTCACCTGGTACAGCATTGCACTTGTGAAGTAAAGTGCTCGAGAATGAGTGCTGTGAAACATGAGTCACGATAAAACATCTCAAGGACTAGAAAAAAGCTAAAATGGTTGCTTCAGCAATTTGTTTTTCATCTCATGTTTGCTTTTGCTAATACTCTCGGTTAGGTTTAGGGTAGGGTTTACTGTGGGTGATACTGTAGGTTATTTCTAAACACGATGTAGCGCTTTTAGTGCCACAATGTCAAAGTGTTGCAAAATGTGCAAGAAGCTTTGTAATTTTGCAGAGATGTTACCAGAGGGAAGTTTTTTTCAATGAGTCTGGGTTGAAAACTCAAAGTACAGAAGAACGACATATTGTAATAAAATAGGGCTACACCACCACTTCTTGGCCCTGTCTGTCGTCTTGTGATTGTAATATGGAAGAGTGAAAAGCAGGAAAATTGACTGTTCTGTGCCCATTTGATATCCTCTTTTATTCCTACTAGGATAGCTTTGATTCTTGTTAAGCCAACATCTTGATTCTTGTTAAGCCTACATTAACCGTTCATAGGCTTCAGCGCCCCAGTCAAAGACTCTTTCCCTTGTCTAATGGGCCTTGAGAAAAGAGTAGACATGCATTTTGAGATGCTAAGTCTTTGAAAGCATCAAGGTAAATTGCTAATAGATATAAACGGGGATCCCTCTGACAGCGCCAAGCAGGCAGTCTTTGGCAGCGGAGTAGAAGATTGTTTAGCCTGCATGACTAGCATCAGCTAATGGGATTTTCTTAGGTGTGCGATATTGACTGCGCTCTCTGATTTGACAAATAGTATTGCAATATTTCGAGGTTTGGCTATCACTTAACTAATGCATCATCTCTGCAGTAAGCAATAAGCGTTTTGCTGATCAGGCATCATCTGTGAAATACATATCTGGCCAATGGCATATACTTGACTCAGGACTAAGTCCACCACCATAAGTGTCTTGAAAGCATTGTTACTGCAAGCCTCCATCAGTATTTGTCATGTTTATAACTGCCTCCCTTTTTTATTTTATTTTTTTCATGTACCTCCATCTTGATGAGAGGCATCCGCCCTGTGCTTCATTCCCGTAATGGCCTCGCTTGACTGTATATCATACGCCGGGTGATTTAATCTGCCACTTTGCTGTTAATGCACAGAAAGTGACTCAAATTTCATGGCTGCTGGAGTCAACCGCTGCTTTATTGTTATTAGCGTCATGCTATTGCCACCACCTCTGAATGCAATAAGCATAAGGCAGCTATTCTTCCAGGCGAACGTCAAAGGGAATGCGAGGGACAAGCTGTGCATGGTTTGTATGAAAAATTGAAACCTGAATAGGGGATTCACATCCCTGGCGTGACTGCTGCTCACCGCTGATTGAATTGGTGAAGGTTAATGCAGCCAGCCTGCAAAGTTGCACCCACTACAGCATGCTAAGACTGGACAGTTTGTTACATAAGTGTTCATTTTTCCTCATGACTTCTCATTTTTTTTCCAGCAAACATAGAATTCACAGTTCACCTGAATTTGATTAGCTGACCCCACGGTTTGTTTACGTTACGTTTCCGAGGTCAATTGGTGTTCCGAGTCAGCTCCCAGTTCTACCACAGTTCATAGAGCAGGGCCATGTAAACAGCTGGCTTGTATTCGGTAATTTGATTTGAAATCTACTGTCGTAAATTTAATTTGATGATAGTAATGTGATATTCCTAACTCAATTCATTTCATTTTCTTGCTGTTGATTTGTTATTCACTGGAGGATTTTTCTTCCTCAACTTCACTTCTCCTTTCCATCGCCCTTGTAAATCTTGATTTCCTGTTTTAACTTGTTAAAATTAAAAGTGTCTGTTTAATTTCAGCAAGGTTATATCTTTAAAATACTACCTGAGTGTTAAACATGATTTACCTTTTTTTGGGCACTATTATCCCTACAGCGCATTACAGGTTACAGTAATTAAAGGAGAAGTTCACTTCCAGAACAAAAATTTACAGATAATTTATTCACCCCCTTCTAATCTAAGATGTTCATGTCGAGGGAGAAGGTCTAGCTCTGCGTAAACTCTGTGTATTCTGGTTCATGACTCCCAACTTCTCCAACTTCAAAATCATCCTACATCGCTGTTTTACCTTTTTTTGTAAAGGGCGTTTGATCTACTTTGCATGTTCACTTTGTGAACACTGGAAAGGTACTTTTGCAGCGCCGTAGGACGATTTTGAAGTCGGAGGAGAAAATGAGAGGGGAGTTTTTCAACATACCCTAACTGTCTTGAACCGGAATACACAGAGTTCACACAGAGCTACACAAGATAACATTTGAGGTTAAAAAGTATATAAATTGTCAACTTTTTTTTAGAAAATAACCGATCATTTCGCTAGGTAAGACTCTTCTTTCTTGGCTGGTTTAGAGCCCTTTGAAGCTGCATTTAAACTGCATTTTGGAAGTTCAAACTCAGGGGCACCATAGAAGTCCACTATATGGAGAGAAATCCTGAAAAGTTTTCCTCAAAAAACAATTTCTTTGCGACTGAAGAAAGAAAGACATGAACATCTTGGACGACAAGAGGGTGAGTAAATTATATATATATATATATATATATATATACATATATATATATATATATATATCGGTGCAGCTTATGAGATTTTGCCCTCAGCAAAAACTATTTGCTCTTTGCTCAGCGACCCTTTTTATTTTTCTTTATTTTACAAAAGCACATTGTTTTGTTGTTATTATGACTATACACAAATAAAAGTAGACCCTTTGCAGTTTCAAACGATACCTTATTCTTATCTGTATGATCAAACATGACAAAGTATTTTTAGTTCTTTTTACAGTCATCAAAAAAATACGAGACCCCAGAGGGTTAATGAGTTAGATTTACCCAAAACTAATTATATTTCATGTTAAACCACTGGAGAACTGAACTGGCACTGGCGCCTTAGAACTGACATCTTCAAAAATATTGAAGCAAATTTTCAAATAAACGTAATCTTTAACAAATCTTTAATAAACTGCATATTTCAAGTCTAAAAAAGTACATTCTCGACTAAAAATCTTTTATTTATAAAATTCTGATGGATTTGTTCACTCAACTGCCATATTTGCAACGCCCCTAAATGAATGGGGGAATACTGAAATTTAAAAAACGTTTCGCTGAACATATTTCAAATCAGCAACAAAATCTGAAATAAACTGACCCATAAATGTTGTTTCTTATGCTCAAATAGCATTTTAAAAGGTTATTTTTCAGGCTAGACCAGCCAATGCACATGCGCTTATGATGCATGTGCACACTGTCTGGTCTAGCCTCAGGTTTCTATGGGAACTGCAGTGACGCAATGACTTTAGCAATCTGCAGTTGGCTCTTTCATTTAGAAGGTGGGACTATTCCACCATATTGCGCGTTGCAGTTTCTCCCATTCATAAATAAAGCGAAGAACCGTCTTTGTATTAGTCTTTGGCATCTGCCATGACACTCGTTGTGAGAAAAACCACAAGCTGATGATACAAACAGTGAAACGATTAGAGTTCTGATGTCACTAGAATATCACACTCCTCTCAGCCAATCAGATTCCAGGACCAGAAAAAACTGCTGTATATGTATATATTAGGGGTGTAACGGTGCACAGATGTCACGGTTCAGTACAAACCTCGGTTTGAGGGTCACGGTTCGATACAATTTCGGTGCAACAGAAAAAAAAAACAAATCTACTATGCTAAGTTTCATTTATTTTAAACAGACAGTAGTACAAATTACAAATTTTTACACCTACATGTGAAAATGCTAAATATTATATCAAGGTAATGTCATATATAGGCTATAAAATCTGCAGTACATATATAAACAAACATCAGCGCCCAACTCACTGTGTCACCGTTAGAACGTGACTGAAGTACAAGGTCTATAATTTACATAATAAATAATAGTTTAGCATTTGGATGCATCGCAAATATGGAAATATTATGGAATATTTGGATTTGTGCCGAATGACAGAGGTAGTATACAAGAGCACAAAGCTCCATTTCGTACACAGTTGAGTGCGCAAGCCTTTAAAGTAACGTTATACTCCTTTGTCAGTGAGAGACGCATTCCGAATCAGCACATGGTCAATGTCTAGTGGGCTTTGTTTTCAAATGCGCAACTCCTGGCATTCGCTGTTCTTCTGTCGGCGGTTATCAAACAGTTGCATTACTGTGGGCACCCCCTTTCTGGATTGAGGGTGGAATTGCCTGTATTAGTTGTAAGGCCTCATGCATCGAACCGAGATGCTCGTACCGTGATAGTTCGGTACGAATACATGTATCGTTACACCCCTAGTATATATGCTATTAAATAACAAGTAAGCTGTGGCCAAATTTTAAAACGAATAGTTTTGTAATATGTGAGGTTAAAAGTGAATGATTTACAATGATATCTGTGAGAATTTTTTTTCCCAAACGGAATTAATTCAAGCAGTTGTGATTTATAATAAAAAAGCATCATTCTCAGTCCATCTCTGTAGCTTTTTGCAGTAGAGAAAAGAGATGATCTGGTCATAAATTTTGGGCGCTAATTGATTAAGAGTATTGACATAGTGACCACAGCTTAGCTGAAAAGAATCAAATTGCCCATCAGAAATCAGTCCTGTGCTAATGCAGTCTCCAGTGTAACCACGCTGTTGTTTTCCTGCACTTAAACCTTCCACTCTTTTTCTTCGTCTTTTTTTTCTCCATCCCTTACTTTTCCTCAAGGGGGCTTATTATACACTTCTGGAGCTCTATGAGGAGGCAGGGAATCTCTCAGTGGGAAGCCTGAAAGCCCAGTTTGCGGCTGGGGTAAGTCTGCAGGAGCATCTGCTGCCCGCGGCTGGGTTGGAGCTCTGACGCGTGGGTCTGGAGAACTATTCCAGAGCCGCTGTAGTTCAGATGAATGCCAGCGGATTAACATATCTAACACGGTGGAGGAAGGCAGGGCTGCCGGATAAAAAAAAAATAATAAATCACCCAGAAATGCTTGTGTCCGCATTCAGATCTACTAGCGTGAAATGCAGCAGCATATGGTAGGCGAGGGGACACACGTGCTGCAGCCAGATACATCACACTCGATTTTCCCGTCCTTTGTCTTTCCCGTTTCTGCCTCTCGGTCTTTTCATCTGATTCTGTCCTTCTATCTGTTTCTTTCTTCCTGTTGCACTCTGCCTCTTTCCCTCATTTGTGTCAAACGTGCATGCAAAGTGGCTTATGCAAATACTCATGTACACGAGCATGTAAAACCATATGGATCTCTCATAGTACGATAAGAGATGGCACACAGCACGTACCCCACACACACGCGCACTCGCCTGCACAAAGAGAGAGATTTATTTCTCAGTTCCCCTCCCCTTTTTCCTCTCTTCTTGGCCTGACACAGCCCTTGGATCTATTCCCAGAGCTGACCCCTTAGTGGGGACATTGATGTAGGCTTGCTAATGATGAGAAATGGAACCATAATGCCGGCTGTTAAACCTCGGGGGCGCACAACAAATGTGCTTCCGAGACCCGGCATTTGTCTCTGAATAGATTAGATCCTAGCTGTGGTAACCTTATATTTAATCTCTCTACCTCTCTCTCTACCTCCCTCTCTCCCTTCGCTGGGCCAGTAGCTGTTCCTCATGATAAATAATACTTTATCATCCTCTGCCGCGGGCGCAGCCGGACTGCTTTAACCGTTGCCGTTCCGGAAGAGCAATGCGATGCTTTTGTCTTCGTGTGTGTCATCCTTCGCACCTCGGATGACGACGGCGGATCTTCAGCGTTGCGTTCCACATTTACATGCCGCGCAAGTCCCATGAGCTTTTTACCTGGGCGTCCAATTTGGATGTTCTCCTTATGGAATGATAGCATTCCAGCCGCTATGAATAATGTGAAGAATTTAGAACACATGTTGTTCAATTTAGTCCGCCTCGTCGTCTTGTTAGTGCGTCTCCCGCGTTCAGTTGTAGGAAAATGAGAGCAAGTTATATTAAGTCTCTCTGAGGAGGTTTTTTTTCCATCCAATCAGTGTGAACACCTTTTTTCTGTGACATTGTTCTGAAAGCTCTCAGAAAGCGAGATCATATCCTTGTTATTCTCCTCAGAAAAAAAAAGAGAGCGGCAACGACACGGAAATCTGATAAATTGGCGCCACAACATATTAAATTATCAATGCACATGAAAAATTCATTCTAGAATGCCTTTCACACTTTCTGAGTCAGTGCGCAATTTACTTTTATCTTGTTAAGGCAGGGAAATTTTATTATGGAAAAATAATGCCACTGTTTTTTTCCCTCCCTAGACTCTCTCTTTCGCTCCCAGTTTCTCTCTCTGATCCATTTTAAATGGTTGCAGTAATGGTGCAGAAAAATAGGCTGAAAATGAGAAATCGCTCATGAGTAGTTATAAATATTCATGTGAACGATAACTATGTTAGGCTGCTTTCCTGAGTTCCTCTGTTGTGAAAGTCTGTCTTCACCACAGAAACGTCTTATCTTGATGATTTTTGGTTAGTCTCTAAGTTCTGAAAGGCAGTGGTTCTAGAATGTTTACGTTTCCAAACGCCGTACTTGTTGAATGTGCATTTCTTACGGAACACGACTGGTGAAATGTGCGGTATAATCGTGTGCATTCTTTAGCCAACAGACCGGACGACTTCAAAAGGCATAATTTTGCTGCCATGTGGTCAAACGCTAACCAATGATTAAAGAAAAATTTGTGTAAACGCTTTGATAAATCACTTCCTGTGGATGCAGAACAGAAATCTGGAATGGCTTGTATCAGTTTCAGATGCTGATTTGAGTGATTTATGGCTGTAATTCTAAATCACGCTATCTGTGTGGGGCACATATTTCCTATTAATAATAATGTGGTTGTAATATTTATTTATTTGCACATGAATAAAAGCAAACATCCTTTCGCAACAACACATTTCCAGTAAGTCTTTCCAAATACACATACAATATTCAATCCACTCATTTATCTATTTTAAATGACTCTGTCACAAACAAAAACCATGTAAAACAGCAAAGGTGTTTGGGAGAGTCCAAAAATGGCCACGTTGTTCCCATCTGTCAGCGTAGGATTTTTTAGATCAGTAAAATGAGTGTCAGGAGGTCATATTATTTGTACATGAACATAATTTTGTCACCATTTACTTAAGCTAATGTTATTTTAAAACCATATGCCGTTTTTAGTTCAGCAGGAAGGGAAAAGTTTCATGCTCTTCCCTTTCCAAACGATGACAAATGTAAAAAGTAGTTCATATGACTATATATGTGACCCTGGACTACAAAACCAGTCATAAGGGTCAATTTTTTGGAAATTAAGATTTACGCATCACCTGAAAGCTACATAAATAAGCTTTCCATTGATGTATGGTTTGTTAGGATAATATTTGGCTGAGATACAACTATTTGAAAATCTGGAATCTTAGGGTGCAAAAAAATCTAAATTTTGAGAAAATCACCTTTAGCCCTCTGGAGTCTGAGGGTGTTTTGGGGGCCTGAAGAAGTTTTGCCATGCCCTGATATTTTTGCTTTTTCAGTTGCTTATAAACATATAAAAGGCTAAAGTATGAAAACACTGTATTCAGCACAAACTGGGTTATTGTAATATGTGAGAAGCACGTATGTACGTTGTGTTTTTGAGAAAGCAACGTTTATGCGTGGTTAGTGCAAAACAAAAATTGACATTTCACATACAGAACATTTGTTCACAAGACTTTTGACAACTTGAATCTTGTAGCCTAGAGTGTTTGCAGTTGTCCAAATGAAGTTCTTAGCAATGCATATTATGAATCAAAGATTAAGTTTTGACATATTTACAGTAGGAAATTGACAAAATATCTTAATGGAACATGATCTTTACTTAATATCCCACTGATTTTTGGCATAAAATAAAAATTGATCATTTTGACCCATACAATGTATTGTTGGCTATTGCTACAAATATACCCATGCATGACTGGTTTTGTGGTCCAGGGTCACATATAAGTCTTCTAATGCCTTCTAATGACTTCTTTATGTGGGATTTGAACCGATTCAGTCTGATTTTTAAACAAATTGTTCTTCATAGCTGTTTTTCCCCCCTTGTGAACCAGGTGATTCATTTCATATGTCTGACTGATCTACGTTTTTGTCTCCTGGAGGCCAAGAATATCAATAATTAACTACATAAAATTCGGCCTGTTCTTCGCACAAAGCCATTGTGTGTCTTTCAAGGACTTGGGATGAAGATTTGTGCTTTTTAAAGCATAACAGATGTGGGCAATATGAGTTCATATGGAAAAAAAAGCAATGTGACATTTCTTCTTTTGTGTTCTGCAGAAGAAAGAAAGTCCTATGATTTGGAATGACATGGGGGTGAGTAAATAATGACAGATTTTTCATTTTCGGTGAGCTATGCCTTTAAACCTCCCTCATTTATGCTGATCTGCCATGTTTGGTGATGCAAATTGCTGTAACTTGCCCAAGGTGTTCCATCATCAGAGGGGCATAATTATCTTCGGCAACAACCAATATTGGATTGTTAAGCCTGAGGATGAGATGCCCAATGAGGCCTGCGCTCTCTCTCTCACTCTCTGTCTCTCTCTCGGTTGAGCTCTGACAGATGAATCTACAGGGAAAGATAGCTGAAAGGCAACCTGAGGCAACTGGAGCGTCTTTCTCTCACTCTGCCTTTTTTCTCTCTCTCCTTTACCTTCTCTATCCCTAGCTTGGTCTCTCCTCTTCCTTTCTGTTTTTGTCTTTTTATCGCTCAGAACGTATGTGCATCTGAAGGAGCTTTTGTTGCAAACCGGCTTGCACTGCTGGATCGTTCTTTCAAGCTTTACATGACTTTGAATTTCCAGTTCTATCCTTCATTCCGCAGATCTTCTCTACCCACGATAATAGCTAGCCAGAGGACAGTTAAAATCGTTCTTCTGTCATCAGATGTGCCTAGTAGCAAAAATGGATCTATAGACTGATTTTGCAAAAGTTCCCTTGGCAAAGTGAAAAGCTATTACTGTCGACGTGTGGCACATCTGCGGTGCTAATCTAAAATTCTGTTTGTCTCAGTGCTAAGGTTAGTGCTGGAACGTAATTTGGTATCTTTATGAACATATTCTAGGCGGGGTTCTTCAGAGATGAAATTTCATTGTTTCAAAACGATTATTATTTGTTGTACAAGTTTGTTTATCCATGCATCGTCTTCCCTTGCTTGATTCAAAGGCCTCAAGCTATTGTTGGAACTGAGATTTCATTTTTTTATGAGTTATTTTTGCATGAGGCTTTCTGTAGCCATTTACAAGATTTGATTTGATTTTCTCATAGCAATAAACCAATAAAGATAATATGACAATTATTCCATTCAGAGGTCATCAAATGCACCCCATTCATGATCTCTCAGTTGTCTTTCTGTTGGTTGTAAGCGAATGTGTATCTCCGTCCCATGTACTGTTTTTTTCTGAATGCCTGATGGTTTTAATAGGAAGTGTGTAGGAAAGGGGATGACCTATAATCACAATCAGCTGGTAAATAATTACAAGCTGTGCATTCCATGCAAAAACTTCCTAGAAGCACCGCAAACATTGCATGCTTTACAGACCAGGCCACACTATTTAGCCGCCGGTCAAAGCAAAACAAGAACATTGGTTTGTTAGTTTGCAACGCTGTTTTAGTGTTTAAAAGATGCCATTCATTTGGATTTCATTAAAGCCTGCCACAGCTTCAATCCCTTGGTGATAAAATTGCTTTGATTCAGTCAAGCTGTATTACATTGTCTGCACAGTTTATAGGTCAAGCCCTCAATAAAACACAAGATGTTCAATTCTTCTTTCTGAAAACAGTTAATAAAGGTTTCTCTTTAGGTTTTGTGTCCTTTACTCTCGGCCTTTGGCACTTGTGCCCATATATTCGATTTGACTGCCGAGCAAATTTGATCTCACAGAATTGACCCACTTGCGGAACAGACTCAGACGTATTATCTCTTTCAAACAGATTCAGAAACGGTCGGAACCCATTTTATCCCGTTGTGACAAGATGAAATTGTCACGAGTGACATCTCAATAATTTTGAGTGGAAATTTCAATTGCACAAATTCTTGTTTTCTCTAGTAGTATTTTTATGGTCCTTTATTTATTTATTTTTATTTTTATATATAATACACTGTAAAAAACAAAAACAAAAAAAAAATATTTGTTGAGTCAACTTAAAATAATTTGTTACCCTGCTGCCAATCAACTCAAATAAGTTTAGTGAACTTGAAATGTACTATGTGACAACTTAGATATTTAAGTTGACTGAACATAACATTTTGTTTGTTAAACTTAAAAGCTGGGCTTGTTACACAGCTGCCTTAAAATTTTAAGTTGAATCAACTCAAATATCTAAGTTGTCACTTAGTACATCGTAACATTTCAAGTTGACTAAACTTTTTTTTGAGTTGACTGTACTTAAAATTTTAAGGCAGCCGGGTAACAAATTATTTTAAGTTGACTCAACAAATTGTTTTTTAACAGTGTAGCTATTTGATGAACTAAGTGAATAAAATCAAACTGGAATATACTAAGGCAAAATAAAAAATTTTTAAGTCAAGGGCAAGTTGTCAAGTGTTTTATCTGTTGTAATTTTGTAGAATTTATTCATTATGATATCTATTGGACCAAACCACAGTTTTGATATTTTGTTGATACTTTTTTTTTATAAACAAACAAACATATAGGCCTATATATTAATATTTTTGAGCAGTAAGATTTGTAAGGTTTTTAAAGAAGTCTCTTCTGCTCACCAAGCCTGCATTTATTTGATTCAAAGTACAGCAAAAACAGTAAAATTTTGAAATATTTTCATTATTTAAAACAACTGTTTTCTGTTTTTTAAATGCAGTTTACTTCTGTGATTTCAAAGCTGAATTTTTAGCATAATTATTCCAGTCACATGATCCTTAAAAATATTCTAAAATTTATATTTAATATTTAAGATCTTTTCTTTTCTTTTTTTTTATAATAGCTGTTTTGTTTACTAAAATTTAACTGGGATATACTATAAAAAATATATTTTTTAAGTCAAGGGCCAGAAATATTTTTACTATTTAAAATAACTGTTTTCTATTTGTATATATTCATTTTACTTAATATATATTAAAATGTATTTATTCCTGTGATTTCAAGCTGAATTTTTAGCATCATTATTGAAGTCACATGATCTATAAAAAACATTCTAATATTCTGATTTGCGGCTCAAAACATTTATTATTATTATTAAAAATAGTAAAATTTTTCAGATTTCTTTGATGAATACAAAGTTCAGAAGAACAGCATTTATCTGAAATGGAAATATTGTTAACATTATAAATATCATTATCATTACTTTCTGTGTTTATGTTCTTAATGAAAATTGTTGTTGCTGCTGATGTTGCTGTTTGTGAACAGCTCACTGGAATTGTACACAAAAACACTTTGACATCTGTAGAAAGGTTTAGGGGGAAATGTGGACATTTTTACATTTTACATTGAAGTCGTTCACGTGACATTTATAAATGTCTGCTAGAGTGAGATTTCATTCCTTCGGAAAAAAAAAAGAACAAGAAGGCTGGTATGAATTAAACTCCGCCTCTCATACATCGATTGCTTTGGTCTTGTCCTGTGCATGTTTTTTTAACACACCCAGCGGAGTGGCCGCTTGAAGCGCACTTCAGCGCGCGCTCACGGAACACTCGCTCCCGTATGTGCCTGGAGAGCCTCGCGCAGCGGAGGCGCCGGACGCGCTCAATTCGTGTGGGGACTTTTAAAACCTTTCAGATACGTCGAAAACGAACGGATTCGCTCACTTATTTGAGATAAACGAGATTACCAACAGCTCAAATCCATGGAATGTTGTTCTGCGGTGTTTTTGCCTGTGAAATCGAGCGGTACTTCTGCTGGGAATCTATTGTTAATGATCTGTCATAGGAGCTTCTACGACTTGGGATTCATATCTGTCGCCTTCACCTTACCTTGACTAAAAACCTGATTCTATCCACCTGAGTGAGGAATGTATGACTCATTGCTAAACAGATATCAGTCTGTCTGATCTGTCGTTGAAAATATCCTCCGCTTCTGACAGCTTTCGCCACCGCAGTCGTTAAAACGTTTCTCTGAAGATTTATTGTTGGGACAGGTTCGTATTTCTTGTCCGCCTTCGGTCAGTAGAGATCTACGGGAGCTCGGCGAAAGAAATCTGCCTTAGCTTTCATAAGGCATATACTGGATGTAACGGAATTGCTTTTTATTTCGCATCTTTCGCAAAATCGGTTTGACTATTTTTCTCCGATGGAAGCCAATCTAATATAGAATTCGGTAAGATGTTTTCCATAAAGTATGAGCCTACGATAACGAATGCGTCTTGAATGCTTCTGTAACCTTGTTATATTTTGCGGGCAATAATTTTATAAACGCAGTCTTTTTGAAATGCTGTTTTAATAGAAGAGGGGAAAAGACACGAAAAACCACACCGCATGTATCTGAAGTCTTATAAATGAGGTTTTGCTTGAATCTAACAGAGGTTCAGGTTTTGTTCTAGAGACTGAAGGTGTTTTTTTCCCTCACGCATTGATATCACAAGCAATTTACAGCTTGAAGTCATTGTGTTTTATTCGGTTTTTATGCCATTATTGTGTGCGCTTTGTGTTGTGTTTTTATTCAGCATCAAATGATGAATAAGCATCTGAAATTTCTTTCTTTCTTTCTTTCTTTCTTTCTTTCTTTCTTTCACATCTGTCAAGGTCTGACGCTTTGTATTGAGATTCTTTTTTTTTTCTTTACTTAATTTGTTGCTCTGACTTTGCATGGGTCAATGACGTGATGCTTATTTTTGTCTATATCTATTATAGAGTAAGATTTAAGTATTCAATATAAATAAATTCAAATTTAAAATGCAAAAACGATTTAAATAGACGTTTCATCATTTTATGATACATTGTTTTTAATTTCTGAATTAAAATTATTTTTTCTATATTTTTCTAGTGGTTTAAGAAAAAAATGTCTTGGTGTAAGCATCTAAGGATTTTTTTAAATTCTTATTATCAATTTTAAAAAGTCTGAAAAGCTAAATTGGTATAATCTTTTATTGTTATTTCTTAAAAATAGATAGAAGAATAGAAGAAGAATAGTCAGTTATTAACAGTGTTAATATTGGAAAACTTTGATCTGCCAAATCCTTGTCAGTGTGGTAATACCAACCTGCAGGAAGCCATTTTGCTGTCATGTGACAAGAAAATTGTAAAATGATTATTGACCCCTTTAAACCCTGGCAGTGTTTTCAAGGTCACTGAGTTTCATGAAAATATCACATATTTGACCTTTTTGTAAAGAGGTGCATTTCGTTCAGATCAAATGGAGTAACTCAGAAATGATATTATTTATTAAACAATGAGTAATAAAATCGATGCATCATTTCCAAAAACAAAACAATAAAATACATTGAAAATGCTGAAAACACTGCTCAAGTTGTGTAAACTGAATACTTCAGTAGTTTTTACTTGGTTACACCACTTGATTTTTATAGTCACTAAGTCAATATTCCTGGTACAAATGTTTGTTTAAATTATGATTTCACAATACAACTTTTTATCTCCTTTTTATTATTCTCCTTTTTATCATTGACCCATTTACATTTCCTTTCTGTTCCTTTACACACATGGTTTACATTTGTGAAGCTCTGGCATTGTGTATTGAGTTACATTCATTTCATATTACATAGGATATCTAGACTCTACTTAATCAGACGTTCAAGGTTACCCATAAGTCCTTTGCATATAAACTGCACCTTGAGTGTTTGGGCTTCCTGAGTCTGCCATTTTGATGTCAAAACTAACTTCCTATACCAATTGTTCTAGTTGGCTACATTTCTGGATATGAAACAAAATATGAGAGATCTTTAGCTTAATTTTTGTTAAGTTAATGTGTAAAACATCATATGGTGATGTAAACGGCTTGCCTCGGGCTGGGTAGAGTATAGATTAGAGATTGTGGTGGTTTGTTGTCTGTCTGCATTAGCACTTTGAATGAGATTTGCATAAAGGATTTGCATAGAGACCATTTAAGATACTCGTCACCACCTTCACAAATCATGTTTATGGCTCGCACAGCATCATTTTACATTGCGGGTACTTCACGTGTTGATATATGATAATTATATGTTACTCGCGTAGCATAATATTTTATGAATGCACAGTTAATGCAGCAAATTGATTGCCGCATTGCTCAGCGTTATGATTTACAGCTTTTACACCCAGAAGTGGATATAGACTCTACCTATTTCACATGAGAGTTCTTCCTCTCTGAACTGTCATGAATTTTTGAGACTTGCTCAGGTGGCTGTGAGTTCCCAGAATTCAGTATGTATGCTTTGGTTGTTGAATATGTATGAAAGATTTATACTCTGATTTTTTACTTTCATTACACCATGCAGCAAGACTTTCATTGGCTATTTGCGATCTGAAATAGCAGTAAGTGAAGCAGAATTGCAGTGAGTGTTAAAAGGGCACCCATTCACCTTCACCTTCCTCTCTGACAAATCAAATGTATATTTCTTCATTTTTTTTCTGTGGCCAGAGGCTAATCTTTAATCTTGCGCAGATGCAGCTCTGGAATTAGCTTGCAAACGCTCCCTCGTTCGTATCTTCAAACCCTCCACTTATCAGGCGCGGAGAGCTGATATGGCGGGGGCCTGGCTCGGCAGTCCTGATAAGAGGGTGAGGAAAAATCTGCCAGCTATTTGTAATATAAGAGTCGAGGCAGATCACAGCCTAGCCTGATATGACAGACCTTCCGGCACGAAGCTAACATCTTGAGTCCTCTTAGTCCGTGGAGAAATAAATGGAGTTTTGTAAGAGTAAGACGTGATAAAGGTAGACAAGCGCCGAGCAGGAAGGGAAATGTGTGTTTGTGTCTAATCTCCATAGTGACTTCATTTATTCGACTGTAAACTGGAATCAGTAATACTGGTTATGAGGGAATTTTTTTTTTAATGTTAATGTTATCAAGGGTGTTACTGTGTACATTAGCTATCACATAAGAGAAACTATCCTGAATTTTGATAATGTGCTGTTCCGACAATGATGACACATTACTTCATTATTTTTTACTTTATATTATTAGATTATATTATTATGTTATATCATTTCTCTAGTAATATAGCAATATTTATGCAATATTTTTCCTTCAGTAGGCCTCCTAGAAATTTATTTTAAAATAATAAAATCATTTATTTTATTGTATTTTCTCTAATAGGTGTAATAGGTGATTTTTCTGAGCCTATATTCTATTTTATAGGATGTGACCTTTCCTATGTGTAAAATGCATTGAGATTTTGCAGTTTTGAGATTGGCAGACAATGGACTGCCATAACAATGTAGCCTATTTTTCACCTTTTTTCTCTTTTCCCCCCCTCATCTTATCACTTTACTCTTGGTAAAGCCCTTAAAGCTTTGTAATGTCCCATCCTCTTTTTTTTTTTTTTTTTTTTTCCTCCTGTCATTTTTTTTCTGCTAAATGTCAAACGCTCACACACGCTTCCACACAACAGCAGCGTACCAAGGCCTTTTGAATACCTCCAGGTATTGCTGAAGTCATAGGTCAGTGAGTCACTGGCTGGGTGAGCTGGATTTCAAGCTGGCTGCACACAGCGGATGCAGCTGAACGGGGCCCTGTGCACACGGCACGCTGTGTTTGCCTGCCACGGAGACGCTAAAGCTGGATGTCAGGGAGTTATCCTCCCTGCTTGGGTCACGCTGGCCGGCTGTGCTGCTGCTGTTGTTTTGTCAAAGCCTTGCAGATTAACCACAGCCACTACACTTCAAACACAGAGGCAGGCGGATGAATAATTCCGAGACCTCGCTCTTTAATCTTGTGTGATCCCGTTCCAATTAGCCATTGTGTACGGGTACATAGAGCCTTGCTTTTTGTGCAATAAAAGAATGGCACACCAAAGGCGTCCTGCCTCTTTTGTGCACGGTGTCTCATTCTCTAACTACAGTGTGTTTCATCTGGAGTGTAGGTGGGCCTGATAGAGTTTCTAGATTTGTGAATGATTATAGAGATTCTAGAACAAATGAAGATTTTATTTGTCCCAAATGCAGCTTTTTCCTGCATTCCTCAGCGCTGTGCTTTCCGGTCAGGCGCTTGCGTGTCTTTTGTCACCTTTATAGCTCATAATTAAATGTGCCTTGTGCGATGTCGAAAATTATGGAAGCTCACGACCCAGACATGCTATTTACCAGCTGTTCCTTCTCTCTAATCATAGAGGAAAGAGACTGAAGAGTACCACTGCACGCCACCTGAGAGAATGACACATTGGTCTAAATTCAATTATATTGTTTAAGAAATTTATTGCTGGAGCTGCGCTCTTAAAAATAAGATTTTTGTTAGTTTTGATGGTTCCATGAAGAACCTTTAACATCCTTTGGAGCTTTCCAACGGACAAAACATTCTAAATAATGGAAAAATGTTCATTTCACCAAAAATGGTTCTTTTTAAGAACCATTTACTGGCTTGGTCTTTGAGAGATATAAAACACTTTAGCTATTGCATCGCTACTAAAACCTCATCTTCTACCTTTTTTCTAAAAATGTAGGTGCTTATTTAAGACCTGCTTTACACTCTTAAAAATAAAGGTGCTTCACAATGCTATATAAGAACCTTTTTGTCTACATGGTTCCATAAAGATCCTTTAACATCTCAAGAATCTTTCTGATTCACAAAAGGTTCTTTGTGGCGAAAGAAGGTTCTTCAGATTATCTAAAAGGTAAGAAAGTGATGGTTTTTTTTAAGAATAGTTCTTTGTGGAGCCAAAAATATTGGTTCTATGGCATCGCTGTGAAGAACCTTTTAAAGCACCTTTATTTTGAAGAGTGTAGGATGAACAGGATAGGAAGTACAATTATTTAACGTATGACTTATTATTAAGCAAACTTCAATATGACAACTGGGAATGTCAGTAATGAAGATTTGGCATTTGCTGTGACGTGTAGATCCAAAGCAAATTACTGAACTGCATTTAGGAATATTTTATTTTATCTAAGCTTCTTTTGGTTTAAGTGTCGCTGATAAAGTGGACTGAAAATCTGAAAGTGTTTCAGGAAGTTTTGAAAAATGGCACTCTCTTAGCTGGAGGTCCTGAGGCTTTTACAGATGCTAAGTCAGATGTGCAGCGATTGTTTCAGATTTACCGCCTTCTCTTCTTTTCAGGGCATCTGCGTTCTCCCATTCACTGCTCTCATATTTCCTTTTAAGCCCTTTCACTGGCACTGGATTAAATCCTTGTTTAATCTGGTCCCTTAGCTGCTTTCTCTCCTTACTAAGCAGATTTGCACAGGGAGGTTTCATTAGATGTGTTTTTTTCTTCCTGGGATGTGTAGAATATATGGCGGGTGGTCTGCCAGGGTAAGGAGAGTACGAAATGGGAGATGAATGAAGATGCAGACAGAAGAGATGGAAAGAAGAGAAGGTTAAAGATGGCGAAAGGGCAAAGAGAAAGCGAAAAGCAGAAGGGGAGGGCGAACGAAAGATGGCCAACATTAAAACCATAAGGCCTCTTTGTTAGTGTGGGGCTGACAAGCTGCCGTTCACATTAGGGTAATTAACACCGCCACAGATTGCACAACAGCTGTGCAGTTTAGCACTGTGGCAACATCAGAGAGCTGAGAGAGAGCCTGTGCAAACAGTGGCCTGTGCAAGGCTAGTTAGACTACCACTATTTAGATAGGTGCTCAAACCGCACTCCGTAGTACATGACGTCCGCCAAGCTCCGTGTGCGGTAAAGCTTGGCTCAGCAAGCTGCTAGCTATTTGCGTAATAGGTGTTGCTGCCTATAAATTTGACTTTATGCACTTTGGTAGCCAACTAGTCTACATTGGAGCTAATACTCTGAGTTACACTCTTAAAAATAAAGGATCTTTAATAGTGATTCAACATGAAATATCAGGGAATTTTAGGTATGAAAATAAACACAGTTGTACTGTGTGAAAAGTCATTTAAACTTTTTTTTTTTTTTTTTCTCGATATTCATGCTTGATCCGTTCTTAAATATTGAATTCACAGATAAATGGCGCCATCTGGTAAGTCTTTAAAAATAACACCCAACATAACTCTTGTTTACAGGTATTTTAATTTTTGTAATATTTTAGTTGTATTGTAATGTGTTGCTTGCTTAAATTATTTGACTTATCATTACTATTATGCAGTGGCATGTGACCCTGGACCACAAAACCAGTCATAAGGGTCATTTTTTTTAAATTGAGATTTGAAAAAAATAAGCTTTCTATTGATGTATGATTTGTTGGGTTAGGACAATATTTGGCCGAGATACAACTAATTGAAAATCTGCAATTTGAGGGTGCAATAAAATCGTAAGATTGAGAAAATCGCTTTTAAAGTTGTCCAAATTAAGTTCTTAGCAATGCATATTACTAATCAAGAATTAAGTTTTGGCATGTTTACAGTAGGAAATTTACACAATATTTTTTAATGGAACATGATCTTTACCTAATACCCTAATGATTTTTGGCATAAAAGAAAAAAATGATCATTTTGACCCATACAATGTATTTTTGGCTATTGCTACAAACATACCTGTGGTCCAGGTCACATATTAAGTTTGTACTGATCACACTGAAAATTATTAATGTATTATTAATGTATTAGATTTAGGTAATATTGTAAAACAAATAAAACAATTAAAAATTAGTTCTGAATATTAGTTTTCAAATACAAACAATAATAATGAGTATTGACAGTGTCATATTCAAATATTGATGAATTTCTAGCAAATCAAGAATTTTTCACTTTTTTTTGACCATTTTTACCTTTTTATTGTGTTTTGAGTTGTCTGTATGGATCTTCAGACTGTTATAGTGTATTGTTCAGATCAATATGTTGGTTTCTAGTTTGTAAGAGAACTAGAGAAGAAACATATGTTTTGGTTTCAAAATACTGGAACTTTTATTTTTAAGAGTTTAACAGTATAAAACCATGTTAAGAAATTGAAACCGTGTGCTGTTTAGAGAAGCTCAGCAAGTTTGCCTTTGAAGAACATATGTATTTTGTTAGCTATATATGGCATTTCATTGTATTGCACTGTAAGGGGTTGAGAAGGTAGATTCTGGAAATCCCCAACTTCCAACCTCATGCAATCCGAAGAGTTTAACAGCTCCTCGGAACTGTGTTCACCCGCAGAGTGGACTGTTAGCACGGTTTTGGACTTGTTTCGTATAATTTCAGTGCCCTCTCATTTCAGTGCAAATTTCTGTTCTCGCTCCCGCAAAAACAAATTATATGTGAGAACTCAAGTGGCCTGTTCATGTTTTGGTTTCTTCTTGATTATATTTAATGTGTGCTGTTTTCATTTTCCAGCTCCCTGTGTTTATCCATCTTGTTTTTCCTGGGCACCGATGCCCAACATCTGGATTTGGGACGTGTGTACATGTCAGGAAAATGTTCCTCCACACATGCACGACGATTGTTAGTGGATTAAACAGTACTGTATATGATGCATGAGGGCTTGTTATGCAGTGTTTACTGCAAACCAGTCAAAACCAATGCTTCTCTGAGGTGTGGAACGTTGTCAAAACTGTCAGGTTTTGGTTCACGCTTCCACGCATGTTCTTTCAACGTGATATTCGGAACGCTGTGCAGAATTCCAAAGCCACATGTACGTTTTCAGTTTCATGAGCAGAAACCAAAGCTTTATTGAATTAAATGACCTGTGCTAGAGTGCTTTTTGATTGTTCCGTTAGATAAGCCAAACTTTGAGAAGATGAATTCTAGATGGATTACTAATGAAAAACTCAACTTTCAGTTGTGCACACACATGCATGTTTGTCTCTTTTCTCTGTCTCGCACTTCCCATGCTGCTCTCCGCAGGGTTATCTTGTTAAATTTCAGCGAGGGAGTGCTGACTTTAAGAGACGAGGTAGACATTTCTGTCCACCCCCTCTCCGTACTCCGGGTGCAGAGTGCAGCGGTAATAATCCAACAAGTGACAGCCAGCTATAATGAGAAGGGAAGGCCAACGAAGACGGAGAGGTGTCGGAAGCAAAAAGAGCCCAGTGGGCTTATCATTGATTTGTCTGCTGCGTCGTACTGAGGGTTTGAAGGGCACTGGCAGGTGCCGCACACCCACGTACGCTGAATATAATTGGGCCCCGTTCAGTCCGACTCCACAGGGCGAACTTCTGTTATGCTCTGATTACCCGCAGGGAGCTTTCGGTCATAACTCACAAGGTGCCTGTTCGCCCTCAGCTGAGGGATAGTGAAGAGCAAGAGCGAGAGAAAGAGCGAGGTGATTCCTGGAGTATTTCTGTCAGTTGCCCTCTTCCTGGTATTTGTTTGATCTAGTGAGATTTCCTCAGCACAGCTCTGGCTGGGTGATATACGGCCTCCAGGTGGGCGGGTTCAAGGCCTGGATCTGGGTGGGTTTTGATGTGGCTGGCTGGTGTTCAAGGTGCATGTGTCTGCTATGAGGAACACGCCACCTGTTAATAGAGCATGACCGAGGGAATAGGCCAAGCCTGAGGTGATGATAGTTGCCATTGGTCACAGATTTTAGGAGCATAGGTGTTTTTTTTTTTTTTTATGGTTTGGTTTTTGGATGTGTTTCACATTTGAGTGACTGCATTGTTCTTTGGTACTGCATTTAACAGTTAAAATTGATTTTTAAGAAAATGTGAGTGCTGCTTGCTGTGCAAAATAAGGATGTAGGTGGTCTGAGTGCTGAAGAATATGGGACAATTTTCATTTAGAAATTGCTAGTAAATAGTTGCAAAGAAATGGTTTGAATTCGACATGATATTTTGAAGTAGAGATACTAAATATTTTAATATTTGCTTGAAAAACATACTCCAATAATCATTTTATTTACAGCCTTGAAAAGTAACTTTTCAAGTGTGCCTGAAAGTTTAATTTAATTTCAGGTGGCAAATGTGATTTTTTTTTCATGTCAAAGTTGAATTTTTTTCAACTTTGTATCATGCCGACATGTCAAAGTAGATTTTAAAGTAGATTTTAATTGAATTAAATAAAAAATAAGCCTTTATATGACAACAAAGTTATATGATAAAGGCCGAAAGTCCGAAATTTTCGCACTTTAAAAAAATAAATACATACTCATGTTGTGTCAATCACTTAAAAAAAAAATTTGGATCGGATTAAATTTTCTGCATTTTTTACATTTGGTGCATATGAAAATTGCGGACTCTGTGCAAGGACCTTGGCTTGAAAGAGTAGTCTAAGCATTTTATGCATCTGGCAACTTATGAATGTGAAGTTTACTTCTCAGAAAGTCACGGTTTTAGGTATAATTCCAATTCATTGGAAATATGTGCCTCTATATACATTTCTGCAAAACTGAAAAAATGTACCTATATGTATGAATCACTGCAGTTTCCAGTTAAAATGAACACTAGAGGGAGTAAAACTCAGACTTTTACAGTTTCACACAAAGTATGATTTACACACAAAGTTTTGATTAATACTCTGAGCTGGCGCCGGGGCATTTGAATTTCTGGGGGGGCACAAACCACGTTGCGGGGTTTGGGGAGGGGGGTGTTTCAGGTGGGAAAGCGTGCATTCTGTGATCGTCTGCAGCTGCTGACGGTCGCGAAAGTGTGCGAACGCTTATGCGCGCTGTTTTATCGGTTTCATTTTCACTTTTGAAAACGATCACATTCAGCAACGAGGAGAGAGGATGGCAAGGGGGCACAGTAACTCGTTTGGGGGGGCACGGCCCGCGAATGCTGGTTGCAGAATATTATATTATGGCTTCGAAACAATCCTGTGCGATTTGAAAACTGATACTTCCAAATGTTGTTGTCATATTTACATGCATGAGTTTTATAATTCAGTAGGTTTGCTCGGTAGCTCATGTGATACGGCGTTGCACTTGAGTGATGAAGAGCTCTGGTACGAACCCTGTGAAACTACGGTTCGACAAAACGGCTCAAATCTGCATAAGGAAGTTAAAATAGCACGGCTGCCTTAACGAAATTGCTTTTATATCATTTGCATTTGTTAACACTATCGGTTATGTTTAGGGTTGGGTTTAGTGTAGGGGATATTTCCGACACGTTAGAGCATTAACCTTTAGCGACACTCCCCGGATATTTGAATTTTGAACAGCCTCAGTACGTACCTCACGCAGCGTAACAAAACCCAGTAATATGTGTCTGTACCAATGTAATAAACCGTGCCACAGTCATGCATTGAATGTGTCATTTAGCACCACTCTCAGGACATTTCACTTTGAAACTGGCATGAAACGTGCAGTAAGGTACGTAATTACGGTGTTGCACAAATGTATATAGAGGCACGTATTTCAAATGAGCCTGGGTTGCATAATCCATGTCCTGTAGAGAATATACAGGTATTGACTCAGCATGTGTGTACATCCAGGAACTATACAATACACATGAAATTCAGAGTGTTTCATTTCTTTTACAATTTTTTTTTATTAACACGTCACATAAATCACAAGACTTCTCTTACCGCCTTTCATTTATTGGAGTTTTAAATGAGCCAGCTCTTTGTATGAGGTGAGGTATTCAAGTTAGGAGGCTTTATCATTGTAAAGCTATTTTTATTGCTCAGTAGGGAAACATACTGTACATGCCCCCCACCCCGGCCTGTTCCCTCCTTGCTTTTCACCGCATTTACCACTTAGTTAAATCCCCTTCTTTCTTGCTGTAAAGCTTTTAAGCAGTGTGAGGATAGAGTTGGGACTCTGGAGTCAGGGGAAGCCGCTCTTGGCCACTGAATCTCTGCTCACAGAAGGGTTTTTTTCTCTCAGCGATGCCTCGCGGTTGGATCCGGGATGATAGGTTAAGGGATTCTGGCATTCCAGGATTATCCGCCTTTTATCTCCTTGCTATTTGCCGCCGATCCTGGAAGGATGTCGGACGGAATTCCTCTATGTCCACAGACATGATATGCAAACAGGACTATGTCTAAACGACTCGCCAATCCGGTTTCTCGTAGATCCACAGGGAAAGAGTGTGTCGATTGAGTCTTAGTGGATAATCCCAGTGACAAATGAAAGGAAAGGGCTTTTCCCTGTCAGGAATGTTAGCATCACCAACACTAATCTCGCATTAGAGCTCAGGTGGGTTTTCTCTAGAAGTTTGCAACATGAAATTTATACGCTAGTGATGGAAGCACTACAGATAAAGGGAAATGCCATTTGTAAAGAAACGCTTATCTGCTTTTAAAATGCTGTTTCATTATTGTCATGATGCAGGTTGGTTTGTTTTATTGACCAGACATGGTTTGTGCTTATTCAATGGTGGGTCTCTGTAATTAGCTGCTTAACCTTGCTTTTTATGAAACAAATCAATTGACCGAATGCTGTTCTTGTGCCGGGATCCAAGAAAAGAGATGCAAAGAAATAACCAGTTTGGCATTGTGCTGTTAGTTGTTGTAATTGTTAGGGATGCATGTCTGTCTGTCTGTCTGTCTGTTTGTCTACACTACTGTTAAGAAGTTTAGGATCAGAAAGATTTTTAATGTTTTTAAAGTCTCTTATGCTCATCAAAGTTGCATTTATTTATCAAAAATACAGAAAAAACTGTGATATTATGAAATATTATTGCAATTTAAAATAAAGGTGATGCAAAGCTGAATTGTCAGCATCATTACTCCAGTCTTAAGTGATCCTTCAGAAATCATTTTAATATGCTGATTTATTATTGTTGGACTTTTTTATTTATTTATTTATTTATTTTGCTGCTTAATTTTTTTGGAACCTGTGATACTTTTTTCAGGATTCTTTGATGGGAGGGGGAAGTAAAAAGCAACAGCATTTATTTAAAAAATACATATTTTGTAGTAATATACTCTACCATTCAAATGTTTAGGGTAGGTCATTTTTTTTTTCTTTTTTTTTTTAAAGAAATATATATCTTTTTTCAGCAAGGATGTGTTAAATGAAAAGTTTTTTATTTTTTATTTTTTAATTCATCAAAGAATCATGAAAAAAGTATCACAGGTTCCAAAAAAATATTAAGCCGCAAAAACGGTTTCCAACATTGATAATAAATCAGCATATTGTTAATAAATTATAATGATTTGTGAAGGATCGTGTGACACTGAAGTCTATAAGAATGGCTGATGAAAATTTAGCGTTGCATCAAATGAATAAATTATTATTTTTTCAGTAACTGTTATTTTAAATTATAATAATTTTTCACAATATTACTTTTTTTGTATTTTTGATCAAATAAATGCATCCTTTATAAGCAGAAGAAATGTCTTAAAAAAACCAACAAAAAAAAACCATTAAAAATCTTGATTCCATTCCATATCTATCTATATTTCTGTCTGTCTATACTGTAATCTTTAGTAAATCTTAAATTGTATGTCCATTTTTCAGAGATACTTTAATATTGTGATGCCTTAGTTCACTTTTTGCATTTAAAAATGTAAAATGACTTATTTTAGTTTTTAGTGTTTTGTTTTGAATTTATTTACAGTACACAAGATAGTACAGAATTTTAATGCTGGCCATTTGTCAGTCATATCATGAAATTAATCGTCTTACTGGTATCAGGCAGAAATGTAATATTGATGCCTCCCTAGCAGAAAGAGCTGGTGCTGTGAGCCTCGCAAGGACTATTAAAGCTTTTAACAGGCAGAGAGAGAGAAATTCATCCTTGCCATCATGTGCCTTCTAGTATATGGGCTGAACACCCTGGGGAATCTGTTTGCCAGTTGTTGTTTTCCTCTCTCTCTCCCTTTCCACATGAATAATTGAAAGTGTAGCATGTCAGACAAAGATGCATTTACTTGCTTCATTATATTTTAATCCGAAGTGAAGAATTTTGCGCATTGCTTTCTTGGCATCCGAAGCAACTTTTAATTTTCTTCCACCAGGTCTTTCTTGTAATTCAACCGGGCCTACACACGCCCTCGTCAGCCCGTTCCTTCCCAAACCTTTATTGAGTTTTTCCAGAAATTCGTACGGCGTACAGGTGCTAATTGGCAGTGTTCGTTCCAACTGGTATCGGTGTTTGTTCGATGCAGTCCTCACGAACCGTCTCAAAGCTAATAAGGGTGTTTGTTGAAATAAGATCTTTTTCCTTTTTGCAGTTGGAGGCCCTGGTGTGTTGTTCAGCTGGTTTACACAGTGTGCGCGTTAGTAGATTACACTTCGTTGTACAGCCCTCTAATTACCAGGTATTTACTGAGTACAAAAGGCTGTAACAACATGAACAAATATGTACACAGTGCTTTATAAAGTATGTAATTTTTATTCCCAATTTGCTGTCAGTTTACCTTAGCATAGTGGAACTAAAAAAACATTGACTTTCTGCCCTTTTTTATGTACCTCTGTTGTAAATGCAGTTCTCTCTGACAAAATAATTTTTTTACATGTGTGGCGTGATTAACTCCTCTCTTCACCTCTAAAATTGCTGTAAGTGACGCAAGTTCTGCAGCGAGTAGAGTTTGAATGTAATTGAAAACCCCACCGGGGGCCTTTTGTCACAAGGTTGACTCAGTCGCTGGTATGTGAAGGGGTGAGGTTTAAACAGTAAGTGTGAAAGCCAGAGCCATAATCTCTCTCACAAGGTTAGTGCAGTTGTCAGCTTGATGATAAACGGACAGGGTGTAGCGTTTTGTCAGAATGCGTGTAGCGAGCTGGGTTTGCGTGGCTAGCGCTCGTCAAAGGAAATTTCTTGCCTGTTTATTTATACACCTTGAGCCGTCATACGATGCACATCTGGGGCCGGGGGTGATAAAAGAAGCCCTGCGCAACGTGCCGGGGTTAGCGCTAGATAAATGTGACATGCATGGGGCAGCTGCCGCAAGCCTTCCTAAACTCCCCTCCATAAACTGGCAATCCAGCGTGCCTCAACTGTGTCTGTTAGTCAAGTTTCCAAGCAGTGAATGAAGACATCATTTAGGCCATAAAGAACTCCAAATCAATCCTGTCGGTGGGATAGAATGCTGTAGGACCAAATGTGGACACTGAAAAGTATAGAAACAGTTGCGGGTACAAAGAAATGATATATTTGAATAGCTAATAATAATAATAAAACATAAACATACATTATTAATTTAATATTGAATTATATAATTTTATTAATAATACATTTATATTAACTTATTTAATAATAATAATAATAATAAAAGATACTTTGGAATAAGAATAATAATTATATATTTTAAATATTAAAATGTGTACAAATACATTATTACAATAATATTGAATTATATAATTGAATTAATAATGCATTTATATTATTTGTTTTAATTAATAATAATAATAATAATATATTTAAAATATTAAAATACATAAACACATTATTAAATTAATGTTGAATTATATAATTGAATTAATAATAAATTTATTTTAAATTATTTTAATAATGTTACTATTACTACTACTACTAATAAGGTAATTTGGAATGATGATGATGATAATAATAATAATAATAATAATATAATGTACATTGGAGCAATGTTATTATTGTTGTTATTATTATTATTATTATTATTATTAATTTAAATATTAAAATACATATAAATACATTATTAAAATATTATTGAATTATATAATTAATAATACATTTTTATTAAAATATTTATTAATAATATTAAAATAAAAAAGGACTTTTGAATAATAATAATAATAATAATAATAATAATAATTTTTAAATATTACAGTGCATACAAATACATTATTACCTTAATATTGAATTAATAATTTAAATAATAAATTTATATTAAATATAATAATAATAATAATAACAAGATACATACAAATATAGTTTTACATTAAAATTCAATTATATCATTTAATTAATAATAAATTAAAAATAATAATAAGGTACTTTGTAATAATAGTAATATTAATAAAGATAATAACAATTTTTAAACACTAAAATGCACACAAATACATTATTACATTAATATTGAATTACTCAAATAACAAATATTGTCATACTCAAATAACTGATTGTGCGTTGTGTCATATATTTGAACAGACACATGAAAACTGTAGCTTGATTAAGCTAAAATTTGTTGTAATTCAGTTATCAGTGCACATTAATTTGATGTGAAGTAAAAGATAATATTTCTGTACACACAACGAAAGTAAACGGGTTTCAGTTATCTTTTGTGTATGTATGGACAAAAACAGTCGAAACATTCTTCAAAATGTGTTAATTTGTGCTTCGCAGAAGCAAGAAATTATATTGAAGTTTCAGTTTTGGATGACCTATCCCTTTGAGATAGATGAGAAGTATGAAACCAGGTGCCTGTGTCCTTGGTACCCCTCATCCTTCTCTTCCTTCTATTTTAAGGACAGCGGAGCTGCTAAGGTGATTTTAAAGGCGCGAGCAGAGCCCCGTTGACCCGGCGGGAGGCCGAGGCACGGGGATAGCGTTACAGCGAACCGTAATGCGAGCAGGGGTGTCCGCTTTAAAAGTAAATTCCACTTAATGTAGCGCGTCCCATCCCAACAGGAGACTGGCTCAACTGTGAGCTTCCTTTATATAGTACATTCCGTGTCTGTTTGTGCAGCGAGGGGTTGTGGGGGATTAGCCGTTGGCACGCTGTCAGTTTCTACCTCCCCTGCCTTCGCCTTTTCATTTCCTTCCCTTTCTTCTACAACTTTTCTGTAGTGCCCACATGAATTCTGGAAGTGCCTGTCTGCTTTGATGTACTTACCGGATTCGGCAACCACTTTGATTTCAAGCACTTCCAGTTCAGGCAGCGTGAGTGAGCGCAGCACCTGAAAGGTCAGAGGTCAAGTGGATCTGGGGTGCAAAGGCCACCGTGTGCATGTTGTTCAGCAAGAGCACTTACAAGAGGAGTTTTTGGGTTCTGAATGCACCGTTGATTCAGCTTAGGATTCCTGCTTATTTTGGCCGAATGTGTATTTGCTTTACAAGGAGATGATTCATGTAAGATTCACATGGCTTCACGGTTGGATGAAAATAGGGCGTCTCACTTTGCATTTTTTCCTCTCATTAAAGGCGTCGGAGCAGACCGTGGTGTAGTAGGACCGCCATGCTCCCTGTCTGACTAGACTTGAACAATCCTCAACATCCTTTCTTTTCTTCTACCTACTGCAGATGAAGGCCCAGCAAGGGGCACAAACCCTTTATTATTTATGAATTATTCAATGTGCCAGGATGGGTTTCCCTTGTAGCGAAGCAGATCTGCACAGAAAAAGCAACTCATCTTTGCTCTCCTTCGTACTTGCCCGAGGTAGTGAATGACTCAGACGTTGTTCTCATTGAAGAAAACAAGGTGAACAAGGACGACGCTGAATAGCGCTTCAAGCCGTCCCGTAAGAATCGGATGCGTTTAATTGGTAGTCTGTGCCGTACACCTTAGTCAGAGTACGTCATACTTAATTTGACATGAATGGAAATGAGGCTGTGAGAGACTGAAGTACAGTTCATTCAATTTGCCGTTCTTAAGGTACTTGATCTCGTCTTGCTTTTACAACCCAGGTCTTTGTAGAATGACTTGCTGTCAGGGTTTTGTCAGCTAAGTCAGGCAGCTATATATTTTATGTACAGCAATATATTTATGTAATAATAAATCTAATATTTATTTAATAACAACAACAACAACAACTATAATAATAATAATAGTTGTTGTTGTTGTTGTTGTATGTATGTTAGTTGTTAATTATTTATTGTTAACAATATTAATAAATGTAGTATTTATTTAATAGTAACAATAATAATAATAATCGTTGTTGTAGTATTTTATTTGTTATTAAAGTAGTAAAAGTTGTAGTAATTATTTAGTTTTATTTATTTTCGTTGTATTAAAGAAAATGGTTAAAATATTATCTGTAGAATAATTTAATTTTGATTTTAATAAGTGTGATATCGAATAAATATCTTAAGTTAACGTTGACAGCTGGGGGAAGTGTTATTTATTTATTTATTTGCATTGATATTATATTCATAATGCATTGGTTTATTGTTGTGGTTTAGTTTTGTCTCAAAAAGCAGAAGTAATTAAAATCAGTTGTGCATATAGTTTTTGAACAATCAAAAATATAATAATAATAATTGTTGTATTTTATTTGTTATTAAAGTAGTAATATTTTTAGTTATTTTTTAGTGTTTTTTTTCTCGCTGTGTTAAATCAAGAAAAGAAATTGTTAAAATATAATTTTTTATCGACTTAAAATTTTATTTAATAATTGTGAATTTTTTTTTTTTTTTTATAAATGTCTTAGGTTAACTTTGACAGCGGGGGTCATCTTTTTATTTATTCATTTTACATTTATTTTATTATTTTATTTATTTATTGTTAAATCTCAAATTTATTCAACCTTTAGCACAATCTTTGAGTTAAGCAATAAACCAGGATGAGCTGTTGCAAAAAAAATAAATAAATAAATAAAAATAAATTGTCCAGTATTAGCAATAATAATAATAATAATAATAATAATAATATCTGTAAAATATTTGCAAAATATTTACATTATATAAATATTTTATAATTTACATAAAATGTGTCATTGTGATATTTAAGTGTGATATTTAAAAGCCTAATTTTGACAGAAGAGGGAAAAAAAAGTACAATCTTATTGTAAAATATTATATACCCTCAAGCAGGTATGTGCTATATGCAAAACGTTTGATTCAGATTGATCTGTTTCTTGGTTTGTCTCAGTGGCAGTAGAGTTTTAGATATTAGGCTACTTGAGAGTGGCGTAGGATTGAATGACATAACCATCTAATGGAAGTGTCCGGTTAACCAGGATGGAAGCTTGTTTATCTCGTTCCCGCTCTCTTTCTTTGCTACTCTCCTTATCTCGGTCGTGTTGGCAGGAGTAAGAAACCCTGGACTAAGATCTGTATCTGCAGTGTGTCTACTAAAGAACAGGCTCTGATTCCTCAGCCGATAAGCCACGTTTTATCTTCCCCTGCTTTCACATTAAAGACGAGGAGGCCTGTGAGAGCCCGTAGCCCGTGACAGTTCCTGTGTGGCTACTGTCTCTCACCCAGGAGCATGGGAACATTGGTTTTTAAGAAAGCAGGCACAAGTAGCTGATTTGTACTGGACTTTAATTTTTGGCTTACTTCACTGTCCAGCTGGTCAGCTTTTTATGCCCCTTATTCTGTACCTTCACCACCTTAGCTGGATTTGCCCTTGGCTTGCTCACTGGAGGTTTTAAGACCCCAATCCTTGTAAAGCTGCTTTGAGATAATATTTTGAAAAGCGCTTTAGAAATACAGTTGAATTGAATGTCTCTCTTTCAGCCCACCAAGATACTGAATACATGTTTTGATTGGGATATGTGTGAGTAAATAACTCCAAAACATAGTGAACTAGTACTGGGGTATACAGTCAATTTGTACAATTTGAACAAATATTTTTTGACAAAAATAATACTAATAATACTAATAATAATAATAATAAATATTTGACAATAATAATATATTAATAGTATTCCTATTATAAGCATACATCAAAATGCATATTGTTTTTTATTGTTGTGATGAAAATTTTGTTTTTGTATCAGAAGGCAAATAATAAAATTGTTCATGCATATATATATATATATATATATTTGGGCATTTAAAAATTTTTTAGTAATATTTCACTCTTAAATAGTGCGTATTGGCTTGAATATTTAATAATCATTTAGTTTTTGTCTCAAAAGGCAAAATTAATTAAAAAAAACTCTTACTCTAAACTTTTACTTTGTTTAATTTTATTTGTTATTTTATTTGTTGGTAGTAATATTTTTTAGTACTATTTTATTCTTAAATAATGTGTATTTGTTTTAATTATCATGTAGTTTTTGTCTCAAAAGTCAAAATTAATTAAAAAAAATGTTACTTTAAACTTTTACTTTGTTTTCTTTAGATTAATTTTTATTTATTTTATGTGTTAGTAGTAATCTTTTTAATATTTTTTTATTCTTAATGTGTATTGGTTTTATTTAATTATGTTATTTTTGTCTCAAAAGGCAAAATTAATTTGAAAAAAACTCTTACTCTAAAGTGTTATTTTTTTTGTTTTTTTTATTTGTTAGTAGTAGTATTTTTAATAATATGTGTATTTGTTTTATTATTTAATTATCATTTAGTTTTTGTCTCAAAAGCAAAATCAAACTTACTCTAAACGTTTACTATTATTTTATTTTATTTTAACCATAAAAATGTTGCTATAATAATAAAGCAATTGGTTGATCTGTACTTTGCATTTGGCATAGTGTTTTATTTTGTCACTGCAATAATTTTGGGAGCACGTCGGTGGTCCCTACTTAGGCAGCACGTTAGGTTTTGGAACAGAGCTTACTATGTGTATGAAGACGCTTACACTCTGTTTTTCAGCGCTTTTTACCTTGCTTCTCATAATATGTTTATTTCTGGCCATGTGTCAGACCCTTGAGGCAAGCACAACTGAGCTGATTTGTGACCCTGTCTCGCTGTTTGGCTTTAGTGTTACTATGCGACACATCTTACCCTCTCTCTCTTTGCCTCCCCTGTGATCTCAGTCTGCCCTACGCTCACCGGATAGCTTTCTAATTTGTATTTCGCACCAACCAGCTGCTATGTTAACAGCCTGTGAATGCTCAAAAGCAGGGGGAAGCTATTGCAAAAAAAAGGTAGAAAAACGTGCGAGTGAAAGAGATTAAATTATAGCGAGAAAGACGGAAGAAAAGAAGACATTGGATAAGGAAGATTACTACAGAAAGATAAATGAAGAGAGATCAGAGCAAGTAGGATGGTAAAAATGTAAATGAAGTAACTGCAAGGAAAGGGGTGAATTAGAGGAACAGAGAAGACGGGATCGCAGGAACTGCGGGCGATTTAGATATGCAAACCACAGGAGCTGTGCTGCGATTGCGCTTCAGGTTCTCGTCGTGTTGTTGCCAAGCGAGAGTTCGACGGAGGAATCGTTCCCCACCCTCGGCCAATCGCGGCTGACGTGGAATGTGGCGCTCGCGGCAAGCAGCACAGACTTGTGGGTAGGCCTGCATTTTGCACGGTCACCCAGTGGAATACATTATCATCTTAATGATGCTTTAGGTGCAGATGCATGTCTAATGCGCTGGTGTGGGAGTTTGTGTGTGTGTGTGTCACTCTCCTGTGGAGTGGAGAGGGCAGAGAGCTGTAATCACTCTCACACACACCTGTTCTGACTGGAGGCGGTCTGCGCCGCGGCTGATAGGATGAGAGCGCAGGGGGAGAGATGTAGCAGCGCTCATGATAAACGAGTATGTAGGAGGTCATTAAGCAGAGCAGCGAGAGGAGGAGAGAGAGAGGGAGGGAGGGAGATGGGAGAGAGAAGGACAAACACAGTGAAGATAATTAATTTGGAGTTTCATTAGCAGGGACTTGTATGCCTGGATGACTGCATGGGTGCAGCGGCAGGCGAACGCACACGCGCGGTCACGCAATCCGGAGGAACTGAGGTGTACCTGTACCACCCGACATGCCCATTTGAAAGAGAATGGAGACATGAGATTTAGAAAATTTTTCCCCCGTACTGAGATCAAAAGGAGAACATTTGCTGAAGTCTCTTGCTTCCTGCTTAGGTGTTTCTTGGATCAGACATAGATTTCCTGTAGAAGTCTCCCCTTGAGAAAGAGATCAGAGTTGTCAACAATGTGTAATATTATCAATAATATTAATATATTTATATGACGGACGGACGAATGGACGGATAGATGGATAGATAGATGGATAGATGCAGAGATGGACGGATGGACGGATAGATAGGTGGATGGATGGATGGATGATAGACAGATGTATAGATGGATTGATAGACGGATGGATGATAGATAGATGGACGGACGGTTGCATAGATAGATGGATGGGCGAGACGGATAGACTGGTGGTTGGATGGATAGATTGATAGGCGGATGGATGATTGATGGGTGGATGGATGGATAGATAGATAGATCAGATGGACCCGATGGATGGATGGATGGATGGATAAGAGATATATGGATGGATGGATGGATGGACAGATAGATATAAAGATGGATGGATGGGCGGAAAGATAGATATAAAGATGGGCAGATGGATGGATGGATGGGCGGACAGATTGATGGATGGATCAATAGATAGACTGATGGGCCGGACGGATGGATGGATGGATGGACGATAAACTGATAAACGGATGGATGAGAGGTGGGTGGGTGGATGGATGAATAGATCGGGATGGACCGATGGATGGATGGATGGATGGATGGGCGGAAAGATAGATATAAAGATGGGCCGGACAGACAGATGGATGAATGGATGGACAGATTGATGGATGGATAGATAGATAAGCAGACGGACAGATAGATGGATGGACAGATGGATGAGAGGTTGGATGGATAGATGGATAGATAGACAGGCGGATAGACGGATGGATGGACGGACGGATAGATGGAAAGAATGGGTGATGGATGGATGGACAGATGGATGGATGTACCAAATGGACAGACAGACAGATGGATGGATGAATGGACGGATAATTTTAAATTGTATTATATTATATTATAATTAACGGGAAACATTTTATATTGAAATCTGACTTAAAATGCCTATGAAAGACAAGCTTCTCAACAATAAACACATGTAAACAAAGTTCATTATACATTCTGCATGTTCACATAATATATTGTATAACACACCCACAGTATCTTATCCACAATCGGGTACAAGATCAACACACACATTTAAAAAAAAAAACAAACAAGCAAAATGTAGAGGTTGATATGACACTCGGGGGTTTTAAGAGGGTGATGACTGAGATGTTTATCAGCCCTTTGCTGGCCCTCTTCAACATTGTTACATAAACAGTGAGAAAATAGAAGCCTGTAAGGCTCTGGACAACTTCCTGCCATTAAGAGAGCGAAAGAGACTTGAGGCTGAAGATGATGGGTGAGGAATGATTGCTGATGGAGGAGAGGAGGAATGAGGAGGAGTTTGTCGTGACAATGATGAAACGCAGGCATGATCCAAATGCTAAAATCTGTTGTAGAGGTCATCCCGTTGTTGTCAGGTTAATCAGAGGACTGTGTGGCAGCCCTCTTCAGGCCAGGCTGACCCCCTCTTTCTCTCTCTGATAATTGATGCCATCTGGCCGGACTGCCTGCCCGCCTGCCGCTGGCAGCATGACATCGCAGCAGTGCCACACCTTCCTCTCTAAAACCTCCAGTGGCTCCGCTGTGCCACCCTCTCCTGGCACTGAACCCACAGGGTGTCAGAGGTGAACAGAGGGGCGTAAGGAGGAGGAACGGGGAGGAAACGATCAGTAGGCTTATACTACATTAGTGGAAATACTACATTTCAATGTAATGGTTTATACAGTACAGTAGTTTTGTTTATATTCATCAAGTAGACTTTTGCATGATTTTTTTTATTTAGATGCAGCTTGGTCTGCGAAATGTTTAACCCAACCTTCTGGGTAGTCTTATTTAACTCAGTTGTTTAAAAACTACTATATGGCTGTCTTAAAATTAATTCAAAATAGGTTGTAAATTACAAATTAAACATATAATTACTAGAGGCATCAACAATAATCGAAAGGTGAACATTTATTAATAAGCAATTTAAAAAATGTTTATTATTTAATTATTATTTATCCAACTTAATAAATGTTGGTTTCCAACCTATTTTGGGTTAATTTTAAGCAAGAAATATAGTAATTTTTATAGCTGGATTTGTTCATATTTCACCCAGCGCTGGGTTGTTTTCAGCCTAGCATTTTTTGGAGTGTAATAATACCAAATACACTACCATTCAGAAATTTTGGATCTGTAAGATTTATATTATTATTATTATTTTTTTTTTAAAGTGACACATTACATTAATCAAAAGCAAAAAATGTGTTTATAATGTTACAAAAGATTTCTATTTCATATAAAAGCTGTTCTTTTAAACTTTATATTCATCAAAGAATCCTGTGATTTCCACAAAAATATTAAGCAGCATAACTGTATTCAACATGGATCATCAGAAATATTTCTTAAGCATCAAATCAGTATATTGGAATGACTGGAATGAAGGATTATGTGATACTAAAGTCTAAATTCAGATGGTAAAAATTCAGCTTTGCATTATTTACATAAATTACATTTTAAATATATTAAAATAGAAAATGGTTATTTTAAATTGTAATGATATTTCACAATATTTCTGTATTTTAAACAAATTAATGCAGACATAGTGATCATAAGAGACTTCTTTTAAAAATATTAAAAGAATCTTTCCAGCTCAGTACTTTTGAATAGTACTGTTAATGTTGATTTACAATAATATCTGAATATTGGTGAAATGCTGTTGATGCTATTTCCCTTACCAAAACTTTCCTTGTGTTACCTTTTGCACCTGCGCGTTGATTAAAAAAACAAAAAAAACATGCTTAAAAATGACCATCTTTTTTGCTTAAAATGAACCCAAAATAGGTTGGACATTAACATTTATTTATAAGTTGAATAAGGAATAATTAAGTGATTTAAATTGCTTATTAATAAATGTTCACCCATTGATTATTGCCGATGCCTCTAATAATTATGATTTTTAATGATTTTTTGCAACCTATTTTGGGTTCATTTTAAGCTAGCCGTATAGTAATTTTTAAACAGTAGCTGAGTTAAACTACCCAGAAGGAAGTTAAACATTTCACCCAACCACTGGGACAAGTCTCTCAATTAATTACGTCATTAAAAACTACACCGCAGAATACTTCTCAAAGTTTGATCATGTCCGCTGCTTTCGTCCTTTTTGTTTTGTCCAATCTGTAAATTCCATCTTCTTGCGGAGCATCAGAAGAAGCAGTATAAAACGTTTAGATGTTTGTTGTAGTTTGAACTCTGACTGTTTTGATTGTTTATTTTTATGGCTTACATCGTTTCGGCGCGATGAATCCGACCTCGCCTCCCTGTCTTCCCTTTCCCGTTCTTTCATCCAGTGGCACTTTACAACTGTAGGCAGCAGGTCTCAACACATGCCCATGACCTTTTTATTTTTCTAACTCCCTCCCTCCCAACCTCCTCCTCTGGCCGTCCATCTCTGTGTTTTCCTCTGTGGCTCCTGTGAGAGTCGGGTCGTGCTCCAGAGAAGGCTGCATCATAGCCTGTAGTTAATGAGTGCAATGGGAGAAGTGAACTGAGGGCTGTTTCGGTATCTCAGAGTCCCAGGCCTGGCCTCCCTGCCTCCAGATCCAGTATCACACGTCCTCTCGGGTCAAGCCTCCTGCGGCCCCGCCAACGCTGTTTGGCTCCCAGCAATGTGGCTTCAATTTCCTCCGTTTTGAAATGGTTATAGCCCCTCTGCTTCCTTCAGCGGACAGGGTCTTTGCTTTGTTTTTTCTCTCTCGCTCTCGCTCCTTTCCTGCTCGTTTTGATCACGCCGTACTTTAATCACCGCTGCGTTGTAAGAGTGCAAAGAATTTGTTATGAGTGACCTGTGACCTCTGGCCTATAGGGACACAGTTTAAAGAACAGCTCGCTGGCGAAAAAATACAAACAGTGAAATGCAACCACCATAAATTCTTTTTTTACCGCTCTGGCAGTTCCTTTCTTGTTTTAAGCTCTCATAAGAATACCTTTCATAGACGGATCATTGCATTGAAAGTTTCTTTTCAACATTAAAGGCGTGCGCCGAGCAAACGCTAACCACAGTCTTTGCCCAAACCCGAGGCTTATATATATGCTACGGGCCCGGTTTCATCTGAACCTCTTTTCTTTCATGTAATCCTACGGGTGTGTGAGCTAAAGTGTTCCAGCGCTCAGACACAGGGAGCTTGTGTAGTAAAAAATCCCGCTTGCTGAAAAATTAGTCCCTTGACATAGTGAATTATGGGGCTGAAATAGAGCTCCTTATTAATGTAGTCCAGGATTCACGTCAGCGGAGGTCTCAGAAATTATGCCACGCCGTAGGTCTGGTCTCACAGGAGGTTTTGCATATTAGACTGAGCACACATTTTAAAGAACAAGCTATTAGAAGTACTATGCGTACAGCATATTGCATCTAAAAATTGATAACTGATAATATAGATCACTATATACCATATGCCAAGAGAGGCTCAGAATAAGCAGATGTTTAAACACATGACTGCCTGCTCTAAGTTAAATCCGTAGTGTGTGTTTTGTATTGATAGACTGTTCTATTCTAAGAAAAAGCTGGAATGTGTGTGTCGGCATTCTTTACCGCCCTTATGTATAGTGTGTGAAGAATTTAAGAGTTCTTTCTCTTCGTTAAGAGCCCCACGTCCTGTCTGTCAATGACTGTGTGTTTTTGTAGGAGCATGGCATGTTTTCTTTTTCTTGCCGCTTGCCAGAAACTACACACTCTGGTACGTGGAGGGGAAGGAAAAGCACACTCGTGTTTAGTCTACATAGCACTTAAGTCACTTTGTAGGGAGATTACTTTTTTTCCTATTCTAATCTGTGGGTAGGATTTGTGATGTCACCATCCATCACTGTTTGTTTGTTAAATCATTAAGAGTAAGGATGTGGAAAATTGCGTAAGTTGGCTCCACTTAAACATTTGCACAGTGTTTTATTTGTCTGTTGGCGTTTTACGTCATTGTCCTTTGGTTTTTCTCTATTCTTTGTTTATTGGTAGACATCTTTAGGTTGGCACAACAGGTGCCCGGTATTATTGTCTTTCCCCAGAAAGGGTGAATGAGATGAGAACAGTTGTTTAAAAAGGAACTTTACTTGAACATGGTCTAATTGTGTTTCACTTCTGTTTTGCAGGCATCTGATGTAGGATCAGAGAAGCTTTTCTCGCCTACTGCACCTAAAGGTAAGAGCATGAAAATATATTGTGGGTGCTATGTAAGTGTTTCACCTGTCATTTTTCCTGCTTTGGATGTTTTACACATGATTAAGTTTGATTTTACCTTTTACCCCTTTCATAAACGCCAAGGGTTGTCAGTTCATATTCAAGATACTTTCATAATGCATACTGCACTGTAGCAAAACTCATGCAAGTAAACTCGTTGCACATGTGTGAAAGTACAAGTACTAAATGTGACCCTTGACCACAAAACCAGCCACAAGTAGCATGGGTATATTTTTAGCAATAGCCAACAATACATTGTATGGGTGGTTAAAATTATTGATTTTTCTTTTATGCCAAAAATCATTAGGATATTAGATCATGCTGCATGAAGATGTTTTGTAAATTTCCTACTGTAAATATATCAAACTGTTTTGTGTTGTTTTTTTGCACCCTCAGATTCCAGATTTTCAAAAAGTTGGATCTTGGCCAAATATTGTCCTATCTTAACAAACCATACATGAATGGAAAGCTTATTTATCAGCTGATGTATAAATCTCAAATTTATAAAAATTGACCCCTATGACTGGTTTTGTGGTCCAGGGTCATAAATGTGGTAGCTGCTTATTTGCTTCCTTGTTATTTTGACCCGTTTTCAAGTGGCTGCTGGTAGAGGTTTGCTTTTAATGCGGATCTGAGCTGCTTTTTGCTGTTTCCAGTGGTAGTAAAAGTTCAACTGAGAGCAGTAGGAAGTCGGCCCTAAAGTATTTTTAGTTGGTTCACATCCAGGTTTTGTAGGGGAACTAAGTTGTGAAATGAATTCTGTTTGTTGCACAGTGTGAAAGAGCTGTCTAGTTTAATGCTGCACTTCTGATGCCCGGCATGAATCCTTTGGAGAGCCTTTGGCCCCCACTCTCTGAAAACGGCAAAAGAGGAAGCGAGAAGAGACAAGTCAAGCTCAGAGGAAGAGTAAAACTTGTGACTAATGTCGGGGTCCAAATTAAAGTCATTTTTTTGCACGTCTGTGGATGACTTCCAGACATAACCGTAGGAAAAGAGTCTTGTGCAACAGCTGACATGTTTAAAAGTGGGTCGGAGCGCATGGTTTGAGCTCTTCTGATGTCAGCAGAAGAGCTTGTTGTTGTTGTTGTTATTACACACACCATAATCTGTGTTAGGGCTGATGGCTTCTTCCGTAAAATCCTGCTAATGTGTGTCACGCAAACATACCAGGGATCACATAGAGATGATATAGAGAAAGCAGAAAGTAGTAGGAAGTGCCAGATTAGGATTAGAAAAGTGCAAAACCAAAAGTAGGAATATGTGGATTAAGTGATTCAGAACTGCAGGGAATAGCCTACATATTATCAGACTAGCAATTTGATGCCCAGTCTGTAGAGATTATGGATCTTGTAAGGATGCATAACCTCTGAACCTATGATTTTTGACAATAGTTTAATTTCTGATGTTGATCTTTGATATCCAGTTCAAGTTCAGATTTTGTAATATTGATATCCAGTTTCACAAAAGTTAATGAGTTCAAGTTTTCATGAAAATGATCTAAAATGCTGTAGATGACTGGCAACTTTTAAAAAAATGCTAGGAGTGAAAAAATGAATGTGTGAGAAGTTGCATGACTCTTAATGTTTAGCCTTAGATATCCATCAAGTTTCACCCAAAAATGAAAATTCTCTCATTAATTACTCACCCTCATGTCGTTCTAAACCCGTTAAGACCTTTGTTCATCTTCAGAAGACAAATTAAGATGTTTTTGATGAAATCCGAGAGCTTTCTGACCATGCATAGACAGCAAAGCAACTACCATGTTCAAGGCCCAGAAAGGTAGTAAGGACATTGTTAAAATAGTCAATGTGACATTAGTGGTTCAACCATAATCGCGGTCTTCGTTGCATGTTCACGAAAGTACCACGACACATGCATGTGGTGCTGCTGACTAAAGCTTCATAACAGGGCTGTCACTAACAATTATTTTGGTTATCAAATAATCTATTGATTATTCTGACGATTAATCGAGTAATCAGATAATTACAATGAATTTTTTCGTATTAAAAATAGACCTGAGTAAACAATAGCCTTTAAAATGACTTAAAATACATATAGCAATGAGGCAATAATAATTAGTTCAAATAAAGTATCAAAAGTAAGTAATCATATGGTTTCATTGAACAAATCTGTTAAAATACATAATGTATTATAAACAATAGAGGTAATGTACATTACGTATTATAAAAAATGCCTGCAGAGGGCGTCAGCAGCCTGGCGATTGTTTTTACACTTTACTGCATGATCTAATCCGTGTTTAATATTGACTCAACAACATTTAATTCAAATGTCCACTTAATCTTTAATATTTGGCCATTTTTTTATGATAGAAAAACTACAGCCACTGTAATTTCTTGAATATCTGGACATCAAAATGTGTAAACTCAGAGTGAGGGTTTAAACTTTTATTTTGAAATCGCGATAAACAGTTAGCATATTGAGAATGATAATAATTTGTGTAGGTTTGTAAATTATTTACTTTACAAATCTGATGGTATAGCGCACAGTGTCTTCCCAGATGAACGTTATAATAAACCCAAACTCACAACAAACATGCAGAGATGGAGTTTGAGATGCTCTGCACATGTACATAACAGCTTGTGTAACAGCATTTATGTACATAACCTACATGCATGTAAACAATTAAAGTGCATATATTAAACCTGCATCGCGTATATTTATTTAATTGAATCTTAATAGCATTATGCTTTATTATGATTTTAAATGAGTTTAATATGTTGAATGTGCCACTTCTGGTATTTTGCCGATTACTCGACACGGGCAAAATGCAATCAAGGATTTTTTAAAATCGAATACTCAAATAGAATCGAGGAATGGTTACAGCCCTAATCATAACATTACAGTTGAACCACTGATGGACATGGAGTATTTTAACAATATCCTTACTACCTTTGTGGGCCTTGAATGTGGTAGTCGAGTTGCTGTCTATGCAGGAAAAGAAAGTTCTCGTAATTTCATCAAAAGTATGTTAATTTGTGTTCCAAAGAAGAATAAAGGTCTAACAGGTTTGGAGGGTAAGTAATTAATGACAAAATTTTCATTTTTGGCTAAACTATCCGTTTAAGTTCAGTCGTTGTAAGTTTGTATCCAGTGGTTTTACTGTAGTTCCAGTTTTGTCTCTTTTAGGTCTAACCTGGAAACCTTTGGCTGTGTATTCCAGAACTCCTTAAATCTAAGTGGTCTAGGGCGTCTGGTTAAGCGTTTACCTGAAATCATAAAAATGGTAGTTGTTGAGTTTATTTTCAAATTTCCTGTGTGTTAGTGGTACAATGCCTTTGCACTTGGTTTTGCAGTTGCCGTAATCACTCTCCTGACTGTAGCTTCCAAATAGTTTGGCAAGGAATGTAAAGTATCATTACCCTTGTTCTCCTGTTGTCGTTGTTGAATTTGGGTTGTCCAGACTTTGTTCCATGGAATGCAACCATTCCTCCAGGCTGTTATTCTAGATTTTGGGGGTATAGGAGCATATGTGTCCCATTACAGTACGTCCGCCGAGACCAATCTAAAGCTCGCTCAGCTCTGATCCCCAAATTGGTCTGCCCTGGAGAACTTCTGGCAGACTGATCACTCGCTTGGCTCACGTCTTGTGTTGGAGAATTGCATTACAGGGAAATACCTCGGCATGCATGTGGTGCTGCTTACACAAATATGCATGTGTCTTTGTTTCTGTAAACAGCTTTTGTGCACACCAGTGCTTGATTTGATTGATTTCGTGGCCTCAGTCAAGTACTGTGGTGACATACAAGTTTCGTATCAGCTTAACAGCTGTTTAGTTTTACTCTAATGTGTGCTTATATAATTACCGCGGGCGCTGTGCTTATTGTAACATTTTAAGAAGCTTGCTCTCCGTCTAGCAGTGCCTGGTTTTTCTTGCTAACATTCTATCTCGTTCTAGTTATTGTTTGTTCTGTCTTTAGGGTAATGGTTGACACATTGTTTGTTCATTTTGTCTATCTATCATTCAAACCAGTGTTTGGTCTGTCTGTCAATCATTCTATAAAGTATGAAGTATAGCTCTGTTTTACATTCGTGTAATGCAGCTACATAAGGTGATTGTTGGTTTTAGAACAGCGTGCAGCATCTGCCAGCTCCACAATAAGGTTAGAGACTCTAAGCATAGTTGGAAGGGGGGTTGGTCTCTTTCTCTTCATTTTACCCATCAGTGAAGCGGTGACGCACCCATTTTGTGTGTGAGGTCTGTCAGGCAAACCCGGGGCATGCTGGGATAGCAAAGGAAGATTGTAGTGGAAAGCCATTTGTGAAGTGGATTTCTGGTTTGCTAATCCTGATTAATTTTGACCCGTTGTGCTCATTTTAAACAGCGTATTACTGTACGCGAGAAGCACCGCCAGCTTCGGGCCAAACTGAGAGCTTAGCGGCTTTGGAAGGCTTAACAGCAGATGGCATTTTAAGCCGGACTTAATAAATTGTTTCCATTAAACTTACCGGCCCACACATAGTGGATTAGGACTGTAGAACAAAGAAAGAAAGAGAGTGAGAAAGCAACAAAAAAAGAGGGGGGTAACAGCCACCACTGCCACCGCCACAACCGCACAAGATCAAATTGATAACGCGCCTTGGTCGTACGGTTTTCGCCGCTAATCCACCGTTGCAAAAATGCATCTGCGCGCCAACCCATGAAAACAAATTGAGCCGGCTAATTTATTATGCATAATATTTACAGTCTATACCGTTATCGTAACGTATGTAATTCCGGATTAAGAGCCACGTCTGGTCGTCGCACGGTTTTTCTTGATAGCATTTGGCCGAATCAATTCCGCAGAGGATGGATGCTGCTCCCCCTGCCCTGCCTCCCCTCCACCACCGTCCCCAGGGAGCCGCAGGGTCGTTCTCTAAGCACTCATTATATGCTACACGGCTCAGGGTCTCCGTGTCGAATCGCTAATCAAGCACTCTGTCTGCAGGCCCACGATTCAATAGCCGTTGAGTGGCCTTTGTTCCTACCCGCTATTTGCTGCATGTCAATAAAAGTCTGCTCCCTGCTCCGCCTCAGCGGAGGAGTCCCCCTTCACACACGCCCTCCCCTCAGCCCTTCAGAATATAAAATGCACTTGCATTTCTCCCCTCCTGCATGGGCGAAAAATAGAGGGAGGGAAAAATGAGTGGAGGCCAGTAAGGGTCAAGGGATCGGGGGGGGAAGCGGTGTGTTTGTATGCGGCTCTTCTCCTCCGCTGAGGTTAATGCTGATGTATTGCTAACCTTAGCGCTGCAGTGTTTGTGGCCTCTTGCCCATTAAATAATGAATAGAAGTTGACCTCTTGACCAGCTAATCAGCTTTGCAGCTGTTGGATCGTGGAAGCGCCGAAATGGTGGAGTCCCGGTCGGGGATGGACCGGACACAAGCGGCCGTATATTTCAAGATTAGCAGCTAACATTAAACCCACCAGGTTTCTGTAGCCTGGAATTTGATTTGTATTATTGTTTCCTCCTTGTCATTTTAATATTTATTGTCATTAATAATATTTAAGATTTTAATAAACACAGAACACTTGTCTTTTTTAGAGTGATTGACCATGCTTGTTTTTCCTCCTCCGCCTCTTTGGTTTACATGTGTATTTCCGTTTAGCCAAAGGTCTGGTCCATATTACGACATGTTCTGTTCAAGAATGGCTTGTCAGACAGGAAGAGACCCGACTGTCTGACCAATATGTAAAGCATGTAAATGACTTTGCAGGAATATCATACACCCACACTCTAAGGCTTTTTGTATATATATTCAATTTGAACGTTTTAGACCAGGGAAATTTCTCAGAGTCGGAGTATTTCATAAATGTCGTCGGGTCCCTCTTGGCTCTGAAACAGAAGTGCAACTTCAGCTCGAATGGAAGAATGGCATTCATATCTCTTTATTATTTCCAACTTTTATTATTCCTCCCCACCGTCTCGGAACATATGACCATTTGTTGTGGTAGCTGGCTTGTGAGTGTGTGTTTTCCTTTCATTTCTGGAAAGCGAGTGTTATGAATGTTCCTCTTTATTGATAGCGCTAACCCTGTTTGTGTAGTTCTGCCTGTCAGGAAGATGAAAATAAATAGCGGGAGCGTGGAGGAGATAAAACATGTGTTTAATTATTAATTGAGCCATTACTGACAGAGATTGCCTTTTTGATAAAAGGCAGGAAGCTGCTTCGGGGGTAGAAAAAGCAATTACTAAAGCTATCTTCCTCTTCCTCTCCGCCTGTCGTTTTGCTCTGTGCAAACAGAAAAACATACCGTCCACTGACCTATTCCATAAATTATTTTAATTTCCTTTCAATATTTATGAAGTTTTAAATTATGATTCTGTTGTCATGTTCTATTTATATTAAGAGACACCGGAGCCATGCTACACTACCATGGCCGTAACTATTATCTTAACTGGCGGGAGTTGTTTTTTTTAACTAGTTTCAGAAAACAATATGACATCTCAACGTGTTCGTTTCCCTTTTCATTTCGTTTCAATATGGTCGAACAACCGCATATGGTGTATTGATTTTGCTGACATCTGGCCATTTGCTGAAATGCTATATCAGTTGCTGTGCATTTAAGCTGACTGTGCATGGGGTATTGATATTATTGTAGCTTTCCTTTGCAGAGATTCTAAACCATAATTGATGAGACATAACCTTTCAAATGCCAATATAACTAACGTGGCTGAGAGCTTTGCAATAAGTGAACAGTGTCTAGAGGTTTTACTAGCATGCAAAAACATGCCTGAGTCATCTTTTACCCACAAAATTCAGAGCAAAATTGCTGCATTCAATTTTGTAATATTCAAGTACCCCATATTCATCATTTAATGCAAAATAAATAAATATTATAATTAAAAAGTTTGGAATCATTTTAGATGTAAAAATATTTTAAAAAATGATGCAGGACAACAACTCCATAAATGCAGGCATGCCCTAAAAGCAAAAAAAAATGCCCCTGTATGTTTTTTGTCTCGCATATCACAGGATACCACACGGGCATCAAGAGCAATATGACATGAGTGCTGATTTTGTCCCAATCTATCATGAGCTTAAATGTGATTTTTACAGCAGTTCAGTAAATAAGAATTTGATATTGCGTTATATTTTAAACACAATATTATGTGTTTTTGCTCAATTTTGCATATTACCTCTGAAGCCATAGCAGAATTGTTACGCGTCTCCAAGCAACACAGTTTAGTTTCTGAATGAATCCACGTTTTGAACGAATCGTGTGAATCAGTGATTCAAAGGCCCATTCATAAAGAGAGCATTTACTTCATTCCTGAATGAATCAGCCGTTTGAACGAATCGAATGAGTGAATGACTCATAAAGACATTTACCACCACCTGCTGGCAGAGTTAGTTTCTTATTTAGAGTAGCATTTAATAAAAAAAAAGATAAAATAATAATAATAAAAACATTAAAGGGATAGCTCAATCTAACTATATATATATATATATATATATATATATATATATATATATACTGTTTTCGATTAAATACATTTTGTTTTTGTTGAGCATAAGAAACTTGTGTATATATGTACTTGTTTTTTCATTTTTTCATCATAGTTTTATACTTATCTTAGTATCTGTTGTGCTTCCTTTAATTTATACTTATTTAGATCATTAAATCATTTAATTACAATAATGAGAATCCCCATTGAGAATAACTGGTAAAACATCCAGCTGTATAATGGTAATTAGACGTTTTAAGGAAAATGTGCTTATGAAAATAACATTAGAATGTACATAAATCTTACCCCAGATCTTAATTTGACATGTTTTCACAAGATTTACAAGACCTCAGTCATTGAATAATAACATCTGATGCTTGTGCAGAAAGCTGAGAGGCAGCCATCCATGCTTCATCCAACCGTAAGGGAAGCCATTGTTCCATAGTTGGGCAGGCTTCAAGTAAGCGTCTTTCGCCTCTCAGTAAGCTTTCCCTGGGCTACCGGTCTAAGCCTGTTAAAACCATCCTTACCCTGTGCCACGGCTGCCCTGGGACCAGACGGTGATGGAACAGCGCTCTTGAGATGATCTAGCAGCCCTACAGCGAGGAGAGCAGCTTGTAAAGTTGAGGTCAGGCCTTCTCAGGAGTCTGCCTGCATTTGCGCAGGGTAATTTTAGCACTCGTGGGCCAGCTAATGACCAGTTTCTTTCAAGAGTTGATTGCTGGAGCTCGTTTAACTATCCCCAGTGTGATCATTCCCGCTAGGGCTGGGATAACCATCAGTCTAGCTGCAGGGTAGCTGCATTTTTTTTAAGTGAGAGCGAGTAAGTATGTTTTTTTATCAGGATAGGCAGTGAATATCAAATATGTACGCTTAGCTCTTTATCGCCTGTTTGAAGGAGATGCCAGGGTGAGATTTTTAGCATTTTGTTTCATTGTGTCCTGCGTTTGAAGTCAATGCTATTTGCAGAGGACGTTGTTATCCTCGCTCGCAAAGCCAGATGGTTGTTGCTTGTGGCCAAACATGAAGCTTGGATAATGTTCAGTCACTGGCAGAGATGAATTGCTAGACTGGATGGATATTGCAAACATGCTTGTAATGGATTCGACATTTCGGGAACCGGTTCAGAAGGATCTTATAAAGACCGGAATTCTGTGGCCGAACACAGGAAGGAGGTTAAATGAACAGAATTCCATGACCGGGAACAATATGAAAACTCTTCCATGCTCGTTGGAGTTCAAACGACTTATATGCGCTTTAACATGGTTGCGGTATGACATGCTACGAAGTATTATTCACATTTTTTTGCAATTTATCAATGCTATACGTATTCCGTGCTCAAGATGTGTCACACCAAGTACAAACACATGCTTCTGTGCATTGAAGTAACTTATTCCATCTGCATTCATCACGCTGAAGTCTTGCAGCTCAGAGACGGTTTGTGAGGTTAAGCTAATTAGCCCTGAAATCAGCACATGGTAGAAAACTGCAGAGGGACGCACTTCAGCGAGAGACGTTGCGCAGAGATCTCGTATTTTATGTTCAGATGGTCATTAATCGTTTCGAGCCTCGCTAAGGCGCAAATGCAGCTCCGCGTGAGGCTCTCGGAGCTGAAAAGAGAAGGAAAGAAAAATTGTATAAATCCCAGTCTGTGTGGTCTTCTATTAATCAAACAGGCATCTGTTCCCCTTTGCGCCGAGCACAGGATAGGCCTCTTAACAGCCTTCCTCTCCAGTGGCCCCATTCAGACCCAGAGTGGCTGTTATTTTAGCACCGCGCTGGAGAGCGGCGAAAGAGTGGGACGCTGAACCCCGCTGATGTGTTGCCTCGCTTGGGAAAGACCGGATAAGAGGGTCCCAGGAGTGGATCTCGACTATGAAGAGCCATTTAGAGGTAGACCTAGATGCCTCTCCTAGGTGTGAGGGGGGCATGGAGGGCCACGATGCCAATAGATGTGCGAAACAATGAGCAGGTACAGAACAACTCCTGGTTTTGTGCGATACAACCATTGGAGTTCATGTGAGTTTTGTAATGTTATCTTAAAGGTGTAGTTGAAATTCTAAAGCACATTGCATCATATTTTCATTTTTCCTGCATTATTTACATATCATTTGAATTCAGAGTAGTGTCTCCCCCATTGTATGTACACTTTTCTGAGAAATTAACCCAAATTATAGTTTTTTATAGTTGTAAACACATGACCTTAAATATATAAGGCATTTGTACCAGATTTGAATTAAATTGACAGTAGGAATTTCCATTGGAGTTTGAATTAGACTGACAAAAAGATGTAAATAAATATTAATAAATGTCAAATGTTTACATACGCCTTGCAGAATCTGCAAAATGTCAATTTTACCAAAATAAGAGGAATCATATAAAATGCATGTTTTTTTTGTTTTTTTTTTTAGTACTGACCTGATTAAGATATTTCACATAAAAGACGTTTACATATAGTCCACAAGAGAAAATAATAGTTGAATTTATGAAAATGACCCCATTCAAAAGTTTACATACACTTGATTCTTAATACCGTGTTGAAAAATCAAGAAAAATCACATCTTCATTCTGTTCAAAAGTTTTCACCCCCGGCTCTTAATAGCTTTGTGTTTCCTTCTGGAATAGTTGAATATGAGTCCCTCAGTTGTCCTCAGTGTAAAATGACGGATCTCAAAATCATACAGTCATTGTTGGAAAGGGTTCAAATACACAAAAATGCTGAAAAACCAAAGAATTTGTGGGACCTGAAGGATTTTTCTGAAGAACAGCACTTTAACTGTTCAGGACAAACAAGGGACTCGTGAACAACTATCACTAAACAAAAAAACAGCTGTGGATCATTCAGGTAACCACATGATATTAAGAATCATGCATATGTAAACCTTTGAACTGGGAAATATTTATTTATTTTTTTATAAATTCAACTTTTATTTTGTCTTGTGGACTATATGTAAACGTCTTTTATGTGAAATACCTTATTTGTGTCAGTGCTGAATAAAAAATAACATGCATTTTGTATGATCCCTCCTATTTAGGTAAAATAAATAGGACACCATTTTGCAGATTCTGCAAGGTGTATGTAAACTTTTGACCTAAACTTTATTTTTTCCACATAAATCCAAGATGCATTTGAAATACATTCAGCTCAGGTGTGAACCCCTGTAGGTTTGAAGAGGGTGTTGGATTATTGGTTTGGATGTCTTCTCTTGACATATGATTGCAAGTAAATTGAAAGCATGACACAGAGCTGAACATCTACATGGACAGCTGAGGTGTTTTATTATCTACCCGAGGCTATGGATTTTCTTTTACTAACAGCTTGAATTTGAACCAGGAGCAGCGAGAACATTAGTATGGCCCAAAGGTTCTTCAGCAAGAATGAACCACCTGGGTCTCCCTTTCAAACCAGCTTTAAAATGCTCCTCTTCTGGGAGGCTTTTAGCTGGCCTATTTGCACTTAAACACTTCTGTAGGAAACCTAGATGGACCTCTACTTAAAAGGTTGCGTTTAGTATAGTCATGGACAGCAGTCTTATTATGTGCTTTGTGTGCCCCATGAATGCAAGAAGCTGGATGCATGCGTTTGTTTTCATGTGTAAACCTTATAAGTGTTCTGTTTTGTTTGGTTATTATAAATAATATATATATATATATATATATTCCATTACAAGTCTGTCTGAAGAAGCATGTTTTGTGTCTGATCCGTTCACTATACACTATAACCATAATAAGGCAGTATGTTTCTTTGTGTGTGTGTGTGCGAAAGAGCTGTAACAGGAAATTAGAGGAGACATGCATGTTTGAGCGGGTCCCCCTGAGCAGTGCTGGAGGTCAGGACAGAGGGCCTGTCTCCATTAGTTTTACTGGCACACCTCCAAAACCTTTCTTGCCCCTTCAGACTGCCTTTATTACTTCCCTCCCCACTGTACTGCGTAAACTCTATACAGATGGGTTAAAGTCTGGGCTTATACAGGCTCATACTTTTCTGAATGTGCGTGTTATCGCATAAACATCCAAAAAATATGTATTAACAGCTGTGACAGATTTTTCAGATTCAGAAACAGTGACGTGCAAGTCTTTTTGCTGATTTGTTAAAAGAGCTAGCTCAAAAGAGATACTGCTCGTGCTGAATGTATTTTTACATGCATTATCCATTGTCCTCTGCAAGATGTTTGACCCAAAACATTGTCATATTCATTTTACCTCCATTTTTCTGTCTGCTGTTAAGCTTTGAAAAACTCAACTGACAGTCATTGTATACCTCTCCCCCATTGTTTAGTCCTGTTCTTGCATGATTGAAGGCGCCTAAAAGTAGTGTGTGTTTGCTAACCTGATATTTCCCTGCAACTTTATCCCATGTCTTTATCCCAGTGTCAAACCCACCTGAGGAGTCCCATCTGAGTTGAACAAGAGGGTCTCAGAGCTGTAATTTAGCCCCTGTCAACATGAAAGGACACGCTTGGCTATTGTAAACACTCGGATGTCGCCTCTTAAAACAGTTTCGTACAGAAGTGATGCATTTCAGAAAGGGACCCTAGACCTCCTTCCTCCAAAATAACGGTGTTTTAGGGTCATTTCTTTGGGTCTGTTAAATACAGAAGCTTTTTGGCAGATGCTAGTCCCCAGCCTACCTGAAAAATAAGCCTTGAAGGATAGAGATTGAATGATAAGATTGTGAAGCGACAATGAATGTTTTGTTTGGGGTCATTTCCCCCTTCAGTAAAATGAAAAGAGTTGTTCCAGTGCCGCTTTTGGCGGTGGCGGAAATATTGTACAATGTTTCCACCTGTGATGAAATCTCAATTTCATCCAGTGTGGCTTTCAGGCATTAAATTTTTTGAAGGCGTTCATAGAAACAACAGAATAAAGCATGCACTGTATGGTTATTAATGGCATCTGTGAAGCATTTCAATGGAAAAGAGCATTGCTTTTGTGCAGAAACATCTCAGGAATGGAGGTAAACAATCCATATAATGAGGGGTTTTTTTTTTTTTTAATTCTTTGATCTTTTATCAAATCGTTGGTCTGACTGTTATTTGACCCGTGTCCGTGTCATGTTCTTTCTTTAATATGTTTTTTTCTATAAAGTCACACTATGAAAGATACAATCAGCTCTGCTTAAAGCCGATTATCCAGTTTAATTTGGCGTGAAGATGTCGAGATATTCTTCGCCTTGAGATGGCTGAATTATTTCATAATAAAGTCACAAGGCGAGTCATTAGGAAGAAAAAAAAATCATAAGACATTTGAAAAACATGCATGCAGTTGTCCACATGTGCACTTTCTTGTGAGTCATGCGTGCAGGCGTGTATGCTTTGCTTGGATTGCACTGGCTTTCCGTCTAATGCTCATTTTTTACTGGAAGTGAAAAAGCACTTGAGGGAACGTTATCCGAATGAAAATATTGACAGTGTGCCTTTACACCACCTTGCCACTATGCCCGCAACGTCAAAACAATAAGTCAGGTGTGACGGGTAGAAGAAGGCCTGTCAAACTGCGATTGTTCCTGCGAGTTCACCGTGGTAGGAAAGCCAGTTCCAGGTACATAAGGAGAGGGGCAAGAAAGCACAAGAGCTCTTTCAGCCCCATGTTATGCTACTTGGGCCGTTGAATGATTCCCATTCATCCGTTTCCTCTTCCACTGAAAAGTAATCAGTTACTCGCTGAAAGATGATATTATGTGCGCCTAATGTCATGCAGGTCTGAAGCAGGTTCATGCCTGATAGCATTGTTAGAGAACACCTTTATTTGTGCTCTCCCATGGCAAAATGCTCGCTCCCCCAAATGGCTTTCGCCCATGTTGTTTGGCCTGTTTTTTTCCTTTTCATTCGCTTTTCTCCTCCTGTTTCGCCTCCTGCTTTTCTCTGTGGCCTGTAAATCAGGAGAAAAGCAGCTGGCAGTGCTAATAGAGGATGCTCTCCTGCAGGGTAACAAAGAGGTATTGTTGGGTTTGTAAGGGCATTATGCAGCTAAATAAAGCTGACATGCTGAGGTGGAATTATTGCCCATGCTGAGCCTGGCGCTGCCCCGTGAAGCGAGGCTGAGAGTCGGCTGGAAAGAAACCAGAGCCGGAGAACCTGAGAGAGAATGGTTTGCCATTCCAGAATCTTCTATAATCATGATTGTTCTTCTAGTCATCAGTTTTTGAATGGAGTGGCACATGGATATATACCATGTTACTGAATAGGGATGCACAAAACATGAACTGACTTGTTCAGATGAAACCTGACTGTGTGGCCATTTATGGGTGGTTCTCATATTTTGGCTTTTACTCTAAATGTCAAAGGCCAAGGAATTGAGTTTTGTCTGTTGTATTGGCCTGCATACGACTGAGTCTCCGCTGATTCCAACACCCTGCTGAGCTGTAAGACGAATCTTTATTAGAGCAGACAGCCATTGTCTGCAGTCATCTAGATAATTGCAGCGCTGGGTCCTCTTCTCTAATCAATCCAGACAGCTGCCGCCGTGCCTGCCGCGTTTGCCAACCGTGCAGCTCAAGCTAATTAATGAAATGATGAGCCGTTTGGGCACAACGTGGTACCACACAAACAATCTGGGACGCTTGGAAATGCCCAGCCCACATCAGAGGCGCAGATAGATTAGTGAAGGGCTTGTATTTTTATCGCTGTCTTAAAACCAAATGTTTCAGAAGTAGTGCATACTGTTAAAGAAACAAAACTTTTTCATCCAGATTTAAAAGTTTTAGTGTTATTTGCTCACATTATTTGCTTCACATTCATGCTCTTAATGCATGTTTTTTCCTTCTGGAGCATCAGTGAGCATTTTTTTGAACCGTTTCCAACATTGACTGTATGATTTTGAAATCTTTTCAACTGAGGCACTCATATGAAACTATTACAGAAGGTTTAAATGCTTACTGATGCTCCAGAAGGAAAAACCATGCATTAAGAGTCGGCGGGTGAAAACTTTTGAACAGAATGGAAAAGAGTACATTTTTCATATTTTGCCTAAATATCATATATTTTTTTTATTTAATACTGACCTTCGGAGGCTAAAGAAGATGGTTACATGTTTCCCAAAAGACAAAATAAGGAAAATTTACCCTGATCTTCAAATCCCCGATACTCATTTTGTATTCATACAGGTTTCAAACAACATGAGGTTAAATGATGAGAGAATTTTCTGTTTCTTTTACAATAAATAGTCTAGAATAGTGTCTATGAACTTAATGAAGCTGTTTTTCATACCTGTGAAAGTCAGGACAAGTAAGAAGTTGGTAATCTGACATTATGTCTGTTCGAGTCATTGCGCCTAATTTTTAGCTAATAACCTTAAACGCATTTTTCCCCCCAGTCTTCATTCTGTCCGTCAGTAATCACGCATGGCATGAAACTGGATGGCATATGCCGTCTGAGCCATATGGGCACAGTGTGAGTCTGTTCCCAGCATGGGGAAGCAGTGGTTCATGGAGGGCACGGAAAGCTTCCAGATCTCTGAAATGAACAGTAGGCGCTCACAGATTTTCTGTGTGGGCTTCACCAGCCAACATGTTGCAGCTTAACACCCGGAGTGCTCTGGTGCCACCTTGCCCTGTCCCGAACAGAGATGGAAATAGAGGATCAATGTCTTCGCACCAGCTGTCATTGGCCCTTAAATTGTCTTGAAACGCACAGGCTGTTTTTGCATGTCTGTGTTCTCAGTAGGGATGGGTTTAGAAAAGCTTAAACTTAACTTCTCCTAGAGAAATACTGTATGTGTGTGTATCTGAGGGTAGCTTATACAATAGCTGTTATCTCTTATACATTAAAACATTTTATTGTCTGTTTTCACTTAATATTTCCAATTTAAAAATCTAGGAAAAATACAAAAATGCTATACACACACTACTGATAAAATTTTTGGATTTTTATTTTTTTATGCTCACCAAGGCTGCATTTATTTGATCAGAAATACAGTACAAACCATTATATTGTGAAATATTATTACGATTAAACAGAGCTGTTCTGTATTTTAATATATTTCAAAATGTAATTTATTCCTTTGATGGCAAAGCTTAATTTCTCAGCAGCCATTACTCCAGTTTTCAGTGTCATATGATGAATCAGAAATATGCTGATTTGGTGTTCAATTATTATTGACACTCACTTAAAAGTAATGGTACTTATTATCAATGTTGAAAAAACATTTTACTGCTTAATATTTTCTGTGTATATCATGATTTTCGGAATTCTTTGATCATTAGAACATAAAAGAACAGAATTTAGTTGAAATAGAAAACGTTTGTAACATTCTAAAAGTTTATTGATATTTAAATTCTTTATATTTAAAATGGATATTTCTTTTTTTAATAAACAAAATACATTGTTAAATTAAGCAACAAAATCTTATAATGGACAGTAGAAATCATGCTAATAAAATATTGTCTCACAAGAAAAAACTAATAATGTTAATACCAATATGGTCACCAATATATTGTAAATCACTAGATGCTGTTTTCCAAATTAATTTATCATATTTTGACAGCTGTGAGACAGTATTCAGGTTTATCAACTTATCTGAAGCCAAAGCCTCTTTCATCAGCTAGAAGAACCCACCCAGTTGTGATTTAGATGTTTTGGCAGTCTCTGTTCATTGTTGGCACAATGAAATGCAGATCCCAGTGGATTTGACTGGTAAAAAGGAGAGAATTTCCTGTCTGGATGCCGCTAATCTGTGAAAAGATGACAGCTCTCCATGCAGCACCTGCTCGGCAGATAAATTCCTGTGTCTTATTCTGTTTGTTGACTTCATCAGCTGGAGGCGGCTTTTAGTTTGTTACTTGAGGTTTTATTTCTGTTTTTGTGCATGAGTATTAATGTTTATTTTTTGGCACGCAGTGGCGATGAAGTGATAGACCACAGGGTTTGCGAGGGAAATGAACTCACGATGTGTAGCGTTAGGCTTGAGTTCTCTCGGCTGAAGGCGGCATGGTGTGTGAGTATTTGCAATAAGCATCAATGGCCCCTGGTCATTTGAGAGAATTTGCATCCCCTGCTACCTTATCTTAAGACCCCGTTTGCATATGAGCTGTTTTTATTACATATAAAACAGAGACAGACTAAGACGTAAATCCATAATCTCCCATTTGCATGTGCAACAGGAGACGGTTGAGAATATTGTTGGAAGGGGGATGGGATGGGGGGGAGGGTTTAATAGTCTGGAAATAGACGCAGCTGCATCGCGATTCGTAGTGTGCGACATTAGGATTAGCGTGTCTCAAGCGGTATGTCGAAAATAGTGTGTTGATGATGATGTCTTGATGATTTGTATTTTAGAAGTATGCATGCGTGAATGCTTTATGCACTGATATTAACCACAACCACATCTATCTATATCAAATTTCAAACAAGGCTTTGTCAGGCCAAGAGTTTGTCTTGACAAACTTACTTTTCTGGTTAAATATTAGGGAAAACACCTGTGAAATTTCCTTCAAAACAGTACATTGGGCCATATTGTTAGAGCGTTTGGAGTTTTTTTAAAACGTCCTTTCAAATTAGAATTGAGTCCTGTTTTTTGTTAGTCAAATTGAATTCAAATCCCGGAATTTATTTGAAATTTAACAGGCTTTGTCAGTTCAGTTCTAAATGATGCACAGCCCTGCAAGACACACTTTTTGTGGCAATACGTCCCTGCATATTCATACCGCCATAATACACATACAAAGTATGAGTTTCCCATTACCAGTAAAAAATATTTGTTTACTTAAAGGGATAGTTCAGTTAAAAATTAACTTAAAATTCTGTCATTATTTACTCACCCACATGTCGTTCCAAACCCTTAAGACATTCGTTCATCTTCAGAACACAAGATATTTTTGATTAAATCCAAGAGCTTTCGGTCAAAGACTGACACAGAAGAGAAGAAATTGTTGAAGTCATTATTTTTGCTTTCTTTGAGCACAAAAATATTCTTGCAGCTTCATAAAGTTAAAGGAGGAGTCCACTTCCAGAACAAAAATTTACAGAATGTACTCACCCCCTTGTCATCCAAGATGTTCCATGTCTTTCTTTCTTCAGTCATAAAGAAAATGTTTTTTGAGGAAAACATTTCAGGATTTTTCTCCATATAATGAACTGATATGGTGCTCTTTGTTTGAACTTACAAAATGCAGTTTAAGTGTGGCTTCAAACGATCCCAAATGCAGTTGTAAACAATCCCGCCCGAGGAAGTAGGGTCTTATCTAGTGAAACAGTTGGTTATTTTCATAAAAAGTAATACAATTTATATACTTTTTAATCTCAAATGCTCATCTTGTCTTACTCTCCCTGAACTCTGTTTTTTTCCAGTTCATGACAGTTAGGGTATGACGAAAAACTTCCATCTCATGTTCTCCCTCAACTTCAAAATCGTCCTATATCGCTGTTTTACCTTATTTGTTAAGGCTGTTTGATCATCTTTGCATGTTCACTTTGCATAGATTGGGTCGGTACTTTTGCAGCGATGTAGGATGATTTTGAAATGATTTTTGAAGTTGAGGGAGAAAATACGGTCTGAGTCGACATACCCTAACTGTCTTGAGTCAGAATACACAGAGTTCAGGCAGAGCAAGACAAGATGAGCGTTTGACATTAAAAAGTATTTAAACTGTATTATTTTTATGAACATAACCAATCGTTTCACTAGATAAGACCCTTCTTCCTAGGCTGGGATCGTTTGAAGCCGCATTTAAACTGCATTTTGGAAGTTCGAACTCGGGGCACCATAGCAGTCCATTATATGGAGAAAAATGTTTTCCTCAAACATCTTGGATAACAAGGGGGTGAGTACATTATCTGTAAATCTTTGTTCTGGAAGTGGACGTCTCCTTTAAAGTTGACCAACTGATGTCACATGGACTATTTTAACAATGTCCTTACTACCTTTGTGGGCCTTGAAGGTGATAGTTGCTTTGCTGTCAATGCAGGGTCAGAAAGCTCTAGGATTTCATCAAAAATATTTTAATTTGTGTTCTGGAAGTTTCATTTTTGGGTGAACTTATCTCTTTAAGATACAGTCATGGACAACATTTAAAATGAAGCTTTTACTCATTTTGTGTGCCTGCATATCATGTGCTGATGATTTTGTTTCTTTCAATTAATTTCCTTGCTATTAGTTACACAAGTGTTGAGCATAAGTAGATTAGAAAAGTCACTTATAATATGAAACACTTTTGCAGAACCCTGGATAGAATTTTTTCTAGAAGCTACAGCCATCTGTCTACACTTTCTTCATGTCGGTCTCATGTGTGTGTGTATAATGGCTATAGTACGGCAGCTCTCCAGATGTTCCAAGACGGCTGTCTGAGCCTGAAATGAGGTCAGAGGTCAAGGATATCTTAGTGGGACAGCTGTGAGGCGATGCTGGGGTCACCCTGCCTCTGCTAGAACCATCCGTCACGAGCACGCACACCCCTACCGACACCGGCGGTGGTTCCTACCACAGTAGGCACGTGTTGAGGCCAGAGTCCCTTGAGGGATTGTACCATGAGAGAAGCAGCAGGGGGAGAGGATAGATCAATAGTCTGCTGAAGTGTCATCTGGTGAACAGGGATGCCAACACGTCCCAAGGGAGTGTCACTCCCTCCTCAGAATGTGACCTTCGACCTCTACAAATCTGTGGGTGTTCCTGAGGGCACTCTTGTCTGTGTGTCTAATAGCTCTGCTGTGATTTCACTCAGTCTTAAGGGTCTCTTTTGTTGCCTGGTTTGTTACAGAACGCTGTTCGGTTGGAAGCTTGAGAGCACTGTAAGACATAAAATGGCATGGCAAGAATTGTAGTCCTAACCCTATTTCTTCCTCTTCTTTATTTGATTTATAGTAATTATTATTTTCCGACACTATTTGATTGTTTATTTATTCATTCATTCAATTTTTCATTCATTGGTGGTATAAATTATTAAATTTTTGAGAGAAATACACTACCAGTCAAACGTTTTTGAACAGTAAGACTAGCAAACTATTTTTGCTATTTAAAATAACTGCTTTCTTTGTGAATATATATTAAAATTTAATTTATTCCTGTGATCAAAGCTAAATTTTCAGCATCATCACTCCAGTCTTCAGTGTCACTTGTTCCTTCAGAAATCATTCTAATATGCTGATTTGCTGTTCAAGAAACATTTTATTATTATTATTATTATTATCCATATTTAAAAATTTAAAGTTGAGTATTATTCAGGATTCTTTAATGAATAGAATAATCAAAGATCAGCATTTATCTGATATTTAACTAGTACTTTTATTTAGCAAGAATGCTTTAAATTGAGATTGAAAAGTATGATAAAGACATTTATAATGTTACAAAAGATTTGTATTTCAGATAAATGCTGTTCTTCTGTTCATCAAAGAAACCTGAAAAATTCTACTCCGCTGTTTTCAACATTTAATAATAATAAAAAAATGTTTTTGAGCAGCAAATCAGAATATTAACATGATTTCTGAAGGATCATGTGACTGGAGTAATGATGCTAAAAATTCGGCTTTGAAATCACAGGAATAAATTACATCTTAAAATATTCAAATATTTTAAATAGTAAAAATATTTTAAAAAATGGTACTGTTTTTGCTGTACTTTGGATCAAATAAATGCAGGCTTGGTGAGTAGAAGAGACTTCTTTTGACTGGTAGTGTATTTCTCACAACAATTTAATAATTCATACCACCAATCAATGAATAAATGAATAAAATATTAAAAACTTACTGTTCAAAAACCTTTGACTGGTAGTGTAGCTGTGGTCTTTCTTAAGCAAACACCACGACAATAACCTGTTGAATGATAAAATGGGTGAAAAAAAAATCTACAGAAAGAGTACATTTTTGGGAGTGAGCTTTTTTTGGGGCTAGCAAGCAAATACCCTGTAAATAGCAATATGATAAAACTACTTTAAACATCTAGCAAGCAGCAATGCAAGATCTTAGCATCATGATTGCAATGTTTGCATGGGTAAGCAGTAAAAATCTACTTCATTTACAGTGAAGTTGGTGTGTTGTGGGGTTTTGTTGTTAGCAGGCAGAGTAAATCTATCGTTGACCTTGGTGTTGGATAATGAGGTCTTGTTTGTCTCAGAGAAATATTTCTGCCTTGAGGCCTGTCAGTTGTCAAAAACGAAAGTTAAAGGAGTTACAAGTTTATTTGGCACTGTCTTCTCATTAAAAGATTCCTACGGCAGAATTTCAGGGCCGGCAGTCACAATATGGAATGTTTTGAGAAAAATTGAAAGCCGCACATCTTTAATGTGGCAACTTGCCCTATCCGTATTCTGACGTGTCTACAGTGAGGTTGACACATGAACAATTTACCGCAACCAAAAATTGACAAGAATTTCGCAGGTGACAACCTTGCCCATGCGAAGACACGCACAGCCACTGGCAGCAGCGTGACATCACACCGGCTGCCCGGGCGCTCATTTCGAATGACATTGTGTCACATTTTCTGCAAAATGATTACGGCCACATTCCAGACTGGGAAGAAGTCCCTTCGTTATGTACGGTAGGCATCCAGACGAGCCGAGACATTCACAGGGCACTTTTTTAATGAGAAAGAAGCCAAGCTTGTATGTCTTGTCCTGCCTGCTGGCTGCCATTATGGCCCATTAGAATCATCATTAAGAGAGAGCGCAGGGCCCATTGTGCCTAAAGTGCCACGGACCGCTAGCTGAGGAGCCTGACTACCACTGTCCGCTTTCACCGCACAAAGTGCCTCGGAGACCGGTTTCCAAGGCAACGTCACCGACGGGCGACGTATTTTTTCTCTGCGCTTTGTAGGAAAAGGCAGCGAGACAGGGTTATCCGCGAGTGCATCTGTTTAGACCTTTCCAAGCAATTGGGTAGAAGTTCTCATTTTGCGCTAATCTTGTACAAGGCTCTGCCCTACAGATCCTAACCGCTGCCGTTCCCGGAAAGCCGTTCCCAACCCAAAGCTGCCAAAAAGACAAGCTCCACCACCTACGCGCTTAAAAGGACAGTTTTCTTTATAAGAACGCGTTCTGTTTGTGGGCTCGTTTAGGAGGCTCGTCACATTCGGCTGGGGAGAAATATGTCAAGAACTCAAGCTAGCGTTTTTTTCCCTCAATTATTGGTGTCCATTAATGATTAAGTGGTATGTTAATACAGCGCAGATATTCCATTAGGAGCTCCGGTCTGAGGTTTTAATGGCCTGGGAGAGCGTATGTGTACTGCAGGCTTTCAAAGTCTTTGTTTGAGGTTGCACTAAGCTGTTAGGAATGAGGACTGCATTAAATGTGCTAATTAGTGGCCTGGGGAAGATATTGTCTTAAATTACTCTCTTCTTCTCTCCATCTTGCCTTTCTGTGTTCTTTTCTGGCTTTGTTGCCAATAAAATAGACATATGTGATTGGGAACAGGTGTATGCCAATACAGTTTTCTTAATTTTGGCCAGTATTAAAATTCTATACTGTTATGGATGGATGGAAAATAAAAAATACTTTTAAATGATTACAACATTATGTTTCAAAGCAACCCTTTACAGTGCGAGTAAGTTACTCGCATATGCAACTATGGGCCAGATTAGCCAAGAGCTTGTGCCAACGCAAAGCATCTTTTGGTGTTAAAATGGTACTGTCAAGATTTACTAAAGACGCACAGTGAAGAATTAGTGCTGAAAAGGCATTGACACAGTTATTTTTGCAACTGACCTTATTGAATATGCATTTGTAGGAGTTTCCCTTTCAGACACAAAATTTATGGGAGCAGAGTATTAAAATGAAACCTGCAGCGCAATTTACTAATGTTTGCACTCATCAAATTACTGGTGTTTTGCGCCATTATTTAACGCCCAGGAAAAGCATGTCTTAAAGGAGGCAGTGATTTGGTAGATTGCGCTGTGGCTGCGTCTGTGTTCTTTAATGTGCGCATTGTCAGTAATTTACACACAGAGTTTTTCCTGCCCATCAGCACTTTTATGGAATTGCGCTCTGATGCTAATTTGCCCTGTTTAAATCTGGCCAAAAATCTTCACTGAGCAACTAAATGATGTCTAACATTAGCCATTGGCTAATAAATTCTTGAATTTTATTAGCAAAACCTGTCATAAGTAGCACGGGTATATTTATGTAGCAATAGGGTCAAAATTATCAATTTTTCTTTTATGCCAAAAATCATTATATCAAGATATTTTGTAAATTTACTACCATAAATATATCAAAACGTAATTTTTGATTAGTTATATGCATTGCTAAGAACGACAATTTGGTGATTTTTTTTTTTTTTTTGTTTTTTTTTGTTTGTTTTTTTTTTTTGCACCCTCAGATTCCATATTTTCAAATGGTTGTATCTCGTCCTATCCTAACAAACCATACATCAATGGAAAGCTTATTTAAACAGTTTTCAGGTGACGTATAAATCTCGAAAAATGGTCCGGTGTCACATATTTTCACTTGCCGAAAACTGACTGAGCGCTACAGAGTTTCACTCTCCGTCAAGTGATCTGTGCTATTTTTCAGTTCATCCCAATGGATGCGCAGCGTACCTGAATTCGACGTGCCATAAACTCCATTGTAAAGCACGACTCACCGTCGCTTTCTCACACACGCAAAGAAAGAGAGCGAGATTTGATGCACTACATATCAACATAAAATATTGAGAACATTGCCTTTAAAGTTGTCCAAATGAAGTTCTTAGCAATGCATATAAGTAATCAAAATTTTTTATATATTTACGGTAGGAAATTTACAAAATACCTTCATGGAACATGATCTTTACTTATTATCCTAATGATTTTTGGCATAAAAGTAAAATATATAATTTTAACCCATAGAGTGTATTTTTGGCTATTGCTACAAATATATCCATGCTACTTAAGACTGGCTTTGTGGTCCAGGGTCACATTTACATAGCGGTTTTACAATACAGATTGTGTCAAAGCAGCTTTACAGTATTAAATAGGAAAATAGTGTGCCAGTAATGCAAAAGGACAATAGTATATACTCAATTTAAAGTCAAAGTTAAAGTCAGTTCATCATTAAATTCAGTGATGTCATCATCCAGCTCAGTTCAGTTCAAATAGTGTTTGTGCAAACAAGTCGACGATATTGCTGGAAATGAAGTGTCCCCAACTAAGCAAGCCAGAGGCGACAGCGGCAAGGAACCAAAACTCCATCGGTGACAGAAATGGAGAAAAAAACCTTGGGAGAAACCAGGCTCAGTCGGGGGGCCAGTTCTCCTCTGGCCAGACGAAACTAGCAGAATGACCAACCATATCTGAAGCACCACCACCAGTCCTAATTTCAGTTAAAATGACAAATATGCATGCATACAGGGCTACCAAGTTCATATCATAGTTTTATGATAGGATGTACATGAGTTTTTAATTGTATATTTATATACACATACCTGTGTGTGTGTGTGTGTGTGTGTGTGTGTGTACACTAGCTGTTGAAGGGACCCCCCTCGAAATGCAGTTGGACAGGTTTAGGAGTAGTTTTGAGTAGCAATTGGGCAGGTTTTGTTGTGAAAAACTGGCAACCTTGGTCTGGATATTAATAGATGAACTGTATGATGCACCTTCCTTTTCTCAACGCTTCATTATTTTATTATGCTTTCACATGTTAAGTGACTATAGTCTGTAAAATGCTGAGACTGAGGCTTTTTTTCTTACACCGCACTCCGATTAACTGAGCAAAAGCAGAAGTTCCTCTGTACAAAGACTCTGGCAGTGTTACCGAAATCCCTGGAAATATCTTATGAAAAAGAGAGAGCGAGCGAGGGTGGGTGACTCTGAAAGGCCAGTATAAAGGGTGCATGATCCCTTTTCACAGCACAATTGAAACATAATTATTTCATGGCAGACTGTGTGCTCTGTAAATCTATGAATGGGAACGGCATTTAACTTTAATTAGCTCTGATTTATTCATTCTGACTGGATTGCTTGCAGAAAATTGGATCATCTGATTATAGTCAAGCATGAAAATGACCTGATTAAACACTTCATAAAACCCATGGAGAGAGAACGAAATACAGAAAGAAAAGAAACCTGGGATGAAATGATAAAGGGGAGATAAGAGAGATGAGGCGCAGAGAGGAAGACAGTCAGACAGATGTGGATGCATTTGGTGTCTCGGTGTATGCCAGCGTTATGCACAGTGGGTGAAGAAGGCATCGCAGCTGGTTTCTGTTCACCCTGCTGCAAACTAATGGATGGATTGGCAAACCAATTCCACGCTATAGGTTACACGTCAACAGCTGCGCCAAACTGCATGTGCATTTGATTTGAGACGTTTCCATGCGTCTGAGCAAAAAAAAGTATAAGTAGTTTTATTTCAATGCTCTTTTTGCCCCCGGCTATATTAATAAACGCAATTGAAGTGCATTTGAAATCAGTACAGTAACTATTAAATTACATATGTGACCCTGGACCACAAAACCAGTCATAAGTGTGCATTTTTTAAAATTAAGAGCTATGCATCATCTGAAAGCTAAATACATAAGCTTTCCACTGATGTTAGGATAAAACAATGTTTGAAAATCTGCAATCTGAGGGTGCAAAAAATTTAAATATTGAGAAAATCGCTTTTAAAGTTGTCCAAATGAAGTTCTTAGCAATGCATATTACTAATCAAAAATTAAGTTTTCATATATTTACAAAATATCTTCATGGAACATGATCTTTACTTAATATCCTAATGATTTTTGGCATAAAAGAAAAATTGATCATTTTGACCCATATAATGTATAGTTGGCTAGTGTTACAAATATTTATGACTGTTTTTTAATTCCGTTTGTGTCTTTCTTTCTAGTTACGCCAACGAATGAGAATCTCGGGTCCAAAACTTCCAGCTCGACCAAAGTGTCTGGCCTTCAGCGTAGCCAGGAACAGAGTAACGACGTTTCGTTTGTCCCGCCGATCTCAAGTCCGACTCCAGCGTCGCCCCCTACGGGGTCTCCTGCCCCTGCTGCGGCGGCAGCCCCCGCGCCTCGACCGCACCCTGTCTCCCCGAGCCCTCTCGGTATCAAGAAGGAATCTGTGCCCCCCAACCCCACCCCTTCCCTCCTGAGGAACCAATCACATTCACTGGAGCACAGAGTCCCGCCCCCAACACACCACAGCCGGCCAGTCATCAGTCATCATCATCATCCTTCGCCGTACAGCAGTCTTCACGACATCAGGTTAGCAACTTTTTTTGTTTGTTACAATTAAATAAAAAAATGCTTTGTAATTTATAATAAAAACTGAAAATTGACAGCTATAAGTTTATAAATTCACATCCTGTCTTTCCTTTCTAATCACAGCAGCAACCCTACAACTCTTCCTCCCAAACACCACCTGCCTCACTCCCCTCATCATCTCAGCGGCCTCCCGTCTCCTGCTCCTCCTCTTCCTCTCTCCATAGGCGGTCTGCCTTCCTCCCACTACTCCCTACACTCGCCCTCTCACCTCCCCAGCCATCCGGCCATGTTCGCCACCCCTGCTACACTGCCTCCGCCGCCCACCTTACCGACCAACAGCCTGGTGGTGCCAGGACACCCTGCCGGACCACCCTATCCAGGTAAGAATCCCCTTATTGAGATTGAAACAGTTCATGGCATAGTATGAGATTTGAGAATATTTTGGACAGTAGGTTTCTCCAGTTCTATGATGAATTGATAAAAATAGAGTGCATACACACTAGAGTTTAGACTGCACCAGGAGTGCTGCAAATCTGTGATTGCACTTGCACTTAACATTCATTTACCAATTAGACCCAACTTACACCTAATTAGTGTCCCTCAAATGCTCCGTTGCAGCTTTATCCAGTGTGTAAGCACCATTTTTAACTTAGTACTAAGACATGAGCACACAATTATAAACTTTTTTTTTATCATCATATATGTTATATTGTAGTGCTAGTCTTTAAAACAAATTTGGTTCCCACAAATGTAGGGACCTTTCATACCATTCCTATGCTTTAAATATCTTGGTTTAAAACACAAAATGCTTTGTTTGTTAAAAATAACCCATGTTAGAGAGCTTTTTGGACAAAGTATTCAGTAACAACAGCATTGCTCTTAAATTGCATTCTTTTCAAGATTTTTCAAGAGCGAGGCGAAACGGGGCACACATCAGAGGTCAGCATATGAAATATGTGATTTATATCCAGTTGGCTATAACTTTTTTCTACTCTATATAATACCTGTAATAAAAAAAAAAAAGATGTCAGCTATGCTGTTCATTTCTAATATCTGGATCCTGTGCCTCAGAAGGGCACGTCAGCAGTAAACTTCTGTTTTACAGGCTGTTATTTTACCTTTGACAGTTATATCAGATTTTGATACAATTTACACTAAATATGAATGTGAGATGAAAATTATACCTTCCCTCTTCATCTCTGCCTTTCTTTATACGGTAAGTGTATTTTTTGTTAACTATTGGCTTTTAAATGCCAGTTCCAGGCATTCTAGAGCTACATGCTGATCTAAATCTAAGGAGCAAGTAAGATATTTAATTAAAAAAAAAATTTAAAATAGTATGTTTATACATGCAGCAGTATAAACACATGGCTCAAGTTATTGCAATAGTACCAAAATCATTCTTCAAATTTTCAAATTTATCTTAATTTAGACTCTAAACTAAAAGTATAAAGCAAGCAAGTGCTTAAAGAGTTTCATAAATTTCAAGAAGGGCCTTAAAAGGACAATTTGCCCAAAAATGAAAATTTTGTATGCAAACCTGTATGCATTTGTTTCTTCTTTTATTATTATTATTATTTTTATTTTTATCCATGCAATATCAGTTTTTGATTGTGTTCCACAGAAGAAAGCAGGTCATACAGGTTTGGAACAACATGAGGGTAATTTTCATTTTTGGGTGAACTATCCCTTTGAGGCCGTATACGAGTTTGTGTTTGTCGGGTCAAGTGTGTGTGTGTTTTCTGCTGAGGTGACTCTTGGTTCTCTCTTGTCTTTAGATACCAGCCTGTTGATATCTTTCAACCAACCAATCATGTATTGCCAGCCTCATTCGGGGATTCTGATTGGCACATTGTCACAGGCAACTCTCTTACCTCCACCAATGAGTCCTCACGTAGAAAACCCTCACACCTTGAATTGGAGAAACAGAGAAAGCCAGGTGACTACCCTCTTTCGCTTCTTCCTACCGCTGTTGTGAAAACTCACTGGCCGCCCGTGCCTTTTTTTTTCTTTTCCCTCCCGTGTCTTCCCCCTCTCCCCCCTTTCCCTCCTTTTCCGTCTTCGCTCTCCTTTCTTGCAGAGCATGATCTTCTGCGGCAGGAGCTGAACAACCGCTTCCTGGTTCAGAGCTCGGAGCGAGGTCGGGGGTCGGCGCAAGGGGCGACCGGGTCGCCGTTGGCCCCTGTGTCGCTCCTCAGGGCCGAGTTTCACCAACATCAGCATATGCACCAGCACCAACACACGCATCAGCACACCTTCACGCCTTTCCCTGCCAGTCTGCCCCCGGCAGCCATCATTGGGCCGCCCACTGCACCTCCCATGGTGCGTACCCCAGCCAGAAATGTGAGGATAAGTAAAAACAGATAGATTTTACTCCCTTCCTACCTCCCTATTCCCCCTTAAAAAAAACATCGACCTATAAAAAACAAGCCCCTTCTATGCGGCCGTCATTTTTCAAGCAATTTACACCCGCAATCATGCTGTCGTATTGAATATAAGCACGGCCACATCACAATTGTGCTTATATTCAGACTAACAGCATGAGTGACTTATATTTTAGACACAGTATGGCCAATTATTTTGTCTCCATTTGCCAAAAATAGTTTCAAGAAAAGCCAGAAGAGTTACATGTAATGGAGGAATGCACAGACTGGCAGCCTATTTGCAACCCCATAAATACAAACTGTGAAGTGAAATGGTGCTCATTCATTCACATCATAACACAGTCCTGCATCTTGGAAAAAAAGGCCAAAGAGGCCTAATTTGATGATGCTGAGTTCAAAAATATATTTCAAAAAAACCCTCACATGCTATCTTATTATTACACAACTGCTTATTAGTATTAGCTTTAATGCACAGTCAAATGTCACATTTTTTGGTTTTAATGACATTTAACTTGCGGTATGTTAATATACTCCAAAATATTCTCTATTTAATGCCAAATAACTTTACATAAACACAAGTTTATAGCTAAATAAGCTGTTTGGATGTTGTAAAACAGCCACAGATGTAGCAGAAAACATCTGAATCATGTTTGCGTTTTTCTGTCACTGGCCATAATTCTAACCTTGGAATTGGGCGTTAAAGATTAGGCATAAAGTAATGTTTTTAGAATCATTCATTCTTACAAAAATCAGCTGAGAACAAAGTGTTGTATTAGGGGTGTGGCGATAAATCTATACAATTTTCCGAATACATGATGATTCTCTCTGGAATTGATTCTGAGCTTAGTTTTTAACAGTAAATGGTGCTAGGACTGGGCGATTATGGCAAAATATTATAATCTCTTTTTTTTTTTTCCGGAACGTTTGACCAATTCTCGATTTTATTTATTTATTTATTTATTTATTTTTATTTATTTTTTTTTTTAAGTAGTCAACTTGAAAATGTAAATACAACATGATTCAAATATTTTTTTTCTTAATTAACCCTCTAGTTAAAAAAAAAAATATTTTCCAAATGCACCACACATGAAGTTTTTAATATGATGTAAATGTTAAATATCTTTGCAGAAAAAATGCATGAACTACAACTACACCTTATACAAACTTGTCTTATACATATTATACACTGCCCTCCAAAAGTTTGGAAACACCCCTGGCAAAGTGTGGTTTTGGACGATATCAGCATAAATCCTTATCATTTTTGGTGCAAATACATTAAAGTAACTTGACATTATCATTGAAGACCAGCAATAATAATTTTCATTTTGATTACATAATAATGGCAATATATACGTCAGACATGCCCCTTTGCCAGCTGTGATGCCTGGTTACTGGTTTAAACTTGGCCCAGGTTTTTAAAAGAGTTTTGGGTCAGCACACCTTAATAGCTTCAACAAATGATTGCTAATTAAGTCTAGAATATAATGAATTTAGACCCAAATTATGCAGAGCTGTAATAGCTGCTAATGGTGGATATATTGATGAATCCACCATTAGCATGAATTAAATTTTTTCTAGCTATAAACTGTTTATGTAATATGTTTTCGTAGTTTGTGTTGTCCCTTATCAGTGCAAAATTATCACAAATTAAAAAGGATTCATGCCGATATTGTTCAAAACCCCACTTTTCTAGGGCATTTCCAAACTTTTGGAGGGCAGTGTATGTTAAGAAATAAACGGAAATTCAAATTTAAAATGACTGAAGGTATAGAACCAGTAGACTATTATTAACTATAAATTTTCAGTAAAAACAATGAACAGCAGCATTTGAGCCTGTCACCATGATGCAAGTAATAAATGAAATATCAGACATACAGTAGTAGTTCTTCACAGGTTTTTTTATTCGATTGCGCTGCTTTTCCATTGCTTTTCTATGTAAACATTGAGTTGCACTCACGTCTCTTGCAGCATCTCATGCTTGAATTGGCATTCTAAAAACGTGGCACTCAAGTCAAAAGAAGTTCACTCCCAAGTTCTTGCATGTTTTGCTTATTCCACTGCCCGCGCTACGTCTTAGTCAACACAAAAGCGCATTCTGTGTGAATGGCGCCTAGTGATTAATTAATTACGTGCACCAACATGCACTTTTAATCGTTCTTTTTTCTTTACTGTTATCATTGCCATATTGTCAAGATGTCTAATTCTAACGTTTGGTAATATTTCTATTCAAAATCACGATTCCTCGATTTCTAACATAAAATGTTAGACATTAAATTTGTATTAATTGTTAAAATCGGAAAAATAACCCAGCCCTAGATGGTGCTCTAGGCTATTTTTTAACCACACACTCAAATGCTCACAAAAAAAGAGCACTTGGCGTTCAGCTGAATAGCGTAAGTGGTTAAATGTACTTGCATCTCCGCTTTTATGATGCAAAATTAATGTAAACAAAGCCCTGTGAACACCCTTGTAATTTGCTTAAATCTTTTCGAATTTTATGAATGATTATTTTAGGTTGAAGCAGTGTGTAAGGAACTGGACGCAAGCAGAGTACAGCTACACAGTACCATCTGCTGTTAAAAAGCTCAGAATCGATTCATGCGATGCATTCGCATAAAACACAGAATCAATAAACTGATCAATTTATCATCGCACTCCTAGTTGTAATAGGAATCATTTCTCTGTGGCAGTTTTTCTGGTGATTATGGAATAATACAAGACATCTTGTCAACATGCACTATTTTTGGAATCAGCATCTCAAACGTAGTAATAAACAAGCATTGGATTTTAGCAAATACAGTGCAGGGTGGTGATAATAGAGCACCGGAACTAACTGTTGTATAATAAGTAATAGAGTTTACAACCCACTACAGAGAATTAAAGCTTATCTTAAACCAGGCCAGATCTTAAACAGAGGCCACAGGGTTGAAACAGTTTTATAGCACCATCTCAGTGACATAACCGATACCCATCATCCTAACAAGATAAACTATTGTCCCATGACAACCACAAATATTGTAGCTCTTCCCCTAATAAAAACCCTTTTTGCTGCCATGTTGACATGCCGTTCTCATTGCGCTTTTATAGTGTGAGCCAGAGATGCTTTATTGCTTTCATATGAGCAGAATGGTGATGTCTCTGAGTGCTGGGGGCTGTTTGAGAAAAACAGGAGGCAGACAGAGTCTTATGGCGTGACTGAGGTACAGACAGAGCTCATTCTATGTGACACATTCAAAGCTTGCGGTCGAAACATAATGACCTCACCGCAGATGAAAGTCATGACATCAACGGGGTTGTTTTGATAAAGCGTAATTGCTTCCGTGTGCAAAGCGGCTATTAGAGGCAAACTTTGGCAGCCTGTAATCAGATAAATTCAGCTCCTCAAAGTTAGCTAGCCATATGAAATGCATTCAGATCTCTGAAACGTATTCAGACAGGAACAAGAACGGCTTATCGGCATACTATCGCTGCTGTCAGCCAATCCAAAAGATATTATGTCAGAGCACTAGATGAAAAGTCAAGCATTTTTGAATCAGAGATTACAATCTCCAGAGCTTAAAACATGCCATATGTTTTGTAGTTTGCTGTCCGGACTCTTTTGTGGGTTTCAGAACTGTTTCGTCATCAGAAACTGAAAGACTGGAATAACGATGGAAATGTTGGTTATGCCTCTTATCTCTGGCGCTGAATCACAAACACACCACCACACCTTCCTCAAATGTTTTATGAGATACAGATCTTATTTGCTGAACGGTTATTGTTGAATGTCTTTCATCGCCATGTGATTTGAAGTGTGATGTTTTCTACTGACAAATATACTGATGCTTGATTTCTAAAGAGCTGCTTGGTTTAAGAGCTTTTTGCATAGGAAGCGGTGTTGTTGTTTACTGGGGTTAATTAAAAAAGTCATTTTTAAAGCCAATATGAAACCAGAAATAACCCAGTTTGCTTCTTTTATACATGTTTCTGTCTTATTGTGAATTATTCATTGGTGTTATTCCAAAAATACAAAAACAATTAAAGCATAAAGTACCTTTGTAACCTTTCAAAAATACGTCATTGAAGTGAAGTGGGTAGCGAATTCCGTTTCATGTTGACATAACACATTTCACATGTCTTTCTTGTTTTCTTTTTTCCCTTCCACCTAGCTTTTCTTATATAAAGATTTAATTGTTTACAGATGTAATATTGAACTTTGATTTGCCAAAGCTGTTTGTTATAAGGCTCTGACAGGGGGCTGTGAATTATGAAGCGCTGTTTTTTATGAGCCACCATAAACCTTTGCTGTATTTACTCTGCAAGTGTTAACCATAAAGCAGGCGTGCGGCCCTCAGAAGGATCACAGAAGTGGGAAGCCAGATCAGCGATTTTCTCAGCCAGGGCAACCTCATGTATTTGATTTAGGCTAATTATCACCACACATTCATACGATGCAGGATAAAAGCAGCTTATGCCTGCTGATCTGTTGGAGTGTAAAGTCTGTACCATAAGTGGGGCCTGTGGTTCAGGCACTGCTGCTTTTCAAAGCTTTAAGAGTTTATCCAATTTTATTACCATCACCTGAGACATAAGGTGACAGGCTTCTGTAGAAACAACACTATATAAAGGCGTTTGTAAAGGATTTGAATGTTTATGTAAAAGAAATGTCTGGGTAGTAATTACTTTGCGCTGAATTTAAAATGTTGAGTGATAAAAACTCAAGCAAGTGAAATTAAGGAGACGAAGCTTTTGGGTTTATTAACTTAATAGTACAGTGATGCATAAAATATTTAAATGTTTGTTTTTAAATGTTTATGGACACATTTTAAGACATTTGTTTTTGTCCTGACTCACAAGTATCCTATAGTTTGCTAATTTTACTCTTAACTTCTTGCCCTGAAAGAGTTACTGTTCTATATATTTTTTTTAACTGTAAAGCAGTGACACTGCCACGTAATAAATGGCTCATGTCAGTTTAATTGGAAGTGAAGGGTGCCTTTCATTTGTTTAGCGATCTGGTTTGACTCCTTTGTGAGCGTATTCCCACACTCTGGGTTGGTTCTGTGAAGGCTGTGCCAGCTGCGGCTGCAGTGGTTTTCTTTCATGTGACATTGAATGGCTGTTTTACTGTGTAATTGTTTTATTAAAAGGGTGTAATTTATTTGAGCTTCATCTGCTTTGTATTTAACTATGTAAGCACACTGCAGAAAATTCTCTCATGTTTTTGCCTACAGATGCCTTTGATTTTGTTGATATGTTTTTAATTTGTACTCTCTTTCTCTCTTTTTCTCTCCCTCTCTTTATAGTTTGACAAATACGCCCCAAAGCTGGACAATCCTTTCTTGAGACATTCAAATGTAAGTGGCAACTTGTTTTGACTGCATAACCTTGCTTTGACTGAAGATGAAGCAGATTATGTAAACTTTTATGGACTTTTTGAGACGTATTTGTAAACTTTTTTGCATGTTTTCAAACATGGTTTGTTTGATGTTGTTTTCAAAGCAAAAAGTTGTTAGAGCTCAAAGTGATGACAGACGGCAAATAATTCTGTAAACTTTACATTTACGTTGTTTTTTTTTTATTTTGTTTTTTTTGACAGTTCTTTCCCTCCTACCCACCAACAATGCCAGGCATGCCTCCATTACTTCCACATTCAGGGCCCTTCAGTTCTCTGCAAGGAGCCTTCCAGCCAAAGGTTAGACCTCAGAACTATGTATTCACGTCATATGGGAATGTAGACAAAACTGTTTTGACTTGAGCAGAACGAGAATGCGACCATGTGGTTTTGGCATTTCAAATTTCCCGCTTACAGGATCTAATATGGCCAGCATTAATAAGTCAAAAAATATTTAAAAAATTTAGCCAATTAAACTGGTGGCATGATCTCACGGATGTGAATGTCAGAAAAAAACACCTGTTGTAAGTTTCTACAGATGAATTCTTGGCCAGATCTATCTGACTGTGTTCACACTGCGAGCCTTAGTGCTCAATTCCTTTTTTTCTCAGATCCGTTTTTTGTATAGCTGTTCACATTGTTGGTTTAAGTGTCAAGGTAAATATCAGATTTACAGCTTTCTTGGCTTTCAGGCTTTCACAGCAAAATCCACCTAATTGCTTCTCAAAACTAAAAGCCCAAGAACTTGGGAGTAAAAGCCCAACCATGTTTAGGGGGGTAAATATCACATTTGTGGGGTCACGTCAACCCACAAAGTTGAAAAACAACCCCACAGTGGAAAAAGTAGCCCAATTCTGTGGGGAAATTGTGGATTTGGCAAGACTTGCGCAGCGTCCCACCATACGGAAGTAAACACGGAGGACATAAAGTAAGCGATTATGTGTTTGTTTATAGTGTGATCTGCTGCAAAAGCCAGCAAAATTATGCACAGGCAATTTAAAAAAAAAAATCAAGGATGTGACAAAGAACAGCAGAGTTTTTAAACTTACGATACAAGCCCTCATGTTTTGCTTGTATATAGATTAATACTTACATCACACTTCCACTGATGACCTTTCGCAACTGTCTTGATAACTTTGGGTATGTAAAATCTTTGAAGCGTCTCCCATCAGCGCGGAATTATGACGAATGTCGATCTAGAGTGATGTAAAAGTCGTATGAATTCCGATATGACTGTTCATACTGTGGTTGCATTGCAAAACATCTGACCTGTATCAGATTTTGTACCACATATGGAAGTGGCACAAATCGGAATCGAAAAGATCAGATTCCTTGTGGTTTGTGCTAGGGCTGTCAACGATTAATCACGATTAATCGCATACAAAATAAAAGTTTAAGTTTGCCTAATATATGTGTGTGTACTGTGTGTAATTATTATGTATATATAAATACACACAAATTAATGTGTATATATATGAGAAATATGTTATTAATATACAAAATGATTTTATTTATATATAATATAAATTATATAAAAATTATAATAAATACATATGCTTGTAAATATTTCTTAAATATATACATGAATGTGTTTGTATTTATATATACATAATAATTATACACAGTACACACACATATATTAGGCAAACTTAAACTTTTATTTTGTATGCGATTAATCACGATTAATCGTTGACAGCCCTAGTTTGTGCTGTTCACACTACCATGACAAAAACAGATCTGAGTCACATGTGAGAAAAAAAAATCGGATTTGGGCCTGCAGTGTAAATGTAGCCTCTGTTAGTTGTACAAAACAAAGGACTGGTCTCAAGTCATATTCAGTTACGAGAATGTGGTGCACTAGTGGTGCACAGAAATTATTTTTTACCAAAACACTGAAACAGAACGTTTTTTAGCCAAAAACCAAACCAAAAATAAATTTGAGTAACTATGTAATTAAATGTGGTTGTCATTTTCACAGGTGAGAAACCTGTTTTTTTGGCAACAAGCTGCCTCAGGCAAACTATATTGCTTCCCTAGCATCATGTGTGCACAAAATAGATGTTGTTGTTTAAGATACTTTAAGTTAACTAAATCTTGGTGCATCTCTATACAGAAAATCTCTAAATTTTGGTTGTTTAGAACAGGTCAAGGTCACAGCCATTCTTTAGTGGTTAGTGCATGCATATTAAAGGGATAGTTCACCCAAAAATGAAAATTAGCCCATTATTTACTCACCCTCCAGGCATCCTAGGTGTGTATGACTTCCTTCTTTCAGACGAATGCAATCGGAGTTATATTGGAAAAGAAATGTTCTGGCTCTTTCAAGCTTTATCATGGCAATAGGCAGGTGTTTCTCTTCAACAAGTCAAAACAAGTCCTATAAAGTGCATCCATCCATAATAAAAAGTGCCTCACACAGCTATATAGGCGTCCTGTAGCGGATCGATGGAATACATCTATATTTAAAACAATGATCTTTAATCTAGCTTGCGATTACTGATGTACGCCGAAGCAGCTCTGGGCAGATGACATGTGACGTCGGTATTGCACATGTGCCGCTCAGAAGAACCCAAGAAACCAAAACAAAACAATGGTCATAAATTAGAAGCACAAAACAAGGATTTGGACAGACAAATGTCAGAGGATTTCGATATAAGCCAAGAGGAGACTGGTTTTCCTTTGCTAAAGTAAGGAAACTTAGCTTCCTTTGCTTCTGTAAACAAACGTTGGCATGCGCAACGCTGACGTCCTACCTCATCCGCTTGGAGCTGTTTCCATGTACAACAGTGAGCACAAGCTAGATTAAACTGATTATTGTGTTTTGAATATGAATATTTTTCTTACAAAAACGCATTGATTCGCTACAGGAGGCCTTTGTTCATCCCCCGGAGCCATGGGAGGCACTTTTTATTATGGATGGATGCACTTTATTGGACTTGTTTTGACCTGTTGAAGAGAAATACCCGCCTGGGTGAATAAATAATGGGCTAATTTTTATTTTTGGGTAAACTAACCCTTTAAACCTTGGATGCTCATCTGACAGAGATAGATTGAAATCTAGGATTGAGCCATGTCTCAATTTCTCTTTATCCCAATAATTTCCTGTCAAATTTGCCGACAATAAAAGGAAAAAAGAAGTCCGAAAACCAAAAAGAACAGGTTCAAATCATTCTTCGTTTCCTGTATACTGCAGAAATGTGCCTGATTGAGAGCCCCAGCATCACCTTACTATTAGTATTCAGGTTGCTCTCAAATCCCGCACAGCTGCATTTATACTGCAGACAGACAGAGAAATCTACCACTGCCACTTTCTCCACTAATGGATTATGCAAAGAGGCTCAGGCTCAATAACCTGCTGGAGGCTTTTGTGTTAACTTTAGACTGTGGTCTTGAGCAGGGTGGTTTAGTGTGTGTGTGTGTGTGTGTGTGTGTGTGTGTGTGTCTTTGCAATATGTGTGTTATGGCTTTCACTCACTTGGTGTGTAATGGTTTTTACCTGGCACTTCTCAAATAACTCTCACTATTGTGTTAGCTACCAAAGGTAGAAGTTTCCAATAAGTATGAAGTTTATGAGTATAAATGACTATGGCATCCATGAAACTTTGGACTGAAGTGAAGTTTTAAACTTCAGGCTACACCCATGATGAATCACATGATTTTTTTTTCCAGGCCTGATGTGTTTCCTTTTGAAACAGGATGTTTGGACATCATATCAATGGGCTTATTATGTTCTGTTTAAATTGCCAATAGGCTTCAGTTGTGTCACAGTAATAAACCCTGATTTGATAATTGCTAGTAGGTTTCTGCCAAATGTTTACACTAGCATATAGACATCATCAGAGTTTAGACACATACAAGCCACAAAATTTCCATTTTGATTTCTTAGGATCATCAGCTAATGCACCAAGGAGCCAAAAATGCAGTGCAATATCTCTAAACAGTGCATGAGTGAAAATAGTAAATAAACAGACTTCAGCGTCATCTAAAATGGTCTTAATTTTCTCTCCAGGCCTCAAACCCTATTGATGTTGCAGCACGACCAGGAACGGTCCCGCACACTCTCCTTCAGAAGGACCCAAGGGTAAGCCCTCCAGTCTGGAGATCCACTTAAGACATCGGTCATTAAAATCCGATCAGGATTGTAATGTTTTTAGCATTTCATGAGCCTGAACTTTGTTAGAAAACATATCTCTCTGTCTTTTTCTTTTTCTTGGCTCCTTACAGATAACAGATCCTTTTAGGACTTCAGTAAGAGTAAGCATCATATTTTCATTCTCTTTCAAATCCCTACATTTTCCATCTTAAATGCCACCGCCTTTGTGCTAATGCCTTGAAATTTTCTCTGCGCTCATGTCAGAAGCCAGGTAAATGGTGTGCAGTGCATGTTCAAATCGCCTGGCAGATCTACCATCATCAGCAGAAGATGAAAGTAAGTCTTCTCAGAAGCCATAAAAAAACTTCAGAAAAGACTTTTGCTTTTGTCTTTTCTTTAATACATTTATATTATATTATATTATATTATATTAAATATATTCTTAAAATGACTTTGTCTCACAAAAGCAGATGCACTTGGACCCTCATAAACTGGATATGAATGGAAAACTTGATCTATTCAGCCGTCCTCCAGCTCCAGGTGTGTTCCCTGGGTTCCCCTACCCACATGATCTGGCCAGACCTCTCTTTTCATCAACAGGTATGTGCAGAATATGAATGAGAAAACTCAAAGTAAACATAAAATCAAATTTGAGCCTATTTTGATAATAATACACATTCCTGCTTATATTGTGCACAGTTCAGTTATTCCAAAGGAAAATGTATGTGTAAAATCAAATCCTGCCCTACATGGTTTTTCTCATTAAACGACCTGTAAAATGGATAACAAACAACATGTTATATTGATTGACTTTAAATTCTTAGATAGTCAAAAGTTGCACAACCATTCCTGGAAATAATTCCCTTTCCTGCTGTTTTTGGGAAAGCCTAATGCTGAAATCTTGACCGCCTTAAGAAATTCTAATTAAATATAATTGATTTTCATTTCACTTATAAACTTTATAATCCAATCTAGATACTGCTTTTGCAGATTATTTATGTCTTATCTTGTAAATTATCTTGCAATCTCTTTATTGGCATGGCATCAGGATAATAAAAATGGATTTGTATGTCTTTCTTTCTCTCATGCTCCTTGCTCGCTAATTTGCATGTTGTTATTTTGAACGTTGTCTTGGCTCAACGCTGGGGCCACAGGCATGAATATAAATGCTTTTACCTGATATAATTGACTGGTAGCTCTTTGTTGAAGGGCAACATGAGCGTGTCTGCCCTTTAGATTGTAATTATGCAGCGTGGTGTCATGAAGGAGCTTGTAATTGGTTTCTTCATTAATGATACACAGTAACAAATGACATATAGTTCAGGCTGAATAGACAGTTGACCCTTTCAAATGCAACCTGAACACTCTCATCACTGTCCTTTTTATTGTCTGGGCAAACTACGCTAACAGCTTATTACTGATAGTACCGCCCCAAACGCACAGGAAATGGTTCGTTTAAGAACCATTTTTAAATGCTGTTTCAGTGAAAGGTTTGGCTGACTTTAACTGATAATAATTTACTGCTATATTCAATAGGATCGGGACATCCAGCTGCTTCACCCTATGGACCGTCTCCTCACCATCCTGGCTTCCTGCCTCCTAGCCATTTGGCAGGTAAGTGTAAGTAACCCGCCATTTTCAAATAGTTCCTCTCTTTCCTTTTGTACTTCAAGTTTAATGCATTCATCTGATGTCAATGCCCTCTTTTATTTGATGCAAACATAAGGCAAATACAGTCTGCTCCATATGTTGTAGTGCTGCACCTTGGTGGTGATCATTCAGCTAGAAAAGCATATCTTTCCACAAATTTCCCAAACCAAATTCCAAATTGTGACATGGTGCAGAATCGAAAATGATGCATTACAAAAAATACTCTACTTCTATCCCTTATAGCCTTGTTTTTGTTTGTCAAATATAATGTATCTGCTCAAAGGGGGCATTTACACAACTACAAAAAGGTTTTCAACTAAAAACAGAAAACGTTTTATGTGTTCTGGCCATTCATTTATACAGAAACAGTGTTTTGGGAGCTTTTGAATGCGGGTTTCAAAGTGCAAGTTTTTGAAAACAATCCCATTATAGTCTCTCTGTAAACTACAAAGATGCAAGTTAATTAGTGAATTAGTAAATTAGTGAAAAGGTGACATCATGCACATGCTTGTTACGAGTTCAGTCTATAGGTTTTGTTTCAGCTACTTCAACTACTGGCCTGGCATGCAATCCGAGACTGTCTTTTATCTATCAAATTGTTATTTGTTACAACAAAACACAGTAAAAATAATATTTTACCTATCTATCCTTTTTTTTACTGTCTTCAGATAGTGTTCCCCCACAGTTTCTATCAGATATGTTATTTGAGTTTGAAGCTGAATGCTGATTTCACACAGTGAGCTTTCAAGTCAGTCCAGTTTGAGTTCATAAACAGCTGGGACCCAGAGGAAATGAAGAGAAAACGGGTAAAATGCAGAATTGGGTGCGGTGTTGCATAGTGGTGAAAGCTCAGGACTGGTAATCAAAAGGTTTCTCAGTCAAGAACTTAGCAGTATTGTGCCCTTGAGCAAAGCACTTAACTCCAGGTTGCTCCAGGGGGACTGTTCATGTAAATTAGTGTATTGTAAGTTGCTTCGGATAAAAGCATGTGCTAAATGACTGCTTGCTTACTTAAGTACACTGTGGATTAGTCATAAATCCATTCCTGAAGTTCAGGAATTTAAATTCATGTTTCACACGGAATTGTGTTTTTTACTTACATGGGTTGGAGGTTGTTTGTTTGTATCTAATTTAATTATAAATGCAACTGTACGAATGATTTGGGCTCCTTCACCCAAGGTAGGTGTTAATGCATAGATGGAAGAATCACAGAAACCTCTAGAGGAGATGGGAGACACATGAGCGGTTTTGCTTGCTCTCATTTAATCATTTTTCACATCGGACATTTCAAAATGTCCCTAGCTATCGCACCCCAATCAGGTATTGCTCTTCATGCCAGCACCTCTTGCTGCCTAATCCGCATTCAGTGAACACTCTCCAACAGTCTTACCAGGAGAAATAAACAACCCTTAGGGAGTTAGAATAGCAGCAGTAACAGTGACGCAAAAAACAAAGCTTGCTTGTAAGAGAAAAGCCGGTTGGAATGGTCGGGCACCTCCGGCCCTGCGTCGCTAATCCCTGTTTGGCATTTTGCAGATCCATTCAGTCGCTCCAGTACCTTTGGCGGCCTCAACAACCTTTCAAGCAGTGCCTTCGGTGGATTAGGCAACCCAGCCCTCGGTAAGCCCCGGCCCCCGGCCTCTAGCTTGATTCAGTGCAGCACAGCTTAGCTCTAGACCACAGAGAGTGCAGAGGGAATAAAAAGGAGGTGGGAATGAAAGAAAGGCACTTAGCTTTGCAGCAAATGCCAAATGAGAGTTTAGGGAAGCGGGGGAGGCAGGCATTACCGCAGACAGCCCTTTGCCAAATTCACACCCCAACTCAAACTCGCAACCCAACTGGTTTAGCATTGCTCTCGCATTCATTAGTCGCTTGCAAAGTAGGGTGGAGTGTTTGCCATGTCTCATTTCCTCTCCCTTCTTCCTTCATTGGCTGAACGGGACTTCTTTTAGTGAAATTGATTACAATCTCTGTGGAACGCTTTGCTTTTCATAGCTCTTGACCCCGTTGGGTCACTCATTTGTTTTCCGCTGAAAGGTCTCCATTGGTACCCCGTTTGTAGAAGAAACTACAATACGCCATGAACCTTTTTAGTTTGTGTATGCAGAAACTCAGCACAACTGGACTGTGATCTGTTAAACTGATGTTACTTTTTTGTTATTTCAGGGGCCAGCAGTGTATTTGGACCCAAAGAGGGTCCAGGGTTGCCTGGTCTCAGTAGTCCTCATCATGACACCTGGAATCGACTGCACCGAACACCACCCTCCTTCCCGACCCCTCCACAGTGGCCCAAATCTGCAGATGCAGAAAGAAGCAGCTCTGCAAACAGCCACGATAGAGAGAGAGAACGGGAACGGGAACGGGAGCGGGAGCGGGAGAAAGAAAAAGAACGGGAAAGAGAAAAAAGGGACTCTTCTGTTGGGAAAGACGAGAAGGATAAAGACAGGTTGGTGTAATGGACTAAAGCAAGGGTGCCCAAACTCTGTCCTGGATGGCCGGATGGCCGGTGCAGAGTTTAGATCCAGCTTGCCTCTAATTGGGGTTGGAGCTAAATTCTGCAGGACACCGGTCCTCCAGGACCGAGTTTGGGCAACCCTGGACTAAAGCATTTAATTTCGCCTAATTCTTGTCTTCTAATTCAACTAATGATGGGTTCTTTCCTGTTGCAGAGACTCTTTAGATCGCAATCGCCATTCGAACCGCTCTTCTCCAGCTTCTGCTCCGGTTAGCTACCAGATCAGCAACCTGATCCGTTCAAATAGCCAGAACTCGAACGACTCCGGCAGACACCGCAGTGGTAGTGCCGACCGCAACCGTGAGCCTGAGAAAGAGCTGTTGGACCGTCAACGAGAGCCAGGCGTTTTGGGAGACATAAAGGTGAAGGAAAGTCGTTCTCCAGGGAAGGAGATCACAGACAGACGTTCCTCAGATGACTCTCTCAAATCCGTTCACCGATCGCCCTCTCCATACACAAAAAACGTCCTTAATGATGCAGGAATCAAGATAGGTATCCCACAACCGCTACCGATTAAAGAAAGCGAGAGGGATAGGAAGGAAACCAACTCAGTGGATTTGCTACAGAAGGTAAAGAACGACATGAAGATCAAGGAGGAACGCAAGGAAGAGCAGGACGTGATGGTGGTTGGATCCGAAGCCCCCACTAAACCTCAAGTCCCTCCTCCATCTCATCAAACCACACCAATAGCTCACCACCCCGTGCTGTCCCATCAGCCTCCTCCACCGTCTCCTCGCTGTAGTGACCCTCCAACACCATCCTCACTTCACGGTGTCCCCATGCCACACTCATTGCCGCTCACGCTGAGTGCCATGCATCAAATGGGAAGTCTGAATGCACTTGAACGCACCCGCATGGCACCTTTTATGGGAGTCAGCCCTCTTGCAGCAGGTCGAGACCGCCTTCCTCATCCGGCATTTTCCTGGGATCCTCTACGAGAGGCCTACCGAAACCTCGACCTTCAACGGCGCATGGACTTCCAGCTTCGTTCCGAGCCTGGGCACCGCTTCCCTGGTGTCTACGATCCAGAACGGCCCTATCGGGAGCGGGAGCCACATGACTACTCGCACCACGAACACCTCCTGGAAGTTCGACGGGAGCAGGAGAGATTGAGGCAACAGGCTGAAGAAAGGGAACGGTTGCATTTACGGGAGGAACTGGATCGGGCGAGGCTTCACCAACTTCACCAGTCGCCCATCGAAGGACACTTACCCCACATGCCGCCATTTATGTCACACCTCGGCGGAATGCCGTACCCAAGGCTTAGCCCTTCGACAGGACATAACGGACTTCTTAACCGGACACCCCCAACTGCGGCACTGAGCGCCCCACCACCTCTGGTGCCCTCTGGTGCTGCCAGACCGGCGTCGCCAAGACGGACTACACCTATCACCACCCAGGACCCTCGGGAGTACTCGCCATCACGCAACCCCAAAGAGGTGGAGGCACGGTAACATCCTAAAAAGGAAAACGCCTCACTTGAGTAGGACACGGGCAACATGCACTTATTTTCACACAAAGTAGAGTAAATGATAAATGTGTAATTTGTACAAATATTTGTACCTTGGAACAAGCACATCAACCGGCTTTTTTAATTGATTGGAGTGGAAGAGCTTCAACTCTTGTTAGCTCCAAACGTAAGACATCAACGTGAACTACCAACCAGAAATTTGATATTAATATATTAATCCAATGCCTTTTCAGTTTTTCATGTGAAAAGACATTCTGAAATTTGTTTGTACATTTCCTATCCTTCATGTACAGGCATTTTTTTATGTATTTGCATTAAGTTTCATTGGTTTCCTGCCCTGTATTTATCCTAGTGAGCTGCTGGATATGGATGTCTACATATCTGAATTGGTATGATCTCACTGTTTGACAGCTGATTTGCTCTACGGTACCTGGAAAATATTCAGTGCTGACCATGTACAAAGTTACATTTTGGAGGGGTTTTTGTTTGTTTGCTTAATTTTCTTTCTGAGATATGCAGACAAATATGTATTACGATATTCTTGTTTGGTTTCTGTAAAATTTAAAGATATTGTAAATATCTTGTTGATATTACTTGGAACGAAATGACATTGTACATTTGTTAGGCTTTTTAAATGTTTCTAAAAAACAACGAAATTAAACAGAACCACTTCCAGGTTGAAAACCATGGTGACGGAGCTGTCCGATCAGAGGGGAGGACTCGAATGGAGGTGCTGGCATGGCGATGCAATCTATGCAAAGAGGATTAAGAGAGTTCTGATTGGACGGTTATCAAATGGAGTTCTAAAGTGTGAACCTGGATAACTGTTTTTCATTTGTCCAATGAAGAGCCAATGAAACAAACAGCTATAAACTTCCGGGTCATAAAGGAACTGCTTTAAGCAGAGAACACTTCTCCAGCCACAAAACCTGGACATCTGAGAAACATATTGGAATGGTTGGGGTGGCAATAGACTCTTTCTGTCGACCTTGTGGTGTTGTGCAGTTGTTTTTCTTAGACTCTTGTATACAAAACAAGTAGAGATTTAGGCGTGAAAAAATGAAAATGAACATTCATGGTTTAAAAATGTATGGAATAAAGGTTGGACCTTATATCTGCATACCTGTCTGCTAATTTAATTTTAAACTTCGGTTGTCATGTCTATGTTGACAGATAGACATGAACTTTTTGTTGTTGTTGTTGTTTTTACAGTAAACAATCACCTTGTCTGGACACAATAATTTATAATATTTATCAAATATTTTATTTTTTGTAATTACTATTAATTCGGATTTTTTAATATAATTAATAATTTTTACAATAATTACTAATAAATACATTTATAATTATATTAATTTCTGTAATTACATATACCTGCAATAAATATATGCAACATTTAGATCAATTTTATTTTTAATTGGCACAAATTAAATTCAGTAGAGCAAATACTACCATGATTTATACTTTAAATTGTACTCTACAAATGTACTTTCTGATTTAAATTATTTGTACGAAATTACCAAAATACCTTGAAAATGGGGTTCGGTTTTTATGCAAAAAAAGTGATTTAACCGGATTGCTTTTAAGATAAGATTCTTTGAGAAATAAAACTAGAACAGTCCAGATCATCTATATATACAAGATAAATTTAAACAGCATAAATAGACTGAGCAGTTGCTATTTACTACATTTTTACAGGAGAGAGCATTTATGTCAGCTGTGCTGTAGAGAGTAGGATGAGAGTGTTGATGGGACAGGCCTGCAACACGATATTGATTTTCTGCAAGTGCAGCTTTTGAGTGTTTGTGTTGCAGGTAACTGGTATTGACTCTGAGGCTAGTGCCGTATTGACCCGCGGTCTGGACTCATTAATGGGAGTGACGCCTGCTAATGAGCAATGGATCAAGAAGGCGAGGAAGAAGAGGTGAAAGAAACTGAAAAAGCATAGACCAAAGGTTGTCTGTCCAGCAAATAAGACGAGCAGAGGTTACTGTCCTTCTAGAATCGACTATCCATGTCTGTCTTTCTGACTTGCGATTTCATTCTCCCGCTCTCTTCATTTTTCTTCTCCCCGACTGACAAACAATTCATCCTCATAACCATCCCTAACTGGCTCCATCTGGCGTGCCACGCTCAGCCCTGCCCTCGGTCCCGGCCCTCACCTCAAGTAATGGCAGCATGCGTCAGGCAGTGTGCAGTCATTAGTGATGTTATTGAGAATCGATGGTCTCCCCGCTGCGTCTGGCAGCCTATCTGGACGTGCTGCTTCAGAGAGGTCCATCGCTGGAGAGAGAGATAGACGGACTGGGAAAGCTGCCGTGAGGTGTATTGGAAAGAGAGTTAAATCGGGATCCGTTTCAATTTGGCCATGCTGTAATTGAGAGGGTTATTCCATAGACACCGAGCATCTGTGCCTCCCTGGCCCTCTGCTGTCTCCCTCTAATCAGCTAGTTAGCACTTTCCAGACCTGGACTGGATAGAGAAACCGAAGAGAAAGTATTCACATTTATATTTTCCTTTCAAGACCCCTGCAAAGATGTTTCATAAAAGTGTTTGGGTAGTTTGGTTGCTTAGCCAATGTACTATCTCTCTCCATAGACTTTTTTGATTGGGAAATAGTCGTTATTTTTGCAGCCTGCGTAGTGAAGCAGAAATTACACACTTGACTTATCTTTCATACTAGCCAATTATCTGAGTATAAAATAAAGTAGGACACAGTTTTAACATTGACGCTCTTAATTTCAGCCTATAATTTCCAAATATTAACATCTCATACATTTTACCTGTTCAGCTACTACTGTTAAATGTAAATTAGCTTCTTACAAATATATTAGCTTTGTTGCTGAAGATTAACGATTAGCATTTTCCCAAACAATCCTTTAAAGGAATTGCTCTGATTTTTTGTTTTTGTTTTTTTTTGAAAATGCAGACCAGTCAAATCTGGTGCTATGTGTTACAGTTTTTAAAATGTAACATTTATTTTTATTTAACCCTTGAACCTTATCTGGCTCATTTACCTGAATTCCACCTCTGTATAAAAATGAGGTAACACTTTAGTTTAAGGACCAATTTTCACTATTAACTAGCTGCTTACTAGCATGTATATTACTAGCATATTTAGGGCCCTATGATTACTGCAATGCAGAAAATACAGAATCATGATATCCAGTCACAAAAGTGGAATTTCCTGTATAACGCAGAATGTCACGGAATTTGCCACATTTGGGAAGAATAATTCAAAAGTATGTCAGTACACTAAAATCACAACGCGATATGGACTAGTGTCTGTGAATATTAAGCAGCAAAAAGACTACACAGGGTTTGTACTTCAGATTTTGTCAGTTACCCGGTTGCGCGGCCATATTGGCGATACTCCGATGTAATTTGTAAACAACAGCATGGATTGCACGGTTAATATACTACTGAATACCTTGTTCTGCTTATTTATGCTGTCTAAACCGTGTAAAAAAACGTCTGGAAGATTCTAAATCATATAGTGAAGGACTTACTAAGCAGGAAATGGTGTAATACTTTGACATACTAAAGTTAATAAGTGGTAAAGATACGTACGAGCAGTATTAAGAAAGATATTAGCCTAATAAACCTACCTGACTGGAAATGAAACGAACAAACACTAATGTTGTCAAGATTCTTGTACTGGAAATCTTGGTTCCGTCTGGCCAACCACAAACGCCTTTTGTTCCTCAGTTTTTGCACTCTTCTTCTTGCCTTGTTATAGCTTTTGTCAGTCTATAGTACTCCAAATGTTTTTTCCAGTCCAGGTGATTATTACAGCCCAAAACATGACAATAATTAACCATTTTCGGCAGCAATAATCAGCAAAATATGCGAGTTTCGTTCGTTTCAGTGGCATTGTTTATGTTTAGTGGCGCCAATACAAAGAAAACACTCTATTTAAATATGAATCCATGTCCTGCGTGTCTGTGAATGAATGGTGCAGATGCGGTTTTGTTTTCTACACATACTATTTTCAGCCAGTCAAAATAAAAGTTTGGTAAGAAACTGTGACAGAAATATATTACTTAATGTAATTATAAAACTACTACTATTTATAAAATTAATATGTAAAAAAAATGAATAAAAAAATGAATATTTATATATGAGAAATTGTTTACTAGAATTCATTTGCCAGAAAAATGTATATACCTAACACAGTATTTCACAGTATTAAAACAGAGTCAGGAAGAATTAGAATCCAGAAAAAATAAAATAAATAAAAATAATAATAATAATTTGTGAAAAAACTAATTTATTAATGCCTTATTCTGTATGACCATATTTAAGATTCCTTAATCGAACTGCGTGCGCAGAGTTGGGCTACTTTAACACTTTTGCCGCGGGTTGTTTTTGATGTCCGGGGGTTGAAGCGACCCCAATACCGTCATATTTCAGCCAATGAAATGCGAAGTTTACCAAGGGAACCCCGCCAAAAAAATGTGTACTTCTCCTCTGGAATGCGATTTTTAACGGGGACCCCCCTCGAAACGCGATTGGGCTAGTTTTGGGCTAGTTTTGAGTAGCAATTGGGTGGGTTTTGTTGTGAAAACCTGGCAACCCTTCTTAACTAACTATTAACAAGCAGCTATTTAGAAGTTTATTGAGGCAAAATTTGTGGTTAATAGTTAGTTATTAATGAGAATTGGTTCCCAAACTAAAGTATGAGCAAACACAGAGTATTACCTGACATGAGCAGAAGTGGATGTTAAAATTCAGGTTGCTAGAAGTAAACTTAATGAGTGACAGAAGTCTAAGAACTATATTTTTTCCCCCATATTCCATCTAAACTTTCATCTACACCCTGATAAGTATACACAGTGGTGATATCAGATGGTAATACTATGGTACTATGAAAATATACAGTATAATATTTATAACTGTGCTACTGTGCATTGACCAAATCCTTTGCAGACCATGTAACAGAGTGAAGCACTGACCTCAGATGGAGTGAATTCCAGACTGAAGTGAATAGAATAGCATCTAAGTCTTTCTACACCTCCAAATATACTGCCAGAGACTATGCACTCCAGAAATGCTGTCTGTCTCTGAGTGCTTCTGGAAAGAAACACATCCACTGCATGCAGGAACATATGAGGGAACGGAATGGAAACAAACAATCGTTCATTCTAAAAACAAGCAAGCCACTGAGATATGATGACATAGAGGGATAAAATGAGAAAGAGTGTAATGATGTAAAGTAGTCAGGAAAAGACGGAGAACGGAGGAGAAGAGAGGGAGAGAAAGAGATTTCCAGACAGACCAACTGAGCCCCAGCAGCTAAATCATTTTTCCACTTTCATTCATTTTTTAAATGATTTTTTTCCTCTTTCTTCATGCCTCAGTGAAAACTCACTGCCTGACTCCTCGCACTCACATACACAGGCATCATTGTGTATACAAACCGTAAAAAGCCAATGAGAATTTATGCAGCTGGGTTCATCTGGCAGAGATGGAGGTTATAGTGGAGAGAAGCTGGCGTGATATTCAGACGACCTGCAATCTACGCTGCCAGTACAGGGTGGAGGAAAAGAGTAGATTGCTGGAGACAGATGCTATGCTCAATAGAGAAGGAGAGTAGAAAAAAAGCTTTTCGATTTGTTCAAATATAATGTCAAGGTTTTTAAAAATTTGTCTGCACCACAGGGTTAAAGTTTGACTGTTTAGTGCGGCCCTATTAGCCACGTTAGATGCTGTAAGTACACGCTCATATACAAAACGCAACTTCTTTCAAAAATAGCTGTGTATTCTTGCTAAACAACGTATGTGCAAGCAACATATATTGCTAATATTACATTATAGTAGATGTTCAAGTCACGAATAATTTATACTAATGGATAGCTTTCTTCAGGTAATACAAGCCCCCTCTATAGATGGCCAAAGATTGTTTGGGCTCTCCGTTGGGAAGCGAGACTTCTCCCATCAAATAGTGAAACTTTGATTTATTCCTTCTAGCAATGTGTGAAATCTATAAATACTGACCCTGTTTGAGTCTCAGAAATATATAAATGTCTACTTGGGCTTGGCATGTGAGACAGTCTTCATATGGAGAATGCTGTTTTAGGTCTGGTGTTACATTCAGTGAGTTTTATTATTGCATGATCTAAAGGAGAAATTAAGTTTTCTGGGCAGACAACAAACTACTATTTTCAATATTTTCTATTGTTTAATTAAAATTTAAGGTCACTTTATTCTCGCTATTAACAAATCATTAACTATGGCTCTTGTCTCAAAAAACTACTAATTTGCTGCTTATTAGTAGTTAGTAAGGTAGTTGTTAAATTCACAGTAGGTATTGGGTAGGATTAGGGATGTAGAATATGGTCATGCAGAATATGTGTTTTATAAGTACTAATAAATAGCCAACATGTTATGAATAGGCATGCTAATAAGCAACTAATTAATAGTGAGAATTGTTCCTTATATTAAAGTGTTACCAAAGTTAATATTGTCTCTGTGTATGTATCATATTTGTTTTATTATATTACTTCATATTTTTGTTTATGCGCGTTCTCACTATGGTTGCCTTGACAGCGAATCAGGTTTCTTACCACTAAATACAAACATTTTGGAGGCAAAAGACTAAATATAATATAAATATAATTTAAATCTGTACATACAAACAAAAAAAAAGAGAAGCAGAGCCTATTTTTTTCCATTGCGTATGTTTATCTGCAGCTGAAGCTGCGGTCACACTAGCAGCGACTTCTGTGCATGTCGCCAGTGACAGATAGCACACGTACGTCTGCAAGATGTCAGTTTTACATACATTCTAAATCATAAACATCTTAAAGACATCTAATAGACATCTATTTGACATCTGATAGGAAACGTCCAATAGACGTATTGCAGATGAGCAAACTACGTCTTGCAGATGTCTTGCAGATGTCTTGCAGATGTAAATGCAGACGTCAAATAGACGTCTCTGAGATGTACGTGTGCTATCAGGGTGGCGATGAGGTTGCTAGTGGGCGTTCTTACTACTGGTTGCCTTGGCAGTGAATCAGGTTTCTTTCCGCTAAATACAAACATTTTGGAGGCAAAAGACTAAATATAATATAAATTAAATCTCTACATACAAACAAAAACGAATGAGAAGCGGAGCCTACTTTTTTTATTTGACTATGTTTATCTATGGTTGAGAGAGGAGAACGATCACATGAGCACTACCGTCTTCTTTCCTATTGGCTGTCGCTCCTGAAAGTTGCTCTTCATTTGCATAAAGTTGAAGGGTTTTTTAACTTTGTGGCGTCGCTGAACACGCCCCATCCAGTCGCCAACGGTCGCTGTAGCTCGATGTCGCGCTTGTCGCCGGAAATCGCCAGCTCTCCATTGAAATTAATGGGATTGTGTCGCTTTGTCGCTGCCCGTCGCTTGTAGTGTGTTTTATCTATCTCATTTTCTTAAAAAAAATAAATAAATAAAAATAAAAAAATCATATTTATATGCTTTTTAACAACAAATGCTCATCTTGCACTAGCTCTGTGATGCACATGCGCATCTTCACACATTAGTTCCTTGTCTCTGTACTTTGCTTCAAAAAGTAAGGTAGGGCGAAAAACTCCATCTCATTTTCTCCTCTAACTTCAAAATCGTCCAATGTTGTTTTACCTTTTTCGTAAAGGGCGTTTAACTTTCTTTGCAAGTTCACTTTGTAAACACTGGGTCGGTACTTCCAACTGTGTCACGCGTAACCTTTCCAGCAGCATAACGTAATGTGTGAAGTCGAGCTAGTGCAAGATGAACATTTGTGGTTAAAAAGTATATAAGGTTTTATTGTTTTGAAAAAATGATTGATCGTTTCCCTAGACAAGACCATTATTCCTTGTGTAGGATCGTGTAGAGCCCTTTGAAGCTGCAATGAAACTGCAGTTTAGATCCTCAACCTGTTGGCCACCATAGAAGAAAAATCCTGGAGTGTTTTCCTCAAAAACCTTAATATCTTTACGACTGAAGAAAGAAAGACATGAAAATCTTGAATGACATGGGGGTGAGTAAATTACCAGGAAATTCTTCTTTCAGGAACTTCTCCTTTAAAGGAGTGGGATAATTTGCAGCAATTAAAACCTTGTGATTCACTCTGTTCTTCGCATGAAGAAATCGTATGGCTTCAGAAGACTTAAAATGCAACAGGATTTGTTTGCAATACTTTTATACTGCTTTTTTATGGTCAGTTTTTGCAATAAATTCAGGTGACTGTACTTTTATTTGCCTGTTACGTGTTTTATATTGTTCGGAATGAGGAGGTTTAAGGTAAGGGTGGGGTTAGGTGCTTTAAAATATCTATTAAAGTATAAATGTATATAAAATGACTTTGTTGACATTTGTTTTCACAAATGCATGCAGACCATTGTGTCTCGATCTGATGCATAAGGCAAACAACTGAAAAATGTATTTACTGGCACTTTTGATAAATTGAATGCATCCTTACTGGGAAAAAATACAGTTTTATTGAATTATATTAATTTCTTTCAATTTTTCATATTTTTAAATTTATTATATATATATATATATATATATATTTATTATTATTTTTTTTTTACACACCTCAAACTTTTGAATGATAATGTATATTGTAGGTATTACATTGTACTTATACACCTGAACGATGGGCTCTAACTGGGCCCGGTCAGCAAGGACTTAATAAAGCCTAGCACCATGTCTGTGTGTATTGCAGGGCAAAGGCATCACTCACATTTTCTCCACATTGTTTTACTACTCTTTTGATACTTACTTGGTTATATGGAGGGCGCTTATGGCCTTGGCCTGTGATGCAAATATGTTCTTTTAGTTGTCTGCGAAAAAAGCGAAATCTCTTAATCTGTGTGCTTTCGCTTCTGACATACGACTAACAGCAAACATCTGACAAGCGCCCTGCACTTGACCCTGCGTTTTTTTAAGCTGGCTTTGTACAGTATTCAGAGCTGTATGATTGCTGGAGGGGGAGATGGGAGGGCGCTGTATGCACACCCTCGGCTAAATGATTGCAGATGCCTGGCTTGAGCTCAAAAGCTCCGCATTCCTCCCCTGTCGAAAAGACATTAGACCAGCTCTGCTCTGGCCTATACTGTCTGGCAGCTTGCTTTGAAAAAAGAAAACCTCACTTATCTCTTATCAGCACATGAACACATAACAATCCCTATATCTTATCTCTCCCTGTTCACTAATGTCATATAGCTTAAGGGCAGGTTCTGTAGTGGTTGCAGGGCTACAACCAACATAAGCCTTTGTACAGCGCAAACACTTGGCTAGTCAGCAAAGTGCATTGACCGGAGCATGTTTGTAATTTCAAATATTTGAATTTCCATAGAACTGCATTTCACAAGAAGAGACGGCAGCATATCGCTCCCTGGCACCAGACCATCAAAGGTTGTTCTCAGAGTGTACATATGCATGTAAAACCAACCCCTAACAGCCACGTTTAGATATGCTGGCTAACCACTCCTGGCTGTAGACATCCGACTATCAGCCTAAACCCGCCATTACACAGTGGCTCAACCATCAGCGTTTGGCTTCTGTTGACAACCGGCTATTTAACACATCAAAACAACAAGAGCTGCTATCAAGCCCAGCCTCTCCTGGACGGGTTACTGTGTCGCCCAAGAATGCTTCTTATCTTTTGCTTTTCGGCTTGCTGGGTTTAGTCACACGGCATGTGCTGACACTCCCTTTATTCTTCCAAGGGCTCAGTGTAGCCGTCGTGGAAAGGTCAAAGGAGAAGTCGGTCAGCTTATAAGCAAATACCCAAGGGTTTATGCAAAAAGGAGGTTTCCATAGAAGCGATTTTATGGAAATGTGTACCTATGGAAATCTCCACTTCAAACAAATGCAAAAAAATCATTTTCTTAATCTGTGTTTTTTGCTTTGCTTACCAGTGAAAATATCCAAACATCCTTACAAGGATTTTAGAAATGTAATGTATAATTATGAATGTTCATATTTATGAATATATAATTGATGCATTTTGAATTAAGTTTATTTTTCCTATCCCATTGGCACATATTATTTTCTTGTAACAAACATAAATCAAACAAAGACATTTACACTAAAAATATTTGGCAGTAGGATAAGAAAAATAAATTTAATTCAAGATTCTTTGAAAACAAGTCATACTATCTAATGCCTTTTTGATTCTCTTTTAAATTGATATTCATTGTCATATTGGTCCTTTTAAATTCATATTTATTTACTGCATATTTTATATCTCACAAGGCTGAGATTATATCTTGTTTGTTTTTGTTTTTTTAATTCTGAGTTTATATTTCCTAAATCTGTCTTGTGCATGTGTTTCCGCCATGGGATACATAGATGAATAGATAGTTGAAGTCAAAAGTTTACATACACCTTGCAGAGTCTGCAAAATGGTAATTATTTTACCAAAATAAGAGGGATCATACAAAATGCATGTTTATTTAGTACTGACCTGAATAAAATATTTAACATAAAACACATTTACATATAGTCCACAAGAGAAAATAATAGTTCAGAAAATAATCAGAAAAATTCCTCAGGGCCCACAAATTCTTTGGTTTTTCAGCATTTTTGTGTATTTGAACATTTCCAACAATGACTGTATGATTTGAGATCCACCTTTTCACACTGAGGACAACTGAGGGACTCATATGCAACTATTACAGAAGATTCAAATGCTCACTGATTCTCCAGAAGAAAACACAATGCATTAAGAGCCAGGGGGTGAAAACTTTTGGAATGTGAAGATCAGGGTAAATTGAAGTTATTTTGTCTTCTGGAGAACATGTAAGTATCTTCTGTAGCTTCTGAAGGGCAGTACTAAATGAAAAAAAAAAAAAAAAAATATATATATATATATATATATATATATATATATAATATTTAGGTAAAAATAAGAAAAATGTACACATCCTTATTCCTTTTAAAAGTTTTCACCCCCGGCTGTTAATGCAAGGTTTTTCCTTTTGGAGCATCAGTGAGTGTTTGAACCTTCTGTAATAGTTGCATATGAGTCCCTCAGTTGTCCTCAGTGTGAAAAGATGGATCTCAAAATCATACAGTCATTGTTAGAAAGGGTTAAAATAAACAAAAAATAAATGTCTTTTATTTGAAATATCTTATTCAGGTCAGTACTTAAAAAAAAAAACATGCATTTTGTATAATCCCTCTTATTTTGGTAAAGTAATTAACATTTTGCAGATTCTGCAAGGTGTATGTAAACTTTTGACTTCAACTGTAGGTAGATCAACTATCATCTAGATTTACCTTTTTAATTTTTATCCTGACCAGCTTTGCCAATTTTGCTAGTGTATTACCCACCCTAAACCAACAGTGATGAGGTTAAGACTATGTACATAAATACAAATCATGCCTCCATTATTTTATTTTGATACATCTCTGAATCTTTTATATGCAATAGCCATTGTAATCAGACATGGGTTACATTTTGATGCATGCAGGCATAAATATGTTCACTGTGAGGCTGTTTGTGAGAGATAAAATGTCCATCATGCATGAAAATGGCAGGCGCTGTGTGCCCTGCTCCTGTTGTGTTCATCTGCATGTGCAGTGAATCTCACATTAATTAACGCTGCTCTTTCACCTGGTACCAGTTCCTCGTCCTTCTGTGCTTTATTTGGGTTGCTCATTATTTTCTTTCCCAGAGAAATATGTCTAATACCTACAAGCTGTGCGCCATCACAAATGGTGCACGCTCCGGCATAATGTCCTTTGTTGTTGCCAAATGGTTTTTTAATGAAAAGTTTAAGAGGGGCATAATTACATATCTGAGGCTATTATGAAATCCAATATTACAATTAAAGTAATTTTATTTGCTTGTAATCTCCCTTCACCAAGTCTAATAAGGGTTTTGAAAGAAGGGCAAGCAGGCTTTGAATGGTGACTCTTTTCTAAATGAAGTTGGGCCGCCTTTGCTGTCTCAGTTCTCCATGTCTTTGATTTGCAGCGTCGTGGTGAGACTGTCAGAGAAGCATGGGGGATTTGTTAGTCTGTGATCATGCAGACTCACTGACAAATCAGTGAATTTCGGAGAAATGCTGAAGGAAGTGCTGCTACTGCTGCATGGTTAGTTATGTAAGAAAAAATATCTCTCAGCCTGACCAGTTTAAATGTGACCAAAACTAAAACAGGCCATCTGAACACACGCATGGATGTTTTTTTCTAGGAAAGAACCTGTTAAATCTGCACCAAACCAGCGCTAACAAGCATGAAGCATGCTGGGAATTCATTCTGGTCTTTTCAGCGGGGCCTTTCACCATTCAGGGTGTTCTGCTGAGAGTGAAGATGAACTGAACAAGATGAGCGCTCTATGAGGCCGATCCCTCTACGCATGCGCAAAGCCCCTCCAGCGCACCAATTTATAAACAAATGCCAATGAGATTATGCAAAAACTGTTTTCCATAGAAACGACCTGTGGAGATGCAGGGGAGAGGAAAATATCTGCCGTAATATAAAAACCCGGGTTCTGCAAAATAGCCATATATATAACAAGTATGTGAAAATGTAATTTTGACCTGACATTTGTGCCTCTTGGCTGCATCCTTCGCACGTACTATCAACGAATACAAATCATGTTTAATAGTCTGATCGCCCGGGTTTATGAATAATGTGGTAACCGGTTTCTTGAAAAATGGCACTAAATGTTTTATTGTTACAAATTACTGAAAAAAATGTAAATATGCACAAATGTATAGATAATGTTCAGGAGCTGTACCCTGGAGCAATAGTCTATGACAATTCTGTCATGGATCAACAGCTACCCCTGCTGGATGGTTTGTAGAAATACAGCTATATCCGATTATTAGTGTATTTATAGTTGACAAATACGTCAATTTTTTTTTATTTATTTGAATGTGAAAGGTTTTTTTTTTTAATACATATTTATATTTATTTATTTATTATTTATGTCACAGAGGTTGATTTTTATTTTATTTTATTTTTTAATAGCGTTTTTTGCCCTTTTGCTATTGGTCTTAAAACCAAGTCTTTAACCAAGCCATTATTTACTTTTGTATATTTCCATACTTCATGTGTTTAAAATGATATTTGCACGGAGTTTTGCTTTTCCTTGTCCCCAAAATCTCTTCTGCTCACCAAGCCTGCATTTATTTGATCAAAAGTACATCAAAAGCAGTAATATTGTGAAATATTTTTACTATTTATAATAACCACTTTCTAGTTGAATATATTGTAAAATGTTATTTATTCCTGTGATCAAATCTACATTTTCAGCATCATTACTTAAGTGTTGTGTCACATGATCCTTCAGAAATCATTCTAATATGTTGATTTGCTGTTGAAGAAACATTTATTATTATTATTAATATTTAAAACAGTTGAGTGCATTTTGTCAGGATTCTTTAAATAATAAAAAGATCCAAAGATCAGCATTTATCTGAAATAAAAAGCTTTTGTAACATTATACACTATACCATTCCAAGCCAAGCTTAGAGTCAGTATAATTTTTAGTTTTTTTTTTTGGGCAAAGATTATAGAAATTAATACTTTAAATTAGCAAGGATGCTTTAAATTGACCAAAAGTGATGATAAAGACATTTATAATGTTACAAAAGATTTCTATTTTAGATAAATGCTGTTCTTCTGTACTGTCTATTCATTAAAGAAACCTGAAAAAATTCTACTCAGCTGTTTTCAACATAATAATAATAATAATAATAGTTTTTTTTTTGCAGCATATCAGAATATTAGAATTCTGAAGGATCATGTCATAGGAAGAAATTACGTTTTAAATTATATTCAAATAGAAAATAGAATAGAAATAAAATTTTACTGTACTTTGGATCAAATAAATGCAGGCTTGGTGAGCAGAGACACTTTATAAAAAACATTAAAAATCTTACTGTTCAAAAACTTATGACTGGTATTCATGCATGATAATTTAAGAATTTTTTAGATGAAGATAAGTTTATGAAATAGTGTATAAAATGTTGTCACTGTATTAAATGCATCTGCAAATCGTATTAGCCGTCCACCAAATCACAACAATCATAATGCATATGTATATAGATGCCTGAAAGAAATAAAATGAAGAAAAAATAAAGCAAGCAAAACTCTGATGAGCAAGTTTATCAGCAGTTAATCTTTTAATAAATTTATCTATTTATTTATTTATCTAAATAAAGCTGTGCTCTGCTTGAGTGAATCTGTCAGGTTAAACTTTCCCCAACCCGGCAGTGTAATAAACTGCAGGGCTCCATGAGTTGGCACGGACTGAATGTGAACAGACAGGCTCTGACATAAAACTGCCTGACTGCTTATCAGAGCCAGACTGCACAGACACCTTTAGAGCCCTCTGAGACACTCTATTCAATCTAAGAGAGGCTATGAAAAGCTAAGTGAAAGCTGGCCAAAGAACTGCTGCCAAAGCAAATGACCACAGTCTTGCACCTTGCACACACTGTGACAGTTTCTCACAGTCACAGAGCATGTTATCAGCAACTGCTCTCTTTCTCTCTTTCTCTCTTTCTTCTACTCTTCAAAGACCCCAGCCTTAATGTATCCCCCACTTTTCAAATTCTTCTTCTGACCCCGTCTGTGAGGAGTTCGGAATACATTTGTTATTGTTGTAACCACTCTTCACTCATCCAGTGTAATGACTGTATACATGACTCGTATCACTACATCAGGTCATCTAAACAGAAGGAGATTTATTTTTAGACATTGTTTATCATATTCTGCAGATGAGAGTTCAAGTCAGCTTGGGGTCTACTGTTGATTTGTGTGTTCACATGCAATGTCTTTGTGGTGTCAGTGTGAAAATGTCTGTTGTTTCCTATCATTCTAAAATCAGCCTTTGGTTTGCTTTAAGGTGGGTTTTCTGATTCCCCCAAATAGTTCTAATTATTCAGCTGCAAGGTATATTCATGTACAAAAACCCATCTATACTATGTGAGACAATATAAGTGTGATATTATAAAGGTTGTTTGCAAAATTAGATAGAAGATTAAATGATTTTTTCTACATATTTATAATAACATTGTTCCCCACAGAAGATTTTTAATGTTTTTTAAAGAAGTCTGTTCTGCTCACCAAGCCTGCATTTATTTGATCCAAAGTACAGCTAAAACAGTTAATTTTTGAAATATTTTATTATTTAAAATAACTGTTTTCTATTTGAATATTTTTTGAAACGTAATTTCAAAGCTGTTCAGAGTTCAAAGCTGAATTTTTAGCATCATTACTCCAGTCACATGATCCTTCAGAAATCATTCTGATATTCTGATTTGCTGCTAAAAAAAAATTCAGCTGAGTAGATTTTCTCAGGTCTTTTTGATAAATAGAAAGTTCAGAAGAACAGGATTTATCTGAAATAGAAATCTTTTGTAATGCTATAAATGTCTTTATCGTCACTTTATCATTAATTTAAAGCATCCTTGCTAAATAAAAGTATTAATTTCTATAATCCCCCCCCCCTAAAAAAAAAAAAACCCAAAAACTATACTGACTCCAAGCTTTTGAATACATAGTGTATAATGTTACAAAAGCTTTTTATTTCAGAAAAATTCTGGTCTTTTAATTTTTTTTTCTATTCACCAAAGAATCCAAAAAATGTACTTAACTGTTTTAAATATTGATTTAAAAATTTAAAAGCAAATCAGCATATTAGAATAATTTCTGAAGGATCATGTGACACTGAAGAAATGATGCTGAAAATTTTGCTTTGATCACAGGAATAAATTACATTTTAATATATATTTAGATAAAAAGCAGTTAATTTAAAAGTAAATATATTTTATAATTATTTTACTGTACTTTGGATCAAATAAATGCAGGTTTGGTGAGCAGAAGAGACTTCTTTAAAAAACAGTACTGTTCAAAAACTTTTGACTGGTAGTGTATAAGCAAAGAGAATACAAAGAGAAAAAATATTTTATTACAGAAATAATTAAATAATATATTGCTTACAATCCCTGGTGAGTAAGACAGAAAAAAAGAGACAAAAAATATGCAGATTTTATTTTCTTACATTTCCTACTGTTAAGATTTTGTAGTTAACTTTATGTCATTTATCTTTTTTTTTTTGTATCAAAATCTGTGTATGAACTTTTAAATGAAGGTAAACAAAATTGAGATGCTGGTTTTAAAAGATTTTTAATCTTGCTATCTTTGTTATCATTAAAATAAAATATTTATTTTATATTTATTTCACTGAAATTTTCTACCAAGTCCCAAACACTTTTGCATTTGCATGCATTAATTCATTTGTAAACCTGCTTTTAAAAAATAAGTACTGTATAGCGAGGTACTATAGAAATAAAGGAAAACAGAAATCATCACTAATGTTTAATTTCAAATCAATATTAAATGAATTACGCATAATCTAAAAAATAACTCATTCACAACAGTCCATACTTCTCCATCAGAGATGTCTAGCTCTAAATGTATAACCATCTTGTCTAGACATCCTTCCAGACAGGTTTTTGTTCAGGGCTTTCTCATGGGCCAGACAGAAGCATGGTGACCCCCTGCTAGCTTCATTCCCATAGCCTCCTCTCTCTCTCTCTCTCTCTCACATACACTCCTCCTCCTCCTCCTATCGCTCTATCAGCTGATGCCTGAAAATGCCACTGCTGGCCAGGAAGTGTTCAAGAAAATAAAAACGAAAGCACACAGAGGATTCAAGTCAACATGCGCTAATGCTTCGGATACTCTCGGACGTTGGTTAGGTTAGTACATTCAATACATTAGAGACTGAGTTTACAGTATAATTTTGTTATTTTTAACTGTTGTGACTGTGGGCTAGCGACTCAGAGTTAGCAGCCCGTCGCGTAAATATTCCGCCGTTTCAAGCTGTTGTTTAGCTTCCCAAAACAAAACTCGACTTGAAAACAGTCACTTAAAGAAATTAAACATTTTACACATTCAGCACGAATCGTTTAATGCACTCTAGTGATTTTAGCTTAACCCAAAATACTTTTGTGGCTTGAGTTAGCTGGTTAGCACTCTGACTTCTGTTATGATCGAATAGCTGGAAATAATGTTTATGATATAGGTGAAGCGTCTGTGACACTCTGCACTAAGTAAGTTATTTAAAACTTTCATGCAATATTTTTGCATATGAATGCTTCAAATTAAAGTCGTTTTGAAATATACACTTTGTATAAACTTTATAAATGAATGTCAAGTAAAAAGAGTTTTGTTACACCCTTCTTCACTACCAGTGCTGTAATAACAAATCAAAAAGGTTTTATATGAATGTATTGGTTATTGAATGCATGCATTTTTTATGATAATCAAATTTGCCAACCCATCCATATTTAATGATAAACATGTTAATTCAAAGCCACTAATAAAACTGGAAACCAGTATGGAAAAATGCATGAAATGTAGAAAGCAGAAGTAGATAGGTGAGTCATGATACATGTGATATTAGTAAAGCTTATAATGCTGATTCACATGATCCCAGTTCTGTCAAATTTCTCAAGCAAGTCTAACTTGAGGGTGGTGCTCAAGAAAAGTATCATTTCACCTCTGTAGCTTATTTCTAATTGGTTAAACTGATGGTTACAACTAATCTTGCGTTACAAACACTACCTGGTCTACCATACATTTTATTTTACATATAACATGCTGTCTGTAGTATTTCACAGTGCATTTTTCAACTGTTTCACCATAATCAGAATTGTGAGTAGATGCATTTGCATTTATTTGCTGTTATGGCATATTTGTGTTTGTGTTCTTTACCTCACGCTTCTTTAGGTGACGTGATCTGCTGTCTGGCAGGTTAAATATGGAAGAGGAGAAGATGACGCATCAAGGCAGTGGACAGGCCTGGGGAAAACTGGTGAAAGTCGACGCATCTCCGGGTTCAGAGATATTACTTATAAACAGAGAATGCATGGTGGGGAGAAAAAAAGGTGCGCTGAACATCATCACTTTTAATGTGTTTGATCATATTAGTTGCTCGGTCTTGTTTTGCGAAATAATTTTCATTTTAAAAGAACTTCATTTACTTTTTCGTTTTGCTTATTAACTTTATTAATTATTACTTTTTTTAACCCTCAAGATGATAATCAGTCTGAAGCGGTGTCTGCGTGTATTGAGTGAGCCCATGCCTTTCACAATACTCTCTTTAGTTCAGCAAACGAACCCCCACCCCAATAATGACAAAGGCGTCTATTGAAGACTTGCTCTTGGAATATTAAGTAGTTTTTTGTGTTGTGGTGGTGTGCAGGGAAAGGTTGTATCCCTTTGACGCTGTCTGTGTCTGTCTGGTTTTGAAGACTGTCTCTTTTCCCGCTTTAATTAATATTAATCCATGTCTCTGTTTGGTTCTGCGTGCTTCACAGTAACATTCGACGCCGGTTATTAGCAGAACTGATACGCTTCATTACTATATTAGTGTCATTTTTGACCTTACGTCACATCACGCCACACTATACTTCATTTAAGAATTGCATGCCTAATGTGTCTGGGAAAAAAAAAGTAATGGGCCAGGTCAGGAAAAGAAAAGGTGCTTGATGAAAAGAGGAATGTGCTTTATTAAAATCAACATGAAAATGCATTTGCAACCAGTTTATTTCAGTAACATCACATGTTTTAATGGAAAGCAGGGTATTAAATAAAATCGTAGAGTGTCCTATTTGCCATTCCCATTTATTGCAAAGTATACATTTATCATTTCATGCATTCCCTCATGCATTAATATGAATGGTCTTAAAATTAGACTTTATGTTCTTAATGCTTTTTTCATTTTCACACTGCTATTGTTTGAGCTAAACCGAGCATTTTTGTGAAGCATATTTGCAGATTTATGTAAAGGCTTAGGCTGGCATCTGGGACGGGGCCTAAAGGTGACATCAGGCAAAACTTTTCGGAAGTGGAACAGTTCTTTTTGTTAAAAAATGATAAAAGACTTTTTGCTTTTTGTTTTTAATAACACTGTGATGGATTGTACACAATAAGAAAAAGAATATATTCTATTTTGATTTATTGTTTACTTGTCTCTATATCATAACCCTGAAGATATATTTTCTTCTCAGATTGTGACCTCGCATTCCCGGCTAATAAACTGGTCTCAGGGAATCATTGCAAAATCACTCAAGATCAGAACTCAGGAAAGGTGTGGCTGGAGGACATGAGGTAGGACCACCTTTTTGACATCATGAGTTCTTTCTAATAAGACATGGGCTAAAATAGACGGACATAAATTGTTGAATAATTTCATGCCAATGTTATATTCCTGCTCTTTCCCTCATTTTGTATACATTTGTATACAGTTGAGGTCAAAAGTTTACACACACCTTGCAGAATCTGCAAAATGTTAACTATTTTACCAAAATAAGAACTTTTTGAGTTTGAAGATCAGGGTGAATTTAACTAATTTTGTCTTCTGGGAAACATCTAAGTATCTTCTGTAGTTCGGCAGTACTAAATGAAAGAAATATTATATTCAGCCAAAATAAGAAAAATGTTTTCACCCCCCGACTCTTAATGCATTGTTTTTCTTTCTGGAGCATCAGTGAGTGTTTGAACCTTCTGTAATAGTTGCATATGAGTCAGTTGTCCTTAGTGTGAAAAGATGGATCTCAAAATCATACAGTCATTGTTGGAAAGGGTTCAAATACACAAAAATGCTGAAAAAACAAAGAATTTGTGGGACCTGAAGGATTTTTCTGAAGAACAGCAGGCAGTTTAACTGTTCAGGACAAACAAGGGACTTATGAACAACTATCACTAAACACAAAAAACACAGCTGTGGATCACTCAGGTAACAACGCAGTATTTATAATCGATGTAAACTTTTGAACAGGGTCATTATCATAAATTCAACTATTATTTTCTTTTGTGGACTATATTTAAATGTCTTTTATGTGAAATATCTTATTCAAGTAAGTATTAAATAAAAAAACAACATGCATTTTGTATGATCCCTCTTATTTTGGTAAAATGATTAACATTTTGCAGAAACTTTTGCCTTCAATAACATTTTTGTAAATATAATTTGATGCGGACACCAAAATTACATCTTGTCATTGATCCATATATTGTAAGTTCTTAGATTTAAATATTTCCTCATACATTGATTACAGTAAGAAAGAGGGATGAGTACATTTTTAAGTTTACAGAACTAATATTATTTTGGAAGACTAATGTATAATGGTAATGCTATAGTATACATTTTTTCACAAGTAGATGTACCAGTAAAAAAACTCAGTAGAAGCAGTTACTGTTAATTCTTTTTAGTTCTATTAAGTTTTTGCAAATTATACTGAGTGACTTGTAATTACATTAGTAAGTGAATTCAATTAATGACATGCTTGGCCCTGCGGCAAATATATATCCAATTCCCTGATGACATTTAATCTTTGCTTTGGTGAATAATTAATTGTAATTTGGCTAATAGTCAGTGAATGGAGATACAGTAGTCGATGTGTGTCCGTAGTGACTGTATGTTTCATGTATTTGAATATACGTTAGCTCACCAATGTTGCTCCATCCAGCTAATTAAGTGAATGTCAGCTAGACTGTCGATATGCTGTGTTTTACACAGTGCTTTGTCAGCATGATTGAAACAACTTGCTTTACTCTCTACCTTTTTGTACAACTTTCTCTTTGCTTTTTTCAACAAGGCTTTAAGTAGGCACCTTATTCTGTCTCTATTCATTGTTTTGAAAGAAATAGTTGATGGATCAGTTCTACCTTCATAAATGGGTAATTTGTCGTCTTTAAAGAGACCCGTAGATCTAATGTGTTTCTAATACATGAGAAGGCACTGTGGAAACATCAGAAATGTGGCTTGGTGGTTAAGTGGACATGCTTGGACATGCCGCTCAGGCGCTGAGTTTGAAGCTGACTAGCGACGCATTTACTAATAACTTCTCATAATCGTTTCCTTTTTTTTTGTTCCTGAGAAATACAGGAAAAATGCACAAATTCATAGATTTAGTCATTTTGCCTCTGAATAGCACTCATAACAAAGGAATCCATGAAATTTATACTTATGGACACTATAATTTCTGCTTGATCATGATCTGTTTGTTTTCATCAGCACCAATGGAACGGTGATCAACATGTCTAAAGTAGTGAAGAAACAGATGCACTTACTGCAGAATGATGATGTCATTCACTTTGTGTACAGAAAGAATGAGCCAGAGCAAAGTAGGTTTTCACATTTGTTAAGTACTTTCTATTTCGGTAGTACAATTGCATCCAAACAGGTGACACAGGTTAGACACTTCACTTATTTGTTTTTGGTTTTGCAGACATTGCTTACGTTTATCAGGCCATCAGGCCACAGGAAAGTGCCTCACAGGACGTTGAAGGTGAAGCCATACTGAATATAACATTTCATACAGATATTCCTATACTCCTGTTATACAGAGTTAGTTTTGCTATTGCTTGAGTGTGCTAAGTGACTGTATTTTGAATAGAAATTATGGAAACAGACATTTACATCAGAAAGTGAGGGTTGTGCAATTGTTGACCATTTCTGCAAGTTAGAGTTTTTTCTTTGGGATCTCCATAGATGCTCGAAGAGAAGAAGATTCAGATCTGACAGAAACCGAGAGTGAACCGGCACCAGTAGAGCCTGTTATTGTGAAGCCTCTACCTCAGTCTGGGCATGAGGATCCTCAACCATCTACCTCCAGCTCTTCGTTCCACTTCTACAACGTGCCCTTATCTACCTGCTCTGGTAATTAACATCTACACTGAATGTGCACTTTCATGCAATTCGCTTTGATGAGAAAATGACTAGTATATAAATGCAAATGCATTGGATTTCTATGCTGCTGTTCATCTATGCATTCAGTTTTTGAGATTTAAGGCCTGTTGAGACCAAGGGCGATAAATATAACAGTAAAAATACTGTTTTAGAAATCATTCTAGTTTTAAAAGGATAGCGGAGTCCACAATATGGCTAAAACAGAGAAACAACATGATTGGGATTGCTTCTTCAGAACAATTTTTTTACATTTACAGCCAGTCTGAATCCATCCTGCTTTAAAGAGCAGTGTGCGCTTATAATAAAAAGAACTGTGGACTCACTCATTTTACCATGTTGACAGTCAAAAAAATGCCTAAAAAACTGTATTTACTCTTTAGCAGATGTTTCTGCAAAAAAGATCCCAGTGAGGTCTTCGGTTATTTGTAAACGAGAATCAGAGATGACTGCACCAGCAGGCAGCCCTGGGGAGCCGGTCATGAATCACACTCGCCTCAAGTGGACTTGCTGGTCTGAAGGAGAGCAACAGACGGAGGCAGAGGTGGAAATGCAGAGAAAAAGAAGAAAAACTGACAAAGGTGCAGTAACACTGTGACACACAGTTTTGGTAAAATAAATAAATGTGACACGTTGTAAATAATTTATGATATCTGTCTATTTTGAGTGGTCTGAGCTTCTAATAATCTAAATAATAATAATAAATGTATATATTGCCATTATTACGTAGTCAAAATGAAAATTATTATTGCTGGTCTTCAGTGATAATGTCAAGTTACTTTAATGTATTTGCACCAAAAAATTATAAGGATTTTGCTGATATCATCCAAAACCACACTTTGCCAGGGGTGTTTCCAAACTTTTGCAGGGCAATGTATTTAATAAAAAATACTGTAAAAACAGTAATATTGTGATAAATGATTACAGTTTAAAATAAGTGTTTTCTATTTTAATGTGTTAAAATGTAATTTATTTGTGTGATGGCAAAGCTGAATTTTTAGCAGCCATTACTCCAGTCTTCAATGCCACATGATCATTCTAATCATTGTAATATGCTGATTTGGTACTTAAGATAATTTTTTATTATTATCAGTGTTAAACAGTTTGTGGAAACAGTAATGTTTTTTTTTTTCAAGATTCTTTGATTAATAGAAAGTTGAAAATAACAGAATATATTTGAAATAGAAACTTTGTCTTTATTGTCACTTTTGATGCGTCTTTGCTAAAAAAAAATAATTTTATTAAAACAATGAAATCTTGCTGATCTTTCAGTGGTAATGCATATCTGGTTTTAAGATGCATTTCAGAAGTGTTGTACAATGTAAACACTTTCAAATGTAACGTTTATGTTTGTATCTGTCTGTCTTGCAGATGATCAGAATGGGTGTGGATCTTCTCACAGTGACTCTGCTGTTGCTGCAGCAGCTCCTCAGGTTCCTCTCAGAGGAGCAGCAGGGAAAGAGAAAACTGAGGGAGCCACGACAGACAAAATGGAAGAATCCCTCACATGCATTGTCTGCCAGGACCTGCTGCATGACTGTGTCAGGTCAGTCCTGTGTGCGCAAATCAACACCTTCACCGGAATAGACAAGTTGGCCGAGCAATTTGAATGAATTTTCATGTACATGTTTCTATACAGTCTTCAGCCCTGCATGCATACGTTTTGCGCGGCATGTTATTCTGGTTGGATGGAGCGTTCCTCCCTCTGCCCAACTTGCCGATGTCCTGTGGAAAGAATCCGTAAAAACCACATCCTCAACAACCTGGTGGAGGCTTACCTTCTCCAGCACCCAGGTACTGTATCACACCTGTATTCTCACTTTAAGACCTGTTCACACCAAGTAAAATGTAACTAAACAACATGAGTATAAACCATTTGCAAGCTTTTTTTTAATAATCTGTATAAAAATTATCAATTGTATAAATGATCAATTTAAATATATTTTTTAATAATCAATGTCATAGAGTTTACTGTTATATGTTATTTAGTATGAGCTCCATGATTTTTTTTTTTTTTACATTTTTGAAAGAAGTCTAACTAAGACTGCAATTATTTAATTAAGAAATCCAGATAAGACGGTATTATTTTGAAATATTATAGCAATTTAAAACTGTACTTTAATGTTTAATATATTTGAACAATTTTTGTAATGTAAAGCTGAATTTTTAGCATCATTACTCCAGTTTTCAGTGTCGTGATTATTTAGAAATAGTTCTATTATGCTGATTTGGTGCTTAAGACACATTTCTTATTATTATGAACAGTTGTACAAATTTGAAAAAATTTGAACAAATTTCTGAACTTTTGTGGCTCTCTCTCTTTTTTGGTCATAGAGAAGTGTCGGAGTGAAGATGACTTGCGCAGCATGGATGCCCGAAACAAGATCACGCAGGACATGCTGCAGCCAAAGGTTGAGCGCTCCTACTCGGACGAGGAGGGCAGTTCAGACTATCTGTTTGAACTCTCAGACAATGACAGTGACATTTCTGACATGAGGTCAGTAACTATTGTCCATTCAGAAGCTTGTGTTTTTGTTGAAAGGAAGTGCTGTCATATTTGTGGTGTATATTTAGTAGAAATTTAAGAAAGGGAAATCCATTTACCTAAATTATTATAGTATTTTGTTTTTATTAAAGGCACAATATGTAAGATCTTTTTTTTTTATTAAAATATCCAAAAACCGCTAGAACAGTGTTGTATATTTTGCTGACTTGTGTACTTACATTATCTCAGATGTTTACAAGAATGTTTAAATCCAGACAAATAAGCAATTTTAACTAGTGTAACGGACCATGTCCTTGCGTCGCCTGCCAATGACATCATACACCCTCAACTTTCCGGTTTTATTTTGTAGAAAACACGGAAACCCCAAAGACACTTTAATATGTTATGCATTTTATTAGACAGGTCATAATAAAGTCTTTAATACATTAGCTCATCCATGGAAATGATTTCTGCCCGAGTCCCAAAGGATTGCATCGGCTGTGGTGATGAAGACGATGATTCCACACACAATCCCATGATTTCACACACAATCACAGCATCATCAAACTACGCCTTTAGTTCTTTGTTTGTTTATGTGCCCTCTAGCGGCGAAAACGTACATATTGTGCTGTTAAATGTTAGTTACAATTGTGATTCTTTTGGTTGGATCTTAAAATAGCAGATATCCAGTAGCTTCCATCAAAGGAGAAGTCCGCTTCCAAAACAAAGATTCACATATAATGTACTCACCCCCTTGTCATCCAAGATGTTCATGTCTTTCTTTCTTCAGTCGTAAAGAAATTGTTTTTTGAGGAAAACATTTCTGCATTTTTCTACATTTCCCCGATTTTGAACTTCCAAAATGTAGTTTAAATGTGGCTTCAAACGATCCCAAATGCGGGTGTAAACGATCCCTGCTGAGGAAGAAGGGTCTTATCTAGCGAAATGATTGGTTATTTTCATTTAAAAAATTCAATTTAAATACTTTTTAATCTAAAATGTTTTACTCAAAAAACATTATTTCTTTACGACTGAAGAAAGAAAGAAAGACATGAACATTGTGGAAGACAAGGGAGTGAGTAAATTATTTGTAAATTGTTGTTCTGGAAGTGAACTTCTCCTTCAAGTTTTTAAGTGATTACTGAAACACACTCTGATCTAACATGTTTGTTCACAGTCAGCCCTATATGATGTGTCGGCAATGTCCAGGTTATCGGAAGGAGCTTAGCTCCGCCCTGTGGATCTGTGAGCCCGCTCAATCAGAAGGGCCAGCGAAGGTGCCTGGAGACGGCCCCTCCACGTCTTCTGACACCTCTCCAGGTTATTAATGCTCACACTTGAGTCTAGACCAAGGGTGCCCAAACTTGGTCCTAGAGGGTTGGTGTCCTGCAGAGTTTAGCTCCAACTTGCCTCACCACACCTGCTGGGACGTTTCTAGTATGCCTAGTAAGAGATTGATTAGCTGCTTCAGGTGTGTCTAATTGGTGTTGGAGCTAAACTCTGCAGGACAGCATCCTTCCAGGACCGAGTTTGGGCACCCTTTGTCTAGACAGTGCACTCACACACCAACAGATACATCCATGCAACTCTTCATATACTTAAATGTGCTGTATTCCTGCTGCAGCTCCTCAGGAGTTCAGATGTCCTCCTCAGGGCAGTCACCTCATCTGCTCCTGCTGCCTGCAGCCCATGCCTGACCGACGCTTCGAGCACCTTCCCCCTCAGATGTCCCCGCAGCACTGTGAGTGATCATGAAACCTGTCCGTCAATGTTCTCAGGCCTTCTGAAGTCACCTAATGATTTGTTCTCTGTTCATTTGACCAGGTATGGTGTGCCAGAAACCTTACTGTCACGTGTACTGGGGCTGCCAGCGAATCGGATGTCATGGCTGCCTAGCACGTTTTAGTGGTAGGTTTCTGAGCGGTTAAGATTTCTATATCCACCTTTCTTTTTTAATCCGAAAGTAAGCTGTCTTCTGGTCATGTGTGAGACTTCCGGTTCATTAGGGAAATAACAAGAAGAATAATGAAGTGCAGTAAACGATAAAAGTGTTTGCTCTACAAACCAGTGTGTTCTTCATAGATAACAAATTAAAATAATATGTGACCCTGGACCACAAAACCAGTCTTACATAGCATGGGTATATTTGTCACAGTAGCCGAAAAACATTATATGGATCAAAATGATTGATTTTTCTTTTATGCCAAAAATCATTAAGTATCATAAATCATAATGTAAAGATCATGTTCCATGAAGATATTTTGTACATTTTCCTACCATAAATATACAAAAACTTAATTTTTGATTAGTAATATGCATTGCTAAGAACTTTATCTGGACAACTTTAAATGTGATGGTTTTTTTTGTTTTGTTTTTTTCTTCAGCGTTTTGATTTTTTTTTTTGCACCCTCAGATTGCAGATTTTCAAATAGTTGTATCTCGACCAATATTGTGCTATCCTAACAAAACATACATCAATGGAAAGATTATTTATTCAGCTTTAGATGATGAATCTCAGTCTCAATCTTTTTTTGCCCCCTTATGGTCCAGAGTCACATACGGTAAGACCCACCAGTTTGCAATATCAAGCAGTGAAACGAGCTGTTTTATACAGCTAAAAAGTAGCTGGATGCAGATGAGACCGGAAGCCAGACACATTAAATTTACAAATGTGTCTGCTCTATCAAATTAGGTGGATAGAATTTTTCTGCCTGCCTGTGTTATTTTATAATAATGATTGTGGTTATTTCTCCTCATAGAACTTAACCTTAATGATAAATGTCTGGATGGAGTTTTTAATGGCAATCAATATGAGTCTGAAGTCCTTCAGGTATGTTTGCTCATATTTTGGGATCAGTGTTATTTTTGTGTTATTTATATGTTATTATAGTATTTATTTATTAATGTTTATAATGAGCTTTTTTATGTTATAGCTAATTTTGTTATATTCTTTTGTCATTTTTATTATTATTTGTTTTAAATATTTATATTTAGCTTTCATTTGTTTTTATTTCCATTTTAGCATTTTTTTGGTATTCCAGATTAATTTATTTAAGTTAGTTGTTAAGGCAACATTTCAAATTTTCATTTTTCATTTATTTTTTAATTTCAGCTTAATTTCAATGAAGGAAACAATATGTAGTTGTTTCGGTTATCAATACAAACTTGAGCAATTTTGAGCAAATTTGAGCAAATCCCCCACATTAATTATTGAACTTGTATTGCAGACAAACATTAAACCTCAAATTGTGTGGATTTTTAAGGAGAAGTGTGCTATTGCTATTGCAAAAAAAAAACAAAAACAAATCACTGATTTTAATCATCTCATGCTACAGTAACATGTTAATACACTGTAAAAAGTTTTTTTTTTATTCTTATTGATACTTTAGTTTATTGCTGTGGGCTTTTTTGTTTGTTTGTTTGTTTCATCTTAAACTAAACTATAAATGCATTTTGCATCCCGCTTGGAAACCCAGCCCTAGGTTAACTTTTCATGGGCTAGCTCACATTTTCTTTAGAAAGTGTAAACACCAACTTTTTAATTCTAATTGTCAGGAGGATATTTTACCAAAACAACTCCAAATTTTAATTTCAAGTATTTGTTAGAATTTTAATTATATAGCTCTTGAGCTCTAAGCTGGTGTTCATTACTGCTTTTTTGTGGCAGAATTATTTGACTTCTCAAGGAAAGACCTGGAGGCATATGCTGCAGGAAGCACTTCAGGCTGTACAGCAGGGCCTGTACCAGCTCTCTGGTAACTGCTCTTTGGTCATATTGAGAAATTTTGAAATGTTGATCAGGCACAGGTTGAAATAAGGGTGGTTGATATAAACAAAACCACAATATTCCTAAATGGGGGATGCCTTATATTTATCACATTATGCACTTTTCTGTGGAAGTGTGATGGTCATTTTCACATCACAGAGATCTTTCTTAGCATTTTTGTTTTGTCTTTTTTGTGATTGGAAGCCTCATTTATATGTATATATATGTATATATATATATTTTTATACCAGCTCTGACAGTTTGATTTATCATTTCAGTGTATCACTCATCTTTATGATCAAGAAATTGTATATCAATGCATCAGTTCAATGTATCTAGTACTATTTCACTGAAAATCTCAGGTGACTGATTTTCTTTAATTCACTGTTGTTCATATGTGCACGTATTTCAGATTACAGAATCACTGCAAACTCTTTCCTGTGCTACTGCTGTGGACTTCGCACTTTTAGAGAGCTCGCATATAAATACAGAGAGCATATTCCTCCATCAGATCTGCCAGGTAAGACTCGTATGCATTAAAAGCTGCACAGTCATATTAGCATCACAGTATTTATTTATGCCTCTCTGCTGTAGGTAGACATCAATCCAAATATATAAAACTGCAGAATTAATTTGAAATGATAAAAATATTTTTGCATGCAGTAATTTGCTGTTTTTTTCTCCCCACGCAGATTCTGTGACTGCCAGACCAAACTGTTACTGGGGACGCAACTGTCGGACTCAAGTGAAAGCACACCACGCTTTGTAAGTCAGCGACATGTAAAACCACAGTGTTAAATTTAAAGTACTTTATTTGCATAATTATGTTTACTTACCAAAGCCTAATACACATTCATCCATCCTTATGTCCACATCCTGTGAAGCATGTCATACTCATGTCTACCAGTAGAGGGCAGCTACTGAACATTTATGCACTGTCAGTCTGCAGTACAACAACATAGGCCTGTTTATTAGGACATTGTCAATTTATGTAAAAGTTCTGTTAATTAGGGTTTCTGAGGGTCTAAAAGGGTCTTAAACCAGAGCAGAAAGTCTTACATTCATAAAGTTATGGCATTAAATGTTGCCTGCACTTAAAGTATTTTTGTGTTGGTTTCCAATAATATCTAAACATGCTTAATTTAAGATACGTTTATTTGAGATGCAAAATAAACATATGATGTCTTGTTTTCTGAGAAACTGAACAAAATTAAGTAAGTTTATGCTTAAAACAAAACAAATATCTGTCACTGGGGCAGAGTTGGGGAAAGTTACTTTTAAAAGTAATGCATTACAATTTTGCGTCCCTAAAAAGAAACTAATTAAGTTACTTAGTTACTTTTTATGGAAAGTAATCTGTTACATTGCTTTTGAAGTCTGGGCAGGGCTTGCTTGTTTGTTTCTAATATAAAAATTTCCCATTTTGGCAAGAAAAAAGCATAATGTAAAAAAGTGAAATGAATACACCTCAAGCTGAAAGAAAAGAAAAGTAAATTCTCTAAAGAGAAGAACACTCTTCAGCAATAAAAAAAAAAAAAAAGTTAGTGTATATATAATAAATATTGCTTATTAGTATGGTTGAACTGGGTCATCAAAGGACCAGTCAGCAGCAAAGAAATTGGTAAATAAAGTGGGATTAAATACATATTTGTGACCCTGCACCACAAAACCAGTCTTAAGTAGCACGGGTATGTTGGCGCCGATAGCCTAGTGGGCAGCACGTCGACATACAGCGCCGTTGCACTCCGGGCGTCCCATGTTCGAATCCCGACTTGAGGACCTTTGCCGATCCCGTCCCCATCTCTCTCCCACTTCGCTTCCTGTCACTTCTACACTGCCCTGTCATAATAAAGGCAAAATGCCAAAAAATAAATCTTTAAAAAAGTAGCAAGGGTATATTTATAGCAATAGACAAAAATACATTGTACATAAATATATCTCAACTTTTTGATTAGCATTGCTAAAAAACTTAATTTGGACAACTTTAAAGGTGATTTTCTCAATATTTTGTTTTTGTTTTGTTTTTTTGCACCCTCAGATTCCAGATTTTCAAATCTCGGCCAAATATTGTCCAATCTTAACAAACCATACATCAGTTTCAAAAAATTTATTATTGCAGGTTTGCCTTATATTCTGTGTTTCCATTTCACTGTTTTTATTAATTTTGAGGAATACTGAATCTGTTGTTTTTTTTTTATTTTTTATGAGTGAAATTAATTAATGCACAATAATTACCCCTGATTTCCAGACAGGAGTCAATAAATTGTTACAAAAAATTGTTAAAAAAAGTAACTGGCATTACTGATTTGAAAAAGTAACTCGAATATTTTCTTATAAATTCAAAAATAATGTTACTTTACTAGTTACTTTTTTTAAAAAAAAGTAATCTGATTACATAACTCACGTTACTTGTAATGCGTTGCCCCCAACACTGCACTAGGGTATATTTTGGTAACACTTTCTTTTAAATTCTCCTTGTTACACGTTACACGTTACATGTACTTACTATTATAATAACAATTAATTATGCATTATTACATGCAAGCCAAACCTTAATCCTAACCCTAACCATATAGTAAGTACATGTAGTTAATTAATATTACTCAGTACTTACATGTATAAGTGCCCTGTAACAAGGACACCTTAAAATATAGTGTAACCTTGTTTTTTTTTTCTGGTCCCATTTGCAGATATTTGTTCTTGTTTTAATTTAACTCACTTTTTGGATCAATTACTTCAATTACTAACTACATCAAACAAGACTTCATATTTTTGTCATTTTACTTCGCAAAGTAAATGTATCTTCATTTAAGAATTCATTTAAGACATCTGCAGAGCTATTCAAGCTTTTTTAAAGTAAATAAATAAAAATGTTAAAGGAGAACTTAACTTTCAGAACAACAATTTACAAATAATCTACTCACCCCTATTGTCATCCAAGATGTTTATGTCTTTCTGTCTTCAGTCGTAAAGAAATTATGTTTTTTGAGGAAAACATTTCAGGAATGGACTTGATAGGTGCCCCGATTTTGAACTTCCAAAATGCAGTTTAAATGCAGCTTCAAAGGGCTCTAAACGATCCCAGCCGAGGAGGAAGGGTCTTATCTAGCGAAACGATCGTTCATTTTTTTTTCTAAAAAAAAAAAACAAAAAAAAAATTTGTATACATTTAAGCACAAAAGCTGGTGTAGCACAGGCTTTGGGATGCGCGTTCATGCTGCTACGAATTAGTGAGGGGTCGTTCTTGAACGATTTGTTCATTTTGAACGAATCTTTAATGTGACTCGGGAAGAACGAGTCATCTTGGGGAGTGATTCGTTCAGTTGCGCATGCGCAACATCCTATTAGGTTCTGTACTGGAATTAGTTCACCTGTTTCGAGTGTTCGGGTTTTTCGAGTCGTTCGTTCATCTTATGGGGCTGTCACTTATAGCATTATAGTTTTGTCTTGTTTGTCGTGTAATCAATGTTTGTGCAAGCAGTAGATGTGTTTGGGAAGTAACACGTAACATTTTAATTATATTTTGTTAAAATGAATTAAATGAAGGAAATTAATAGAATAAAGATTCATTCATATTGCTGAACGAGACTCAAAGGTCCCAGTCGGAAAATGATCCGAACTTCCCATCACTACTATGGATCACGTCTAAGTTCATTGTCTGTGTACTCCGGCTAAAAAAGGTAGAGTATGGCGAAAAACTCAGTAGTATGTGAACGCGCATCCCAGAGTCTGTGCTACATGAGCTTTTGTGCTTAAAAAGTATACAAATTTTTATTTTCTGAAAAAAAACAAAAAACAAAAAAAAAACCAGATCGTTTCACTAGATAAGACCCTTTTTCCTTGGCTGGGATCGTTTACAGCCCTTTGAAGCTGCATTTAAACTGCATTTTGGAAGTTTAAAATCGGGGCACCAATGAAGTCCATTATATGAAGAAAAATACTGAAAAACCATAATTTCTTTAAGACTGAAGACAGAAAGACATGAACATCTTGGATGACAAGGGAGTGAGTAAATTATTTGTGAATTGTTGTTCTGGAAGTGGAGTTCTCCTTTAAGTTGAGGTTGTTTTTAAACTTTGAAAGTTTGAAGCTAATTCAAGACGTTTATGTTCAATTCATTCCTTAAAGTTACCTTCATAAAACCTGCAGAAACCTTGAGTAATGACCATAATCATGCTCAATAATTCAGATGATGGTATGATAAAAGTCAATCTTAATAAGTAAATTTGTTTTCTCTTCTTTTAGGAAATTCAACCATGTATGTGAGCAGACGCGTTTTAAGAACTAAAACTGGAGGAGCATCGCTTGATTTGACAGCAGTGGTTTGGGAGGGTGATTTTTATCAGGAGCTCTTTTCTGCAAAACTGTGCTGTGGTAGTGTTATACCTCTTCGCTCCTCTAGATGGCAACTTTACATATGCAAAGTCAATCAGATGATGAAAAACCAATCATCCTTGAGGTATGGTGTCAGCATATGGAAACATTTTTTTCTGGATCTACACTGTGGGTAGAAACAGACACTAGTTTTCCATGATGGACTGACACACTTTTGGTATGCACATTTCATTCCACTATGCTATTGACATGCATTCATGCTGCATCTCTGCTTATAATTGTGAAACAAGAACGCAGGCAATCACCTTTTCATGCAAAAAACTCTTTAGCTTCAACATATACAATATACAAATATATAACTAACCTTTGGTGCCTAAGAGTCGACTATGTGTGCGCTTTCTTTAAAATACATCTTCCATTGTAATGTTCTTGCAGTGAAAATTAACGTTCTTTCACTATTATCATAAACTGCTCAAGACATTTAAATGCTACTGAGAATATTGAAAATGTACATTATATAAAAGGGATGACCGTTTTGGGGACTCCAATCAAGTGCACTAAACTTTCACATGTCAGTAGCTGCATTATTTTTCCTCATTACTCAGGCCTGTTCTGGCATATGAGGTTTTTTTTCCCTCTGACACAAGACTATGGGTTATATCGCACTGCAGGGGATAATCAAGTCAATCTGATGTATAAATAAAGGCTTAGATGCTTTCGCACATCTCGTTATGATTATGGATTTTTGCTTTTGGCTCATGTTCATATGCAAACAAGGCCAGTTTTTAGCTACTCAGTGGATGATGCTTTTTCTTGTGTTGTCTTAAGATAGTTAAGTTTTCTTTTACTTGTAGGTTTGGTGATATTATAAGTAGACATGTTATGGACATATAATAGCTGTTTAAATATTTTTATATTTTTTGACTAGGCTATAGCTACATTTCTGGATTAGGGAAATAGTTCCTTTTCTTATTCCCATCTTCCCTACGAAGTTTTATTTCAGTTTGTGTATTTTTTTAACACTCAGCTGATTCTTGTTTAACTTGGTAAACCACATTGGTTTTAGCCATAGTTCTTCCAAATGTTTTTTTTCTTTCTTTTCTTTTTTTTTTTTAATTAAAGTTTAATGTACTGAGGAAGCCAATGTGGTTCATGAAACAGTTACCACAGTCAGTGTTTAAAAACATCAAAGCCACATGAAAATTTTTAAAGTTCAGAACATTTTGTTATTTTTTTGGGTTATAAAAACATTGAAATATGTGCAAAAAATGCTAATTATTTGTATCAAAATAGGAGGGATCATGCAAAATGCATGTTATTTTTTATTTAATACTGACCTGAAAAATATATTTCACATAAAAGACGTTTACATATAGTCCACAAGAGAAAATAATAGTTAGAAATGATAAAAATGACCCTGTTCAAAAGATTACATACACTTAATTCTTAATACTGTTGTCACCTGAATGATGCACAGCTGTTTTTTTTTTTTTGTTTAGTGATAGTTGTTCATGAGTCCCTTGTTTGTCCTGAACAGTTAAACTGCCCGCTGTTCTTCAGAAAAAATCTTCAGGATTTTTCTTGAAGAACAGCTCTTGCTAATTGTTCAGGACAAACGAGGGACTCATGAACAACTATCATAAACAAAAAAACAAAAGAGTGATCATTCAGGTAACAGCACAGTATTAAGAATCAAGTGTATGTAAACTTTTAAGCTTTTAAAATGTCTTTTGTGTGAAATGTATCCTTCAGGTCAGCACTAAATAAAAAACAAACAAACAAAAAGCATGCATTTTGTATGATCCCTCTTATTTTGATGAAATAATTAACATTTTGCAGATTCTGCAAGGTGTACATAAACTTTTGACTTCAACTGTAGGTACATGCTGTATCTCAGTTCATTTTCTCATAAATATTTCCAAATATCTTGCAGGGAACATTTTACATTACTGTTAGTTTGAACAAAATATTGTAGAAAATATTTCTCTTTTTGGCCTTGTGCATGTTTTTGGGGTCTGTTGTTTCTAACACCACAGCATTCTTCAGAGGCTCAGATTAGACTTCCTACAACTATAGAGGTCAATCCTCTCCATCCCTCACCAGCCTCAGCTGCTCTTTAATGAAGGTGGACAGAAGGACTCAGCACTCTAAAACCTCACACACTGACCTAATGGCACCTGACAAACGGCCACGTTTACTGGATTTGCTACACTTCATTAGTGAACGTTAAGTTGCTTTACAGGATAACGCAACCTACCGTTATTTTTAAAAGTTTGAGAATGTTTCTAAGGTTCATGCTTGTTGCAAGTTAATGCTTACTTCCACCTGTTTTTTTTTTTTGTACCCTGGATCACAAAGCCAATCTTAAGTCGCTGGGGTATTTTGTAGCAATAGCCAAAAATACATTGTATGGGTCAAAATTATAGATTTTTCTTTTATGGCAAAATTCATTCGGAAATTAAGTAAAGATCATGTTCTATGAAGATATTTTGTAAAATTCCTACGGTAAATATATGAAAACTTAATTTTTAATTGGTAATATACATTAAAAATTTTATTTGGACAACTTTAAAGGCAAAATTCTCAATATTTAGATTTTTTTGCAACCTCAGATTCCAGGTTTTCAAATAGTTGTATCTCGACCAAATATTGTCCTACCCTAACAAACCATACATCAATGGAAAGCTTATTTATTCAGCATTCAGATTATGTATCTCAATTTTGAAAAATTGACCCTTATGACTGGTTTTATGATCCAGGGTCACATTTATGCTTCTGGTAGATGTTTATATCTAGAGCAACTTTCCCCATATTTTATCTGATTGTAAAATAACTGGTATGCAAAATATATATATATTTTTTAATAAAATGCACACAAATATCAAGATATGTGAAAAAGGGTTTTCTATTAAAGTCAAATATCTACATAAACATTTTATAGACTGATAAATCTTCCTTTGTGTAAACCTAAAAGTGGTTTAAGGTTAGCCGAATGGTGTTATGTGAGCTCCAAAGCAGGTCTCGTTCTACGAACTGCAGAAAGAGTTGAGGGATTTATTCAGGAATGGTCCTGATTGTTCAAGACGCTTTGGAGGCTGCTTTGCATTTATTGAAAGGGAAATGTACTCAGCAAATATTTACTTGCTTGGGTGAATGGGATTTTTTTTTCTTTCAGAAAAGGGGGTTTAATTCTACCTCATCAAAGTTTAAGCTGGGGCTTCAAATGGCGAAAAAACATTTTCTGCTCATCAGGTTTTTGAGTAACTATAGGGAAGCCCGTATATTAGCACTGTTAAAGTTCCATAGTTGAATTAGCGCTTGCTGTGCCTCGTTTGTAATGCCTAGAGACTAAAACCTTGTTTAATTTACTGCACTAATAATAAAAGACTACATTAAATTATATTCGACTCAGTCCCTTCTATCAAACGGTTGCACAAGTACCACACAACATCACTAATACAAGTTTTATTTGCATTAAATGTTAGTTACTGCATTTTAAATGTATGTACAGTGATCAGTTCCCTTTATAATCCATCAAAATCAGTACAGTTGACATTACTGCATTCAGGAAAACATCATAATGAAAACAGTTGCAGCATATGAAATTGAATACATTATAAAAATGATTGTATACACAATTTTCAGGTATTGCATCAGTGCATATTTAGCAGCATAAATGATCGCCACAAGGCACATAGTAAGTGATTCAGGTGAAAAAAAAAAAGAAAAACAGTAACTTGATTGAAATTTGTAGAACGTTTAAAGTCGAAATGAACGTTTCAGTGGTTACATCCCTTGAGAAATAAGAATATATACAATTTGCATTCATATATGCTGTACTAATTTGCAGTTTTTTTTTGTTTTTTTTTTAACAGTACAATGCGTGTATTGGAACCATGGTGAATTACAAAAAAAACGTGGACGCCAAGCAGCTTTCTACCAGACCAGCTAATTGGTCTTCTACGTGTTGCAAAGGGATTAGAACAAGCTGTATTTTTCAGAGCAGATACATGGAATTTCATAATGAAGTAACAATGCAGCCAGTCTACAGCTGGAACTCTCAGTAGTGAGCAGAAACATTAAGTGATCTTGGTTAAATTTCCAGGTTATAAAATATACTGTTAGATGGTTTTATAACTGTGCAGATACAATAACACAAACAATAAGTGCTGTCATTTTTCATTCATGCCAATATAACAAACACCACATGTGCTTCGCACTATCTGAAAACATCAGGAGCAGCTCATAAGCTGAGTTTTCAGTCCTGTTGAGATCATTTATTGGCAAAACTGGTCACATGACCATCATACTCAAACTTCATGGCACTGTTAACAAGAAAGAGTTGAAGGATCCTGCGTCTCCAGTGCACCACCGCGGCCTCCCCTCACTAGAGAAGTTGCTTGGATGCTAGTAACTTGGCTTTTTGATAGAAGTGGCATTTTTGTGCCTTCAAACATCTGTCCATTCATCCTCAAAGGCATCTCGGGATGTTCTGCTGAGACGAGAGGCTGTCGGTCTTCTTCTTCTGAGATTGGAAACACTGGTACTGTGACGTGGTCATCCTCTGTGCTCGATATTGGACGTCTGACCTGCAGCTGGGTGGATGGGGTGCCGCTGGTGTCTGAGGGCGTGTTTGAGGTTGTGATTCCATTCGGCTGTGGGTTGGAAGACTCGGGCGTGTCAGCGAGCAGGCCGAAGCATGGAGTGTTGAAACGCGTGCGTCGGAGATTGCTGGTGGAGTTGAGACGTCTCTGGCGCTGGGCGGGTTGAGTCAGGGGGTATGAGGCGTTACTCATGAAGGAGTCGGACTGGCAGTTGTCGGCAGGACTGCGAAGAGGAGCATCAGATAGGATCTTGCCCCTTCCAGAGTCTGTAGCTGTGCTTGGGAGTCCCTGAGTGTACAGTGTCACAGTTAATAAAATAAAAAAAAAAAAACCTCATTACTATATCCAGAAGTACAGGAATAGGAATCCAAAAAAAGGTTTGATGAATTTTGAAACGTTCACAGGATGTTGATTTTATATGTAGAAATTGCTGTTCAAAAAGATTTTTAATGTTTTTTTTAACAAGGCTTTTTTGCTCATCAAATCTGTGTTTATTTGATTAAAAATACAGAAATAAACTGTAATGTGAAATATTATTGCAATTTAAAATTGTGATTTTATAGTTTTATATACTTTAAAATTTAATTTATTCCTGTGATGCACAGCTGAATTCAATCAACATTTGGGGTCAGTAATTTTTTTCTATCTTTCTTTCTTTGAAAGAAATTAACATTTTTATTCAGCAAGGATGTGTTAAATTGACAAAAAAGTAATAGCAAAGACTTATACTGTTAGATATACAGTAGTCAACATTTTGTCATTTTGTCAACATATTCATTTTGTCCTAAAACCAAAAAGAATACCTGTTCTTGTCTTAGATGAACTTTTTTTCCATCCACTTCAAATGCTGACTACTGTATATTGCCATAGGTTCCAAAAAATATAAAGCAGCACAACTGTTTCCAACATTGATAATAAATCAGCATATCAGAATGATTTCTGAAGGATCATGTGACACTGAAGACTGGAGTAATGATGTTGAAAATTCAGCTTTGCATCACAGAAATAAATTATATTTCAAACTATATTAAAACAAAACGGTTATTTTAAATTGCAATAATATTTCATAATATTACTTTTTTCCCCTCTATTTTTGATCAAATAATTGGAACTTTGCTGAACATAAGAACATTACAAATCTTACTAACTTTTGAACAGCATATTATATATATATATATATATATATATATATATATAGAGAGAGAGAGAGAGAGAGAGAGAGAGACACAGAGAGAGAGAGACAGAGAGAGAGAGTATAGTATATACATTATTATTATTCTTTTATATATAAATTTAAATCAATATAAATAAATTATATATAAATATAAAAGTAAATATAATTAAAACTGAATATTATTATTACTATTTTAGATACAAATATAAATAAATATAGATATAGATAAATAAATTATATTTAAAATTATTATAAATTATAAATTATTATAATAATATTTTATATAAAGAAAAATTAAACACTGTCTCATTCTTCAAAAAATGACGCTTTCCTCAAAGTTTGACTTTCATTAGACTTCCAGTTTAGATTTAAAAGTTTTAAAAATACATATACATATATATATGTATGTATGTACACGTATATGTGTTTTTAAAACTTTTAAATCTAAACTATATATATATATATATATATATATATATTATACAAATAAATACTTTTATTCAACCAGGATGCATGTAATTGATCAAAAGAAGAAATATTTTGTAAAAATATGAAAGGCATATTTTGTAAATGTGTAATTAAAATAATTAGTATTCATCAAATAATCCTGAAAAAAAATGTATCAAGGTTTACAGTTTAATATATACATTTTTATACACACAGCATCTTGATTCTACCATTGATTCCCCCCCACCTCCCCAACACCTGTGCTTGCGCAATTGATTGAATTAAGAGTGCTAAAGAAAAAAAATGATTAAATGTTCTGATGAACAAAACCATGGACATTCTTAAAAAATTTTTTTTTTAACAGATGCTTGACTCCATTAAAAAAAGCATAAAAAGGATGTGGTTGTTACATATCTCACTAATGAACTGAATCATATTTTTGTGTCATAAATCAACAAAATGTCTTCTGCACCAATACTCACACTGTCCACCAGCTTGGTGAATGGGCTGGTTGAGTTCCAGCTGTACCATTTCTTATGGAGTTGAGGAAGAGGAGGAAGGAGATCCTGGAAGGTTCGGACACTCCACGCTCGTGGTCGTGTGCTGTTTGTCGATCTGGCAAGGCTGCTCTTTGTCACAGAAGGCAGCGCTTGATCTGGAGTTGGCCAGTCAAAGGGACGGCTGGGTCCTGTGTCACTATGTCTCAGGAAACGCTCTCGTTGCTATAAAAGACAGAATAAATTTAGGAGAAAAATATCCTGTATAACTGACAAACACAACAAACACTAAAAAAAAAAAAAATCTCTGTGGTGAAATAAACATTTGAAATGGTAGCAAGTACTATTTCCTTAGATTAACTGCTTTTATGTCACCTTGAATAAAAGTTGTACTAAATGCAATCACATTACCTTCAAAATATTATGCACTTTTATTGGTTACTTGTATTGTCACACAACCTAACTGACTAGTTTCTTTGCAATATTTAATTTGTATTTATTATTTAATTGTTTTAATTAATTTATGTATTAATTAATTATTGTATATATATATATATATATATATATATATATATATATATATATATATATACACAATAATTATTATTATTATTGCATTATTATTTTATTATTATTTATACACACACACACACACACACACACACATATATATATATATATATATATATATATATATATAAATAATAATAATACAATATTAGACACACACATTACATATATAATATAAAATATAATATAAAATATTTTAGAATAGTTCTATTCTATGGCAAATGTTCAAATTTACTACATAAAATATTTGTTTATTTTTAATTTGTAACACATTATAACTTGGGAATTATATATATTATACGTTTTAAGAAATTATAATTTTTACTTAGCAAGGATGCATTAAATTAATGAAACATGACAGTAAAGACTAAATATTTCCATTTCAAATAAATGCTGTTAATGGCTGCTGAAAAATGCAGCTTTGCCAACACATTAATAAATTACAAAAATAAAAAACAAAATAATAGAAAACTTAAGTGGTAATAACATTTCACATTATTACTAATTTTACTGTATTTTTAAATCAAATGCAATTTAATAAAAAAAAAAGAAATGATCAAAGGAAAAAAAGAAAAGGGAAATCCCAAATATTTGAGAACAGGAATCTATTAACGCTGCACAGCATAATCTATAATACCACTATAATTAGCTCGATAATACAATTAATTAGGTAGGAAAGTGGCTTACAAAGTTCCCCCACTGGACCTATTCAGGAACTAAATAATTTGAGCTTCATAAATGGCCAAAGTTGCTTGAAATTAAATTCTATAATGAATAAACTAGCATCAGTGTAACTAAACTAATAAATGTGAGAATTTGGCTTGGATTTCAAGCTTTCAGCGCAGTATGAACCTGCTGAAATCAGCGAAGCTAAATCCAGAGAGACCAGCTGTTGCTTCAGGAGTTGCTTTAATAAGATTAAAAAGAATTTCTTTCGTTCTCTTAAAGCGTTTCAGACACAGCGGCTGAGACTGAAATCTAAATGGGGTTTACGACAAGCAAAGGCCTCCAAAAGTGTCAGTCAGCTGTTAAATCGGACATGTGCAGCGTGTGGGTGAGTATCAGAAGGGCTTTTCTCATCAGTAGGAGTTTGACAGTCCTCACACATGATCTCCAGCAGCTCCCCATGTCTAGACGAGTCTTATGCCGGATTTAATCTTGAGCTGTTCTGGCAAGATTTCATATTTTTAACCAAAACAATACCAAATTGTCCGGTTGTGAGGGCGAAGGCAAAAACAAAAAAGGATAAAGAAACTACAGCGCCAAACAGCTAGCAGGAACGCAGCCGGACACCAAAGATGCAGGTTTCTGATTCTTCTCAAACCTCCTTGGATGGGCACAGCTTGGCAAATTTTTCATGCCACATTTCAGAGCCAAAGCAGCATGGACCACACACACTTGCATAGAAACACACAGAGCTGGAGCTGGGAAATTGGCTACAGGCGGATAGCATTCATTAGTCAGAGCTATTAGCGGGCCAGCTCTCTCTCCGACTGCCAGAGTCTCTGCGTCCCAGCAGCCTCTAGTGAAGAGCTACTTCTCTGCCCCTCATCCAGAACATCACCACACACCGTGAAGCTTGGCCTCCATCAGCGTACTACACTGCACCGGCTATTCAAGCCGAAAACAATTTAGTGTCATGAAGAACGCTTCAAACTAACAAGTATAAGTAAACAGGGAGGATCTCTTATAGTATTAAGAGAGCAATAAAAGCACATTGTTTATATAAATAATATAAATAAAAACAGAGTGTGCCTCAAAAGCATTTAGACACATTTCAGTAGAAAACAAACTATCAAACCAGGTGGCATGTGGGGAAAAAAAAAATAAAAAAAAATGCACATTTAGAACTTTTTTTTTAATCACTTCACATTCATACTTTATTGTGGGATTTCAGTGGATGTATAAAGTCAGTCTCCCTCAAGTTCACAGATTCTAGAGGCCAAACTTTTGTGCTGTTTTTTTTCTGCAAAATAAATGTTGTTATTCATTGGTTACTGTATTAAATGTTATTTAATTAAATGTAATTGAATAAAAAGGTCAGTCATGGAGACAAAAGACTTAAAATGAGAAATGTGTAAACACAGAAACGTATGTAATAAGACATTTATTTAAAAAAAAATTATAATAATATCTTACTATATATATAGATATTATTACAATTAAAAAAAAAAAAAAAAAGTTTAACCCAATTTTTAATACCCATTTTTAAATATTTTATAACAAATTATTATTTTTTTGGTTTGCAAGGTATACTAAAATTTTACATTTTATATTATTTTTAAATATATATATATATATATATATATATACACATATAATATATATTTAAAATACAATTTATTACTGTGGCAGAGCTGAATTTTCAGGAGAAAAACATTTATATATCTATATCTATCTATATATTATCTATATATTATATCTATCTGTCTATATTATCTATATTATATATATAATTTTTTTATTGTAATAAAATCTTACTATACTATTTTTTTTCTGTATTTTAAACAAATTAAGCATTAAGAGATAAGAAAGCTTAAGAGACTACTTTCAAAAACAAACAAACAATAAATCTTACCAAATCCATGCTTTTGAATTTTAGTGTACATACAAAATATATCAAAGTTTCTCATCCATTTCTGGATGTAGCAATGTACAGAAGAATTAGATACTCACAGTATGTGGAGAGAAGGGCAGTAGGGCTGAGTTGGGTGCAGAGGCGATGATAAAAACCTCATCTGTGCCTACTTCTAATTCAGTCAGACCACTGGAGAACTGCTCTAGAGCGGCCTTCTCGGACAAGTCACATGCTCCATTTACTGAAGACCCACAGTGAACATATGGAATGTCATATTTATAAAATGACTTCAAATACTTCATGTTAACATGCAAATATAAAGGTGAAAAACCTCAGCTCAGTCAATCACTGTTTATTTGAAGGTTAAAAGGAAACATTTAAGTACTTCAGCTGGTATGATTGGACTAAGCTAAAGAGAGGGGGTATTTCAGATTTAGAGCTTAGTATAAAGCCAATGTCCCTTTTAAGTAAACCTTACTGGATTATGGGCTTGACTTCTCATGACTTCATAGTTTTGTGTTTGGGAAATATATACAGTATATAGCTAAACCATTTTAAAAGGTTACTGCTGAACTTTCACAAAATCATATTTTCGTACCTTAAGTCACATTAATCCTCAACAAATACAGGTAAAGGCTGGATCCAAATATTTAGGACTGAAAGTAACAGTTATTTATCATTACTACTAATGATGCTACAATGAAAAAAATATATACAGATAGATAGACAGACAGACAGACAGACACACTGACAGGCATCTGAGAATGGCTCGATTTGAAAAAGGGGATATTATTTTTACAGATTAATTAACAACCACTGCCTTAATTTTTATCATTATAGGGTAGATGTGTACATACACTGCCAACACACATTAATGTTCAAACAACATGTAAAAATGAACTTTGCATCCGATGACCCCTTTAACATGAACTAAGAATGAACAATACTTCTACAGCATTTATTAATCTTAGTTAAATGTTAATTTTAGCATTACAAATGCATTATTAACAATGACACCTTACTGTAAAGTCTTACCAATATACTTAAATATATTGTATTATGCTAAAGTGTAACTATTGCAAGTATACTTTAGGTTCACTTTAAATATATTGCATTTAAAGACCAATATTATTCAAAAATCATAAAATCCTTATTAATAGTGATATTAAAACACATTTCATATGCATTGTGAAATACTCCAAATAAAGTGTAATTCTTAAGTAATATGTCAATATATTTGTTTGTTTGTTTGTTTGAAGTATGCTTAGAATAAAATAAATGTATTTTACATAAATTATGACATTAAAAAAACGCAAAGGACAAATGCACCTAATGTTGTTTCAGCAGAGACATATAAAAGAAATGGCATTAAATTGCCTCAAGTCTGTTTGTATTATTTATTTAAACACGCCGTTTACATTCAATTATGTTTCCTTTTTAATTATAACATTTAATAATTACTTCCACGTGCTTTGAATATAAGAGGAAATTCATTTTTCAGTGAGCTACACCGTAATGGAGCTCTGGTAGTCTTGTTATACTGTTTCTGAATTACAGTAATTTGTCCTTTGATCTGTTCCTAAACAAGACTAATTATTCTCAATGTATAGGTTCAGAAAGGGGACAAATGAACTCCACAGCTTTAGCAAAATGAACCCAGTGACCCCCAAGTTCCCCGATCTGACAACATCAATGAAGAAAACAATAAATCTGGGGGAGAGAGAAAGGAGGGATAGAGAGAGATAGAGTATTGAAGGAGTGATGTGAAAGGGAAAACAGAATGAGGCAGAGGGACAGATAAAGAGCCACTAAGCACCTGTATGGAACAGACTGCGGTTGACGGAATGGTTGTTGTTGTCGTTCAGTGCACCCGGCTGCTGCTCCAAACGATTGGGAGAAACCATCTGCAGCTCACTCACATCTGCCGCTGAATTTAACACTCCTTCTGGAACCTACAGCACAATAGCTCACATTATTTCTACATGAGTATACAAAATAATAATTCGCCAAAGCACCAAATGACAGCACAAACTGGCTTTGGCAGGTGAATACCCACCACTAAACTGAGAGACAAAATCACTATGTGCATTCACACTTTTGTGTGAGAGATCAAGTCTGCTTATCTATATTATACACAGGCACACATTTAAATATATAATATGCAATGGGTAATTTTTAGGATTTAAATAAGTCGGTACAAACTCCTCCTCATCTTTCATAAAGGTGGGGCCCATCTCAAAGAAGAACATGTCTATATGTTTACCTCTGAGCTGATGGAGGAGGAAGCATTGGCTCCTTTTGCGCACAGTTTCGGCCTGGGAAAACAGCAGAACACAAGTAACATCATCTTGTTTGCTTTTAATTACTGTTATTGGTCATCAAGCGTTCCATTAAATAAATGTTTATTTCTCTCAGCTCAATGACACTAAAATGTCTGCTATAAAATCTGGAGTACACCAGGATAATTTTGTAGGAGCTTGTTGAAGGGGGAACTGGATATTTTATCTGTCCGATTCATGCTGTAAAATTTACTGCAATTGCATGACCTCTAGGAAGGTCATGTCTTTGGTAAAGAAAACATAATTTCATTCACTGATGAAATTCAACCTGACAGTGATACTGGCCCAGTATGTTACCACACAGGGAACAGTTGAAAATATTTTTATAGGCCTTGCACAGTCACAAAAAAGGTACAGTTCTGTCGCGGTAACCTAAGGTACAAAGTGAAAAGGTAAAAATATGTTCTAATACTAATATGTACCAACAAATGTACCAACCTGTATCTTTAAGGTACCAATATGTACTTTCAAAGTACTAAAAATGTACCTTTAAGGTACTAATACGTACTGTTTAGGGGTAGGTAAGGTACAAAGATGTACCTTCTCACTTCTGTACCTTAGGGTACCGCCCCAGCGACAGAACTGTACCTTTTTTTCTGAGAGTGCCTGCTCCATATATACAAGTAAACATAAATACAAGTACACTTATTTGCAAAAGTGCTTACTATACTTTCTAAATTTTATTGTTAAATGCCAAAAACAAGACTACTTTCAGTGTATAAACAAACAAATTCTGTTTGTAACAGGGAACAAAAAACAGAAATCGCCCTGTTCACGTGTTATTAAAATCTGTCTTTAATGTGAATGGATCACCTAAGATGTACACTACCAGTCAAAAGTTTTTGAACAGTAAGATTTTTAAAGAAGTTTCTTCTGTTCACCAAGCCTGCATTTATTTGATCCAAAGTACAGCAAAAACAGTGCAATTTTGAAATATTTTTTACTACTTAAAATATGTTTTCTAATTGAATTTTTTAAAATGTAATTTTTTCCTGTGATTTAAACGCTGACTTTTAGCATCATTACTCCAGTCTTCAGTGTCACATGATCCTTCAGAAATCATTTTAATATTCTGATTTGTTGCTCAAAAAACATTTATTATTATTATTATGTTGAAAACATTGATAGTAGTAGTAGTAGTAGTAGTAATAATAATAATAATAAATATCGCTTGAACAGCAAATCAGCATATTAGAATGATTTATGAAAGATCATGTGACATTGAAGACTGGAGTAATGATGCTAAAAATTCAGCTTTGATCACAGGAATAAATTACATTTTAAAATATATTCAAATAGGAAGCAGTTATTTTAAATGGTAAAAATATTTCGCAATATTACTGCTTCTACTGTATTTTATATAAAAAAAAAAAAAATGCAGGCCTGGTGAGCAGAAGAGAATTCTTTAAAAAAAACAAAACAAAAAAAACATTAAAAAACTTTTGACTGGTAATGTATGTTAATACCTGGTGTAAACAGAGCCAATGAAAGGCACTGGCACTCAGTAACCCTGGGGTTTATAAATCAGTTCTGTGAGCGTCAAAAGTCACACTGTTATTCCCATTAGGAGCCACAAAGAATGAATCTTACATGATGAATTCTTTGAAACGCCATGTTTGTGTTTTACCAAACAAATGAAACATCTTTGTGGACAATGGTCTCTCGTTCTCTCTATTCTACCCTTTCTCTCTGCTTCTTATATTTCTTCTGCTTTCTTTTCTTTGTATTGTGTGACTGCACCTCGCTTTTGTGCGTTTAGTTTATTGCCAGGTGCGGCATGAACATGCTTAGGTATGAATAGCGTTATAACATCAAAGTGTTTCCGAAAAAAGGAGAAGAAAGACTTGATTTAAGCTGCCAACAATGGTGAAAAATACCACCAGCTGTGTCAACACCAACTCACATGACTTACATTATCACGGACATGCTATTGTTTATGCGACAACTGACTAAATCTAAAGTGAACGAATGAGAGAAAAATGGTGATACTGACAGCTAGTTATGGACTAAAACTGTCTTCAGGACAGGACTTTTATCAAATATATGAAGTTTGGTGTAGATTGAACATGGTATGTTTGATGTAGTGTAAAGCATGCCATATCCTGTCACCAACAGGTGGCGCTATGGCTATACCTGCATATTGGCCTTTACATGTCTACAGGCCAGGACTCTTACTAAACGCGAAGTTCGGTGCAGTTTGGACATTGCATGTTTAAGTTAATGTAAAAAAAGTCATTTACTGTTGCCAGCAGGTGACGCTATGATTATAACAGGATATTGGGCTTCAGATGTGTTCAGGCCAGGACTATCGAATGTGTGAAGTTTAGGGCAAACAACGGCTTGCAACGACTTTTCCCATGGCGAAACACTGAACTTTGTCAGGCCACCACAGACACCCCCTTTAAAGAAAACTCAAGATCTTTGCAATTTAACATCACAAAAGCCTGTAGAGTAGACTGACCAAATACAATGTTGATGTCATTAAATCTCTAGGAGGAGTTTGTTGCAGCATAAAACATGTCACTTCCTGTTGCCAGCAGGTGGCGTTATGACTACAACACCTTAAAATGGCAAAAACGGCACAAAACTTTAAAAATAACCAGAAAATTAAAAATAACAGACTTCCTGTTGGGTTTCGGACTTCATACCGGTGGACTTTTCTGTAGTTATTGGTGTGTCACATGTGTCTACCAAATTTCATACATGTATGTTAAACATCGTTCGGGGGCACTTTGTTGAAATTTTAAAGGTGGTGCCATTGAGCTATTTTGTCACACACTTCTGAAACCCATATCAGATGTAAAATTTTACCACTTTTGGCGTGTGTGCAAAGATTCATGAGTTTTCAAGCATCTTTAGGCCCTCAAAAATGTGATTCATTTTGGAAAAGAAAAAGAAGAAACTGAGCAATTCCGATAGGCCCTAATTATATGTAAGTTTGGGGTCAGTAAGGTTTTTTGTTATGTTTTTGAAGGAAATCTCTTAAGCGCAAACAAGGCTGCATTCATTTAATCAATAATACAGTAAAAACAGTAATACTGTAATTGTATTGTAAGGATGTCACATGGACTATTTTAAAGATGTCCTTACTACCTTTCTGGGCCTTGGTAGTGGTAGTCGCGTTGCTGTCTATGCAGGATCAGAAAGCTCTCAGATTTCATCAAAAATATCTTAACTTGTGTTCTGAAGATGAACAAAGGTCTAATAGGTTTGGAACAACATGAGGGTGAATAATTAATGACAGAATTTTCATTTTTAGATGAACTACAGGTTTGCATGGCGACTGCATGGGAATTTTCTGTAATCCTAGATCAACTGCAAATAAATCTCTCCACCTGTAAAAACTTCCTTACCTGAAAATCACACAAAGGATGCCAGCCATGGCAACAGCAAATACAACTGTTCCACTTACAGCACCGAGCAGTGCACCAGCTCTGCTGTCCGAGGTCAATAGCGATCTCTGTCGCTGGCTTGTGGCTGCCTGTGTTTGATTCTGATAATGGAAGAGGAGAGCGAAACCACGGCCCCAGTGGGTAGTGGTAATCAACTCCATAATGACCTCCACCATGTCATCATCAGACCCAAACACCAACTGGCTGCTAGAGGGGCGTCTGGAGCCACAGAATCGTGAGGAGAAGGTGATGAGATCAGATATGTAGAGGACATCATGGGGACAGGCATCAATCAAAGGTGGCTGAGTCTCAGGGCTCACAGCATCATCCGTTTCTATGGCCGTACGTGGACTTGTGGAGATAAAGTCGCTGGCTGCTCTTGATGCCTGAAGTGAAACGGAATTTCTGTTTTCAACTGGAAGAGACGCTTGGGGAGCCGAGGGGGAATCGGAAAGCATTTTGGCAGAATTGGAAACTTTGGTCATCTCCATTTTGGTGGACTGTTCTTGGATCACCACTTGTTTGACGTCCTCTCTGTGTGTGGACTGGGGTTCCTTTGGACTCCCAAGGCTTTTTGACACTAGCAAGCCACTATCGTTTGGTACCTCATCCACAACAGCATCTGATGTGGTGGGATATCTTGCAGGATTGTCGTGACTCTCAAAGACATCAAAATCAAACATCTCCAAGATTAGCTGATGACCAACAGGTATAAAGAACTGCCACACACAGTGAGTTCCAGATGAATAGTTATATGGGAAGCCAGGTGACAGAATGAGGCCCTGTACGTCCACAACATCCACCTTGGCGCCACAATCAAAGTAAACCTAAAGACCAAAGACCAAAAAAAATAAAAGAGCATCAGAAGCATTTTCACTATCACTGCCTGATTACAAACAGGCCCATGAGATCTAGTTGCTGACATGTTAAATGTGATTTTTTTAAGAACACTGGGATGCCTCAGCAGACTTTCAAGGGGGCCTTAAAAAGATAGTTCACCCTAAAATGAAAATTAGCCCATTATTTACTCACTCTCCAGGCATGCTAGGAATATATGATGAGTGCAATCAAATTTATATTAAAAGTTATCCTGGCACCTTCAAGCTTTAGAATGGCATAGGCGGGTATTTCGATTCATGAGTCCAAAACAAGTCAAAATCTCAAGGTGGAGAAGCCAAAACAAAACAGCAGTCATGAATTATAAGTTCAAAACAAGGATTTGTAAAGAAAAATGTTGGAAGATTTCGATATAAACCAAGAGGAGACCGGTTTTCCTTTGCTTCCTTTGCTCCTGTAAACAAACGTTGGTTTTCACGAGACTCACAGGCTCATGCGCAACGCCGACCAATTACATCATCCGCCCGGAGCTGCTTCCATGTACAACTGTTAGCACAAGTTAGATTAAAGTGATTATTATGTTTTGGATATGAATATTTTTCTTACAAAAATGCATCAGTTAACTACAGAATCCCACAAAGAGCTGTGTGAAGCACATTTTTATTATGGATGGATGCACTTTATTGGACTTGTTTTGGACTGATGAAGAGAAACACCCGCCCACTGCCATGATAGAGCTTGGAAGTGCCTGGATAAGTTTTAACTCCAATTGCATTCGTCTGAAAGAAGGAAGTCACACCTAGGATACCTGGAGGATGAGTAAATAATGGGCTAATTTTTATTTTTTTGGGTGAACTAACCCTTTAAGATGACTTTAATTATATAACTAAGACAAAACAAGCTTAGCTGAATAACTAACTAAAATTCTAAAAATTTTAGATGTACCCCCTCAACAATGGTTTGTCTCCTTTTAAGAAGTATAGTTCTCAGAGAGTAAAACCTGGATATACGGAGGTAACCGAATCTAAAAAAATGTGACTACTAGACCTAATCTAAAAAATGTGATTACTAGACTTGGAAAAGTCATGTGCATTACATCAATAAACTTTTAAACCCAATGGGCAATTTTATAATGAATAAACATTTTAATAGTTATGCCAATGTGTAAAACATTTAATTAGATAAAAATTAAATTAGATTTTTTTTTATATGAGACGTATAAAGAGGCATAGAAATCAATTTGTTAAAAGTGTGGGAGCCCTGAAGGACACCAAGTTCCTAAAAATTTTGGAATCATGAAATGTAATTATTTTAATTATAATTATTGTAATTACTTAAGAGATTACTCTAATTACACAGAGATTATATAAGTCTTGAAAACAAAATTAGGGCTTGGAGGCCTTTAAATATTATTGTGAAAAAAAAAAAAAAAAACGGGGCTTAAAGCTGTACGACACATTAAAAAAAAATACAATCAGTTATATTTAATAAAAAATAAAAAATAAAAAAAAAAGTCCTGACTCTTTCTAGCTTTAGAATGGCAGTGAATAAGTGTTGAGATTTTTTGTGCATCTATCCATCATAGAAAGTACTCCACACAGCTCCAGGGGTTAATAAAGGCCTTTTGAAGTGAATTGATGTGTTTGTGTAAGAAAAATAACCATATTTAAAACTTTATAAACCACAATCTCTAGCTTTGTTTACAGCAAAGGAAAACCAGTCTTGACCCCTCTTGGCTTACACTGAAATCCTCCGACATTTTTCTTTACAAATTCCCTTTTGTACTACTAAATCATGATCTGTGTTTGGTTTTGCTCACTCCACTGTGCTTCCTTGTTTGTCAGTTTTTACCGGAGTTTACGTTATGCCTACGTCCTACATCATCTGCTGAAACGCTACTCTTTCATAAACGTGCGTACAACAGTTAGTGGAACCTAAAGATCACAGTTTATAAAGTTTAAAAATATGGATATTTTTCTTTAAAAGAAAAATTGGACTTTAAATTGGACTTTAAAATCTCAACGCCCATTCATTGCCATTATAAAGCTTAAAAGAGCCAGGACATTTTTTAATACAACTCTATCTGTATTTGCTGAAAGAAGAAAGTTATATACACCTAGGATTGCTTGAGACGGAGTAAATCATGGGGTAATTTTCATTTTGGGGTGAACTATCGCTTTAAATAGTAAAATTCATCTTCCGTGACTATTTGCAACACTTTCATGTTCAAAGCCTTGCATAACCCTGGAGTGAAAGGCGGGTTGACTTTATAGCAACACATTTAAAGATAGCATGGTAGCAAAGGAACGACATAAAGATTAAACAGAGGACATTTCTGCACCACTTGAATGTAGATTATGATAAACATGCTCAAAGAAATTTATAATACATTTAATAGCAGTGAAGAATCAGCAGACTGTTCGAGATAATTCTTCCCAGAACCTGAGCGTCAGGCGTTAGCGCTACGGTCCTAAAACATCTTAATAGGCTGTTGTAGTTCTACCATCAAAAGTTCAAGAGGATGGCATGAGTTCAACAAACCAACGGGAAAGTCTTTGGCGCTGTTCTGGTTCATTCGACACAACATTAAACATAGGTAAACAATTTTGGCAGTCATAGTTGGTCTGCAGTAAGTCGCTAAGTGCTAGAAAGCTACGTAAAGCGTTGCCCTAATGTGATCGTTTCAGAGCAATAACAACAGACGGCTGTGAAAGAAACCCACTGAGCAACAAAACTAAATGTTCTGTTCAGAAAATTAGCTTCGGTCTGCCTCTCCCAAACTGAACTATTCAACCCTTCCCTTCATCGGGTATCAAAGCTGGATATGCTGGCTGCTTTGCTAACCCCAGGGAGGTATTCCTTCAGACATGCTGTTCGTAATATCTCACAGGTGTGCAGGATGAGGGGACCTCGGTATAATTGGAGGCAGATGGGAGTTGGGGCTAGACCACTCCAAACCAGACCTTGGCAGGGGCCTGTTTGTTTATTGGGCTTCCTGTTGGCACTGGTTCTGGACGGTGGGAGGGAATAAAAGAACTGCAAGACCTCACCAACGCCAGACAGGTAACAAGCCTAGCCTCAAGTGACAGCATTATGCAGGACAAAAAGCAAAATTAAAGTAAAGATGAGATACAAAGCGAGTCAGTTTACTTTCTAAAGGTACATTCCTAGTCTTATTGTCATGATTTATTAGTGAACAAGACATGTTTGTCTCCATAATCTTTCATCAAAATGTTAAAACATCCACTGCCTCTGAAACTTTTCAACTGGCATCACCAGAGAATGAAAATAAATGTTAGTCAACAATCAAATATGACCAGATATTGGACAAACAGCCAAATATGACCAAAAATGCAGCAGCTCATAGGGTTACTTCACCCAAAAACTGATGTCACATGGTCTATTTTAATGATGTCTTTAATTTTAATTGTCTTAATTTTAATTATCTTTTTAGTGCCTTGAATGAGTCAGTTGCATTGCTGTCTATGCAGGGTCAGAAAGCTCTTGGATTTCATCAAAGATATCTTAATTTGTGTTCCAAAGATTAACAATAGTCCAAAGGTTTGGAACGACATGACGTAATGTTGGTTAATATAATAAAAGCTGTAATAATTGTAACAAAAAAAGAGAGATTTTAAAGACAATTGTGACCATGGACCACAAAACCAGGTAAAGATCATGTTCCTTGAAGATATTTTGTAAATTTCCAAATTTAATATATTTATAATATATATATATATATATATATATATATATCAAAAAGTAATAACAAACCATACATCAATGGAAAGCTTTTTTTTTTTTTTAAACTGACCCTTATGACTGGTTTTCTGGTTCCAGGTCACAATTGAGGGAGAATTGCTTACTGAGGGTGAATTTGGCCATCATCCATATTGTTGTTCCCAGAAATGAGAGGCTCAAATGAACTTCAAATATAAGTTTTTTCCCTCTTCATGTCAATTGTATGTAAACTCACTTTTGGTTTGATTCTAATATGTAACATCCACTTTTCACAATATAATCTATTCCTGATGGATAAAATCAAGTCACCGTATATTTAGAAATCTGTATTGCATTATATGCCAATAGTGATAGCTCAAAATGAGAAAAGCACTTTGAAATAAAAAAAAGTTTGCATAGCTGTAACTCAAGCAGCATTATAGAAGAACTATTATAGATATTATAATTTCCTTTAAGATTTTGATTGTTTACAAACTTAATTTTAAGGTGCAATGTGTTTTGTTTCCAGAGATTTGGGGATTTCAGTGTGGCCCCATGAGTAAATTGTTAAATTGTACACATTTTCAGTGTTCAAAAACCAAATGTGGGTAACTTTTCATAAGCTGATACTTTTTTCTTTTAAAGAGGAACAACTGAAAAATCAAATACACTTGAAACTAAAAATGTATCTTGTTTCCTTCTCTCAAAACAACTGCATAGACCATACCTGAGTTCCATAAATATAATTTTTCCAAGGTTTGTGTACCTGTAACTTAAAGGATTAGTTCACTTCCAGAATAAAAAAAATTCCTAATAATTTACTCACCCCCATGACATCCAAGATGTCCATGTCTTTCTTTCTTCAGTCGAAAATGAAGGTTTTTGAGGAAAACATTCCAGGACTTTTCTCCATATTGTGGTCTCCAATGGGAGCCAATGGGTTGAAGGTCCAAATTGCAGTTTCAACACAGCTTCAAAGGGTTCTACATGATCCCAGCCAAGGAATAAGGGTCTTGTCTAGCGAAACGATCTTTTTTTGGAAAAAAAAAAAAAAAAATGTACATACTTTTTAACCACAAATGCTCATCTCGCACTAGCTCGACCTCATGCATTACACAATCACGTTGGAAAAGTCACACGCAGTTAGTTCTTCATCTGCGAAAAACTCCATCTCATTTTCTCCTCAAACTTCAAAATCGTAGACGATCTTTAGCTGCGATCGTGTAGAGCCCTTTGAAGCTCCACTGAAACTGCAATTTGGACCTTCAACCCATTGAACGCCATTGAAGTCCACTATATGGAGAAAAATCTGTGAATGTTTTCTTCAAAAACCTTCTTCAAAGAACTCTTTTTGGCTGAAGCTAGAAAGCTATGAACACCTTGGATAACATGGGAGTGAGTAAACCTTCAGGAAATTTTCATTTTGGAAATGAACTAAACCTTTAAATATTCTAGTTATCTCAAAATGATTTTATAATTGTGGTTCTTAATAAGCTTTTTATTTGGTGTGTTTATTTTAGGCCCCTATATGGTTCAATGCCATAGATACAGGGATCTCAATGCAGCTCAATGCATGTTCAAATTGTTGAATTCTACCCAATTTCATTGGTCGAAAACCAAATGTGGGTCATACAGGTATATTTATTGTATTTAAAAGAAAATGCTCATCCATGACATATATATTATGCTTTTCATCATTATTTATGCTTGTCTTTTTTCAGAAGAATATAAACAAAATCAAAGATGCCACATAATCTTTCAGCTATGTACAGTATTTGTGCCCCAACCCCAGTCCAAAATTCAATCTTGTTGGAGGACAAAGCAAAATAGTCCAAAAGTCACTGTGAAATGGACAAGGCCACAGTAAATAATCTCAGCTTGACAAGGTCAAAATAAGTTTCAGCTTCATACTGCCTTGTTTGTTCTGCGTACACTTCTACCCTTGATTCTCGCCCCATGTTTTTCTCCATTCAGGCCATTTATCAAACAGAGATCTGTTAGTCAAAACCTCATGCTGTCCAGAGTTTTCATGTGCTACTACACTAATAATTGCATGCCTGACATTTGAGCCGGTCAAATGCCACTCACTGCTGGGATGTAAAGTAAGCCGATATCAGGTTAGCACAACAGGGAAGTTGAGCAATGCACATGAATATGAGAGACAGAGAACAAACGAAACTGGAACAAGAGGTGAAAAAAGGTTCAGGACAAGCATGTAGGGCTACTCCAAGCAGAAACAGGGGAAATGCAATTGCTTAAGGCCCATGTTTGTGTTTGTCATTCAACCAAACCACTGCCATCACCAACTGCCCACAGAAAGCCATTTGGTTTAACACGATCATGTCTAATTCCAAAAGACAACAAAAAAGAAAACTTTGGCAGTGATTTGCAAGATTTTTGTAAGTACCTCCCTCTCTATCCAAACAAATGGAACTGGGTCATTACCGTGGCTCCACCATAATACTGGACTATCTGCTGGTTAGGGCAGTGTACCATGCATGGTAGACTTCACATGAATGGCGTCCAAAGTACCACAGTGCAGAATAGGAAATGGGACATTCTTATAATGCCAAACATCCCAGCTCTGTTACATCATCGTCCCGCACTGGCATGGCGTAATTAATAAAGTTGTCTTTTCTCCCACAGGGGACACTGGAAGGCTGTTTGGTTAGATAGAATTTTAATGAAACTAGGGTAATAAGTAGGAGGCATTTACATAAGGTCCCGCTGGTTATCGCGCCCCAGTTGTGCTACATCAAAAGAGAGCTGACGACCCCCTTACTCCTCTGCCAATCACTCACACAATACGCACTCGCATACATCAATGACAGATCATTCAAAGTCATTCACTAGTCAGCTGAGTATCATACAAAATCCACGCCTTTTAAAGTCAACATAAAATATCACAACTGATCAATTTACTTTCTTAATACAATGGGTTTTGAGTCTTACTTATATCTTTTAGCATGGGGAAAAACAATGTCACTTAACCTTTTTAATGTTAATTTGACCCGCAACACAAAATTGAGTTGTCAGAAATAGTGGAACCTAGGATGAGTTATTTGTAACAATTTCAAATTTTAAAATCAAATTTACAATCTTTTTCATTAGTTTTACACAAACAAAAAGTTAATAATGTTTATAATATTCTTATTTTTTAGCAAAAGTAAAAAAAAAAAAAAAATTTTTGGTTGTAATATGTATTAAAGGAAGTATTAAAGGATTAGTTCTCTTCCAGAATACAAATGTCCTGATAATTTACTCACCCCCATGTCATCCAATATGTTCATGTCTTTTTTTCTTCAGTCAAAAAGAAATTAAGTATTCTGAGGACAACATTCCAGGATTTTTGTCCATATAGCGGACTTCTATGGTTTCCAACAGTTACTTCTAGAACTTCAGAACTTCTAAATTGCTTCAGAACCTCTAAATTGCAGCTCTAAATGATCCCAGACGAAGAATAAAGGTCCTATCTAGCGAAACGATTGGTAATTTTTCTTCACGCATTCCACATCACATTGGAAAAGTCATGTGCACTTAGTTCTTCGTCTTTGTACTTTAGTTAAAAATGGTAGGGCAGGGCGAAAAACTCCATCTCATTTTCTCACCCAACATCGTTGTTTCACCTTATTTTGTAAAGTATTTTAACTTTCTTTTCACATTTGCGTTGTAAATACTGGGTTGGTACTTTCGCCTACATCATATGTGAGTCATTACGAAATGCATGAGATCGAGCGAGTGCTTTTCTTAGAAAATGACTAATCGTTTCGCTATATAAGACCCTTTTTACTCAGCTAGGATAATGTAGAGCCCTGTGAAGCTGCATTAAAACTTCAATTTGGAAGTTCAAACCAATAGAAGTCCACTATATGGAGAAATATCCTGGAATGTTTTCCTCAAAAACCTTAATTTCTTTGCGACTGAAGAAATAAATACATGAACATCCTGGATGACATGGGGGTGAGTAAATTATCAGAACACTTTTATTCTGGAAGTGAACTTATTCTTTAATGTTAAATGCTTAAATGTTCGACCCAGAATTCAACACTGAAGGGGTCATCGGATGCCCATTTTCCACAAGTTGATATGATTCTTTAGGGTCTTAAAGGAGAAGTTCACTTCCAGAACAAAAATTTACAGATAATTTACTCACCCCCTTTTCATCTAAGATGTTCATGTCTTTCTTTATTCAGTCGTAAAGAAATTATGTTTTTTGAGGAAAACATTTTAGGATTTTTCTCCATATAGTGGACTTCTATGGTGTCCCCAAGTTTGAACTTCCTAAAAGCAGCTTAAATGCGGCTTCAAAGGGCTCTTCTCTAAAAAAAAAAAAAAAAACCTTGAATTTATACAGTATACTTTTTAACCTCAAATGCTCATCTTTTCTAGCTCTGTGTGAACTCTGTGTATTCCTGTTCAAGACAGTTAGTTCAAAAAACTCCCATCTCATTTTCTTCTCCAACTTTAAAATCATCTACATCACTGCAGAAGCACCGACCCAGTGTTTACAAAGTGAACATGCAAAGAAGATCAAACGCCTTTTACAAAAGAGGTAAAATAGCAATGTAGGACGATTTTAAAGTAGGAGAAGAAAATGAGATGGAATTTTTTCAACCTACCATAGTTCACGCAGAGTTAGACAAGATGGGCGTTTAACGTTAAAAAGTATATAAATTGTAACTTTTTTTTAGAAAATAACCGATCGTTTTAGATAAGACCCTTCTTCCTCAGCTGGGATCGTTTTTGAAGCTGCACTTAAACTTCACTTTGGAAGTTCAAAGTGTTTTCCTCAAAAAACTATTTCTTTACAACTGAAAAAAAAAAAAACCAGACATGAACATCTAGGATGACAAGGGGGTGAGTAAATTATCTGTAAATTTTTGTTCTGGAAGTGAACAACTTCTTTAATGAAAGGTCTCTATAGTTAAAATTTCTCAATGGTAGTGTAAAACAACAACATTTTTACCTTGTCAAAATCTACTCTTTTCCCAGCAATCTGTTTTGTTGCATGACTCTTTAAATTCTAATGAGCTCTGCTCACCCCAGCCCTCTCTTATGTGGGGTGATGAACCAGCCGGTTTACTTTAGCCGCAAAACTTACTAACTAGCCACAACACCAGCTCACTCAGGGCGGATCTAAGGTAAGACGGCCATGTCAATCAACAGTTGTGGGAGCGGCTTTGGTCTGTGTGACACCACACAGCCAAAAATCAGAGAATGGCTTGATTTCAAAAAGGGGATAATATTTACATAAAAAAAAAAAAAAATACCACTGGGTGGATTTTTATCATTATAGGGTGGTTGTGAACACACTGCAAACACACATTTATGTGCAAACTACATGTAAAAGTGAATTTTGCATCTGATGACCCCTTTAACACAGGGTTAAAGGAGAAGTTCAGTTCCAGAACAAAAATTTACAGATAATTTACTCACCCCCTTGTCATCCAAAATGTTCATGTCTTTCTTTCTTCAGTCGTAAAGAAATTATGTTTTTTGAGGAAAACATTTCAGGAATTATCTCCATATCGTGGACTTCAGTGGTGGACTTCGCGTTTGATCTTCTTTGCATGTTCACTTTGTAAACACTGGGTCGGTACTTCTGCAGTGAAGTTGCTGAAGAAAACGAGATGGGAGTTTTTCGACATACCCTAACTGTATTGACTGTATTGAACCGGAAAAAGAGTTCATGCAGACTTAGACAAAACGTTTGAGCAGTTGAGGTTAAAAAGTATATAAATTGTCAATTTGTTTTGAAAATGACCGACTGATTTGCTAGATGGGACCCTTCTTCCTTGGCTGGGATCGTTTAGAGGCATTTGAAGCTGCATTTAAACTGCATTTTGGAAGTTCACACTTGGGGGCACCATAGACGTCCACTATATGGAGAACATTCCTGAATTTTTTTTAATCAAGAAACATTTATCCACTGAACAAAGACACAAACATCTTGGATGACAAGGGGGTGAGTAAATTATCTGTAATTTTTTGTTCTGGAAGTGAACTTCTCCTTTAAGGAGGTGTTCAGGAGTAAAGTAGCCCTCCACAATCAACTGAAATAACGTTCAGGTCTGACACACCAACTTTTCATTTTCCAGTCAATTCCCAAAAGATAATAAAAAGAATCACTCTACATTTTTTTTCTCATTATAACAACCTGTTTCACTCAAAAAATACATCACATTGAAAAGAAAAAAAAGGAAAGAAAAAGTTCAACTCAAACTTAAGAATAAGTGTAATGTCATCCTGTTACTTGCCACTTACCTTACTTTACTATTTTTTTACCTAACAACTGCAATTTTAAATAGCACAGCATGATTTAGTTAAGAAAATATGAAACACAAAGATAACAGTGGAACATGAATATGGCAAGGGAGCAGTACTCAAGAAATGAGGGCGCAATAAACCCTATGGGCAGATTAGAGAAACACTATAAAGAAGACGGCAGGTATAAAATGATACTAGGTGATATGAGCACGTAGCCAACACAAGCATCCGGAAAATGACAATACATGAGAGCCATGGGGCTTTCCCGTAGATTATATATGCAGACACAGATGTTGATCTAATGTTACAATGATCACAGTTTACCACAGTAAACGCAAAACAGTGCAAAGCAAAGCAATGTACGCATGCAATTTTGTGCAAAAAAGTTAAATTATTTTTTATTTATTAGTATCCTTTATTTTTCTGTGGAGTTTTATTCTATTTGAATTACAGGATCTATTCCTTCTGCTGATGCAACAGCAACTCATGAACTGAAAAACAAGACTCTTGCACTTTTAACACTAACAAACTGTAGCTGACTCACTGAATGAGTGCGAGGAAGACAGTGCCAGATAAACTCACAGCTGTCGCAGAGAACAGCAGATCTTGCAGTACGGGCTGCAAAGTGAAAAACACTATGCTGAAACTTCCTTTTGTATTGATTGGTTACACACATCTATCCCTTCTTTCCCCCTTACAGTAAACATATCACTTCACATCACATGTTATTGTCACTTTTACAATAATTAATTCTCGGCTTGTCTCACCAACATTATCTGTGCTTAACAGCTTTGAATAGAAAAATGTGACTCATTATGAAATGTGAGAAGTCAAGTAAGCTGTTAAACTGAAAGTTCATATATAGTTCTTTTCCTCGTCTCTTTTGTACTGTAGTGTTTTCACAACAGAGGTTTCAGAGATAATATGAGCTGACAATATGACTACTGAAATTGTGCAAGCTGAGAGCTTAAGCCCCTTTTGCCACACACACACACTCTCAAATGCACAAACACCCCTGTGAGTCCCCCATAAACATGCTATGGGCCCCTGTAAGGGGGCTGGAAGAGGAGCACGGCTATTTATTGGTTGTGAAAAGTGAGACTGTTCCAGGCACTATCGAGCCCAGAGCACAGAGAGCCCGTGATGATGTGTTACAACCGGTTACATCAGTCATAGCTTGCCACTGCACACTGAGGCCAGAAGGACCGGAATATGACAATATTACACGGTAATATTTGATGAAAAGAGCAGTGGTAGCTGCTGAACTTCACAGAAAACAAAAAATCTTGAAACACAGGAAAATGTAATAATTAATATAGTAAATAAAACCACTAAATATACACTAATGATCAATACAAATTAACCCTTGAAACATGCAAGAATGTAAAAAGTAAGACAAGGACAAGTAAACAGTAGTTTACTAAAAGTGAAGGGAACCAGCTTAAAGAAGAAGTCCACTTCCAGAACAAATATTTACAGACAATATACTCTGCCCCTTGTCATCCAAGATGTTCATGTCTTTTTTTCTTCAGCCGTAAAGAAATTATATTTTTTGAGGGAAACATTTCAGGATTTTTCTCTATATAATGGACTTATATGGTGCCCAATTTTGAACTTCTAAAATGCAGTTTAAATGCGGCTTCAAGTGATCCCAAATGCGGTTGTAAACAATCCCAGCCGAGGAAGAAGGGTCTTATCTAGTGAAGCGATTGGTTATTTTCATTTAAAAAATACAGTTTAAATACTTTTTAATCTCAAACGCTCGTCTTGTCTTGCTCTCCCTGAAATCTGTGTATTCTGACTCAAGACAGTTAGGGTATGTCAAAAAACTCCAATCGCATTTTCTCCCTCAACTTTTCGAATTTCAAAATCATCCTACGTCGCTGCAGAAGTACCGATTTAGTCTCTGCACCTTTAACAAAAAAGGTAAAACAGCGATATAGGATGACTTTGAAGTTGAGGGAGAACATGAGATGGGAATTTTTCGACATACCATAATTGTCATGAACCGAAAAAAAAAAAACAAAAAAACAAACAGTTCAGGCAGAGTGAGACAAGACGGGCGTTTGGCATTTAAAAAAAAAAAAAGTATATAAACTGTATTATTTTATATGAAAATAACTGATCGTTTCACAAGATAAGACACTTCGTTCTCAGCTGGGATTGTTTACAACCGCATTTGGGATCGTTTGAAGCTGCATTTAAACTGCATTTTGGAAGTTCAAAATCGGGGCACAAAAGACAAAGACAAAAGTCTTTGTTTACATAATATGCCTGTACTCTGTATATTTATTATGCATATATAAATACAGTATATATTTTGAAAATATTTATATGCCTTTATGTGTATATATTTTCTTCTTAATATAATTAATATTATATATAAATATACGCGTAACATTTCTTAAATATATCCATGCATGTGTGTGCGTTTATACATACATAATAAATATACACAGTACACACACATATATTATGTAAACAAAAACTTATTTTGGATGTGATTAATCATGATTAATCATTTGACAGCACTAATAATGCAACAAAATTTAATTACAAGTTAAAATTAAAATATATAAAAAAATATATTACTGTTTTTAAACATCTAAAAAATAATCTTGGATGATTTTTTTTTTCTCATTTAAAATGTAATCAAATTTATTGTAATTTTTATTAACTCTAGGCTTTTTTTATAGAAGGTACAGAATTTTTAAGTGCATAAATAAACCCCATTGTCAATCACTTCTTTTAATTTTGCAGTTAAAGTCATAGTTCAAAAGTCATAGTTCAGTTAAAGTCATTACTCACCCTCATGTCGTTCCAAACCTGTAAGACCTTTGTTCATCTTCAGAACACAAATTAAGATATTTTTAATGAAATCCGAGAGCTTTCGGACCCTCCACAGATCTCTGAATTCAAAGATATCTTAATTTGTGTTCTGAAGATGAACAAAGGTCTTACAGGTTTGGAACAACATGAGAGTGAGTAATTAATGACAGAATTTCAATTTTTGGGTGAACTATCCCTTTAACTAAAATGGTTCATTGGTGATAAACACATGTAGCACCAACATCTAATTTTTAATAAGATTTTTAATAGGAAGTTTTCATGCATTTTAATTAAACAATTTCTAAGCAATTTTAAAATTGTTATATGTAGAGTACGTCTTGCCAATTGCAGAAATGTGCTACATCAGTGAGATTTTCCTGAGCAACCCTGCAAATGTTTAACATTTTTGTTCACAACTAAACCAAACCTGTCATTTGAATAATTCTACTGTATTTCTTATAATTACTCTCCACAAATCATTCAAAACAGTTACTCTGAAATTTCCAAATTCACACAGAATGTGGTCCGGTGGTCAGGAAATGCATATTAGTGGTTTGCTCCCATTAAAACTGTTACGAGTGTCTTTCTACATTCTCATTCGGCTGGGTGAAAGTGTCAGAATTGTGTGGGTGTGATACAGCATTATTGGTGGGGTGAGGTTGAATAATTGAGAGAAATCACTCACAGAGCTGCAAGTGCTTTGCATAGATATGTGAACACAAACGCAGGAATTTTCTGACCTACACAGTGCTAACCACACTAACTCAAGAATGAAAGTAATTTGTTGTTCAAAATACTGATGACTACCAGAGAAGGACTTGCATGAAAACTCTTTGTCATTGCTGAGATCACAAGTATTTAAATCTATCTTACATGATATCATATAAGTTTTTTTTTCCTTGTCTAATTGTGAGGGCCATGCAGCAAATTCCAAACTTGATTTGCACAGTTCTGAAAATCAACTTAATTCAAGAGGACAAAGGGAGCATTTAGAGGGGCCAGATAATTGCAGAGCCGTTGAGGTGCACACACTCAGTAACTGAAGCTATGCACATCAACAATGCAATAAAGCCTTTGTTAGCAGCTCAGAATTTTCACAATTCACAGAGGACGAGAGTTATGACTCAATCTGACAGGTCGTCACCTCAGAAATAGCCCATGACCTTATGTGGCACAGTCAAAATGATGCTGACCTTTCCTGCAATAAATAAATAAAAAACTAAATAAATATTTTGTGCGCCACAGAAGAAATTTTTTTATGAGGAAAAAATACTTTGTGCTCCTTTAAAATGTAAGATCAAAATTGTCTCTATTTTCTGTTTATCCTTGTATGGAATATCACTCTGCTCTACAAGAATCAATAAATTATAGCCATGCCTGGTAAGGAAATAAGTATTGGTGAAAGACAGCATGTGGAAATGACCACAGTGCAATGTGTTTAATTGCATGAGTGGAGCACGTTTTCCACAGGAATCTGATAATCACCTCGAAAACACACACTAAGCTTTTCTTTAACAACATATTTCCCAAACTCTCCATTTGCTAGCACGTGAGGAGCAACATGAACAGTGTATAGCCTCCGTGATGAGAACTGATAAAATATCCAGAGAAGCTGAAGTAAAGGGAATATGAATAAAACAATATCAAAGGTCCTGTCATTCAATTCTGATATGACTGTACACATAGACAGGTCTGAAAAAAAAAAAAATTTCAGAAATGTAAAAAAAAAAGGAAAAAAGAAGAAGAAAACAAACAAAATGGGTCTATTATGACAATAAGATGATGCAACATTGCATAATGCAACATTCACTATTTTAATGCAGACAGGTTCCCAGAAATCAACAAAGATTGCTCAGTAAAAGTTTAGAAAAATGTTTATACCATTTTCTGTTTCTATAAACACTTTAGTAACGACTCTTAAAGTTTCACATGGTGTAAGCAGCCAGTAAAAAGAATTAAAATACTTTCCTTGCACCTTGAATCTACAACATCTTAATCATTATATGCTAAATAAATAAATACAGTTAAAAAATTAAAATAAATAAAAAACAAAACATATCATTAACTCTTCAGCTACGAATATCAAGAGGTTTTCCTAGGGTTACCCCATTTGACTTTAATAAAAAGATCTTCATAAAGACTTCAAAATATGGGATATGAAATAAAGTCATGACGGTCTAAGGGGGTCTATCATCTGATTTATTTCTTGTCACATGACATCAAATGGCTTCCTATATGTTGATCACATAACAATTGATAATTTAATATTATTCACTTAGTAGTACCAAGAGTGATCTGATCTACTTAGACTACCAGTCAAAAGTTTTTAAACAGTAAGATTTTTTTTTTAAAAAAGAAGTCTCTTCTGCTCACCAAGAATGCATTTATTTGATCCAAAATACAGCAAAAGCAGTAATATTGTGAATAATAATTTAATTAATAATAACATACATGTTAAAATACATTCAAACAGAAAATTTGAAGTAAAACTATTTAAAAATTGCACTGTTTTTGCTGTACTTTAGATCAAATAAATGCAGGCTTGGTGAGCAGAAGAGACTTAAGATTAAAAATCTTACTGTTCTAAAACTTTTGACTGGTAGTATATGTATTAGATCACTACTAAGTAAACCAATTCTACTCCAAAACAGTATCAATATTTGCAGAAAAGACAGCAGAAGACTTATTTAAAATCTTACTGTTCAAATACTTTTGACTGGTAGTATATGTATTAGATCACTACTAAGTAAACCAATTCTATTCCGAAATATTATCAATATTTGCAGAAAAGACAGCAGAAGACTTATTTAAAATCTTACTGTTCAAATACTTTTGACTGGTAATTTATGTCACATTGCAGTTGTAAAAACTGATCTCACGGAACCATCTGATGCGGAACCGCTGGCCCGTGCTGAACTGGCCCCGCTCAGCCGAACTCTCTGCCAGAACCGACCCGGACCACACAACAAGCTGCTGCACATTTCATCACAACACCTTCCCCAAACTTCCGAAATAAATTCCCTTCAGACCAATAGACGTAACATTTGAAAGCTGTTTTAGCTACGACATACTTCATATAGTTTGCTATATACTGCATGCTATAATTCCTGCTGTAAACATTTTGACAAGCCGAAACAAACCGCAGACAAACAAAAGGGAAAGTGGGCTACTGCCACACACTTGCACTCACTTTTTGCGTAAAGCATCCAGTCACCCACAGAAGGCAGACTGTCATGTACACCCGCGTCCTGGTCAGTCCGCGAAGCCCCATTTTTGTCACTTCAGCTCGGCCGGAGACGCACACGCGACTTGTCCTGTCCTCTCCCTCACTCCATTCACCTGAGGGAGCGCGGGGGCGCGCCTTCATAAAGCGTGGACACGCACGCAGCAACAGCGGAGGTCTGGCGGTGCGCGTTCACGACTACTGCACAGATCAAATAGACATCAGCGAGGAGAGAGAGAATGGGAACACTTAATACCATTGCACAATGCTTTAGGGAGTGGAATTACCTTTAATCTACGTCCTAAAATGGAAGAGATTTTGTTTTCATTTAGGCTACTTCATGTTTGTGCAGCCAACTCGGACAAAATTATGTTTTTCCCCCTGACTCCTCTCTGATATGAAACCGAAGTCTGTGGAGCCAATTGCCATAAATTTGTTTAAACTTGTTATTCATAGTGCGGCAACTCTGACATTCTGATCTATCTATCTATCTATATCTATCTACCAGTCAAAATGTTTTGATGAGTAACATTTTTAATGTTTTTTTTTAAGAAGTCTCTTCTGCTCACACCAAGCCTGCATTTATTTGATCCAAAGTACAGCAAAAATAGTGAAAGTCTGAAATATTCTTACAATTTAAAATAACTGTTTTTTATTTGAATATTTTAATGGCATTTCAAAGCTGAATTTTTCCTATCATTACTCTAGTCTTCAGTATCACATGATCCTTCAGAAATCATTCTAATCATCTTATTTGCTGCTCAAAAAACATGTATTATTATTATTATTATGTTGAAAACAGCGGATTAGAACGTTTTCAGGTTTCTTTGATGAATAAAAAGTTCAGAATTACAGCATTTATCTGAAATAGAAATCTTTTGTAACATTATACATGTCTTTATCATCACTTTTTATCAATTTAACCCTTCAACACCGTCCCCTCCGTGGGACGCCTAAGTTTACTTCACCATATTACAGATAAATCCTAATCTAATCATGACAAACTATATATTGTTGGAAAGATCTAAAACTCCTAAATAGATATTTTACCACCAGTAATAGATTCATTTATGACAAGAGTGCACCTCAAAAATCTACATCATAACAGTTCTGAACTTTGTCACAAAAAGATTTTCTTCGTTGCCTTTTTCCCTGTCATTCAAGAGAAATCTTAAGAAATTATATATGAAAACTGAAAATCTGAAAATTCATCTTTTGAAAACAATTTTAAAATCAGACATTGTATTACCATGGAAATGGTACATCAAAATCATATTACAAAATGTTTTCGTTCATGAATTATAAAAATTTATCTTTGGATAGTGCATTTCATGTCTATGTTCAAGATAGGGAGTGATAAATAAATAAATAAATAAATAAAATTAATAGTATACTGTATAATGTTACAAAAGCTTTTTATTTCAGATAAATGCTGATCTTTGGATCTTTCTATTCATCAAAGAATTCTGAAACAAATGTACTCAACTGTTTTAAATATTGATGATGATAATAATAATAATGTTTCTTGAACAGCAAATCAGCATATTAAATACTGAAGACTGGAGTAATGATGCTGAAAATGTAGCTTTGATCACTGGAATAAATTCTATTTTAAAATATATTCAAATAGAAAGCAGTTATTTTAAATTGTAAAAATATTTCACAATATTACTGCTTCTGCTGTACACTGGATCAAATAAATGCAGGCTTGGTAAGCAACATAGAATTCTTTAAAAAACATTTTTAAAAATCTTTAAAAAAACTTATGACTAGTAGTGTATCCATATATTCTATTCTATAAACATTTAAATCTTAATCTTAAAACAATGAGAAATTATACATTTGAAACCAAAATCAAGGTTAAAGGCCTATTTATCTGGTTTATGTAAAGAATTGAAAACATATTCATCATAGATGTGTAATTAAGTCCATTTTATGTATTTTTAAGAATCCAAAATGAGCAGCACGTACCAGATCTACCAATCTAAAAAGATCTAAAAATCTCTATCTATCTATCTTTTTCAAAACAGCAGATAAATAATGAAGAGACAGAAATGAATGTTCAAGTTATATTTATTCAGTTTTTTCCCTTGATGAACAAAAATAATAGATGTACCTAGATACGAAACTATAATGTCTTCATTTCATCTGAACGAAATACTTCATCACAGAAAAAAGTCCCATAGCTGTTCTTTTTTTCTTCTTTTTTTGCTTTAACTGTACACTTGTTTCATTTAAACAGAAGGTGACGCTGTGCCAGACAGCGGCAGTGAAGGACAGAGATGTTGATATGTGACCGAACATAGTGACACATTCACAGAAATGGAGCCTAGCAAACTGTAAAGGCATTTCCATGACCACATGAATTATTTACAATTTCAAGGAGCTGTTTGACTGGAAAAAGTATGGTAATGACCCTTTCTACATGCACCAAAATGATGTTTGTACTCTGTCAGTGCTTGAGTGTCTGTAGTCTGTTAGACCCCTAAGGCAGATCTGTGAGGAAATCAATACGAATTCCTTGGAAAGTCATCTGATGAGCAGCAGAGAAACTCCACATGCGGTGCATTTTCAGTCAGCAAGACATCTGTAAGATCACCCTGTCAAAGATGTCGATAGCATAAATCAACACTTCACTAATAAAATGATTCTTATAAAATTGTTAGGTCTTTGATTGAAACAGGCCACAGTGTGAAGTTCTGTTAACAGGTAGATATTTGCCACTTTTCACCTGTGCTGTCCTTTTAATTTCGAGAAAAAATAATCACATTTAAAGCAGATTTATTTTTCATTTTTAGCTTTTAATTACATAAATGCCTGTCACTTTATTTATTTATATATTTATATATGTTTTTAAACAAGCATGTCTTGCACTGACAATCTCCAAGATGTATCTCTCTCTTAACCAAAAAAAAAAAAGTGAGAAGAGAAGGTGAGGCTTTAAATTTCCTTAGCCAAACTGAATGATATGACAGGGACATATGAAAAAATTTCTTTAGATATACATTACCGTTCAAAATTTTGTGTCTTGTAAGTTTATAACATTTCTTTTATGCCCACCAAGGCTTTGTTTATTTGATCAAAACTACAGTAAAACAGTACTATTGTAAAATTTTGAACAAAAAAAGTTTAAAGGAAATAATAGAAATTATAAATAGTATGTTTGTAACAATGTCAATGTCTTTACTATCACTTTTGATCAATTTAACGTCAATTTAATTCATTTCTTTCTTTAAAAAAACAAAAAAATCTTACTGACCCTAAACTTGAACAGCAGTTTATAAAAACGTCATATTATGTCTCTCAAATGGATCCAGCATTCAAAAAACAAGCATCTTCACTTCAACTTTCTTGAACAAAATTTCCTAAAACTTTCTGTAGTAACATCTTAATCGTTCAACATTCATTCACTGAAAAAAAACAAACAAAAAAAAAAAACAAAAGTACTGCTTCAAACTAATCAAAATGGCAATGCATACTAATTAATTTGTACAAATAAATTATAAAATATGCAAAAAAGTAATGGAAAATGAAAAAATCCACCCAAAAAAATCCAAACACCCACCCATTTGAATATCTGTATAAAAACTGAAATATACCAAACTTTTGTAAGTTGGGTTAAAAAAAGGCATTATAAAAATAAAAGAAATTAAAATATTTGGGATGCAGCCATGAATCACCATCATTATGTATTTCTAATCTATTACAAATAAATGAAAATGGTAAAGTGATAAAACAACTTGAGAAGATCACGACTGTAAAACATGGTAAAATATGGCTTTAACGTGTGGCCAGTACTGCTAATACACAGTGGTGTGTTTCGGTTTACATATTCATATTTCTTCCACTATAAAATACTTTTTTATAAAGAAAAAGTTTAAAAGAAAGTTTTAACAAACTGGTGATAACAGCCAGTATCAGTATTTTTTTTTCCATTTTCTTTTTTTAAATTGTACATATACACATGTATGTTTATTTTTATGGCAGCTTATAGTTTTACATTACAAAAAGTGTAAATGACCACCATATTTGAAAAATAAAACTTCTGCTTTGTTTTTTTTAAAGTACACAAGTGCTGTTATGGTTTGTTTGGAACCTGATAGCTTAACAGAGAAATGCATTTGAGATGACACCCTGATTATTAGATCAGCATAATGACAAAAACATAGTAGTAATGGAGTTACATATACACTCACATTCAAGTGTGTGAAAGATCAGCATATTCAACGCATTTGCATTCAATATGCAACCTTTGACCTTATATATACAAACAACTGAAGTGACACTGTACATATTCAGCCCTTATTGTATATATATTTTAAATTTTCATTTTAAGCAATTAAACCAGTATTTTCTGCGGTGTGCGATTTATATCCTGATGGCTGATATTTTAAAAACACACACAACGCTTCTTTGACGAAGCACTCCCGTTATATTTTACATTGGGTCATGTGGAAAGTTGCTTGCCATCTCTTTAGCAAAGAAATGGCTAATGCAAAACCAGAACTGCCCCAGATACTGCGTGTCTCATGATCGGTCAGTTTGAATATTATTTCAACAAAATTGTGGAAAGAAAGGGAGCACAAGTGGAGGTGGTGTTGCCATGGCAGTGCTTTTCCTCACAGGCAGTGGCTCTTCAAGCTGTCTGTCAAACGGAAATCTCATATGTAGTGCCGCCCACTCCGGTGACCTTTTTGACACTGGTGTGTCTGCTGGGAGTTCCAGAAGGAGTCCCTAGATGGCAGTCACGTGCTTGGCCCTTTAGTTGCCCGTTGACTTTACCTTGACCGAGGTCATCTCTATGTGGAGAAAATATCAGAAAACAGGAAGACATATTTGAGGAGGGTTCCTTTCCAACTGTATTGTGAACTGTTATTCCTTTTCTGTCCTTCTTTAGAAAGGATGAGATTCAAACGTACTAAATGAACAGGGATGTTACAAATGAAGATGAGTTCATGAAGAAGAGGACAGTATTAAAGAGTGGTGGAAGGCATTATATAATTGAGATGATAATACAGGACTCAAAAATAAGGCGTTGGTTTAGGGCCATTTGTCAAACAGGACCACAAATTATGCCTTGCAAACATTTTTAAAATCATCTTTTTATGTTTTTTTTTTTTTTTTCATTTTTAAAATATTTTATTTACTTTTTATGTCATGTTATGCTTTCTGATTTTTTCTTTGCTTTTTGTTATCATTATGCTTTTGTCACCTTTTTCTTCTTTTTATAAAAAGGGATCATTCTTCTTGATGGGATCTATAAAAATGTTGGCATGAAAAGTAAAAAAATCCTTTCTGTTGAGCCCTGTATTAAAATTAACATTTTAAAGAGGAAACAATCATGCAGTCTGATGTTAGTCATTTGCCATTTGTAAAATAATCAAGTCAAAGAAAGGAGCAAAGAAAAATACAGTATGTAAAGGGATAGTGATTAAAAAGCATTATTTAAGCATAAAAAAAAGATCAGAAATCATGATTATTAGAGGTCGGCAGATTAATGGCCTGGCTGAATATCAGCCAATATTAAGCAATTTTATGGTTATCGATATTGGTCATTCGCCTGATTTGCCAATAAAATAATTTAAAAGTATAAAAAAGCAACACAAACAGAACAACAAAAAATGGATATGAAATCATGATTATTAGGGCTTGACTGATTATTGACCTGGATGACAATCGGTGCCGATATATTGAGCAATTTTATGGTTATCGGTACTGGTCATTTTTAAAACCAATTTGCAGATAAAATCATTTTAAATCATAAAAAAGCAACACAAACAGAACGAAAAAATGGATATGAAATCATGATTATTAGGGCTTGACTGATTATCAGCCTGGATGATAATTGGTGCCGATATTAAGCAATTTTATGGTTATCGGTACTGGTCATTTTTAAAACCAATTTGCAGATAAAATAATTTAAAGGAATAAAAAAGCAACACAAACAGAACAAAAAATGGATATGAAATCATGATTATTAGGGGTTTACTGGTTATCGGCCTGGCCGAATATCGGCACCGATATTGAACATTTTTTATGGTTATCGGTATCTGTCATTTTCAGAACCGATTTACAGATAAAATAATTGAAAAGCATAAAAAAGCAACACAAACAAAACAACAAAAAAAATGGATGTGAAATCATGATTATTAGGGCTTGACTGATTATCTGCTTGGCTGATAATCGGTGCCAATATTAAGCATTTTTATGGTTATCAGTATCGGTCATTTTCAAAACCAATTTGCCAATAAACTAATTTAAAAGCATAAAAAAGCAACACAAACAACAACAACAACAAAAAAGATAAGAAATCATGATTATTAGGGGTCAACCGATTCAAAACCGATTTTCCGATAAAATAATTTAAAAGAAAGAAAGTTGAAGAGCTTTTGTCAGAGACCTTGTTATTCTTAATTCTGACATTAATTTTCATTTTTACACCAGACATATATCGGTTTCAAATATCGGTTATCGGTCTACTTAATAACTGGTATCAGCATCGGCCCTGAAAAACACATATCGGTCAACCCCTAATGATTGCATGTTACATTGATTTCTGACACCATTTATGAGATTATCATGATGCATTAAAATGTACATTATGCCAGAAGTAGATGTCATGCAAAGTGTCATAAACAACAGGCATGCAGAAATGGAAATTGAAAAATGAAAATGGGGAAAAGCAAAAAATGACATTTATTTAACACATACATAATCAGAACATTTTTGTTTTCATCTCTGCAGAAAGGCAAAAAAACATAACTGTAAATATTCTAAATAGCACTAATCACAGAAATTAATTTATTAAAGTACAAAAAGCAGTACTCAAAAATTAACAAATAAACATAACACAACTGAAATCTCTTTTCTGAAGTCTCTTGACCCTGCCGGATCAGAGCGTACATATCAAGACTGTTTAGTCTATGCATCACATCCTCTCTTTTCTGATTGGTTAAAAATTAATGCTATGCTTCATACCTTGTACCAAGATGTGGTGAGTCTGCTCTCTCCAGAGCGCTAATGAAGGCGACCTTCTGATGCGCGTATGATGGGGAACGGGGCACAGCTGTTGGGGAGTGATGCATTTGGTGCACCGGAGAGCGATATTGGTGTTCGCCTGTCCTGCTCACACCGCCTCCATCAGTGTGGAGGGACGTAGTAGAAGTCCTCGGAGCTCTAGCGAGCGAGGATGCGGAGGAACGCAGAACAGGCGTTCGGGGACCGTATCCCACTACCCCAACTCCCATTAAGTTATCTCGAGAGCCGCACACAGGAGGGGTGGGCTCTCGGGATCCAGGGCCTCTAGGGCCATCGGGGTAGCACGTCCCATGTGGGAGTCCATAGGCGGCTCCACTGCAAGTGTCAAACACACCTGAATCGTTGGCGTAGGCCACCGGTGCTTGAGCGTGCCGATGCATGAGTTTCTCCCTCTCCTCAAGCTCTTTCCTCTCCTGGATGGAGGCCATGATGGTTTTAGAGAGGTTGTCATAGCGGACAGGCGAGGGGTCGCGTTCTCTTGAAAGTGGAGATTGCCGTCCGTACATCGCTCCTACGTGCACGGGACTATACGATGGCGGACCAACGTGGCGTTGAAGCTCAGGCCCTCGTACGTGGCACATTTTGGTGGGCAAGTAGGGTGAATGGAAACCCATAGAGGGCACTCCCGGGTGGGCAGCGCACTCGCCCACAGATGGCGTTACGCTGGGGCTTAGTAAGCTATCGTAGGATAGGCTGCCATTGCGGCCAGATATCGTCCCAGGGGAGAAGACTCCTTTGTGAGGGGTAGAAGTGACCGTTTCTGGTTTGCTGCCACCCAGTGGCATCTGGTCAGCCCTGTTCACTCCCTGTTTCAGACTGAATGAGCGAGATGTCGTGCTGAAAGAGTCCAGCTGGAAAGGTGAGGACTGGTAAGTTCGGTGGAGTGGAGTGCTGCGGAAGTCAGGCATATCCAGATTCGGCTCTGAGCGGTAATCGTGACCTCTCTCCTCCAAAACTGCAGAGGGCTTACCATTCTCGGACATTACAATCTGAAAATATTAGGGAGAGGAAAAAAAAACACTTCTAAGCAATTAATTGGAATTTTAAAACATTATTATATTATATTACTGTTCAAAACTTTGGGTAACTTTTTTTTTTAATTAATTTTTTTAAATTAAAAATTAATTCTTTAAACTTTTATTCAGCAAGGATGCATTAAATTGACCAAAAAAGTGACAATCTAGACACTGTTTTTCCCCCACAAAAATATCGGAACAATGTTTCTAAAGTTTAAGCTCACCCTAGAATGAAAATTTCCTGATAATTTACTTCTTACCTCTATTTATCCAAGATGTTCATGTCTTTCTTTCATCAGTCAAAAAGAAATTAAGATTTTTGAGGAAAACATTTCAAGATTTTTCTCCATATAGCGGACTTCAGTGGGGATCAACGGGTTGAAGGTCCAAATTGCAGTTTCAGTGCAGCTTCAAAGGGTTCTACACGATCCCAGCTGAGGAATAAGGATCTTACCTAGTGAAACGATTGGTCTTTTTCTAAAAAATATAAAAATTTATATACTGTTTAACCAAAAATGCTCGTCTTGAATAAGCTCTGCAGCCACGACTTAACGCATTACGTAGTCACGTTGAAAAAAAAAAAAGTCACATATGACGTAGGCGGAAATACCAACCCAGTGTTTACAAAGCGAACGTGCAAAGAAAGTCAAACGTCCTTTTACAAAAAAATGTTAAAACGACAATTTTGGATGATTTTGAAGTTGAAAGAGAAAATAGTTTTGAGTTTTCTACCCTACCTTTTTGAACCAAAGTACACAGATGAAGAAACAAACACGCATGACCTTTCCAAAGTGATTATGTACGTAATGCATGAAATCAGAGCTAGTGCAATTTGTGAGCATTTGTGGTTAAAAAGTTTATAAAATTTTATTTTTGGGGGGGATTGTGTAGAGCCCTTTGAAGCTCTTTTTTCCTCAAAAACTTTAATTTCTTTTTGACTAAAGAAAGAAAGACAGACATGAACAACTTGGATGACATGGGGATGAGTAAATTATCAGGAAATGTTAATTCAGGAGTGAACTAATGCTTAAACACTGATGATTAAAAAAAAGTTTTTTGAGGACCAAATCAGCATATTAGAATGATTTCTGAGGAGTCATGTGACTCTATGGCTGCTGAAACTCAGAAATAAATTTCATTATAAAATATATAATAGGTGTTTAGTTATTTTAACAATACTGTTTTTACTGTATTTTTGACCAAATAAATGCTTCTTTCTAAAACAAATCTTGCAAATTCTAAAATTTTGAACAGTATATGTATACAATATATGACACAATATTATTCCAGAAAACATTGTTTTAGTCTGTCGCTCCTACCTTCTCTCCGGTTGCGTGGTAGTGCACTTTAGGCATGGTGCCGAAGGAAGGTCGATATTTGTACATGGCTGGGGTGGATGGATTGGTGGGTTTGCTGGACAGGGAACTCTCTAGAAAAGGTGGCACAAAAGAAATGAATGACTCAACAGTGCTGCAATATGATGCAACACCAGATGGCAGTAGAAGTACAGTTAAGAAAAGGATGATTCAACAGCCTGCTAAGCGGCCAGTGAAGACACAAGCTTTAAATAATTAGGTGAATAAACTATTATGTTTATTATGTTCATGCTGTTTAAATAATAATAAGTATAAATCTCAAATATACAGTCAAACCAAAAATTATTCAGGCACCAGATAAAATATTTGGTATTTTTTTGACTAGTGGGTGCAGGACGGCAAAGCGAGGATACTGTGGAACTGTGACATATTATACCCAAAAATCCTTCATACAATGGACTACCAGTAAAATCAAAAATTTGGGACCAAAAATTATTCAGACACTTTGACCTCACCATGTTTTGCTTAAGTGTTTTTTCTTTAATTGCTAATGCAACCTTTTTACACCACAGACTGAACAATTGCTTGGTAATTGGTCAACAAAGCATTGATAGTGTAAATATTGTCATACTAACATTAGTATTGTCATACTAATTTTTGGTTGATTGTAATCCATTACATACCATTCTATCAAGTTTCTTGTCATATTTTATTATCATTTTCTAAACAATAGCGAATAAACTGTGATAATTTGAGTTTGAAATTTGAAAAATTTGGTTTGACTGTATGTTTGAATAGAGAAAGAATTACAAATACATAAAATAGTTACATTTTAGTGCTGACTGCTTTAAAATAACCTTTAGTAACTATTAGGTGAATGGCTGTTAGTGTGACTTACCTTCACTGGAGGTGAGTTGACTCTTGAGCTGGTTGTAGCGGTCTGCTTTGGGCGGCAGAGGTGGTTGTGTATCTATACTTTTATCATCCACACCATCCAGACTGGTCTTAGACTAAAGCACAAGAAAAATCTAGTTATTTAAGGAAGCTTGATTTAGGCAGAGGCACAATATTATTAAACAGGGACACCATTTATTTGTTTTCACTGAAATCTAAATAATGAGTCTGCATTGATGTGATTTTGAACTGCTGGTGTAGCGGTACTTGCTACAATAATAGAAATAATTAAACACCATTGAAATTCCAGGTTGTGGGCAGACAGAATTAAAAGCTTTTGCGGACTCACTTTGCTTCGTAGGATGTTACTATGGATACCATTATCACTGACTTTTACACTGATGTGTCGGGTAGAGAGGTCAGGGCGGAGGAATGGCGGTTTCATGGTGATGGGAATTTTCTTCCTGGGATCAGCAATGTACCTGTAGAGCAGAAACAGTTGACATGATGCATGTATTAAATATTTTTTAGAAAAAGCTGAAGTTCATGGGTCAGACTTGGTGTGTACTGTCACATGCAGGGTATCAAACGCTTTAAAATAGTTGACAAAAATGACAACTGTGTGATCGTTTACTCATGCTCACGTTGATTCAAACCCACATGACTCACTTTCTGCTGTGGAAAATAAAAGGGGAAATTCTGAAGATTCTGTTTCCATTTAAATGTTTGGGGTCAGTATTATTATTATTATCGTTATTATATTTATTTACATAGAAAATAATACTTTTATTCAGCAGGGATGCATTCAACTGATCAAAAGTGGAAGACATTTTATAAAATGTTTGATTTAATGTTTTCTATTTAAATAAATACTGATCTTTTGACCTTTAGCAAAGAATCCTGAAAAATTATGTATTGTTTTTTACAAAACTATTAAGCTATCACAATCAATTTTAACATTAAAAATAATAGATGTTTCTTGAGCACCAAATCAGCACATGTGAAAGATGAAAGCTGAATAAATAAGCTTTCCAATGGTATATCGTTGGTTAGGATAGGACAGTATTTTTTTGAGATACAACTATTTAAAAATCTGGAATCTGAGGGTGCAAAAAAAATCTAAATATTGAGAAAATCATCTTTAAAATTGTCCAAATTAAGTTCTTAGCAATGCATATTACTAATCAAAAATTAAGTGTTGATATATTTACAGTAGGAAATTTACAAAATATCTTCATGGAACATGATCTTTACTTAATATCCTAATGATTTTTGGCATAAAAGAAAAATCGATAATTTTGACCCATACAATGTACTTTTGGCTATTGCTACAAATATACCCGTCCTACTTACTTGTTTTGTGGTCCAGGATCACATATTAGAATGATTACTGACTGAATTTTTTATTTTTATGTGAACCATTTTTATCATTTTGGAATCTAGGATTGGTTTAATTTGTCTTGTGGAAGAAAGTTTATAGCAACTTCCTTTTGTTCTGCTTTGGCCTCACAGAGGTTGTCCTCTATTGTTTCTGAAGATGCCTTCACCAGTCTTAACAAGACATTAACCTTGGCTCTGAGCTGTGTTTATACGGCAATCACTTTCTCTCTCCATTGTTTCACAGCCTGATTTAAATCTTCAGTGCTATACGCTTTTCCTGCTCGGAGTGTCATAAAACAAGCAAGAAAAACAGGACACAATCTACCTTCCTATGGACCTCTATTCTTCTCAAACCCCTCCAGACTGTCTACTATGATAAACAACCTCTTTTTTCACCTCTGTCTGCTGTTTATAAGTATTACACTAAAAGTTAATGGCTTCACACGTATTTCAAAGCATATTTTCTACTTGAAGCATTTTAGATTTTATAGTGTACTGCCACACAGTCTTCATTATACTTGATAGCACTGCATAAAATGTTTTATAAGCCATGGTGTTGTTTTACTGCCGTTTAAAAGTTTGGGATCAGTACGATTTTTAATGTTTTTTAAATCAGTCTTTTCTGCTCATCAAGGCTGTGTTTATTTGCTTAAAAATACAAGAAAAAAAGTAACATTGTGAAATATAACTACAGTTTAAAATAGGGGTTTTTATTTGAATATACTTTAAAATAGAATTACTCCAGTCTTCGGTGTCACATGATCCTTCAGAAATCATTCTGATATGCTGATCTATTATCAATGTTGGAAACAGTTATGCTGCTTAATTTTTTTTTTTTTGAACCTCTGATACTTTTTTCAGAATTCTTTGATAAATAAAACGTTAAAAAGAACTGCATTTATTTAAAACAGAAATCTTCTGTAACAATATACACTACTATTCAAAGTTTGGGGTCAGTAATGTTTGTCTTTCTTTCTTTCTTTGAAAGAAATGAATACTTTTATTCAGCAAGGATGTGTTAAATTGATAAAAAAAAGTGATAGTAGAGACTTATATTGTTAAAAAGATTTATATTTTGAATAAATGCTTTAACTTTTTATTCATTAAAGAATCCTGAAAAAAAGTTTTACAGGTTCCAAAAATATTAAGCAGCACTGTTTTCAACACTGATAATAAATTAGCAAATTAGAATGATTTCTAAAGGATCATGTGACACTAAAGACTGGAGTAATGGATGATAAAAATTCAGCTTTGCATCACAGAAATAAATAATATTTTAAAGTATATTAAAATAAAAAAACGATTTTAAATTGCAATAATATTTCATAATAATACTTTTTTCTGTATTTTTGATCAAATAAATACTTCTTGTCTCTTTTAATACATTTTTGCGAAATAAAAAGTATTTATATCTTTAAAAAAAACTGTAATGTATGTCACCATATCGACATGGAACTGATGAAAATTTGTGAAAATTTTTTAATTTTCCACAGAACAGAGTGAGGTTGGTACTTCATAGATCTTTTGTAGCATTTGCCAAAGCGTAATGTTAATTTAATCCTGTCTTGTTTTGTAAATGTAAAGTAACACAATCTAACGTAAATTCATTTAAAGTGAAATGAAACACCCAGCCGTCTGTTCCAAAATGAGCAAAAGATAGCTGTCAAGTGCCTTGAAACCAGCTGTCAGGGGTCGTGGAAACACATCGTGCCTGGTGTTACAACTCACTTTCACACATCTCTGGTATGTGTGCATATTTGCGACACTCACCGATTTTAAACACAAATATATGTGTATGTGGAAGCCAGTTTTTTCTTTACCTAGGAGCAAGCGGACTGCATAAGACGTGTTTCACGTTGCCACAGCAACCCCGAGTGAATGGATTCACTCCTCCTCGGAACTTTCCTGTCACCTGAGAACAGAGAGAGAGAGAGAGAGAGAGAGAGAGAGAGAGAGAGAGAGAGAGGAATTCTACTTTGAGCAAATTGAAGAGAGTGGAAAACAACTGTCCTTGACCTGCAGGACCGTAATGTGCGATGAAAATACCAGGCTTTGTAACAGATGTCGTGCACGAACAACAGAAGGCAATCAAGTTGGAAAGACATCAAGGTGATTCTGAGTGGGTGCGCAACATGTGACCACAATTCTGCCTTTACAAGTGGGCATGTTGTTACACAAACCAGATTAACACAATTAGTGGTGGGTAATTTGATTCACCTGTTCGTTTGTGGTTCGTCCTCTGGCTACAAGAACCATGTGGAACCCAGTGAGGCCCACAACAGGGATGAAAACAGGCCAGTCACACACATAACCACAAGACTGGACAGCAGGAAAGTCAAGGAGCCTGTTGTGATTTATTTCTATACATTCTGAAAGAGAAAAGCTGATGGAGCTGCAACCAATCAGAATCTTAAGATACTGTAAATAGTGCAGGGATGTCGAACCAATGAGATCTCACTATGTATGGCAACGCTGTCTACAAACAGTGTTATTGTTAATTAAAATGGTAACACTTTACAAAAGGTGTCATTTGTTAACATTATTTAATTAACCAACATGAATGAACAATGAACGATACATTTATTACACTATTTATTAATCTTTGTTAATGTTAGTTAATAAAAATACAGTTGTTCATTGCTTGTTCATGTTAACAAACACAAAATTTTGATTTTAATAATGCATTGGTAAATGCTGAAATTAACATTAACTAAGATTAATAAATACTGCAAGTATTGTTCACTCTTAGTTCATGTTAGCTAATGTTAACTAATCAACCTTATTGTAAAGTGTTACTATTAAAACTATTACAAACCTGAAATAAAAAAAACATAAATATTAGATGAAATATTAGACTGAAAAAAATTTGAAATGATGCAATGGCAATTAACTGAAATAAGCTGAAGCTAAAATACTAAAATTACTAAAACTTTAAGCTGAAATAAAAATAAAGGTACACAGAAATCTTAACAAAATTAATAAAATTAAACATTAAAAAACTAATAACTAAAAATAAAAAACATAAGCACATAAAATATGAATAAATACTATAATAGTAAACACAATACACAATAACACAATAAGTAATATAACAAGACAATGTGAATCTTTAAAAATTCTTTAAAAATGTGTTAATTTTTTCATCTGATTTCTTTCATTACCAAAATCGAGTTTAAATAGGAGGACAAAAAATAAAAATACATACAACAACAAAAACAGTTTTTTAGGCTAAACTAAAATGTATGATTTCATTCTAGTCAGATGTTATTGTTGCTTTATTTTAAATAGAAATCATCTGTAACATTATAACTATTTGTTTTCTTTTTTATTTATTATATATTTAAGAAAAAAAAGAAAAAAGAAAAAAAAAAAAAACTAAGCTAACTGAAACTTGTCATAGCGTTTGCATCATTGCTCTTTTGTTGATGTTGATTGCTTCCATTGTCCTCATTTGTAAATCGCTTTGGATAAAAGTGTCTGCTAAATGACTAAATGGAATTATAAATGTCTTTACTGTCATTAATGTATCCTTGCTCAATAAAAGTATTAATTTCTTAAAAAAAAAGAATCTCTTAAAGACAGCAGTGTAAATCCACAAAAAAGCCACACATTTATTAAATACAACTAAATGAGCTTTCAACATAGGTGCTATTTGTTATTTACAACCAGAAACTGCGTATTGTGGAAGGATACGTCACAGTTGTGTGAAGCGCACTCAGCCTCTCAAGGTGGTGTAAGACGAACAGCAGGCCAAAGGAAAACACGCCCACCATGTGAACACTTAGAGACAGCAGGAACAAGAAGAAATATCGATAATTCCTCCGGCCAATGCAATTGTTCACCCATGGGCAGTGATGGTCAAACTCCTACAGTGAGAAGGAAAGTATGTGTGCGTGACGATGGCATTGTGAGCATTTCATATTACGCAGGAATGCTGGTGTGTGTTTGTATGCTTCTCACCTCAACACAGTTGTCACACACGCTGCAGTGCGAGCAGCGCGGAGGTCTATAAAAGTGGCACGTGGCACACCACTTCATCCGCACCTGAATTCCCTTTATCTCCACGTTTTTATAAAGCGGAGCTCGGAAATCATCGTCTTTGTCTTCGTCCTCGTCCGCTGGGAAACAAAAGAGAAATTTTAACATTCACATTGTTTTGTACACATCCTAATCATGGACCTACTGTTGTATCTCCAGAGATCTGAAATGGAGAATGGATTGACTGAACTAACTACAAGCAGGTCATACCTCTAGGAAAGACTCCAGGATCCATGAAGGTGGCCATGCTGAAGTTGGCCAGCACAAAGAGGAAGACGATGCCATTGTATAGAGGCACAACAGGAGAGATGGCCTTGGTTAACCACGGACACCTGAGAGGATACGAGAGACACACAAGAAGCATTAGCATCTAGAATGCTACAGTTAAAAAGACAGTCTCTGATGATTTTTCAGCCTGTGTGCAAGACTTTCGTTCATTTTCGGAGCACAAAGAAAATGAATTCTGAGAGCTTTCTGATTTTTCTATTTTTGTTTTCTTTGCTATAGGCAATTAAACAAGTCTACTAACTCAAAAGTGTTGCGTGCAATGTTTAATGGGTCAACTGTTTATGTTGGAAAGCTACTATCGGTGCCCAACACATACAAAATGGGACATTTAGCAAGATGTCATGTGATCCACAACTAGTTGTCCTATCATAGCTTCTCTCATAATACACTCTCTAACTGGGCTCTGCTCAGGTCTTATTTAAGATGGGCTATTAGGCAGAGCCAAGCATATATATATTTAAGCACTTCTAAACTTGGACTCCTATTGGAGTCTATTAGATTTCTAGTAGTCTTGCAGTACAGGACTTTTTCTGGCCAAGAACCGCCCACCCAGACAGGGAGACACCATTTGATTGACATGAAAAGTGACCAGGCGCATTTACAGTTCAAACCAGAAGTTTACATACACCTTGCAGAATCTGCAAAATGCTTATTATTTTACCAAAATATGAGTGATCATACAAAATGCATGTTATTTTTTATTTAGTACTGACCTGATTAATATATTTTACATAAAGACATTGACGTATAGTCCACAATAGAAAATAATAGTTGAATTTATAAAAATTACCCTGTTCAAAAGTTTACATACACTTGATTCTTACTCTGTTGTTACCTGAATGATCCACAGCTGTGTTTTTTTTGTTTAGTGATCGTTGTGCATGAGTCCCTTGTTTCTCCTGAACAGTTAAACTTTCCGCTATTCTTCAGAAAAATCCTTCAGGGCCCACAAATTCTTTGTTTTTTCTGCATTTTTGTGTATTTGAACCTTTTTCAACAATGACTATTAATTGAGATCCATCTATTTACACTGCGGACAACTGAGGGACTCATATGCAACTATTAAAGAAGGTTCAAACACTCACTCATGCTTCACGAGGCAACAATGCATTAAAGGGGGTGAAAACTTTTGGAATTTGAAGATCAGGGTAAATTTAACTTATTTTGTCTTCTGGGAAACACGCAAGTTATCTTTTGCAGCTTCTGAAGGGCAGTACTAAATAAAAACAATATGATATATAGGCAAAATAAGAAAAATGTACACATCTTCATTCTATTCAAAAGTTTTCACCCCTGGCTCTTAATGCATTTTTCCTTCTGGAGCATCAGTGAGTGTTTGAACCTTCTGTAATAGTTGCATATGAGTCCCTCAGTTGTTCTCATTGTGAAAAGATGGATCTCAAAATCATATAGTTATTGTTGAAAAGGGTTCAAATACACAAAAATGCTGAAAAACCAAAGAAATTGTGTGACCTGATGGATTTTTCTGAAGAACAGCAGGCAGTTTAACTGTTCGTACAAACAATGGACTTGTAAACAACTATCACTAAACAAAAAAAAAAAACAGCTGTGGATCATTCAGGTAACAACATGGTATTAAGAATCAAGTGTATGTAAACTTTTGAACAGTGTAATTTTTAATAAATTCAACTATTATTTTCTCTTGTGGACTATATAATCTTACCCTGGTGAAAAAAACAGCATATGCTGGTAGGTATGTTTTGATGCTGGTTTAAGCTGGTCCTTTGCTGGTTTATGCTGGTCATGTTGCTGGTCAAGGACCAGCTTAAACCAGCATCAAAAAATACCTACCAGCATATGCTGTTATTTTCACCAGGGTATTCAGATTAGTACTAAATAAAAAAAAATAACATGAATTTTGTATGATCCCTATTATTTTGGTAAAATAATTAACATTTTGCAGATTCTGCAAGGTGTATGTAAACTTCTGGTTTTAACTGTATTGTTTCTACATGTCTATAATGCATTTATGGTATAATCACCATGCAACCATTCAAAAGCAGTCATTGTGAATGGCTGAGATTTACATTTCTTACATTTCTGCATAATAAAGCAACAAGCCACTGAAGGCCATGCTTTACAGTGTTGCCAGTGTTTTTACCAGATTTATTTGATACAGACAGCACAGTTCAACAAATAAGTACATTTAATTGCAGCAACAATTACAATAATTGAAATACTGTTTTAAAGTGATATTGCCCATTAGCCTAACTGCCGACATTTATAGTTGCCAAGCAACTGTTATATTGGCTATTCCACAGCAGCTTTGAACACACCTCATCCAATCAGATTTTAAAGCTAGAATGATCCATAACTCTCTAAAACCGTTTCCTGCTACGTCTATTCTCTCTCGGCAGACAGTAGATCACGCTACTATTCTCTCGAACCCTGAGGGAAACGCACTAAGTCATACACCGTCTGCACTGGAAGAACGCCAGACTCTTAGAATAGGTTAAGTCTGTCACCTTTATCTCACTGATGAGATTCGATACACTCACTCCATTCAGTTTGTTGTTTTCTTCATTTTAATCACAATGGCAGTCTTGAGAATACAAAGTAGTGGAAGGTGCGATTGATAAAGAGGCCAAATTCACCCCCCACAGACACAACAGAGCAAAACTGATGGAATAACTACTCCTTCATGTATAATCCAATCACAAACAGACGACCTCAGAATCAATCCGCGCTGTGGGCGAAGAAATAAACGCCAGTTTTATCGGCCGCCTGAACATCTCCTTGGGGGTAAACAAAAACGTCAGGGAAATTATGGAATAAATACACTGCCTGTGAAATGCAATAACCCTTGATCTGTAAGCGTCTTGCTTTATGTGAGACAGACAGCGGGCTGCGCTCATAAAGTGCAGCGGGGTTTAAAGTGCCCTTCATCTGAATGACAGTGCACAGATTTTTATTAGGTTAGGTTGGTTACATTATTTCTTCGTTTGCACATCAAAACCAAGAACAGACTAAACGCTTGGCCACACAAACACAAATTTTAACACTGAGAACAAGAAATGTTTCTTGAGCGGCATACATGATTGGATTTCTGAAGGATCATGTGACACTGAAGACTGGAGTAATGATGCTAAAAGTTCAGCTTTGCCATCAAATGCATTAATGGCATTTTAAAATGTATTAAAACAGAAAAGTTATTTTGAAAGTTAAATTCCAGTGACAATTCTAAACAATTTCATTCAACATTTTCAAGGTTACAAAGATTATATTCTTTGAATCACCATCACCTCAACAAGCAAAGCACCTCTTTTATAACAAATGACTGCATGGATTTCTGGAATACTCGTTTGTGGTCGGTCAGTCATGACATTCCAAGGTGTGCTATGTAAGCAATGAAGTACGAGTGGCCGTGCTGTATTGTGAACAAGTCACGGCTGAAAGGCGTTGTTAGGCACAAAGCTAAGCAGAGTGCCTGCAACCCCTTCAGCTGTGACTTTTTCACAATACAGTACGCCTTGAATATCTTACTGCGTTTATAAAACGGCTACCACACGATACATTAAAACCAAAAATGTATGTAATGATGTGTTACTTTTTAAAATATAAATTCATTAAATGTTATCCTTCTGCTAAAAAAAAAGTTCCTGACGGTGAAAGCTATGGAAGCTTGTTTCCGCCACTGAATAAAAAATAAAAAAGGTAACTGCAACTTTAATCTCACAATTCTGACTTTTTATCTCCCAACTGCATGATAAAAATGTGCAATTCTGATTTTTTTTCTCAGAATTGCATGATATAAACTCATGTAATTGTGAGTTATAAAGTCATAATTGAGACATAAACTTACAATTCTAACAATAAAGTCACAATTTTGAGAAATAGTCAGAACTGTGAAATATAAACACACAATTCTGACTTTTTTCTTGCATTTGCGAGTTTACATCTCGCAATTCTGACTTTTTCTTTAGAATTGTGTGATACAAATTTGCAATTGCGAGTAAGAAATTCAGAATTGCGAGATAAATTCACAAATTATTTTCTCAGAATTGTGTGATATAAACTTGTAATTGCAAGTTATAAAGTCAGAATTGTAAGACAAACTCGCAATTCTAAAATTTAAGTCAAAATTCTACTATAAACTCACAACTGTGATTTTTTTCTTGCATTTGAGTTTATATCCCACAATTCCGACTATATAACACACAACTGCGAGCTATTAAGTCAGAATTGTGAGATATAAACTCAAAAAATTGGACTTCATAATTCGCAGTTGCGAGTTTATATCTCACAAGTCTGAGAAAAAAAAAAAAAGAAAAAAAGAATTGAGATATAAACTCGCAACTGTAAGACAAAAGAATTGTGAGTTCATATCACACATTTCTCAGAAAAAAAAATCATAACTGAGATAAAAAGACACAATAACTTTTTTTATTTAAATGTTTTATTTAGTGGCAGAAGCAGGCTTCCATAGAAAGTAGGCATGTTTCCATCTGAAGTTGAGAATTTTACTAATGCACTAAATTGTAATATTGCATAAAGCATTTGCGAATAGAACAACGTTTTCATCCATCGTGTCAAAGAGACCAAAATGGTTGCTTACTGATAAATTGGTACTAAATAATACTAAGAAAAGTAGCCACTGGATACAATAATATTCATCATAAATTACTTATGAAACACAATAAATGCAGTCATTGCTTTCAAAGGTGGATGCAATTGCAGTTCTGGGAGGCAATTGTACAGAAATACTTCAAATGACAGACTTTGTTCAAGCATTTCAGAATGACTATACCATTTCAGATGCTGTGCACTGAGATCGGTCCACTGGTTAGTCAAGTTATCCTATTGTGCAAAGTAACATGAAACGAGCATTGCACATTAAGTATGAAGTATCATCTTGAAGTACTGCATCAGAAACGAGTAATGGAAACACCATTACTTGCTCGATGCAATACTCAAAAAAGATAAAACCATGGCCATTAGTGAATCCATTTAAAGCTATAACAGCTTAAACTCATACGACTTGATAAAATGTATAACTTCAATGCAAGTCGCTATGGATAAAGTTTAATGCCAAATGTGTAAAAGTAAACTCTTTTTGTAAACACTTCCAGATTTAGTAAAACATTTCTACACAACAGGCTTTGTGGAAAAGGGGATTATCATATTAAAGCCCACTACAAAGTGTTATGCACTATGTTGAAAGCACATAATTCTCATATATATATATTTATACAGAGTCTCACTGGACATGAACTTAGATGACAAGTCAACAAATTGATCAATTTGCAAGGGTCTAAAAGTTAAAGTATGCATTTAAACAACATGACTAAAAGTGCTTTAATTACCTTTATGCAACAATCTATGCTTTATATTTCTTCTATCAGGGCTGTGATGGAGATCTACTGTTCTCTATTTAACTGGCTGCTTCTATGAAAGATTAACAGCAAATCTTGTGTAAGAAGGCTGTATCCTAATTCATGCATTTGCAAACAGCACTCTCTAGCATACACAATCCCTTTATTTTAGTGTAAATTACAGGCATTTTAACAACCCAAGGGCTGTGCTGAAGGGGTGTATATTAGGTTTAATTTAGGCCATTCCCTGCAGTGTGTCTAACTTAGCTGCTACAAACATTAGCATATCTGTGCCAGAGGCAGTCGCTGTAAGGAACCATCTATCCGTGAGGGATTATAATATGCCAACGAGATCGATATACATATATGAACAACCCTGTCAACAACAGCTTTAGGAGCACAAAGCTTTTAAAACAGTGCTAGTTAATTCATAACACTCTGATTGTGATAAACAGAAAAATACATTCAAACATGCTAGAAAACATGCAGAAAAGAAAGAGAGAGACCACATCACAACCCCAACAAATCTAGTCTAATTTAATAGATGGAGCAATAAATACAATATAAACAAAATAAAATGAATACATAAATATATCAAAGAGAAGCTATTTATTGGAAGCTACCATACTTATGGTTGTAAAAAAACTGTACAGAGAAGAAAATTAGAGCCCCAACAAATCTCTTTAAAATAATAATAATAATAATAATAATAATACAAATAAGCAGAGAAGAGAAAGCAGAGAAAGTATTTATTAGCGGTGCTTGAGAAGACAAATACTATGAACCAAATTCATACTTATGGTTGTAAAATATAAAAAAATATATATATATATAAACTGTACAGAGAAGAAAATCACAGCCCCAACAAATCTCTCAAAAAAATTAAATAAAAAAATTATAATCATTTAATAATTAAAAAAAATAAAGCAGATAAAGTATTTATTAGTAATGCTTGAGAAGACAATTACTATGAACCATGTTCATACTTATGGTTGTAAAATGAAAAAAAAACAAAAAAAAAAAACAACTTAATTTCTTAATTCATTAAAATAAAATAAAATGAAAATGTTTTATACTTATACAAAATATGTTCATACGTACAGTTGTGAAATAAAATAAAAACTCTGCAGGGAACAAAAGAGAGCAGTAGACATTACAACCCCAACAAATAATTTTTAATAATTTAATAATCATTTAATAATTTAAATAAACAAAGCAGAGAAGCTATTTATTAGTGGTGCTTGAGAAGACAATTACTATGAACCATATTCATACCTATGGTTGTAAAATACAAATAAAATTAAAAAAAATAAATAAATAAAATAAAATAAAATAAAAATGTAATAAACTTAATTTCTCAATTAAAAAAAAATATATATATGTTCATACTTATAAATAAATATGTTCATACATATGGTTGTAAAATAAAATAAATAAAAAATAAAATAAAATAAAACGAAGAGAGATTCATCACACACAACAAAACTGGTCATTTAATAAATGGACCAATGACATTTTTAAATGACAATAAATTAAATTTTTATTTAAAAAGAAAGAATCAAAGAATATCTAGCAGAGATTCTGTTTATTAGTGGTGCTTTATAAAAATAATATTATATTTTCATAAAAAAAACAAATAAAAAAAAAAAAAAATCGTGTTGTTCGATACATAGGATTACGGGTTTGTTCTTTAATCTTTACATCGATCAGTAATAATTGTTAAAGACCTCTTAACAACTGCCACTAATAATCATATTTTCTGCTGGGACCTGACAGCAAGCCATCAAACTGTTTTTTTTTTTTTTCTCCCCGCCACGGTACAGGCGTGTGGCATCATTGACATGCAGCGAACACACCTCCATGACGCACATCTCTCTGAGATGATGGATGTATTTCAGCGATGTAGATTCCATCTGACTAGACAAATAACATATCTAAGTGCCAGAATAGAGGCAAAAGCTTTTGAAGTTCCACCTATCACCTCCGCCGGAGTGTTTCTGTGCTGAAAATGCAACATCAGTGCTTGGTATATGTTTGTTGTGCACGTTTTTGTCCTCACATTTACTGCATGGCTGCCATCTTACGCCTGCAGGGATAAGGTAGTCTTAACAGCTGAATTCACACCTACTTTTTCCCCCTTTCACTTCACTGCTCAAGTTTTTTAAAGCACTACGTACCAATTAGTGAACCATAGGAGTCCTGTATCTACAATAAACAATGCTTCATTAATCAACATGTGTGAGGTCTACATGATTTATAATGGAGCAGAGGAGTGCAGAAAAAGAGGAAGATGGTGATGGGCTTGAACGCAGGAGATCATTAATCAGTCAGACAGATGCTTACTGAGGGAATGTTAAGGCGCTAACGTTGTGTGGTGAACAGATCCACCCTGGAGCTTCTGACAACAGAGAAATGAAACGCGTTATTCATTAGAAGCACTTCCTGTACAACCGCCCTAAAAGGAAAATGTTTGCCCTACATTTCCCTCATTAGAATCTTATGAAAGTAAACGACCACTCCTGAGAGCAAGGTAGTGTGTGCGTTTGCGTAGAGTACACACACTGGGTCCAAAATTAACACTTGCCAAGCTTCAAATGGAAGTAAAAGTGCAATTTTAATGGTGATTTTTTTTTTTTTTTTTTAGGATTTGCAAGTTAAATGGCTTAAAGGAACAGTTCACCCAAAAATGAGAATTTGCTTAAAACTAAGTATACGACTTGCTCACCAATGGATCCTCTGCAGTGAATGGGTGCCATCAGAATGAGAGTCAAAACAGATAATAAAAGCATCACAAGTATCAACACATTTCCAAAAGACTTCAAAGCATTGTTTCTAGCTAAAATATGTCCTAATGCTTTCTCCAGTGGAAAAGTTGTCTCATCTCAATCAAGTGAACAATATGAACAAATCAAGCACTGTTTACAAGCAGAAGCAGTCTAAAACATTTCTAATCTAATATGTTGGTGGATTTTGATGTGAGAGGACAAGAAGTGATAGACTTTTTCCACTGTTGTAAGAGTAATTATGGATTATAAACTTGTATTGGCCAGAAGTGATGGTTTGAAGTTAAAAAACCTTGAATTTGTTTCTTCAAAACACTGAATTTTTCACTTCGCAAGCTATTAATTGATGGATTGGAGTCATGTGGATTACTTGTGGATTATTGTGATGTTTTTATCAGATGTTTGGACTCTGACGGCACCCATTCACTGATCCTTTGGTGAGCAAATGATGTAATGCTAAAGTCTCCAGATTTGTTTTGATGAAGACACTACATCTTGGATGACCTTTTCAGCAAATTCTCATTTCTCATTTCTAGGGCTGTCCCCTAATAGTCGACTAACCGTTAGTCGAGGAGAAGAGGCGTAGTCGACCGAAAAAAATTTAATTAGTTGCAGAAAATAAATTCCACAGGAAGTGGCAAAGTCAAGCACTCCATGATGGATAGATGGATAGATGGTTAACGGCTGATCTATGTGGTAATATAGGACATCCAAATACTCGCCTATCATTCATCTACCTTAAATATGGCTTTTTATCTTAAATATGCAGGTAGTAGCAACTTTACATGGCGGATATCTAATGTTAATCTAGAAAAATGTGCACTATTGAAGTATCTATGCGGAGTGTGGAAGCTGAATACTAGTGCGCTCACTGCATGACAGATGGAGGTGCCAGTGCAGTCACTTGCTCTTAAAATACTCCATCATTTTTGGTCATACAGATAAGACCGATACATCTTTTCAACATGTACATGGCAGTCAGAATAACAACGAAACATTGCACTTTTGTAAAATAATGAACGCAAACAGGATCCACTTTCTGCCATCTCGGTCTCTGTGAACTTGAGCGCAAAACTTTGAAACTGTGTATACTTGCCTTACATGACAAATACATCTATAGAGAGTGAAATGTCTACTTTTAAGTGAACCAATTTAAATAGAAAATAAATATTCTCAGATTATGTAAACCGTGCATACAGGTGCATCACTACTGCAGAGATGACAAGTCAGTGTTGCAGACTTCATCTCTTAAACCGAAAGCAAAAGAAGCACTAGTTTATCAATAAATTATTAAAACGTTAATGCGGTGTCTTTGCTGTTTCTCCCTGCAACATTCATACCTATTATATCAGCCAGGGCGCTGTTCCAAGCTTTTTTGCATCCGCTTGGGCGCCTTAATGTTTTTCCCTTCACAAGCCATTATTGATGGATTACAGTTGTGTGGATTACTTGTGGATTATTGTGATGTTTTTATCAGATGTTTGGACTCTCATTCTGACGGCACCCAATCAACAAGTTGGTCAGCAAGTGATGCAATGCTGCATTTCTCCAAATCTGTTCCAATGAGGAAACAAACTCATCAACATCTTTGATGGCCTTTTCAGCAAATTCTCATTTTTGAATGAATTATCCCTTTAAAAGGTTTTTTTTTTAAGGGTGTCAAAATACATAAAATGGATCATTCTTCTCAACTGTAGTGCATCAAGTCTCTTCAGCTATATTTGTGTCTTAAGCATATATTTAAAAATAAGTCTAAACAAATATTTCCATCCATAGTGTTTACAATAAAGTTGTGCATCAGAGAATGCTGATTATCTCAATTAATCCGTCATTGTTAGGCGTTGTAATGTTAATTTGGACCCTGCATGTACACAGAGACTATCCCCCCCATTTCTAATTTAAGTTTGTCTCAGACAAGGCGGTGCTTGCTGTGCGCCACTAGCCAGTTTCCACTAATCCTTCCTGGGATGCCAAAGATTGGTCTTTCCCTTATCAGCCTTAGCAGTGTTTGCCAACTCATTCGCTGAGACCCACAGGATCTCACAATATTCCTCCAGACCACCAGCAAAACATGTTCACTTCACACACACACAGACACACAGACACACACACACACACACACACAAATAAAGCAATTAACCTATCATGCTGCTTACAATTAGCTTAATCAGGTATTTGCTGTATCCCAGTGCAGGACTGATTTAGTTATGAAAAAGCCTTAATGGACAAACGTCAAAACATTAAAGGGGGCATATCATGAAAATTTGACTTTTTCCATTTTAAGTGCTATAAATGGATCCTCGGTGCATCTACCTACTCAGAAAACGTTAAAAAAAGGACAACCCACTAACTTTTTGGTAAGCCTTTCTCTCGAACCGCTCAGATTTCCCCCGTGAAGTAGAATAAGGATCTTATAATATTACTGCCCCTTAATCTGCATGTACGGTGTACCAGTTCTAATGCCACGGCAAAAGTTTGAGTAAAGCATGCTAACTGTTCTGTTCTGTCGTTGGCTGCACAAACAAGCACAGAACAGTCCCTGCCTCAGAGGAAACAAGACTGCAGTGGATTTGTTGATTTATTCACTGTATATTATGCTGCTGCCACACAGATCTAATATAAACATGCAATTTCTTTCCCAGCTGTTTACCTTCACACACATACCTAGGGCCCTATGATTTCCGCTATGCGGAAAACGCGAACGGAGTCCAGTCATAAAAATGGAATTTGTCAAAGTTTGAATGAATTAACCAAAAGTAGGTCATTACACTTAAATCCAAACGCAATATGAAGTAGTATCTGTAAATATTACGCCGCAAAAATACCATTTAAATGTGATTCCTGCATGTTCTGCGAATCTCTGTTTTAACGAATGGAGCAGGCGAGCGGTTTTGTTTACTACACACACTGAAGCACGTGTGATGCTCGCAATGATTTCAGCATTTGACTGTTCCACTTTAGGAAAACTAGCGTCATATCATATGCTGCATTCATGCCATACTGTAATTACCGTAATTTCGAGACAACAACATATGACGCTCTACTCGGAGCTGTTCACGTCCTCAGATTTGGAATTATGCTTTTCTATGGCAACACTATCAACGCCTAAACAGAGCCTATGTTGGTCAGGTGGTACAGCGGTCATGTGGTACAAGTCGTAGCTCTCAGAAGACTCCCAGTTCACAAGTTGTAATTACGAGTTCTACGAGGACGTGAACACTTTTTGCATGTTGGAATCTCGTAATTACAGGAATTCCGATATGACGTGAACGCACCTATATACACACAGAAATGAAAAGGTAGACATGGCAACCCATCAAAATACAAGTCCGGTTTAACTTGAAGACAATGTACCAGAAATATATTACTACTATTACTACTACTACTACCAGAATGAAACAAACATTATTTTTTAGGGTATAATCACATAACATTTTTTCCATATTTTTATTTTAAAAGTAAATTCCCCTTTGTTTGCCAAAAAAAGATAAATAAAATTATTTTTTATGCCTTCATTTGATAACCAGAACATTTTAAATACACAACACAGAACTTCTGGGGGTAAACTTCATAAGGCTATTTTAAGAATAAATTTGAATAAATTAAGTGTGCTTTCAAATAATTAGACATGCTAAAACACAGAATTTGATAACAATAAAACATGGTGAGGAAAAAATAAAACATTTCATAGGGTCCTAAACATGTCATTTTTGTTAAACCTTTATCAAATTGATGTGAAATTGTAGAAGTTTCATGATTTTAAATAATTAGACATGCTCTTTAACTAATAAAATTTAATTTACCATTAAAAAGGAGTTGAGAAAAATTAAAACGGAAAAAACAAAATTTGGAAAAAAATAAAATGGATTTCATAGGGCCCTACATATCCGACTGTTTTTGTAACTTGCGTGTTTTTAACAAACTTGTGTGAATTTGAAATTTTAAGTGCAATAAGACATGAAAGAGAGGTTTAGTTTAGTACTCACATGTCCTGTGAGCCACGTTCTGTGCACGTGCTTCGGATGTGTGCGTTTAGAAAACCACATATCAGACGTTTTAACTAATATGGCTTTAAAACGTATTATTTCAGTGTGATAGACACAATAATCAAAACCAAACAAATGTTTTAGGCACAGTACCTGACGTACAAGCTGTAAAGGCACAGCCATATTATGGAAAAGGGGTAGGGGAGCAGCAACTCATTTGCATTTAAAGAGCCATGCATGAAAACAGCGTGTTTTTGCTTCCACTCAAAATAGGCATTCTTAAAAAATTTTAAATTTTGAGCTGAAACTTCACATACACATTTTAAGGTATTATAATGTAACGAGGCATAAAGGGGCATTCATTATCATCAATATAAAAACAGTTGTGTTGCTTAATATTTCTGTGAAAAATGTGTGTGTTTATATATGTGCATCTAACATCTCCAAAACTATTTGAACAAACACTGAAATCCACAGTTGAGCCTTGGTTGTAAAAGTCATTTTGATTTTACAACTATTTTTTACAGAGCATTGTCACTGAGATTCTGAATACACAAACTTGCAAACAAGACGCAGTGAGAAACACAAACACAGATCAATCCCATTTTAACCCACCGGCAGTCACGTCTCCCCCACACACTTCGAGATTAAAGCATCAGTCAAAACACAGCCGATGGGAGAAACGCTTTCACAGATATAGCCGCAGTGCTGTGAACAAGTCAAAACTTACAGGAGAACTATTACCAGCATAACCTCACCAGTCAAAAAACAACCAGCACAATACCACATGGCATTCGATGTGATCCACATCAAAGAGATTATCTTCACCACTAGCCCTTTAAACAATTTAATAACGAGAGTGAAAAGCACCATAAATAAGGTCACAAAGCCCCGCCGGCCTATTAATCACGCTCTGAAAGGACAATAGAAGAGAAGACATCTTGCGCTTTCCTCATATAGATCTGCTTAAAACAGTAGAATACCCCCAACAACAACAGCTTAAATGGATCTGAGCTAAACAGAGGGATGAACTTGAACAGATAAATACGACCCGGTCAGTTTTAGCCCTGAGGGAATCTGTGCCCAAACATCTTCACCACTGTTCACAGAAGCCTCTGTAAATATCTTGACACCATCATATACTTGTAGACTCAAAGCAAGTTTATACATACATCCACAGGTGTGCCTCTCAAACACACACACACGCAGCTACATTTAAGTTCTGTCCTGACAGTGCATATCTGAGGGGCAGTTGTTGGCTAACCACATACACATTCCTAACCATGCGTATTTTAAGGCTAGACTGCAGCTGCTGTGGTTACATGCGTGGCAAATATCGGACAGCCAAAACCAGACCGAAAATCGAGAGCAGTGCAGACAGATGTAGAAACTGGAAACTACAGATTATTTTCTCTACTAAGTCTTGCAAATGTATTTAGTGTCAGTTCTGATTAAAGCATCCCATTTAAAAAACAACATTCAATTTAAAATAGACTATATTATCCCTAATAAATGTCCTGTCCTTTTTTGGACATGATCATTTGATTCATTCCTGTTCTCTTCTGTGAATGGGCTTATATGTATTTTTTTTTTTTTTGTTACTTTTGAAGTGCAGGTTTAGTCATTTTTCTTGCCTTCAAACACTGACTACAGAACCTCTTCTTTTTTTGAAAGAAATAAAAATTTTAATGCAACGATGAATTAAATTAAAGATGCATTATATTAATTAATTTAGATTAATTTAGAACAATGTAGATGTTTTTTGAACTTTCTATTTATCAAATAATCCTAAAAATGATCACAGTTTCCACGAAAATATGAAGCACCACAACTGTTTAAAACATTGATGATAATAAGAAATTATCATATTAAACCAGCATATTAAAATGACTTTTAAAGGATCAACTGACAAAACATTCAGCTTTGTCATCACATGAATAAATTATTTTAAAATAGAATGTTTTTATTTAAAATTCTAATATTATTTCACAATTTTACCATTTTACTGTATTTTTAATCATATAAATGCAGCCTTGCTCAACACAAGAGACATCTTAAAAAAAAAAAAAAAAAGATAAGATAAAAATAGATAAGATTTTTAATGATATTTTAAAGGAGTACAGAAAAAACAATTCGGAAATGTTTACTATTTAAAATAACTGGTTTCTATTTGAATATATTTTAAAATACAATTTATTCCTGTGATTTTAATATTCTAATATTCCGATTTGATGCTCAAAAACATTTATTATTATGATTATTATGATTATGTTGAAAACATGTGAGTAGAATTTTTTCAAGTTCAGAAGAACAGCATTTATCTGAAACTGAAATATTTTGTAACATTATAAAATGTCTTTATCGTCACTTTAAATCAATTTAAAGCATCCTTGCTAAATAAAATTATTAATATCTATAATTGTGTATAACATACAATGTTTCTCGAACAGCAAATCAGCATATTAGAATGATTTCTGACCAATCATGTGACACTGAAGACTGAAGTAATGATGCTGAAAATTTAGCTTTGATCACAGGAATAAATTACATTTGAAAATATATTCAAATAGCAAGCAGTTATTTTAAATAGCAAAAATATTTCACAATATTACTGCTTTTGATGTATTTTGGATCAAATAAATGCAGGCTTGGTGAGCAGAAGAGACTTCTTTAAAAAAAAAAAAAACATTAAAAATCTTTATGACTAAATAAAAAACTTATGACTGGTAGTGTATCTGCTGTTGCAGACACACAAATTTAAAGCACAAACTGCTTTATATCAAATCATTTAAGTAAATGGTTCAGTCACACAAAAAAGACTTACGCCATCTATTGGCATAATTGTGTAACTCAGAAACAGTCACAGAAAAAATCCGAACAAATCTCTCCAGTGCACTGATTCAAAAGATTTGAGTAACCAGCGCTTATCAAAATCCTCAGCAAGCACACATGACACACCAGAGATAAGAATAAAACCCCATCCATTCTTCTGACACCTAGGCATTTAGATGGGGCTTGGAGACCGACTCAGATGGAATAGCTGCCAAGTACTGAGACTTAATACCTCCTTTCTCCTTGACCTTAAGAGACACTCTATTTATTTGCACGTCCTCTGCTAAAACTACACACTTTACACACACACAAAGACAAATGTGTAGGCCCACACATACACACATCTATCTTCAAACACAATCGGTTCCAAGTAGCTGGAAAATAGTCCTCAACCATTTTCTAGCCGCTTCCTGAACGGAAGTCTAAACAGAATGAGTCTGAGTGAGAGAGGGGGAAAAATCTGTTGTTTACTCAACTGCTGTTTAGTGTCAGACTCAATACAGCTGAGTGTTTGTTAAGAGAAGATAAGGTCTGTGAGACAAATACCAGCATTTCTATAAACCTGTCCAACAGAATGAAAGAAGTCAAAAGTCACTGATCTGAAAACTGATGTGTGTTCACCACATCTCACACAGCAAACACTATACAGACATATTTAAAGGTATAGTTCACCCAAAAATGAAAATTCTGTCATTAATTACTCACCCTCATGTTGTTCCAAATCCATAAAAAAAAAAAAAGTATGGCCCTATGATTTCCGTGATGCGGAAAACACGGACGGAACCGTGGAATCCAGTCATAAAAACAGAATTTACAATTTAATGAGGAATGTCACGGAATTTGTCGATGTTTGGATGAATTAATATCAAATATAGGTCATTACACTTAAATTAAATCGTGATATGGACAAACAGTTGTAAATATTAAGCCACAAAACGACTTAAATATGAATTCTGCGCGTCTCTGTGTAAATGAGTGGCGCAGATGCGCGGTTTTGTTTGCTACTTGTACTGAAGCACCTGTGACACTTAGCGTCTGCCGTCTCACTAAATAAGGACATAAATACATGAACAACATCTTCAGAACTGCTCAGAGTCACTTTGTGAGCATTTTAACATTTTATTTGAGTAAAACGATTGTTATATCATACACACAGAAATTTAAACGTATTCACAGCAAACCATCAAAATAAAAGTTCTGTTTGTGGCAGAAATACATTACAGAATGTGCGTAATACTACTACTACTACTACTACTACTACTAAAATTATTAAAACCTTATTTTTAAGGAATAATTATATATTTCTTCAATGTTCTAATTCTAATTCTAATAGTAAAGATAAAATACATTTAAAGATAGAAAAAAATACAAAATTATAAAATGACAACATAAAGCATTAAAGGACAACTCCACTTCCAGAACAACAATTTACAAATAATTTACTCACCCCTTTGTCATCCAAGATGTTCATGTCTTTCTGTCTTTAGTCGTAAAGAAATTATGGTTTTTGAGAAAAGCATTTCAGGATTTTTCTCCATATGATGGACTTCAATTGTGCCCCTGATTTTGAACTTCCAAAATGCGGTTTAAGTGCAGCTTCAAAGGGCTCTAAACGATCCCAGACGAGGAAGAAGGGTCTTATCTAGCGAAACAATCTGTCATTTTTTTTAAAAAAAATAAAAAGTTGTATACTTTTTAAGCACAAAAGCTCATGTAGCACAGGCTCTGGGATGCGCGTCCATGACACTACATACTACAGAGTTACGTCGAAAGGTCAAGCGGAACTACAAGACCCAGTGTTTACAAAGCAAACGCGAAAAGCAAAAGACTAAGGAAGTGCATGTAAGTCAAACGCTGTTTACAAACAAAAAGGTACAACAAGAAATAAAACGGATTTCATAGGGAAGACTGACATGGAAGAGAAGAAATTGTTGAATTAAACTGTTACTTTTTCTTTCTTTGCTCACAAAACATTCTCGTAGCTTCATAACATTTAGGTTGAACCACTGATGTCACATGGACTATTTTATCGATGTCCTTACTACCTCGTCCTTGAATGTGTCAGTTGCGTTGCTGTCTATTCAGGGTCAGAAAGTTCCTAGATTTCATTAAAAATATCTTAATTTGTCTTTCGAAGATGAACAAAGCTCTTACGGGTTTGGAGCGACATGAGAGTGAGTAATTAATGACAGAATTTTCATTTTTGGGTGAACTATCCCTTTAAACATGGCTAGTTTGGCTCTGTTCTCATAGTGTTTTTGATTAGTTCATGAGTAGGTCTGTTCCTGGAACAGTTCCCGCTGAGTTACACAACCATGTTTTGGTCTAGCAGAACTTCTCCTTTCCCTCAGATTTACTGCTTTCTCTACATCATAAAAACACATTAGGCCCAATCTACACACACTATGCTAGCATATATAGTGCAAAACAGAATCTTGGCGAGCATGTAGAATGCAGAAGCCTGATTTACTATCATGTTTTACGTGGGACATTTCGAGGTTGTGGCTCAGTGTGGCACACTGCATCTGGAACACAAATGTAGCAGAACAATACATCCTTTGATAAATATGGCTGTAATGTTGACTATACAAGGTTTATATACAAACAAAAATGTGCACAAATGCACTATGAATTCAAAAAGATGGCAAGGTTAAAACAAACTCATAATGACAGCTTGATGATGTTACCTTTCTTCCTGTCTGTCTGCTCAGACTGATCACACACAAACAAGCTCTCAAATTAAATGAGACAATCCAGTTGGATGTTTCTGTACGTAATAAAGACTGCAGAGAGATATCGCCTGTCATGGCCTGCATTATCAAAGCAGAGTGGGTGAGGGAGGGAAAGAGAGACCCTCAGAACAATGAGAAGCTTTCACAGGCTGAGGGCTGTAAAGAGACACAATAACTCTCTTTAGCAATCAGAGCTCACAATCTATTTATCATGAACTACAGAGGGAGGGCGGGAGGGAGAGAGACAGACAGATTATACATGTCTGTGAATATGCCTATGAACCAAAATATAGTCATAGTCAAACAATCAGTCTCAATGTGCTCGCCATGTGCTCGGACAGCTCAAAAAAGCTGACAAAGAGTGATTTTTCTATGAACAATGACAACCATCTGAAGTTTTAAACTCAATGTCAGATGTAACATACAGTGCAAATTGTGTTTTAAGAGACTCATGGCCTGGTTCCTTATTAAACTGATTACTGTGTGTGTGTCTGAACCAATGTGAGTCTGGGCCAAAACCCACATGAAGCCATCTGGACAGAGACAGAGAGAGAGGTTTAGAAAGAGGGCAAACAGTCACGTGTGTGTACTGTATGTGCGCTCTTAAAGGTGCATTCACAAAATTTTTATTATGTTTCATAGGCAGATGTGCAAGTTGTCGTTGAATGACGTTGATTAAAGTATTCTCTGAGCACAAATAAAGTTACTGTACTAATGGTGTCCGGCTTGACATTTGATCTCAATATGGCCTCATGAAAGCTGCGTAGAAAGGGTCCTCGCACTCAGGCTTACCACCATCCGGTGGCTTTAGGAAAACAGCAAATGGTGAGCAATATGCATTTAAAGTGGTAAATCTAGAAGGAATAAGTCAAAGTCATTTATATGTGCTAAGCTTCCTGCTACCAGGTGGTGGCACCATGACTATAACAGAACATTGGCATTAAGATGTCTTCAGGCCAGGACTTTGATTAAACATATGAAGTTTGGTGTAGATTGAACATGGTATGTTCGAGTTTGAGTGCAAAGAATGACATATCCTGTTGCCAACAGGCGGCACTATAATTACAACTGAATATTGGCCTTTAGATGTCTTTAGTCCAGCTCTCTTACCAAACATGGGAAGTCTAGCGCAGATGGGACACTCTATGGCTGAGATCTTTGACATTGAACTTTGTCAGGCTGCCATGGATAAGCCCTTAAAAACTCAAGATCTTCGCAATTTAACATCACAAAGGCCTTTAGAGTAGACTGACCAAATATAATGTCATTAAATCACTATGAGGAGTTCGTTAGAGGGTAAAACATGGCACTTCCTGTTGCCAGCAGGTGGCGTTATGTCTATAACTGAATATGGGCATGTGTTCAGGAGAGGACTCTTATCAAACATGTGAAATTTGGGACAGATCGGACATTGTATGCCTGAATTAGAAAAACTTCCTTTTTCATGGCGAAACATCGAAGTTTGTCAGGCCGCAACAGACACGCCCTTCAACAAAAACTCAAGATCTTCGCAATTTAACGTCACAAAGGGCTTTAGATTACACTGACTAGATCTGGTTTTGATCAGTTTAAATCTCTAGGAGTAATTTGTTTAAATAGAATGCATGAAAATGGCAAAAATGGTACAGAACTTCCTTAGAAATTTTAAAATAACAGACTTCCTGTTTGGTTTTAGAACTGCATAGCAAGGGACTTTTTTGTAGGTATTGGTGTGTTACATGCATCTACCGAATTTCATACATGTATGTGAAACATAGCTTGAGGGGCACTTTGTTAAAATTTTATAAGTGGCGCTATCAAGCCATTTTGCCACGCACACTTCTGAAACCCATATCAGAGGTAAATGTTCACCACTTTTGGAGTGTGTGCAAAGTTTCATGGGTTTTCGAGCATGTTTAGATCCTCAAAAATGCAATTCATTTTGGAGAAGAAGAACCTGAGCAATTCCAATAGGGTCCTCGCATCATCGGTGCTCGGGCCCCAAAAATGTTTTCAGAAGTACTAGTCAGTTCTGTGTGTAGAAAACTTTCCTGAGTGCACCTGTAATGAAAGACTAAGGCGTTGCTGAAAGTCTGCAGTGTGATATAATCTCGTTTTTTGTGTTGCATCAACAGTCTAGCAATGCATCTGTAATGCTCAAATAAGCATGTATTACAAAACTAAGCAAGGCTGAAGGAAAATGAGCCCTGAGTAGGCGTTCTGACTTGCGTATGAATGCGTGGCACAACTTAAGCCAGAAAAGAACAGCTATATGATTATAAATAGCTCACCACACGTGCCCATTCAGACACATGCAGTTTTTAAATCAAGTGTGCCAAACTGAGCGCCAAATAAATTGGCATTTCCGTGCGCTGCAACAAATGTGTAAAACTTGGAGCTTCCAAAATAGAACACAGTACAACCCAAACTGGCATTAGATTTCAAGAATGAATCATTTTATCATCTTCAGGACTGTGTCAATGGCCATACCCTAACATTCAAACACATGCTCATCATTTGGCATGAGTAATTGGCCACAGTCACTTTATGAAGCTTTTTAATGTTCAAAAATACCTCCCCATATGTGCGTTCACCTTTTATTATCTTACTATGGGGACATGCAGTCTCTCTCTCTCTTTGAGCCAATCTGATCTATTAACCCCCATACTGTTTCAACACCAAGCAGTACCTACAGTACACACACACAAACACACACAGAGAGGACACCTCCTTATGCCCAGAATAACACTTTGCTTCCTGTTAATCTCTGCTGAACAGGTGCTGCTATTTACAGCACACAAATCCATCCACTCCAACAGAGGAATGAGGGATAGTGAGACAGAGATGGTGAATGAGATGAACAAAGCAGAAGATAAAAGGTCTTTTAACAAAGATAGAGAAGAGAGAGAAATCTCACTATCCAGTATCTCTCCAGCCTCCTTGGTATTAACCTCTGTATTGTGAACAGAACAGAATAAAGCAGAATGTGTCAAACAAAAAGAAACGTAGGACCCTATGATTTCGATGATGCAGAAAACGCAGACGGAATCACAGAATCTAGTCATAAAAATGGATTTTACTTTAACTTATAACATGGAATGTCACGAATTTGCCAAATTGGGAACAAACAAATCAAAAGTAGGTGAGTTCACTTAAATAAAAATGCCATATGGACTAGCGTATGTAAATATTAAGCCACAAAAGTATAAAAAGTATAATCCTGGATGTTCTGAGTGTCTCTGTGTGAGTACATGAACACATGAACAATCTCTAGGCATGCTCTGAGAGTCACTTCAAGAGCATTTTACTGTTTCTTTTGGGAAAAACTATTGTCATATCAAATACGAACAGTACCTTAAAGGTCTTCACAGCAACCCGTCCAAAAATGTTTTAATTGAAGAAACAGTGACAGAAATACATTACTTAAATGTAATGATAGTGCTACTACTAATAATAAAATTATTAAAACATTATTCTTTATGTAGTATTTACCAGAAAAAAAAAATCAAAATATATGGAATGTATAAATACAAATGAATAAATATACATATATTTTTAAATAAAATCAATAATTTAGAGATGCTTTTGATTATGTATAAATACAAATTAATAAATACAATTTTTTAATAAAATCAATGATTTTGATTATTAAAATTTTATATAATCATTAAAATGGAATCCAAAAGTTAATGGAAAACAGAATTTGGTGAAAAAAAGCTGAATTTGAGAAAAAATAAATTGTATTTCATAGGGCCTTAAAACTTTATTTTTTGTTATTAAATTGCTGCTACATTATGTAAGTTTCATGATTTCAATTAATTTGATATGCTTTTTGCTTAATATTTTAATTTAACCATTAAAAGAAAAAATTAAAAAAAAAAAAATTTAAATGGAGAAAAAGGAATTTGAAAAAAGAAACAAAAAACAGATTTTTTATAGGGCCCTAAGAAAAGCAATAAAGTTCATGCAATAATTTGCAGTTTTTAACTAAAAGCAAAATTTGTCAAAGCAAATTTTAAAAGTAAACAATCTGAAAAATGTCTGAATACGTTTACAGGCCTTACAGACTGATTGACAGATTGAGCAATAGAACAACAGACATACAGATAGACCATCATAGATAGAACGACAGATAGAACAATAGACAGTTAGAATGATAAAACGACAGAGAAAAACAGAAAGATAGAATGACAGACAGAGCAACAGACAATATAATAGACAGATAGAATGACAGACTGAATGACAGAATGACAATGACTGACAGAACAAGAGATATATAGATAAAATGAAAGAGATAGAAAGATAAAAAGATAGAATAACAGATGATAGATAGATAGATAGACAGATAGACAGATAGATAGATAGGCACAGAAATAAATGAAGATAAATAGTATGCAACAAGTGCAACCATGACTGACATTTACTTTAGCAGAGAATCATGGGTAAAACTGTATGACCACAGCAGTCGATTTACACAGGAGATCATACAGGGTTTCTAAGCACTAAAGGCTATTATATTCAACAATCCAGAAATCCTTGACCTGAATGACTCAGAGAGTGTGAATATTATGCAAGACTGATAATCTAAATGCAGGGTCACTCATACAGACTGATAAGGTCAGTTATTTGTAACGTGAACATAATAACTGAAATAAAAACTAGATTTTACATTTCATGAAGAAAAAGTACAACTAGCCCTTGGCAAACAAATCTTGCCATGCTAAATTCTGACAGAGGGGTTTTTAGCATGTTTCTAGGCGGCTAGATGGTTGTTTCCTGTTAAAAGCCTAATATGTATCTCCAAGTATGAGCAATAATTAGATATAGGCCACATACATATGTAAATATCTGCCAAAACATGCTCAAACATATTTTGTGCAAACATTAATAATCATATTTAATTAGAAGATTACAGGAACTTCAGGAAGTTTCCTTTGAAGTTTTTGTCTTTGGTTTTAATTTGCATCTAAATCGATGCTGCCAGGATCTGATTTTGCATGATAAACCCATATACTCATTAAACAAAGCATGAGCGTGTGAGGTGTCCTAACAATGCATAACAAAAGCATAAATAGCACAAAAACGCCCACTGCAATTAGTGCAGCATGCACACTGAACGCAGGCCTCTTGCAGGGAGAGCAAATAAAACTGCAAAGAGAAGGAACAGATGAGGAATGAACATAATCACTGTCTCTCTAGGACCTAAATTTTCCTTTCCATCTATCTAATCTACTCATTAAGAAGTGTCCGAGACATTTCCCCACACAAGAATGGAAGGAAATCAGTTTGGCTTCTGCGGTAATGACCGCCCAGTGGAAATCTCTCTAAACTTAAGTTTCAGAGAGGAACTGCTTTTGTTCCAGCAGGAGACGCTGATAGACGGGATAGAGAAAGACAGATTGTTTACTCTGGCACTTCTGAAATCACCTGTTTTCTTTTCATATGACGATGATTGACTTTGCACTGAGAACAATGACAAGAGCTTAAAAATGTATCAACTCAAGTTAAAGGAATAGCTTATCTAAAAATGAAAATTTGCTAAAAATGTACTCACCCACAAGCCATTCAAAGTGTAGATAAATTTGTTTCTTCATTGAAACAGATTTGGAGAAATGTAGCCTTACATCATTTGCTCACCAATGGATCCTCTGCAGTGAATGGGTGCCATCAGAATTAGGGCTGCAACAATTCCTTGTTTCTATTCGTGTATTCAATTAATTAAAAAAAAAAAAAAACCTTGATTGCATTTTGCTCATGTAGCGTAATTGTCAAAATACCGGAAGTGACGGACTCTACATGTTAAACCCATTTAAAAATCATAATAAAGCATAATGCTTTTAAGAATTCTAAATGCTACGATTCAATTAAATACATATATAGGTTTAATATATGCCCTTTAATTATTTATATGCTTGTAGGTTACTTAGTTGCTTCTCAGAGCGGATCAGTTCACATTAAATGCTGCAAACAAACTGTTATCATTTACACGTGTGGAGCATCTCAAACTCAATTTTTGCATATTGCTGTGAGTTTGGGTTTATTGTAATGTTCATTTGGGGACGCAAAGTGCGCCATTTCATCAGATTTGTAAGGTAAATCATTTATAAACCTAAGCAATAACAGGAGAATACATCATTATCTTTGTCAATATGCTAACTGTTCATCACAATTATTAAGTGTAAAAACAATCTTCAGGCCACTGGCGCCCTCTGTAGGCATTTGTTATAATGCATAATGTACGTAAGCTCTGTTGTTTATAATACATTATGTATTTTAACAGATTTGTTCAATAAAACCATATGATTATTTGTTTTTGACACTTTATTTGAACGTATTATTGCCTCATTGCTATTACAGTATATATGTATATTAAGTAATGCTAAAGGCTATTCCCTGCTGGGCTGGTCTTAGCTGGTTTAAGCTGGAAGTAGCTGGTTTTAGCTGGTTGTTTCAGCTGGTCTCCCAGCCTGACCAACTAAGACCAGCCTGGCCAGCCAAGAAAGTGGCCAAAACCCCTCTAAAACCAGCCTGCTGACCAGCTAAGACCAACTAAAACCAGCCAACCAGCTTAGGCTGGTTTTAGCTGTTTTTTTCAGCAGGGCTGTTCACTTAGGTCTATTTTAATTACTACAAAAAGATGTTACGATGAATTATGAACTCATATTTAAGCTTAAAGCAATGTTTTAAAGTTAAAACGGCTTAATTTGCATTAGGCTAACTGAGACTTGTAATAGCACTTGCATGTTATTGTTCTTTTGTTGATTTTGATTGCTTCCATTGTCCTTTTTTTTGTAAGTCGCTTTCGATAAAAGCGTCTGCTAAATGTCTAAATGTAAAGGTAATGATGAATTTGTTTGTTATAAACATGCAGCTTTTTACTTCACAAGACATTAACTTGTGTACTGGAGTCATGTGGAAAATGATTGTGATGTTTTTATCAGCTGTTTGAAGTCTCATTCTGGCAGCACCCATTCACTGCAGAGGATCCACTGGTGAGCAAATGCTGCATTTCTCCAAATTTGTTCCTATGAAGAAACAAACCCATCCACATCTTGGGTGGCCTGAAGGTGAGTACGTTTTCATTTTCAACTATTCCAACTATAGTCAAGGAGAACTGAGCATAATGAACTCAGATAAGATTGTCTGACATATATTTAAATATATATAAATAAAATCACCTACAGCTTTCCAGAAACTGTACTCTCATAATGAAATGTCATGCGAATACTGCCTCTGCTGCTACAGTAGGCACTGCAAAATCTCCCATAATTGCTCCCTTCCCGTGGCCTCGATCCAATTTGTCTCAATTCTGACATTCTGTAATGTTCTCTACTGCACAAAGAGCAGCCTCAGAGCCATTCAATAAGACATGATGAAAATGAATACATGCTCTCTGTAAGGGAAGAAATAACTGCAGGAAAAAATGCCAAGTTTTAGCTTCCCAGTGACAGTTTTTGGGTCAGAGGTCAAACGGCAATAAAACACATTTCGAAATGCCACATGGGAGACATTCTGACTTTCGAGTGAAAGGTCTAGCACTTTATTCTGGAGTCCTAATATATTGTAGACATACAAAATGCACATTTTCAATCATAATTTCAGTCTAATCATCTTTCTTTCAAGAGCAGCATATTATCAGAGAAACTGCTCAAGCAGTTTTGAAAATCACTAATCACTGCTGTGCTTTTGCATAACAACTGATAATATATCAGCATAATTAAGAACCAAATTTAGCAAAGCTTTTACCGAGGGATGAGATACAATCTCAGGAACAGAATCAATCTTTTGATGTATTAATACCTCAGACGCGCTCTCCTCATGGGTTTAATTCAGATCAACAGCTCTGACGGCACTTTAGTTAAAAGTAAATCTTAAGTCTCTTAGAAATGAGCGAGCAAATTTTCTCCACAAGTAACAGTATGCAAATACCAACTTATTAAATTGGCCTTATTAAATGCTTTTGAAGCATCTAACTTCCCCTCAAGGCCATTTATAATGAACTAAAAATTCTACAATTTAGACAGCAACACAACTTCCACGTTCAAGGCCCAGAAAGGTAGTAAGGACATTGATAAAATACTCCATGTGATATCAGTGGTTCAACCTTAAATTGTTGAATAAATTTGAAAAAATAAAATAAAACTTGTATTTCATCAAAAATATCTTAATTCACGTTTCGAAGAGGAACAACGTTCTTATGAGTTTAGATGAAGGTGAGTAAATAAAGAGTAAATATTTTTGGGTGAACTATCCCTTTAAGAATTTTTTACAGACAAATGCAGAATTAGACCAAACACATAAATAACACATTTATATTATAAATAATAAAATTATACTTCAATTTTACATTTTAAAACTTAAAACTTCTGGGTTTTGCCTGTAGTACACACAAAAGACTCCTTTGTGGAGTGAGCAAAACGCTTTCAGCCTCCCAGAGCATGAGAAACCCCAGAGAGTGTTCAAAGCTAATGCACATAACCTAGACTCAAGTGACAGAGAGACAAAAAGGAAAAACTTCTGTGCTGTAAGAGAAAAACAGGAATAAAAGCAGGATGATGGAATTGCAGACATATTCCTCTGAGAGGGACAGACAGGGGAGAGCGTAATGTCTTCCCATGAGAAAAGTTAAAGGAGTCAAGGAATGTTGAGGTGTGTGTCAAAGAGACGCTCTGCTTTCTCTCCCCACAGATGCACACGAAAATAGGACACTAAATCGGAGCGCGTTCTCTCTGTTTGGTCGGCAGAAATGTCAGTGAATGCTGAGCTCCAGAGACGGGGAAACTGTAGAGTGACTGTATACAGTCAAATCAGCACAAAATATGAGGGAGATCGACAGACGTGCACTTCTGTAAAGCTTTTATAGAAAGTTTCAGGAGTTGAAAACTTAATTATTCACCTGCTGTAAAACTTTAACAGTCCCCTTAAATTCAATATTCTGTGGACAATGTGGAAAATATAAGTTTATGTAAAAATCAGGCAAAGTAGGCTCTGTGGAATGTGTTTAAATAGACTAAATTGTGTCAAACAGCCAACAGTGCTACAAGTATTTGGTAGGCACAGTAAATCTGCAGCCACAAACCTCAAAAAAGCATCACAAATTTCAGCAAATATGTGACCCTGGACCACAAAACCAGTCATAAGGGTCAATTTTTGTTAACTGAGATTTATACATCATCTGAAAGTTCAGGAAATAAGCTTTTCATTGATGTATGGTTTCTTAGGATAGGATGAGATACAACTATATTAAAATCTGGAATCTGTGGGTGCAAATTAATCAAAATACTGAGAAAATTGCCTTTAAAATTGTCCAAATTAAGTTTTTAGCAATGCATATTACTAATCAAAAATTATGTTTTGATATATTTACGCTAGGAGATTTACAAAATATCTTCATGGAACATGATCTTTATCTAATATCCTAATGATTTTTGCCATAAAAGATTTTTGACCCATGCAATGTATTGTTGGCTATTTCTACAAACATACCCATGCTACTTATGACTGGTTTTGTGGTCCAGGGTCACATATGGAAAAAGTCATTTTTTTCAGCAAGTCTGTAACCACCTGAATCAATGACTGGAAAAAAAGCATTTTTGGCAAATACAGGTAATTTGCCAAGGAAATATGCTGAATTTTTTTTACATTTATGACTGTTCTAGTGCTAGCTGTGGTCCGATCCCCTTAAAACTTTGCATGCTTGTTTAGAATCACCTGTCACATGTGCTTAGCGGGTTTTGTGAAGTTTTGAGTTTTCCTTTAGGCTTTATAGGATATTAGGTAAATTTGGACAGGCCCCTTTTCTAAACGATGGTTCTCATCGTGCGAAAAACATAGGACTAGTTTGCAAAAGTATGTTTTTCAAAAAATACGAAATACCCAAAAATTTTGCCAGGCTCACAATCTGAATCTGAGGCGTGAGTGAGGCAGTTACACTTGAGCCTGCAACTGACGGTTTAGGAGTTATGAGAAATTTTATACTTTTGATCACTGTAGTGCCCCTGTCAGGCCGATTGGGGCAAGTCTTGGTCACGTTGTAAATGGTGCGAGTACTACCATCCCTCCAAGTTTCGAGTCTCTACGACTTACAGTTTGGTCTGCACGATCAGTTTTACGTGGAGATCGCTGATCTGTGACCATTCTAACAATTACAATAGGCTTTCAGCGCTACGTAACAAAATGTAAAATGTTAAAATGTAAAACAGTTATTGCAATATTTCACAATTATACTGTTTTTACTGCATTTCTGAAAAAAGTAGTGTAGTGTACATGCCAAGGTTGAAAAACACAATGATATGCTTGAAATGTAGTGTTTAAGTACAAAAAGGATGTCAAATAACATTCCTATATCACCCTTTAAATTTAGGCACTGTGAACACTGTTTAATATAACACTGGCAATATTCTTCATCTTAGCCTTTGCCTGAATAATCTTCTCAGATAACTACACTACTCATGTAGTGAGAACGGGTATAAGAGTCTCATTCATACTGAGGAACTCTTACGTTTGCAGCTGGAGGAGATGACGAAGGGATTTGCGTGGATCGTGGGACTACAGCTCTGAGAACAATCCCTCTCCTGCATGGACACAATGGGAGGCACAGATTACTGATGCACAATAGAGCCAACATGCATTGTTCAATGAAAATCTGCCAGCCCAATTCCCACACTGCATGTGGTCCGATCCAACCGCACTTTGCAAAACACGTCACAAACTGCTGATCTTCGTATTGTTTCATCAGATAAAAATGCAACTCAACGTGTTTGTTGTTTATTTTGATTTGGTTTGAAGTGTTTAAAATAATTGTTTACCCAGAAATTAAAATGTACTGACCCTCAGGCCATCCAAGATGTATTAGAGTTTCTTCATTTGAACAGATCTGGAGAAATTTGGCATTGCATCACTTGCTCACCAATGGATCCTCTGCAGCGAATGGGTGCCATCAGAATGAGTCCAAACAGCTGATAAACACATCACATCATCTAATTAACATGACACCAGTCCATCACTTATAGCCTTGACGTGATGTTTTTATCAGCCGTTTGCACTCTCATTCTGACGGCACCCATTTGCTGGGAGAGAGTCCACTGGTGAGCAAGTGATGTAATGCTAAATTGCCAAATCTGTTCAAATGAAGAAACAAACTCATCTACATCATGGATGACCTAAGAGTGATTTTTAGAAAATGTTCATTTTTGGGTGAGTTATTCCTTTAATATGAAGCTCTCTTGTGCACTTTTTCCACAGCAGGTCACTCTGTCATAAGAAAAAAATTCACAGAAATGCACTACTTTGGTGATGTCCCTGCACAGGCAACTTAGCAGAAATGTTTAGTATACACTCATATGCAGCAACTCCACCCAGAGTCATGTAAACAGCATGGTACAAACAGTCTCTGTGGGCATAACTGGGATGCTCATGCTATCGAAACTACAGTAAATAATGAGACATGGGTTTAAATCTTGCTCAGCCATTACGTCCTTGAAAAAGACACCTAACTGACCCTAGAGAGCAGCTGTTCCTGTGTTTTTACTGCTCTCTGTCTTTGTTTGAATGATGATATGAGGATATGCATTGTTTGACCACATGCTCGACCAAAGAAATGAGTCAAACATGCAGCACGGGCTCAACATAAATGAACAGGGCCGTCTTTTTACTGCCACTCCTGGTATGCTGTGATTATGATTAGGGCTAGAGATGTTTTGAAGGCCGACAGAATGCAGCATGCTAGCAAACCTATATTAAAAGAGGAAGAGACACAGCATGAGGATGAATACAGTTTTGTGAAGTTTTGAGTTTTCCTTTAGGCTTTATAGGATATTAGGTAAATTTGGACAGGCCCCTTTTCTAAACGATGGTTCTCATCGAGCGAAAAACATAGGACTAGTTTGCAAAAGTATGTTTTTCAAAAAATACGAAAATATTTTCAACATAAATGAACAGGGCCGTCTTTTTACTGCCACTCCTGGTATGCTGTGATTATGATTAGGGCTAGAGATGTTTTGAAGGCCGACAGAATGCAGCATGCTAGCAAACCTATATTAAAAGAGGAAGAGACACAGCATGAGGATGAATACAGTGATCAGGGTTTAATTAGGGTTTAAAACGGTTTAATTATCATGTCCAAAAGGGATCCAACACCAATGGGAGCAATACAGTGGAATGCCAATGAACACAAGCACAGGATCCAATGATTGACCAATTTATAATTTAGGCCTTTAGGAATGGAAATATTCCAGTGCACCTGTGAGTACAATGCCCAATGAGCAACTAGCATATTTCGCTCCTTCCCTTCCCTTCCTTTAGTGTCTCTTCTTTCAGCAGAGCTACATGATTGACTGGGGCACTTAGTGAATTCCTTGATTTTTTAGCAAAGATCAGCAGATGTTCAGGTACGTGACAGAAAATAAATCTAAGAGAAGATAGACAGATAAAAGAAAAACGATTGACAGATAGAATGACAGACGGAGGGGAAGAACAACAGAGAGATAGATAGTTAGAACGATAGATAGAATAATAGACAGAACAACAGAGTACGGCAGAACGATAGACAGAACGATAGAGAGAGTGACAGAACAATAGAGAGAACTGTAGAATGACAGATAGAACAACAGACAGAATGATAGAACGACAGAATGATAGAACAATAGACAGAACAACAGAATGATAAATAAAATGATACAATGATAGATAGATAGATAGATAGATAGATAGATAATGATAGATAGAATGACAGATTGAACAACAGAACGACAGAGAAAACGATAGACAGAATAATAGAATGATAGAACCACGGAGAACAGCAGAATGATAAAGAGAATGATAGAATAGAGATAACAATAGATTGAATGACAGAATGACAGAGTGATAGAACAATAGACAGAACGACAGAATGATAGATCGATAGATAGATGATAGATTGATAGATCGATAGATAGACAGATAGATAACGACAGACAAAACAACAGATAGAATGATAGACAGAACCACAGAGAACGTCAGAACAATAGAGAGAACAATAGGTTGAACAACAAAATGACACAATGATAGATAGAACAATAGACAATGATAGCATGACATAAAATAATAGAACAGAACGATAGAATGATAGATAGAATAGATAGATAGATAGAAAGAATGAGAGAGAATGACAGAACAATAGATAGAATGATACCTTGAACGATAGAATGACAGAATTATACATAAAACAATAGACAGAATGATAGAACAATAAAACGATAGATGGAACAGATTGACAGACAGAATGACAGATAGAATGATATATAAAATTATAGAACTATAGAACGATAAAACACTAGAACAACAGAAAACGATAGAATGATAAAAAGACAGACAGAATGATGTAATGATAAATAGAATGACAGAACAATAGAGAGAACAAGGAATGACAATGACAGAATGATATAAACAAAGACAGAACCATAGACAGAATGATAAAATGATTGACAGAACAATAGATAGAACTATAGAACAATAGAACGATAGACAGAATGACTGAATGACAGATAGAACAACACAGAGAACGACAGAATGACAGAACGATAGACAGAACGATAGAACGGTAGATAGAATGACAGATTAACAGAGAACTATAGATAGAACAGAGAGAACGATACAACGATAGAACCACAGCTAGAATGAAAGACAGAATGACAGAATGATATAACATACAGAAAGACAGAACGATAGAATGATAAAATGACTGATAGAAGAGAATGACAGATAAAATGACAGAACAATAGATAGAACAACAGAACAAAAGACAGAATGATAGACAGAACAATAGAACAATAGAACGACAGAGAGAAAGATAGAACAATAGTTGCAATGACAGAATGATGAACAAAAACAGACAGAACATTAGAATGATAGTGACAGAATGTCAGAAAAATAGATAGAAAGACAGATTGACAAAACTACAGTAGGGCTGTCAAACAACTAATCGCGATTAATCGCATACAAAATAGAAGTTTGAGTTTGCCTAATATATCTGTGTGTACTGCGTGTAATTATTATGTATATATAAATACACACAAATTAACGCATATATGTAAGAGAAATATGTTATTTATGTACAAAATATTTTTATTTATATATAATAGCGATTAATCGCGATTAATCGTTTGACAGCCCTAAACTACAGACAACAAAAGAGAGAATGATAGAGAGAATGACAGAACAATAGAGTGGTGGATAGATTTTTTATTATTAAAAAATACAATTAAAATTTATTTTGACCAAAACACTCAATATATTTTCCCTTAACAATGTCAACTTCCTGCATTCCAGTCCATTAGTCATGACAGCATCAGGTGGAGAGCCACGTTGCAAATCAACACGCTTCACAGACCATCTGCAGCTCAAACACAACTACTGCTGCTGCTCACCCTCACACCTATCATCTGATACACACAACCTTAAAATAACTATATGACCTCCACATGAAACAATCATGAGATGGAATTTGCAACAGTTCTTTAGAATTCAGATTTCAACGGGAGAACGTCCCTCGCCGGGAGCATTCAATCGCTCATTTCATCTCCCAAAGAGGCCCAGCGCTGCGTTTCAACACTCTTCTTATCTACAGGCTACCACAGCTCTCAAAGTAAAGCCTGAACGGCTAACACAAACTCTCTCTATCTCCGTCTCAAAAGGTTTAGCATGAATGGGGCTCTTTTGAGCGAAGCAGCTTTCCTCCTACAGTGGAAACTATGACAGGCTACAGCCAGCAGCAGGTAGGAGGCTAGAAGCCAGTTAGCCTTCCCTGTGAAAGAAAAGGGACAAAAACACCCAAAACTTTTTATTCTAACAATTTGCAACCGGTGGTTAGGACAGTATTGGTCGTGATTTAGGGCTGTGATGGGTTATATATAGTGTGTTGAGAAAAATAAATATCAGCTCAACCTCTTGATGCCATTATAGAAAATGCAGCAGGGTTGTAAATAGGTCCTTGTTTGAGGTCGAGTCTGAAGGCAGGTTTAATTTATTTTAACAAAAAATACTACCTGCTTTATATCTCAGCACACTGTGGAGGCCTGTTTGAGAGAACTGCACATGAATCAGAGTTAAAACCTGAGATTAAACATCTCTGAATGCTCATCTATAAAGTATGACCCGAAATATACAGAGTACAATCTGTTTATTAAAAAAAAAGCAACTATGCATGTGAGAAACATGAAACGGAGATCAAGAGTCAACATAATATAATATAATATAATGTAATATAATGTAATATAATATAATATAATATTATATAATATTATATTATAAAAAAAATGTTTGATACTAATAAATAAATGTTGTCATTGCTATTTAAAGGGAAATTAAAACATGCACAGCCTTGTTACTCAAATTTCAAAATTATTTGAAATTTACCAAATAAATAATATTAAAATAAAAATATAGAATAATTTAAAAATACAATGAATTATATTAATTAATAAATTATTTATTCATTATTATTTAAAAGGAAAAGAAAACGTGCAAACTGACTTCATGTTGCTCAAATTTCACAATTATTAGAAATTTGCAAAATAAATATTATTAAAATAAAAAGTCATGATAATCTGTAAAACATAATAAATGATATTAATAAATAAATTATTTATTAATATTTACAAGAAAATTAAAACACATGCAAACAGACTTGATGTTGCTCAATTTGCAAAATTATTTGAAATTTGCAAAACAAATATTAAAATAGAAATGCATAATTTAAAAATACAAAAAATGATATTGATTAATAAATTAATTATTCATTAATATTTAAAAGCAAATTAAAACATGAGCAAACACACTTAAACACACTTAAACAGACTTGATGTTGCCCAAATTTTAAAATTATTCAACGTTTGCACATTAAATAATATTAATAAAAATTCATGATCATTTAAAAATACAATAAATGATAGTGATGAACAGATTAATTATTCATTAATATTTACAAGAAAATTAAAACATGCACAAACAGACTTGATGTTACTTTGAATTTGGAAGTTTTATAATATTAAAATAAAAACTCATAATAATTTAAAAATACAATAAATTTTATTAATGAATAAATTAATTATTCATTAATATTTAAAAGCAAATTAAAACAGGCAAACAGACTTGATGTTGCCTAAATTTCAAAATTATTCAAAATTTGCAAAATAAATTATATTAAGAAAAATTCATGATAAATTAAAAATACAATAAATTATATTAATGAATAAATGATTTAAAAGGTAATTAAAACATGTGCAAACAGATTTTATGTTGCCCAAATTTCAAAAAATTGTGAAACTTGCAAAATAAATATTAAAACAAAAATGCATAAATTAAAAATACAAAAAATGATATTGATGAATAAATCAATTATTAATTAATATTTACAAAGAAAATTAAAACATGCACAAGCAGACTTGATGTTGCTCAAATTTCAAAATTATTTGAAATTTGCAAAATAAATAATATTAAAATAAAAACTCATAATAATTTAAAAATACACTAAACAATATTAATGAATAAACTAATTATTTAATAATATTTAAAAGTGCAAACAGACTTGATGTTGCTCAAATTTAAAAATATTTGACATTTGTAAAATGAATATTAAAATAAAAATTCATAATCTAAAAATATAATAAATGAAATTAATGAAAAAAAAAAATAATATATATATATATATATATATATATATATATATATATATATATATATACACACACACACACACACACACACACACACACACACACACACACGTCTGGTTTATTATCCTTGTGGGGACTCTCCATAGGCGCAATGGTTTGTATACTGTCCACACTGTATTTTCTATCCCCTTACCCTAACCCTACCCCTAAACCTAACCCTTACAGTAAACTTTCTGCATTTTTACTTTCTCAAAAAAACTCATTCTGTATGATTTATAAGCTTTTGTACCCATGGGGACCTCAAGCCAGTCCCCACAATGTCAAAAATTTCAGGTTTTACTATCCTTGTGGGGACATTTGGTCCCCACAATGTAGCAAAAACAAGTACACACACACACACACACACACACACACACATATATAAAATTTTACAAAATGTTTAAGGGGCAAACAAAAGTTGCATTTTATGTGCATTTTTGCACATGCATGTGACAAATGCACTTATTTTTGAAAACAAAATATTCCTGTCTCAAGAACTGAACACCTTTGACATTCAGAACAAGTGATGCAAACAGTTTAGATTGGATAAATACAAACCACTTTTAAGACGCAAGCTAAAAACAAGTTTGTTTTTGTAGATTTCAAAAAGAAGCAAGTGCTATTTTCATGAATCGTTAGGCAGAGGAGTGTCCATAAAAACGTACAAAAATTCTCCCTCGCTTCCATTAAAGTCTGATGGGTGCTTTTCTCAGAGCAGAGCACTATTAGGACACTACACCCAGTTTTATATTTAAGTTTTGTGAGTCATGCCTTCCCATGGGACCACTCTCCCTCTGCGAACAAAACCGGTCCGTTTTTGGAAATGAGAAGCAGTGAAGTACAGAAAAAGCTGCATGCCATTCAAAAATATGAAAAGCCTTCATAATACTTTACATAGTCTATATATGCACACACAATACATGGGTTATGTATTGCTGAAGAATTTAACATGTAGTTTTCATATCTGTATTTTGTCACCCCAAATGGATTCGACATAAACTGTAACTTCCCATAACAAATATTATGACAGATGACATGCAGAGAATGTAGCATGTTTTGGATTTCATCCTGCGCTGTGGGCCTTTTTTGCTTTCTGTCTTTACTCACTCGTCTCTCTCACTGTGGTTTGCTTCAAAGGGGATAAAGGCACGGGTCCTTAGCATAATTAATCATCAACTAAATTAATTGACTATGAAATGCTCTTAGATCAAGTTCCTTAAATGCTTAAGTCATGCTTGCTCTGTGAAGGTTGAATCAGCATGCACAGGGCACTCGGCTTTGTTTGCACAGAGCACTCGTGTTTTGTTAACACAAGATAAGGGTCACAAATGACTTTGAGAACTGCCCAGAGCTATTTGACATGACTGCTCAGCTGAAACACAAGTATCAACATGCTCTGTTTGAAATCAAAAACATTAGGCTGTGTTTTTAAGGGAATACTGACATACATGCTTACTACAAGATCTCCACTACAGAAAAAAGGATGTAAAATAGTATGTAGTATGCAGCAATAAACATTCTATTCAACATAATGATTTCATCAGATACATTGATAATTTAGCAGGAGGTGACACGTTATCGCAGTAATAAAACCGGTTCTTTTGTTGTTTCATTTTTTTAAATCCAATTTTGTCTAAAAATATCTAATCAAATAATCAGTTCTAAACTAAATCAATAAATAACAATGAATAAATCACTAAATACATAAATAAATTGCTTGTTTGTTTGTTTGTCAAATATGTCATTTTCAATAATGTTTAATTTTCTTAAGCAATCACTATACAAAATACAACAGTACTGATAAAAATCCTATAGAATCTTTCAATTTAATCAATAATAACAATTCTGAAATTCTTAATTCTGATATCTGAGCAATGAAACATTGCTTAATATCATTTAAAATCTGATATTCTATTAAAATATGTAATATAAATAAATAAATAAACAAATAAATTTTTTATTTGATCCATTTAAATATTTTAAATAAATAAACGTTTTCCCTTATCTATATGTAATTATTAATTATTTATTTGCAACAACATTATTAATTTTTAATTATTTATTCGTAGGGGTCAAAATTATAGATTTTTCATTTATGAAAAAAATCATTAGAATTTTAAGAAGATATTTTGTACATTTCCTACTCTAAATATTTCAAAACGTAATTTTTGATTAGTAATATGCATTGCTAAGAACTTCATTTTGACAACTTTTAAGACTTTTGACTTATAAAACATGTATTAATTTATTTATTTATGCTTATATTTATTTTATTTTTATGTAATTATTTGTACTTATTTATTTTTTACTTATTTAGTTTTATTTATTTTTACTTATTAACTTTATATTTATTTTTATATTTACTTATTTATTTTTACTTAATTATTCTGGCATGTTTTATTTGATCCATTTAAGTATTTAATATTGCAAATAAACGTATGTTTTCCCTTGCTTATATGTAATTATTAATTATTTAATTACATTTTATTCTTTCACTTATCATAGTAGTCTTTAAAGTCAAGAAAAGGATAATATTTATTTAAGCAACTTAAATATTATAATATAAATTTTTAAATAATCATGACATTTACTTATGTGTATATATATATATATATATATATATATATATCCAAAGTGTTCTCTGTTGTATATAATGTATTACGTCAACTGGATATTTCATGAATACAAGAAGTTTGAAGTCTGCACAGTACACATACTGCATACTACAGAAATAGTAAGACTAGTATGGTAGTAAGGTAGTAGGCCATTCCAAACATAGCCACAGCATGGTTCAAGCTGAAGTGAGATGAACTGAACCAATTATCAAGGTACAACACGAGTGGCCAAATTAGAAGGTACAATGTTTTTTTTTTTCCTCCAATACCAGCAGCAAACTCCAGTCAGCTGTTTTCTTTGGAATCCTGTCACCAAGCAACCGCTCTATTTGTGGAAACATCTCATATTCAGTTTCATTCTAACTTTGCTTGTCATTCTTTAAACTTCATGACCATTCACCTAGTTAACATGAATAAATTACAGATGTGCCAGAATCACTGCTGAACATATAGACTTCCAGCAACATTCATTAATGTCTCTGTTACACAGAAAAGCACAACCTCATATGTTTTGATGTAGGATCACTAATGCACAATAGATCAAGCTCTGAACACAGGTCACATTTAATACCCAGTAGGTAATGGAAAAAGAAGACAGACACAGAGGGTGGAGGAAACATGAATAGGCTGATAAAAATCTCTTCCATCACTGCATCTGTTTCGCATTATAGATAAATAAAAAAATTAAAAGGCCCCCTACGCACTCACAAAGTCATGAGATTTCATCCGAAACCATTCATTATCATATGCAGGAGATTTGACACCATGATGGATGTCAAGTGTAAGAGTTTCAACGGGGTGTCTGGAGATTTTAATTAGTGACCCAAAAGCCTTGCACTTCACTTCCGTCTTCATGGAGAAAGAAGAGACAGAGATGGTAGAGAGGATCTGTATCTAAACCAGCTGCATGACTGAGCAGTTGACAGGACAAAATAAGAAGGGAGACAGGGGACTTAACTGTAAGAAAAAAGAAAAGGACAGAAACTACACCTAACATCAATTTATGATTACAGGGTCCAAACTGAGATAATGTGCTTTCTGTTTATTATCAGTACACAGTATGTTCTTCATGTTTACCTCTTGTTAATCCATTTAGTCTGAGTACAAACATGATTTAACAATGTAATTTGTCATAGAACAGCCATGAACTAACTACAGGCAAATCCCCTGAGAACAGACTGGGGTTAAGAGCCTTGCTCAAGGGCACAAAAGTGACAGCTCACAGCTCTTTGTGAACTAAACTAGCAACCTTCTGGTTACCAGTCCTGAGCTTTAACCCCTAAACTCCGCCACCCACAATACTTTCACCTTTTATTGATCAAAAATGCTGTAGGGAGGCAAGACATCTGCCAGGAAAGTAAAAGGTAGCTAGCAACGAAATAGGAGAATGAAAGACAGACAGAGAGACACCAAGAAATTGTAATATTAGAAATACTGTATAATGTCTACAACAGACTAAATGATCACGCTGTTCCACATGAAAACTAAACCTATTACTATTACTATTATAGTTAATGAAACATTAAAAGCATCAGTTCAAGTTGAAGGACATCCATTTCTATATTTCATGTGCTATAAATGCTTTAACCACTTTCCGGGTCGTGAAACGAAATAAAAATGAAATAAACATACAAGATAAAAAAATAAAATAAAAAAGATTAAAACCAAACTAAATAAAATAAAATTGAAATAAAAATAAAATATAAGAAAAATAAAATAAATTAAATTAAATAAAAAAAATACAAAATACAAAATAAAAATAATGAAATAAAATAAAAAATAAAATCAAAATCAAAATAAAATAAAAAATTAAAAAGAAATAAAATAAAATCTAAAATAAAACAATAAAAATAAACTAAATAAAATAAAATCGAAATAAATGAAAAATAAAATAAAGTAAAAGTGAAATAAAAATAAAAATTAAGTAAATGAAAAATAAAATAAAAAAATAAAATAAAATAAAATTATTAAATTAAAATAAAAATGAAATGAAATAAAATAAAAAATAAAATAAAATGAATTAAAAAATAAAAATGATAAAACATTTAATTAAATAAAAAAAAAAATAAAATCTAAAATAAAATGAAAAAATAAAACGAAATAAAATAAAAAAAAATTAATGAAATCAATTAAAATAAAATAGAATACAATGAAATGAAATACAATGATAATAATAATAAAATCTGTATATTCATACAAATTCAAATAAGTTCTGATATCAAAATCATCATGTAAACAATCTCCTGTTTATAGTTTTGTATGTAAAATTATTCTGCTCTTCTAAAACCACTGTAGGTTTACAGTTTTATACCAATGGATTTCTACTGAAATGTAGGATACATGTTTTTTTTTTTAATTATTTATTTTATTCAGCAAAGACGCATTAAAATTGATCAAGATACTCAATACATTTATAATGTTACAAAAGATTATTATTTTTTTTTTTCAAATAAATGCTGTTCTTTCTATTCATCCAAAAAAATCTTGAAAAAAAAAAAATGTATCATGCTTTCCACAAACATTAAGCAGAGGTAACAAGGCTTTCCTGCAAAAAAAAAAAACAACTTACTGGCCCCAAACTTTTGATCATTAGTGTAGGTTTAACAGTGACTAACAAAAAGCTTGAAAACTTGAAATTCTTCCTAGAGAGAGCAGAAGGGAACGAGGGCATTTTCCTGACCCTGAAGAGTATTACCTTACTATAGACAGCCAAAACACACATGCTCAAAGAAGAATTTTCACAAGTCCTGACCTTTGACCCTCTAAATGGAGGTCAAACATCGTGGCACAAACATAGTAGAACAAAATAAGAACATAAACAATAAAAAAATAGGAAAAAGGACTTTCCATTTTCTGCCTGCCATTATTCTGAGCAGTGAACTCAAGTCACCTGAGGGCCGAGTCAGCGGCTTGACTGATGTAAGATAAGTCACTCCACGGAAAGTGCTGACACGGATGTTAAATTACAAGAGAGCAGGAGGCGAAACATATCAAAACATCTGTCAAACAAGAACAGAATCTGTAAAATCAAGTACCAACACAAACAATATGACATTCACTACACAAATGACAAAAACAGACCACAAATATGGCTTCGGTCATACACAGGTACTCTGACCGCTGTCTGATGTGAAAGGTTTCGACAGATAAGGAGGCAGCGTGTATAATAGGCTTAATCCACATAATAGGATAAGATATAAAATCCTCTCATCTAAAATGTCTCTGTCGTGACTGGACAAAAAAAGACTTTGAGCAAATGGGTTTTTGGGCATTCGTGGTCACCACATTCAGCCAAATTCTTCCACCAAACCAACCCAGTAGGCTTGTTCTGGTAGCTTTGTGTGGCTAACCTTCCCCGTCATTCAGTGGTATAAAAAGAACAAAACACTCATTTTGGGAAGAGCTTTTGGCTGCTGAACTGAAAGCGAAAACTTGAGAGAAAAGGAACCTATCAAATCCTTATGAGTTTAAAAACAGCTTTTTGCCTTAAGCACTTTATATTTTCTTGTTTTCAAGGGGTTTCCCATTTGGAAAACTGTGCATTTTTGAAAGTTTCCTTTTAAACAGGGTCAACGCTAAAGGTTAGCCACGTCAGCACAAGCATTAAGGTTTTCTCTAGAAAACAGAAAAGCTTCACACAGAACAACAGGTGTGTTTCTGATGGAGCTGCTAAAATCCCATTTCCATCTGCTTCATTCATTAGTCAGCAAGGCTCATCAGACACACCGAGATGTTTTCAAATGCAGCGTTGACAGCAGGTGCTGTGACATATGCAGCGGGCTGGAAAAATCTGCTGCCATCTCCAAAGGGGGGGAAGCTCAAGAGGCGTGGCAGCTGCTTTAGAAACACATCCACTTCACAGCATCCTAAACACTGTGAGTGTGTGTTTTGTTTTAGCGGATGCAAAGTTTGTATTATGCTTGTGATTTCAAAATGGGCCATTTAGTCATCAGTCAGAAATCATTACAGCTCCCTAAAAAAATAAAAAACATTTCAGCAGTTTTCTCCATATAATGGACTGGTATGGTGCCCCGATTTTGAACTTTCAAATGCGGCTTCAAACGATCCCAAATGCAGTTGTAAACGATCCCAGCCGAGGAAGAAGGGTCTTATCTAGTTAAACGGTCAGTTATTTTCTTTAAAAAAAAATACAATTTAAATACTTTTTAATGTCAAACACTCGTCTTGTCTTGCTCTGCCTGAACTCTGTGTATTCTGACTCAAGACAGTTAGGGTATGTCGAAAAACTCCAATCATATTTTTTCCCTCAACTTCAAAAATCATTTCAAAATCATCCTATATAGCTGCAGAAGTACTGACTCAGTCTTTGCAAAGTGAACAAACTTCTTTTGCAAAGAAGATCAAACACCCTTAACAAAAAAGGTAAAACAGCGATATAGGACGATTTTGAAGTTGAGGGAGAACATGAGATGGGAGTTTTTCATGAACCGGAACAAAAACAGCTCAGGCAGAGCAATAAAAAAATGAGTGTTTCAGATTAAAAAGTATATAAATTGTATTATTTTTATGAAAATATCGATTGGTTTCACTAGATAAGACCCTTCTTCCTCGGCTGGGATCGTTTAGAGCCCTTTGAAGCTGCGTTTAAACTGCATTTTGGAAGTTCAAACTCAGGGCACCATAGAAGTCCATTATATGGAAATAAATCCTGAAATGTCTTCTTCAAAAAACACAATTTCTTTATGACTGAGGAAAAAAAGACATGAACATCTTGGATGACAAGGGGGTGAGTACATTATCTGTAAATTTTTGTTCTCCTTTAATATCTCAAGTCGTTTTTCTTGTAAAGTAAATGCATCTTAATTCAAGAATTTTTGCAGTGATACAACTAATCCAATATCAATATTTGTTGAGAAAACACACAAATAAAGATATGTATGCTATATAAAAATAACATAATGAAACAAAAAAAATGAAACAAGATTGTGGAAAACTTTACAACTTTATGGTCACAGAAAACAAAAAGACCATTCAAAAGTTTGGGGTTGGTAGGACTTTTTGTGTCTTAAAAAAACAAAAAAACAAAAAAAAAAAGTAGTCCATTATGCTCACCAAGGCTGCATTTATTTGATCCAAAATGCAGATTTGGCCATTTTCTGCAAAATGGCCATTCCTACTTTAATAAATTATCAAATGTAACTTATTTCTGATGGCAAAGCTGAATTTTTAGCAGCCATTACTCCAGTCTTCACTATCACATGATTCTTCCGAAATCATTCGGATATTCTGCTTAAAAAAAACAAACAAACAAAAGAAAACATTTCTTATTATTATCAACACTGAAACCAGTTGTGCTTTACATTTCTGCGGAAACTGCAATACATTTTTCAGGATTCTTTAATGAATAAAAACTTCAAAAGAGCAGCATTTATTTAAAATACTTTGATTTTTTAATTACTTTCCTTTTTTTTGTTACTTTTACTTACTTTATTGTACTTTTGACTTTCATTTTTGAGCAATTTATTGCATCCTTGCTGAATAAATACTGAATAAGTACTTTTTAAGAAAAATAAAAATCTTACTACTAAACTTGAGTATACTAAATGGTGGTCAAGTTGAGTCAAGTCACCTTTGTTTATATGTGACCCTAGACCATAACACATAAAGGTAATTTTTTTCTGAAAGCTTTCCATTGATGTTTGGTTTGTTAGGATAGAACAATATTTGGGCGAGATACTATTTGAGAATCTGGAATCTGAGGGTGCAAAAAAAAAAAAAAAAAATTGCCTTTAAAGTTGTCCAAATAAAGCTCTTAGCAATGCATATTACTAATCAAAAATTAAAGTTTTGATATATTTGCGGCAGGAAATTTACAAAATATCTTCACGGAACATGATCTTTACTTAATATCCTAATGATTTTTGGCAGAAAAGAAAAATGATAACTTTGACCCATACAATGTATTGTTGGCTATTGCTACAAATATACTCAAGCTACTTATGACTGGGTTTTGTTGTCCAAGGTCACATATAGCATTTTTTACAATACAGATTGTATCAAAGCAGCTTTACAGTATTAAACAGGAAACTAGTGTGCTGATAATGCAAAAGGGCAATAGTAAACACTCAATTTTTAGTTAAATTCAGTTCATCATTGATTCAGTGATATCATTGTCCAGCTGAGTTCAGTTCAAATAGTATCAAGTTACTTATACTGCCGGAAATTAAGGTGGTGTATATCAAGTTCAGCTGGGCCACATATGGACACTTCACATTTATTATGAAGTTTTTTTTAGAAATTTTGCACCTAACGATATTTTTGCCAATTGTCATATTCAGAGGACACCCAGCTGATAGCGCTGTTGCATCTGATGGCAAGATAAAACAGTTAAAATATGTAAAAATACATACAACTTTGCATAAAAGGCATTCACATGTGTTTGCCAGACCATAAGTGCACATCATCACTGTGATTGACCAAAAGAGAGAGAAAGAGAGAGAGATGTCTTCTGCCAGACATGGGTAGAGAGATAAGGTTTGGCAGGCTGCCAACTAGAAAGTAGCTGTTACAATCTCCTTTGTACAGTCATCTTCACACCATAAACACAGCACGTGTGTATGCGGGTGCCTGTGGAAAACTCTGATAAACTCTACTTTTTAATCAGTGTTACTTTCTCACCTGAGACTTCCTTCACATGTTTATTAATTTCACACTCTTTGAGTGACAACCGGCTGGCAAGATTCGTTGCAAGTAAAGATCATAGAGATGGGAGAACTTCACAGACACAAAAAACCGAGACAAAGTGAAACCAAGTTCTATTTATAATTACTGTATTGACTTAAAAAAGAAGAGACCTTGCAGACTGGTCAAAGGCAGTTAATGTCTCCTATGGCTGACTTTTGCCTACAGGCCTGGCTGCTATATTTTAAAACGAAATGGTGCCTTACTCCTGTTCTGCGAGGCTTAAAAATAGTATGCGCTCAACCAGACACCACACAGTTACCGTGCTGTTCCAAAACGAAGCTCCTGAATGACCTCTAAGGGTATGACTGTCCTTGTCATGCATCCAAGAGAACAGTTACATCCAACGCCTCGGTTAGTCCTTGGGTTAAACTCTTGCACGGCATTGTGGGAGGCTGCATGTTTAATCAGGTTTTCCAAAAAACAGACAAAGAAGCTCTTGAGTTATAACAAGGGCACTGTAGGTGGAAAGAATTATTAGCTGTGTTATTCAGTATCCTGCAAAAACAGAATTTCTCAGATACAGGAATAACAAGAGTAATTTTAGTAATATCAGTATAGTACAGATTTATAGTGTCATATATTTTACTGTCATTGACTATAGCCTTTAAATACACTAACATGTAAACAAATATTTTATAATCTAACAGTCTATACTGTAGGTGCACAGGACTTTAGAGACTGATGGAATATAATTTCAGTTTCAGAGACCGTATACATCTTAGTCTACACCGAAACAATGCTACATTTGTTTACCACGTTTATACACCACTGTTCAAAGTTGGGGGTCAGTGGAAGAAAATAATACTGTAACTCAACAAGGATGCATTAAATGAATCAAAAGTGAGAGTAAACACTTGTCTTTCTATCTTCAGTCGTGAAGAAATGATGTTTTTTGAGGAAAACATTTCAGGGTTTCTCTCCATATAGTGGACTTCTATGGTGCCCCCGAGTTTGAACTTCCAACATACAGTTTAAATGCAGCTTCAAAGGGCTAAACGATCGCAGCCAAGGAAGAAAGGTCTTATCTAGCGAAACGATCTGTTATTTTTTAAATAACTGACAATATATTAGGAATGCAACAATACAGTTAGTCCACGGTTCAATACGTATCTCAGTTTTTAACCACGGTTTTCGGTTCAGTTTGGTTCGGTTCTGATAGCTTGCCACAGTGTGTTTTTTTTGCATCTAATTAACAACAAAATACTCCTGTAAACCTCTGTACACTGGAAAAAGCGTGGATTATTATATGTCTGCTTAATATTTATTTTGAGAGGGGTACACTCATACTGGAGTCCAGAGGGCGCCCTCATGCAGAAAATCCACATATGCGCCAAACAGATAACAATGATGACGTTCCAGCCTGGAAATCTCTAATATGGATAAAGGCATTGCTATTGCTGTAACTGAATAAAAACAAGATTAACGTTAAACGTATATAACGTTAAGTATATTTGTAAGCCATGGCTAATTGAAATACAGTATAGAATATATTGTCTGCCTCATTCTATGATAAGAAGCCACATCAGATCACAAAAGGAAGTTATTTCAAACACTCGACCGATGCTGTGAAGTAAAAATAAGTTATAATGTCTCTTTTGTTGAACAACAAGTTTAGAAAGACTTATAATTGCATTTCATTAGAAGGGAAGATGCTCTGCAAGTGTTGCCTTTTCAAATATAAACGGGGAGGCGTTTCCTCATCTCAGCACGTGAAATCACAAGCACACACAGCAAATTTCGAGAGAAATAAAACAAGGAAATTATTTAAATGCAAAACCGAAAAAACGCAATTCACAAGCACATATTGAACCATGAATGTCGTACCGAACAGTTCGATATTTTATTGAGCATTGTGACATCCCTACAATTTATATACTTTTTAACCTTAAATGCTCATCTTGTACAACTCTGTGTGAACTGTGTATTCCAGTTCAAGACAGTTAGGGTAGGTCGAAAAACTTCCATCTACAATCATCCTACGTTGCTGCAGAAGTACCGACCCAGTGTTTACAAAGTGAATAAGCAAAGATCAAACACCCTTTACAAAAAAAGTTAAAACAGCGATGTAGAATGATTCTGAAGTTGGAGAAGAAAATGAGATGGGAGTTTTTTGACATACCCTAAATGTCTTAAACCAGAATACACAGATTACACGCAGAGCTTGACAAGATGAGCATTTGAGGTTAAAAAGTATATAAATTGTATTTTTTTTTAGAAAATAACATATCATTTCGCTAGATAAGACTCTTCTTCCTCGGCTTTAGAGCCCTTTGAAGCTGCATTTAAACTGCATTTTGGAAGTTCAAATTCGCGGGTACCATAAAACTAGGGAGTTTAAATCAGCGGATTCAATACATTCAATTCATAACAGAAAACCAAGCAAGTTCACATTTGCAAGGTATAAAACATAAGTAACAGCTCTGTCAAATGGCACAAAACCTAGCTGATCTCATGACAAAAACGTACTTGTGGGAACTTCTTTGCCAGACGCAAAATGTGTATCAATAATTATTATCACTGCAGTTTCCAACAGAAATTAACACTTGTAGTGCACACTTGTAGCACCACTCACAAGTTTTGTGAAGTTTCACATCAAGTGTGTCACAAAACGTACATAGCAGTACGTATTTTGCGTCTTACGAAAAAGTTCCCACAGGTACGTTTTCGTCATGAGATCAAGTTGCACAAAACTCTCACACTGGCCTGATTTGATATACAGGTAATTTAATTCTCCACTAACTGTACCTGTAAAACTCTCCTGGAGTCACTGCCTAAATTAATGATGGCATAAGTAATGACACGAAAAATCTTCAGAGCTATACGGGATCGTTTCTGTTTGACATGATGATGGGTGGCAGTAAAGAGGCCATAAGTTTTCCCTCGCTGCCCTAGCAGGCTTGACATTCATGAGTGGATGTGTTCTTCACGGATCAGAGGAATGTCTCATACACCTGCATACACAAACCTGACAGTCTCACAACTACAGCTGTCTGAAAAACACAGGGCTTTCATCCAACCGTTTGCTGTGACACATGCTTGTGAACAAAGAGGTGCAGAACAAGAGCAACCACTGATATATGCAGATAAATCTACTTGCATTCAAGGGCAAGGCTTCATTGTTCACAAGAACTATGAAGACACTATAAAAAACACTGAAAGGGACCCATAATAAAAAGAAAATGCAAGGATAGACAACATGCACATAGATAAACGTGATGACAAGTTGAAATCTCAGGGTCAAAGGTCGCTGTCTAAACAAAATACGCATTCAACAATGAGTGTGTGTTAGACTAACAATGAATGAATGTCTAAAAAATTACACAAACTATTGCATCATAAATCGTGCTAAAAGACTCAAAGCCATTAATTACTCTCAGATGCGTTGCACCGTTTTAAACAGGGTTGTGGTTTTGGGGTTCTGTTTGTTTGATTCAAGCTCAGCTTTCATGCAAAGAGGACATTTTCCAAGTTTCTGTCTCCCTCTCACATATCTGAGTTTAATTAGCAAGAGCTTTACACTCCATCCATATCCATAACCTCATTCATACTGATGTGTATACACACACACACAACGTGAAAACACTCCATCTTTTTCACTCAAAAGAACACAAAACGCTTGGCTTCCACTTTTTATCCCAAGGCTGTTTTCCCACTAAAGCTCATTATAACACCAGCATTTGAGCACAGAGTGAAGGGCTTTTTCTAACTACTGACCATAAATGGACTGTAATTGTGCTGAGAAAGGCCACTGGGAGATTGCGCTCTCATTTCAGAAACAGTGTAGCAGTGGATGATGGAAACTCGGACACCTTATCATCAAATCTTTTGTTGCGCTTCCCTTTTGTACGCAAAACATTTTCAAGGCAAGCTTTGATTACATCAAAACCATCTCAATTAGCAATCAAAAGCATCCACTTTAAAATCACTGACGTGCATTTTGTCAGCACCTGGACTTTCACTGTTAACGTCAAAGTGACAGCAGGAAACTTCAATATATCTATACTGTGAATATCTTTTTACTGTTCTGTCAGCAACACTCTCTATTCACTTTGCTGATTCAAGCGAGCACAACTGCAGAAACAACAGGACAAGAGTGTCGACCCTGTCTATTTCTTTAGCTGTGGTTTTTACTCCTCATAGCACTCAACTAGACACACACAGTCAAGTGGGGTCAGCTGTCAACACTATCCAGATCAGACCTTTGACCCTCAGCTGCTCATCACACATATACACACACAACTCTGACCCTTTCGAACCATTTCACCCAACACATACACTACATAACACTAAGTTTAACACAGCCGAAAAGAAAACATTCCAGGATTTTTCTCCATATGGTGAACTACACTGGTGCCTAACAGGCTTAAGGTCCAAATTGCAGTTTCAAATCTTGATTATGAAAGGAAATTAGAGAGGAACATGTTTATTATTTAAGGACAATGACAGTGATTAGGGGTGGGAGAAAAAAAAAAAAATTCAATCCACATATGAATCGCGATTCAGTCTTCTAGCGATTCTCCTAGCGATTTTCTAGTTAATATAATATCAATAATAATAGCATGATGTTGTCGAAACAAAACAGCAACAGCAACAGCAACGGAGGAGGAAAAACAAATACACCCTTCCCCATTTTCATCGAGAGCAAGTGTTTGGAAAAATATTATATTAATTATTGACCTTTTGTTATTATGGGAAGTACTCGGAAAGTAGGGTGACCACCTGGGAATAGATCTGTTGCGGGACACAGATGTGATTTTGCGGGACGTGTGAGATTTGCACTAGGGCACTAGACATTTGTCATTAAAATAACGCCATAGAAACCACATCAAACAAATATCTATAATATACTATGGTTAAAAATTTTCAATGGTAGTGTAAAACAACACCCTTTTTACCTTGCCAAAATCATCTCTGTAAAATTCATTCTGTTCTGTTAATGAGCTCTGCTCGCCCCGCCCCTCTCTTCTCTCTGTGAAGTGACGAGCCTGTTTACTTCAGCCGCACTTAACTGCTAAACTTGCTAACTAGCACATTATTAGGAAAGGCGATCGCAAAGATTCAGAAAAAAAACCCCTTGCGACTTTGTATCTCGCAATTCTGCCATTTTTTTCTCGCAATTGCGAGTTATAAAGTTCAATTCTGAGGAGAAAAAAAGACTGATATGTTCACAGAATTGCAAGTTTATATCTCACAATTCTGACTTTATAGCTCGCAATTGCGAGTTTATATCGCGCAATTGCGACTTTGTTTTCAGAATTGCAAGTTTATATCGCGCAATTCTGACTCGCAATTCTGACTTTATAACTCACAATTCTGAATTGTGAGATAACAAGTTGCAATAACCTTTTTAAATCTTTTATTTAGTGGCGGAAACGGGCTTCCATAGATTCAGACACATGCCTAACGGGAAGTGTAAAATATTTTTGATTTATTAGTGAGTTAATAGTTAATAGAAAACACTGATTTCTTGAATCAGGACTACCCATACTATAGACTGGTGTGTTTTTGTATTAAAATACTGGGGCATTTGATGTCCAGTGTGCACAAAAACTTTGAGGAAAAACTGTGAATCATGATTAAAAATTGAAAAATCGTTAATTGTAACCCCAAGAATTGATTTGAATCGAATCGTGAGGTACCGAAAAATTCCCACCCTTAACAGTGATAAGCTCTTTATTACAGCCTGGAGTGTGTGAATGCCGAACAAATGTCATGTAGTCACTTGACACCAAATAAAACAGGAGCGTAACTGTAGGATCAATTTACTGTGCACAGAGAGACACACACACTCATACTCTAAAGATTTACCCGATATAAACACAGTCATATGAACACAAACACACAGATGGAAGACCAATAAAATCAATCAACCCTGCAAGGCATTTATACACACCCAGTATAGAATGACTTACAATGAGCGAAACACTTTTAAATATATGGATTTTCTTTTAAAATGATCAAAATACTTTTAAGTCCATAAAAAGAAGAACCACTGCAACAATATTGACTGAAGGGGTCTTAAATGTCAAACGTGCTTCATTCTTTTATCCTGAATTTATCGTCACTGGATGTGTAGCTCAGCTTGATTTCCCACTGTGATGCCCATGAAGGATCGTGGATGTCAGCCACAAAAATACCTTCTTCAGCTTATTTTGGCCACAATACTGAAACATAAACGTGATTTTGAGAATGAAACTGAGTAAAGGACACGTCCCAACAGGCTGCTTAAAACTGCAGGAGACTGCAAGAAACAAAGGGCAACAGAGAAGATCTAAAAGGGAAAAAAAAATACGGTCTTCCAGCCATCCTCTCCGACAATGATGTCCCAGAGGAGAGGAAAACAAACAATCCAGCACAGATAAGACAAGATTCTTCTACTATCTGGTCCCTTCCACCTTATACAACCCAAGCAGGGCTTATACTGTAAAAGCAGAGACAAGCTCTTAAAAACAAGTGTCTTTTACAACAAATCTGGACTCCAATCGAAACTGTATTTTGGACACAAAATCCACCAAAAGTGTTTTTTTTTTTTGTTTAGTGATAGTTGTTCATGAGTACCTTGTTTAATCCCCCAGTTAAACTGCCCACAGTTCTTCAGAAAAATCTTTCAGGTCCCTCAAATTTTTATTTTTATTTTTTTAGTATTTTTGTATATTTTAATCTTTTCCAACAATGACTGTATAAATTTGAGATTCATCTTTTCACACTGAGGACAACTGAGGGACTCATATGCAACTATTACAGAAGGTTCAAACACTCACTGATGCTTCAGAAGGAAACACAATGCATTAAGAGCACGGGGGTGAAAACTTTTGAAACGAATGAAGATGTGTACATTTTTCTTATTTTTGCCCTTTTTTTTCCATTTAGTACTGGCCTTCAGAAGCTAAAGAAGATAATTACATGTTTCCCAAAAGACAAAATAAGTTAAATTTGCGCTCATCTTCAAATTCAAAAAGTTTTCACCCCCCATAATGCATTGTTTAAGTGACACAACTGTTTTTAACATTGATATAATAATATAAAAAAATACTTTAACAAGCTATTTTAAATAGTAGGGAAATGAAATCCTTTTTTCCCCACAAAATCTGTTTTATTTTTTTCCAAATTCAGTTTTTTCCGTTTACATTTTTCTGGATTCCGTTTTTTCTGTTTTAACATTTCTAGACTCTATTTTAAGGGTTAAAAACACATTTTATTCATCAAAAAGCAAGTGTAATTAATTAAAATAATGAAACCTACAATATTAAATAGCAATTTATTAAAAGTCGAACAAAAATGACATTTTTAAGGCCCTCTAAAATGTTGAATTCTAAAATTCAACTCTTTTTTTCAAAAAACTCTTTTTTTTTTTTAAACCAATGTTTTCAATTAACTTTTCTTGGATTCCATTTTAATGGATTTTATTTAAAAAAAAAAAAAAAAAGTGTTTCCCTCTCGAGCATCAGTGAGTGTTTGAACCTTCTGTAATAGTTGCATATGAGTCCCTCAGTTGTCCTCAGTGTGAAAAGATAGATCTCAAAATCATACAGAGAAAAGGATTCAAATTCACAAAAATGCTGAAGAACAACGGGTAGTTTAACTGTTCAGGACAAACAAAGGACTCATGAACAACTATCACTAAACAAAAACAAACACAGCTGTGGATCATTCAGGTAACAACACAGTCACAGAATCAAGCGTATGTAAACTTTTGAACAGGGTCATTTTTATACATTCAACTGTTATTTTCTTTTGTGGACTATGTAAATATTTGATGTAAAATATCTTACTCAGGTCAGTACTAAATAAAACAAAACATGCATTTTGTATGATCTCTTTTATTTTGTTAAAATAATTAACATTTTGCAGATTCTGCAAGGTGTATGTATGCTTTTGACTTCAACTGTATGCCTTATGCTTGTGTTTTGACAGTGCCGCAGAATCAGATCCTATCATGCTAGTATGGATACAACAAACCTCAAAGAGACCAAAAATAACATCATTAGCGCATGTAAAGAACTGAAGGAGGATAAATCCGTCTTTGTAAAAGTAGCATTTACGTTCCTATTCAAGCAACGACGCTACTCTTTGAAACCAAATACAGCAGCCACCATAAATATATTTGAAGCATTTATTAAAAGCACTATTCATTTCAGTTATCAAATGAAAAATACGACTTGAGGCAACATGCAAATAAAGGAATTTTACATCTTCTGACTGCATTGAAGCGCTGTTCAATCTGTTGTGAAAGAAAAAAAGCCCAAACTCTGACTCACAATGGCATTCAGAACACCCTTGGCCAGGATAAAGCTATAATTGTGGGCACCTTTCAGAATTTTACAGTCAAATTGAAAGGATTTGCATTGGTGATTTCATTCAGCAGACAACGGAGCGCTCTTACGCTGGGTCTCTGGGGTCACTTCTCATTTTGAGTTCTTCTGTGTTTCCTTTTTTCTTGTGCTTCAAACTGGCTTGATTGAAAATGACATAACCGTGAAAAGTGATGAATACAGATGAGCAGATCAGAAAGGATATAACATATATATCATGCTCTCATACCCTCCATCACAGACAGACACACATAAACTTGAAAGATTGTTTTCCTTTAAACAAGATGCACCAAACCAAGAACTGAACACATTTCTAAGCATTGCACAATCAACACCAACATGCATAAGTTACTACATACTTACATTTGTGTTATTTTACAGTTCTGATGACAAAAACTAACGTTCAAAAGTCAGTAAGACCTTTTAATTCTGCTAAGACTGATCAATAGTGACTAAAGTTTTTTTTAGACTGTTAAAAAAAATCTATTTCAAATAAATTCTATTCTTTTGAACTTTCCATTCTATGACTTTCAAATTCACTAAAAAATTAAGTGGCACCGTTGTTTTTAACATTGATATAATAATATAAAAAGATACTTTAACAAGCTATTTTAAATAGCAGGGCCCTATGAAATCCTTTTTTTTCCCCAAATTGTGTTTTATTTTTTTCCAAATTCAGTTTTGTCCATTTAATTTTTTCTGGATTCCGTTTTTTTCAGTTTTAAACTCGGTTTTAAGGTTTTTTAACTTTTCTATACTCTGTTTTAATGGTTAAATTACATTTTATTCATCAAAAAGCATGTGCAATTAATTAAAATAATAAAACTTACAATATTAAACCTCAATTTATTAAAAGTCGAACAAAAATGACATTTTTAAGGCCCTCTAAAATATGTTGCTTTTTTCTCAAATGATTTATTTATTTTTGTTTTGTTTGTTTTTTTTTTTTGTTTTGCCAAATGTTTACCAAATGTTTTTTTAACCAGTGTTTTCCATTAATTTTTCTGGATTCCATTTTAATGGTTCCATTAACTTATAATAATCACTTATAATAAATCAAAAGCATGTCTAATTACTTGATTTTATTAAAATAAATAAATAAATAAATAATATATATATATATATATATTATATATATATCTCCTTTATATCTCATTTATATATATCTCAATATTTAGATTTTTTTTTTGCACCCTCAGATTCCAGATATTCAAATGTATCTCGGCCAAAAAATAAAAAAATAAAATAAAATAAATAAATAAATAAAAAAACAACAATAATATATATATATATATATAATTTTTCCTAAAATACTGTGTTGTGTATTTACATTTTCAAAATAAATGTATTTAAAATATTTAATCTCCCCTTGATCTGTAGATAACCATTTCAGCCTGTGAAAAAATCCATAGTGGCCCACCACTGATACAACATACTGTATCTAAATGAAATAACATGCCCATACGGGCCAAGCTGGCCTTTACATGTCTTACATCAAAGCACCAGAGACCAGTGGCACCTCTGAGATGCTTTTAACAGTTTGATTGACAGCACCTTCTCTCTGATGTGACAGACTCCATGTGGATACTTCATCTTCTGGATTCATAATAGCAGGCTTTGCCTGAAAAGACTTTATCCGACCGACTGCACCAGATATGTTAACCTCAGTGATGAAGTATTGAAATAGTTTTGAAAGGCCAAAAAACCCAAAAGCTCACTGCCCATGTTTCTGATTTATTAGTGTTTTGAAATACAGCAAAAGGCAAAAACGATGATGTACTGCTTTTTTTAAATCAAACACAAGAACGCAATACTGCAAATGCAGTGAATTAGTAGGCGTAAAAGGCAGAGCGTTCAGAATGGGTGGAAAAGACTGAGAGAAAGGAGGGTGGAGACAGCTCGGGTGGGCGCAGCTGAGGTGGTTAAATGTGTTCCACATGTTCGTAAAAAAAAGTCAGAGGGTTTTCCAGCCAGTGGGCAGATGAATGGCTGGAAAGGGGGATGGAGAAAAAGGAGTAGCCCTACTCACTCAGCTCCCTCCCTGCCTGCCATCTCTCTCTGCCTTTCTCTTTCTCCTGCTTCACTTCCTCCCCTCTTGCTCCATTGCTGCCCTTTTCACCTCAGAGGTAACATACGTCCTCACACACACACACACACACACACACACACACAGCCGAGAGCTCCAGTTACCCCAGCCGGTCTGCACAGGCAGCCTCTGTGTTTTAAGGAAGATTTCCAGGCAGGCTATGATTACAAAAGCCAATAGAGGCGCGGCAGCAAAACTGTATTTTTAGCTCTCGTGTGGGGTCGGGAGCCTTTTGTGTATATAATAACAGAGCAATCACCTGGTTTCATTTGAGTGAAGTGTCCACAGTCTGAATGTAAATCCTCGCACCAGCTGGAAAAAATGTATGCAGGTGAATGGATGGAAAGTACTGGCCAAAAACAGAAGTATCTACTGGGGCAGATGAAGCAAAGCAAAGCCCAGCAGGACAATTAAGTTCATTATGAGTCTTAGAAGCGTACAGCAGGGAAAAGTACGACGAGGAAGCAAACAATCTGGGGAGTTGCTTTAGATATCCTAAAAATATGTTTTGTTACTTTTAAATTATCCTCACAATAACACAGAAAATTACACTATTCATATCTGGTATTCACAATCATGCCAGTATTATGTCTCAGTTGTAAGATCTGGGTCTGGAAGAAGTGCAATTCTTAAAAAGTTCTTCTGAAGAAGAAAATAACAGGCTTTGGTGTTATCTGATTGTATGGTGATTCTTGCTGAAGACTCACTGATCAACTTTAGAGTCCTCTTCACATCCCAAGTATTAATAATATGCATTATATGCAGCTATTGTTATGTTGTAATGTTTAATATTTGAAAAAAAACAAAAAAAAAAAACAAAACAATAAATTACCATTCTTTTCAGGAATTCAAAGTTTCGTCTTTAGAACAATCCTAATAAAAGAAGATAGGAACATTCTCAAATGTTTTTGGGAATAAAAATATTCCAAAATGTGTTCTTAAGTTAGAGAATAAGCTCAAAATAGCAGAAAAATGTAGCTTTAAAATTACATAGAATATAACTAGAAATGATAAAATGTGACTCTGAACCACAAAACCAGTCATAAAGGTAATTTTTTATTGTATTTGTATTGCTTGTTGGGATAAGACAATATTTAACGGAGATACAACTACTTGAAAATCTGGAATCTGATGGTGCAAAAAAAAAAAAAAAAAAAAATCAAAATAATGAGAAAATCACCTTAGCAATGCAATCAAAAATTAAGGTTAGATATGTTTTCGGTAGGAAATTTAATAAATATCTTCATGGAACATTATCTTTACTTACTATTCTCTTGATTTTTGGCATCGATAATTTTGACCCATACAATGTATTTTTAGCTATTGCTACAAATATACCCGTGCTACTTAAGACTGGTTTTGTGGTCCAGCGCCACAAATAATTTGTGCCAAAATAAATTAAATTTTACCTGATTTGAGAGTCTAAATTAAAACCAGTAAGTCAAACAAATGAGTTCCTGGTTTGAATCAGTCTGACAAATGACAGTGAACTCACTGAATCATCATCTGACTCAGCTACTAAACATCCACTTTTTACTTTCAATATCTGTCTTGAAATGCAGCTTTGTGTAATTAAAGGAGAAGTTCACTTCCAGAACAAAAATGTACAGATAATGTACTTACCCCCTTGTCATCTAAGATGATCTTTCTTTCTTCAGTCATAAAGAAATTATGTTTCTTGAGGAAAATATTCAAGAATTATCTCCACATAGTAACTTTAATGGTGCCTGCGAGTTTGAACGTCCAAACTGCAGTTTAAATGCAGCTTCAAAGGGCTGCAAAAAATCCAGAGGAAGAAGGGTAAAAAAAATACTATTTATATTCTTTTTAACTTCAAATGCTTATCTAGTCTAGCTCTGTGATGTGCATGCGTAGTCTATGTAATTCAGGTCAGTACAGTTAGGGTAGGTCGAAAAACTCCAATCTTATCCAGTATCAACCCAGTGTTTACAAAGTGAACGTGCAAAGAAGGTTAAATGCCCTTTACAAAAAAAAAGGTAAAACAGCGATGTAGTACAATTTGGAGGAGAAAATGAAATGGGAGTTTTTCGACATACCCTAAATGTCTTGAACTGGATTACACACAGTACAAATGCATGTCGCACAGCTAGACAAGGCAAACATTTAAGGTTAAAAAGTATATAAATTGTAATTTTTTTAGAAAATAACAGATCGTTTTGCTAGATAAGACCCTTATTCATCGGCTAGGACCGTTTAGAGTCCTTTGAAGCTGCATTTAAACTGCATTTTGGAAGTTCAAACTCACAGGCAACGTAGAAGTCCACTATATGGAGAACAGACATGAACATCCTAGATTACAAAGGGGGTGAGTAAATTATCTGTAAATTTTTGTTCTGGAAGTGAACAACTTCTTTAAGGTTCATTAAAATTAAAAAATGATTAAAATTCACTACAAACAGATACACATGATCATCTGACAGCTCCTCCAAAAGTACCTTGAATGACCTTTGCTGTGTCTGGGAGCTGTTTACAATCTTAACAACTGGTGTCATGAGGTGATCTAACCCTAATAAATATCCTGCTGGTTTATGATAGAACAGGAATGCAGAAACAGCGAAAAGTTCAAGTCTCCTTTACATTGTGTAATACGGCATGTGTGCCAACCAGCCATAGTGGCGACTTCATCTGTTGTCACTTCTGCTGTGGCACATTGCAGATGTCAACACCCTGCTGTGCTGTCTTCAGGGGAAACAGTGTCAGAAAATTCTCCTTCACTGAGAAAAGCATCAGAACAAAATTCTTTTAGGAAGTACTAGCTGTGCAATGATTGTAGGATCCACCGATTTGTCATAGTGGACCATGTGAACCATGACATGAACCTCTTTACAGCTCTACATTCTCTGACACTTGAGGGTCATCAAAGTTTACAGTCTCAGTAACTGAGCATCAAATTGTTTTTCTGCAAGAAAAAGCTTCAGTTTTTCAACTTGACTCTTTGAATTAGTTTTTAGCCTGTGGCTACAGCTACTCAAAATAATAATAAATCAAGTTGGAACAAGCGTACACTTAACCAATAGAGACTGTTTAGATTTAAAAGTTCATCCAAATATGAAAATTTGCTGAAAATGTACTCACCCTCAGGCCATCCAAGATGTAGATGAGTTTGTATCTTCATATAAACAAACATGGAAAAAATGTAACATTACATCACTTGCTCACTGACGGCTCCTCTGCAGTGAATGGGTGCCGTCAGAATGAGTCCAAACAGCTGATAAAAAAAACATCACAATAATCCATCAACTAATGCCACGTGAAGCAAAAACCTCTGTGTTTGTAATAAACAAATCTAAGAATTTTAAAATACAAGGCCTCAATTCATAACATTGCTTTCTTCAGTGAAAAATGAGCAAAAATATGCACAAAACAAGCATCAACCATTTACAAAACAGTCCAAAATGGTGGATTTTGACATGAGAGGACAACAGGGTATGGACTTTTCATTGGAGAAAACGTTATTATAGATTATCGACTCATAATTTGTCCAGAAGCAAAAGTTTAGTGCTTTAGTGAGGAATTTCTTTCTTAAAAACAAATAGCATTTCTCGTCACAAGATGTTAATTGATAGATTGGAGGGGAATGGATTACTCATGGATTATTGTGATGATTATTGTGATGTTTTTATCAGCTGTTTGGACTTTTATTCTGACGGCACCCATTCACTGCAGAGAATCCATTGGTGAGCAAGAGAATTAATTCTACATTTCGCCAAATCTGCTCTGATGAAGAAACAAACTCATCTAGATCTTTCAAGTTGTTTCAACTTAAAATATTTTGTTACCCTGCTGACTTAGTTTAGTCAACTAAAATATTCCAGTAAGATATTCCAAATTTAAAATTTCAAGTTCATTAAACTAAAATCTTTAAGTCAGCGGGGTAAAAAAAAAAAATTTATTAAGTTGAAACAAGTATTTGAAAACATTTTTTTTTACAGTGTTTTCAGCATATTTTCATTTTTGGGTGAAGTATTTATTTAAATAACAAAACGGGCATTTCTTCATTAACTTGCAGCATTGCTTTACTCCATCAGATGCAAGTGCTTTGTAGTATCAGTAAATCTGACCGGTCAATCGCTGCATTCTTGGCGCCAATATTTTTGTATAATGAAAAACTCAAGTCTACATAGATCCATTTAGAAAGCCTCACATGGACAGCATGCTGATCCGTCTGCATTATCTGAACCATGGAGTGGCATGGTGATGGAGAAATCATCTGAAATGAGATTAAATGACCTGGTCTTTATCCATCTGACTATTTTTCAAATCATCAATACACAGACAGATAATGTTTCTGTGTATTATAGTTCACTGCTGATTGATTGTCTGAGAGCTGCATCAGCAATCAATGAAAACGGGTCCAACAGTTTAGCCATGCACACTGAATCAACAGTTCGCAATTGCTAGCCTCATTGGAAAACAATTTAATGAAACAAATAAGCATCAGAAAACAGTTATTTTACTATATCAAAGGTTTTGGTACTTTGCTCTCCAAATGTCTGAATGGTAGTGCATAGAAAAGCAAAAAAGCCCATGCACATATTCAATCAATCACTCATCTTTCAACTGAGATCCAACAGCTGCAGGTGTCAAAATGTTACGCTAGAAATTTATGGTTATACATTGGTGTAACTGATAATGGGGCATAATTGTATTTCTCAGAGGGTGCACAGACTAGTTTAAGCTCCAGAAAATCTTCCTATATCAAATTAACACCATCATTTGGATCAGTCTTCACGAGCACCCCCTTTACTTAATGTCAACTAACCAGGGGAAACAGATTTGATCTCATTACTGTCATGTAGCCTCTAGCTAAGAATACATGAGCTATGATGTCCAAAATTAGATTCTCACATCCATTCTAATGTGAGTCCCACATAGGGTGAGAGAATGAGTCATAGCTGTCTCTATTGTTTTAAGCGAGCTTGCGGGGCTTTGAAAGAAACGGATATGATTTAATTTTTGTTTTGCAGTAGACTAAACAAATACTAAACACAGAATCAGAGTATTTTCAATAATCACAGTATTTTTAATAGCCATGCAGAACTGAACAGCTTTTTCTTATTTAATTCAGTGCATTTTTTTTTTTATTCAGTACACAGATAATTCTACCATATGCTGCACTAAACAGAAACTGCACAGATAACAACAATAAAAACTTTTCAGACTAGTTTAACTTTCATCTTGCATAGCTTCCTCTAGGGAATGCAAAAGAAATACAAATCATTTTAAATGAATGAGACTTAAAAGACTGCAGCCAAATCCACAAACTGCTCATGGTTATAATTAAAGTTTATGGCCTGTATTCACAGAGCTTTATGAACAGTTACAGATCTGAGGTCGAGCTTTCTCCATCTTTCTGTGCATATGAAGTGAAACAGCAAAGATGCCTAACACTATTATTAGCACCTAATTCTTATAAGCAGCTTTATAGTTATATTAATATTAAAAAATTAGAATTAGGAGAATGATAATTCTGAATTCTGTCTCAGGCTCTTCCCTGATTTTAATAATTTATTGTATATAATTAGATTATTCATGGACACTCACCAACACTGACAGCAGCACAGCACTGTTCAATTCAAAACAAAAATGACCTAGAAATCAAAATCGCTTATCCATATCCACACTATGCGTATAATGCTGCAAAAACGGGTGGAGATGTGATGAGGACGGGATGATGAAAGAGTTTTAGGAGATTTAGGACTATTGATTGGTGAAACCAGAAGGAAAAATTAGGGGTCGACTGATATGTGTTTTTCAGGGCCGATTCCGATATTAAGTAGACCGATAAGAGATATTTGAAATCGATATATGTCTGGTGTAAAAATGAAAATAATGTCACAATTAAGAATAACAAGGGCTCTGGCAAAAACTTTCTTTCTTTTAAATTATTTTATCAGAAAAATGGTTTTGAATCGGTTGCCCCTAATAATCATGCTTTCATTTCCATTATTTGGATACGATAACAATAAACATGGTTAATATCAGCGCCGATAATGGTCGACCCCCAATAATCATGATTTCAAATCCATTTTTTATTCTGTTTGTATCACTTTTTATGCTTTTAAATTATTTTTATCGGCAAATTGGTTCTGAAAATGACAGATACCGATAACCATAAAAATGCTTAATATCAGTGCTGATATTAGGCCAGACCGATAATCGGTCAACCCTTAATAATCATGATTTCATATCCATTTTATTGTTCTGTTTGTGTTGTTTTTTATGCTTTTAAATTATTTTATCTGCAATTTTTTTTGAAAATGACCAATACCAAAAACCATAAAAATGCTTAATATCGGCACTGATAATCAGCCAGGCAGATAATTGGTTGACCCCTAATAATCATGATTTTATATTCTTTTTTTGCTGTTGTTGTTCTGTTTGTGTCGCTTTTTTATGCTTTTAAATTATTTTATCTGCAAATTGGTTTTGAAAATGACCAATACCGATAACCATAAGAATGCTTAATATCGGTGACATTAATCATTATTTCATATTAAAAAATTTTTTGTTCTGTTTGTGTCGCTTTTTTGTGCTTTTAAACTGTTTTATCTGCAAATCGTTTTTGAAAATGACCAATACTGATAACCATAAAAATGCTTAATATCGGCGCTGATAATCATCCAGGCACATAATCGTTCGACCCCTAATAATCATTATTTCATATTAGTTTTTTTTTGTTCTGTTTGTGTCGCTTTTTTATGCTTTTAAACTGTTTTATCTGCAAATCGTTTTTGAAAATGACCAATACTGATAACCATAAAAATGCTTAATATCGGCGCTGATAATCATCCAGGCACATAATCGTTCGACCCCTAATAATCATTATTTCATATTAGTTTTTTTTTTGTTCCGTTTGTGTTGCTTTTTTATGCTTTTAAATTATTTTATCTGCAAATCAGTTTTGAAAATGACCAATACCTAAAACCAAATAAATACTTAATATCGGCAACGATAATCAGCCAGGCAGATAACTGGTCGACCCCTAATAAATACTGTTTCATATTCTTTTTTTTCTGTTTGTGTCACTTTTTTATGCTTTTGAATTATTTTAACTGCAAATTGGTTTTGAAATGACCGACACTGATAACCTTAAAAATGCTTAATATCGGCGCCGATAATCAGCCAGGCAGATAATCGGTTGACCCTAATAATCATGATTTCATATTCATTTTTTTTTTGTTCTGTTTGAAATTGACGATACCGATAACCATAAAAATACTTAATATCGGCGCCGATAATCCATCAACCCATTGGAAAAAGGCAACAATTTCTAATGTGAAAAGAATATTGTGCCATCATTTACTCACACAAAATTTTCTTTACATTTTAAAGAATGTCAGCTGGGCCCAAACAAACACAGACTATCATTGTATGGACAATAAAATAAAATAAAATTGAACTGAATTTTTTTTTTTTTTTTTTGGAAATTGTTGCCAAAGCTTCTATGTGACTGTGGGCTACATTTTCATCGTTTCCCCCTAAAACCACCTTCCTCATTCTCTTTCTGTTTCGCCCATCACTCCATCTCTCTGCATGCTGCAGTTTCTGAATGGCATGCGCTAATAAACGCTGCTGTTCTGCTCTGTTTGAGTCTCTGTCCCGATGGATTCATTACTGACAGAATTATGTGCAATTCATCAGCCAAATATTATTCTCTTCCTGACAGTTTGCTAAACAAAAGCAGTGTCTATGTGCGTTATCAGACACTTGAATTAATATATCAAATTCCTTCTCTCATTCACATTTCTAAATTCTGCATCAGAACATTAAAACACTGAATTCACAAAAAGAGTTAGTATGTTTTTATGTGCACATACTTGTACTTGTTGCAAGTGCTTATCATGAAATCTAACAGAACAGCATAAAAAAAAATATTACACGCCCATTAAGAAGAAAGCACAGCAGGGAGTGAACATAAATATAAATGGAGACGAGCACTTTATTAACGGCCTTAAATTTAAAGCCCATTATGTGACCATAATGTTTAGAAATACTACAGACCACAGGACATCTGCACACAGACCACTGTTAATCCAATCTGTCCCTCTTAAGGGAACAAGGGACACAAATTAAAAGGGGGGATATCTGACAGCTCACACTGATATGCTTTCTTTTCATTGGTTGAAAAGTGAAACATTTCAAAGGTGAAATAGTGCCTTTTTTAAGATAGATGAATGTGCAAATCATTACAAAGCTCAAATACCTAACACCATACTCACAAAGATAGAATCCTACTTACGAAAATCTATCAGCACTGAATGAATACCCTAATGATGCTACTTCATAATTCATCTTTTGACTAGCTGCTAAAAGCAGTTCAGGTCATAATTATAAAGCGATTGACTCCAAAAGTTAATTTTCTTTCCACACTTATGTGATGTTTCTTAAGAGCACTCAAGCAGTTCATTCTCTATGAAAACGAGAGACTAAACTTGAGCCCTTTGCTTGTTTACCTAGCAAATTTTCAGAAATCAAATCTCACAAAAACTGATAATATGAACATGTCTTAGAAATTGGTTTGTTTCAGAAACATCTGAAATGACATGTGACCCTGGACCACAAAACCAGTCATAAGGGTCAATTTTTTGAAATTGAGATTTATACATCATCTGAAAGCTGAATAAATAAGCTTTCCAGGAAATGACAATATTTGGCTAAGATACAACTATTTGAAAATCTGTAGTCTGAGGGTGCAAAAAAATCTAAATACTGAGACAAATCACCTTTAAAGTTGTCCAAATTAAGTTCTTAGCATATGTATATTACTAATCAAAAATTAAGTTTTGCTATATTTATGGTAGGAAATTTACAAAATATCTTCATGGAACATGATCTTTACTTAATATCCTAATGATTTTTGCCATAAAAGAAAAATCAATCATTTTGACCCATACAATGTATTTTTGCCTATTGCTACAAATATACCCATGCTGCTTAAGAATGGTTTTGTGGTCCAGTGTCACATATATGGAAAGATCACAAGGACTACGTAACAAGTCTCCTCACTCCAAACCACTGTCCTCAGCACAATGCAGATATGTAGTGAGGCCAAATAGGAAAACCAACAGAGATCAACCTTGTCAAGTTCTGTGTAAATGCCTGACAACACCCAGATCCCCCATCACTTCTCACATTCAGGAGAAAGTCATCACAAGGCCTTTGTTGCCTTGAAGGTCTATCGACTGCTCTCTAGTGAGCAGTCAGTGAACAAGTGTGGCTGTAGGTACTGACGTTAGCTTTGATGCTCCACCTGAGTGCTGTTTTAAATACAGATGGCATTGAGGTTTTGGAGGTCTGAGGCTGAACACACATCTACCTTCAGAATGGCTGCCAGAGGAAACTGAAAAACCAGTCTGTATCCTATTATTTGCATAGGGAATTTAACATGTAAAGGTCTACATTAGAACGAGAAACTGAGAAGGGGTAAGAGATTATTCCGTAAATCCTAAAAGTGCATGGATATCTTCAAAATCAAATGCAAGCAAGTATTAGACATGAAATACTTCTGGGGCGTCAACATATCCTGCAATCCATGCTAGATTGTTTACAGTATTTTGCTAGATCCTTTATAATTATTATGCACAAGGCTTTATGACCTTATATTAATTATGAGACTACAGACTGCTGCAGCTGTGACGTCAAACCCCGAAGACTCATTTGGATTCCCTTGAGATTTTCCTATGGGCTTTTATAATGGAATTTTTCAGTTAATGAGTAAAACATTTACATTTATAGGTGTATGTACAGTGGTGGCCAAAAGTATTAGAACACGAGTATTTCCACCAGCTAAAAAATAGTTTTAAGTCAGTTATATTTTATCTTTTGCTGTCACTAAGAAATATCAGTTTACATTTCCAAACTTTAATTTTGCCATTAATTGTAATAATCCACTGAGATTTTTGCTTGCACAAGGAGTCTGACAATAGTCAGTGCTCCACACAGACATCTGATCTCATCATCATCCAGTCTGTCTGGAATGACATGAAGAAAGAGAACAACATGAGACAGACTAAATCCAGTAGAATTGTGGCAACATCTCCAAGATGCTTTAAGAAACCTACCTGCAAAAGCTACTTTAAACGCAAAGGATGGTCACACCTAATGTTGATTTAATTTATTTAATAGATGTTAATTAATAAAGAAAATCTATTTTTGACAGCATCCTCATTTTACAGCATTTTAAGTGCCTAAAACTTTTAACAGTACTGTAGCTTTGCAGGTAGGTTTCTTGAAGCATCTTGGAGACGTTGCCACAGTTCTTCTGGATTTAGTCTGTCTCAGTTTGTTGTTTCTTCATGTTATTCCAGACAGACTGGATGATGATGAGATCAGATCTCTGTGTGAAGCACTGGCTGTTGTCAGACTTCTTGTGCAAACAAAAATCTCACTAGATTATTACAATTAACGGCAAAACGAATGTTTGGAAATGTAAACTGATATTTCCTACTGACACACTACAGCAAAAGACAAAAATAAATGACTTTAAACCACTTTTAGCTGGTGAAAATACTAGTGTTCTAATAATTTTGACCACCACTGTCATTATACTGTAGAGGAGAGTTTCAAATATTGTCAATTTATATTTACAGCAGATTTCATTTTACTCATAAAGAGAAAAACAACATTACAAAAACATATGGGGAAATCTCAATGGAACCCATGGCGAATTTACTTACATATAGAATATTTGTCATTTTAAACAATCGTTTTGTCATACTATTTGAAATTAACTAGCTGGAACAAAAAAGCTTGGAAAAACATGACAACCCAATCTGCAAGATGCTCTTTCGGCAAAACACACCAAAAGCAAGCGGGTTTATGCCTGCAAGATGATCAACTCTGGACTGTAATCTGAAAGAGAATAGCTAAAACACAAGTGATCCAAAACACTGTGCCCAATGTTGATTCTTCAAACAACTGTTAGAGTAAATCAAAGCCTGTCACAATCTGCTCTATCACACTCAATGTTTGATGAATGCCTCAACCTTAAAGCAACTTCCTGGCCATCAATACACTTACAAAGATCACTTCATAGTGATCCTTAGTAATGACTTTAGCCTTTAATAGTAGGAGAAAGCTTTTGAAGCAAAGATCAATGCACACATGCACTGAAGCCTTGTGCATTTAAGCAATGACTACAAAATCATATGCATACAGTATCTTTCTCCGAATCATGTGAATCCCAAAACTATTACATTTAAAAATCAGTGCAATGAATTAAGAGAACAAGAATGTCTATACAAGCAGGCAGTCCCTAACTTATTTTATAGCACAAGTATTTTACGAAGAATGTGACGTCTCAATAGAACTGAGCAATATCATTTTAAGACTCTCTAAAAATGCACACTTATAAATGCACATCAACTGTCTAAATGTTCACATGAAGAAATTAGAGAAATAGCTCAAGGCGTTTAGTCAAACCACAGGCCTTGTGGCCATTTAACTGTCATAAAACTTATTCCAGTGAACAGCTTGCAATCACCTCCCAGCGTTTCACGAAATAGCCTGTAAATGAAATCGCCGCAAACTTACGTGAAAACGAAGAATAAAGTAGTGGATCCCACCAGAAGAGTGGCGGCAGTGGACACCGGGATGTATTTGGTGGGTTTAAATCTTTTTCCAACGCTGTTGGGCATTCTGTAAATCCCACATTCCTCGTTTATTTGATCCCTGTCGTTAGATGCACGCAAACCCGAACACAAATCCTGCACCGTTCAGCGCGAACCGGCTAAACGCTTATTCGCTCCGTCACATACACCGTTAAATCGTGATCCTTGAATACGCGATCGGGAATACGAGCCTGAAAATCCCACCCAGCTCAATTCAGCCCACTGCTGAGGTCACTGCAATGCTTGAAAGGTGGAGCCTCCGCTACGCAAATAGAGAAGGCGACACACGCTCGCTCCATCAGAGGGGCCTTGTCGTGTCTTGAGGTTTGCAAGCGGCGTAGAGAGACCTGGGCTTTTGCTAGGATGGAGAAATCACACACGGGGAGGAGCTGGCTCACACAAGCACACACACGCATCTTCTTACTCAAAGGGAAATCATGAATGAAGCCTATAGAATATATAAAGACCTGTAAAATCATATTAAACAAATACCAGAACACATTCATTGAATTTGAAAGAGTGAGTTTGCAGAGCGCTGCCCACTGCAAAACTTAACTTTCAATGCGTTTGTAGGTTTGTGATGACCTTTGGGTATCGTGTGACCTCTGGTGGTAGATTTGAGAAATTACCCCTTTTACCACAATCATATTGCCTTGATTTCTTATAAACATTTTTTTTTGCATGTGTGGCTTTAATAATAATCTTCTTGACATATTTTAATCGTTATTTTATCTTTCCTAGTTACTTTTCATTCAATGATTTTACTTCATATTAAGCATTTATATAATAATTTTTCTGCCAATAAACCTACAAAACAACAACGTTCATATTATATTATGAACTGAAATATAACTAATGAAAATAAATAAATTAATGTAACTAAAGGAATTTGTCCTGTCAAGCTTATTCACGCAATAATATTGCACATAGACTAATAAACTATTATGCAGTTACTTAATTATTGTGCAGCCAATAAACTGTACAACAGTGTTGGGGAGAGTTACTTTTAAAAGTAATGCATTACAGTATTGAGTTACTCCCAAAAAAAAGTAACTAATTACGTTAGTTACTTTTTATGGAAAGTAATGCATTACTTTACTTTTGCATTACTTTCTAAATCTGGGCAGGGCTTGCTTGTTTGTTTTTAATATAAAAAGTTATATTTTTGGCAAATGTAAAAGCTGTTTCACACCAAAAGCCTCAGGCTTTAGGAAAAATACATTCACATCTGTACATTAGACCGCAGAAGAAAAATATAAACTCTTCAGCAATAAAAAAAAGGAAAACAAATGTTAGATTATCTTGAGTAATTTTTGCTTATTAGTATGGTTGAATTGGATCATCGAAGGTCGGCAGCAAAGACACTGGTTGATAAAATGGTAGTAAATGCATAAAGGATATTTGTATTATTTAACATTTAATTATTGCAGGTTTGCATCATATTCGGAGTTGAATTTCACTATTTTTATTCATTTTGAGGAATACTGAATCTGTTTTTTGTGAGTGAGATAAATTAATGCATGTTCACATTTAGTCTACAACTAACATCTTACTCCTGATTTCTCTCAACATGGGGACAGGAGAGCTTTTAATCAATGAATGGGGGGAAAAGTAACTGGCATTACTTATTTGAAAAAAGTAACTCAGATATTTTCTTAGAAATTAAAAAGTAATGCGTTACTTTACTAGTTACTTGAAAAAAGTAACAATATCATGTAACTTGCGTTACTTGTAATGTGTTACTTGTAATATGTCTAAAACCTCTTTTGGGGTTGGGGTTGATATGAAGGGTATTAAAGAGTAAAAACTAATGACAACACTTATCTTTTGTCACAGTGCCATTCTGATTCTAACGAAAAGTACTCGAGCAGCAAGCAATGTTTTTTTCTTAATCATTCAACTATACAAATGTAGGTTACGCATTGTCTGAAGTTTAGCTGCCTGTTTGGCATTGTAAATATACAGTGCTCTTTCATGCTAATAAGACATAACTAAATTGGAACAAATATTAAGACAGAAAGGAAGATAAGAGAGAGACCTAGTCAGCTCTATACTGTAAGTTATTAATAGGTAAATTAGGGGGGGAAACTGACTTCACTGACAAGCAAAGATTCAACTTAATTTCACACATTAGTTATTCTGACTTGTACAGTAGGTTTGCCTACAGTGAATTTGCTTCTGTGATTTCCTTGGCAAGACTGTAACAACTTTCTTTAAGAATATGAACTAATATTACTACAATAGCAGTCAAAAGTTTTTGAACAGTAAGATTTTATGTTTTTATGTTTTTTTTTTTTTTTAAGAAATATCTTTTGCTCACCAAGCCTGGATTTATTTGATCCAAAGCACAGCCAAAGCAGTAAAGTTTTGAAATAGTTTTACTATTTAAAATAGCTGTTTTCTATTTTAATATTATTTAAAATGTAATTTGTTCCCGTGATCGAAGCTAAATATTCAGCATCATTACTACAGTTTTCAGTGTCACATTATCCTACAGAAATCATTCTAATATGCTGATTTGCTGTTCAAGAAACATTTATTATTATTAATCAATATTGTTAATAAGTTCTTTCAGGATTTTTTGATGAATGTAAAGATCCAAAGATCATCAAGCTATTGTAACACATATATATATATATTTAGCAAGGATGCTCTAAATTGGTGATGATAAAGACATTAATAATGTTACAAAAGATTTATATTTCAGATAAATGCTGTTCTTCTGGACTTTCTATTCATCAAATAAACCTGAAAAAAATCTACTCTATCTATAAATCTAATAATAATAATAATAATAATAATAATAAATGTTTTTTTTTAACAGCAAATTAGAACATTAGAATAATTTCTGAAGAATCATGTGACTGGAGTAATGATGCTACAAATTCAGCTTTGAAATCACAAGAATAAATTAGATTTTCAAATGTATTCATATAGAAAACAGTTATTTTAAATAGTAAAAATATTTAAGAATTTGTACTGTTTTTGCTGTACTTGGATCAAATAAATGCAGACTTGGTGAGCAGAAGAGACTTTAAAAAAAACATTACCACAAATCTTACTGTTCAAAAACTTTTGACTGGTAGTCAAACATTACTTAGCAGATGATTAGTTATAGATTTAGAAATGAACTAATAAAAATATAATGACAATGTAAGTTCTATAGTGTTTATGTACCTTATTCAGTGGTTGAACACCGGTCAACAGCGTTTGAAGAACTAACGACTTTTATTTTGAAATGACGTCAGCGCGTGTAAACCGGATATCCACGAAGATAGATGTGATGCCTTGAGCTGGAGCTGTTAAACATCTGTTGAAAGATTCAGTGAAGAGGTGACATTTTTATCACTTTGTTTTTAATAAACGTTATTTTTATTCTGTGTTGTTAAGATGAACAATGTAATTTGTTATTTAAACGCAGGAAAGCTAACTTTTTTTTCCTTAGTTTCTACCTAATTGTGGTTCTCTGGCTCATTGTCACTAACAGTCAACAAAATTGTGCTTTTTTATTTATGTCTGTCTTTTACTAAAATCATTTGCAGGTCATAACTGCTGTTGTTTGTCGTGTTGTCTTTAATACAGATGCCGAGCTCATTGAGACGGCCAGCATTGGCCAGCATTAGCCAGGTCGCTAATACTGTACACAACGAGTCAGTCAGACAGTATCTTATAGTTAGACAGCAGAACATGTAACGAGCCTAAAATCAAATAGAGAAAAGCTCAAATTAAATGTAAGTGTTGTACAGACAATCTCCACCATGACAAAATATGTCCATGGTGTTGTCAACCTTTTCACAGCTTGTGGATCTTTGACACATTAGCCTGTCAGTGAGGCCCTCTACAGACAGTCGATCTGTCAATCAAAATAATAACAACTCAAAATACTTAGGCCGGATGTTAAGGACCTATGACTAAGCATAAACCAGAATAACTCTGATCTACCCACAATGCAGACACATTAAATGATTAAATATGTCTTTTTAGGAGGATTTTCATTGGCCATTTTTCTTAGGGCAAGTCTGTTACTGCCTGGGCAGGTGAAATGGCATGTGCAAAAGTGCCTTTAGATGAACTGCATGTGACTGAGCCCTTTGGACCACAAGGCAAAGAACGCTCCCTACCAGCACTGGTGAGTGAATATTTTACTTTATGTCTTTTTCCTGCATAATTTACTTGAGTAGACCTGAACCATCACTATAGTCTAGTACTTATATAAGCTATGTGAATGATGATGTCTCCCATCAGCACCCTGACCGTAAAGAAGAGAGATGTTTCTTAACCTATAAACCCCCACCTGAAGATGGCACACCTGTGCTGGTGGAGGAGTTTCTGGAGAATGCTCAGTTCATCTCAGAGGATCTGGAGTGGCTGCTGGCTTTACCTCATGACAAGTTCTGGTGTCAGGTTTGACTCTCTGTAATACAAAAATTGTTTATGGAGATTTGAGTAAGATGAAGTTATACTTCTCTTGACGAAGAAAAAAAAAATCTGTTAGTAATGAAGATACTGTACAGCAAAATAATAATGCTGGTTTTGGACCCTTACATATGGCATGCAGCCAGGCAGTTATCATAGTGTTTCTTTTTTAACTCTTTCTCCATTTAGGTGGTATTTGATGAGTCATTACAGAGGTGTTTGGACTCTTATTTGAGACACGCTCCACGTAGTTTGGATCCGTCTGGTCTCTCATGCACTCCAGCTGTGGCTGACATGCAGAGGAACATTCATCGCTCTGTGTTCATGGTCTTCCTCAGAATGGCTACGCACAAAGAGTCTAAGGTTAACATAAACTCCTGAACTAACTCTTTATTACGTAAATTATATTGTGTAACTATATTATGTGTTTAAGATTTATAGAACTAATTTATAACTACTGTTCAAAAGTTCGGGCTCAGTAAGATGTTTTAATGTTTTAAAAGGAAGTCTCCTATACTCACCAAGACTCAAAATAAATGTTTAGTATACAAATTGCTGTGATGTCAAAGCTGAATTTTCAGCAGCCATTACGCCAATCTTCAGTGTCAAATGATGATTCAGAAATCATTGTAATATGCTGATTTAGTGCTTAAAGTTCACTTCCAGAACAAAAAATTATAATAATTTACTCACCCTTGTCGTCCAAGATGTTCATGTCTTTCTTTCTTCAGTTGTAAAGAAATTATGTTTTTTTTTTGAGGAAAACACTTCAGGATTTCTCACCATATCTTCTATGGAGACTTCTATGGTGCCCCCGAGTCTGAACTTCCAAAATGCAGTTTAAACGAAAAGACAATTTATATACTTGTAACCTCAAATGCTTGTCTTGTCTAGCTCTGCGTGAACTCTGACTGTTAGGATATATCGAAAAACTCCCGTCTCATTTTCTCCTTCAACTTCAAAATCATCCTACGTCGCTGCAGAAGTACCGACCCAGTGTTTACAACGTGAAAGTGCAAAGAAGTTCAAACGCCCTTTGCAAAAAAAGGTAAAACAGTGATGTAAGAGTTGGAGAAGAAAATGAGATGGGAGTTTTTCGTCCTACCCTAACTGTCATGAACCGGAGTTCACACAGAGCTAGACAAGATGAACATTTGAGGTTAAAAAGTATATAAATTGTATTTTTTTTTTATAGAAAATATCTGATTGTTTCGCTAGATAAGACCCTTCTTCCTTTAGAGCCCTTTGAAGCCACAGTTAAACTGCATTTTGGAAGTTCAAACTTGGGGGCACCATAGAAGTCCACTATATTGAGAGAAATCCTAAAAGGTTTTCATCAAAAAACATAATTTCTTTACGACTGAAGAAAAAAAGCCATGAACATCTTGGATAACAAGGGGGTGAGTAAATTATCTGTAAATTTTTGTTCTGGAAGTGAACTTCTCCTTTAAGTAACATTTACTGTTAGCAGTGTTGAAAACAGTTGTTCTGCTTAATATTTTTGTGGAAACGGAGATACATTTTTTCAGGATTTTTTTGATGAATAAAATGTTAAAAAAAAACAGCCTGACTGTCACTTTTGATCAATTTAATAAATCCTTGCAGAATAAAAGCATTAATTGTTTCCGAAAGAAAGTATTACTAACCCCAAACTTTTGATCAATAGTGTAAATGTTTTGCTGTTGGTTTTGTATTAATTAATATTAAATTAATATGATTGCAGTATATTTGGCTTTCAGTGGAATTTAAATTTGTTTTTGTTTTTTTTCTCCATAGGAGAACTTCATTACCCCTGCAGTGTTTGCAGAGATTATTTACAACAACTACCTATTTGACATTCCCAAAATTCTGGATCTCTGTGTGCTCTTCGGAAAAGGAAATTCCCAACTGCTACATAAAATGATCGGTACATCTGATAGTATAGTATACTATAATATAGTACATAGAGATAGAATTTGCAAAAAATACATGAATACCTTATGAACTCATTTGATTCTTTAATCACTTATACTGGTTTCAGTGTTTCCATATTTAAAACTAAAATGTCATACTTTTCTCTTCTTCCAGAGAACATTTTTACTCAACAGCCCAGTTATTATGGAGACCTAAATGAGACTATACCTTCTATCATCCAGGTAGTTACATGTAATCATGGGACATTTCTAAATGCTTTGATTTGTCAAATCCTGCTGAACTTCCTGAAAATATGTGTGTGTACATTCTAGGTGTTTGATACAATATTACAGAAGTGTGGAATTCAGTCAGAGGACACAGGAACCAGTCAACCCCTTAAACTGAATGCAAACAAATGCCTAACTGCCATGACCATGCCAGAGGAGGTAACCATAACAAATCTTTCTTAACCATTTTTACAAATACAGAGACACATACTGACTCTACTTTTAATTCACAAATGAATTATGCTTATGTTTATATATGTATTATGTCTCGTAGGAGCTTGCAGACTTGGTTTTGTACTTGTGTGATACTTGCACTACTATCCATTCTTTCCTGGACATCTTCTCTGAGGCTTGTTCTACCTTTAAAGAACACAACTTTCTTAACAGGTGATAAATACGTTTACGGTGTCCTCAAGGGCAGAATTTCATACCTGATATTACCGACACAGAAATAATGACTGAAGCATCTCTTAATGCAGATTATCATCATTCTATGAGATGGCAGTTCCAGACCTGGAGAAAGCAGTGAAGAAGAGAAATTTTAATAAAAGGTTGGAATGGCAACCTTGATTTATGTGTTCTTTTACAAACATACGGTTTCATGAATTTAATTTTTACAGTTTGGTTAAACTAGAAGCAATCTGTCTCAGTTTACAGGAGGACATATGGAGACGGATATCTCATTCAAGAAAGAAAATGGTAGAGATTGCTCACCTGCTACTCCAACACACGTGTTTACAACCCATACTGGAGGGGTGAGGAAAAAAGACATGCTTTTAAACCACATTATATAAGTAAAGAGGAATCAATACCAGATATCCTTGATATTTCATTCATTTTCACAGCACTGAAAACATGGTATCCTATGTAGAAGATCTTCTACAGAACTTCACAGTTTTCCTTCAAGAGAAAAGGTAAATTATGCAGAACATTTCTCAGCAAGGTCTTGGTTGTAATGTAATCCATCACAGCCAGCGACTAAACTGCATTCTCATTGCACTGTTTCTCTCTTTATCTCCCAGATTTCTGGCAGATTATGATGAACAGTTCCCTGTAGCGGATGATATTAGTCTCCTTCAGCAGGCCCTCCCTCATTTGTATCCTTTACCTGATTTTGAAAGGACTAAAGGGAAAAGCATTCTGCAATCTTTCAGGATTTTACTAAAGATGACCTTAGTGATTCCAGGAAAAACCTGTCCTAATTTCTAATTGTTTTCCTACATGTTTCATGATTAGTGGTGCACTGATACTGGTGCTCATTTCCTCAAAAAAAACAATATCCGATACCTACCATGAATGTACAAAGTTCATTTCATTAAACTGCCATGCCATGAAACACTGGCAGCAGAACATAAAATGTCAGTGGAGTTATTGCAGCATTAACAGTGTACAAGTAGAGAACCACAAAGCACATTCTGCCTGTCTTGCCTTTAAAAATCTTGCCTTTTTACAAAGAAAAATGCCTCTTTTCTAAAATTTTCAAGTACTTTTCTATGATTTTCTGCTATTCTCCTTGATCCGTCCACTCAGAGATGACACCAGGACGACTTACCTGTTGCAGGGTGTAGACTCTGCTTGGGAGTTTGTGGGGAAAAAGAAAAGCTTCCCCTCATCAGCCAATCACAGCGCAGGAGCCATGAGCAAGGCTGGCAGAGATTTAGCAGCTTCCCAGAAGGAAGGAGCAGGAGTGTTGGAAGTCAGAGAGGAGTTGAGAGGAGCAGAAGCTATGACTGATATTCCCCGTAAGGGTGACAACGTAAGTTCATCAGCAGCTAAAAATATCTGCAACAGTGTTAAAAATACAGTTGAAGTCAAAAGTTTACATACACCTTGCAGAATCTGCAAAATGTTAATCATTTTACCAAAATAAGAGGGATCATACAAAATGCAATGTTATTTTTTATTTAGTACTGACTTGAATAAGATATTTCACATAAAAGATGTTTACATATAGTTTACAAGAGAAAATAAAAGCTGAATTTATAAAAATGACCCACATTCAAAAGTTTACATACACTTGATTCTTAATAAAATTCGTGAAAGGTGAGTCCCTTGTTTGTCCTAAACAGTTAAACTGCCTGCTGTTCTTCAGAAAAATCCTTCAGGTTCCACAAATTCTTTAGTTTTTCAGTATTTATGTGTATTTGAACCCTTTCAAAAAATGACTGTATGATTTTGAGATCCATCTTTTCACACTGAGGACAACTGAGGGACTCATATGCAGCTATTACAGAAGGTTCAAACACTCACTGATGCTTCAGAAGGAAACACGATGTGTTAAGAGCAAGGGGTGAAAACCTTTTGAATTTGAAGATCAGGGTAAATTTAACTTACTTTGTCTTCTGGGAAACATGTGAGTATCTTCTGTAGCTTCTGAAGTGCAGTACTAAATAAAAAAAAATATGATATTTAGGCAAAATAAGAAAAATGGACATCTTCATTCTGTTCAAAAGCATCAGTGACAGTATAATCAAGTGTATGTGAACTTAGGAATGGGGTCTTTTTTATAAGTTCAACTATTTTCCATATTGGACTATAATGTAAACGTCTTTTATGTGAAAAATCTTATCCAGGTCAGTACTAAAAAAAAAAACAAAAAAAACAAGCATTTTGTATGATCCTTAATTTAATCAAATTAACATTTTGCAGATTCTGCAAAGTGTATGTAAACTTTTGACTTCAACTGTATGTTTTTAATCGCCTTTTTTTGGGCCTATAGGGGGCAGTGTGCACAGTGAGCTCTGGAGAACTGGAATCTCTGCTGTCCCATATCCGAGACCTGCTTCCGGACCTGGGAGAGGGATTCATACTGGCATGTTTGGAGGAGTATGGCTACAATTCTGAACTTGTCATTAACAACATCCTGGAAGATAATCTGTCTCCTTCTATTGACAAACTAGACAGGGCAATGGCCAGGTGATGCGTCTTGTATACTAGAATTTATGGTTCATTTCAGGTCCACTTTGTTGTTTACGGTCTCTGTAATTTTTTTTCTGTAGGTCTGTAAAGGAGGAGCTTCCCTCAGTTTTGAGCACCAGATCAAACGTGTTTGACGATGACGAGTTTGACGTGTTCAACCGTGACCGACTAGACATGAGTCGCATTTGGAAAGGCCGGAGGTGAGTTTTGTGATCATCCATTAAAATTTAGTTTCAACCTTTTCCACTTAAAAAGCATTGCCCTTTCCTGTCCTCCTGTACATTATTCTAATTTTAGTCTGATTAGTCAAACAAGCTGCTAAATATTTATGCGAATCCACTTGGTCAAAAAAAATAGTCTTTGACAAGTACAGCGTAAACTGACATTAGAAAACTGCATGAAAGTGGGCTTATGAAATATTCAGCTCAAGCTGTAAAAGATGGTTTGTGTCAGCTAGAAATGAATATCTGTCTATTTCAGACAGGGGGAGAGTGTGCATGCCACGCTCAATGACAAGCAGCACATAGAAGACCAGAGAGCGAGATATCAAGCCTATCAGACAGTGGTGGATGAGATTCCCATAACGAATGACCCCTCTGGAGATGGTAGTAATGCTTTCGGCATGGAGGATTATGATGATGAATATGACGACACGTATGATACCAACCAAATAGGAGCCAATGATCTGGACGAAGAGGATGAACTATTGAACCGCAGGTACAGTATGAGCCGTGACCAATGTACATAAACTTGCATCCTCCTCTAATGGGGCTGATCAGTATATGTTTTCAAAGACCGTTTCTTACAATCGGTTTTCACTCAAAGTAAAATCTTGATCATGTAAAAGATTAGTTCACTCCAGAATTAAAATTTCCTGGTCATTTACTCACCCCCATGTCATCCAAGATGTTCATGTCTTTCTGTCTTCAGTCGCAAAAAAATTAAGGTTTTTGAGGAAAACATTTCAGGATTTTTCTCCATATTGTGGACTTCAGTGGTGGCCAACAGGTTGAAGGTCCAAACTGCAGTTTCAATGCAGCTTCAAAGAGCTCTGCACGATCCCAGCCGAGGAGTAAGGGCCTTATCTAGCGAAACGATCAGCCATTTTCTAAAAAAAAAAATACAAATTTATATACATTTTAACCACAAATGCTCATCTTGCACTAGAAGGAAAAAAAACATCCAGGATACGCACACAAATAGACCATTTTAAAACAATAAACTGATACAAAGACATAAATATGTGTCATTCAACATACAAGAGCTTCCACATTGTAAACATTGGGTCAGTACAACATGACTACGCCATACAGAGCTAGTGCAAGATGAACATTTGTGGTTATAAAATATATTATTTTTATATATATATATATATATATATATATATATATATATATTCCTTTGCTGGGATCGTGTAGAGCCCTTTGAGGTTGCATTGAAACTGCAATTTGGACCTTCAACCCATTGGCCACCATTAAAGTCCACTATATAAAAAAAAAAAAAAATCCTGGAATGTTTTCCTCAAAAACCTTAATTTCTTTTCGACTGAAGAAAGAAAGCCATGAACATCTTGGATGACATTGGGGTGATTAAATTATCAGGAAATTTTAATTCTGGAGTGAACTAATCCTTTAACTTTTGAAAATGAAGATTACGGTCATAAATATTAGTATTTTTATAGTAATAATAATGATTATTATTGCAGTCGTATTGATGTATAGACTTAAGTTAACATTTTAATATTTTCCATTTAGGCCATTTACTACCCCACAAGTTCTCAGAACAGGCAGACAGGCTCGGGAGGATAATGAAGACGAGGATGAGGAGGAAGAGGACAAGGTTTGAATGAATCATTTTTTTGTTTTTTTTTGAATTGCTGTTTTTGCCTCTTAATTTTTTACTGTTCTCTGAGGTCCATTTATAATATTATCAATAATTTTACATTAAAAAAACAAAATTAGAAGTAATAGGCTATTTACTCTCCTGTTTTTAGCCCCCCTCAGCAGAATGCTCTGTTTGAATAGGTGTGGCGGATTCTAGACTCAAAAGAAAACACCCACTGCTATGATTGGTTAACACCGTACATTCATTTCTCATAGATGGACAGTGCTGTGTTAGGTTTAGGTTTAAAACACACAAATAACTCCGTACATATCAAACGATCTATAAGAGACAAAGCAATAGTGACCACGTAATGAACACAGTTACGCACACTTTTGCTGCAACATCACTGTCAGATCCAATATAGGTGGCACAGCATCATCATTTAGTTTCAGTCTTTTTGAAAATCCTGTTTCGAATTCTGTCGCTCCGGTTACTGACATAACCTTGGTTCCCTGAGATTAGGGAATGAGCGTTGCGTCACTGACGCTATGGGTAATTGTAAATGAATCCGCTGTAAAATTAAGCAAACAAAGGACCGAGTTCTTACTGATGCAGTCTGGAACTTTATTAAAAATCCACAAATTAGCACTGCACAGCTTCCTGTTGTTTTTTAGTGCCATCTTTATCATTTGGTTTCTGCGTAGACCTGCGCATTCGCCTCTCTGGTAAATTGGTGGGCGGGGCTAAACAAGTAGGGCTAAACAAGCAGCAATGTTGATCTTCTTCTGAGGAGGTGGCACTTAATCTAACTAATACATCATACATAGGAATATTCCTAAAGCTGTCGTTTTGGCAGACTGGCTTCACTATAAGCTGTTTTTAGACTAACAACAAAGTTTTGAGTTCTGAAACGTACAGGATGTTTTTAATAGTACAATGACCTCTAATATGTCAAAAGATCAAGGCAATTTTGGTTTCTCAGTTCATCACCCCTTTAAATTAAAGGAGAAGTCCACTTCCAGAACAACAATTTAGAGATAATGTACTCACCCCCCTTGTCATCCAAGATGTTCATGTCTTTCTTTCTTCAGTCATAAAGAAATTGTGTTTTTTGAGTAAAACATTTCAGGATTTTTCTCCATATAATGGATTGATATGGTGCCCCGATTTTGAACTTCCAAAATGCAGTTTAAATGCAGCTTCAAACGATCCCAAATGCGGTTAATAAACGATCCTAGTCGAGGAAGAAGGGTCTAATCTAGTGAAACGATCAGTTATTTTTTTTTATAAAAAAAAATACAGTTTAAATACTTTTTAATCTCAAACGCTCGCCTTGTCTTGCTCTGCGTGAACTCTGTATATCCTGCCTCAAGACAGTTAGGGTACGCTGAAAAACTCTGATCATATTTTCTCCCTCAACTTCAAAAATCATTTCAAAATCATCCTACATCGCTGCAGAAATTCCGACCCCGTCTTTGCAAAGTGAACATGCAAAGAAGATCAAATACCCTTAACAAAAAAGGTAAAACAGCGATATAGGATGATTCTGAAGTTGAGGGAGAAAATATGATGTGAGTTTTTTGACATACCCTAACTGTCTTGAGCCAGAATACACAGAGTTCAGGGAGAGTAAGACAAGACGAGCGTTTGACATTAAAAAGTATATAAATTGTATTATTTTTATGAAATAATACAACTGCATTTGGGATCGTTGGAAGCTGCATTTAAACTGCTTTTTGGAAGTTCGGGGCACCATACCAGTCCATTATATGGAGCAAAATGCTGAAATGTTTTCCTCAAAAAACTATTTCTTTACAACTGAAGAAAGAAAGGCATGAACATCTTGGATGACAAGGGGGTGAGTACATTATCTGTAATCTGTTGTTCTGGAAATGGACCTCTCCTTTAATTTTGGTCCCTTATGCAGGTCTTTTGTTTTTTGTTACAGAGCACATGGTGCTTTCAGTATCTGACTTTTTTACTTTTCTTCCCTTCCCGGTTAATAGAAATTAGGCTTTGATTACAATGGTCTTTTCTTGTGTTGTTTTGATCAGAATGAGGCAGTGAAGAAGGATCAGTTCATCCAGGACCCAGCAGTCCTCAGAGAGAGAGCTGAGGCCAGGAGAGCTGCTATGCAAAGCAGGAAAGGGTAAATTTGAGAACACCATGACTGAAATATAGTTATACTGCACATGTGCACTGGCTATTATCTAACTAACCTAAAAACATGGATCTGTCAGTCATTAATTGTTTTTTTTTTTTATCACTTGGTTTTTCCTGATAGTTACCGACCGCCGCCATCAAGTAATGTGGTCGGTGGGCCAAAGGGACGGGGCCAGACGCAGGAGACCGTTTTGGACCGGCGCAGAAAAGAAGCGAATAAGAGCAGAGGAGCTAATCACAATCGTAGAACGATGGCTGACAGGAAGAGGAACAAGGGCATGATCCCTTCCTAAGACTTTTACATTAACAACACCACACTGCACATTCTTGGAGAGCTAAAAGCATAGCACCTGAAGTCAAATGTAGCTCCTCACTTATATAAGATCGATATGCATCGAGATGACACTCTGGTCTATTGCATAGACCTGTTATTCTTTCAGATTGAAAAAGAGTTCTTAATGAGTTTATTTTCCGAAGTTTGATGTTTGAAGTGCTTGGTGAAATGCACAGGGATGTGTGTCTATAAGGGATCAAGATCATATCATATTTTTTTAAATGTTCTTTTTGCTAGTAATAGTCAACATAATGTATGACAAGCAAACAGAGTGTTGTAAGGCAAAGGAGTCGTGTCTTTTGCCCTGTACCACGTTTATTGAACAGAGAAGAGGTACAAACAGTTATTGCACTGTTAAGTAAAATTCAATAAATAAATAAAGGAACATCAGGTTTGAGAATGTAGCATCTAAAATAAGTTGGATAATGAACTCTACTAAAGATGTGGTACATTAAACTATCGAAGCAAAAATAAGACCTGTTCCAGTTCTCTAAAGGTTCAGAAAGCGATTAAGACTTGACCTCAGAGCAGTCTTTTGAGATGCCTCCCTATTTGAGGTTTGAGTCTTGTTTCAATGCAAGTCATATTGTGCCAAAGGCTGTAAGCATTCGTCACTCTAGAAGAAACAGATGTCTTTTTTCTCATATACAGACTTTGAACAGGCAATGTTCTCTTGCCATGTGGAGCAACATGTTTCTGTCTACTAGATCAATTTAAAGCATTTTGTAATAAAAAGCATATTTAAGAATGCTTCTGAAATAAAACAACCCATAGGAAGATAAAACATGAATAAATACTGTTCTTAAGACTGTGTCTCTACATTGTTCCTCTTTGTGCGAATGTTTAATGTGATTTGACATAATGGTTGTCCGGCAGATGCCCTCCTGAGATAGCATGGAGTCAAGACAGCTTGTGTTTTATGACTGAAGCATGACAGCTGGGATCAGGAAAAATTCCAATTTGGCATAAGCATAGACTATTAATTAATTTAATGAGATGCTCTGATTGGCTGCCTTGAAATTCCATATTTCTATATTCTATCATTAAGTACAATTACATGCACCGCTATAATCAAGCTACAGCAGGTTTTTGCATAGACGAACTACATCCATTCTAGTAACCATAAAACAATGCGTAATTGAAAATTTAAAAGGGGAACAAATCTTTTGGGGGTATGTCAAATGCTTTTTCATTCTTAAGATTTTTTTTGAAATAGGTCTCGTAACATATTTCAATATTTAAAAACAACATCTGTTTTAACATATTTTAAAATATTTTTTTTTCATGTAATGTCGGTAATGGCTAAGATTTTCAGCAGCTATTACTAGGAACCTAAAAAATCCATTTTATTTTTTCCCAAATTCAGTTTTTTCCATTTTAATTTTTCTTGATTCTGTTTTTCCCTTTAATTTTTTCTAGACTGGTTAAATGAAATTAATATTTATCAAAAAGCATGTCTAATTAATTAAAATTACGAAATGTACACAATTTAACAGCACAGAGTTTCTTTACAAGGCCATATGAAATATGTTTTTTCTTCTGTTTTATTTTTTCACTAATTTTCGGGATTGCATTTTAATGGTTTCGTTACATTTTTTTCTGATTAACAGAAATTCTGAAAATACATTTATTTGCATTTTTCTGGTAAATATTGCATAAGAATTTATGTTTTAATAATAATTTAATAACTATCATTAGGCCTAAATTAAGTAATATATTTGTTACAATAAGTTAAACCAAACTCATTTTGACAGGTTGCTGTGAAGACCTTTAAGTTTCTGTTGAAATTTGTGCTTTTGCGTTCCGGTCTCCATAGAAATCCATGCACATCTCCACCATTCATTCACACAGAGATGTGCAGAACATGCTGGATTCATATTTAAATAGTATTTTTGCAGCTTAATATTCACAGCCACTAGTCCATATCGTGTTTTGATCAAGTGTACTGGCCTACGTTTGGTTTATTCATCTGAAATTCAGCAAATTCCGTGACATTACACAATAAATTCCATTTTTATGCTTGGATATCGCAATTCCTGCGTTTTCCACATTATGGAAATCATAGTGTTCTACATTATTCCAGTCTTCAGCTTTGCTGCTCTTTCAGAAAACAGCTGTGCTGCTTAAAATTATCCAAACTGTGATACATTATCTGAGGATTCATTTACGAATATTACGTTTAAAAAGCAGTATTTACATGAAATACAAATGTTTTTACTGTTTTTGATCAATATACTGCATCTTTGTTGAATAAAAGTAATAATTTCTTATTAAACGGTAGTGTAGGTTCATTAGTCTAACTATGCAAAAACCTGCCTGGCATGATTTCAGAATAAAGCATTTACATGATATTTTAAGACAATTCGAAACTAATCTCAAAATAAACTAAACTTCTAAAATGCATGTAAATGTACTCCCTGGAATTTATATTTAAAAGCGTCAGTAACAGTAAAAGTTGCTCTCTGTGCAGCAAGAATGCATAGGGCATCCTTGCGGCTCTTTGTATGGAATACTGATACTCGCATATATCTTTGACTTTACTGGGTAGTTTAGAGTAAGAGAACTGATTTACATACTCATTTTCCACCAAATTGGTGCCAGTCCTGGAGATGGAGGTTTAGCTGTTGAACAATGCTACTACTATTTTTTTTATGCATTTCATGTGTACAAACATAATGATAATGTTTCTGCTGAATGGTCCAGAAACATTTTATATGTTCTCAAAAGATGTCAAGATAACACCTTCAAGTTTACAACCAACTCCAGCCAAGGATGTCATCTTTTTTTTGGTGAAAAAGGGAGGAACAGGGCTAGGTTGGGCACAACCCCTGGTCTCATCTTTGAAAAAAATGCAGTGCTTGAATACTATTTGTTATTTTTCTTGCAGGATTATATCCTAAATTTATGCCAACCCTTGTTCAAACAACAATGTAAAACTTGAGGGCATATGATTCCTCGTTAATTTGAAGAGATCTGAAATATTACTTCTGTTTTTGCTGTGCATATGACTTCATAATCCGTGTATCTGTGAATTTCTAAGCAGGTTCAACCAATGTAACTGAAGTACTGTGCGCAAAAGAACTGATCCCACGTACAAGGACCTACCTTCAAGAAACTTCTCAAGTGATTTGACCAAAGATCAGGAACTAGTCCTGACTCTCGGGGTCTCTTGAAACAACTCAAGTTTTATAGTCTTTGGTGAGGTCAAAGATCACACAGAGGTATTCTGACCTTACAGTACAGAGGAGTGGTTTAGTTGCCATGAAATGTCTGAATCAGAAGAGTCCATCCAATTCCACAAATTCCTAGTCCACAAATCCATCCTGGTCCAGCTCAATAAAAATTACCTGGGAGGAACAGAACAAGAGCAGGAAGAGTTCAGTTATGATTGACTCTGCACGGAGCAAAAATACAGATGAGTATATTTCTGTTTTCCTCACCAAGCACGCTACGTTTGCAGAGAGGACAGGTTTGCTGGAGGAGTAGCCAGGGATCCACACAATCTCTGTGAAATTCATGGAGGCATGGTAACACCCTCAAACACTAAAACACACCCAAAAAGAGCAGTGATTAAACGGTCTCTCCTTATGAAAGAATAATAACTCTAAAGAGCAAAAGCATAAGAATGTGCAGAGGATCTGTCACCTGGTTGTTGTTGTATTGCTCCAGACAAACCGCACAACTGTCCGTCTCCACCGGCTGAGTTTGTGTTGGGTCACATCTCACCTTGGGTTGCCGGTATATCCTCGTCTTCAGTGCTGATAATCTCTTTAAAATGTCTTGCTTTAGATCTGACTGTAAGACAAATAGTTTGTTTTTAATTTAAGTTATATTATAAGCTATGTATAGTGTATAGACTACCAACTCAAAATTTGAGGTCAATAAGCATGTCTCTTAGAATTTTATTTGATAAAAAAAAATACAGTAAAACAGTAATAGTCTAAAATAGTATTGCAATTTAAAACAACTATTTTCAGTTTTAATATATTATATAAGTGTAATTTATTCATGTGATAGCAGCCATTGCTCACATTTTCAATATCACATGATCCTTCAGAAATCATTCTAATATGCTAATTTGGTCCTCAAGAAATATTTCTTTGTTATTTTCAATGTGAAAACAGTTGTGCTGCTGTAATATTTTTGTGGAAACAGTGATTGGATTTTTTTCAGGGCCCTTTGACGAACAGATATTTTTCTTGTTTATTTTATTTAAGGTAAAATTCTCATTATTAACAAACCATTAACCGACTTTTGCCTCAATCACTTCCAATTTTGCTGCTTATTAGTTGCATTAAAAAGTATATAAACTGAATTATTTTTATTAAAATAACCGATTGTTACACTACGTTTACAGCCGCATTTGGGATCGTTTGAAGCCGCATTTAAACTGCATTTTGAAAGTTCAAAATCAGGGCACCATACCAGTCCATTATATGAAGAAAAATGCAGAAAGTTTTCCTCAAAAAACATAATTTCTTTATGACTGAAGAAAGAAAGACATGAACATCTTGGATGACAAGGGGGACGTAGTCATGCAGAATATGTGCTTTCTAAGTACTAATAAACAGCCAATATGTTAATAATAGGCAAGTAACTAGTTAATAGTCAAAACTGGTCCATATAATAAAGTGTTAGCAATTTTTGCAACATTATAAATGTCATTAATGTCACTTTTGATCAATTTAGTATGTTTATGATGGGATTTCTTTCCAGTCTCCCATTAACATTGCTTCTTTGTTCAATTTAGTCACATTAGTGTCACAAACTTTTGAAAAGTTTCTGCCAGAAAAACAGCGTTCACCTCTAAATCATCATTAAACTGGTTGTCCTGGTACTGCCAGCGTGCATGAACTATGACCCCTGTGGAGAGAACCAGGGCCACCAGAACGACAGTGTTCCAGAGCTGCTGGAGATATTTCTGGACAGATGAACAAAAATGAAATTAAAAAGAAGAAAAATGTCTGAAAAAATGTCAGAAAATGTCACCAAAAAAAAGTATTTCTGAAAAAAAGTTTTTTTATAAAATGTATTATTTAGAGATGCTTTTGATTATTAAAATGTAATGAGACCATTAAAATGCAATCCAGAGAATTCATGGAAAACACAGAAATTGATAAAAAAAATAAAAAGTTTTAAAAGTTAAAAAAAAATAAAAAAAAATTTTTAAATAAAAGTTTAAAAAAATAAATAAATAAAACTTATTTCACAGGACCTTGAAAATGTAATTTTTATTAAACTTTTAATAAATTGCTGCTAAACTGTATAAGTTTCATGATCTCAAATAATTATATATGCATTTTGATTAAGAAAATTCTCTTTAACCATTAAAACCGAGTCTAGAAAAATTACAACTGGAAAAAAAAAAAAAAAAAAAAAAATGGTATCCAGAAGAAACTAATTTGGAAAAAAATAAAACTGAATTTGTGAAAACATAAAACAGATTTCATAGAGCCCTAATTACACCACAGTGCTGACATATTTTGAGATGTAAGGGTAAGACAGTAACCCTGGATGATATGAAATATCTTCATAACGCTCATACCTGGACCTGAGAGTTGGTCTCCCCGGTGCAGATGACCCCTTGCCATTCCCCGTACAACCCTCCTCTTGAACGGCCACAGCTGGACCACAGGGTCAAGGTGGCCCCCTTTGACACAACATTTAGAAATATTACACTCCTACACTAATGAATCATGACAAGCGTGAAACTATGCTACACAGGAATGCATTATCAGTAAAATCTTACCAGACTGTCCTGTAGAAAAGACTTGTAAGTGATTTTTGCAGTTGCATGAAGGCCCCTGATTGAATAAAAGTAGAAAAAGACACTTCCTAAATTCAGTACATTGTTTATTCAGAAGAAAACTGATCATTTTAATAACTGTGAAATACCTGAGGAGTGCTCCAATGAGCTTAGTAACATTTTCTGATGTCTGAATGATAATGATTGGCTTCGAGAGGACCTGAGAGAGATCCATCTATAGTGGAAGAACAGTTTTTTTTTTTTCCTGATTATACTTGTACTTCTTACACTTATCTAATAACCGGTTTATTGGACAGAACAGCAAAGCTCTCACCTCTCTGACCGTATTCTGGTTTAAAGCCAGTATGATCAAAGCAGATGCACCCAAAACAAGAGCACGCTTCATCTACAGGGGAAAAATATGTCAGTTTGATCAATACATAGACATTATGTTTAAGTTATCATTTTGAATACCTTATTGACCACAGAGGCAGCAAACGACTCCTGGTTGCTGTTACTGGAAACTGTGCCTTCCTCCATCTGGACAGGTACTACTCCAATCCAAGGATTCGGATCCTTTTCATCACTGCTTTCACTGTTGGTTTTAAGAGCTTCGTCTTTTATCTGCAGAGATAAAGAGGTATGACACTGATGGTTAAAACACTGGACAAACTTTAATTTATATTAGTATTTAAAATAGCAGCCTTTATCCTTTATATTATATGTATATATCCTTTATACAACCTTTATATTTTTCGTTAACACAGAAGTAACACTGAAATACTAAGAAGAATAACAACAAGCAGTACAGTAAACTGTTTGCACTACAAACCAGCGTGCTCGTAATTAAGATACAAATACATTAAAATAATATGGTAAGACACACCATTTTACAATATCTTGCAATATCAAGCAGCAAAACGAGCTGTTTTGTACAGCTAAAATTTACGAATGGCCGCGCCCAATCTTACAGGAAGAAAAAGGTGGATGCTTTAATCAAAAATAGAAAACATCACTAGAATGTTCTTTAATTTTATATAATTTTCTCAAATTTTGATTTTATAAAAACTCAAAATAGTTCATACATTTATATATAATTTTAAGCAGTTGCTTAAAAGTGCTTATATTTTCCCATTTAATTTATTCATAGAAGTGCTATATTGTAAATATTTGTAATATTAATATAATATTAATAAAATGTCATATTATGAGATTTAATCTTTTTTTTCTGCTAGTCATTTTAAAGTCTATATTATTTAATGTTTTAGGGATATAATGGCAACATATTAGTTAATGACATATGTTATCTGTAGGTTTAAATGTACGTATTATTATATTTAATGCACCACTGTAATGACACAGTGCAAAAAAAAGCAATAAATAGAAATATAGATTTATATAATTTTAGCAGTTTAGCTAAATAAAATCAACTACGTTTCTATTTCGTCAATTAATTTATTTATATAAATTAATGCCATATTGCTAGTATTTATATGTAATGTTTAATATAATAATTTAATGTCAATATTTATAATATTTGACTAGCACAGACAATATACAAAGAAATTTGTTAAAATGCAGATATATTCAATAGGTTTTATTTTACAGCCAGATCAAGATATTCAAAACAGTGAAATTATTTTTTACACTAGAAATGTACAAAATTAGAAACTATAAACCTTTTTTTTTTAGTATTAGAAAATTTACAGAATTTTGTCTCAATTATTGTAATCACATAAGTGAATGCTACATTACCAATATTTGTAATATTTTATATAATATTTATTATTTATTATGTCATTACACTACCAGTCAAAAGTTTTTGAACAGTAAGATTTTTAATGTTTTTTAAAAAAGTCTCCTTTGCTCACCAAGCCTGCATTTATTTGATCCAAAGTACAGCAAAAACAATACAATTTTGAATGAAAATGTAATTTATTCCTGTTTCAAAGCTGAATTTTTAGCATCATTATTCAACTACTCCTGGTAGTGTATATTGTTTAACGTTGCTGACACAGTACACGATGTGTAACTCATGTTTAAATGCAAATATAGTAAATAATGCATGTTCTATTTCACAGCCAGAGCAAGAAACAGACATTAACACCAGTGAAACTACTGTTATTTGTCATATCAAGTACCTGTTTGCATGCATTGATCACTTACTAATACGAGGTCTCCTTTGAGGTCATGTTTCTTTTTGTTGTGGTTTTCCATGGGGTCGTTCTCCAGACTCCCCTCGACCACCTCACCCTGTAAAACATGCTGATGTTCTTCCAAAAACACCTCTACAAATGCCACCTGTTCGCTGGACACCAGCGGGCAAAGCCACAACCAGCTTACCACAGAAAAACAAGCTAATGCGCCCATGGCTCCCGGTCAGTTGATGTTATAAATCATACTAAGTCATAGAGTGAAAGTTTGAGCCATTTTGTCAGGACAGCCTCTGTTCTGTCATCTTCTGCTGATGTAAACAAACTGAGTGGAGCTCTTCTTCTGCGGCTCGCTCCTTCCTGCCTCAACTTCTGAAAGTGAAACCAGTTAGAATGGCAACGGTTGCTACAGATGGTGGTAAATGTACGTAAGTCCTCTAGGGGGCGCTGTGTGGTCCAATCATTCATTATAACACATTAAGCTCCGCCCACTACTGGTTTTATCAAGTTTGTATCCGCATTTCCTTAGTATTTCGATTTCTGTTTCTGTATTTCATTTCTTCATCAGAGCCGTTATGAAAACATGCGAGCTCGCCACCCTGTGGGAAGCTGTGAAATCGTATTATAGTGAATTTTATTATTTTTAAGCTTTATTTTGAGATTTTCTACTCAAAATTATTTTTTTAAATATTTGTCATCCAACCTATACTTGTTCTGTACGTTCGCATTTTACATGACTGAATTTTACTTTTCTTTAATGAAAATTTCAATCCTTGTTTATAACTTGGTTTATAATTTTGTTTATAAACAAGTAATCTTTTTTTTTTAAATAATAATTTCAAATTAAATCTGCTAAATCTGTGAACTGCAGAAACATGTCAAAATTTAACAATGGGGATAGATACATAAAGATGGACAGATACATTACCAGTAATACACGAAGATTTATGACGTTTTTTTAAATAAGTCTCTTCTGCTCACCAAGCCTGCATTTATTTGATCTAAAGTACATCAAAAACAGTAAAATTGAAATATTTTTATTATTTAAAATAACTGTTTCCTATTCGAATATGTTAAAATGTAATTTATTCTTGTGATTTCAAGCTGAATATTTACCATCATTACTACAGTCACATGATCCTTCAGAAATCATTCAAATATTCTGATTTGCTGCTCAAAAAAATAAAATAAGAAAATAAAACCTATTATTATTATTATTATTATGTTGAAAACAGCTGAGTAGTTTTTTTTAGGTTTCTTTGATGAATAGAAAGTTCAGAAGAACATTTATTAACAGCAATTATTAATTTCTATAATTTATTTCCCCCAAAGAAATAAATAAAATAAAATAAACTGACTCCAAGCTTTCGAATGGTATAGTGTATAATGTTACAAAAGCTTTTTATTTCAGATAAATGACGATAACAACAACAACAACAACAATAATAAAACGTTTTTTTGAACAGCAAATCAGCATGTTAGAATAATTTCACTGCAGACTGGAGTAATGATGCTGAAATTTAGCATTGATCACAGGAATAAATTACATTTAAAAATATATTCAAATAGATATCTGTTATTTTAAACAATACAAATATTTCATAATATTACTGCTTTTGTTGTATTTTGAATCAAATAAAAGCAGGCTTGGTAAGCAGAAGAGAATTCTTTAAAAAAAGACAATAAAAATCGTACTCTTCAAACACTTTTGACTGATAGCTAGCTAGATATATGGATAAATTATTAATATTCAAAACAGTAGTTATTTTGATACTTAGTTAATTATTTTGATAAATAAATCTGATCGCAAAAGACAAAATTGTTATTTCAGATGCACGCCAATACCACACTATGCTACGTCCAAAACATGGTATTATCGTGGGTCTTTATTGTTATTGACCTCAGTCTTATGTAATGTAGCACTGCTAACATTGTTAACTTATTTAATATCTTGTATATGTGATTTCCTCATTTGTAAATCGCTCTGAACTACGCTTCTGCTTAACGAAATAATGTAAATAAGGAACACACGAGTTCATTCTTTGTTTCCAAGGGAACTTCGAAAAAGACGGTGAACTTCCGGCGTGACTTCAGTTGCTGCAGCTTCACGCTCACAGAGTGATGAGAGAGAGGGAGAGAGGGAGAGAGAGACAGACAGACATGGAGTTCAACTGAGCAACAAAGTAACGGATGAGCCGCAGCACTTAAACGGCCAGGCGGGCGGGCGGACGCTGGAAACGATTTTCCTCGGGAGCGCAGAGGGAGATCGCGGGTTGCAAACGGCGGTTTTATAATTGTTCAGCGGGAAGATGAAGCTCTTGAAGCCGAGTTGGGTCAATCACAATGGTGAGAGCAGCAGCCCGACTGTGTGTGTGTGTGTGTGTGTGTGTGTGTGTGTGTGTGTGTGTGTGTGTGTGTGTGTGTGTGTGTGTGTGTGTGTGTGTGTATGTATGTATGTATGTGTGTGTGTGTGTGTTTGTGCAGGAATCCGGGGCTTCAACTTGCGCTTTTGTTATGTAGAGAGACGGATCGGGTCTCTTCTGCAGGGCTGTGCTTACAATCGGATACTCTTCTCCACGTTTTAGCGCTATAAGAATCATAGTAACCGGCTGTTTTTTCAGCTTGGCTTGTTTTTAAGAAGCCACCCATGAATATATGATATGCACACCACCCATTTTGAAGTTGCTAAAGACAGGCAGACCTCTGACATGGGTCGATGAAGCTGGAGCTTATGGCTGTGTTGTTGTACAATTAAAATTAAGAGTCGATTTAAGAGTTGATTTGGAATTAATTAAAACCTCTGACTTTGTTTATATGTGTTATATTCTATTGTGGCTTTATTTGCATGTCATTTAACCTGCTTTGGAATCGAACTGTATGTATTGTGTACATTTGTTTTTTGCTATTGCATATTTTTAGATTCTTTGACGTGTTAGATATGTATTTTCAAACTGCATTTGTGTTACAAGTGTGTTTTTGTTTTCAGGTAAACCAATATTCTCAGTTGATATCCATCCGGATGGAACTAAGTTTGCTACAGGTGGCCAAGGTGAAAATCTAAACTCTTTAACAGTTCTTCTGTCATTCTTTGGCTAACTATAGACTATAGTCTGTTAGTTTGTAGAAATTTTACTTCCGTCGTAATTTAGTGGGATAGTTTGATATTAGAAAGTAATATTTTTTTGTGTCAATTGACAGGTGAGGACTCTGGGAAAGTGGTCATTTGGAATATGGCCCCAGTTCTTCGAGAGGAAGATGAGAAGAATGAAAATATTCCCAAATTGCTTTGTCAGATGGACAATCACTTAGGTATTACTTGATTCTTTATTTTTTTATCTCTGTATTCAAGATTAAAATATATGAATAAAGACTAAAATGTTTTTTTGTTGCATTTATACCTTATGTTTTGCTCCCAACAATCAAAGAATAATTCAAAGATGGTGTCTACATTGTTTTGTCACTTAAATGTATTTTAAACCTCTTTTGGATATGAACTGCACTGGCAGAATGTGAGACAGAATGTGTGACACCGATGAATATTCAGCCTCTAATTAAATGTTTTATGTAACTTTGTGCATTTCAGCATGTGTGAATTGTGTGCGCTGGTCAAATAATGGCTTATACCTGGCGTCAGGAGGAGACGACAAACTAGTCATGGTGTGGAAGAGAGCTGCGTGAGTAAAACTGACCTGTTCAGTGTATCGCTCCTTTCTCTCTTCACACACACGATGAATGCATTACTTCTAGGAAAAAAAAAAAAAAAACAACAACACACAAATGTCACATTTTAAACTTAAAATAACATTTTTAAAACACTATAATAACATTCATATTTTAATTTATTTGAATATTACAGTTTACAATTAAGGATGCAATGCTTAAAATCTATTTTTAAATCTGTATACAAGTTGACAGAGTGACCTAGATGCCACTTGTGCAAATGCACTACTTATTTCTTTACTTTTTCCCTTACGCACATTGTTGTCTCTTTGTTTATAAGACACAAATAGATGCCACACATGCAGGCCTTCAAGGCATTATCTGTTTTTTGTGCAGTTTTATAGGTCCAAGCACAGTGTTTGGGTCCAGCAGTAAACTGGCTAATGTGGAACAGTGGAGGTGCGTCACGATTCTGAGGAACCACACTGGAGGTGAGGGGAAAAACGCTGCTCATGTAGATGCTGGATATTGTCTTCAGTTTTGGCACTGTGTGAAGCACATGTGGTGTTGTCTATAAATCTGATTCAGATGTAATGGATGTCGCCTGGTCCCCTCATGATGTCTGGCTCGCGTCCTGCAGTGTGGATAACACCATCGTTATATGGAACGCTCGAAAATTTCCAGGTGAAAATTCCATTTTTCTAGTATTTGTTTGCAGATGCCACTTGGTTTGATATACGGTTGAAGTCAAAAGTTTATACACCTTGCAGAATCTGCAAAATGTTAAGTATTTTACCAAAATAAGAGGGATCATACAAAATGCACGTTATTTTTAATTTAGTACTGTATTGATTCTTAATACTGTATTGTTACCTGAATGATCCAGAGCTTTTTTTTTTTTGTTTAGTGATAGTTGTTCATGAGTCGATTGTTTGTCCTACGCAGTTAAACTGCCTGGAGTTCTTCAGAAAAATCTTTCAGGTCCAACAAATTCTGTATTTGAACCATTTCCAGCAATGACTATGATTTTAAGATCCAACTTTTCACACTGAGGACAATTGAGGGACTCATATGGAACTATTACAGAAGGTTAAAACACTCACTGATGCTCCAGAAGGGAAAAAAAATGATGGCTTAAAAGCTGGGAAGTGAAAACTTTTTGAATTTAAAGATCAGGGTAAATGCAACTTATTTTGTTTTCTGGGAAACATGTAAGTATCTTCTGTAGCTTCTGAGTGCCAGTACTAAATGGACAACAATATGATATTTAGTCGAACTAAAAAAAAAAAAAATTACACACCTTCATTCTATTCAAAAGTTTACACCCCTGGCTCTTAATGCATCGATTTTCCTTCTGGAGCATCAGTGAGCATTTGAACCTTGTGTAGTAGTTGCATATGAGTCCCTCAGTTGTCCTCAGTGTGAAAAGATTTCAAAATCATACAGTCATTGTTGGAAAGGGTTCAAATACACAAAATGCTGAAAAACCAAAGAATTTGTGGGACCTGAAGGACTTTTTCTGAAGAACAGCGGCCAGTTTAACTGTTCAGGACAAACAAGGGATTCATAACTATCACTACACACACAAAAAAACAACAAACAAACAAACACCACAGCTGTGGATCATTCAGATAACAATGCAGTATTAAGAATCTAAGCATATGTAAACTTTTGAACAGGGTACTTTTTATAAATTCAACTATTATTTTCTTTTGTGGACTTAAATGCAAACATCTTTTAAGTGAAATATCTTATTCATGTCAGTGCTAAATAAAAAATAACTTTTTTTTTTTTTTTTTTTGGTAAAATAATTCACATTTTGCAGATTCTGTAAACTTTTGACTTCAGCTGTACAAAGCTTTGGCTTCTGTATCAAATTCAGTTCTAAATCAATGCTTCATATACTGTATTTTGAAGTTGTTTTTGTATGTGTATGCCACAGAGATTGTGATGACTTTAAAGGGACACACAGGGCTGGTGAAAGGCCTGACATGGGACCCTGTTGGAAAGTACATCGCTTCCCAGGCAGATGACCATAGCCTGAAGGTCTGGAGGACCATGGACTGGCAGCTGGAGACAAACATTACTAAACCCTTCAGTGAAGTAAGACTTCACAATTCAAACTGCTGGCCAGAAATGCCATTTTTTGCTTGTATTTACTCTTGTTTTCATCTTGCTTATTTTTTTCCTTTTTTTTTTAATTGTTTACATGTGTGTGACCCTGTCCTCTCTCCTTTTCCCCTTCTGTCTTGTTTTGATTCAGTGTGGCGGCACAACACACGTCCTAAGGCTGAGCTGGTCTCCAGATGGTCAGTACCTAGTTTCAGCTCATGCCATGAATAATTCTGGGCCAACAGCTCAGATCATCGAACGCGACGGCTGGAAAACAAACATGGACTTTGTGGGTCATCGAAAAGCTGTTACTGTGGTGGTTAGTATTGTTTCAATCTGTAATATTTCACAGAAAAAGCATGCATTGAAATCTCCATTGTAGTTTACGCTGCAATGTTTTCCTTTTGTTTTGATGATCGTAATTTTTAAAATTGGCTAAGCTCTAGAATTTGATTTGATTTTTGTTTCTTACTGATTGGTTTATTAATTCCTTTCCATCTCTTACTGCAGAAGTTCAATCCTAAGATTTTTAAGAAGAAACAGAAGAATGGCAGTACGCCCAAACCTAGCTGCCCATATTGCTGCTGTGCTGTGGGTAGTAAGGACCGCTCACTCTCTGTATGGGTATGAGACTTCTCAATATCAACCATTATTTTTCCCTCTGTTCCCCATTTTTGCAGATTGGTTTGGCTTTACTACTACTAACAAAACATCTGTATGTTCCTACGATCATGAAAATGAAATTATAAATTTGAATGAATGAAATTATAAATTTGTGCAAAATCAAAGGATGCTAATAAAATCTTAAAATGTACAATATAAAATAACTGATGCAAAGCTGAATTTGAAACAACCCTTACTCCAGTCTTAGTGTCACATTTTCCTTCAGAAATCAATGTAATATGCTTATTTGGTGTTGAAAACTGTTTTTATGGAAACCCTGATACATTGTTTTCACAGTTCTATGATGAATAGAACTTTCCATGGAACAGCATTTATTTGAAACACAAATCTTTTGTAACAGTATAAAAGTCTTTACTGTTACTTTTGATCAATTTGACACGTCCTTTCTGAATACAAGTATTATTTCATTCCAAGCAATCTTACTGACCTTAAACTTAGTATAAACAATTCTGTGGTTATGCTCTGACTAAAAATGTTGTTTAATGTTCAATATAAAACAGAAAACTAAAAGCGATAAATTACATCTTGTCCAAGTTTTTGTCCTAACCAGCTGCAACCACGACAGTACATTTTGTCAGTGCCGTTAGGCTGGACTGTGGCGAGTAGTGTCTCCCACAGTGAAACGTTATTGTTCCAAAGTGCCACAAAGCTGTTTAAGAACCAAATATGTTCTTATTCTCTTGTTTCGCACAGTATTTCTAAATTTCTGAATGTTAAGAGGATGCACATTGAATCACTTATCCTGCTCTTGTTTTTCAGCTCACCTCACTCAAGCGTCCACTGGTGGTCATCCATGACCTCTTTGATAAGTCCATTATGGATATTACATGGTAAGAAAACCGATCTTCTCTCTTCCAAGATTTAAAGCATAATAGAAAGTGTAGAGGGGTAAAGACTTACATGCATGAGAGTATTGTGAACGGATCGTATCTTTTAGGACACTCAATGGGCTGGGACTCCTGGTGTGCTCCATGGATGGAACTGTGGCTTTCCTGGACTTCTCACAGGATGAACTGGGAGATCCTTTGAATGAAGAGGAAAAGGTGGAGAAAATATGCACACACACCAGTGACAACATTATTTACAAGTATTTACGGCAACAATAACTTTTCAGTTATATAATCAGAATCAGAAAGAGCTTTATTGCCAAGTGTACTTACACATACAAGGAATTTAGGGAACAAAAGTGAAATCTCACCTAAGTCACACACATTATTTATTTAATAATAAGTGAATTGATTCTTTGAACCATTTGTTGAAATAAGCAAATTTGTTCATTCAGACAGTTGAACTGAATCAAATTTTCCAGGGCTGCTTAAAAAGATACAAAACATTCTAGGAGAGTGTTTGCTAATTGTCTTTGCTTGCTTAATGCAGTGTGACAAAAACAGCAATCCAGCATTTTAATAAAATAGCTTGTTACAGGAAAAGCCACTTTTTTTTTTTTTTTTTTTTTAAAACAGCCGAACTACTGTCACGCTTCTAAAGAATGTAAATGGCTTAATAGCTTTGCTGCTTTTAGTTTGTTGCGCACACACAAACTAATAAGGTGGTGGAAAATAACATTTCTGTATATCTTTTTCTGTAGAATGCTATTCATCAGAACATCTATGGAAAGAGTCTGGCCATTACAATGGAATCCCAACTTTCCAGCACTATTATTGAGAACCCAGAAATGCTCAAGTATCAGCAGGAACGGCAGGGAAACCAGAACCCCAACGGAGCCCAGGGAAGCGGTCCTGAGAACCAGACACCCAAACTCACCAATGTGCTCAACGGAGAGTCCTTGGAGGACATCAGGAAGGTCAGAAGAATGAATATGTAACAATACACACAGCAGTCTTTTTTAAATTGTTAAAATGGATAATATGCTAATTAATGATGTGGTAAATATATTGATTTAATACTTGTATTTCCACCAAGTTTACAAAGTATAGTTTCCTGCTCTGTCAAATATTTAAAATCCAAACCATGTTTAGCAGAATTTGTTTGCAGATGCTAGTTGGTTTGTTATTTAGGTATCTAAATATATGAAATTCACATATTTGACCCTGGACTACAAAACCAGTCATAAGGGTCCATTTGTTGAAATTGAGATTTATACACCCTCTAAAAGCTGAATAAATAAGCTTTCCATCATTAATGTATAGATGTATTGTTAGGATAGGACACTATTTGACCAAGATAAAACTATTTGAAAATCTGGAAATTGAGGGTGCAAAAAAAAATTTAAATATTGAGAAAATTGCCTTTAAAATTGTCCAAATGAAGTTCTTAGCAATGCTATTACTAGTCAAAAATTAAGTTTTGACATTTAAGGTAGAAAATTTACAAAATATCTTTACTTATGATACTTATGATCTTTACTTAAAATCCTACTGATTTTTGGCATAAAAGAGAAATCAATATTTTTTGTTCAATATTTATGTAATCAATATTTTTTAACCATACAGTGTATTTTTGGCTATTGCTACAAATATAATCCTGCTACTTAAGACTGGTTTTGTGGTCCAGGGTCACATATTTTATTTTTACACATTTTATTCTTCTTTTGGGGACTGTGTGTTAATGAAATGGCACGTAATGAGTGGTTATGTAAAACTGTAATAGTTTACATGCATATTACATGCAAATACATAATGTGTGGGTGTGCAATATTAAATAATTTGCATACACTTTGCATGCACATCTGCCTGTCTCTCTGTATGAATCTGTATATTTATGTACCATTATGTTCATAGCATAGTAGTTTTGAGAACCTGAAAATTTACCTTAACACTTTTGTCCCGAAATAACATATTTGCATGGCTGAAATTAACAAATGGCACTTTTTTTTTTTTTGGATTGGACAGAACCTCTTAAAGAAGCAGGTGGAGACCAGAACCGCAGATGGGAGGAGAAGAATCACACCTCTCTGCATCGCACAGCTCGACACGGGGTAACGAACACGCACAACAACACGTCTAAAATTATCACTCACCTATACCACGGCATACGTTTGGTGGCTGAATGTCTTTTTCGTTTACCTAGGGACTTCTCACCAGCTTTGTTTAACAGCGTTCCAATCTTGCCGGGGTCATCCGCATCAACACAGCTCACCTCTCAGATCTCTTCGGATTCCAGTACAGCCAACTCACTTGGCTTGCGACCCTCACACGACCCCACCACCACCTCTCCCAGCAAAACTGTGGAGGAGAACAAGGACAGGTAAGTTTACATGTATGCAATGTCCCATTTCCTCTCTCTCTCAACTGATACTTTGTAAAAATCTGAATTCTTTTCCTTTCTATGGACTCTGCTTTAGTGGAACTGCAGCTGTGAACTCGATCGGTATGAAATCAAATCTGCTGTTGACATCTGCTTCCAAGATCGAGCCCATGAAAGCACTAGATTCGCGTTTTACTGAAAGGTCAAAAGCCACACCAGGGGTTTCTAGTGTACCACTCACTATCACCCCACTTGACAGGTAATAAAGTCTGGATGATAATTGGTGTGTTCTTCCAAACTGAACTTAGAAACAAACTGAAATTTTGTGGTTCTGTCTCAGGGTAAAAGACAACAGCTCTGCGAAGGAGCTGAAGGGAAAAGATGAAACCAGCAGTGACAGTGAGGACAAAATCATGGTGAAATCACTCTCTATGGCTAAGAGGAAGGGAGAGATGGAGGGAGCGGAGGTAGTAGAGAAGAGGAAGAAGGGAAGGCCAAGGAAAGATGCCAAAATGATGATGCCCATATCACAGCCCTTCCCACAGGTGATATTTCTTCTTTCAAAAGAGTTTCAAAATTGACTCCTTGGGCCTGTTCAGGTCTTTCCTGAGAGCGTTTTACTATGCAAACTGTGTAAATGATGAAGCACAGCATGCTTTTATCATGTAAAATAAAGCACTATTTTTAGAAATATAAAAATCTAAATATAAATAAGTCTAAATATTTTAATATAGGTTTTTATATATTTTATAAACTACAATTCAACAGTTTAAGGGCTGTAAGATTTGTATGTTTTTTTGTTGTTGTTTTTTTAAAACAACTTAAACAGTAGAAACAGTAATATTTAGAAATATGATTACGTTTACAATTTAAAATAATTATAAATAATTTCTTTTTTAAAATGTAATTTTATTTTATTTATTTTTTTTTTTCACTCCAGCTCCAACTTTTTTTACTGATAGGGCTGTCAAACAATTAAACACGATTAATCGCATACAAAATAAAAGTCTGAGTTTGCCTAATGTATATGCATGTACTGTGTGTAATTTATTATGTATATATAAATGCAAACACATTCATGTGTGTATATATATATTTAGGGAATATTTAAAAGTATATGTATTTATTATACATATATTTTATTTAATTTCTATTAATCGCATCCAAAATCTAAAGTTTGTTGACATAATGTGTGTGTAATGTGTGTGTGTATATATATAATATACATTATATATATATATATATATATATATATATATATATATATATATATATATATATAAAATGTTTTATTTATATATAAAAAATTTTATTTATATTGCTTAATAAAATTTTTAGTTTCTTTAAAAACTCACACTAAACCAAAACTTGTGAATAGTGTATAAATGTATATATTTATATACAACTTTTTTTAAATACATATTATATATCAAATATATAAGAAAAAATCTACATTAGCAATTGTGATCTCTATAATAGTATAGTATAATCTCTATGTCTTTCATTATCTTCCATTAACGTAATGACCATGTCACTTAAGAAACCCTGAGGGTCCTTCATTAAAATCCATGTGACGTCATTGGGCCTCAAAAACAAATTTTGTTTACTGACTTTTGATTTGTATTTTCTCTTGTAGACTCCAGTCTCAGCAGAGAAGGAGCCGTCTCGATTAACAACACCTGTAGCTGTGTTAAAACTTCCTACCCCATCCATACAGAAATCATTCAGCACTCAGGTATGACACAAAAAACCCTCCACACCCAAAATATCACTCCTGTGAGTGCAATTAACGCTCTTGGCAGATCACAACTTGTAATCAGGAAGCTCAAGTACTATGTCTGTAAGAGTTTAAAATGTAATGTAATTCAAACAGACTCAAAACCATTGCTGGATGAAAAGCCAGTCCGGTTAATGACCCAGCTATTAGAGGATTTAAATCAGCTTATAATAAAAACATGGCCTAAAATCCACAATCAACGTTCATTTTGATTTCATGGGGTTTTTAACCTGCATGTTTAGGTGAGCACAGACGCCGTCACGTATCTGGAGGTGGAGAACGAGGTCTCTGTGGTGTCTGGAGCTCGTCTCAGTCAGCTCAAATGGAGCAGAGAGGGGCGAGAGTGGGACACACTGCTGCCCAGTCGCATTATCGTTGCAACTGGGAGCAGGTGAGCACACAACACGTATTAAAACACATTGGTTTATGCCTGATTTTGACATCTTGGAAAAAAAAAGTTACTTACTTTCATCTTTTCATAGCGATGTTGTTGCTGTAGCATGCGAGGACCGCACACTCTCTGTCTTCACTACATGTGGACGAAGACTGATTCCATCCATCATGCTGCCCGCCCCCATGTCAGCACTTCATTGCTCGGGACACTTTGTAATGGCGCTGACAGCATCAGCCACGCTGTCTGTTTGGTACTGGCCCTTTCTCTATGGTTCTCAATAGAAAAGTCCAGACAAGTCATTAGTTGATTGATGCTAGAAACTTGGCTGTATTTGTAACAGGAGTCAGATTGATTTGTGCCTTAAAGGCCTGTGATTATTACATAAATTCTGAAAGATCTAGATCTGACATTGTTAAATGGCTGGTATTGTCTTGTTTTTCCCGCAGGGATGTTCAGAAACAGACGGCTTTGGTCAAAAATGAATCTTTGAATCCAATCTTATCAGGTGAGATTTTGTTTTCTTTTTTTAAATAAATTAATGAGATCTTCCAACTTTTTATATCTTTATGTAGACCTTAATAATTGTCTCTTTACTAAAGTCCACCCCCTTGATTTCTACTGTTCATATAGATTTAGAAATGGATTAGATATTGTTAAATGGGCTGGAAAAATATTTTATCTGACATTTGTTAATGTGTCCTAAAAAAAAAAAAAGCTGAAGCAAGCTTAATGGAAAAGCATTTACTAGTGCCACAGTGTATTCAATAACGACCCATTGTTTGATCAAAAGTGACAAAGACATTTATAATGTTATAAAAGATTTCTATTTCAAATAAATGCTGTTATTTTAATAAATGTTTCTTAAGCAGAAAATAAGTCTATTAGAATAATTTCTGAAGGATCATGTGACACTAAAGACTGCAGAAAGACTATTGAGTGTTGAAAATACGGTTTTGCATCACAGGAATAAATTGCAATTTAAATAAAATTTGAATATAAAACAGTTATTTTAAACTGTAGTAGTATTTTGCAATATTACTGTTTTACTGCATTTTTAATAAAATAAACACAGCATTAGTGAGCATAAGACTTCAGAAACATTTCTTACTGACCTCAAACTTTTGAATGGCACTGTACACAAATCTGCTGAATCACATGAAAAGAGCAAAAGCTTGTCTGACAAAATGATGAGTAGCAATAATTTGAATGAACTATCATAAATCAGTTGAAATTTAATACCTTATCTCTCTCTCATTCCAGGCACAGACGCCACAGTAAGTCACTCTTTTTTGACTCAGCAAGGTGTAGCTGTGGTGTCGTTGTCAAATGGAAAAACATACTGCTTTAACTCATCACTGGAGACCTGGTGAGTGATACACAAACCAAGTGTTAATTCAAGTTTCACCAACATGTAACCACCAGAAACTGTAACCCAAATAATTTTCAGGGCTCCAATGATTGTTCTGCCTGATATTTTGTGTCTTTGCTCTTCATCTCCAATAGGAATTTGATCGCAGATAAGCAGGACTCTCTAGTACAGTGTGCAGACTTTCGCAGTTGCGTGTCCTCTCAGGATGCTTTGGGCTCCACGGGGCCACTGGCGCTTACACAGGGCCGTAATCTAAGGTAAAAGCCATTTCTGTACTCTGCTAATGCTGCCTTCTGATTGGACAACAGTCAGCCTTATAGAGTGAATGTCCATTCACACTACAGACCATCACTATAAATAGTTTTAAAGGAGAGGTCCACTTCCAAAACAAAGACTCACATATAATGTACTCACCCCCTTGTCATCCAAGATGTTCATGTCTTTCCTTCTTCAGTCGTAAAGAAATCATGTTTTTTGAGGAAAACATTTCTCCATTTTTTTTTTTTTCCCCCATATAATGGACTGATATGGTGCCCCGATTTTGAGCTTCCAAAATGCAGTTTAAATGCGGCTTCAAATGATCCCAAATGTGGTTGTAAACGATCCCAGCCGAGAAAGAAGGGTCTTATCTAGCGAAACGTTAAAAAAAATATATAATTTAAATACTTTTTAATTTCAAACGCTCCTCTTGTCTTTCTCTTCCTGAACCCTGTGTATTCAAGACAGTTAGGGTATGTTGAAAAACTCCAATCGTATTTTCTCCCTCAACTTCAAAAATCATTTCAAAATCATCCTACATCGCTGTAGAAGCACAGACACAGTCTGTGCAAAGTGAACATGCAAAGATCATCAAACACCCTTAACAAAAAAGGTAAAACCGCGATATAGGATCATTTTGAAGTTGAGGGAGAACAAGAGATGGGAGTTTTTCAATATACCCTAACTGTCATGAACCGGAACAAAAACAGTCCAGGCAGGGTAAGACAATGCGAGTGTTTGGCAATAAAAAGTATATAAATTGTATTATTTTTATTAAAATAACAGATCGTTATGCTACATAAGACCCTTTTTTCTCGACTGGGATCGTTTACAACCGCATTTGGGATCGTTTGAAGCCGCATTTAAACTGCATTTTGGAAGTTCAAAATCGGGGCACCATATCAGTCCATTATATGGAGAAAAATCCGGAAGTGTTTTCCTCAAAAAACAATTTCTTTACGACTGAAGAAAGAAAGACATGAACATCTTGGATGACAAAGGGGTGAGTACATTATATGTGAATCTTTGTTTTGGAAGTGGACTTCTCCTTTAATACTCGTTCTAAATTTATGAGAATAGGGAAGTCCACACTAAAACTATGATAACAACACAGGAATTACTTTAAAGAGCTTATGCATTTAAAGGGCTACTTTACCCAAAAATGAAAATTGTAACCATTTAATCACCCTCATGTTGTTCTAAACCTGTATGAATTTCCATCTTCCGTAAACTAATTGTAAGGATATATTTAATGATTACTGGTAACCAGACTGTTGCTGGTAGCCATTGACTTACACAGTATTTTTTCCATGCTATGGAAGTCAATGTCTACCAGCAAATGTTTGATTTACTAAAATTCTTTCAAAATATTTTCTTTTGTGTTCAACAGCAGAAGCAGGTTTAGAACAGCTTGAGTAAATGTTGACAATTTTTATTTTTGGGTGAACCATCCCTTTAAAGCAGCAGATGATGTAACAGAGCACACACTTGTAATAAACAGAACAATATCTTGTGTTGTTGTGGACACTAATCTACACTACCAGTCAAAAGTTTTTGGACAGTAAGATTTTTAATATTTTTTAAAAGAAGTCTCTTCTGCTTACCAAGCCTGCATTTATTTGATCCAAAGTACATCAGAAACAGTAACACTTTAAACTTTTTAAAATAACTGTTTTCTATTTAAATATATTTTAAAATGTAATACATTCCTGTGATTTCAAAGCTGAATTTTTAGCATCATTACTCCAGTGACACGATCCTTCAGAAATCGTTGTAATATTGTGATTTGCTGCTCAAAAAAATTTATATATATATATATATATATATATATATATATATATAATATTATTATTATTATTATTATTATTATTATTATGTTGAAAACAGCGGAGTAAATTTTTTCTTTGAATAGAAAGTTCAGAAGAACAGCATGAAAATATCTGAAATAGAAATCTTTTGTAACATTATAAAATGTCTTTATCATCACTTTTGATCAATTTAAAGCATCCTTGCTAAATAAAAGTATTAATTTCTGTAATTTCTTTCCCCCAGTAAATCATATGGACTCCATGTTACAAAAGCTTTTTACTTCAGATAAATACTGGTCTTTGGATCTTTTTATTCATCACAGAGTCCTGAAAAAATGTACTATACTATATACAATGTGTTAATAATAATAATAATAATAATAATAATAATGTCTTGAACAGCAAATCAGCATATTAGAATGATTTCTGAAGAATCATGTGACACTGAAGACTGGAGTAATGATGTAGAAAATTTAGCTTTGATCACAGGAATAAATGACATTTTAAAATGTACTCAAATAGAAACCAGTTATTTTAAATAGTAAAAATATTTCACAATATTACTGCTTTTGCTGTATTTTGAATCATATAAATGCTGGCTTGGTGAACAGAAGAGAAAAACATTAAAAATCTTACTGTCTGAAAACTTTTGACTTGTAAGGTACTTGTCTTTATAGTTGCCACACTTGGTGTAAACAGAACTTAACTGTCTCTCTTTTGTTTCTCTCAGTGCGGGTCGGTTGGCATCTCGCTTGTCATCGACTCCTCACCACTTCCAGCAGGGAATAACTCTGGCCTTCTTGGAGAACCAGCTCTCCGCCGCACTCATCCTCCTCTCAGCAAGCGAGTACAGACACTGGCTTCTCATCTACGCACGTTTCCTTGTAAACGAAGGTGAGTAAGAAGGTGGTCAGCTGGTAAAAGAGTCAAGATGGTACATTAGAAATAAAGCAGTTGTTCAATAACTCTGTCTGTCTGTGCAGGTTATGAGCAAAGGTTAAGAGAACTATGTCAGGATTTACTAGGACCAGTTCACAAATCCAGTAGCAGCTCCTGGGAGCCAACAGTCCTGGTATGAACTTACAGATTTAGGTTTACAGAATTATTGGTGGAGTTGTTGCATTTACTGATAAAACCAAACATGTTTTTCAAATTCATTTTTTCATTCTTGTGTGTCTATTTCAGGGATTGAGAAAGAGGGATCTTTTGACAGAGGTGTTACCTGTGATTGGTCAGAATTTGCGGTTCCAGAGACTCTTCACCGAGTACCAGGATCAGCTCGAATTGCTGCGTTTGAAATAGCACTTCACCTTTGACTTTTTGATGTTTCACCCCTGACCCTTTCCTCGCCTGTACATGTGCTAACAGTCTGCCTTAGCTTTACTGACAGCACTATCTTTAACGCAGACATGGACACTAATTAAAATGGACAAAAATAATGCTTTTTTTTTTTTAAAGAATAAATTTGTTAAATACGTTTATTAATTATGTTTGTAAACTTTGTGCCGGTGGTAAGAAAGGACAGTAAAGGATGGGTTAACTCACATTATGGGATAATTTTGATCAAGCACAAAGTTTGCATGTCAGTCATCCTAAAACTGGACGTCTTTACTTCTACAACTAAAAGTTGCTATAAGTGGTGATCCAGCTCTCCCTCCATCCTTTCTTTGGTCTTTCTCCTTCAGTTCTTATTTGTACAGCCACTTGTCATTTATTTGTAAATGTTTGTAAAAGGCAATTTCTTTTTTGTCCGTTTTCTATAAAATTAAGAAAATGGTAAACCTTCAATTAAAAAAGGAATAAACAATTTACCAATTCTAAAATCTGTTGCTTCTTTCTCTTTTATATTATATTTACTGCTGGTGGTACAAACTTACCAACATCAGGGCATTGTTGTATTGGTTCTTATGTAGTACTACCTTGTTTGGGCAGGTGGTGGTAGTAGAGATCTGATTGTTTCAGCCGGGTACAAAATTACCACTCTCTAACAGGAAAAAAGGGCTTTGGCTTGAAAAAAAAACAAAAAAAAAAACAGTGTTGGTTAGAAACTTTTTCTAGGAACTACAACATGGTTTAAAGTGATAGAAATATAATCTGAATCTTGATATTGTAAGTGTGACGCTTGACTGAAAAAGATTATTCAGAACACTATTATTCAAAAGTTCAAAAAACACTTGGTGTCTATCAGATTTTAAAATACTTTTTAAACAAGTCACCAAGGCTGCATTTATTTGAAAAACTTTTTTTACTTTTTGATTTTAATAGATATTAAGATCATTTATTCTGTTGACATTAAGCTGAATTTTCAGCAGTCATTACTACAGTCTTCAATGTCACACGATCCCTTAGAAATTCTAATTCTTTAGAAATCATAATTTGGTGCTCAAGAAAACTCGTATCAATGTGTAAAACAGCTGCACTTTTTATTTTTGTGGAAACTGATTCTTTTTTTTTTTTCCTAGAAATTTCTGATGAATAAAGTTCAAAAGAACACATCAAAACAAATGTTTTTGTAATAAGTCCTTACTGTCAATTAAATCTATGTAATGCATCCTAGTTGAACAGTAGTGTACAAATCTAAAGCAAACGTCTTTGTGAATGGTCGCTGGATCCATTACCCTACTCCATTATTCCTCAGACCAATGACTAGCCTTACTTTACTTTTTATAATATTCAATAGAATGATTATAATCATGAAAGTATCTGATTATTCTGACTAATGCAATACTTCAGCAACTTTGTAAGGACATCAAATATCTTCTCTTTTAAACTAAAATGATGAACATTAACTGATGTTAAAGGGATAGTTCATACAAAAATGAGAATTCTGTCATTAATTACTCACCCTCATGTTGTTCCAAACCCATAAGACCTTCGTTCATCTATGTAACACTAAGATATTTTAGATGGAATCCGAGAGCTTTCTGATCAAAGCAATGCAACTACCATGTTCGAGGCCCAGAAAAGTAGAAAGGAAATCGTTAAAATAGTCCATGTGACATCAGTGGTTCAACCGTAATGTTATGAAGCTATGAGAATACTTTTTGTGTGCAAGGAAGACTTGCACTTTACTCAACAATTTCTTCTCTTCCATGTTAGTCTACTATGCATCGTTCACGAGAGTATCACGACGTAAGTATTCTTGTAGCTTCTAGGGATGCAACGATAGCAAAATCTCACGATACGATAATGTCTTGATATGAAGTCCACAATACAATATTTAGACAAGAATTGGAAAAAGAGAGAACATTTAGTACATTTTAAAGTTAAATTATTCTATCTAATGCACTTTGAGAGTTTAAAATTAAGAGCTCCAACCCATTTTCTTAACCAAGAAAAAAAATGTCAGCAAATTGACTTGTACCTGAACTTTAAAGGGGACTCAACCCTCTTTTTATTTGTGGTATACGGTCTCAGTCTAAATTACATTCACACTGGTGTTTTAAGAAGCCAAACAATTTCGTAGGATATTTCGTGAATATTTCGTAGGTATATTATTTTTTTGCTTTACACTACAGTAGGAAAATAACAATACTTCTTTCCTAATTTCTACACTTGAAAGAGATATTTTGAATTTGGACAGCATTTACCCAGTTACCCATTTAAACCGCTAGCTGTCAGCAATTCATGCTGCACTTTTAAGCTTTTATTTTGAAGAAAACTACAGTAGAGCTTTTATTTTGAAGAAAAACAACAGCTTCAGTGAAAACAAACTTACAAGATCCCGTCCCACTAAAAATCTAGCGAAATACTGTAATCATCTGCCGCGAAAATAAAGTATAACTGGTAGCCGTTGCGTTCCCAAACGCGCGCTAAACTCACAGCACATCTAATAAACAATTTCACCGCATTCATTCACGGTGAACGAAGCCGTTCTAAGGCGCGAGAAACACTGGATTCACGAGCTGATTGCCTGAACGAAGTGCGCGCTTCATCCATTTATGAATAGATAAAGCCATATTGTGCTTTCGGTTTTAGTTCGTTTGACAGATACTGTGCCAACGCATAATGGCCCAAAACACAACTTTAAAAACCTTTATGTTAGAATAAGAAGTTTAAACACATTTTAAAAACTACTCTTTTTCCCCATAAGACCTATCGTTTCATATCGTCATGTGACCACGATAATATCGAGACTATCGCGATATCACGATATCACACGGACTATTTTATCAATGTCCTTACTACTTTTCTTGGCCTTAAACGTGGTAGTTGCGCTGCTGTCTATGCAGGGTCAGAAAGCTCTCTGATTTTCTCAAAAATAACGACAGGAGGGTGAGTAATTAATGATACGATTTGTCATTTTTGGGTGAACTAACCCTTTAACTAGCATGTCTGAAAGTTTGTTTACTTTTTTGTATATCAAACCCCAACACAAGTGAAATGCTTGTGACCTTCATAAATGCCACAGTATCCACAGTACTTGCATACAGAATATTCACATTAATACAAAAGCATTCGTTTCTCACAATGCGCATATACACAAAATGTAACACTTGTCAAACTTGAACAACTTTCTTTTCAAGTGGCTAAGAGTTATGACCCTTAGCATTTAATGGATGGCTTAGCATTGTGCGAACAATGGAAAAGTCTCTTAAAAGCAGGAACAGCTGCGTCTTAACACTAGAGGATAAACACCTGAGATCTGCACATTAACACACACACAAGCTAATTCATAAAGAGACCTCTAGCGTGGACCATAAGTCAGAAGTGTCTGTGTTTAGTGTTCAAAGGCTTCATTTCTAATTCACATTTCTCTGCTTACCATATCAGTCCGGAGGCCTTGCCTAAGGGCTTTTTAAAGTGTCAGCTCTCTGGGGCTCAAATGCTTTTTTGGCGCAGTAGTTCAGAGTGATGCCATTTTTCTGAAACAAACACAGCTGTAATGATTTCAATCTTGTTGATCCAAACATTTATATAAATGTTAGGAAATGCCAAAATGCCATTTTGGTTTGTTGCACAAGCTTTTTGTTGTTTACTTACAGATTCTAAAGGGAAAAGTAGTTTACACTCAAGAACAAACATCTTTTAAAAGCTTGGGGTCAGTATTTATTTATTTATTTTAAATAAGAAATGAATACTTTAATTTAAGGAAAGAATGCATTAAATTGATCAAAGACATTGACAGTAAAGACAATGCTAAGACATTTATATTTCAAATTCATGAACTAATCCTGAAAAATAGTTTCTACAAAAATATTAGGTGACTGCTTCCAGCATTGACATTAATAACAAATATTTCTTAAGCACCAGATCAGCATATTAGAATGATTTGAGAAGGATGATGTGACACTGAACACTAAAGTAATAGCTGCTGAAAATCCACTTAGCATTACAGGAATAAATTACATTTAAAATATTTTAAAATAAAAATATTTAAAATTGCAACAATATTACGGTATTACTGTTGTTACTACATATAAATAAATAATATATATAAATATGTATAAATAAAATCAAACCAGCAGCTGATCTGAAAAAATAAATGTAATTTAATTAAATATCAAAAACTTAAATGAATGTTAGTTTGAGACTATGAAATCTAAAAACAAAGCAGTCCAGCTCTGAAACACACCCTGTAAAACACACTTAAAAATGCAAGTCTGCATTGAAATGTCAAAGCAGCAGCTGATAAATAAAATAATAAAATAAATGTTTGTTTGAGACTATAAAATCTAAAAACAAAGCAATCCAGTTCTTAAAACACACCCTGTAAAACACACTTAAAAATGCAAGACTGCATTGAAATGTTCAGAAAAATATAAAGTAAAATAAAATTAAATAATAAATGTTACTTTGAGACTATGAAATCTAAAAACAAAGCAATCCAGCTCTGAAAGCCACAATCCTAACAGTATAGTGTAAGAATAATATATATATATATATATATATATATATATATAGGCTACTGTGTCTTTAGATTGAGGAAGACAGGACAGAAAACAGGAGAGCAGAGAGAGAGAGACGAAAGGATGAATAGAAGTGACACATGTGCTGCTGACATCTCACAAGGTCTGACTCTGAGCTAAACACAATTTAAAAGCCGTCCCCTCAAAAACCCCACAGCCTGAAACCTCACACACAGCACATTTCATGATTTACACACTCTCAAACTTTCACCTCTCAGACCAGAGCGAAGACTAATAGCTCACTGCTCTAGCTAACTGTGTGTGGGGAGAGGGAAAATGAGGCAGACAGGGGAAAAAAAACGTATTAGCTGTTCATTTCGGATTACATTTAAAAGAAAAGTTCACTTTAAATTTAAATTACTCACCCTCATGTTGTTCCAAACTTTGAGATTCATGTGTGTCGACCTCTAAAAATGATGAAAAAAGTAGTTTGTATGACTCTTGGCTATTCTTTCCAAGTCTTTGAAGTTATACAGCAGCTTTGTGTAACGAACAAGCTGATGTTTAAATTTTCATTTGCACATATTCAAACCTGACACCTCAAAATTTATTGCTCGGCTATGTGACTGTTGGACATGAGATGACAATTTATGACAGTAATTCTCAAGTTCTTATTTTGGAAAACAAGTTGTCACCCATCCGTTATCATGACAAGAACACTCAAAACTTTAAAAGACTAATACTTACTTGGTGACAAAAGCCCATCACATTTAAGTTAAAATGTGATGTTTGTTTATTTGGGTTTGTATGAATTATGAATGGACAGGTGACATTTGGGCCATGCCGCCTTTAGCAGAAACAGACAGTGGAGGTCAATGAGTGGTCCATCTGTCAGAGAGGAAACCTCAAGGGAGATCTCACCACAGAGAGGCTGTCGAGACACGGGCCTTTTACCATCTCAACCTGTCGACAGATTTGATGGATATGACAGCAACGCACTGTAGTGAAGCTGAACAGGGTTTCACTTAAATCTATTTGAACACTCACAGGAAAATGAGTTTTGAAGTTATGAATTCCACTCTCATTCTTCATCATTAAGACTCCAACTGCAAAACTAGTTTATCTTGAATTGAGGAACAGAAAACAGAACAGTACTTTTTTTTTTTTAAATAAAGAACCTAAAGAATAATCAAAGGAGTTTAGCATAGGTTTCCATAATCTTGGATTTTGGGTTCATATTTTACCCTGGCATAAAGTTATTTTACACTGCTGAATCTACAGCACCATGGCAAAAGAAGTCATATTTTGCAGTTCGAACTTAATGTGATAAGACAAAAAGGTTGTACACCAAGAAATAATAGCAAGAAAACACACCTGGTCCTAAGGAACTGCACGCAATGTACAGGACAAACAGTTAAGTCTGATTCACAAACAAATGAACCAGTTGTTTTAAGTGAATCAAAACATAAATTGACTCACAAACTCTTAAGAGTTACTGCTAAAATCTGTTACATGAAAACTTCTTTGATTTTCAAGGACTTCAAAAAGAGATCTTAAAATTTTAATTTTCTTAAAATTCTAAAAAAAGATTAATAGATAAATACAGAATTTTTTTAAAATAAAAATTAAAAGAAAATAAAACCAAATGGCAAAAATAAAGTGAAGCACATGCAAAGTATTACTACTAAAGTATTGCAAAGTATACTACCTTTTACTATAGTAAAACCACGGTTGATTTTCTTAAGGGATTTGTATTTGTGTATACTTTTTTCTTTTCTTTTGTGTATACTTTCTGTTTGATGTTTTCTACTGTTTAAGAAAAAAATCTGAAAAAATGATTCACAAAACTGCTCCGAAATCCTGACCTGAAACAAATGATTTGCCGTACGTGTTCCAAAGTCCTGAACTGAATCAAATGATTTGTGAACCCGCACTGAAGACCTGATCTGATGTTCCAATGTAAAGCAAAAGATTCACAAACCTACTCCAAGGTTCTGATCTAAATCAAATGATTTGAGATTTGCGCTCCGAAGTCTGGATCTGAATAATGATTAACAAATCTTTATTTCAGATCAGGACTCTGGATCACGAATCATTAGATCGGAACTTTGCATATAGCGAATAATTTAATTTAGATTTCAAATTGTGTATTGCGAATCATTTGATTTGAACTGAATGAATCAAAAGCCTGTTTGGATCCAAATCAAATGATTCACCATACGTGCTCCAAAGTCTAAATCAAATGATTTGTGGTACGTGCAGTTACGCTCTAAATCAAATGACCGCGATACGTGATGTGATCTGAATCAAATGATTTGCGAACCTGCACTGAAGACCTGATCTGAATCAAATGATTCATGATTCGCGCTCCTAGGTTCCAATCTAAAGCAAAGGATTCACAAACCTACTCTAAGGTTCCAATCTAAATCAGATGATTTGAGATCTGCGCTAGGAAGTCTGGATCTAAATAATGATTCACAAACCATTATTTCAGATCTGCGCTGCGAAGTCCGGATCTGAATAATGATTCACAAACCATTGTTTCAGATCAGGACTCGGAGCGCCAGATTAGATCGGAACTTTGCGTATAGCGAATCATTTGATTTTGATCGGGACTTCAAATCGCATATTGCGATTCAGTTGATTTCGATCGGGACTTCAAATTGCGTATTGCGAATCATTTGATTTGAATCAAATGAATGATTCAAAAACCCGTTTTGACCTAGATCAAATGATTCGCCATACACGCTTCGAAGTCCCAATCTAAATCAAAATCAAATCAAATTATGGCTCTTTTAATTTAATCTGGCTTTTGCTAGTGAATTGTTTAAAATGAATGATCAAAGTCATGAATCAATCGGAGCGGTTCCAAGTATAAATGGCTCACTCATTGATTCGGTTCATCTGTTCCTCTTTTCACATCTTCAGCCATGTTTACACGACATTGTCAGTACTACTACTGGCTTAGCTTGTTAGTTTTATGACATTAACTGAAATAAGAATAATAAAAAAGTAAAAAAGCATTATGGTTTTTGAACTGTGTGAAAAGGTATGTGCTTATTTAAAAATTAAACACTTATTTCATAGATTCGATATATATCGTTAAATCAAGTGCCTTTCAAGTACCTCTTCAGGAATACTGCAATTTTTAAAGGATTTCCAGGCCTTAAAATTCAAAAAGTCAAACTCAAGTACTTCAAGCACTTTAAGCACCTTGTACGAACCCTGTAAAATTAGTCTGATGGATCTGTTGAATCTGATTGGCTGAAAGGGGTGCAATATTCTAATGATAACGGAGCTCCAACTGTTTCACCGTTTGTATCACTCCACCTGTGGTATTTCTGACCGTGTGTGTCATGGCAGACACCCAAATCCTCTATAATTTTATAAATAATAATGTTTTTATGTCATGGAATGTAGTTTTAAAAGTTTTTAGACAATAATATACTTATTTAGACTTCAAATATGCAGTTTGTCAATAAAGAAAACGTCTATTTGAAAATTAGCTTCAGTGTTTTCGGAGATGTGAACTCCAGGGCGTCAGCGGGCGTTCTGCACTCATGAACCTGTCGAGAGCAGCCTCACCTTGGCCAGATCTTCTGGAATTCGCCGCTGGCTCTGATGTCTCTATACTGGTTAAACATGGGATATAATTCATTCTGGGTAAATCTAACGGGCAGTCTTTGGTCACAAAAATCTATTATTTGTTCCAGAGCAAATAGTTTTGACTTGAAGCTAGTTAATATTTTAAGCTCAGCTAATAATATTATAATATGGTAGCATCAATGCACTACCCACCATGCAATGCATACCAGTGTAAGGTGAGCACTATTCTGGGTCAGTTTCTTCTTTCTGTGCAAAAGCAGTGGGCAGCAGGGCCACATGATGGCAGTCCATCTACACCTTTCAGTCCTCTTATTACATCCTCTTTTTTTCTGTCCCTCGAGAGAGCTGTGGGAGAGGGACAGTGCCATTGCTCTCAAGGTTGAAGCTTGGAGAGAAGCAACCTCAGTGTGTCAGGACTGGTTTTAATACAATATAAATCCTGGTGTTGAAAAGGCTTAGAGTAAAATATATTAACGGCGTCCCTCAGACTGGCACAAACAATGACATTGTGGCCTCTGGCCCCGCTGTCCTCCTTGACTTACTGAAGAGAGCTGCAACTTCCTAGAGGAGTACAAACATTAATACTTCACACATTCAGTTTTTCCATTCATATTTTATCACATTACTGAAAACCACAAAACTATAGCAATATATCTACATGCACAGTTGAACTGTATACAGTCAAACCAAAAATGATTGACAAATCATTTTTTACTAGTGGGTGCAGGACACTATACGCCATTTATGTAAGTGAGAATAGCAAAATGAAGTAAACTGTGACATATTATGTAAACTGTGACATCAAAATGAATTTGTTCTGACACAGTTTAACTCTGAGTTCTTGTTCTTGAAACTATAGCGAATAAACTGTGATAATGTAAGAAATGTTGAAGGTGTCTGAATACATTTTGGTCTGACTGTATTACCATTGCTTGGCCAACATAAACATAGTTAGGCTATTAAGCTCTATTAACTGGTGGAATCAATCATTTCTTTAAATTAATTTGCTTTATAAATGAATAAGTCATTTGAGGTCATGTTTTACAGTGGTTTTAACCCTGTTAAGTGTCAAACCTGTGGTGTTTTTTTGCTTTCATTTACTTGTCCATTTCTGACAATAATTAGTGACTCTGTAAAAATGTTTTTTAATTACACAGTTTTATGCAAAAGTTTGGGAACCACTTGCAGAATCTGTGAAAATGTGAATAATTTGCATGAAATTAATAATTTATTTAGTCCTGAGTAAGATATTTCACATTAAAAATGTTACATATAGTCCACAAGACCAAAAAATAGCTGAAATTATTAAAATAACCCCCTTTCAAAAGTTTGGAAACCCTTGGTTCTTAATACTGTCTGTGGTTACCTGGATGATCTACGACTGTTTTTTTCGTTTTGTGATGGTTGTTCATGAGTCCCTTGTTTGTTCTGAACAGTTAAACTGAGCACTGTTCTTCAGAAAAATCCTCCAGGTCCTGTAGATTCTTCAGTTTTTCAGCATCTTTTTCATATTTGAACCCTTTCCAGCAGTGACTGTATGATTTTGAGATCCATTTTTTCACACTGAGGACAACTGAGGGACTCAAACACAACTATTAAAAAAAGGGTCAAACATTCACTGATGCTCCAGAAGGAAACATGATGCATTAAGAGCCAGGGGGTGAAAACTTTTGAACTGGATAAGGACGTTCAAATTTTTCTTATTTTGTTGAAGTATCCTTTTTTCCATTTAGTACTGCCCTTCGGAAGCAACTGAACATACTTGTATGTTTCCCAGAAGACAAATTAAGCACAATTTACCTTGATCTTCCAATTCAAGAAGTTTTCACCCCCTGGCTCTTAATGCATTGTGTTTCCTTTCGGAGCATCTGTGAATGTTTGAAACTTTTTTAATAGTTGTGTTTGAGTTCCTCAGTTGTCCTCAGTGTGAAAAGATGGATCTCAAAATCAAACAGTCACTGCTGGAAATAGTTCATAAGAGTTCATAGGACCTGGAGGATTTTTCTGAAGAACAGTGCTCAATTTAACCGTTCACAACAAACAGGATACTCATGAACAACCATCACAAAACAAACAAACATTCTGGTAACCACACACAGTATTAAGAACCAAGGGTTCCCAAACTTTTGAAGGGGGTTATTTGAATAATTTCAGCTATTTTTTGGTCTTGTGGAAATTTGCAAAATATCCTTATGTAACATAATCCTTACTTAATATCCTAATGATTTTTGTGATGAAAGAAAAATCGATAATTTTGACCCATACAATGTATTGTTGGCTATTGCTACAAATATACCCGTGCTACTGACTGGTTTTGTGGTCCAGGGTCACATATAGCATGTTTATTTTTGAATTCTATGTTTTCAGTATGTCTGTTATATCAATTGATTAACATCCTAATCTGTGAGTCAGAGAAAAAAAAAAATGAAATGTACTTACAATCAGTGCTGAAGCACAAATTTGGTAACTTTAAATGGGAAGTCTTGAATCACACCACTCTTATAATAATTGCTAGGCTTGGAAAAGTCTGACATGGCAGCTATAATATCGTTTAGAATGGACTGCTGTCTAATTTAGGCATCAAGGTGTGATCATATACCAATTGGTATGTGTCCAAATCATTTACTTGAAATAGAAAAACAGTCAACATCCCCCTTTAATCAACACTCGTTTATATTCATAATGCTCTCCATGATTAATTTCTGTCCTACACAAAATGTATAAATTGTACATAATTATATGACTTTGTCACTGTAGTGTAACAATTTGATATTTTTGCTCCTTCACATATTGATTGTAATTAATACCCAAATAACAGGTTGTTGAAGAACCAGCATGTAACTGTTGAAAGGAAATGAACCGTTGTTTTCAAGCTGTTCTGTTAATGTGTGACTTCCTTTCAAACAATACATGATTTGTCCTTTCACTCCAAAACTTCAAAGTTCAAAAAAATATACAAATCTGCTAAAAATGTACTCACCAAAATGTAGATGAGTTTGTTTCTTGGAGAAACATAGCATTACATCACTTGCTCACCAATGGATCCTCTGCAGTGAATGGGTGCCGTCAGAATGAGAGTTGAAATGGCTGATAAAAACATCACAACAATCCACAACTCTAACCCATCTTGTGAATCGAAAAGCTGCGTGCTTGAAAGAATCAAACCGTCAATTAACTTTCTATAATTTCTTATATAATGTTTCTTATCAGATACATACTTCAGATTAGCAAAGTGACAAATTTTGAAATTCAATTAAAAAGGCCGGTAGCCAATTTCACCTCCCTTTTACAAGCTCCCCTGGTGTCCTATTGGGTAGAAGTGCTTGACTTTTGTTGCTCTCTGTCAGCACTAATCTGAAATGTCTATATCTCTTATCTGGACTTGAAGGTGTGTGTATGTCTGCGCGGGCAGCAGTCTAACACTTCAGTTTCAAACAGCTGATAAGATCTTGGATCTGAAAGACAGACGGGGGAAGGTGGGCGGACGCAGTTCTCGAGTCAACTGTATATAAATACACACCAGCGGAGAAGTCTGTGAGGACTGACGGTTTTGCTGAGCACCTGTTTGGCTGCCTGGCAACTTTCTGACATGGTTTCCTCCCTGCAGATCCATCAGGACAGGACCAGCACTTGTATTTTGAGAATATTGACGTGGGGACACTGCCAGAAGACAAAACAAGGAGCAGTCAATCAAATGATTGTTGGACAATTTATCAAAAACACAGTCATCTGGCTGTTAGAGGAGCCAGACCGATCACATCCAAACATACAAACACAAACGGAGTTCTCCAGACTAATCAATCAAACTTGGGGTTTTGGGGTTTTATTATTTAAATATAGCTTTAGAATATACAACCCACATATGAGGCTTTAGAGCACAAACTGCACTGTCAGACAGAATGCTCCATCTGGAGTCTTTTAGTGAAAGAAGGAAAAAAATGAAAAGATTGGCATGAATATAGGGCAATAAATACAGAGGGTATTAAAAAAATACAGAGGAGATTAAAAATGAGAGGAAAAAAATCAAATAAGTTGAGTAAATGCTACCTGTGAAATAAAAAGAATTAGAGTTTAATAGTTGTTAATTAATAGTTTCTTGTTTTATTAGTTACACAATAGCAAATCTGCAGCAAAAATCCCATTTATTTATTATAAATGTAATTGTTTTAATTACTGTAAATGTATTTATAATTTATTATAAATGCATTTATTAGATTTTTATAAAAAAAAACAGAAAAAATGAGAGCAAAGATTAAATAAGCTGAGTAAATCTTACCTATGATATAAAAAGAACCAAATAAAAATGAGATATGAGAGTAGCCAACTTGTATAGTTTAATAGTTAATTAATAATGTCTTGTTTTATCAGTTACACAATAGCAAATTTGCAGCAGAAATCTCATTTATTTATTATAAATGTAATTTTTATTTACTATAAATATATTCATTATTTATTATAAATGCATTTATTAGATTTTCATAAAAAAAAATACAGAAAAAATTAGAGCAAAAATCAAGGAAGCCGAATAAATTTTACCTATGATATAAAAAGAATCAAATAAAAATTAGATATGACTGTAGCCAACTTGTATAGAGTTTAATAATTGTTAATTAATAATTTGTTTAATTAGTTACACAATAGCAAATTTACAGCAAAAATCTATTTTTATTTCTAAATTTATTATAAATGTACTCTTTTTATTTACTATAAATGTATATATTTATTATAAATGCATTTATTAGATTTTCATAAAAAATACAGAAAAAATGAGAGCAAAAAACTTTAACCTATAATATAAAAAGAATCAAATAAAAATTAGATATGAGAGTGGCCAACTTGTATAGTTTAATGGTTGTTAATTAATAATTTCTTGTTTTATTATCTATTTATTTATTATAAATGTAATTTTTATTTAGTACGAATGTATGCATTTATTATTTATTATAAATGCATTTATTCGATTTTTATACATTTATTCTTAGGAATTACTTATTTGAATTTTTTATTATAATTTTTTAGGTGTGTAAACCCGGTATAATTAATTGGCCTTTTTATACAACACAGTAATTTCTACACATATAGTTGCAATGACTGCAGTAGTCAGTCCTGTTGTTCAAGTTGTTGTAATAAAAAAATATTTTGGGGGAATTTATAGAACTGAACTAAAAAACAGCTTGTATAATTAGATTGACAATCATCATTTTCTAAACACGTTCTTTCACTGGCTGTTTGTCATGTTTTGTACCCAGTGCCAGGTATTCTGACAGTTGCATTCCTGTAATATTCTTTAGAAAGGAGAATGATGGTCCCATTTCACCCACATCATGAGTCATGCATCCTGTTCTCGTCACTTTTTGGCTGCCAACACGCTCTCGTACCACAAACCAGTTAAACTATCATTTTTAAGCCGCCTTTCAAACTAATCAGACATGCAATGCCCCCACACTCGTTCTTTTCTCTGCCTGATTCCCATCATGCACAATTCCCTCTTCTCCTGCTATTTGCATTCTGGAATGTTGAGAAATCATTCACACACTCACATGGACAGAATCATAATTAAATCCATCAGTCTCTGTTCTGCTGAATGTTAAGTGAGTGTCAAGACTGAGCTACAGATAAACAAACAGTCTGCTTTTTGTGCTTGGCCACATTCTATTTGTTTTGTTTGATAAAGAAAGACTGTTTTCTGTTTTCAGCATTGAATACAGAAAACTGGCTATAAAAGCGGTACAAAAAGATAACAAAACAGTGTTTACATGCACAATTTTACATTAGTTACTCTAGATCATGTACAAAAGCAGCCGAAAACTCATTTCTTTAACTGCATCCTACTTTAAAACAAACAGAAAACTATGCTTTCTCTTGCCCTTAATTCATCCCTGTTCTAGCTTGTACTGTCTGAATAAAAGACAAAGTATCTGCTACATTACTAAATCAAATGTATCATGTAATGGGTCTCAGTGGGTCTTTTCAGCAGGGATGCAATACTGATAATGGTGTTATTTTAGCATTAATAATACAATTATGATATTTATTAATATGCTGAATTATTTTTTTTTTTAGCCTTTTCCAGTTTTCATTTTAATTTTAGAAAAATGTTACTGATTTTGTTTGGTTTTATCATTTTTTTAAATTTAGCTTTTTTATTTTCAGTTTTAGAATTAGTTAATGACATCAATGACCGCCAGAAATGTTTATATATTTTTGTTAATTATAATTTTCATTTTTAATTTAGCTTGCATTATTTAATTTTAGTTTATAAAAATTAAAGATAGGAATAGAAGGAACGCTGTAAAAAAAATAAATAAAAGTTCTAAAGTCAAATGCTGAGATATACATTTACATTTCTGACTTTTTTCCACACAATAGAGTAATACAACCTTGCAAATCTGATTTTTTTCTCATAATTATGTGATGTCAAAATAGCGAGATATAAATATACAATTCTGAGTTTTTCCCTCAGAATTGTGCGATACAAACTCGCAATTCTAAGAAAAAAAGTCAAAATTGCGTGATATAAAAGCAATTGTTTTCTCAGAATTGTGAGATATTAACTCATTGTGAGTTATACAGTCAGAAGTGAATTTGCATTTCTGACTTTTTTTCTCAGAATTTGTGATATAAACTCGCAATTCTATGAAAAAAAAAAAAAAAAGACATAATTCTGACATCTTTTCTCAGAATTGTGAGATATTAATTTGAAATTGCGAGTTCCAAAGTCCAATTCTGAGGGGGAAAAACAGACCGATATATCTCACGATTCTCTTTAATAACTCGCAATTTTGTGTTATAAAGTTGCAATTCTGAGAAAAAAAGTCACAATTTCGAAATATAATCTCTCAATTCTGAGGAAAAAAAGCCAGGATTGTATTTATTTCTTGCTGTTCTGACTTTATTTCTCATAATTATGTCTTGCAATTCTGACTTTATAACTTGCAATTGCGAGAAAGAAAAGATAATTTAAGTGAAAAACTGTAAAATTACACTTCTAGAATTATCTGTGCGTCTGCTCACATTTGCTAGTGTTTTACTGAAATAACTGTTTCATCATTTTTTTTTTTGTGTGTGTGTGTGTGTGTGTGTGTGTGTATGGACACTATCGGCTGACTTAGCCAGCAAATCCCCAAAACCCCGGCGTAGAAACCAATCTGTCTGACTGCCGATACACTTGTTCCAACCTGCTCAGCGAAAGAGAGTGAGACAAAGCAATTGGGGAAGAATGAAGAGCAGAAAGAAAGAAAGAAGAATCGTCACGGAGCGTGTGTCAGAGAGTATTCAAATGCAATCATTGTAAATTATACCCTCTGCTGGGTTGTTGCGGATTTCTGATGAACACTCAGACTCTGCAGCCCACAACAAACAAACAGACCCGAGCGCGCACACAAGCAATCAGAGTGTGAAGGAAATGTCATGTTCTACACCCTGTTCATTCTGCACTGTCTTGTCTGTTAAAAACATTGGCTGCAGGGCCATAATCTGACAGCAGTCAGACTGAATCAGTGCTATTATACATCACATACAGATGGCCAGATGAACCACACTAAAGCTCTCTGGATTTTTAAAACAGCTGTGTTCGAATCCTTCGCAAGGAATATATTTATGTACAGCCATGATCTCAGAAACACCTGCAGCAGACTGATGTGATGGAGTCGAGTTTGAACACTGTGGTCTCAATCACCCCTGTATTATCTGAACAATAAGACAGAAGAAGCCAGATATACTGGGAATATAGTCACAGCAAAGTGTGCTGCTCAACCCTTTCATTCATTACCCCATGAACTCAAAATCTGAAACAATACAAAACAAAAATGCAGATAAAAATGCATAAACAGTATCTTATCAGCCTGTATGTCCTAAATTATCAGTCAGACTTGTAATGATTTTACAAGGCTGTGTTTATTTTTTCAAAAATACAGAAGAAAACAGTAATATTGCACAATGTTATTACAATCTAAGATAATGTTTTCTATTTTAATATACTTAAAAATGTAATTTATTGTTGTGATGCAAAGCTGAATTTTTATCAGCCATTACTTAAGTGTCACATGATCCTTCAGAAATCATTCTATTATGCTGATTTATTATTAGAATTATCAATGTTGGCAACAGTTGTGCTGCCAAATATTTTTTTTAGAACCTGTGATACTTTTCAGGATTCTTTGATGAATAAAAAGTTAAAAAGAACACCACTTACTCAAAATAGAAATATTTTCTAACAATATAAGTCCTTGCTATCACTTTATATCAATTTAACATATCCTTGCTGAACAGAAGAATTAATTTCTTTCAAAAAAAAAAAAAAAGTAATAAAAATGTACTCATCCCAAACTTTTGAACTGAAACGTATATTGTCAGAAAAGATTTATATTTTAAATCTTTAATTTATATTTTAGCTTTGATCACAGGAATGAATTAGATTTTAATGTATATTAAAATAAAAAAAAAACGTTATTTTACATCGTAGTAATATTTCACCATATTACATTTTTTCAGTATTTTTTTATCAAATAACCACAGCGTTGATGAGCATGAGCAACTTCTAAAAAACTATAATTATATATATATATATATATATATATATATATCAGAGGTTGCGCTAGACTTCAACATTGTCCTCACGGTTGTAAAAAATCCATCATAATCTACTATTACCCGTCATTTTAATTTTCATATTTTAATTAGAATAACACATTTAATTGCTTTTATTTTTATTCACATTTTCGTTTTTAATCATGAACGTACAGGACGACAGCGCAGTGTTTAAAAGCAACAAAATATGCTAGGGCTGGGTAAAACAAAAAACGACTTCTCAATTTAAATCGATTCTCATTTTAATGAACCAATATCAGTTCTTAAATCTCAATCGACCTCTTGGTCTATGCTGTTTTCAGTTGATGAATGGACAGTACATAGTGCGTCTTCCTTACAATAAATAGCAATAGGCTAGGCTTTGTGTTACTTTTGATATGAAACAAAGTCTCAGATTTCAAATTCTGACAATTTCCTTTGGAAATTCAAGCGATAAATACCGTTTTGACGCTCTTTAACGTGGCGTGATAGATCGTCGTAGCTTCTGTGTACTCGCCTGTGCGTAATCAAACGCATAGAAAAACATTCGTGATAATTTCATTTTTGTTCTGTATCTCGTGCTCTGCTGATTGGAGCGCACTCGCCACCAGCTGGACAGGAGCGGGAATTACAGCTACAATTATACAATAGATCATCCTCAAGGTAATCTGTCAAAATGACAGACGGCCTTCAGATTTTTCCATCACTGATAAAAAATTTATATCAATGACGGAGAATTTTCGGTTAACGGTTTCGACTCTGATATATATAACGCGACCCCTGACATTTAACAAAAATAAAAAATGCAATGTAAAAAAAAAAAAAAAAGTAAACGTAAATGTAAAAATAAATAAATCCAAAAAAAAAGAAAAAACAAAATCATAGATAATAAAATTTCTCTTAATGGAATGCATATTTGTCCTATATTATGTAATTGCATAATATACAGTAATTTAAATAGATTTAAAACTTATAATCTAAATGAACGAACAATGTGTGTGTGTGTGTGTGTGTATAAATTACTATAAATTAAATATTGTATCGTATTAAATATAAATCAGCATTAACGCATGTAAAACACACTGGAATGAGATCAGTGGTCTCTTTCATCAGCCTAAACAAATCCCCTTTTATTCAAAATTAAATAAAATAAATATATATTTTATAAAATAAAGTAAAAATAAAACAAATTTATACATAAAAATTAAATCTCAAAAATTATAACCTGATGTATTAATGTTGTCTCTTTTAAACTAAATTCCACTCATATAAAAACACCACTTTATTCGCAGCAGACAAATATTTCTTACTTGCAGTATGTGAACAAGGTACAGTCTTATAATACTGTTTGTGAAGATAAAAGGTAGTGGCCAAAAACTACAGTCAATACTGTAAATTTACCCTTGAAATAACAGAAGTGTAAAAAGGCCTTTGGTTCTGTGTAGTGATATGATATTACTGTACTAAGAACAACCATTAAGCAATCACGTCACCAAAAATTCATAATAGGACACAAATATGAATTAAAAGAGAATCTGTCTTCTATTTCCTTCTCTTTCTCTCAGGTACAGAGATGTGATGACCTGAGTCAGTCAGCAAACGTGGTGTATAATCAGGCTGTTAGCTTGCTAATACGAGCGAGGGGAATTCTTCTCCATACGGCCCCCAGTGACTCCTCTCTCATTACACAATCCCCACAGGAGAACTTCAGCCCTCACTCGCACACCTTGCAATGAAAACCTCCTGTCTTTGCCACTTTAATCTCTGATCTGAGACCAGTGCTTTGAAATTACGCTACAGCGTGTCCCAGTGGGGACATTTTAGTCTGATGATCTGAAACCAGGTTTCTCTCCCACACCACTTAAAGCCCTTGAGATAGGTTTTCCGTAAGTTAATGCTGATTTGTATTTAATACGATACATGATATTGCTATTTAATAATTTGTTCATGTTTAACAAACCATGAGAACAAAATACACACTAGAGTAAACAAAAAAAAACAATTGTTCACTGAAAATTTATAGTAGTTTGTTACATACAGACACAGCACTTTTGTGTAGTTTTAATGCTAATTTCCATGAGCAGCTGCGATTGACAGTTTGAATACTTTATGCACTAGCAATATTAAAATTTATTTATTTTAGATGACGAATCTGTGTACCAGAATAGCTCAGGCCATATGTTCTAATAAAAGAGTCATCGTTGAGTAAGTGTGGCACAAGCAGTTTTAGCCAACAGATGAGGGTAAGAGCATATGTTAGTGAGGAAACAGGATAATTTATCTCATCCTGATGAGTTGTTAAGCTGTAGTGTCTGCCTTGTATAAATAATTAGTGGCTTGTTTCAAATCCATTGCCACATCATGAATAATGCATGAGAGGGGTGGGGAAGGGCGGTGCTATTATAGAAGATCAATTGATTGACAGTGGGAGACAGTGTGGCCAATGTGACCTCTCTGTCTGATGGATCATTTATCTCTCTCTCTCTTTGGTCATGCTCCTTATCAAGAGCAGCCAAACCTGCAAACTCTTTAACCTGAGGCAGCAAGCACTGGATGGCTACAGGCATAAATATCAGTTTCCCCATTTAAGTCATGATTCTTTTTACAGTCAAACCATGAAACAGAGCTGAGTGCATGAACTGTGTTTGAGCCATTCTGACAGTATTTATGCAGAATTGTAACTAAAACTGACAACGACATTAAAACGTTACCATTTACTCACCCTCGTTTGGTTCCAAATGTACTTTCTTATTGACACTGAGATGTTAGGCACAGTGTTGATGTGTTTTTATATACAATAAATGCATATGATATTGAGCTCCAAAAATGACACCATAAAGTACCAGCATTGTTCAAAATAAGAGCAATTGGCTAATTGTCAATGAAAGAGGTTGGAATTTGAATTGAATTGGCCACACCCCACAGGAAGATAAACTGGAATGGCAGGAAGTGGAATTTACTAAAGGTAAATGAACTCTGGGAAATGCAGTGTTCACACCCTGATCCACAAAAAAAAAAAAAAACAAACAAAAAAAAAAACACTACCAGTCAAAAGTTTTTGAACAGTAAGATTTTTAATGTTTTTTTTTCAAAGAAGTCTCTTCTGCTCACCAAGCCTACATTTATTTGATCCAAAATACAGCAAAAGCAGTAATATTGTGAAATATTTCTACTTTTTACTGCTTTCTATTTAAATATATTATAAAATGTAATTTATTGCTGTGATCAAAGCTACATTTTCAGCATCATTACTCCAGTCTTCAGTGTCACATGTTCCCTCAGAAATCATTATATGCTGATTTGCTGTTTAAGAAACTAATTATTTATTATTATTATTATTATTATTATCATCAGTATTTATTATTTTAGTTTTTTTCAGGAATTTTTGATGATTAGAAAGATTGAAAGATCAGCTTTTATCTGAAATCAATTTTCGATTTCTATTTCAAATAAATGCTGTTTTTCTGAACTGCATTCTGAACAGCTGTTTACAATAATAATACTAAGCATTTTTTGAGCAGCAAATCAGAATATTAGAATAAATGAAATCCAGGAATAAATTACATTTTATACATATTCAAATAGAACACAGTTATTTTAAATAGTAAAAATATTTATTATAATATATATTAGAAAATTGTAATAGTAAAAATATTTAAAAATCTTACTATTCAAAAACTTTTGACTGGGTGTGTGTGTGTGTATATATATATATTTTTTCTTTCCTTCTGTTCCATTTATATTGTTCTAGACTCTGTTTTAATTGTTAAAAGTAATTAATCAAAAAGTAACTGAAATTATAAAATATACACAATTTAACAGCAAATTATAAAAAAAAAATGAATTTTTTAAGGCTCCGAAATACGTCTTATTTATTCTTTTTTTTAATCAAATTCAGTTTTATTCTTATCAAATTCTGTTTTCCATTAATATTCTGGATTCCATTTTAATGGTTTAATTAAATTTTAATAATCAAAAAGCATCTCTAAATAATTAATTTTATAAAAATTATTATTATTATTTTACTTTTTTTTTAGCAAGAAATAATGTGTTGTGTAGGCCTATTTACATTTTTCTACTTTGTTGTATTCAAATTCAAATTCCAGTTCTGCATACTGTTTGTGACCTCGAATTAAATTAAATTAAATTCAAATTCAATTTTTAATTAAAAGGCACTCTCAAATCAATTCTGAATGCCAGACAACCATAAAAGTAACACAAAAGTAGCCAAAGACAAAACAGAACAGAATTGCTATTAAACATGTAACACACTGCATCATGTTCATCCTTTATTTTTAACAATAAACATATGGTAATCCACACTCTTCAGAAAGCACTGTGAACAGTTAGCAGTGATGAAGGCCAATGAGGCTGTGGGTTGCATGAGAGAGTGTTCTCTCAACTCAACAACACCAACAAACTCAACAAAGCCCTCAAAGCCGTAAGAGAGCGGCTAACAATGGCCCGAACAAATAGAGGCTTTGATTGGAATCGAACATGTGAACAGAATCAACACCGCAGTAGCCAGTTCATGCTACCCGTCAAAGCATGTGTTTACTCCGCAGCTTCCAGATAAACTAATCCAAGTTTACCCCTGCAAACTTTAGCTTGAACTTCTCGGTAACTTGTCAGTTAATATGCCCTCAACTCTTGAGCTCTCGAGACACGCTGGATTTAGTATGTGCCATTTTTCAGCATTTGTTTATCGCTTGTTTGTTATATCTCTGCCTGAATGGCTATCTGTCTGTATCCTGAGGGACAAATGGGGAGACCAGGTGTGGGGAAAAGTCCCTCTCTTGCTTTTGACCTCCTTTATCCATCTCTGTCGTTCTTTCCCTTCATTTCGCTTGAGCGTTGTTCATGCTCCACGGAGTAGCTGTAACCTCTGGTGAAACACAAGCGACGGGAGGTAAATCATTCAGACTGCATCTGGGCTCAAACTCACCCTGCAGTATTTCAGCACGGGGCTGACCTGAAGACTAATAGCAATGTTTTAAAACCATACAGCCACAGAGCACTTTCCGATTACCTTTGCTGATTGCTCCAGCGCTTTACTTCCTGAGCCATGTAACTTCACGGATTTCTCTTTGGATGAATAGAGGCTGTTGTTTACCCATGTAGACGCATGCTGTAAGTCAAAAATTCAATCAAAACCATGTTAGCGTACCGCTATCGAACTATAGCGAGGGAATACATTTCTTCGAGATTATATTTCATCCTTTTGTGAGGTTTTTCTGTATTTGTATGCTAATACAATGTGCCTAAAGCAGATTTCGAATTTGTTGCCGAGAAGCTTTCGAAATTCTATGGAAAGATCTGTGGCCGGCTGTTGATAGCCATCAGCCTGCGTGTCATCGCCGAGGATGTTAATATTGTATCATTATTCAAATGTCTTTATCTCATGGCGGGGAAATCAGAATCGTTTCATTGTGGAACAGAATGAAGCCAGGATATTCTTTCACGGATCACCACAAGGCAAAGGCAACGACGTATCGGGATTGCGCTCTGTTGAAAGATGTAACTCTTAAGATGCAATTTGCAGCAACAAAGTGACCGGAAATCATTAATTTTCAATAGCTGATTTGAGCTGTTCTGGTGAATGATGCAACATGGTTGAGCAGAGTTTAAGTGTATATGCAAATGACTCCCAGTGGGAGTGATTGGACTCCTTATACAGTTGCATACATGCTTATTAATGCTGAAATGGCTCTTTGTGTTAGAGAACGTAGTTCTTTATTCCCGCCTTTTAGTTTTTTAAATATATAACTGTCAAAATCCTTTCAGTGCTACCTCATTATTGATTTTCTGGAGCTCAACCATACAACTACACAGACTGCCAACAAACTCTTAAAAGGTGCTTATTATGCTCCAAATGTCTAGGAATTTTAACTTTGAAAGATTACTTTTGATTGCAAATTGTAACTTTTTTATAATTTGAACAGAATATGCAAGAGTGACCAGCTCTGTTCATTCAAGGATACTATTTTAAAATTAATGTAAAAATAGATGTACCTAATTAAAATGGCTTGCTGCCAGTTTCACTAATGTAAATCTAATAGAAGAAATGAAGCATTATAAGACCATGCAGATAGAGGGGGGGAAACCTAATATAAAAAAAAAATAAAAAAATACAAAAAATACAAAAACTAATGGACTTTTTTTTTTTTTTTAATTTAATTTCTGGGCTCCTCAGCAGAAGTCGTTATAGTTGAGTAAACTTCTGTAGCAGTCAATGGGAGACTACCACAAATATATATTTTTTGCAATCTCATTTGCTCAAACAGAAAAAGGAAAACTCCACAATATAGTGTTTTCATGACTTTCAAAAAAAATGAAAGAAATATATTACAAACACTAGTTTTTTTATCCAAAGGTAATTGTCACGTAGTCGTGGTGTGCAAGGAACGAGGAGCAGACGAGAAAGTCCAATGCACACAGTTTATTAAATAAATCCACAAGGAGGCAGGAACAGACGGGAACAGCAGGGAAATCCAAAACAAAACCAACGTAACATGAACAAAACAGAATGACAATGTAATCACCGACAAACTAGAATGAACACAACCAAACCTTAAATACACTGAACCAACCAATCAGGGGAATGCACAGAGACAAATGGAACAGGAAGACCAAATAAGGGCAACAATGGGGAAAAACACACACAAAACAGTCCAAAGGGTCTGACATTAATATATTTCAAAGCAAAGTTTTACATTTGTCCATACATTTTTTAAAAATGAAAACATAAGAAACTTTGGAGCATTTACGATGCTGATGACCATTGAAAGATGTCATCACAGTCTTGTAAAAAAAAAGGGTAAATAAACTATTTAAAAAGGTTCTTTATAACACCATTAAAGTTCTATATACTGTAGCTCTTTCAAAACATAGTTCTTTATGGAACCTTAAAAACGATTCCTGCTATTCTTGCAAGCTGAGAACCCTAATCTAATACTGTTTAGAGCCATTTTCTTAAGAGTGTGCTAGAATTAAACAGTACTGTACAGCAATCACGTGTGTGTGTTTTTTTTTAATTAATTAATATCCAAATAGTGAGTTTACAGTCTAAATTGGTTGTGATAAAAAAAATAATAGGAGTACCACAAAATAATACAAAAACAATGAAGATAAAACATATCATTCTACTGCTTTGTCTGGTTGCACACAAAAGCGATAATACAGCATGACCAGTGTAGTCTGATTCACAACTGAATGAGCCTGTTATTTAAATGAACCTGTTAGGAAGACTCAAGACATCGTATTAATTCGCTTGCTGAATCCATCAGATTCTGATTTACTGACTGGATTTTCAATGTGCATACATATTCAATATTACAAGATGTAATATAAGTCTCAGGTGTCCCCAGAATGTGTCTGAGAAGTTTCAGCTCAAAATACCCCACAGATCACTTATTATATAATTTGGAAAATGCCTATTTTGAATGGAAGCAAAACCAGACTGCTTTCGTGCATGTCTCTTTAAATGCAAATGAGTGCTGCTCCCCACCCCATTTTCCAGAATAGGGCTGTGCCTTTATAGCTTGTACCGCAGATACTCCGCCAAAAAAACAACTGTTTGGTTTTGATTATCATGTCTATCATGCTGAAATCATGCATTTTACACTATATTTGTTTAAACTTATAATATAGGGTATGAAACACAGCCTGAATCACAGGGCTTTGAGGGCACACAGCCCGAGGCACGCGCACAGAAAACGGCTGTCACACAGTATGTGAGTACTATACTAAGTTCTTTCATGTCTTATTGCACTTAAACTGCCAAATACACAAGTTCATGTTAAAAACACATTACAGTAGTTACAAAAACACATCAGTTATATCTGTGAAGGTAAACAGCTGGGAAAGAAATTGCATGTTTATATTAGTTCAGTGTATTAAGTGACAACAGCGCAAATATACAGTACCTACTGCTGACTACACTGTTAATGTCACTCTAGCGTGAAGATAAACATGGTGGATTGTGTGCAGCTCACTCAGGGTGGGGTCTGTCAACAGTCGTGGGTGAGGCCTGTAAAATGTGGTGTCACATTTTACAGATTCTGCGAACGTCTGTTCTGAGACATTGCTTATGATTTATGGGGGAGCAGGTGTATTTTTATCATTATAGGATGATTGTGATCACACACTGCCAACACACATTTATGTTCAAACATGTAAAAGTGAATTTTGCATAATAGGTGCCCTTTAAATAAAACAACAACATTGCAAATGCACATTTATAAAGACAAATTATTTTATCACAATTTCCCTCACAGAAACAGATCTAGATGAAAAAGAACTGCAGCAAGGCTTCTCCATTTTGCACTGAAAGAATCAGACTACATTGTCGCTCCAGATGCTGACATCCAATGTCTGAATGAACACATGGAGTCACAGCCGTGTAATATCTAATACTTGACTGAGTGCTAAGGGGAGATGAACTGATGAACGGGAGATGACTGCAGTGTCCATATCTTCAGCCGTTCAATACTCATTGAGTAAATTACCCAGAGCGCATTTCACAGGTGAACCCGAGATCCACTGTTTGTTAATGGCAGAATAGAAGCTTTCCCGGGTCTCAAGGACAGCAAGGGACGCTTCAGCGGACATTCACTAACATACGCGTTTGCACTCTAACTCGCAGCTGTGAGCACCAAACGAAAAATCAATGAAACAAGTTTTCTGTAATTGAATGTGAGATTCTCCTCTGGCTGAGAAGCTCTAGAGGAAATATGGCTGTAATCAATGTAAGTGCCGTTATACAAAACCATTTAGGTGTCAATTTGAGGCGCGAAGCCAACAAGTTCAAAGCTGGACAGGGGAAGGAAAGGTCAGAATCTGACCCCTGTGTGACTGGCGAGCTCAGTCTGAGTCGGCTTTAACTAGATTTTAACTGGACTGAGTGTCAGTTGAGACTGCAGATCTACAGGGAAGAATTCAAGCAACTCTGATGTATTGGCATCAACAGTGACTTTGCCAAATATGACTTACCTCTTATGCCAATGGCTTTTGCTGGAAAAACATGATCAAGGGCATAAATTATGTTTTATTAACAAAGTTCAGGGAGAGCACGTTCAACCAGTTTAGCACAGGTGGAGCACATTCAGATAATTACTCACTTGACCATTCGCAAACAGCTTGATTGACAGGCGATCTGACCAATCATAACGCTGAATCTGCCATTCTGTTTGAGAAACAAATCAGACAGGATAGTAAGCCTAGATTAACTTCTGTGGACCTAAACTTGAAAATTGTGTATTGACGTCTTTCTGCTGTTTAAACAAAATATGTTCTGATGTTCATTCATGTTTTTTTTTTTGGCATTTTTGCCTTTATTATGACAGGACAGATCAGAAGTGACAGGAAGCGAAGTGGGTGAGAGAGATGGAGGTGGGATCGGGAAAGGTCCTCAAGTTGGGATTCGAACACGGGATGCCCGGAACGCAATGGCGCTGTATGTTGGCATGCTGCCCACAAGGCTACTGGCACCAACCATTCATGTTTATTTTGTGCTTTAAGTCAGTGGTTCTCAACTCCAGTCCTCGAGGCCCACTGCTCTGCACATTTTGTATGTCTCCCTCATTTAACGCACCTGATTCAGATAATCAGTTTAGAAGAAAGAACCATGAACTGAACTGAGTGTGTCAGATTCAGAAACATACAAAATGTGCAGATCAGTGGGCTCTGAGGACTGGAGTTGAGAACCACTGCTTTAAGTATAGAAGAAAAGACAATCAGTTCATGTGTCGATTGAAAAATAAGGCAATACAGTGATCTGTCACAACACATTAAAGAGCCACAAAATGTATTTATTGTTTGAATTTCTTAAAAAAGGACAATTTTTTTTATTTTATTTGTTTCATACCAGAAGTAACCTGTTCTGTTTTGTCTGTCAGCGTGTTCCAAAATGCAGTTTAAATGCGGCTTCAAACGATCCCAAATGTGGTTGTAAACGATTCCAGCCGGGAATGAAGGGTCTTATCTAGCGAAACAATCAGTTATTTTAATAAAAGGAATACAGTTTATATACTTTTTAATGCCAAATGCTCATCTTGTCTTACTCTGCTTGGACTGTTTTTGTTCCGGTTCATGACAGTTAGGGTATGTCGAAAGATGATCTCATGTTCTTCCTCAACTTCAAAATCACCCTATATCTCTGTTTTACCTTTTTTGTTAAGGGTGTTTGATCTTCTTTGCATGTTCACATTGTAAAGACTTGGTCGGAAGCTCTGCAGCAATGTAGGATGATTTTGAAATGATTGTTTGAAGTTAAGGGAGAAATTACGATTGGAGTTTTTCGACATACTCTAACTGTCTTGAGTCAGAATACACAAAGTTCCTGGAGAGAAAGGCAAGACGAGAGTTTCTTAATGAAAATAACCGATCGTTTCGCTAGATAAGACCCTTCTTCCTCGGCTGGTATCGTTTGCATTTGGGATCGTTTGAAGCTGCATTTAAACTGCCTTTTGGAAGTTCAAAACCGGGGCACCATATCAGTCCATTATATGGAGAAAAATGCAGAAATGTTTTCCTCAAAAAATATAATTTCTTTATGACTGAAGAAAGAAAGACATGAACATCTTGGAAGACAAGGGGGTGACTACATTATATTTGAATCTTTGTTTTGGAAGTAGACTTCTCCATCAAGTCTGCAACTCATGGACATCACTAGAGACTGGGCTTCCTCCTTTGTGATGCTTTGCCAGGCCTTTACTGCGGCTGACTTCAGTTCTTGTTTGTTTGTGGGTCTTTCTGCCTTTAGTTTTGTCTTCAGCAGGTGAAATGCATGCTCAAATCAAGTTGAAACCAGAAGATTGACATGGCCATTGCAGAATATTCCACTTTTTTACCTTCAAAAACTCCTGGGTTGCTTTTGCTGTATGTTTTGGGTGATCGTCCATTTGTACTACGAAGCGCCACCAAATCAACTGTGCTCCATTTGACTGAATCTGGGCAGACAATATATCCCTATACACTACAGAATTCATCCGGCTGCTTCTGTCTTCTGTCACATCATCAATAAACACCAGTACCTCAATGCCGCTGGAAGCTATGCATGCTCCTGCCATCACACTGCTCCACCATGATTCACAGATGACGTTTTATGCTTAGGATCATGAGCTGTTCCGAGCCCTCTCCATACTTTTTTCTTCCTGTCATTCTGGTGCAGGGTGATCTTAAATGCTTTTCCAGAAGTGGTCTGGCTTTTTTAGATGTTTTTTGGCAAAGTCTAATCTAATTATGATTGTAGACTGTAGACAGTAATACGGCTACCTCCTGGAGAGTGTTCTTCACTTGGCTGGATGTTGTGAAACATTTTTTCTTTACCGTAGAGAGGATCATCTAGTCATCCAACACTGCTGTCCTCTGTAAACTTCCAGACATTTTTACTTTGCTGAGCTCACCAGTGTGTAATTTCTTTCTCAGAATGTACCAAACTGTTGATTTGGCCACTCCTAATGTTCCTGCTATCTCTCTGATGGATTTCTTTTGTTTTTGAAGCCTAACAATTGTCTGTTTTACTTGCATGCAGAGCTCCTTTGACCACATGATGTGGGTTCAGAGCAACAGCTTCCATGTACAAATGGTACACTTAAAATAAACTCCGGACCTTTTACCTACTTAACTGATGTAGAAAAGGGGGGGTGTCGTGCGCCGCTCCTCAGTGGCTCTCTCTGACCGGCATCAGCGGGAACCTTCGCCCGAGTTTTAACGTTCCTACCCGGACTCATTAGATTCACGTACCTAGGACTGATCCCCGGTCCAGGTGTTGCTCATTTTCTCCCCTTTATAAACGGGAGGATCGCTCGGGATCCTCGCGAAGTCTTGTTTGCCCCGGCTGCAATTCTGAGCGTTTTCATTCTGTGGATTTACTGTTTATTACCTGGACTGTTTATATCGTTCGTGATTCCTGCTGCTTGCCCCGACCTTTGGATTGTTTATACCGTTTGTGATTTCTGCTGCCTGCCCCGACCATTGGATTGTTTATACCGTTTGTGATTCTGGCTGCCTACCCTGACCGTAAGCCTGTTTATCGTACTGTGTATTGTCTGCTCTACGTTACCCTGTCTGCTGTTATCGACCACGCCTGTCTGACCACGATTTGTTTAATAAACTGCCTGCACATGGATCCGCCCGCTTCAGACTCTTCATCACAGGGGGGAGGTATATATTAAAGAACTGTAATTCCTTAACCTTTTTTTCCAATTTTGATAAGACTACCCTTAAATTAAAAAGTGTGCTATCTGAGCCCATATTCATTATATAACTGTAACTTAAATATGTTTTGGTCAACAGCTAAAATAAAAACAATTGTGTCAGTGTCCAAATATATGCACCTGACTATATATATATATATATACACTACCGTTCAAAAGTTTGGGGTCAGTACATTTTTATTGTTTCTTTTTTTTTTTTTTTTTAAGAAATTAATACTTTTATTCACCAAGGATGTATTAAGTTAATAATTAAAAGTTTATTAAAAGTTAATAATAAATAATTTACATTGTTATAAAATATTTATATTTTGAATAAACACTGTACTTTTTAAACTTGTTATTCATGAAAGAATCCTGAAAAAAATCACAGGTTCCAAAAAATATTTGGCAGCACAACTGTTGATATTATCCAACATTGATCATTCTAATAATAAATCCGCATATTAGAATGATTTCTGAAGGATCATGTGACACTTAAGACTGGAGTAACAGCTGATAAAAATTCAGCTTTTCATCACAGGAATAAATTCTATTTTAAAGTATGTTAAAATAAAAAACATTATTTTATATTGTAAAAACATTTTGCAATATTACTGTTTTTTTTCTATATTTTAATCAAATAAATGCAGCCTTGATGAGCATAAGAGACTTCTTTAAAGACTATTACAAGTCTTACTGACCCCAAACTTTTGAACGGTAGTATATATATATATATATATATATATACAGCGGGGAAAATAAGTATTTGACACATCAGCATTTTTATCAGTAAGGGGATTTCTAAGTGGGCTACTGACACAAAATTTCCACCAGATGTTGCCATCAAGCCAAATATTGAATTCATACAAAGAAATCAGAACATTTAAGTATACAAGTTGAGTCATAATAGATAAAGTGAAATGACACAGGGAATAAGTATTGAACACATGAAGATAACAAGGTGCAAAATGGCATAGAAAGCCAGGAGATCACCTGAAATCTGTCAGTATTGAGAGAGAAACCCTGCCCCCTATCAGTACTAACTGATATCAGCTGCTTTAGTCCTAATTGATGGCCTATAAAGGCTTCTCATTACCCAGGAAGCACACAGGAAAGACTTCATGATGGCTAAAAGCAAAGAACTCTCCCAAGATCTTTGTAATCTTATTGTTGAAAAGCATTCTGATGGGAATGGTTATAGGCGCATTTCCAGAATGCTGAATGTTCCTGTGAGCACTGTGGGGGCCATTATCTGGAAATTGAAAGAGAGTCAGTTCACCATAAACCAGCCATGATCAGGTGCTCCACGTAAGATCCCTATCCAAGGAGTCCAAAGAATAATCAGGAGAGTTCTCCAAGAGCCAAGAACCACTCGGGCAGAACTTCAGGAAGACCTTGCATCAGCAGGTACTGTTGTTTCAAAGAAAACTATAAGCAATGCACTGAACCGCCATGGCATCCATGCACGCTCACCACGCAAGTCTCCATTGCTGAACAAAAAGCATGTTGAGGCTTGGTTAAGGTTTGCGAAACAGCATTTGGAGAAGCCTGTGGATTATTGAGAGACTATGGTATGGTCAGATGAAAGCAAAATTGAACTTTTTGGCAGTCATTCTACACACCATGTTTGGAGAAGAAATGGCACTGCCCACCACCCCAAGAACACCATAGCAACAGTTAATTTTGGGGGTGGAAGCATCATGGTTTGGGGCTGCTTTTCAGCAAGGGGTACTGGCAGACTTCATATTATTGAAGGCAGGATGAAAGGAGAAATGTACCGGGACATTCTGGATAAAAATCTGCTGCCATCTACCAGAAAGCTGAAAATGAAAAGAGGGTGGACATTTCAACAAGACAATGATCCCAAACACAAGGCCAAGGAAACAATGAAGTGGTTTCAAAAAAAAAACTAATTGCTTGAATGGCCCAGTCAGTCACCTGACCTAAATCCCATAGAAAATCTATGGAGAGAACTGAAGATTCATAAAAGAGGCCCAAGGAACCTTCAAGATTTAAAGACTGTTTGTGTGGAAGAATGGGCCAGAATCACTCCTGAGCAATGCAGACGACTGGTCTCTCCATACAAGAGGTGTCTAGAAGCTGTAATCACCAACCAAGGCTTTTTACAAAGTATTAAATAAAGTGTGTTCAATACTTATTCCCTGTGTCGTTTCACTTTATTTATTATGACTCAACTTGTATACTTAAATGTTCTGATTTCTTTGTATGAATTCAATATTTGGCTTGATGGCAACACCTGGTGGAAATTTTGTGTCAATAGCCCACTTAGAAATCCCCTTACTGATAAAAATGCTGATGTGTCAAATACTTATTTTTCCCTGCTGTATATATGTTAGTTGTAAAAACTTGGCAACCCTGATTTAGGTCCACTAGACCTACTTTTTATTGATTCTTTCCAAATTTGGTCAATTCTGTGACATTATATAGACAGAATATATCCATATAGACAGAATCGCAAAATCCAGGTCAAAAAAAAAAAAAAATTGGAAATTATTTACTCTACAACGTGGAATGTCACAGAATTGAAAAATTTGGGAAGAATCAATAAAAAGTAGGTCTAGTGGACCTAAATCAGGGTTGCCAAGTTTTTACAACTAACCCAATCACATTTCGAGGGGGTTCCACATTACAAATTGTGATCCAGGGAGTAAAATACACATTTTTTGGTGGGGTTCCCCGGATAAAATTTGCATTCTAGGGACTAAATATCACTATACTGAGGTCGCTGCAACCTGCGGCAACAGTGTTAAAGTAGCCCAATTCCATGGGAAAATCACAGACTTGGCAACACTAAGGCAGATGCGCGGTTTCTCTAGTAATAATCTCTAATGCTCTGAGAGTCACTTCATGAGCATTTTACCATTTCTTTTGAAAAAAAAATTATAGTCATAAAGGTCTTCATAGCAACCCATCAAAATAAAAGTTCAGTTTAACTTGAAGAAACTGTGACAGAAATGTATTACTTCGTATAATGATAGTGCTACTACTAATAAAATTGTTACTAAACATTATTTTTTAAGAAATATTTACCAGAGAAATTATTTTTTAGAATTTGTTTACCAGAAAAATGTAAAAAGGCCTACACAACACAGTATTTCTTTAAAAAAGAAAGAAAATAATACATTTTTTTCAATAAAATCAATTAATTAGAGATGCTTTCGATTATTAAAATTGAATAAAACCATTAAAATGGAATCCTAAAAATGAATGGAAAACAAAGAATTTGAAAAAAAAAAATTTTTTTTTACACTTTTAATAAACTGCTGTTAAATTGTGCATGTTTCATGATTTCAATTACTTTTTGATTACTATTTGAATTTACCCATTAAAACTAGAGTCTAGAAAAATTAAAATGGAAAAAAGGGAATATGGATAAAAAAATAAATGCAATTTGGGGGAATTATACCTGACCCAAAACCAGTCATAAGTAGCACAGGTTTGTAGCAGCAACCAAAAATACATGTATGGGTGAAAATGATCAATTTTTCTTTTATGCCATAATTCATTAGGATATTAAGTAAAGATCATGTTCCACGAAGATATTTTGTACATTTCCAAGTATAAATAAATTTATACCTATTTATACCTATTTTTTTATTAGTAATACGCAATGCTAAGAACTTAATTTGGACAATTTCAAATGTGATTTTCTCAATATTTGGATTTTTTTGTACCCTCAGATTCCAGATATTCAAATAATTGCATCTCAGCAAAATATTGTCCTATCCTAACAAACCATACATCAATAGAAAGCTTATTTATTCAGCTCTCAGCTTTCAGATGATGTATAAATCTCATTTTCAAAAAATTGACCCTTATGACTGGTTTTGTGGTCCAGGGTCACATATACACACACAAACATCATAAACTGAAAACTGCTACTCTAAAAAGAGTGAATTAGGCTTTCAAGTTGGAATACAAATCGCTGTCATGTCTGAAAAGCACTACAAGCAAGTCTTATTTCAAGTGCACAGTTGTACGTAAATGTCACTGGTAACAGTTATTTTTTATTTATGAAGGGAAATAAATTCATTTTACAGATGAAAACATGGGGCATTCAGTCACGACTATGACCAAGAAACATTGGTGTATGGACTACCTGAGGTGAATCCAAGAACACGTCCTGCTTGCCAGAATCAGTCACCTGTGACCCACGGGGACACATTAAGCTTCTCTTGGGCTGCCTCATTCTCATTCTGTGGTTAAGCAGCTGCATTGTGAAAACAAGAAGGTATTAGGCGAACGATTCTCTGTTTTGGCGCCAAAGCAATGATTCTGCGAAAGGATCCAATCAATGAGTATTTAGTTATGTTTTGGTATTTGTTCTGTATCAAAAGTGTGAGCGTCATAATATAGCAGAGCATGAAAGGTCGTAGAAGGGAATGAGCAAAAATGACGAGGAGATTAGGGTTAAATCGGATACGCTTCACTGGTGTGCATCTGTGTTTGCTGGTTTCCACTGGTGTATGACTGTTTGAACATGGCTCTTTCCAATAATCCTGTGATTTAATGTGGGACGCCTGCAAAAAATAAATTCAGCATTAGAATGAACTGAGAATGGCCTTTCAGAAAAATACAACTTGCGTCTACAAAACAAGGAGTCTGTAAACATTAAACTCATTTTGAGACGTCTGGATTGAACTAGGCCACAAGAGGGAGCAAAATAGCCACAGAATGCACAGCAGAATAAATGTAAAAGAAATTTACTCACGGCGGTTCACAGCAAGGCTTCAACGGGAAAGTTTGTCCACATAAATACGTCGACAAGTTTACACAGTCAGAAGCTTTTAAAAGTGCTTTCTGTCACTTTTATATGTTCTGCTCAAACAAGCTCAGTCCAATCAATCAAAACGCCGAAAGAGAGACCCAAACAAGTGCTGATCCGTCTAAAAAACAATAGACCTAATATCAGGGGATTATAACTTGAGAAAATGATAAAACATCGTCTGTGAGAGTTCAAATTCCCAGTCTTGATTTTTCAGATCTCATTTTATCATTATTACTTCCCACGTTTTTTCCATGTGTTATTGTCTCCTTGAAACACTTTTCTTGCTTATAAACTTTTTCTCATGGCACAAAACGAACTGTGCCAATGTTTGTGAGTTTCATCATTAAAAACATAAATCATCCTTTTAACACTATGTATTTCTAAACAAATGCATAGTTGCTGTTGCTAAATACTATTGCTGTATTGTAACAGAAGAATTCATGCATGTATATTAAATATATCTCTTGGTCAGTTTACATTCTATACATACAGTAGGTAAAACTTCCAAGGCGTAGCTGTACTGTATAGAAACTCGACTGAATAGCATTGCAAACTCACGCACAACAAAGATAGATGCCCACATACACAAGCATCAATGTTCAAGGTCACGTATGGCTGACGAGGCAGTCAAGATGATTGCGTAACATTCAGATACTGACTTTAGTGTTAAGAGATTTCTTTAAAGGAATAGTTCACCCATAGGCCATGCGAGATGTAGATGAGTTTGTTTCTTCACTGGAACAGATTTGGAGAAATGTAGCATCACTTGCCCACCATTGAATCCTCTGCAATGAATCTTTGCCTCCGGCTAGAGTCCTCTATCTATGATATTGCTTTCTGCAGTGAAAAAGTCATCTCGGCTGAATCAAGAGAGAAATAGGTACAGATTTTGTCCAGAAGCTAGAGTTTATAGTTAAAACGCCTTAATGATGAATTTGTTTCTTACAAATAGGCAGCTTCTCACTTCACAAGCTGTTAATTGATGAGCTGGAGTTAATATAACGTGTTTTTCTCAGCTGTTCGGACTCTTGTTCTAACGGCACCCATTCACTGCAGAGGATTCATTGGTGAGCAAGGGATGCAAGGGTCTTCTTCAATTCTAATGACTTTACCTTACAAAAGGCCTTGCAAATATAGTGCAAACTCTGCAGATCTTATTGCATATCCATCTGAATCCATGCTGAGCGAGTGGCAGCGTATATGGCATGCCGTATCCCGTCGGACAGCGCTAGACAAGAAGAGCCGTGGGTCTGTCTTTGTTAAGCTGGAATGGCTCTTGTGTGCTGTGGGTGTCATCTGTGGATCAGTTCTCTGGCACAAATATCAAAACTCAATTCAGATTCTCTCTCCCAGCGTGATTTCATAGAGGGAGAGAAAGAGGCTCTCAGAATTGGATCAGAAATATGAGCTACTTTATCAGTCATCACGTCTTGGGTTTTGGTAATTGTGTGGGAAAATGTTCTGGAAAGTGAGTTGGGCATCTGCCTTGTTCTGATTTAGCCTCGGAATTGTGCTGCTGGGTTTATGAATTTGCACCATCAAGTTAAAAATGGAGAGACATGCTCTTCAGTGGTTTGTTAATATCCACTACATTAAAATTATGCTTTTCATCATGTGACTTCACAAGCAAGATTATACCGAATGCAGTCATACAGGCTTTAGATCTATTAGCCCCCTGCTGGTGTCATCGCACTGCTAGAAACAGGCTAAACGTTTCCCATTACAAGTTTTAACTGAGTGTTTGATACTAATCATTTGTTTAAGGAGCATTGAGAATGTGCTTGATGAATGCTTGTAATATAAATGAGTGTTTGGCCCAGTTTACAACTGCCATTAAGTATCTTGAGTCTGAATGCAAAGAGTCAGAACTAAATAGGTGTAAACAGTGTCCTTAGCAACATTTCTAATTTTGTATGGTTTAGTTTAAAACTATAAAATAAATAAGAACTATAGCTGAACTAAAACTAAAACACAAATAAATTAACATTAAATATAAATATTTAATTTTAGTAAAAACTAACTATAATGACAAAGGCACACAACAGCACCACAAAAAACCCTAAAATTTATATAAAACTAAAAACTGTGAAAATAAAAGCTATAAAAGTTAAATAGTTAAAAAAAAAAAAAATATGAAAACTAAAAACTACAAAAAAATAAAAGCTATAAAATAAAATATAATAGCAATATTTAAAATAAGTAAAAACTAATAAATGGACAAAAGCACATAACATCACTATAAAAATAATATAATATTATATAGAAATATAATAAATTTATTATATAAATAATAATACTAAAATGTATATGAAAACTGAAAACTATAGAAAATAAAATTTAAATAGCAACATTTAAATTAAGTAAAAAGTAATAAAATGTCAAAAGCACATAACATCACTAATAAATAACTAAAATTTATATGAAAACTAAAAAATAAAAATAAAAGCTATAAAAATAAACATTTAATTGCAAAATTAAAAATAAGTAAAACCTAATAAGGCACATTACATTACTAAACAAAATAACTAAAACTTATATGAAAACTAAAAACCAAAAATAAAAACTAGAAAAATAAAATTTAAATAGAAATATTTAAACTAAGTAAAAACTAATACAATTACAAAATCACACAACATCACTAAAAAATAACTAAAATTTATATTAAAACTAAAAACTATAAAACTAAAAACTATAAAAAATAAAATTTAAATAGCAATATTAAAAATAAGTAAAAACCAATAAAAATGACAATGGCACATAACTAAAAATAACTACAATTTTATGAAAACTGTGAAAATAAAAGCTATAAAAAATAACATTTAAATAGCAGTATTTAAAATAAGTAAAAACGAATAAAATGACAAAAAAAGCACATAACATCACTACCAAAATAACTAAAATTTACATTAAAACTAAAAACTATAAAAATAAAAGGGCAAACATTATTTTTAAGGTTGCTAAATTAACATGTTAATTTACATTTATGCATTTTGGCAGATGCTTCTGTCCAAAGTGACTCACAATAGAGGAGCATAAGTAATTTGTCACAGAGCCAACAATATTCATAGTATACAAGGCCAGGTTTAGTGAAATTTAGTGCAAACAACAAATAAAAAATAAATTAAAATAAAATAAGTCGCATGAATTAAAAATGAATACATAAAATGAGTATACATAATTCAGATTTTTCCCATCAGCTATTACACACAACATGCCTTATCAATCTACATTGTGTAATGTCCTAATAAAAAATTTAAAACTGATATTTGTCATCCAACTTAATATAACATTTCGGCCTTGTTCTCTGTGGTGCTTGAAACTTTAAAGCCTGTGTAGCGCGTCCTGCTGCTCCAGCCGTTGTCACTGGTTTTCTATGCTGTCATCTGTACATATGTAGTCCTCAGTTATCTGGACCCCCCCATCTGCCCTCACACTGTGCGTTTCATCACTCGCAGCCATCGAGGAGCCCTGCCCCTGGTCACGATTAATGAGCCCAACGCCTCCTGGGTTAACAGAAATTAATAGGCAGACAGAAATTTACATTTCTATTCGAGGGCAAGAAAGGATTGATGTAGCCCATTACTAAGGCTGCTGAGAAAGAGAAAGAGAGAGAGAGGGGGAGAGTGAGATAAAGAAGGAAAGAGAGGAATGTGAACATGCCATAAAAATGTATGAGGTGGATTTATGAGTGATCAGGTGTGAGGTCTACCGGTCTGGATATATTAGGCCGATCACAAGGCTTGTTAAGGTGTTGGTCAAGTGATGACCAGCTGATGTGCCCTTGATGACACTTCCCTGAACTCCAGCTCCTTCATTAAACAGCCTGTTTTGGGCTTAATGAATGATTTGGTGTGTTAGCAGATTGATTCATTTTCTCAGGGAAGGTGAGAGAGTATTGAATACGTCTTATTTGAATAAGAGCCGTGCGTTCATTTGTCTTTATTAGCACGGTGCTGACGAAGACCAGTGGTTATCAACCAGTTTTGCTTCAGGACTTCAGGAGGCAACTCAAGACAGAGCTAAAATTATTAATTGTTCACAAGTATTTGACAAAACGGTTATTAAAATGATACATTATGTATGTGTAAATGTATTAAGATTACCATGAACTGCAAAGGCCCAACAATATGCAAAATTATTAAAGGGATATTTCACCTAAAAATGAAAATTCTGTCATTAATTACTCACCCTCATGTCGTTCAAAACCTGTTTATCTTGAGAACACAAATATTTTTTTGACAAAATCTGAGAGTTTTCTGATCTTGCATAGACTGACAATGTGACTGACGTGTTCAAGGCCCAGAAAGGTAGTAAGGACATCATTAAAATAGTCCATGTGACATCAGTGGTGCAACCGTAATTTTATGACGCTACGTAAATACTTCTTGTGTGCAAAATATTTTAATTTGTGTTCCAAAGATGAACAAAGGTTTTACGGGTTTGGAATGACATGAAGGTCGGTAATTAACAGTGATGGGAATAAAGGCATTATAAATAAATGGTGTTACTAATAGCATTACTTTTTCAGTAACGAGTAATCAAATGAATTACTGTTTCCCCGATACCACGTAAAATGTGGCATTACTATAACTGGTTTTCATCCAAGTAGGCTCTCTCTATAGGACCTGCAAAGCTGCACAATGCATCGCTCGTGGGCATGATTACATTAGAGATACTTGAGTTTAGACAGGAAAAAGTGGAGCTTGCGTTGGTATCATAAAGATTACTTTATCAGAGAATATTTGTTTTCGATGCGACTTACTTCATTTAAAAGTAGACATTTTAAGCTTTTTATACATATATTTCTCAGGTCTGTAAAGTAGGTATTCAGTGAGATATAGGTTGTTTTATTTATGTTTCTGTGATGAGAGGTGACAGAGACAGAGACAGCAGAGACCCGTCCCCGTTTTCTTTATTTTACAAAAGTACATTGTTTTGTTGTTATTATCACTATACACAAATAAAAGTAGACCCATTGCAGTTTCAAACCTTATTCTTATCTGTGGGAGGTTTGTTCATGTCCGTGGGTTGAAGCGACCCTAATAACGTGATATTTAGCCTGTGGAAGGTGTGTCTCACATTGTCCCACAGCAACATTAAAATTGTAGATTAGTGTAAAATCATTTAACATTTAATATTGGGGCCTTCGAAGTTATTTGACATATTTGAACATTAAAACAAAAATAACACAGTAGTTACTTTCCCTGGTAAATAGTTACTTTTATGATGATGCAACTCAGGTACTAACTCAGTTACTATTTGTAAGAAGTAACTAGTAACTATAACTAATTACTTTTTTAAAGTGACATGCCCAACACTAGTAATTAATGACAGAATTTTCATTTTTGGGTGAACTATCCCTTTAACATTAAAAAAGGATGATTAAGGAAATAGATGTGGTTTCATAAAGGCAGTAAATAACAAAAAGTAGGTACTTTTTTAGTTATATGTATGAATATAACAAGAAATACAACAAATATATGCACTTTAAATAATTTTTTATCAATATGTGATGGCAATATATTTTTCCATTACTTTATCTCATTAAAATAACCAATTTCAATCTTTTTTAAAGTTAAGAAATTACTTGTATAGTTGATTTGGTTACACTAAATTGTGACCCTGGACTACAAAACCAGTCATAAGTAGCACAAATATATTTGTAGCAATAGCTAACAATACATTGCATGGGTCAAAATGATCAATTTTTCTTTTATGCCAAAATCATTAGGATTGGTAAAGATCATGTTCCATGATGATATTTTGTACATTTCCTGCCATAAATACAACAAAACCCAATTTTTGATCAATAATATGCATTGCTAAGAACTTTTTGACAACTTTAAAGGTGATTTTCTCAATATTTTGATTATTTTTGCACCCTTATTCTAGATTTTCAAGTAGTTGTATCTTGGCCAAATATTGTCATATCCTAACAAACCATACATCAATGGAAAGCATATTTATTTTATGAAGCCTTCAGAGTGTTCATATTATTTAAACTTTCAGATTATGTATAAATCTTACGGGTTTGGAACAACATGAGGGTGAGTAATTAATGTCAGAATTTTCATTTTTGTGTGAACTAACACTTTAAGGTCACGACTCACCAGTTGAGAATCGCTATGCACTATAATTTAAGATTTTTTATTTTTTTTACATGTTCTGACAGCCAATGAGATGGATTCTTTGAATTAAAAAAAATCATTTTTGTAGAAAGAAAGAGTTAGACTGAGAGTTGCTTTTGGAGCGAAGTGCTGGTTCAGCAAGAATTTAATGGAAGATTAATTAATTGGGTCTTCGCTGTTAATTGACATAACTGACATGTGGCCGCTCTCCAAAACTTCATCAGAAAAAGGGAAAAACTCATAATCATGGTATCTAAGCCAGACACAGCGCCTCTGCAGATATTTCTCTTCCCTTCATCTCATTTCCCATGTGCCAATTCAAAACAGACTCCATATTTTTTACCATCTAAAATCTGAGAGAAAAGCGACATTCCTCTCGACCTGCCAAGCTTTTAGCCCTCTTTTTATAATTCAGATGCATGCTTAATTTTTTTTTTTTACTTAATAGTTAATGTGCTTGGAAACCATGAGCCCAGCTGGATAACTTAATTATATTGCTCCATGTAGCTCTTCCACAACAATTATGGGACGATAATAATTGGGCAAAGATTTAATGCTCCATTTACATATTGGTGTCATTCAATGGTGAGGAAAAACTTTCAATGCTTGACTAGTCAAATGCCTGTTTAAGTGAATTATCTCCAGGACCAACAAGCCTGAATTAAAAGGTCTCATGTTCCGCGGAAAGGAAGCTCATATTCGGAACAATATGAAAAGTGATTAAACATTTCAGTGCAGAAAAAGACCATCAAGACCATTTAGAAAGAGGTCGCCTAGTCTCACATGCATCAAGCAAATCAAGTAAATTAACCCTGTAAAGCTTCACATTAAATCTTTTCCTATTGTTCCTATTATTCCTATTGTTTTCATACTTGCTGAAGGTAACCTGATCTCATGACTAAAATGTACCTGTGGGAACTTTTCGTGAGATGTGAAATACGTACCAATAAGTACATATCAAAGCAGTTTACAAAGGAAATGAACACTAGAAGCATTAAAACAGTGAGCACATGTAATCAGGTACACAGTTATGATTACAGCTCCATATATTTCGCTTTACGGATAGAACAAGCTTACTTGGTAGCTCAGCCGGCACGGAATTGGACTTAGGATGTGGAATCCTTGGGTACGAATCCTGTCAAAAACATGACTCATGATGAAAGAGCTATAGTGCCAGTCAACGGACATTTTAGGTCAGAACTGTAGCGACACGTACAAAAACAACGTCACATAAAACATACCATATGTACATTCGTTTGTTTTGGGGGGAAAAAAGAACACTATTTTAGCACCACTCAGTGGACATTTCACACTGAATGTGTCATGAACGTACATGGCGATATTTCGCACCTTGTGAAAAAGTAAATACTATAGGGAAAACAAAGCTTGTAGAAATTAAAAGTGTAAATATCAACGTTATAAAATTAAGTAAAACCTACTCAACTTTTCTAATCATGCACTAGGGCATGAATAATTAAAGTTATAATAAAGTATAATAAAGTTTCTGCTCTTTTCCAGCTATATTTACCCTGTTTTATGATTGTTTTATTGTTAGGTCTAGTAATTTGCAATTTGGTTACATCTGGAGTTAATTTTCTACTCAAAATGACACATTCATTTTCATTCACTGTGTATTGTGTACCAAGTATAAGTCTCTGTGCCGTTATACTAATTATGTAAATATGGTGAATATGGTAAATATGGTTTCTGAGTAACGTATATACTTTAAAACCATGGTTTAATTTAGTGCTATATTGAGTAAAATCAAAGAATTCCCGAGTAAGTTTTGACTAAGTTTATTCAAATTATTCAAACTTCTACTAGCCAAGCTGAAGTTACTTATTTTCTTTGTTAAATTTAATTAACTAGATTGTATTCAACAAAAACAGGTAAACTGTACAGAGCAGTAGCAGTAAAATATTTCACATAAAATATGTTTATAGTCCACAAGAAAAAAGAACAGCTGAATTTATAAAAATGACCCCGTTCAAAAGTTTATATCCCCTTGATTCTTAATACTGTGTTGTAACCTGAATTATGCACAGTTGTGTGTTTTTTTTTCAGTTATTCATGAGTCCCTTGTTTGTCCTAAACAGTTAAGCTGCCCGCTGTTCTTCAGAAAAAAATTTCAGGTCCCACAAATATTTTGATTTTCCAGCATTTTTGAATATTTGTACCCTTACCAACAATGAAATTCAAACTGAGGACAACTGAGGGACTCATATGCGACTATTACAGAAGGTTCAAACACTCACTGATGCTCCAGAAGAAAAAACAAGCATTAAAGGCGGGGGTGAAAACTTTTGAACAGAATGGAGATTTCAGATGTACATTTTTCTTATTTTGCCTAAATATAATATTTTTTTTCATTTAGTACTACCCTTTAGAGGCTACAGAAGATAGTTACATGTTTCCCAGAAGACAAAATTAGTTAAATTTACCCTGACCTTCAAATTCAAAAAGGTTTCACCCCCTGGCTTTTAAAGCATTGTGTTTCAAAATCGTTTTTTCTATAAATAATGTAAGAAATATCAAGATCATATTCAATCACACAACAGCAACAATATACAAGCTATTCTTGCTGTGACTTTATACAAATCTGCAAAGACGTCCTAGCAAAAATGTGTGTATGGCGAGACAGGCAGACATTTTGGAAATACAAAAATTCTTCTATTTCCTGAAAAGCATAAATGACCCACCAGGGGGCAGAAAAAAAAAAATGGCTTTTCAGGAAAGTATTGATCAGATGCCTTAGAAAGCTGATACATTTGGCTTTATATTATTATACATAGAACAGAATCCACTGCATACCATGAATCACACTATATGTCCATATCTCTCAAACCCAGTCCAGCCCTGTTTTCTACATAAATTAATAATCTTTCTAAACATCTGCCATCAGGATGAAAGCTTACTGTTTCCACATCTACAAGCTTCACTAAGTGCTTTACACACTGGGGAAACTTTCTGTTGACTTCAAATCTCACCAGCCGCTTGGAAATGAACATGTTAGAGTGCAATTTTGGAAAGCAGCTGCAAACCCTCGAGTGGATTTTTCCCCCTCTTCGTATGCATAGAGCCATCTCTTGTTCTTCAGACACTGAACAATACCAAGCGCGTAACTTTGGACGGCGGGCCTTATCTCTTTCACGTCAGAACTCCATTTCAGCTGAATATTCAGACCAACTCATCACCATTCAGCGCACTGAAATAATGGAAATGCTTAATTGCAAAGATGCCATCGGTTTAATTGAATTACCAGCCAACAAAGCAATAATACAATTCGTAATAGCGCACAAAGGACCGCTCTTCAGATAAGGAGTAACTTTGTGTGAGAGGAGAGGAGAAAGATGTCTGGGGCTTTTTTTTGGTTCATTTTGAGGGACATGGACGAGCATGTCAGCTTTACAAAGTCATTTGTACACAAGTCTTGTCTCGTCTTCTTTACATTTACGAAGCCTCGGTCAAGAGCCCTGGATCGTCCTTTATTGAGAGCCAAGTGAGGTGTATCCTATTCCAGCCAAATTAATGTCTATGAGGCTGTGCTGAGGCCTGTTCTGACTGACTGATCCTATATTACAGTATCAGGCCTGCTTTTCTTCCATGCTGTGTGTGCTTTATTTAGCCCTCGGAATCTGTCAAAGTATCTTTTTATGCCACAAAAAACACTTCTGCTGGGTTGAACTCTCTTAATATGACAAATAATTAGGAATTATTGTCATTGCAGTTATTCAGGTGGTTGGATACAAACAAACGAATTAATTCCCGTGTTTTCTAGTTATTGTATTTGCTGGGGGAAACAACAGTTGAGCCTCTTGATAGTGTAATCTAATTCTCTTAATATAATTTTAGACTAATTTAGAATGTCTCCTTCTCTAAACCCTCTGGATGTTGCTGTCCCCCTTTACATGGATTACATTAATAAGCATGTCTTTCTCGTTCTGTCACAGTTTGTCATTTAGAGAAAGGCCCCCAGAGCTCTGACACTCTGACTCACTCACTCAGCATTCGATGTGGAGGGAAACGCTTGTCATTTCAGTGCTGTGGCCTTGATTGCTGATTGGCTGTAGAGTTCTGACCAAGAATGCTGATTGGTTGCCTGCCACTTTTGACACTCGGCAAATAAAGAGAAAATAGAGTCATGTTTCTTTGGCTTAATATTGAAATTCAGCATTGCAGCACTGGTAATCTTGTCATCAGCTTTTTAAGAAATTGCTTGTGATTTCTCATTTGTAAGTCACTTTGGATAAAAGCATTCGCTAAATAAAATGTTGTCGTCTTTGAAAATAGTGTATGAATTATACAACTCAATTTTACTGAGGAACTGAGGTTCATTTCATACAACCCAAATTGTCTGCTACTGTCTAGAAAAAATAACCAGGCATCTATTAAGGGCCAAACCTACAGAAATTAAAATAAAAGTAATAATACAAATATGAATAAAGGAGTAAATGACTTAAAGAAAAAAAAACGTACAAAAAATAAATAAATAAAAAGAAAAAGTGTTTTGACATCAATTGTGATTAATCACATCCAAAATAAAAGTTTGCTTACATAATATGTGTGTGTACATGTATACATTTACGAAACATTTACATGTACAGTTGAAGTCAAAAGTTTACATACACCTTGCAGAATCTGTAAAATGTTAATTATTTTACTAAAAATAAGTGGGATCATACAAATGCATGTTGTTTTTTAATTAATACTGACCTGAGAAAGACATTTCACATGACAGACGTTTACATATAGTCCACAAGAGAAAATAATAGCTGAATTTATAAAAATGACCCTGTTCAAAAGTTTACATACACTTGATTCTTAATACTGTGTTGTTACCTGAATGATCCACAGCTGTGTGTGTTTTTTTTTTTCGTTTAGTGATAGTTCATGATTCCCTTGTTTGTCCTTAACAGTTAAACTGGCCGCTGTACTTCAGAAAAATCCATCAGGTCCCACATATTCTTTGGTTTTTCAGCATTTTTGTGTATTTGAACCCTTTCCAACAATGAATGTATGATTTTGAGATCCATCTATTCAAACTGAGGACAACTGAGGGACTCATATGCAACTACTAAAGAAGGTTCAGGGGTGCAAACTTTTGAATGGAATGAGAACATTTTTCTTATTTTGCCTAAATATGATATTTCATTTAGTACTGCCCCTCAGAAGCTACAGAGGATACTTACATGTTCCCCAGAAGTAAAAAAAAAGAAAAATTTACCCTGATCTTAAACTTGAAAAAGTTTGAAAGCTCTTAATGGATTGTTTTTCCTTCAGTGAGCGTTTGAACCATATATGAGTCCCTCAGCTGTCCTCATTGTGAAAAGATGGATCTCAAAATGGATCTGTCATTGCTGGAAAGGGTTCAAATACATAAAAGCCATAATTATGGTCAGACATTCTCAAAATCTTCATAAGTCACATCCTGTTTAAGAATATGAAACTCTAACATATTCATCTGAATCCTTGAAAATCTGAATATGTCAGAAATTGAATGTGTATGCCAACCAACGCCAATGGTGAAAAATGGCGCACTGTTTAATTTATTTAAAATCATTACAACAAATAAAACATTTATTATGGATTTATACAAGCAGAAGCGCCACTGGATGTAACACTGCAAAGTTTCTTTAGGGTCCCAAACAGTAAGGCTGATCGACTAGTCTGTTCACTTTTGTAATGGCTATGTATGACAAATGTAATTTTGCCCTGTAATTTAAGACCTGTTCTGTGTTCAGGTAACGGTAAATTGGAACATAATCAATACAGTGAAATAACAACAAAAGTGCATTTTAAATGCAGTTTCTCTGAAGATCCCTTCATGCTGAGCGAGTTGGTAAACAGCAAGCATACGTTTTATTTGAACGCTCATTGATTGGAACCTTCTGCCATTGCTCATTGTCTGAAATTCAACAAGGAGAATTGTCATTATCCGGCCTGTGAGAGCTCCCTGGAGAAGCAATCATGAAATTCACTATCGTACTAGTATTTGGAACAAGGAGCATTGTTTGTAAAATACTGCTTACCTGTTTGGGAAGTGACTGTAGGTACTGTTCGGTTCGAACATTTGCGGCTCGAGAAACCTGTAATGAAGACACTTGGGCATGCTGTGGGTCTCCATCTCTTCTGTCTGTAATTCTGGACTATGTTCAACCACCAAGCTTTAAGTTTTAAGGACTCAGACCTGTGCAGAGTCTGTAAGAAAGAACATGTTCCACCAAAGTTCATCCTGTTTTTTCATCCCTCACCACAACATCTCTCTCCCTGTGGAGTGTTTGTTTGTCATGGGATAAGGTTTTAGTAGCTCACTACTAAGCTGCACTACACTGCTTAGCTGAGCTTTAAGAGGGGTTAGAGATCATTAGCATCATGCTGTGGAGTCTGAAGTAATGCAGTACGTTATCATTCATCTTCAATGGCTGAAATGCGTATTGTGTTTCAAACGCACCTTTAATGAGAATAAACCCGCTCTGACTCTTGTGAATAAGCTCAGAGGAAGTCTGTGTGATCAGAGATACTGACTGGAACAACATAAAACTGGGTTGGAGTCTCTTCTTGCTTACGGCTAAGCAATCACAAAGCAAAGTGAGGTGCTTGTGGTTTGCGCTAGAGGCTTTTTCTTAACTTTTTTGTATTCAGGCTTTTTGAGTGATCCAAAAAAGTCAACAAAATAAACATGAAAACATACAACCAGACCTCCTCTGGTCGCATTGTAACACTGTGTTGTGAGTCCAATTCTGTATAACCCAAATAAATCATTTACTTACCCTCATGCTGTTCCAACCTGTGTGTTTGAAGGTTTTAAGTTGTCATTCACCCTTTAGGGAATTCATTAAGAGAAATAACTGTAAACAAATATTTATTTTGAATTAGACATGTTAATCAGTTCAGTCCACAAAACTTGTCGGAATTGGACTGATCAGGTTCTCGAGTTCAGGTTCTTACAAAAAAAGAAATCTATGAAAATACCAAAAGAAAATAAATAATAATAATAATAATAATAAGGTCAAGCAATTCTCATTCTCAATGCAACAACTGCAACCTGTTGTTTGTAAAACAGAAAACATTATTCTAGACAAGAACACAGCATAGTTTGATAAGGGTTGAGCCCCCAAAGGCTAAAATCCTAGAACTGCCTCTAGTAACACTGCAAAATAACAGCTAAAAACAGACACTCATTGAGTCAGAGTCAGTGGGGTTTTGTGTCCTTTGGCTTTTTTAATCTTGGAAGGTAGTAAACAGTGGGGAAGTGCTGCATGTGCATCGCTGGTACCAGAACACATTACTAAACGGGCCATTTGTTATTTTGTAGGAGGCACACTGTTACTTTCCAGCTCATGATTTTTTAGACATGCACATGCTTAACTATATAAAAAAAACTACATAGGGAACATTAAAAAAAAAAAAACAAAAAAAAAACTGATCAATAAAATGTATGTAATAAATGAAAAACAAAAGGTCTTAAGAAATAGGATATTTTCTGTCCTGTTTTGACCACCTTCATTAGAGCGCTCCATCTGAATAGGCATGACGAATTGTAAACTCAGAGGTAAATGCCCACTGCTATGATTGGCTAACAGTTGTGTATGTTTGATAGTCTACATTCTTCACAGACAGAAGCTGCTGTGATTTAGGTTAAAAACACAGAAATACTCAGCATATATCAAACGATCTGTAATAACAGACAAAGCAACAGTGACCACAGAATAAAAATAGTTATTCACACTTGTGTGGTGCAACATTACTGATGGATCCAATATAGTCAGCACTAGGGCTGTCACTAACATTATTTTGGTAATCGAGTAATCTGTTAATCATAATTATTTTTTTTTGTAGTAATAAAAATAGACCTAAGTGAACAATAGCCTTTAAAATGACTTAAAATACATATATAATAGCAATGATTCAATAATAATTAGTTCAGATAAACTATCAAAAGCAAGTAATCATATGATTTTATTGAATAAAACTGAAAATACATAATGTATTATAAACAATAGACCTAATGTAGTGTACATTATGCATTGTAACATGACTGCAGAGGGCGTCAGTGGACTTACAATAGTTTTTACACATTACTGTGCAATCTAATCCATGTTTAAAATTGACTCAACAACATTTAATTCAAATATCCACTTAATCTTTAATATTTGGCCTTTTCTTTATGATAGAAAAGCTACAGGCACTGTAATTTTGTTTTGAATATGTGGACATTAAAATATGTAAACTCAGAGTGAGGGTTTAAACTTTTACTTTGAAATTGCAATTAACAGTTAGCATATTGAGAAAGATATTGATGTATTCTCCTGTGTTTGCGTAGGTTTATAAATGATTTTCCTTACAAATCTGACAAAACTGTGCACATTCCCTGATGAATGTTATAATAAACCCAAACTCACAACATCATGCAGAGATGGAGTTTGAGATGCTCCACACATGTAAATAATGTAAAATGAAATTATGCTTTATTATGATTTTTCAATTAATAAATATGTGGAATGCGCCACTACCGGTATTTTGCCAATTACTCGACATGGGCAAAAGCAATGCAAAATGCATGTATTAAAAAAAAAAAAAAATCAGTGGGTGAATAGAATCGAGGAATCGTTGCAGCCCTAGCCAGCATAGCATCATCTTTTAGGCTCAGTCTTTCTGAAAATCATGCGTCGAATTGTGCTTTGTTTACTTCATTTTACTGCAGATTTGTTTTCAAACAAAGGACCAAAGTCTTACTATTAAAAATAAAGTAGGGCTGTCAAACGATTAATCGTGATTAATCACATACACAATAAAAGTTTGAGTTTGCCTAATATATGTGTGTGTACTGTGAGTAATTATTATGTATATATAAATACAAGCACATTCATGTATATATTTATGAAATATTTATCAAGTATATGTATTTATTATAATTTTTATAGAATATGTATTATGAATAAAAACATTTTGTACATAACATTTTTCTTAAATATATACATTAATTGGTGTGTATTTATATATACATAATAATTACACACAGTACACACACATATATTAGGTAAACTCAAACTTTTAATTTGTATGCGATTAATCGCGAATAATCGTTTGAATAATTGTTTCATCCACTCTTTCCTAATGTTGGGATCAGAAGGAAGGCAATGTAAAAAGTTTTTCCACAACTTGGCACTGCATTTATCGTTTGGTTTCTACGTAGATCTGTGTTCGCTTCTCTTGTTATTTACATGAAAGGCATAAATCAGTGGGCGGAGCTAAACAGGCAGTGATGTAGAAGCAGGCGTTGATCTTCTAGTGTTTAGCCACACTATTACATCATTAAGTGGCACATTCCACAACCTGTCGATTTGGCAGATTGGCTTCAATTTAAGCTGTTTTTAGACTAAAGAGAAAGTTCTGAGTTCTGAACCTTAGAGTATGTTTTTATAATACAATGACCTCTTACATGTCAAAAGATCAGTGGAATTTTGATTTCTCCATTCATGACCTCTTTAAAGAAAAATGAATAATTTTAAAATTAAATATTGCGACTGTTAAACAGAGTAAAATCCATGGGGAAGATATAATAGTATGGCTTGACTGCATGGCCTGCAGGACTGCAGGTTATGGACACAATGCTGTGTTGTCCTAAATGAGATGGAGAAAAATAAAAATTCATTGAGAAATCTTTACCTGGGGGTTTTCCTTTTAGGTTACAGAATGGAAAAGTCTCTGAAATACTGTAAAGGTGAGAAACAGAATCAGCAGTTCAGATGTACACCAGAGACACAGGGTCACCACAAGCTCTGTGTTCTTCATCTGTTCTTTTGCATTACATTCAGAGCATCACACACAAACACATAAACTCTCCCATTCTCTCTCTCACTTTCTCCCAAAAAGCCAGAAGCACACATTCGCACACACTGTAGAACATCGACGCACGCACTGTGATTAGTACAACCAGGCACGAGAGGAAGCCAAAAGAAAACCACTCACCGTCACCTTGGTGATTCTCCAGACGCCACAGGCACTGAGATTGCCTATCAATCACGGATAGTTTTCCCTTTCTGCTTCTATCCGCCTCTTCTCCTCTCCACCCCGATCCGCCCATCCGCTCAGGTCCGATGTACGGGTGGGGCGGGTGGAGACAGCAGAGACAAATAGGTCCGTATTTAGGGAAACAGAATATCAATAAACAGCAAGGGGAAACGCATCTACATCTCACCAAGAGAAGAGCCACAGGTCTTAAACAACAGTGCTGAAAAATGAGCCAGCCAGAGACCAAGAGAGCTATTAATCACATACTTGTCTGTCTGACACATACACATGCACACACACACACAAAGGTACCGCGGCGGATGCTTGCCTAGCCAATAAAGGAGGAACATAAAACGTGGCCCTTGTAAAGTCAATTTTCATAAACTACATCAAAGTGAGGTGAGGGTGACAAACACGAGGCGGATGGTTAGAAGAACATTTGTGTGTGTGAGGAGTGAGGGTCGAAGGGCTCACGCTGCGAAACACGGACGTTAAACAGAGATTAACAGTCACACATTCTTTAAGCGGCAGCGCTGACTGATTGGCGTAAAAAACACGGTTGAATCTGCATTGCTAATGTGTCGCGTGCTTATGTAACACGCCGTGGCGTTCGCGCTCTCTCATCCCCTGCGTCTCTCAGTGTGAAATCCGAGCAGGTACGCATTATAATGAGCGCCTTCTGTTTACTCACCTGTCAGAGGAGGCAACGCCACAGGGCCATTTGATCTTACGGAGTTTCCAGGGTTGATTTTTTTCATTGCTTTCACACACCCTTCCCCCCATCACAGCTTGTTTTTTTATATTTTGAGTGATGTTTCCGGTAACTTCAACGTTAAAGGGATGGTTTGCCCCCAAAATGAGAATTCTGTCATCATTTACTCACCCTCATGTCATTCAAAATCTTTATGATGTACTTTCGTTTCGTGTAAATATTTTCTGTAAAACATGAAACACTCAAAAATTTTGACTGTTTGACTTTGCCGGTTGCTTGCTTCCGTGCAATTATAATGAAAAGGACATGGTGATGCAGGGCTCTACAGTGCGACCATTTCATATTTAGGAGCACCAGTGCAACTGACCCGATCAGCATATGCGTGTTTGCACTGAGGGGAGCTTCAAAGTTTTCTTCGTGTTTTTGCAGCGTTGAGTAATGTATCACAGACATATCTCATGATACCTTTCATATACAAAGTTAAGAGAGTAAATAGAGAGTAAATTAATATACAAAGTTAAGAGAGTGTAAATAAGAGATTCATCGTGCAGTGTAGGGAGCTTTGTTTATTATAATGGAACTTTCTGAGACCGCAATTCCTTTGTAAATGTTATACTGATTTAATACAATAGTTCAATACACAAGAAGTTAATATTAAGTGACTTAAATTGTCTAACTAAAACAGTATTGCATGATTTTGCTCTATATCGTTCACAATAATAGTTTAAAAACAAAGTCACAGTTAAAGTGGTGCGCATCTCTATTTAAACACTGCGGTGTTTCGTTAATGAATGAATGTGCATTTTTAAACGAATCCAGTGAGTCAATAAATCAATTACACACTTATAAAGACAGTTACTTGCTTAATTCCTGAATGAATCAGCTGTTCGAATGAATCAAATGAATAAATGAACGAATGAATGAATCAGTGACTTGCCGCCACCTACTGGCAGTTTTAGTTTCATTTTTAAAGTATCTTTTCAGTTATTTAAATCATTTAATATTTCTGTTCAATTTTTATATTTAAAACATTAATCTCAACATGAATTTATGAATTTAATTGCACTCATGCCACCTCTGAGCCTCATTAAATGTCTGAAAATACAATTTTGAGTTCTTCTGTGCCATCTTTGCAGTACAAATAAATTTTAACCAGTTAATACTGTTATAACGTATTCTACTTTTTCTATTGCTTTAATTAAACATTTAAAAAGCTTATAAATATTTTTTCTGATTTGACATAAAATATTATATACTTTTAATAAAGTTAGGAAAATGCCATTGCAAAGGCAAAAACTAATTTCCCCTGTATATCAAAATATCATGAAATATATATGAAAATTTTCATGAAATATATATGAAATTTTTGACTGTGGTCCTTAAAAAATCAGGAGCACAAGTGCTCCTAAAAATAAAAGTAAGCGTAGAGCCCTATGATGGGGAAAAAACTATATGAGAGGAAAAGTTTTTAGCAAAACTTTTGCATTCTCTCAAGAAAAGTTGCTTTCTCCTAAAAAAGCTTTGGTGTTTTTATGCAATTACAATGAGTGGACACAAAATGAAGTACTCCCTAAAATTACAGGGGGAAAAAAAATCCCCAAAAATCTTTGCTTTTACTCACAAAAACACCGAAACCTAGTTTTCACCCAACCTCATATTATGTGTCCATCAACAATTTTGTGTTAACTTGGAAAAATTTGCACTCACCCAAGAAACATTTTGCAATCCATAAAAGAAACTTTGCATTCACTTGCAAAACTTTTGGAAGTGAATGCAAAACTGGTGATGGGAATAATATGAGGTGGGGGGGAAAAAATAGATTTCAGTGGTTTTGCGAGTGAATGTTCAATACTTTTGCAAGTCAAAGTAGGGCTGGACGATTACGAAAAGTAATCGAAATCGGAATTCAGAACGTCTAACCAGCATTACAAGTAACACATGTTATGTAGTCAGATTACTTTTTTTGAAGTAACTAGTAAAGTAACACATTACATTTTAATTAACAAGAAAATGTCTGAGTTACTTTTTCAAATAAGTAATGCCAGTTACTTTGTTTTACCATTGACTGATTGACAGCTCTTCTGTCCCCATGTTGAGGGAAATCGGGACTAAGTGCAGAGGCGAACTCAGAATACGCCACAAACCTGCAATAATTAAATATGTTAAATAGCACATATATCCTGTATGCATTTCATCGAATTGTGTTGTAACTAATGTTTTTGCTGCTGACCTTCGATGATCCAATTCAACCACACTAATAAGCAAAAATTACTTTAGACTAACATTAAACTAACATTTGTGCTTCATTTTTTTATTTATTTATTTTTTTTAACTGTCTTCTCTTGCATTCTACTGTACAGTTGTGAATTTACATTTCCTTCAGCCTGAGTTTTATTCATTTCACTTTTGGTGCGAAAAGGTTTTTACATTTGCCAAAAATAGAACTTTTTATATTAAAAACAAACAAGCAACCCAGCCAGCCCAGATGTAAAAGTAACATAATGCATTACTTTACATAAAAAGTAACTAAGTAATGTAATTAGGGCAGGGGTGCCCAACCCTGTTCCTGGAGATCGACTTTCCTGCAGAGTTTAGTTCCAACCCTAATCAAACACACCTGTCTGTAATTATCAAGTGCTCCTTGAGATCCTAATTAGCTGGTTCAGGTGTGTTTGGTCAGAGTTAAAGCTGAACTCTGCAGGAAAGTCGATCTCCAGGACCAGGGTTGAGCACCCCTGAATTAGGGAGTAGTGCTTCGTAATGCATTACTTTTAAAAGTTACTTTCCCCAACACTCCTGTTAATACTTTCCCAATAAAAACATACTACCGTATGTGTGGTCGGCGCTTTACGGACGCTCACGTCTTTTGCAGCTTCTCGCATGTGAGTGGCGACATTAAGAGGTCAAGTTAGAACAATTTAAACTTTTACAAGCAGCGCCGCTCATCAATGTCAGTTCTGAAACAGTGGACCAATCAGAAGACCACGGAGGTGGGGCAAGCACTGCAAGTTTTTGTTTACAGTAGCAGGTTTTGTATTTGATGGCAACATGGTGGAGTAGGCATTCGGCGCTATGCGCTGCGTCTCATGTTTTAGACGCAAAGGTTTGTTCTGTGTGAATAGCCAATAAAAACCTAGAGTAAATACTAGGGATGTAACAATATCAAAATCTCACGATACTATGATGTTGTGATACGGTATTTACGATATTTACTGTGATATTTTGAAAAAAAAGGCAATGAAGAATTGGAAAAAAATTTAAATTTTGTACATTTTAAAGTTAAATTATTCAATCTAATGCGCTTTGAGAGACAACAATCAAGAGATCCAACCCATGTTCTTAACTAAGAAAAAAGTCATGCATTGATTTGTAACCGGAATTTTAAAGGGGACTCAACCCTCTTTTTGGTTTGTGATTTACTATTTCAGTCTAAATTGCATCCACACTGGTGCTTTAGGAAGCCAAACAACTTAGAATATAATAATAATAATAATAATAACAATAGTAATAGCCATATACTGTAAGACAATTCCACTGCAAAATAAATAAAAATTAATATTTCATAGGTATATTATTTTTGCTTTACACTACAGCAGGAAAATTACAATACTTCTTTCCCAATTTCTACACTTGAAAGAAAAACTTTGAAGTTGGACTGCAGTAACGTTACCCATTTAAACCGCTAGCTGTCTGCAACCCATGCTGCACTTTTAAGCTTTAATTTTGATGGAAACGGCAGTAGAGCTTCTATTTTGAATGAAAACTCCAGCTTGAGTGAAAACAGGCTTACAAAAACACATCACTACAAATATAGTGACATGCCGTAATCATCTGCCGCGAAAATAAAGCATAACTGGTGACCGCTGCGTTCCCAAACGCACGCTAAACTCACGCAAGTCATAAGTCAGATTCACATCTACAAGCTTTTAATCAAGGTTAAACATTCAGTGAATTAAGATTTTGATTTTAGGTCATATCGTCCAGCCCAAAGTCAAAGTTTCTGTAAATGCACAACTCATTAAAATATAATTTTCCTCTTATATTGATCCTCCCTTCTTAAACTGATTTTGTTTTTCATTGATAATATTCCACTAAAGCAATTCATGAATAAATGAACTGGTGCATTGAAAAGATCTGATTCAATAGAATAAATTAAATAAAAATCCAACAACTACTTCTGTCATGAACTGTCATAAATAGGCCAAGGACAGGTTTTAAAGGAAAAACGCCTTAAATTTGGTCTATTTCTCACATTCTCTCGTGTTGAATGGGAATTGATTTTTCAGCTAGTTCTCACGTTAGCCAAAAACAGTGGATAATTTTTAGGCTCTATAGTCTTTTGTTTTAATTTGCACAGGAATATGACTGTTTCTTCATTACAGATGCAAGCAGTGGTCAAACACTATTTTTAAAACAACTTTTAGGCCAGTTGTTCTTTGTAAAGCCATAATTGAATAGAAGTAAATTACAACTCAACCCTGGTGGGAAAAAAGAGAAAATAACAAATATAACCCTTGGGAATACTCTCTGGGTGGCAGACGTTTACAATTTGGACAACAATAAAATCACCAGCTACTGCTTGTAAATGATCAAATTACCTCATGTAAAACCAAATAGTGCTTTACTGTAAAATAAACATATATTTGTGAGTGATTTTAACTGGGGAGACTCTCATAAATATGGAGGTGGAAAACCTGACTGCAGTGTACTGTACAGACATGTCTGTAGGACTTACTCCTCTGCTCTCTCTTTCTAATATGCTGTCTCAGCTAAATCTAGGAAGGATTTGGAATCTCTGACATTTCATGTGCGGTTCTGCTAATGGTTTAGCACAGCCAGCGTGATTGTAAGTCCTTAAGCTCTCAAAGGGGATGCCAGTCTTACATTATAGTATCTACAGACATGACTTTCAGGGTTTGATGGATTTTACTGACAAGTCGCCCTTCTTACAGACATCCGTTTAATGAGTTTCCAATGCATTGGAGATGCCACCAACTGAAGGCTAGCTATTAATGAGAAAGCAGGTTCTGTGATTTACATGCAGTGCACCCCAAAAAAAGTGTGGACGGTTAAGCCAGACTTACAGAAATGACTTTCACCACATTAGTTATGAAAATATCAAACCAAGAGGCATTTGCACACAATTTTTTAAAGAAGAAGTTCACTTCCAGAACAAAAATTTACAGATGATGTACTCACCCCCTTGTCATCCAAGATGTTCATGTCTTTTTTCTTCAGCCGTAAAGAAATTATGTTTTTTGAGGGAAACATTTCAGGATTTTTCTCCATATAATGGACTGCTATGGTGCCCCGATTTTGAACTTTCAAAATGCAGTTTGAATGCGGTTTCAAACGATCCCAAATGCAGTTGTAAAACGATCAGTTATTTTCATTAAAATAATACAACTTAAATACTTTTTAATCTCAAATGCTCGTCATGTCTTTCTCTCCCTGAACTCTGTGTATTCTGCCTCAAGACAGTTAGGGTATGTTGAAAAACTCTAATCGTATTTTCTCCCTCAACTTCAAAAATAATTTTAAAGTACCATCTTTGCAAAGTGAACATGCAAAGAAGATCAAACCCCCCTAATAAAAAAGGTAAATCAGTGATATAGGACGATTTTGAAGTTGAGGGAGAACATGAGATGGGAAATTTTTCGACATACCCTAACTGTCATGAACCGGAAAAAAACAGTTCAGGCAGAGTAAGACAAGACGAGTGTTTGAGATTAAAAAGTATATAACTTGTATTATTTTTATGAAAATAACCAATCGTTTCGCTAGATAAGACCCTTCTTCTTCAGCTGGGATCGCTTACAACCACATCTGGGATCGTTTGAAGCCACATTTAAACTGCATTTTGGAAGTTCAAAATCGGGGCACCATACCAGTCCATTATATGGAGAAAAATCCTGAAATGTTTCCCTCAAAAGACATAATTACTTTATGGCTGAATAAAGAAAGACATGAACATATTGAATGACAAGGGGTGAGTACATTATCTGTCAATTTTTGTTCTGGAAGTGGACTTCTCCTTTAAAGCTATTTTCAGATTATTTTTAACCAACCTGTCCCAAAATCATTTTTATTGGATGCATAAAATCAGTTCTCCTATCTATGGACATGATCCACTAACATTTGACAACCGGAAGGTGTTCAAATACATTTCTTAATGTCTTAATGTTACATAAAATATCTATAATTCTATAACTTAAACCTATTTCATCAAATATTTTGCTAGTTAAGCATGCTATTAAAGAAAACTGCCAAATTGGTTTGATATTTTGACCTTCATGCACTTTAAAGGCGATTTAAGTGCCCAAAATAAAGTCTACTGTTGCATCAAATGTTCAACAATGAAGAAGTTCAAGGGCACAGTCACTGTTTTTTGGAAAATAAAACATCATTGTCAGAGCCTGTTTATGAATATGCAGACGCCCGGTAAACTCATGCAAAGAATAAACAATGATCCTCCAGCAACGCTGCTTCTGATCCCTGTGGGACTTTCTTGAGGAATGCATGCCCTTTAAAATGAGGTCAACTGAATGCTGCTTTAGCTGTCTATATTTAATGTATTGTTCATAAGTAAGTTCTCTAAGGCAACAGTGTAACCTTGAAACAAATGCTTTATCAAATGGAAAAGTGTTGCACCGTGCAGCAAGTGATGTTAAGACATGAGAAGAGCTAAAACAGCTCCATCAGCTCATGATAAAGCCTTTGGAAAGATGTCTTATTAACCAAATCAACAAAAACCGTAGGCAACAACCAAACGCCATTACTCTGAGCCGCAGCGCACGGCACTTTAACAAATGAGTAGTCTGTTGTTTGTCATTAATATTGAAACTTTGAGGATCGTTTGTAAAGTCAAGCTCCCTTAGAACAGCCAATGTCCTTAGCAGCAGATCAGAGCAAGCTTTGCTGCTATCCTGTGGAAATTACCAAAAAACTTAGCGTCTACTTTGGTCAAATATGTGCCATTTCTCATCATGCCTGACACTGCGAACAGGAACTCATCTAGTTCATTTAATGTCACTTCCTTCGAGGTGCTACCTTTTGGAGAAAATTATGAAATATGTGCTTAAATATGGTCCATTATTTTCAAAGATCTCTCCATTTTACACTCCAGTTCCTTCTGTAGAACTCATTAATACTGTAATAGGGTGGTGAGTTCAGTTAATACCCTAAACCGGCTCGTTAGAGTTACTTCATTATAATGATATGAATTTAAATTAATGATCTCAGCTCGGCATTATCTGTAAAGCTTGTCAGAAGTCCATGTTCCAGATGAACAGGATATCAGACAAAGTGTTAATCATCTGCAAAAGCTCATCACCACAAAACTAGCTGCTGCGCATTTAGCATCGTAACATTCAAAGAAATTGTTTTGTTCTTGAAAGTGATGACGGATCATTCAAGGACAACATAAATGTGATGTGCCACACTTTCATTAATACTCCGTTCATTGTTTTTAATCTAATAGCAAACATGCGTATAAACTTAATTAGAAAAGAACATGCTATGAATTAATTATTGTGAATCTATTGTGAGTCTTAGTTTTGTCTTGTGTTGTGAATACACAGAGAGTGACTTTTTCTTACTGCAGACGTCTGACGGTAACTTTGATATCTAAATACCTCGACCCGTCCAAAGATGACATGCAAAAGGCAGGGGATGTGTTACGATGAGTGTTGTGTTCTCTGGAGACAAGGAAATCCCAATGCAACCACAGTTACAAGTCATCCTCTAAGACCTGCGTGAGAGAAGGAGAAATAAACTGTCAGCCTAAATAAATAAAATACCAGAAAATTATGAAATAAATATAATGGTATTTTCCCATCCAAAATGCCATTACTGAGACACTACAAACACAAGAAAAATGTGAAAAAAACACCTGGAATATTGCAACCTAGGCTCTTTCGAAAAATGTGGCCCAAATTGTAAACACGGGGCAAATGATCAATAAATAAAGACTTTTTTTCATAAGGTTTCTTTCACAGTATTACACTTTTTTTCAGTGCATTATTTGTAAACTAATACATTTTGATGTCTGCATGACATAAGCAGCTCCATATGGCTTTTAAGGCACTGTAAACTTGCTCATTAGCTCACCCGGTATAGCATCGCAGAAACCTCCAGAAAATGTTGGAATAGCTGCAGCCTTCCTATGAAAAACAGATAAAAACAAATGTAAAGCACCCTGATGAAGACACTCTGAAATAATTTATTTGATAATACTGACAGATTGATGATAAAAACCTGTGCTGGGTAAAATCTGCTCATTCTCAGTGACATTATCTTTCTCACTATGTCTAGATGATTAGCTAATTGCTATTTAGTCACCTAATTAGGTTCCTCATCAATCAAATTTCATACTAATTACGTACAGTAGGTCTACAGCTCTGCTGAAGATGTTGGAGCTTTGAAAATTTCACTCCTTTTATACCGCAATGATAAACATAATCTCAGCGGAATAATTAACCTTTATCTACAATAATCCAAGCTGATTTACACCAACAAAGACATACAAATGATTCAACAAGTAAAGGCTGATTAAAGAGGTGACTAAATACAGTTAGTCTCAATGAAGGTTGTGAGTCATAAAATAATTCTTTTGCAGAATCCTGTAAAGACAACCAGAAGACTTTATTTAAAAATATTATGAAGACATTTCATCCATTATGCATATCAATCACTACTGGTGTTAAGGTGATACGACCAGCTTCAATGTACCAAAAATAAAAGTGTAATCAAGAAGGGAAAAAGACTGAATAAATGTGCACTTTGATAATGTTTGTTTCGGTTACGTTTCGCTGTAGGTTTGTACTGACACCCAGTGGCACGGAATAAGACTTATGCAAAAACAAGCATTTTTAGTTAATATATTTGCATAAATGCACTAGCCATGACCCATGAATGTTCATATTCCAGTCTTCCAAGCTTTATAATGGCAGTGAATGGGTGTTGAGATTTTGGAGTCTAATAAAGTGCATCCATCCATCTTAGAAAGTACTCCACCTAATAAAGGTCTTCTGAAGCAAATCGATGTGTTTGTGTAAAAAAAAAAGTCCATATTTAAAACTTTTTAAACTGTAATCTCTAGCTTCTGCTAGAGTGGCGTTCCAGTGGTTGATATAGATGTACACCTTAAAAAAAATCTGTAAAATTTATCAGAATTTTACTGTAAAAAATATGGTTGCAACATTTTATGTTTTACGGTTTTAACTCTAATTTAATTAACTGATATAATGTTAATATACCAACCTATTGAAGTATTGGTATAAAGTATAAATCTGTTTTGTACCCTTGTTATAAAGTGATAACCACCAAAAGCAGGTGGTGATGAGAAAGTCACATGATGAAGTCACAAAAACTAAACATCATCATGGTAACTCAACTGAAATTGAAATAATGCAATGAACAATAACAATAGATGTAAAATACAACCCTAATGTACAAAACTGATAAGAAAAAACTAAGAAGAAACAGTTATTTCAATAAAAAAGCCCATCAAATTAAAAAAAAAAAATGTAACACAGGGAATTATAGGAATGTCAATTTACAGTTATTCACTGTAAATTTTATATTCTTTTCACTTCCGAAAATGGTATACTACCTTAAAACTACATGCAATGTACATTTTCACTGTATACAGTAGGGGAACTTACCATTATCATTTAACAGGTTTTTACTGTAGCATTTTTACCGTTAAATTCACCACTATTTTTTACAGTGTAGGCATATCGTAAGCTCCGGTAAGAAGTGATGAACACGGAAGCGCAGTGGAGAGAGCAAAACAAAACATGGTCACAAATTAGAAGGACAAAAAAAAAAAAAAAAATCCAAGAGGAGACTGGTTTTCATTTGCTATAAACAAAACAAGTTTCTTGCGAGACTAGCATATGCTATGCCTGCGTCATATGTCATCTGCTGGAACGCATGGATATTTTTCTAACACAAACGCATCGATTCACTTCAGAAGGCCTTTATTAACCCCCCAGAGCTGTATGGAGCACTTTTATGATGGGTGGATACACTTTATTGGACTTCAAAATCTCAACACCCATTCACTGCCATTACAAAGCTTGGAAGAGCCAGGACATTTTTTAATATATCTCCTAATGTATTCATCTGAAAGAAGAAAGTCATATACACCTAGGATAGCTTGAGGGTGAGTAAATCATGGGGTAGTTTTCATTTTTGGGTAAACTATCCCTTTAATGACCATAAAAACACCAATAACCACTGAAATGCAAAAAATGGCATATGGTATGGGAAACCTTACCACCATTATAGATGTCTCAACATTCAGGTACAGTATGTGGATTAACATTTTCAACCTTCCCTTTAAAACACGTTCCACAGTCGAAGCAACACTCGTCTCCAGACTACGTTTCTTACTCCGTAACCCATATGTGACAACTCTCTGTCTCATGTGATTGGTTGGGCATCCTTCTCACTGGTAGATGAGCGAATAAATCTGCTTCCGCCCCACTCCTTTATGGAGATGGAGTGTCCTTGGTTAGAGTTTGCGGCCCATCTTTTATCTTTTACACAGGGTTATTTGTTAAAGACTATGCCCTCACCTCACTTCCATCTCTCTGGATGTCTTACAGGACCAGAGGCAGATTTTCTATTAGACACAGCATGAATTATGAAATGCAGGCAGTCAGGAGGTGATAGACAGTGAGTCATAATGCATGTACAACACTGGTGGGGTCGCTGTAGCTGTTTTATTACGTCAAATGTGGCTGAAGGCAACCCCAGTACATTGACAGAGAATATGCCTCATGAAATAAGCACATCAGATCGCACGCACCATGACCCTAATTCACACAAACTAGTGGATGTACTCTGAAAATATAATTTTGCAGAGAGTATAATCATTTTCCCACTCTCTCTCCAGTTAATTGCCAGTTATGTGATATGAGTTTTCTTGTAAGTTGCTGTGGCATGAAAATGTTATCAAAAATGAGAAAATGCTAAAACACTTAAAATCCCAGACTTAAAAGTATTTGAGGAATACACTTTAATTCAATATTTTTAACTTTCTGAAGGGATATATAAATGGCAAAATTTCTTGTGGAGACAAAATATTGTACATATTACCAGTTAACAGAAACATGCTGTCTGCCTAGTGGACTGTAGTAAAGCAACAAGCCACTTGAAGTGCCGTCCTTCAGGTATCTTAAAATACAACATAATGCATAACTTCAGATGGTTTTTATACAAAATCATAATAAATATAATAATTAAATACCAAAAATGGTCCCCCTTGGTAAAAATCACATTCTGGGCCCCCTCACCCTTGCCAGGCCCTTAGAATCATCCTAACCTTCCTCCCCCATTACAGCGCCCTCTCGGTTCTGTATAATTATTGATAAATAAGCAAAATAGAAGCTGCTGTTCTTCAGAAAAGTCATTTAGGTCCCACAAATTCTGTGGTTTTTCAGCATTTTTGTGTATTTGAACCCTTTCCAACAAAGACTGTATGATTTTGAGATCCATATTTCGACACTGAGGACAACTGAGGGACTCATATGCAAGAAGGTTCAAACACTCACTGATGCTCCAGAAGGAAAAAAAATGCATTAAGAGCCAGAATGTTTTTGAACAGAATGAAAATATGTACTTTTTTCTTATTTTGCCTAAATATCATTTGTTTCCATTTAGTACTGCCCTTCAGAAGCTACAGAAGATGTTTACATACATGTTTACATACATGTTTCCCAGAAGACAAAATAAGTTAAATTTACCCTGATCATCAAATTCAAAAAGTTTTCACCCCCCGGCTCTTAATGCATTGTGTTTCCTTCTGGAGCATGTTCAGTGAACCTTCTGTAACAGTTGCATATGAGTCCCTCAGTTGTCCTCAGTGTGAAAAGATGGATCTCAGAATAATACAGTCATTGTTGGAAAGGGTTCAAAAACACAAATGCTGAAAAACCACAGAATTTGTGGGACTTGAAGGACTTTTCTGAAGAACATCAGGCAGTTTAACTGTTCAGAACAAACAAGGGACTTATGAACAACTTTCACTAAAGAAAAAACAAAAAACAAAAAAACAGAAGAATCAAGTGTATGTAAACTTTTGAACAGGGTCATTTTTATAAATTCAGCTATTATTTTCTCTTGTGGACTATATGTAAACGTCTTTTATGTGAAATATCTTGTTCAGGTCAATACTAAAGAAAAAAAATAACATGCATTTTCTATGATCCCTCTTAGTTTGGAAAAATAATTAACATTTTGCAGATTCTGCAAGGTGTGTGTAAACTTTTTACATCAACTGTATATTGATACCAATATCATATTGACCTTGACAGTACCTGCTATCAGATCAAAATGAAAACAAGTGCTCTCACCCATCTCTACAGTGAAATCCCAAGAGATTGCAAGTCAAAGTCTTCAAGTCTGTAGCGCAGGCATACAATTCCTCTCCTGGGATCTTCTGCCGCTCTCCATACTGTCAAAGTCCCACTCTCTTCGGCAGAGACAAATGGACAGGCCCTGCTCTGCATCAGTCGCTAAAAGTGCAGCATCTCCAGAGTACAATTGAGTCTTTTCCTTGAAACCTCAAGGAAAGGCAGTTAACTGCACTTGAAACAATGAAGACAAGACCAACGCAATTTCTGACATAAATTGGGCTGCTCATTTTTCACACACTGCACTTTTATTCCCTGCTTGTACTTTTATCCACACAGTTACTCTGTAATAGACTCAAGATCACCTTCAACATTTTAAAACGATGCCTAATTTTTCTATATTGTATTCGCTGTGAGGGTTACAGTTTTTTAGCTTGTGTCATTGGGTAAGTGACCAATATAAAAATTCTGTCCTTGTGGAGCTAAAAGAATCATTTTATTCAATTAAAACCTGTTAATTAATTTTTAAATGCATTTAGTTATGTAACTGATTAAAGTACTAGATGAGTTTCGTAACAATTTCAGCCTCAAACATAAATGTTTTTTTTTTCTTTTGCTACTGAAGCTGCTGTTACCTCATTAAAGAGCAGTTGTCCGAAATCCCCATGTCATGTTCTAGAAAGGTCACGGTAACTTTAGCACAAACACGCACCACTGACAAGACCTGAGTGGGAAAAAAAACAGTGTGAAAGTCAGAGAAACAAAGAAAAGTGAACAGCACTGACAGAGAGAATGAGGAATGAGACTTTTGAACTTAGGGTCTTTGGTTCTCTGTGGCTCTCCCTTGTTCTCTGTTTTCTCTCTCTGTCTCTCTGGAGTATTGACCTAAAGAGGCGAGCTATTCCATTGGACGCAGAGAGAAGCGCATTACTCACTGCTGTGCATCTTCACGCAAAGAATCATCACTTCACACTCCTGCCTCCCAATTAGCAGCAGAGATATAGGTCAATAGATGCCTGCGTGCCATTAGAGAAAAATGAACACAGAACAAGCAGCTTCTGGGAAGAGATGCACAGATGCTCTTTCAGAAAGAATACAATAAAATCAGACCTGAATGGCATATCAAAAATATCAATTAAAAAGAGATCTTATTTTCATGTTTGTATTCTTCCTCTTGTATAATCACAGGGCATGCAGGCCTAACTCTGTCTGCTGGGTCATTCCATTCAATCCTTCTGAACTATGTAACTGCTTAAAAATAAACACGCTTGTCTTGGATTTTCTATAAAAGGAACTCTATAAAAAATAAAAATGGGCAAAACGTCAGTACCTGGCTTTTGTTGCTATGTAGGGTGTTTTTTTTTTTACAGAAGACACAATAGAAAGTGATATTGAGGACACAGGAACAAAACTATAAGCTGACTACCAATTGAAATAATATTTCCAAGGGTAAAAAAAATAAAAAAAATGGCAGAAAAAAGGCAACACAAACAAATAGTCAGTTTAAGAAGTTGGTTCATATTACCCTGGCAACATTTGCTCAAGCTATATTTCATTAATTGAATCAATTGAATGAAATGATCTTACTATATTTCACACATTTACTTTATTGTGACAATATTAAAACAAAAAAATACACTGTAAAAATGACTGGTAAAATAGCGAAATAATGGTAAAAGACTGTGAAAATGCTACACTAAAATCTGTTAAATAATTAACAGTAGGTTCCCCTAATATATACGGTGAAAAGCTGTACTGGACATTGCATGTAATTTTACAGTAGTATACCATTTTCGGATGTGAAAAAGACCTAAAACCTAAAACGCTGCTACCATATTTTTTACAGTAAAATTCTGGCAGCCACATCTGCCTTTTTTTTGTAAGAAAATTTCAAAAATTTTTAGCTAAATATTTTAAGACATACAGTACAGAAAACTAGTCAAAGAATACAAATAAAAAGTAATATACAGCACAATAAACCAAATGTACATTTATTAATCTTCAACAGCATTTTTTTTATATTTTAGATCTATTTCTTGCACACTTTCTTAAAAGGGAGACATTTATGAATTTCACTTAAAAAAACGGCTATTTCAAGGCAAATTTTAGCACATAAAAATATTAAATTAACTACAAAAAATTGCTGTTGATACTGAAAAACACAAATACTTTTTCATTTGATGCACTGTAAAAATTATCTGAACATTTTACACTAAAATACTGGCAGCAGAGTTACTGCAATTTTTACAGCAGCAATTTAATTTACAGCATTCTACTGTATTTCTTCATTACAGCAAATATTTGTATTTTTTAACATTGCTGTATTTTTTTTTTTTACAGTAAACTACTTTAATTTGTGTATGCTATATTGCTGTGTGAACAGTAATGACTGGCAATTTAAACTATTCATTAACTGAATACGCTTTAAACAATATTTAACTGCATAAAGTGTTGTATACTGTAAAACTTAGTTCACCTACTATTTCACAAAAACAAAAACAAAAATAAAAATTATTTGACATTTTAATCTTGAAAAACAGGTCAAAATTTATTCAATATATAAATCTCAAATTTGCATGAAAGAAATGTCATAAAACTGTATTTAGTATTATTTCGTATTCCAAAATACATTGGACATGAAATTAAATATTACTTTCTTAACATAAACATAATATTAATATAAACATTAATGCTTTTAATGCACCTTATGCATTTAAAGTGACTTTAACTGAGGAAAAAAGCTCTATTTAGGGCCAAATATTAGCCATAAAAATATAAAATGAATTGCAAGAAAGCGATTGCATTACATATGTGAGTTTATATAATTTGCTGCAGCAGTCTGATCATGACATTGAATCTGAAGTAAAACAACTACACAAATAGTCATTTTTGGTGCATAATCTATTGCAGACTCATAAACATTACTTTAAATCAAGTGGGGTAATTGGTCAGAGCACCCTAAAATACTAAATATAGCTACAGTATGTATCAAATGTAGTGCAGTATTTAACAGTTAAAAAACAGAGAGTAGTTTACTATGAAATAATTATTTCCTGGTAGTGTAAATGAAATAGTACAGAATTGACAGTACTCCATATTCCCACTTCAAGCACTGGTCAGTATAATGGGAACATGAACATGTACTTCATAGTAAAATCTAGAGATCCTGCTGGAGTTTTTAGACTTGCACTGTGTGTCGCCTTCAGCCTTGCAAACCGCCTAGATTGAGATGGGATTTACAAAAGCTCAAGGTAAATGTCCTGCGGTCTAATCTGGGATACTTTTCCCTAGCCTGTGTAAAATCTGTCCAGGGGGCAAATGGATCCGTACCAAGGGGCCAAAGCCAAGCTCCCGATCCAGACAAATCTCGCACTTACCTCATTATTGTTTGCAGTTCGCTCGCTGGCACCATTAAAACAGAAGGATACAAATCCTGGTTCGGGAGAGACGGAGCGAGAGAGAGAACCCACAGAGACGGGTAGCAATATAACTCTGACAGCAAGGCTGAAATGATAAAGTGCTCACGGAGATAAAAAGATGGAGGGAAGAGAGGAAAAAGTCAGAAAGGGAGACGAGAGAAAGAAAGAAAATGAGAAAGACAGAGAATCTCTTCATTACTGTCACTAGCTGATCAAGGTGGGAGTTGTAACTCAGGCCCATTACTTCCACATGCCGTGACAGCCGTCGCTGGGGAGAGCCCAAAGGCCATGACTTCGCTCTAAAGACTGGAGAGGCATAAAGATGAGAGGACGGTTAGAGAGCAGGGTCAGCATGCGTGCTAAAGGAGGCGTGTAGTCATGTGCATTATGGCCCCGCTGTATTTTAAAAGTCAAGTGATGGGGTCAGAAGCATAAACACACGTTTGGAAAAAAAAAGCCTGTTCGCGCACAGTCCACGGTGACTGCACAACATTAAAATATAGTACTCAAGAACTGTTTTTTCAGCTATTCACACTAATCCAACAATACTTAAACTAGTAAATATACTGAATATACAGTGGTGTAATCAAACATTTTTTAACTCTCAAAATTGTAAATTCTATGTCAGTGTATAACAGGAGTGGGTCTAATTTGTTTTCATTTTGGTTAGTGACTTTGTAATAATCTACAGTATTAAAAATAACAATAAGCAACAGTTTTTAAGCATTTACTAATAAAATATTTCAGGAAAAATTAAATTGCTCTAAAGTAACATACTGTAAAAAAAAAAACTTTAATTTTATGGTATTTTCAATACAGTTTTTATATGTAAAACTTTCCTTCGATCAAATAATCCTGGAAAATTTTTTATCACATTTTCTAGAGGAAAAATAATAATAATAGAAGTCTCTTCTGCTCATCAAGGCTCCATTTATTTGATCAAAATTTCAGAAAAAAAAGTAATATTGCAAAATGTTATTACAATATAACATAATGGTTTTTACTTTAATATACTTTCAAATATAATTTATTCCTGTGATGCAAAGCTGAATTCATAATAAATCATTCTAATGCTAATTTATTATTAGAATTATCAATGTTGGAAACAGTTGTGCAGCCAAATATTTTTTGGAACCTGTGATTATTTTTTCAGGATTCTTTGATAATTAACAAGTTAAAAAGAACAGCTTTTTTTCAAAATACAAATCTTTTCTAACAATCTATACATTTCTTTCAAAAAAAAAGAAAGAATAAAAATGTACTGACCCCAAAATTTTTAAAAGTAGTGTATATTGTTAGAAAACCTTTCCATTTTAAATAAATTCTGTTTTTTTTTTAACCTTTTATTGATCAAAGAATCCTGAAAAAATATCACAGGTTCCAAAAAAAATAAAAAAATAAAATAAAATAAAATAAATTAGCCAGCACAATTTTTTTTTAACATTGACAACAGATCAGCATATTAGAATGATTCCTGAAGGATCATGTGACACTGAAGACAGGAGTAATGATGCTGAAAATTTAGCTTTGTATCACAGGAATAAAGTACAATTTAAAATGTATTCACATAGAAAATTGAAATAATATTTCACAATCTTTCCAACATTGATAATAATAAGAAATGTTTCTTGGACCTTATTGTAAAGTGCTTCCACTTATTTCACTGACCTAGAAGCAGTGGTAGCGCTAGTTTAACATGACTTATAAAAATACCTGCAAAGGTAAACAGAGACATTTAAATTGATATAGTAACACAAACACATGAACAGTCATAAATCAAAGATGATTTGTGACCAGTATTCGCCTGTAATCACCCCACAGTTTGCCTGTAAATGCCCCACGAAACTGCACATAGCTGTGTTTACAACTTTCTGACAGAAAATCAATTTCAGATCACTGATTAAAGGTTGGATAAATGAAAAACAATCACGCCACCAGTGCAATTTTTACCACTAGTAATATTACTTTGTTCTTATTCTTGCCCAGAGCAACCGTCATTTCCTCTATGACTTGTGGTTTATCCAATTGAAGATATTCAAAGCAACCTTGAGTGATTGTGCAATATGTTGCGTGGAGCGGTGCGAGCGTATGTGTGCTCTCTCTTTCTCTCTCTCTGCTGAATCAGAGATGTAATTAAGATTGGCATTAGCTTGGCTGGATAGAGGCGTGCCACTGCCAAGAGCATCACCGCATGGAGAGCAGGCCTTCTTTAATTAGGACAAGCCTCTGTGATGTAGCACCTTCTGTGTTTATGTGTGTGTGCGTGTTGGTTCACAGAATAATGGTGCAGTGCTTTCTATGAGGGTCTGTTTGTGTGTAGACTCCTTTGCTCACTCCACCTGATCCAAAATGACAAAAGCACCGGGCGGTTTCTTAATTAACACTGTGACCTTTTTGCATGCTTTTATTTAGCCTTGGTGATTAATATACAGACAGAGAAAGAGAGGGAGAGCGAGGGATGGATTAAGGCCTGATTTAAAAGAGGAAGAAAATAATTAGGTGTAACTGTGAGAGGGTGAAAAACATGAATCTCATTGCGTTCGGAGAAAAACACGCAACAGCAGGTTCGCACACTTCCTCCCTGTGTACCTTGAGGAAACCAAGTTTCAAGCTCTTGTCAATTTCCACTTTCATTATGGTAATCCAGATAAGAGAGGATATCACGAATATATCAACGGAGTTTAAGAACTTTAATTAGTCTTAGTAATTAGCACTGGTTTATAAGGTCTGTGACATCAGCGATATCAAATTAAATATAAAAATACACTGTTAGTTTAGATGCAAAAAGTCTTTTGGTTTATTGCCAACACACATGTAGGGATATGCAAACTTTCTTGGAAAAGAAGAAAAAAAAATCCACTAAGTTTGATACTGTCTTAGCCAATGCAATGACATTCATATGTCTTTAAGTCCGGCTTAAGGGTGCAAAGAATTTTTGGGGCTGCTCTGGGGTAGCTCAGAATAACAGAGCAATTTAAATGAATGACTTTGTTTAGTTCCCGTACCTTTAACGTGAGTGTTTCAGCTGTCTCCTTTCAGAATTTACACTCTCAGAAATACTTTCAGAGGGAGACGGCTGGAAGCCGCTTGGTATTTGCCACACATACATAGACCCACACAAATGCAAATTTGCCTCCGTATAGACCGCAGCAATTAAACAGTGTAGGTCACAGTTAATCTGTTGGTTGCAGTTTCCTGTGTTCACATTCACAGATTCCTTTAATTATCAGCCATTTTTTCATTATTTGCTTCTAGAGAGAAAACAGGAAAAATGGAGATGATGGTTCCTTTGAGACTGTGAGGAAGGGAAAAGAGAGAATGAAACAGAATGAAGAAAGAAGGAGAGAGAGGCGGATGTCGCAGACAGAGTCTATTCCTCTTGGCAGCAGTCAAAACACTTTGTTTACTCCCCGTTGCAGAGAGATGACGGTGCGCACATGCCCGGAGCGCTCTCACTCAGACCTTCTGCACTTAACAGTATTTCTGCTTACTCACGGATTTGTTTTTCTTTTTTTGCATACAAATGCCCAGAGGAAGTCAGTGCCTAGGGGTGGGTGATAAGACCAAAATTTGATATCACGCTATAAGTCAATTTATTTCACCATAACGATATATATCACAATACAGTTATTTTTGCTTTCAATAAGGTCTTAAATTTTTGATACCATAAATGTTGATTTTTGTTAAATAGCAAATGCATTTGTGCCCATTTGTGCGCCCGTGGGCACGCTGGTCTGAAAACGAGGAGTGTTCAGGCGCATTGTTGGCGCGTTGCTATTTTGAGGCAACTGAAATAGGCTGCGCCATTGACCAACTAAAACCTGGTCTAAAGTCAATGGCGCAATATTTTTCTTGTTATTTAAAGAGCGCGTTAGTAATATGCGCCTATAAGCAGGTGCACAATACACATACACTCTGCTTATTACACACATCAGCACACAAACATGCCAAATATTCAAAATGAAAGTATTACAGTGTAAAAGATTATTTATTGTCCACAAAAATATAAAAAAGGCCTACATGTCATAATGGCGCAAGCTCAACTGTCTCTTAAAGGGAATGGAAGATGAGACTCATTAAGAGAATAGGGACAACCCTTTTAGACCATGCACCGGGTGCGCCGACCGTTTTTCACATCCTTAAAATAGTAAAAGTGGATTCAGACACGCTCCAAGTGCACCTGCGCTGTGCGTTTAGAGCATGCGCTTAGATCGCTAAAATAGGGCCCATTGTGTTTACGAGTTTCCTTGCAAAGACGGAAATTTAGACACATACAACCCTGCTGAAAAAAAACAGTTAAAACCAGCTTAAGCTGGTTGGCTGATTTTAGCTGGTCTTAGCTGGTCAGCAGGTGGGTTTTAGAGGTGTTTTGGCCATGTCCTTCGCTGGTCAGGCTGGAAGACCAGCTGGAACAACCAGCTAAAACCAGCTCGACCAGCCTAGTCAGGCTGGGAGACCAGCTAAAAACCAGCAACTTCCATCTTAAACCAGCTAAGACCAGCCTAAGCTGGTTTCAGCTGTTTTTTCAGCAGGGAAGTGTGTGTATTTAACCGTTCAAGTGGCAAACTGTTTAATACTCCCGTCTTCAAGTGCTCCTCTGTCAGCACTCAGAAACAGTCTCTCAGACAGCATGTGCATATAGCGAAATGAGTTCTCTTTCTCTGTTGATTGCATTTCAACAGCTTAAAATCACTTGTTTTTAAACCGCGATGCTTAAAAAGTATGCTATTTTTCTTGTTATTTCCCTACAGCGGCTAATGAACTGGAAGTATTGGCCATAAGTTTACTTCTGCATTGGATATGCAATAAGGTGGATAGTGTAAAATCTGTACCGGTTAACAAATTTCTACTGGTAAATCGTGTCTACCCGTATGTAATCCACCCCTATAACTGTGCCCAAATCACCATGACCAGGAAATATGTCCTAGGTGCAGGGTTGCAATGATCATTATCATTAGGGGCAAAATATTGTTATTGGAGTCACTTTAACAGTGTTAAAGCAGCCCAATTCCATGGGAAAACCACAAACGTCCTCATGCAGAATATGACAGAAAGGAAAGACCCTCTCAGTATCCTGGTTTGGGTTACTATTGGAAAAAGGTTTGAAAATGATTAAATCATTAGATGGTGGCATTTAGTTGCTATAAACCTCTGTGTTACATAACAAAATTACTAAAATCAAAATAAGTAAATAAATAAATAAGCAAGAAAACTCATTTAAACTATTAATAAAAACTACAAAAGTACATAATACTAAATTAGCTCAGATTTATACCTGATTCTTGTCTTGTCTCGTAAATCACAAATGAGATAATGTAGTTGTTCTCAATTCCAGTCCTACTGGAATATATTTTATAATGTAATTTTTGTGGTGAAAAAGCTAAATTACTCTATCCCTCAGTGTCACATAGTCCTTCAGAAATCATTTTGATATGCTTTCATTTTAATTCTTAATATCAGTGAAATAGAAAATTTGCATTATTATTTTACTGTAATTTTTGATCAATTTAATGCATAAAAAATATAAATGGCAGTTAATTATTTTGAAAAGTTATTTTCACATGGTGATGTGTCCATATTTCTCTCCCAATACAGACCATTTCACTGGAGAAAGCAATGCCCCAAACCCTATTTTGTTTCTTAAACACACAGATTTTCACTTAGATGTTAATTGATGGACTGGAGTCGAGTGGATTACTTGTGGACTATTGTGATGTTTTTATCAGCTGTTTGGACTCTCATTCTGATGGCACCCATTCACTGAAGAGAATCCACTGGTTAGCAAGAGCCGTAATGCTAAATTTCTCCAAATCTTATCAGATGAAGAAACAAACTCACCTACATCTTTAATGGCCTGAGAGTAAATTTTCAGCATTACTGTATTCCTTCAAGTCTCCTGAACTACCCAGATAGCACACATACGTCTGTTAAAGACCACTTAATCTGGAAAGCATCTGCTGTATACAAACATCTGACAGATATCTGTAAGATGTCAGTTTTACATACATTCTAAATCATAAACATCTTAAAGACATCTAATAGACGTCTATTTGATATCTGATAGAAAACGTCCTATAGATATAGTACAGATGAGCAAACACTAAAAAAAAAAAAGGTCTTCCAGATGTAAATGCAGACGTCTTCATGATGTATGTATGCTATCAGGGTAAGAACAAGCAATACATGAGAAATATTTTCTTCTAGGTTTGTTCAAATCAGCGAGGATTAAACATGCCTACAGTATTAGCTTAACACAAAGGAGATCTCCACTGGAATAGTATAGTATTGATTATTATATTCATACAATGTCTGTCCAATTACTATTCAGTCATGTTTGAAAGAATACAATTGTATTCTATTGAATTGGCTTTTAAAGAATGAGGTTTGATTCACAGTGCTTGGTCTTTCTAAGATTTTTTTTTTTAAGGTGACAGCCCCTGAAATCCAGCAGTGAGTCTGTCATTTAAAGTCTGATTTAGCTTTCACCCTGCAGACATTGCCAAGTTCCTGACAACCTGTGGACGGCTGTGTGTGCGTGTTATCCACTTGTGAATCTCCCACGGAGAGATGTAGCATTCAGATGTGTGCATCCTTTTTGGTGCTATCAGTGCTGGTGGACAGAAAGTCCGATCTGCTTTTATTAACCAGCCTGGTAGAAGAACACACTCGTATACGCCGTTATCACACTTTCAGGATCCCGAACACACTCGCTCTTGTAACCTCACCTGTCTCTGACATGCTTCGTCAAACACATTCATCTCTTTTTCTCATTAACGTGACACTGTTCTGTTCTCTTTCATTGTGCGAGGAAGAGGATTCTGGGATAGACTATAACAGTGTCTCATTTGCAGGATCACATCAGGTGATGAGTTTGCTCTGATATTACTCGCTTCTCAAAACCCTTTAATAGCTGAACAACTATATTACTGCAGGTTCGGGCTCGTTCATTTCGCAGGAAGCACAAAATGAAGAAAAAAAGTGGAGTGAATGTGTAAAAGGAGATTGAAAGTGAACTTAGGGTAGCAATAGACCGAATAGAGTCTTTATCTTGATCTGTGTACTCAAATAAAACTCAGATTGAACTGTCAACATCCTGTTTACAAAGACATTAGGCCAACTAAGTGCTCCTCGCTCTGTCCATTTTCTAAATGGGTCTTCAGAAATGAGCCTTTTCTTTGAATTTTATTCTCTGTGCCTTTTTCTTCCCACAATCCTCCACTTCCACTGCTGTCTCAATGCAGTGTCTTTGTGCTTATTTACGTAGCAAATTGACTGTGTATCTTACAGTCAATTCATCAAATTCTCCATTATTTCTTGAAAAAAGTCCTTGTCAGTATGTTACACAAGCCGAACAGCTTTATCTCCTTCTTGTTTTCTTTCCTTTTCTTCCATCTATTTGAAGTATTTTCTAACTGTTTCAAAAACATCTATTTTTGTGTTTCATGCACTGTAAACCCAAACGTTCAAAATACTTAAATAAAGTACAGTAAACTTAATTTTCAAAAAAAGTTCTAACTTAGATATTTTGAGTTCCTGTGACTTTTTTTAGTTTTTGAGTAAATAAAACTTATTTGTTTTAATTAATCTGAACTACTTGTTGATGAATGAGGCACCACTTAAATGTATAATTTTACTCGACTTATTTTTTTTAATTGTTTCAACATTAGTGCGAGCCACTGAATTGACTTTTGAGTTTATCAGGATTGATTGAATATATTACTCGACGAAGTTTCAAAGCAGTAGGTGGCGGTAACGAGAAGGCGCCGGCGGGAATCCCGCCTGGTGAAGGCGCCGGCGGGAATCGACTCTGAGGAAGATGCTGACTGAATCTGCAGCAAGTTGGATTTGTGCTCTTAACTTTTCGACGATAATCATCACGGGTCTCAAAGTAAGTGGTTAACATGTATTTTTAAATGTGTTTTAAGAGGGCTTTTGAAAAAATGTGGCAGCTTGTAGTCTTTTTGTGGAGTAATTGTAGACTTGCCATGGTATACTGTAAACACGGTTATATTCGGTGCAAGGAGGAATACTGCTATGAAACTGTATGCCGTTTTAAAGGGGAAATATGAATTAAACTTACATGACAGCGGTTGTACATCTATTAATGTGCTAACGAATTAACTTAAATACCATGTAGTCGCCTGAAGGTCGTGTTATAAGTGTATGAGAGCGCAAATATGAGCGACCAGTGAACGGTCTTTAGTTGAAAGAGCCATTTGAGGCGAAGCTGCTAGAAAAGAAACGTTTCATATAAAGTTACTCAAATGACGTTAAACGACGTCCATTGTAGTTTAGTCCAGTTAATGTATAATGTCTTTTTGTCTCGTGTTAACCAGAACAGAAGCGTATAACTTAGCAGCAGCTTCTCCTTTATTTACTCTGTCATTTAGAAGGCGGGAGTTCCATTACTAGAGCGTTGCCGTTTTACTGTACTGTACTGCATTACTGTACATTCATAGTAACAGGAGTGACACGTAAAAGTGGCACATACATTTGTAAATTCAATTGAAAATGGTCTGTTTTGATGTTTGAAACTGCAAATAGGTATTTCTTTGTTTAATTAATTTATTATTCTATATATTGCATGCTGGTTTATAGTGCAGATATAGTTTTACCCTAGATTGCCTGTAGTAGCTATTGAAGTCTCTCACATTTAAAAAAAAAAAAAAGTGCCATGTTGTAAAATTAGGATGGATATTTCCGTATGATTTAGCAGCAGGTCTACATAGTAATGAACTCTACTGTAAATATGAGGAATTTAGATTGAAAGTTTGATGGAGGATTAAACTTTGACATTTTCTTTTCTTTCAGGTTAGGCACCAGCATGATTTGGCAGTGTAAGTTGTGTTTAGTCTTATTTACTTCCTGTCTTTTACAAACATTTTAAACAGTTATTTTTAAAACTCTTTGACACTAGTAGTGTTTTCACTGTATTTTTGAGCACATAAATGCAGCCTTGGTGAGCTGAAGAGTCTTCATTGTGAGCATTTACAAATTGTAATGTTTACAAACTAGACAAGTACTGTATGTCATTATGTGAGTAATGTAGTAAATAATGTTTAGTTTCTTACACAGACCAATTGTTTTGTTTCAGAAGACCTCACTACATCGCCAAGCACCAGTGGACCACCAAGGGTGTTAGTGACCAAGGGATCATGGGTCTTTAGTGTTCTACTAAAGAAAGTAAGTTTCTAACTTTTATTTAAGGAACTAAGCTTTTTTTAGGCTTTGAGTTTGTCTTATTGGTTTCTGGATGTTTAAGTTGAATGTACAATGATTAGAGGTGCTCCGATCAGGATTTTTGAGGCCGATCACCGATTGCCGATCACAGGAAGCTGTATCTGCCGATCCGATCACCGATACCGATCTTTTTAAAGCCTCCTATTAATCATGTAAAATTATTTATAGAGATACTCCAATCAGGATTTTTAGACACTTATTCAGGGCCTGGTGTTTTTGTTTTGTTTTGTTTTGTTTTTCTTATTTAGCGCCCAAACTCTGGAACAATCTATCTAACACTGTTCGGGAGGCAGACACACTCTGTCAGTTTAAATCTAGATTAAAGACCCATCTCTTTAACCTGGCTTACACATAATGCATTAACACATTTCTATAATTCAAATCTATTAAAGGATTGTTAGGCTGCATTAATTAGGTCAACCGGAGTTGGGAACACTTCCCATAACACCTGATGTACTCGTTGCATCATAAGAAGAATGGCATCTACGCTAATTAGTCTGTTTCTGTTTCTACGCTAATATTTCTTTCTACTTCTTATTCCGAGGTCACCGTAGCCACCAGATCCAGTCTGTACCCAGCCCAGATGGTGGATCAGCATCTTGAGACGACCTGTACAGCCCTAAATGTCAGCGGGGACCACGTCAACTTGATGAGCCCCAGAGGTGGATCATCAGTGAGGAACTTGTCACCTAGACGGCTTTTGGACCCACATAAAAAGTACTTTGCAATCTGACTTTGCTGCAACATGGAACTTTTGAATTATTGACACACTATTGTCCTATTTAAAACTGTAAAGTTGCTTTGACACAACCTGTTTTGTTAAAAAGCGCTGTATAAATAAACGTGATATATTAGACTTGATATTGGTTAGTTGGTTATTCATTTCTGTTTCTCTCTCTCATTTATTCAGGAGGAGTCTGATGAACCAGAGCTTGAAGATGTTCCGCGGATAGTTTGCCAGATCTCTTCCTCCAGCATGCTATTATTACGGCTTCAAGTGAGGGTGCTTTTGTTTGAACCCCTGTAGAACCGGGCCTGGGCTTGGCTAAATGCTCCAAACTGCAACACAGCTGACATCAGGCATTCTCATCTTCTGAGTGACACTTGTCTGCACAATTACTGTCTGTTCTAATTTTTTGGCATTATATATGCACACAGCCTTATCACTAATAGCAGTTACTGAATGTAAACCTGTAAAAAGAAATAATTTTGTAAAATGTTTACATTTTGTACTTTTATTGTTGCTGCTGTCTTACATTTACTTACTTCTTGTTAGTGATGAGGCTGGGCAATTAAGGGCAAAAAAGCTTTTGTTTTAAAAGGTTAAAAAAGACTTATTTCATTTATCGCAGTGTATCAAAGTACATCTACATTTGATATTTGTTAATGAAATGCTTTTGCATTTTAAGGTTGTAAAAATTTTGTGGTATTGTGGAAAATGTTTTTTTTTTATTATTTAATTCTACAGTGTGTAGAAATTCATTTTCCACAATAAACAATATATTGTTGTATTTTAAATATTCACTTTCACTGTGTTAAATGGAAGAGGTTAAGAAAATTCTGTTCAATAAAAGTCATTACTTAAGTTTTTTGAGTTACATGTACTCAATGTTTTTAAGGCAATCGGTTGCCACAAAATTAAGTTTTGAGCTACATGATTTTGAGTATTGTGTAATTAAAGTATTTGAGTTAACTGCTACTAAGTAATATTGAGTTAAGTAATACTCATATTTTTTGAGTTTACATAACTTTTATAAGTATTGTTAACTTAATACAATGGCACAAATTATTAAAAACTCATAATAATAAGTCATAATAACTTAAAATATTTGAGTAGAACCAATGAAAAAAATTAAGTAAACTATAATCAAAAACTACAAGTAGTATGTAATAGAAATTTTTAACTTCTGATAACTTATTATTTTAAGTTTATTAACTCAAAAAAATCGATTGCCTTAATTTTTTTGAGTTCTGTTAACACTGTTTACAGTGTGGAGGTAAGAAAAAAGTTCCAAAGTTTGGAATGGCAATCAAGTCTTATTTTTTGTTGAATTATCCCTTTTAATAAATTAATGGGAAAAACGTGTGGAATTCAAGGGATAGTTCATCCAAAAATTTAAATACTTTTTACTCATTTACCCAAAATTTACATATAATTTACTCACCCTCTTTCTTCAGTCGTAAAGAAATTATGTTTTTTGAGGAAAACATTTCAGGATTGAAAAACGATCCTGTGAAACGATTAGTTATTTTCTAGAAAGAATTACAGTTTGTACACTTTTTAACCATAAATGCTGGTCTAGCTCTGCGATGCACATGCGTACTCTGTGCAGTCCGGTTCAAGCTAGTTAGGGTATGTTGAAAAATTTCCATCTCATTTTCTCCTCAAATGCCTCCTCCTACTTAGACGCAATGCTCACGAGGGTTGCCAGATTGAGGACTCACAACAGGAACGAGCACAATTCACAATGGAAGGCAATGAGCCTTATGCTGTAAGTTTATGAGTGTATTTATTCACGTTTCAATATGCCTTTGGTCATTTTTTTTTAGATGGATGCTGACGCTTTTTAGGTCAGGTAGAATCTGCGATCTCTAAGCCAGTTAGTTTGCTGGCTTCTTTGACTTCAATGTGCTGTGTTTTCCACCATCTGGCAACCCGGGTTGTCGAAATACTATTGATTAAACTGACATTCCGACACAGATTGCACATATTCAAAGTAGAATAGCTGACTGTAGCATTGTTTTTCCAAAAAAAAACAAGTATGTAAACTTAACATATTTCCTAAATACCTGTGAATGCATTATGGTGTTTTTATGCTTTGGTATAGTCCATAAATTACATACAGCACAATTAAGTCATAAACAATATGTCTCATTTAAAGCCATGATACTGACCAAACTTTGGAAAGGTTACATTGAAAATCTTCCACTTTGCTATAGCTCTTGAAATTTTGCAGGTAAGGGCAAGATAAAAAAAAAAAAGACTACAAAATAAAAAAAAGACAAATTAAATGTCAATCTGTTCCTCACGCACACACAAAGCTTCTGTATGATTTAAAGTTGCAGAAGCTATGGGAGAAATAACTATTTAAAATAAATTATTCCTGTGATCAAAGCTAAATTTTCAGCATTATTACTCCAGTCTTCAGTATCACATGATCCTTCAGAAATCAAAAAAAAAACTTTTTGAGTTGACTGAACTTAAAATTTTTAAGGCAGCCAGGTAACAAATTATTTTAAATTGACTCAACAGATTATAATTATATTATATAAATTAATATTTTTATTTAGCTAAGATGTTTTAAATTAATCAAAAGTGATGGTGAAGACATTTATAATGTTACAAAAATTCTATTTCAGATAAATGCTGTTCTTCTGAACTTTCTATTCATCAAAGAAACCTGAAAAAAAATTCTACTCAGCTGCTTTCAACATAATAATAATAATAATAATAATACTAAATGTATTTGAGCAGCAAATCAGAATATTACAATTATTTCAACAAACAGTTCAACTAATTTTTGCTCTACTTTGGATCAAATAAATGCAGGTTTGGTGACCAGAAGAGACTTCTTAAAAAACAAACAAACAAACAAACATTACAAATCTTACTGTTTAAAAACCTTTGACTGGTATGTATGTATAGGATGTTGACTAGATTTTTTTGAGATGTGGGCATTGTAGTAAAAACCAGAGTTAAAGTTGATTAAATTACTGGAGAATCTGGTATATGTCACCACAGAAAAGTATGTTTTATGACATTTTAATTATAAATTTATGAGGTACGCAAAGTGCACAGATGAATTTTTCACAAGAAAATCAATAATATGCATTTCAACAACCTGAATTTTATTTCATCCTTACTTTGAGGCGCTGTATGTATTTGGTACACCATTTATGGAGCTTTTTGTCTTGACGGTCACAATTGTTAATACTTCAACTTCCTTCAATGAATATTGACAGAAATGTCACTTGAGTTTTCTTTTAAAAGAAAAGCAAAGGAAGGAAGGTGAATGAGTTAGATGAAATTTAAATTTGTACATGTATGTATTTCACTCTGTGTATTTGCGTGTGGCTCAAGTGACCTTTCCTCATATCACAACTCTGACTTTATTATTATACATCTACTCCAACAAAATAATCTAAAAAAAAAAACGTGAAAATATTATAATCATCACCACTGGCCCTGACCTTCAGCTATGTTACAAGCACATACCTGCAACAACAATTTCCCCAGCCTCCCTGCTAACTTAAAGCTTCTCCTCTCTATCTTTAGCTCACATTTCTCACTCGCCAGCTCAAATCACTCTGGGATCAGGAGCCAAAAGAGAAACATTTTTTTCTAGTTATTAAACCCCTACAGCACTAGACATGTCTCCCTGCGTGGATGCAGCTCCGCTCACATCCGTGTAATGAGCAGTGATGTTCTGGACCATGTTATACATTGTATGTTTGACCCTGATTACGCTGAGCCGGGCCCGTCGGGCGGTCAACCCTTTTCCCAGCATCCTCTACCCCGGCCACATCAATTTAATGCCTTGTCCTTCCCCTACAATGAAATATAAATGACACACTTGAAAATGCAAAAGGAACCAATTCCACCAGGCTGGACGTGTGTGCTTGCGCCACCGATTTCAGTTTGCTTTTCATCTGAGACCAGATTAGACACTTGACCCAGACTCACCCGACAAGATTAAGTTACTCCTGTCGGACTGCAGGCCCTCAGGTGAAGGCACAGAGAGAGAGAGAAAATGTGCGAAGAGATGGAAACCATGTGACAGTGTGTGAAAGGGACTGTGAGTGTGTGAGCGAGAGAAAATGATGAGAAGACACAAGTGGTGAGTTTGCTTACAGGTGAGGTACGTGTTATTCAACTAGCCCTCAAAAAACAAAGAAAAAAGAAAATGTACACTGTAAAAGTCACATCTGCACTTGCAGTCACTGACCTAGACTGAAGAACTGGCTCAAACTATCTTTCCAGCCACATAATGTTGGCATTTGAATGTTTTTAATATAATGTATAAAACAAGTACAAAGATAAAGCTTTGTATCTACACATTTTTTTGGTAGCTGTAAAATAAATTACATAAAGCACTTATAAATAAATTTAAGTGCATTTAATTTTAAGTGAAGTAGTGAATATGAAGTTTCTTATACATATCTTATAAGTTTCTTATTTTGAAAATAAAGTCGAAATTATGAGAATAAATCAAAATGTTTTGAGAATTTAAATTAAAGTTGTAATATTTTGAGAGTATAACCTATATTGCACATGTAAATGGCCTGGATTGAGAGCACCGGGAGAAGTTGCCAGGCCGTCGGAATTTATTTGAATATTGTTGCGTCCGAGTGGCCGCATCATCTTACTGGGATGAGGAAGAGTCAGTTTTAATAATATTTCATGTTTTCGATTGCATTCGTTATGCGGCAGCCCCCCAATAGCAATAAGCTTTGTGCTTTGTTGCTTTTAATATAACACAGCTCAGCTTTCACATACTGTCAATTTTATTACGAAATATAAATTATAAATGTGTTTATTTAAAGTTTGTAGCAAGATATAAAAGTGAAGGAACATCAGAAGGCATGAAAAAACAGCATAGTCTAATTTAATGAAATAAATGTCTCATTACTGTAATTGGAAAGATTTACGTGCCTCTTAAACTGAAGCGAACACAGCAGTCTGTTATGCCCCATTAAAGAGCGTGAAAAACATTACTGTAAGACACATCGTTTGTATTTTGCAATAAAACTGACAGAATTTGAATGCTGAATCTGACCATTTGAATCTGACTTTACTCTCAACATATTTTGACTTTATTTTCGAAATATTTCGATTTTACTGTAATTTCGACTTTATTCTCAAAATATTTGAACTTTATTCTGAAAACATTTTGATTTTATTTTCATAATTTTGACTTTATTCTCACATAGTATTGCCTTTATTCTAGTCATTTTGACTTTATTCTCTAAATATTTCGACTTTATTCTCATAATTTCGACTTTATTATCAAAATATTTCGACTTTAAGCAAAAAAAAATATTTTGACTTTATTTTCAAAGTATCTTCACTTTAATCTAGTCATTTAGACTTTATTCTCAAAATATTTTGACTTCATTCTCGTGGTATTTCGATTTTATTCTCGAAACATTTCGACTTTATTCTAGTAGTATTTCGACTTTATTCTAGTCATTTAGACTTTATTCTTGAAATATGACGACTTCAGTCTCGTAACAGGGCACTAAAATGCGTAATATTTAATATTTGTATTATATATATATTGTATAATATTTTAGTATACCAGTTTTAACACAACAACAATCATATTTAATATAATAATGCACAATATTTATTATATCACATTTTATTATATATTTATTTTAATGCTATAATTTTTGTTAAATAGATTAGATAGATATATCAATATAATATATATCTTTTTATTAATAAAGAAATTAATATTTTTATTCAGCAAAGACACTGAATAGTAAAGAAGTATAATGTTATAAGACTTTTATTTTAAAAAACGCTGCTTTTTAACTTTAATTATCAAAGAATCCTGCAAAAACTTACTTTCATTTGTATTTTTACACAAGTTATTAGCAGCACAACTGTTTTCAACACTGATAAAAAGAAATGTTTCTTGAGCACTAAATTAGAATGATTTCTGTCGGCACCAGTAGCTTCGCGGTTAGTGCAACGACATACAGTGCAATTACGCTCACGGGGACCCGAGTTCGAATCCCGGCTCGTGGTCCTTTGCTGATCTCACTCCCCTCTCTCTTCACCCAATGCTTTCCTGTCTGATCTACACTGTCCTGTCCAAATAAAGGCATAAAAAAGCCCCCAACAAAAAAATATATATATATATATATATATATATGTAAAAAAAAAAAAAATAGAATGATTTTGAAGGATCATGTGACACTGAAGACCTAGTTGTTTCTAATCTAGTTAACAAATATCATGTTTTAAAGTATTTAAATAAATTAATGAATATATGACCAACATCGCACAAGTAGCAGTACGATATGGCGTCATAAATTTACATAAAATATAACGTGATGATATTTTGCCCTCAGCCAAAATTATTTGCTCTAGAACAAGTAACTGATTAAGACCAAAAACCCGTTAGATTTACCCAAAATCAGTTATATCTCATGTTCAACCACTATAGAGACATCAGAACCAGAGTCAACTTAAAATAATTTGTAACCTGGCTGCCTTAAAATTTTATGTTCAGTCAACTTGAAGTGACAACTTAGTATATTTGAGTTGAATCAACTTAAAATTTTAAGGCAGCTGGGTTACTTACCCATCTGTTAAGTTTAGCAAACACAAATATCTAAGTTGTTACTTAGTACAACTTAACATTTCAAGTTGACTAAACTTATTTCAGTTAACTGAACTTAAAATTTTAAGGCAGCAGGGTAACAAATTATTTTAAGCTGACTCAACAAATTGTGTTTTTTATTTTTTACAGTGTTGACACTCGCTGTGAGAAATACTGCAAGTGATACAAAAGATGAAACGGCTGGAGTTCCGATATCACTAGAATATTGCACTCCTCTCATAATATAATAACAATCCAGTCCAAACTAGTGAATGAATAACTGCTCTAAACTGAGTTGACACAAATTGAACTGCACCAAAGCCACATCATTTAAGGTCTCTCTTATGACTTGGGAGATGACCAATCACGGTTCAGAATTTAGAGTCGTTTGGGGACACGGCAGACCACCTATCTTGATGGGTTGGTTAAGAACAGCTGGCTCTCAAAGACTCATTCAAGGTTCGGTCTCCCTCAACACTTCTGAGCATCATCTTAGGGACCATCACCTTTCAGTAAGCTCCACTTGAGAGGGCACCATTTTGTGAGTGCCCTTTTCCATCGTGTGAGTGAAGCTTGTTCTCTGTAATTAAATCGGCTCGGGGTTCTGTGTCTGAGTCCATACCGCTCTATTCAGAGTTCTGCCCTGGGGCTCCAACACTCAAATTAACCTTTAACTATTATAATCACCTTGGAGACTCTCTCTTTCTTCCTCTCTCAGTCTGAACGGAGCTATTGAAGCAGCTCAATGCAGTTAAACTGAACACAGTGCCAACAAGTGACACGAGATGGAGGTTTTCCTTCAACCCTTCACTAAATGACGTAAGACGGTGCAAGAAATGACTTTCCTCTAGTGCTTTTGCATAAATGTAATTGAGCACTCAAAATAAATTGCTACAAAATGTGTTTATACCAGAATAGGATACCAAATAGTGATTTTTGCATTAAAATGTAGGCATGTATATCCACACAGACACTTTACAAAAAAATTGTAAATTTGAAATTGTAAATAAAAGAGATTTTTGAAGTTGGTTTTACAAGAAAATACTATTTCAGTCTTTTTACTTAAGTAGTCTTTCTACAAAATGTCAAGTACTTTGCAATTAATAAATTCTCTGCAATTATTTGTGAACTTTACACTTAATTTCTCAGTGAAATTTGTTTCTACAACATGTAATTTTTGTATTGCATAAAATATTGTATATATCTGTATAAATATTGTATATATTTATAGATACATAGACAGATATAGAGATATATTAATTAATAATTAATTAAATTAATAACAATGATTTTGTTTTTATTATTTTATATATTATTTCTTTTAAATTTAAAAAATGCTAACATTACAATGAATGTCTAATAAAAATATTCAATTTTAATTAATAGCAAATACAAATGCAAATTATTTTATTGTATTAGAATAAATATATAGTTAGTTAGGGTTAAGTACAATGTTTTTTAAATTAATTTAATTAAGCACTTAATATTTTTATTCTGCAAAGATGCGATTAAATTGATTGAAAGTGACAGTATTCATACATTTATATTACATTTATAATGTTACAAAAGATTTCTAGTGATTTAAAATAAATATACTATAAATAAATGAATAACTAAATTAATTTCTCTTTTTAACAGATTTTGTTTTTATTATTTTATATATTATATTTATTTTACATTTTTAAAAAATGCTAACATTACGATGAATGTATAAAAAAATTACATTTTAAATAATAGCAATATTGTGTGTGTGTTGCATATTTTATTGTATTAGAGTAAATATATAGTAATTATTTAATAATTCATTTAATTAAGCGCTTAATATTTTTATTCTGCAAGGATGCATTAAATTGATTGAAAGTGACAGTATACATTTATATTACATTTATAATGTTACAAAACATTTTTAGTGATTGAAAATAAATATATATTTAAAATAAAAAAATGTAAAAAATAAACTTTATATTAATTATTAGTAATTATTAATTATATATATTTCAGTTTATCTATCTATCTATCTATATACTTTGTTACTTATCGGTAAGTATAATTTTTAAATTAATTTAAATAAGCATTTAATATTTTTATTCTGCAAAGATGCATTTTATATATATATATATATATATATATATATATATTTGTCTGGTGAGTTACTTAGGGGTAAGTATTTTTTTTTATTAATTTAATTAAGCATTTAATATTTTTATTCTGCAAAAATGCATTAAATTGATCAAAAGTGATTTATACATTTATACATTTACACTACATTTGTAGTGGTACAAAAGAATTCTATTTCAAATAAATGCTGTTCTTTTGAACTTTCTAATCAGAATCCTGCAAATATCCACTTTTAGCTGTTTGTTTCATTGCAGAAAAAAATAACAGAAAATCATAAAGAAGAATGTTTAGTCTTGAGACACGTTCTCATTTTTCACAGTGCTTGAACAAATCTTCTGTAGCTCCTTCCTCAGTCTCATCTATAGAAATTGACAAATGGAATAAACAGAGAGCACCCTTGAGAGCTAACGTAATACATCCAAACTCTCAGAGGCTTTGGCAGCGGTCATTGCATGACGATTCAGTACAAAACTTTGACCCCACCAGCTTTAAGTAACAAGATTGCGAGGAGAGTGAAAGATGAGCCGAAATGACACATTCACCCTTGAATACAAACAACAGCAGGTGAAAGTCCAGATGCAGTGGAGAAGAGATACTATACAGCACGCAACAGCCTGCATGGCATAGAGGTCCCGGCTATCCAGAAGTAAACATTTCTCTGCTGCATATCGTAAGACAGGCTGAAATTGATGTCAGGTCTCCTGGCACCGCTGAACCAACGAAGCAGGATGGAATTTTTCATGGTAAGAAGAAATAAACACATCAGCACGTTGTCTTTGGTGACCTCCACAGAAGTGGCACAATCATAAGCACAATGGTATGAATTTTGAAGGCATCTTATTAGGTTGAAAAAGTGGGGTCTGTAATGTTAAAAAGTGCAATTTGCTGATGAACTCAATATAATTTAAGGTGAAACAAAAGAGAATTATTCAAAAAGATGAAACAACTTCAAGGTGTTATCATTCAAATTGAATTCAAATGAATGACAAGTAACATAATTTGATAAGATCTTAAGGATAATTCCATTAAAACATACCTCATCTACTGGGCTATAGCAATTGTTCACCTTTTTTCTTATTTAAGTCATCTTTTCCAATATTTCCAAGCAGAGATTAAAATTAATATTTAATCTCAATCATCAAAATGAAAAGCATATGGGAGTAAGAACCTGTCAGTATATGCAATCACTAGCAGAGATGATAAAAACGAACGTTTGTTTATGTGAGCAATAATACCATGCAATAATACCATACCAACCATGCAATATGGCTGTTTATCAGCACGACTGTGATTTGGCTATAGGTAATCACAGCATGCCGATATACAGCCATATCGCACGGCTACGAGTGTGATATTGCATTTATACAACAGTTTGATGGCACAAGTGTGTAAATACATAAGAAACAATGGAGTGTCTTTAAAAACCCTGTTCTGTGCAAACTATTTCCTTCTGCCATGGATTCAAATTTCAGTTTGACAGTTTAACAGCTGAGCCCAAGCTTCTGTTACTGATTTGAAAACATCATATTAGAACTAGTAACGAAGAAACATTGAGTTGCTTCATTGAAAGCTCATTGTATTACTGTATTAAAAGCTCACTGTACTGTGTAGAGTATTATGAGAAAAAGACTGGCTGAGCAGGTGTGATTACCTGCATCTGATACAGCATTGATTCTTCAGCTCAGTCTCATATTCACTATAAAACATTAGTTTCAATGTCCACTGAGGAAAGCGGTATCTTTGTCATACTATCATTTCATCTGTTAAGGGTGATTTCTGACACCAGCGCTGCTCAGTGCATTGTTGGCTGCGTCTTACAAGGTGTTGTTGAAATTAAAAAGAACTTTTACAACCCTGTTTCAGTCTCTTTCAGTTTAAAAGTCTTTACTGCTGACTCACTCATAAAAAAAACAGTCTCTGTTTGCCATCTAATGGCAGAATAATGTAACTTAAATCACCATCACGAACACACACACACCGTTTCCCAACTCTAAATACTAGTATTAAATACTATTATTAGCTCACATCTCTAAAAACGTCAAAGCAAATTTTCAAATAGATGTTAGACAGATCTTTATTACCAAACTGCATATTTGAAGTACATTCTCACCTAAAACACTCGTAAAACTACATTCCGTGACACAAAAACGGTATTATTTTTAAAATTATAGTGGATTTGGGTGTCTGCCATGACTACCACTGTGAGAAATACAGTAAACGGAGTGATACAAACAGTGAAATGGTTGGAGTTCCGTTATCACTAGAATATCGCACTCCTCTCAGCCAATCAGATTTGTGGGCCTCAAAGAACTGAATATTTGTGACCCTGGACCACAAAACCAGTCATAAGGGTCAATTTCTTTAAATTGATATTTATACATACATCTGATGTGGTTTGTTAGAAGAGGACAGTATTTGACTGAGATACAATTACTTGAAAATCTGGTATCTCAGAGTGCCAAAAAAATCAAAATATAGAGAAAAATCGCTTTTAAAGTGTAAATGAAGTTCTTTGCAATGCATATTACTAAGTTTTGATATATTTACAGTAGGAAATTTACAAAATATCTTCACGTAACATGATCTTTACCTGATACCCTAATAATTTTTGGCATAAAAGAAAAATGTATAATTTTGACCCATACAATGTATTTTTGGCTATTGCTACAAATATACCAGTGCTACTTAAGACTGGTTTTGTGGTCCAGGGTCACATTTAGCAAGAGTACAGTATATCTGTGAAACTTTACATCTATGAAAGTGTCCTAGACTGAAAAACCTGGGCAGAGTAGAGCTGACATTTTGTGGATTAGCTGTGCATACTTCTACTTCTAACATTTTTAAAGTCCAAGTGTAACTTCAGATGAACTTTTTTTGCCTAATGATATGGCAAAGTTTATTCCAAAACTCTCGATCTTTCTTGCCATGCTGTCAGTGTTAAACTCAAATAAGTCCCCAGCAAACATCCTTCCCTCGGCTCGCTATGATGCATGCCACTGGATTTCCGCACATTAGCCATGGATCAGCTCGCCGGGCCCAAATAAAAGGGAAGCCTCTAACTAGTTTATAAGAACCATGTAGACGAAGCGCCTATTAATCAAAGACGCACCCTGTAGTTTAATGCTTAAAAAGTTTAATCCACACAGTCTGCCCTAAAAGATATTAAGATATTAAGATATTAGTTAAAACGAATGTATGAGAAAATAAATTGAGTAAACAAATATTACAAAAAATCCCAATGTTGGTAAAAAGTTTTTATAATTTTTCTGCTTGGTCTAAAATAACACTGACTCAGAATCATAAACTGTGATTACACCGTTTACATACTGTTTTAAAAGGTCTCCTGAAAACTACAGAGTAAAAGAAAATTGCTTGGTTAAAATGAGATGGATGATGCTTTCTGTGTGTTATGACATCAAGGGGTGAACATCAAGCATCAGGAAAAGCATGCTCCATTTCCATAAAAATGCTATAAAACCTTTTAAAAACTAAATCCATTACGAGGTGTTCCTCTGCAGGGAGAAGTTTTCAATAATTTCTACTGATTTTTTTTTCTGTGAAAGACACATCACACTAAAAAAAGGATTTTAGTTATTAGGAAAAGTTATCCACCTTAACAGCATATAGAGTTTACATTCTAATGATGGACACCATGCCCTGGTCACTTCAGGTATCGGTTGGAATAGCAGTTATACAGGTAGAAACATGATGGAGCTGATAAATTAAGTGGCTTATTCTCAGAGGCATCATGCACTGCGTTTTTAAGGGGACACCTTTCACAGTCTTGAAAAATAAGACATGACCATAGAGGAAGAAACATGTTTTTAAAAGCTGGTTATATAAAATGTGCTAGTCTAGTGGCACAGCTTTCAGTTAGAGTAACAGGGGATCTGGGTTCAAATCCCTGTGATCACCATGCATTTTTGCTTTGTAGAAAAGAGCAGCTTTGACAACCATATTAAAGTAAGTTGAAATTTGTGTTTTGAGTAACATTAGATACGAAAATTAGTGACTTATCTCACTTCTGGTTGAATGGGCATGACACTTCTGCTTATTTTGCTGATGTCAGGACCTATTTTTTTTTTTACAATTAGGCTGAAACAGTTGAAAGCCAATCTAGTGAGAAAATAAACCCCACAAAACCACCCATTACTAATAAGAAATAGTTCACCCAAAAATGAAAATCAGTTAGAAGGCCATCTAAGATTTGTTTGTTTCTTCATCTGAACAGATTGGATCCAATGGATCTTCTGCAGTGAATGGGTGCCGTCAGAAACAGCTGATAAACATTACAATAATCAACACAACTTCAGTCCATCAGTTAATGTCTTGTGAAATAAAAAAAAATATGCATGTTTGTAAGTAACAAATACATAAATAAAAAGTTTTTAACTTCAAACTATTGCTACAATACAACTCCTTTATCCATAATAATGCTTTCTCCAGTGAAAAAGTCCAAACGAGGAGATTGAAAACAGTCCAATAAAGTTATGAACAAATATGTTGGTGGATTTTGATGTGAGAAGACAACATGGGATGGACCTTTTTACTGGAGGAAGTGATATTATGGACTTTGGTCAGAAGTGATGGTTTAAAACACTGAAAATCTAATGATGGATTTTTATTTTATAATTATGACAAACAAACTTTTTTATTTTTTACTAAATTGAGGGCCTGCAGTCATGCGGATTACTTGAATTCTGTTTGAATTCTGATGGTACCCATTCACTGTGCAGAATCCATTGGTGAGCAAGTGATGCTAAATTTCTCCAAAGCTGTTCCAATGAAGAATCCACATTTATCTTGGATGGCCATTGGTGAGCACATTTTCAGCAAAATTCATTTTTGGGTGAACTATGTACACTTTTAAGGTTCTTCATTGGTATTGGTGGTTTACATGAAGAACCTTTAACATCCATAGAATCTTTCCAGTGCACAAAACATTATTTACAGCAGAAAAGGTAGTTTTTAAATTACATTGCTGTGAAAACCCCCTTTTGGAATGTTTATTTTTGATTATTGTGATATTTGTATTAAATGTTTGAACTTTGAGCTCTCATTCTGACGGCACCCATTCACTGCACAGGATCCATTGGTGAGCAACTGATGTGATTCTAAATTTCTCCAAAGCTGTTTGGCTGAAGAAACAAAATATCTACATCTTGGATGGCCTGAGGATGAGTAAATATTCAGCAAAAAAATTAAATTTTTTTGGATGAACTATTCCTCTTCTGAGCTAAGCCAAACAGCTGCTGTGCAGGATTTGTGCATTATAAAAAATAAAAAATAAAAAAACACTCACAATAACTACTGTACCACCACATACAAATCACTATTAAAAATGCACAAGGTAACATTTGCACTGAAAATTAAATTCAATGGTTCAACACACTGGAAATGCTTTCTTAACCTTAAATTAAATTTGAATACTCTAAAAGTAGACATCTAAATAAAGGATTAAAATAAAAGCAGATATGTCAAAGTGGTTTTACAAGTTTAAATTGATTGAACATAATGTAGCGATAAAACGTTCAAGAATTCTGCGCATTAGTTTCTTTTAAGGAAAGTGAGCAAAGCAAATTATTTTTCCACTGATTTGTGAACAAATTTTTGCATATCCATTAACTCGACATTATGTTTATAAACTGTATCTTTCAGCAGCAATTGTATTGTCCTTTTGTAGAATTAAGAGAGGTTTTTGAAAGGCTTCTTCAATATCATTTCAAACGCATTACGATTGGCCCATAAGCTTATTAAATCTAATCAAGTGGGGATTTCAGCTGGAATGCATCCAAAACATTCTTTCCCATTTCCCACTGGGATACAAGAATATCTCTAATACACTGAAGAAAAAGAGAAAGTCTCCTTATAAAAAGGTAAATAAGCCCCTTAAAAAAATCTATATTTGTCCACACATGATTAAGGCAGAAACACTAATCTTTAGATGGAAGCATCGAGCAACCCAGTGTGTTTTTTCTCATTTTAATTGCACTTTCCCACAGAATCATCGCTGCACTTCTTTTAGATCGCCTTTGTGTGTTTATTCATAGCTGCAAAGGTTTGTGGTTCTGTTGTCACCGAAACTCAATAACAAAAAAACGTTCTGTCTGTTTGTCCCTGTGTAAGCGCCTATGATTTACACCAGCATTTCTGTGAACATACTAAAGTTTTGTTAGCAACACAGAGTGTTGTCTATTTGAGCTCAACTGTTTGGGTTTCACTAAAATCTATTAAACTCTTCTTACAACTGTCTGTGATTCTGAGCAGATGTAATGACTGCAGTTAACCTCTTGATCACAGTTCCCATGACAACTGAAGGCCTGTTTGTTGCATGCTAATCAGCAGGAGACACAACAGGCCTCTAAGTACATGTCCCTTTGATAAGGTGGATGTCTTGAAGGATGTCCAGGATAGTGTACTGCTTTTACTATATACACTTTTAAAAATAAACATTCCAAAACTGGGTTTTTATGGCAATGCCATTTAGGAACCAAAACAAGCTTTAAATAACTTTTTGTGCATTGGAAAGTTTCTATGGATTTTAAAGGTACTTTACGTAACCATTGATACCAATGAAGAACCTTTATTTATACGAGTGTACATAGTTCACCCAAAAATACAAATTTGCTGAAAATGTACTCACCCTCAGGCCATACAAGATATAGATTCTTCACTGGAACAGATTTGGAGAAATATAGCATTACATCATTTGCTCAACAGTAGATCCTCTGCAGGTGCCGTCAGAATGAGAGTCCAAACAGCTGATACAATGCCGCCCATTGGCACTATTGGTAAATTTGAGCAAAGGCGGCTGTGAAAATAAATCTGCAACATTTATCTTTTTGATCTTTTGTTCAAAAAAATTCACAAATTCAAAACTTTCATTGAAGTAAAACTACTGAAAGTGGGGGGAAACTCATATTATGAAATAAGCGCTTTTCTCAAATGCATGTTGGCTACCATTACTGACACCCCTAGAAATTCTTATGAGTGAAATATCTCTAAAATATATTCATTCATATTTACATTTTGTAGCACACCAAGGAGCCTGAAATTGTTCAGCCATGACTTTCTGTTTCACAGGATTATAAAAATGAGGAACACAAAGTCCAGTTTCCCTTAATCATATATCACAAGGAGTAAAACCAAAGAATATAGTTCTGATGTGCAGAACAAGATTGTTGAGCTTCACAAAATAGAAAGTGGCTGTAAAAAAAAAATAGCTAAAGTATTGAAAACCCCATTTCCACTATCGGGTCAAAAATTAGGAAGTTCCAATCAACTAAAGATGTTACAAATCTGCCTGGAAGATGACGTGTGTCTGTGTTCACACTTGTCATGTTTGGTTAGATTAAAATGAACTCTGGTGCGATTTCTCTGTTAGTGCGGTTCATTTGAGTAAGTGTGAACACTGCCATCCGATCCCTGGTGCGCACCAAACAAGCGGACCGAGACCACTGCAAAGATGGGTCTCGGTCTGCTTCCAAACGAACTCTGGTGCGGTTGGATTGAAATGTGAAAACGACACGGACCAAATACTTCTAAACGAACCAAAAACAGGAAGTATTGACAAGATGCGACGCTATGCAACATGATTTCACGAAGGGAACAAGTGGTGTATCCAAAACAAAATGAGCAGAAGGCAAACATGGAGTAACAGGGAGGTAAAGTGCCTTTTATCAGCTCTTTGTGAGTTCGCAGGAGGTGAAAATAAAATCATAAACATGCAATGAGTGCGCTTAGTCCAGCAGACGGCATTAGGTGTAGTCGACTTAAAGTGGCACTGAGCAGACCGATCAGCTAATGGGTACATTGATGTCATACACCCGCAGCGCCACATTAGGTAAAATGCACCTTTTCCTTTTGTTTGTGGTGTTTGGTGATTTCCATTATGAAATATACGTCATTCAACCCGACCAATCAGGTTGTGAACGTATCACTATGCCTTTAGGTTCGGTATCTTTAGGTTCGCTGTCAAAAAGGCCAATGTGAACGCTAAGTGGACCAGGACCAAATGTATCATTTTCCTTTTTGGTCCGGACCAAATGAACCAAACTACAAGTGTGAACACACCCTATATCATCCTAATGCAGGCTGAGGAGGAGAGCTTGAGTGGCCAAAGACTCTCCAAGGATCACATCTAGAGAACTGCAGAAATTAAAAAAACATATATAAGCCTCCCCCCCAACTCCTGGCTCATCCAAACACAAACTCCAGAATATTCGGTTGTCCGACTGGAACTTCAAATGGGACTGGCTTCTATGGTCAGATGAAACATAAAAAAGAGCTTTCTGGCAGCAAACCCACCAGATGGGTTTGGTGCAAACAGGGATAAAAAGTACCCCATACCCATGGTTAAACATACTGCTGGATCTTTTAATGTTGTGGGCCTATTTTTCCATCGGATGTCCTGGACGTCTTGTTCAGATACATGGCAGATAAAAAAAAAAAATCTAAACCTGACTGCCTCTGTAAAAAATCTTATAATGGGCCATGTTTGGATCTTCCATCAAGACAATGATCAAAAACAAACATCAAAATCTGCACAAAAATGTGTCACTGAGCACAAAATGAAGCTTCTGCCATCCTTTAACCCTGTGGAACATTTTATTAGTTGAAGTTTGTGCTTTCATAGCTCAAAAGACTCAAATGCAAGTCTCAAATGCTTCTCCAAAAATGACTTTTACTATGGGAAGATCCAAACAGAAAAACTTCTGTTTTGAATTTCCATTCTTAAACACAGTAAGAATAGTGAAACACTGGCTCAAAACTGCCCTGAGATTGGCAATGCAGGCGAAACATCAGCTAAACACTGGCTCTGATCCATACTTTTAACAGGCGTCCCAGCAGCAGAAACCACTGTGTATCTCTGGCATTAAGGTGACATTCTATATGGAGATTAATGCAGCCTGACAGGAATATTGATCAGCAAGTGCACATTTCACACCAGGGACTTCTGCGCTCCTCAGACAACTGCTACGGGACTTCTATCCGTCTAATCATTCTTTAACCTTCTCTGAGTGCAATCCAAAATGACGCATTGTGATTTTTCCTTTTTTTCTCCTTTCTTATTTAACTGAACCATATATATATATATATTTTTCAGGTAGCTTTGCAAGTAGGTTTCTTGAAGCATCTTGGAGATATTGCCACAGTTCTTCTGGATTTAGTCTGTTGCAGTTTTTTCTGTTTCTTCATGTGTTTTTGAAAATGCAACTTTGCCATTACAACAATAAATCACAATTTAAAATATATTAAAGGAGAAGTTCACTTCTAGAACAAAAATTTACAGATAATTTACTCACCCCCTTGTCATCCAAGATGTTCATGTCTTTCTTTCTTCGGTCGATAAGGAATTATGTTTCTTGAGGAAAAGATTCTTGAATTTTTCTCCTTACAGTGGATTTCAATGGTGCCCCCAAGTTTAAACTTCCAAAATGCAGTTTAAATGCAGCTTCGAATGGCTCTAAATGATCCCAGCTGAGGAAAAAGGGTCTTATCTAGCGAAACGATCTGTGATTTTTTAAACAAATTGATAATTTATTTACTTTATAACCTCAAAAGCTCATCTTGTCTCGTCTTTGCGATGCGCGTGCGCAGTCTGTGTAATCTAGGTTAAATTCAGTTAGGGTGTGTTGAAAAACTCCCGTCTTGTTTTCTACTTCAACGACAAAATTGTCCTACACCGCTGTTTTACATTTTTTTGTAAAAGGTGTTTGATCTACACTGCATGTTCGCTTTGTAAACACTGGATCAGTACTTCTGCAGCGATGTAGGACGATTTTGAAGTTGGGAAAGAAAACGAGATGGGAGTTTTTTGACATACCCTAACTCTATTGACCGTATTTAATAGACGCAGACTTAGACAAGACGAGCGTTTGAAAAAGTATAAAAAGTATACAAATTCTCAATTTGTTTAAAAAAAGACAGACTGTTTTGTTAAAGACCCTTCTTCCTCGGCTGGGATCATTTAGAGCACCATTGAAGTCCACTATATGGAGAAAAATTCGGGAATGTTTTCCTCAAGAAACATAATTTCTTATCGACTGAAGAAAGAAAGACATGAACATCTTGGCTGACAAGGGGGTGAGTAAATTATCTGTAAATGTTTGTTCTGGAAGTGGACTTCTCCTTTAACAAGGACAACAGTTCTTTTCAGCTGTAATGCTATTTCACAATATTTCAGTTTCTATTATAGTTTTGATTGAATAAATGCAGCCTTGGTGAACATAGGAGACTTCTTCTTCTTCAAAAAAAAAACCTCCAAAGTTTTAAACAATAGTGCATAAATCAAAAATATTTCAGAAAATGTTTTGCCATCTCATATAACTGGATTAAAAAAAAAGAAAAAATCAGTGCCAAAATGGCAGAATGCATATTTCACAAGCCAAACGAGTGCCAAGTGCAAGATAAATGAGAACACTAACAGATCACTTCTGCCAAATATTACAGACCTCCTTCGGTGTGGAGTATGTTTCTTCATCTTTGCTCTCACAAAAAAACACAGACAGATATTTTCTAACCCAAAACACCTTGTATGCATTCATCCCTTGCTATGTTACACAACCACAAACAAGAACCTTGGATCACAGGAGCGGGTGTTTGCTAGCCTGGTGTTTGGAGGTTACGAGGCATTGTTCAAATTGCCCCCCTCTTGTGGCCGTCTCCCTCTCTCCGTAATGGAGCTCTCTGCAGCGGCGGAGCCCAAGAGATCCCAGACTCCTCTCTCTCAGCCGACACCCTATCCATTCCCCTCCACCCCCTCATCACCCACAGCCAAACTACACCGTGCCACAACGCAATAAAACAAGATGAAAGCTCCACATGGAAAGTCAATACAAATCTTTCAATAGCCGCTCTCTCTCCGGGGACTGAGAAGGAATGGGATCATAAATATAACCCTCTCTTTCGCTCGCTCTCTTTAGGAAGATCCAGGAAGGGTATTGATCAGACTGTGGCTCTAAAAGGCTTTAATTGGCCATCTCTTATTAGTGAAAGTGAAAGGTAAGGGTGAGATAGAGAGAGAGAGAGACAGAGAGAGACTCGCCTCCTCGCTCCACACACTTCCTCATCTTACTAACAGAGTCTGTCTGTTCTTCAGTGAGCATGTTAATTCAATGTAAAATGTTGTATTTTTATGCTATTATTCCCGCCACAGCCTCAGTCGTCAATGTGGTAGATAGAAAACGAGAAAAACTATGTGTGTGGCCTCATTTCCACACAGGAACACCTTCAACATGAAAGACCTCAGCGCAGAACGCCCTCCGGCTCCTCTGATGACTTTGTGACTTGTCGCTCTTGCAGATGATATGTGTATTCCTGTCATCTGTACTTGCAGACACAAACTACCACACTGCAAATATAAAGAGAGTGCAGCTTTAATTAAAAAAGCCTGTATGTTCACTTAAATAAAAAAAACCTTGCTACATGGTGCTCCAACATGTACAAGCCTGACATGACAACACACTGATGTGCTTGTGATCCTTGCAATAAATAAATAAATAGACATTACAAGAGACTGGACATTTGTGTGTTTTCACATTTTGTGACGGGAGTCTCAGTGTTTTTCAGGGTTACCAGTGTTCTCAATGCCAACAAAAAAATTTAAAAATTATTTTCAAATAACTGTAACTGAAATAAAGCTGAAAAAATATATAAACTATGAATAAAAATTAATAAAAATTAAATGATAATGTTGCCTTGGCAACTACACTGTAACACTGTACACTGAAATAACTACACTGTAAATAAATCCACCTAATTCACCTTTAAAAAAAAAAATGTAGACAACAGCTGAAGTTAAGAATAAGAAAATCTCATTTCGAAATCCCATTAAAATTTCTTATTTGAATCTCAAAAAATATGTGAAACAGAAAAAACATATTTGCCACTTATTAATCTTAGAACAGAATAAAACTGAAATAAAAAATAAAGCTAAAAAAGCTAATAAAATGAGAAAAGCACATATCAAAACTAAATTAAAATGGAAAGTGAAAATATGTATGAGCCATTCTATAGAATTGGTCCAAAGTCAGAGTTGGAAACATCTTGGAAAAATGTCTTTTTCCAAAAAAATTGTATGTATGCAAATTGTATAAAGTCTAAAGTACACATTTCTAGTAACTGTGCAGTTAATTCTCATATTGTATCTACATTGTAAATATATCTATATATCTATATCTATGCTTTTTATTACAATTAATCTAATTTTTCTTGTAAAAGGGAAAAAGACGAACATACTGATTTCAAAGTTAAGGATTCATTAGTTTGAATGTACACTGAACCAAAAACTATCGTATCATCTTAGTTGATAATTCAGTATACTTTATTTTTGACAAAACACCCCATGTTTCGGTAGTGACAGCAATTCCAGTAGTGACCGTAATGCTCTGGTAACAACCACGAATTTTAACTCACATATTAAAACATACTAAAACATACACAAAAAAAAAAAAAGAAAAAAAAATACAGCATAACTGTACTAAAATTTTGTTTATTTCCCCCAAATATGAGGATTATGTGTTTCCTTTTGTCTTTCAGTTTCAGTAGTTACATTTCCATGGGATAACACCCAAAAAACTGCTAAAACTCAACCAAATGTTTTGGTAGTGACTATTTTAGATACTTTTGAATGTAGCTCAAAGATTCTAATCAGCACATTTAGTTAGCTAGCACAGTTCTAAACAGTGGTATACAAATTAAAACTAAAGGTTATGGAATAATTCCCAAAAAAGTGTGCTTAACTGCAGAAAAAAAGGTGTTCGTTAGTGACGTTTCTTAGAGATTTTTCAGACTTTTGAACCCATTTACCTCAGAATGATGACACCTATCTACTCACAACTAGTAGCTATGAAAGAAGGGTACACAAAAATATTTCCTGATCATAAATTTATGTTTCAGTTTTGGTAGAAACAGTTTAATAATTTACAAAGAAAATATAAAATAATTTTTTTTGAACTTCACTTTTTAAGATACCTTTAAAAACAACAATGGAAAAGAGACAAAAATAATTTCAGTATCAATTTTAAAGTTGAAATTTAGAGGACAGCCACCTCCCAACTGAAAGTACTCAAATTATGATTTTATATATATTAAGCTTACTAATATTTTAAATATTATTGTGAGTTTCAATAGATAATAGAAGGATCATAATAAACATTAAGATTTGAATATTAAATGCTTTTAAATGTGTTTTTTGGTTGTGGGACAGCAGTTTGCACCAGTTCTTTAGAATAGCCCATATACAGTAAATAAAAGCTAATTCATAAAAATTGATAAACACTATAATAGTATATAAATTATACTAAAATAACACTGACAAAATTTGTGAGTGCTACAAATAAACTCTAAAGCAAACCAAACTTAGACAGAAGGTGCCCCTGCATTCTTTGCCACAGCTCTACTGCAGCTCTTGACCCCATAATACATGCCAGTACCATGTCTGAGTGCCACTTAAATCGAGTTCAGCTCGAGTACCTGTGTGGGAATATTTACCAACATAAGTAAAAAGGTCATTTTCAGTATTGCCTTCTTCATGGTACAATCATTCAAAAAATACACTGGTATTGGATTCAGGTGTAGTACACTGTACCAAAACATTAATTTTCCAGTGTGTCGCAATGCAGTTGCTAAAGTGTAAAGCACACAAAGTGCTGCAGGAATTTTGTTGGTGAACCCTTAAGTTAACATCACCCTGATTCCTTTGACAAAAAGCAAGGACGTTTTTTAACTGGCTTTTGGATTATCGTAGAAAATAATCTCTGTGACCAACACAAGTTTATAATTCTTACATGCTTTGCTTATCAGTATAATCTTCACAAATTAACTAAACTTTTAATGAATTTTAAAGCAAACTACACCATGGTTGCAAGACTTCAATGTCACCACCACTTAAAGGAATAGTTCACTTCCAAAATAAACATTTTCTGAGTTTACTCACCCCCATGTCATCCAAGATGTTCATGTCTTTCTTTGTTCAGTTGAAAAGAAATGAGGGTTTTTGAGGAAAACATTCCAGGATTTTGCTCCATATAGTGGACTTCAACGGGAGACAACAGGTTGAAGGTCCAAATTGCAGCTTCAAAGGGCTCTACATGATCCCAGGTGAAGAATAAGGGTCTTATCTAGCCAAACGATTGGCAATTTTCTAGAAATAAATAAATAAATTAAACTTTATATACTTTTTAACTACAAATGCCCATCTTGCACTAGCTCTGTGATGCTCATATGTGACTTCACGCATTATGCAATCACGTTGAAAAGGTCACACGTGGTTACTTCTTCCCGACATTGTTTTACCTTTTTTTGTAAAGGCATTTGACTTTCTTTGCACATTCGCTTTGTAAACACCGGGCTGGTACCATGCGTGACCTTTTCACCGTGACTACGTAATGTGTGAAGTCAATCAAGTGCAAAACGAGCATTTTTGGTTAAGAAGTATATACACGTTTATTTTTGTTTGAAAATGACCAATCATTTTGCTAGATGGGACCCTTATTCCTCGGCTGGAATCATGTAAAGTGCTTTGAAGCCGCTTTGGACTCTCAACCCGTTGGCCACCATTGAAGTCCACTATGTAGAGAAAAATCCTAGTGTGTTTTCCTCAAAAACCTTAATTTCTTTTCAACTGAAGAAGACACAAACATCTTGGATGACATGTAAATTATCAATCATCATTTTTTTTATTCTGGAAGTGACATAATTCTTTAACTTCTCACAACTGTTTTAATCTTTAATTAAAGGGGTCCTATTATGCTCTTTTACAAAGTCTTGATTTTTTGGCGGTGTACTAGAACATGCTCTCATGCTTGGTGGTTCAAAAAACACATTATTTTTCACATAATTTACATTATTACAATACCTTTCTCTCCAGCCTGGCACAAATCACTTGATTAGTTCCAGGTTTGATGAAGGCCCGCCTTCTGAAAAAACAAAATGTGTTGTGATTGGTTAGCTGTCCCAGTGCGTTGTGATTGGCGAACAGCTTAGATGGTGTTGCAGTACTGCCATGCCTCTTGCCAAAGCATCAAGTTCCATGTACAACTGTTAGCACAAGCTAGATTTAAGTGATTCTTGCATTTGAAATATGGATATTTTTCTTGCAAAAATGCATCGATTCGCTACAAGAGGTCTTTACTGATCCCCCCGGAGCCGTGTGAGGCACTTTTTATTATGGATGGATGCACTGCATTGGACTTGTTTTGGACTGATGAGGAGAAACACCTGTCTATGCCATTCTAAAGCTTGGGATAATTGTTAATATAACTCTGATTGGATGCATGGAGGGTGAGTAAACAATTCACTACAATAGTGTCGAGTCCTGTCCTCAGCCTGCGAGATCGCTGATAAATGATATTATCATGCTAATTTATTTAATTATTTACATACTTAGTTTCACTGCCCAAAACCAGCTCCAGCATAAGGCTAAAAGCAGCCTAATGTTTTTAATATGACTTAATTTGACAGCAAACATGACAAATATGACAAATATGACTTAACATGACAGCAACTGAATAAAAACAATGTAAGTTACTAATTATAATGCTTACAAGAACATTAATATTATCAAAGAACATCATCACTGATTATCCTAGCCTAGTGCATTTTAAAAAAACTACTCGTGTCTACACTGAATGATAAATAAATGTCTTATCACACACTGCATACATCTGCAGCGTGTTAAGGCTCCAACGTGGCCACTCTAGTCAATGCTTGTGTTTATACGTCGTCATATGCCACGCCGCGGCTAGTTGAAGTTAGGCTAATCCCTCACCTCGTCCCTACCCACGCCCCAACAATTCGAATTTCCGTAGACGGGATTTATTTTAATGATATTCTAATGAGCGTTGTGACATCACAGTGCCCGAAAAACAAATGCTGTAGTCCAAAGGAGCCGTTCCTGTAGTTCTTAAAAAAGGATTTTTTAAAAACGAAATATCTCCCTTTGGAGTGGACTTTGAGATTTGTAACTTTGTAGATCTTTTTTATGCCCAAACATACACCACACACTGACTAAAATTAAAAAAGCATAACAGGACCCCTTTGTTGTCCCTTAGCTGTAAAGCAAGAATAGTTAGAAGGAGAGTTAGAATAAACAAAGGTTAAAGTGCTATAACAGTGGATGTTTAATGTCCCTGACAACCTCTGTTACCACGATTTTTCCACTTATTACTGATGTATTTTATATTATAGAATAAAACACAAAATTATCTTAAGCTTGTGCTAACCACACACCTTATATAAAGCATTTCACCAAAAACCCATTCAGAAATCTCATTGACTTTGGGATTATGGAACCAGAAGTGCATAAAATGCTAATCATTTCTGGGTTTTAGAACTAATTTCAGCAGCACTCTATCGCTGTGTGGTTTCTGAGTATTCTGAATGGCTGTTGAACGGTTACTCAGTGGTCAAAATCACATTTAAGAGCCCACACATAAGTTTCTAAGAAATGACTCTGGTCTCTCCTCCAATGTAAGTTTTTTTTTTTTTACCTGGCAGACGACACAACAGGAAGAAAAAAAAAATAGAGCTTTAAAAACTAATAGTACATCTCTCATCAACAATTTGAGCTATCATTTATGTCTGCAGCACCAAACCAAAGTTTAATAAATCTTCAAATTAGTACTGAAGCTTTCCAATGTCAGTGTTTTACTGGCACTAAAATGAAATTACATAAATGTTCAACTGCTGGGAATATGCTGGGTTAAATACTCATTTCAATACTTTTCAAGTACACACTTCATTACACGTGTTCCCTGGGAATCAAACCAGTAAGTGGCATTTTTAGCACAGGTTTAGCTACAGAAATGGTGGAAAGAAAAACCTAAGCACACCTGGAGCACATGTGCAAAAACTTAAACCATTTCAGGCACAACTTGACAATATATTTAAATATTCTATGCAGTTTCACCATCATCAGCAGCAACAAAAAATGTAATAAATATTGTGCTTGTTAAATTCCTAATTGTCTTGCAGAGAGATATAAAAATCAGGACACTGCAATTAAAATCAGAAATGAGAACTGGGTGGGTGAAATTAGACTACAAACACAAAGTTGCCCAACATAAGCCAGCTATCTTTGAGAGAACGAAATAGCTATATATTTCAAAAGCATAATCACTGCAGTATTCAAGGGAAAATTATAAGAAATGCAATTTAGAGATTCTAGCCTCTCGGCCAGATGACTGTCTTACTGCTGACTATGTTAAAAGCTTTGAAGTACAGGTGAAGTGCGGTTATAATTACCGCTCTCTTCTGTCTTCTGCTTTCTACTTATCTATATATCCCTACGCCTCTCTCCCAGCCACAACAACGCAGTCAGAATGTGAACGTGGCATGTGTACTTGTTCCCCGAAACAAGCCTTGCGAATCAGTCAACCATTCTTCTTCCACCGCTGCAGGCTGCAGAACAAAGTGGTGCGCACCATTCCAAATTGCTGTGGCTTGTTGTAGACCCTGTGGTCATGTTGTCACAGCTACTCATTCTGTAGAATAAGGACGAATGATAAGTCACACTGGCATGGTCTGCCCCTTTAGGCCAAGCAGAATGCTCAATAATGCAATTTACAATGCTCAATAGTTGTTTCTCTCAAAAGAATTGTGCATTTAGCAGTGAATTTGTTATAAAAAATTAATGTGCAAGGCGAAGTGTGTAATTTTGGAACCACTAACAGCACCGACAGAATGGCAAAAACAGGTTTCATAAACACACCTTGTCTTACGCCGTTTGGACAAACAGGCAGCTGCTAGTGGTTCAGTGAATCCTGTTGTTTCAAATCAAAATGACGCTCCATTAAAAAAAGTTAAATTGTTACTTTTGAGATATTTGCAGTCAGTAGGAGACCAAGGAGTGTTTAAACAATGTATTATCATGACCTCAATACTCCTGAGGTGACAGAAATTGAAGATGTCTATGAACAAATATAATGGATTTACAGGCCAAAGAAATATTTTAAGGTTAAGATTTAATACCATTTAAAAAATTTTGATTTGCAAGCAGGTTAATTAATGCTAAATGACAAAATGTGCATCAATTTGAATATATTCATTAAATTTGACATTTTACATTTACTCAAAACTCATTTAAACTAGAAACACTATGTCTGAGAAAATGAGGAGGGTTGTAACACTTCTTTCCTCTTTTGCTCAAATTTTGTGTTTAAGGCAAAATATTGTCTGGTTATTTATTTTTTTATTTATTTATTCATCCCATTTTGTTCAACATTTCCCCGATTTTTTTCCTGTTTTAGAATATAATGTTTATTTAATTATTTATTTTTAAACCTCTTTTTTTAATTACAATGCTTCAACTAAAATACATAAATAAAAAAAAAATAGATTTTTATTTTTTTTTAATTAAGGACATTTGATTATAATTACGTAAAATATCAGTGCAAATAAATACATGTGCAAAATATAAACTGATGCCATGTTGTTTAGTGTTACCACCCTTATGTATATATTTATTTATTTGTGTATTTATGTATTTAGCTATTTTACTTTTTTGAATTACAATGCTTCAAACGAGATAGACAGATGATAGATAGATAGACAGATAGATAAATAGATAGATTTAGACAGACAGATATATTTTAAGTAAGTCAAACTTAAAATATATCATAAAATGCAAAAAAATAAACAAAAATGCATGTGCAAACTATAAACTGATGTCATGTTTAGTGTTACCACCTTCATTTATTTATTTATTTATTTTAGGTGAAGCCTTGAAATTCAAAAAGTAAAAAAAATATATATATATTTTTTTATTTTTTAAAACCTTTTTTGAATTACAATGTGTCAACTAAAATAAATAAATAACTAAATGCAAAATCAAAATTACTTGCTATATCATAAAAAGCAGATAAATGCATGTGCAAAATATAAACTGATGCCATCCAAACCACTTGACATTAATTTACACAAGTTAGATTTAAGCTGTAGATTTTAAAACAACTTGAACAACAGGAAATGCATATTAGCATTTCAGATTAATAACGCTGAGTCTACAAACACAAAGATACCGACAATAAAGCACTCATTATGTGAAGGATGAATGTCACCTAATGATCTCTTCAAAGTGTATGGTGTTCAGTGTAATAACATGAACAGTGTTTGTTTATTAAAGCAAAAACATATTTTAAGATCCATTAAGGCATGAATGATGTCTTCAAAGGCCCATAGAGCATCTTTCAAAGCATCTCTCTCTGCCCTATTTAATGTGAGAAGATTCATCCACGCAAGCCTGAGCCAAAGATGGCAAAGCCTTTGACTGATAATATCTGGCACCTTCTCTTCAAATCCAATCTGACAGACAAATTATACTTCAATGGCTTCTCCACTGCCCAGACCATGCAAGCCAGTGCTCACAACCTCTGCGGTTTGACAATAACTCTCTATTTATCGTCTAAATGATTTCAGCATTGACAAAACACATTACTCCGATTAAATGCCCACTACGCTCCTCAAATAGACTGTTGCCTTGCTGTCAATCAAAGGCAGCCATTGTGTGTTGACAACCTCAGCAGGTCATTACGCACCCTACCCGACAACCACAAAGCCAATAAATCAGAACTATTGAACTGAGAAAAGACTTTTCCCTCTACAGTGATATACGAGTGATAACATATTTTAATATTGTGGCACAGTACAGCAGAAACTGTTTTAATCCAGTGGCAAACATGATATAAGTGTGGGGCCGTTTAACATGACATCTTACAAGTCCCCCAGCTGTCTGTAAATATTGATCTGTGGTTCCTGTTTAACTGAACAGTCTTATTGCTATTGGGAGGTTTGGAATGTCTGACATGAAAAAAGCCGGGGGAAAGACAAAGACTGTACATGTCAATGTAAATGAAATATGGATTTATTGGAGGCTTCAGCAAAACACACAAGACTAAACTACTGCTGTCACCAAATGTCATCATTAAATGCTTATCAGCTTTTAATACACTTTACATCATCTTTATCTGGACTAGAGTGTAATAACTGACATTTATTTTCCATTTCATCATAATTTACAGGTACATGTTTTTCCCGCGTACACTACCAGAAAATAAAGTATTCAATATTTTTTTTAAATGACCATATCCCCACTTATGTATAACTGTATGATTTTGAGATCCATCTTTTCACACAGAGAACAACTGAGGGACTCATATGCAACTATTACAGCAGGTTCAAACACTCACTGATGCTTCAGAAGAAAAAAACAATGCATTAAGAACCGGGGGTGGAAACTTTTTGAATCTGAAGTTCAGGGAAAAATTTTCTTTTTTTTTGTCTTCTGGGAAACAAGTATCATCTGTAGCTTCAGAAGGGCAGTACTAAATAAAAAAATATGATATTTAGTTAAAAAAAAAAAGAAAGATGGACATTCATCTCCATTCTGTTCAAAAGTTTTCACCCCCCGTTCTTAATGCATAATGTTTTCTTCTGGAGCTTCAGTGAGTGTTTGAACCTTCTGTAATATGAGTCCCTCAGTTGTCCTCAGTGTGAAAAGATGGATCTCAAAATCATACAGTCATTGTTGGGAAGGGTTTAAATACACAAAAATGCTGAAAAACCAAAGAATTTGTGGGACCTGAAGGATTTTTCTGAAGAACAGCAGGCAGTTTAGCTGTTTAGGATAAACAAGAGACTCATGAACAACTATCACTAAACAAACAAACAAACAAAAAAAAAAACACAGCTGTGGATCATTCAGGTAACAACACAGTATTAAGAATTAAGTGTATGTACACTTTTGAACCAAGTCATTTTTTTTTATAAATTCAACTATTATTTTCTCTTGTGGACTATATGTAAACATATTTTATGTAAAATGCCTTATTCAGGTCAGTACTAAATAAACAATAACATGCATTTTGTATGATCCCTCTTATTTTGGTAAAAAAAAAAAAAACATTTTGCAGATTCTGTAAGGTGTAAGTAAACTTTTTATTTTTCAGATGTATTTGTGCAAAAAACAGTATTATGAAATGTAATTTATTCCTGTGATGCAAAGCTGAATTTTAAGCAGCCATTGCTCTAGCTATCAGTGTCATATAATCATTCAAAAATCTAGATCTAATAAATCTAAGAATACTAATATGCAGATTTGGTGGTTTGTGTAAATTATTATACCTTCTTAACCATTAGTGTATGATAAGCCATAATCATTTTATAAACATTTTTTTCTCCATCCTTACCCTGACCCTTGAAATTAAACAGGCTGTTGCTGTGCATTTAAGATTGCCATGTAAACAACCTCTTGATGTGTAAAATGAAATACAGTGGTTTGTTGCAGTTCTCAAGAGCTCCAGGTCTGCTGTTGAGTCAAATGTCATTTTAACTGCCCCATACTTCTGCAACAGCCTGGATTACATAGTGTCAGGTTCACAAAACAATCTGCACTGAAATACACCACACAATCTGTCAAAATCAAAGCCTTTCAGCGCTGTGAGAAAGTGTCTAACTTCTGTATTTCTGCTCTGTTCTTTACACTAAAGTCTTTTTTTCACATCTCAAAACTGCATATTTGAAACTTTGAACACCAAAGAGATGAAAAATGTATCCATTTTACTTCCAGACTGTATTGTATATAACAATACACTAGGGCTGGGTAAAAATATCAGTTTCTCAATTTTAATCTATTTTTATTTTTACAAACAATGTCGGTTCTTAAATCCGAAGAATCAATTAGTCTAGACTGCTTTCAGTTTATGAACGGAACATATAGTGCGACTCCCATCCAATAAATCACAACAAGCTTCAAGTCTCAGATTTCAAATTCTGTCCGTTTTATTTCAGTATTTAAATAGTAAATGCTATTTTGGCATTGTTTGTTGTGGAGTGACAGATCACTGTAGCACTTTAGTTCAAGAAACGTGGTAGCATGATGTGCACATGAATTGCTCATCTCCATTTTAATACCAGTTACAGAACTAAATAAACATGAATGAACGTTCGAAGGTATGTTAAAAGAAAGAGTACAATGTCCTGAAATCTGTATCCTGTCTCATATAATCACTCAATCAGTGTTTCAACTGCGCAAAAACATCAATAGCAGCGTGTAAACAATGTCACGTAATGTCACATTTACCTCAGAAAAAAAAAACATATTCAGTGACTATAAACTTGAAAAATTAACTTTTAGAGAGTAGCATTTTGTTATATGTGCCATATAACATGTTTTATGTTAATTAATATTTAATTTCTGTTCGAATAAATCCTTCAAATTTTTATGAGACGTGATTTAAATGTTTATATTTAAAAAAATGAATTGGAGTAGAAATATAACACTTATGCACTTGTACCTCTATTATTATAAAAACTTTATTAAGTGTAAGTGTTTGTATATAAAAAAAGGTTAATATTTCCTTATAATATTATAGTAATGTAGTATCAGCTGACACTCATATATTTTACAGCATTAGTTGAGAGATTTTTTTCCCTTGAGAAACTTTTGCATGTACTGTACCTGATATATATCCAGAATAATTGATATTGAATGAATTTGAAATCAGATCGAACCACAAGCTTGTGAATCAGAATCGAATTTGTGTCAAAACCCAACCCAACTGTCTGACCACATACTATATTAAAATAGCACAGTCTCCAAAATGCAATATATATACAGCTCTGTATATGAACATTTGTTTCTAATTTTCTATAGATTAATAATGTTTACATTTTATAAAGACATGCAGAGCAGGAGGTGATGTTTTAGTATAGCATGGTGCTAGCAACACCAAGTTCACAAGTTTATTCCCAGGGAATGCATGAACTGATAAAATATACTCTTAAAGTTTATAAGCTGCTTTGGATAAGCCAAATGCATAAATCTAAATGTAAAAAAAGGGGAAAATAAGCATGCACAATTAAATACCCTATATATCAGCAGATATATATCTATTGTCAACCCATAACAATAAAGTAAAATCTTTAGTGTCAGGCAATAACCAACATGGTATTGATGTGTATCATACTTCCCTAGTTTTCATAGAACAATGAACTCTTTTATATCAAATTAGCACATAAAATTGGATTCCTCAAGATATTATGACCCCTTTAAATTATAATTCTAAAGACATCGGGACTATAACAGAAGGTTGTAATGTGCTAACAGAATGATGAGGACAACACAAGATCAATAAAAATAAAATAACTGTTTTTCAAAAAAAAAAGTGTGTCTCATATTGAAACTCCCATCACGGTAACTCCAATTCCTAAAGAGTTGTTGTGTCTGTACCTGCAGGTTTACAGTCGAACATTTATTCTTATTACTTTCACAGAAGCCTGATCGAATTGCGTCGTAATCAGAAAACTGCCAGCACATCTATCAACGCAGGTACAAATAAAATGTCCTGTTCTGTAAGGTCGCTGAAAAAAAAATTAGCCAAATAAATGATTGTCCCAGGTTTGGCCGTGGCTATTTGTTTTTTGCGGATGATGAAAGCGAAGGCATATTTGGGGAGACAGAGGGGGATGTTGGGTAGAAGAGGGCCAAGGCTTGTTCAGGTGCCCAGGGGACGAGGGCAATTTCTCATCAGAGGCTAAGACCCTGAGGCCCATTCCCTCTCGTCGATGAGAGCTGAATGAGATGAAGGGAAGGACAGAGAGCTGGTTAATGCCACTATGTTGTGGCAAACAGCCAGGCTGCGCTCAGAAAGAGCAGTCGAAGAAACCAGAGACTGAGACAGTTGCACAACTACTCGCTTCTTATCGATTCTTCTGTTAGTGATGGAATGTTTAAACATTTTTAAACTGAGAGAATTTCAACAGTGCCACTTTGTCCTATAAGTGCTGCAGAAACCCTCTTTAGGTGGGATGAGAACAGTAAAAGGAACCAAAATAGCTTTGAAAAAAAAAAAAAAGCTTCTAAACATGGAAAGATCACAGATTTTCTTCTAATGCATTATAAAGTCATGTATTTATAATTTCGCCCATTCACACCAAGAACGATAACAATAAAGGTTACTGTAATGATAACTATATTAATGTCAGTAGCAAACCGTGACTCTTGAACCTAGGCCCTTTCCCCATACCCTCATCGGGGGAAAAAACAAACTACCAGCCTAGCTTAGCTTGTCTTCTTCTAAAAGTCATCTTTGACAACTCCACCTCTGAAACAAGAGGCTATTCCAGCCTTCACTTCCAGAGCAAAAAAATTACAGATAATTTACTCACCCCCTTGTCATCCAAGATGTTCATGTGTTTCTTTCTTCAGTCGTAAAGAAATTACGTTTTTTGAGGAAAACATTTCAGGATTTTCCTCCATATAGAGGGCTCTAAACGATCCCAGCTGAGGAAGAAGGGCCATATCTAGCAAAACGATTGGTTATTTTCTAAAAACAATTACAATTTATATACTTTTTAACCTCAAATACTCGTATTGTCTAGCTCTGCATGAACTCTGTGTAATCCGGGTCAATACAGTTAGGGTATGTCAAAAAACTCCCATCTCATTTTCTCCTCCAACTTCAAAATCGTCCTACATCACTGCAGAAGTACCGACCCAGTGTTTACAAAGTGATCGTGGAACGCGAAGGTGGGTCAAACACCCTTTACAAAAAAAGGTAAAACAGCGATGTAGGATGATTTTGAAGTTGGAGGAGAAAATGAGATGCGAGTTTTTCTACATACCCTAACTGTCATAAACCGGAATACACTAGCCCATTCACTAAATAGGCAGATTTTTTATTTCACAGAAATTGTATTTATTTTGTTAAGATGATGTTTGTCAAATTAGGAATTGGTTAAAATTGGTAATAATTTTTTTTTAAATGAAAAATGTCATATTTTAAAACATTTATTTTAAAATGTTAAATATTGTTTTTAATAAGTTAGAGGGCCCTGACAGTTGTCCACTGATTAATATATTATAAACGTGCACAGCTGTTATATTGTCTGTTGCTTTAAAAGTTTAAGCTCTTTTAAAGATTTTGATTGGCTGTCAGTGTTTTAACATTCATTAGCTGGAAAAATTGTATTCTGACAATTTTGCTTTCATCATTATTGTTACTCAGGAAATTCTAGTAAATTTAGTAAATTGCTAGTAAATAGTAACACATTAAATTAAACATGAAATTTACAACGATCTTTGTATTATTATTATTTTTTTTTTTTTTTTACAGTGTAGCTGTGATGTAGACTTAGAATCATTATTAAAATTGTTAAGTTGCAGGTTTTCATAATACATTAACATACTTAGCTACATATGAAGAGTTCAGATGCAAAACCAGCTAAAAGCCATCTTGGTCAAAAATGAGATAATGATACTGAGTGAATGCTCCTGACACAGTATACGTCCATCAAATACTTTTACTTCAAACTTGCTAAATTCCAGCCTCAGCCCAATCAAAACGTCAGATGGATTTAGAGGCTTTTGCATCTGAACTCTTCATATACACTACCAGTCAAAAGTTTTTGAACAGTACACACATCACCTTATGATTAGGTGTATGTTCTTAATACTAATTGTATTTCAATACATTATAATAATTTCTTATGCATAATTATATATTTAAATATTAAAATGCATTAAACAGTGCAATTGTCACTTTTGTCTTTTTTCATAGTTAAAGTATCTAAAACCCTTAAAACCCCTTAAGTAAATTAATTCACTTGAGAAGCAACATTGCATAAGATATTAAAGCTTATTTTCTGAGAATGTATCTTTACAAGTGTATTTTTGTCTTACGGCACTGGCATGTTTTCCACTTGCTTTTAATTTGTTTATACTTAAAATGAAAATGTGCCAATGCAAGTCAAAGGCAAAATACATTTATTTTAAAAAACAGATTTTTTTGCTTCTCACATAAATTTAGCTGATGTTAAGGCCTTGTAGATATTTTATTGGAAACCAAGTCAAAAACACGACAAATGCTTAATATCATGTGTTACATCATGCATAAAGCTTTTGCTGGTTACAACAGGCCAATTAGTTCTGTAAATTTTAACTACTCAGGCTCTAATGGAGCTCTGTGCTAAGAACTTTTCTTGACAGGAAGGCAACTGGAGTGAATAGGCTCTTATGCCCTTTATGGCAAAACTGCACAAAACAAACATTCTGCAGAGCATTTGTGTAGTTAACATCTTTCCACTTTAGAAAGGACAACAAAAACATATTACCTTTTTGTAAAACATGCCCCTGATGCTGCTGGGTTATTGCTCGTAAAGTCCACATCTAGTCAGTGAGCGATAAAGATGAAGGGGCCACAGTGGCTCTCTCTTCCGCTCTACAGATGAAACGGCTTCTCATCTGTATTCAGTACACAGAATCCATTCACTTCTCCATCCACTATGAACACAGAAATCATCCTCTCTCTTTCACAGATTGAGGAAAAACCAAATGTGAAGTGCAGTGTGGCGTAAGTGGCGACACGGCATTTAAAGATGCCTGACGCAAGTCTGCGGCACAGATAGAGCTCTGGTGGAAAAACTGGATGTTTCCTTTACAACAGAAATGCTCCGCGAGGTCTCTGCAATACATTTTTTATACCAAATGCACAGCGATTCATTTCCACCCTCTAATACTTTGCACTTGCACGCTTGTGCAAACGTGATCAAGTCTGTTTGTGTTGGCGTCTCTGCGCGCATTCATGCAGATGAGTGGTTTTGTGTGTGAGTTGGCTTGGGTTTGCCTTTTCTGATAGAGTAAAGGTGAGCTACAGAGGTCACTGCTCACAGATGTTTGAGCAGGTGTCCGGTCTCAGATTCTTTTACTGGATCTGTTCCAGTAAACCCCCCAGCAGAGTTGCCGTTCATTACCCAGAACCCCCTGCAACAGCCAAAGCTTACAGACTGCTATTAATAACATCTTTGGGAAATTAGTGACATTAGCACTATTTTCCCTGTTCTTTTAGTGAATACTCTAAAAGGAGTTATTCACTTCAAGAACAAAAATTTACAGATAATTTACTCACCCTTGTCATCCAAGATGTTCATGTCTTTTTTTCTTCAGTCGTTAAAAAAAAAAAAAATGTTTTTGTTAGGAAAACATTTCAGAATTTCTCTCCATATATTGAACTTCTATGGTGCCCCTGAGTTTGAACTTGCAAAATGGAACTTAAATGCAGCTTTAAAGGGCTCTAAATGATTCTAGCCAAGGAAGAAGGGTGTTATCTAGTTGAACCATCTGTTATTTTCGGAAAAAAATAAATAAAAAAATTAGGATTTATATGCTTTTTAACCTCAAATGCTCATCTTGTCTAGCTCTGCGTGAACTCTGTGTATTCCAGTTCAAGACAGCTAGCGTAGGTCGAAAAACTCCCATCTCATTTTCTTTTTCAACTTTTTGTTAGAAAATCGATTGTTTCACTAGATAAGACCCTTCTTCCTCGGCTGGGATCGTTTAGAGCTTTTTGAAGCTGCATTTAAACTGCATTTTGGAAGTTCAAACTCGGGGGCACCATAGAAAGTCCACTACATAAAGAGAAATCCTGAAAAGTTTTCCTCAGACAACAGTTTCTTTACAACTAAAGAAAGACATGAACATCTTGGATGTCAAGGGGGTGAGTAAATTATCTGTACATTTTTGGAAGTGAACTTACACAAGCCACCATACACAAGAAAAGAAACGATTCTGGTATTTATTTTTGCATTAGATTTTAGGGATATTTAGTAGATTCAATTCATAAACATCAAGGAAAATGTACTCACCCTCAGAGCATCCAAGATGTAGATGAGTTTGTTTCTTCATTGGAACAAATTTGAAGAAATTCAGCATTTCATCACTCTGCAGTGAATGGGTGCCATTAGAATGAGAGTCCAAACTGCTGATAAAAACATCACAAAAAGTAATCCACACCACTCCAGTTTATCAATTAAAATCTTGTGAAGTAAAAAGCTGTGTGTTTGTGAGAAACAAATCTTTTATCAAATCATTTTATCTTTGCACTTCAGGCCAAAATGAGTCCATGATCTATAATAACACTTCCTCCAGTTGTAAAAGTCCATCCCCTGATGTCCTCTCACATCAAAATGCACAGACATATTTATTTAGAACTGTTTTTGACTGTTTTTGCTTGTAAATAGTTATTGACCTGTGCTAATTTCTCTCCTGATTCATATTAGATGTTTTTTCACTGGAGAAAGCAATATTATTGTATTTTAGCCAGAAACAACAGTTTGAAGTTAAAAACATCTTAATGATGGATTTCTAACAAACATGCAACTTTTCTCTTCACCAGATGGACTGGAGTCGTGTGACTTACTTGTGTATTACTGTGGTGTTTTTATCAGCTGTTTGGACTCTTATTCTGACGGCACCCATTCACTTGAGCAAGTGATTTAATGCAAGTTTTTCCAAATCTGTTATGATAGAGAAACAAACTAAGAGTGAGTAAATTTTAAGGAAATTTTCATTTTTGGATGAAGTATTCCTTTAATGTTAATTTCTACATATGTGAACACTAACAATATGCTAACAATTATAATTAATAAATGTATTATGAATAAAAAGGGATACATTTTAATCTAGATTATTAGACTGTTGTTAAAGACTTATAATGCTTTACTTAACATTAAAGAATTGAACCGTGTTACGAGCAATTGTAGCAATACGCAGTTAATCCTATAAAGACTCTATTTTTATCTGTTTTATTACAACAAAAGAACATAAAATACACACATACTGTAAAAAAAAAAATGTTTGTACTACATAAAAATAGTCTAAACTGCTAATTCTTATTAAAGTTTGACGTAAAAATGTATCATACTAAATGATGGGCATGCATATTGAGCTACATTTTACAGTTGAATTTCTTTTTCTCAGAAGTCTGGAAGAACCTTGATGTGAAAAAACAAAGATACGGAGGCAAAAAACCTTGGGAGGCAGCAGACACAGCAGGGGAGCCCTAGAACTAACAGAGCTGTGCCATTCCCTCAGTGAGAGGGCAGAGCACACCCAGACTGAAGGGGAAAAAAACTCTTCTTTTCTTACTTTTATTTGACAGTGACAAAAACTTTGGCTTTGATAAACGAGCTTGTCTACCCACACACACACACACATATGCAACTAAAACGGTGCACACATACACCAGGTTTTTTTCCATTACCAATTATATTATCAGCATAACAATTTGAGTGAAAAATTGAATGTAATTTTTAGAACGTCTCAGTATTCCCTCTTTTGCTTTAATGACAGCAGCACTCAAACTCCACAAGACTGTGTATGATCATGCGATCTGAGAATGATCAAAGATCATCTTGAGATTTTCAATACAGATTTTTGAACCCCACTGCAAATAAATCAGAACAAATGCATACAAATACTGCAGAGTCACCATTATTTTCATATCTACACTTTGGGGAAACAAGCAGAGCGTGTTTTTTAGCCTACACTTGCTAATTAGCTCATTTGTGTTGAACTCTGTCCTTACATCACAAGCTATGCACAAATAGACAAATAGCATCCCAAAGTGTTGGCGTAAAAGTTGCCAGTCTTTAGGGCTTTCCTTTGGTGCTTTATTTGGGATTCATGACAGCACGTCCCAAGCATAAGCTCCACGGTCCCTGCAAAATCAAACACGTCGCACGTTACAGGAAAAAGGCACGGGTGCGGAGCAGAATAGCGGAATCAAGTGCCATCTGAAGTGATTGCTCTGTCGTGTTGAACAATGTCAAACACATTTTCTCCATTATCGCTGCTGTGTGACGGACAATCTCGGAACGCAGGGAAGTTCTTCACAATTTCCCCCCGCAAAGTCACTGCAGATCTATTGCGTCTGCTGCTGTTTATCAATATGTCTGCTCTTTTATCGCACTGTATAAGATTGAAGAAGATTGTCTGAGCATTTCTTTCAGGTGGGTTGTGTGTGAGTGGGGAGGGGGGTTGTGTATTGGCGTTTGGATATATTAGGTGCTACAGAAGAAATCCATATTGTTGAGTCTGAAACTCCTATAGGAGAGGGAAGATAAGAAGCAGTTCTGTAGTTTATTGAGCTTTGAAAAAGCATTTATAATATTGTTTTTGGCCTGTTCCAGACATCTTTTTGGTGGAGCTTTTCACTCGTTTTTTCAAAGTTGTAAATATTCATAGTTGTGTGCAGGGGTGGGCAGTATTAGTTGAAATTTCACAGTGTACACCATGAAATTGATCAAATCTCCTGTCCATTTTTGCATTATCAAGAAACATTTTTTTATCGAAGTATCTATTTACACTAAGTGCAAATAGCCTGCCTTGTTGGCAGAGGCTATTCACGCTAACTCTGCCCACGAATGAGTGATTGGGCTAGTCAACAGTACAAAAGGTGCCTGCCAAACAACAGTGCCAGTGGCGCAGTTGTTAAAGCACATGCTGTAGTCTTTTCAACGCAATTGACCCAGATTTGAATCAAACTTTTTTCTCCCTTTATAAATCTTGTATCATATCGGAAAGGCATTTAGTTTCAATAAAAATTAAGGAAATAATCGAAAGGTTGTAAATAAAGTATCAGTTAGGGTTAGGGTAGGTGTAGGGAGGGCTTATTTTCCTAATAAGGCAACATCCATTTAATAATTTGAATTAAAACTATAATTTACACAATACATTATTATTGCATACTGTTTAATAAGGTACTAAGTTCATTGGAATTTATAGGCAATTAATCCTATAAACATTCTATTCTTATCTGTTTTATTACAACAAAAGAACAAAAATTACACACACACTGTAAGTTTGTACTACATAAAAATAGTCTAAACTGCTAATTCTTATTAAAGTTTGACATAAGGTGTATCATACTAAATAATGGGCATAATGGGTACTGAGCTATATTTTACAGTTGAATTTCTTTCTAAGTAATGCAATAAGCATTATAAGAATAAGAATCTCTTTCTAAGTAATGCAATAAGCATTTTTGGGCAGCCGTGGCCTAATGGTTAGGGACTCGGGCTTGTAATCAAAAGGTTGCGGGTTTGAGTCCCAGGTCCGGCAGGGATTGAAGGTGGGGGGAGTGAATAACCAGCGCTCTCTCCACCCTCAATACCACGACTGAGGTGAATCCCTTGAGCAAGGCACTGAACCCCCAACTGCTCTCCGGGCACCACAGTGATACCAGTATGGCTGCCCACTGCTCCGGGTGTGTGTTCACGGTGTGTGTGTATGCGTGTTTGTTCACTACTTACTACTGTGTGTGTGCACTTGGATGGGTTAAATGCAGAGCACAAATTCAGAGTATGGGTCACCATGCTTGGCCACACGTCACGTCACGTCCTTTCCTTTCCTTTCCTTAAATAGCAGAAAATCCAGCTATTTTAACGTAGTGTAAATAGAATCTAAAGCTATTTGCACTTAGTGTAAATACCATCTATCGCTATTTTCACTTAGTGTAAATGGCATCTATCGTTAAGAAAATATGCTATTTTCACTTAGTGTAAATATCATGTAATTGCTATTTACACTTACAAATAGCTGCTGTTTTTTTTATTTATAGAATACATATTTTGGAAATTTCATTTAGATATAGAAACTTATATATAACATGAAAATATATTTTTGTTGTTACAGTTTTAGGGCCAGATTTACTAACAGCTTGCACCAGCGCACGTCTTTTGGCGTTAAAATAGTACTAAGATGAGCAGTGAAGCACTGAAAAGACATGGACACAGTTATTTTTGCACCTGACCTTATTGAATATAGATTCGTAGGAGTTTCCCTTTCAGATGCAAAATTTTTGAGAGGAGAGCATTAAAATGAATTATGCAACATGATTTACTAATGTTTGCTCTCATCAAATTACTGGTATTTGCACCATTATTTAATGCCCAAAAAACATCTTAAAGCAGGCGGTAATTTGCTCTAATCATTATGGAACTGATCTGGCTGCGTCTGTGTTCTTTAATGTGCGCATTATCAGTAAATCTCACACACAGAATTTTCTCCTCCCATTGGTGCATTTATGGAATTGCACTCTTATGCTAACTTGCCCTGCTTAGTAAATCTGGCCCTTAGTTTCAGTAATATTAGTACTTCAACTAAAGGGAAAGTTTACCCAAAAATTTGTATTCTGTCATCAATTAATCATTATCAAGCTGTTCCAAACTTGTTTGAGTTTGTTTTTCTGGAATAAAAAACTGTGAACGTCAATGGCTTTCAAAATATTCTTTAAAATATTTTATTTTGTGTTTAACAAAAAAAAAAAAACTGGAAAAAACGGAGAGTGAGTAAATTAAAACAATTTTAATTTTGGGGTGAACTATCCCTATAAAATATTTAGGGCTGTCCCCTAATAGTCGACTAACCGTTAGTTGACGAGAAGAGGCTTGGTCGACCAAAATTGTATCAGTCGCTTAGTCACAGAACAAAAAAATCCACAGGTCCACAGGAAGTGGTGAAGTCACGCAGTCCGTGATGGCCAGAACATTAAGGGCTGGTCTATGTGGTATACAGTACATCGGGCAGGACATCCAAATGCTCACCCATCATTCATCGAGACATTGCATTTAACACTCCATATCCACATGCCACTGGTTAGCCTCTAGTAGGTGTGGCTTTTGGGATCTTATGGTTTCAAAGCTTGCTTGCTCTTGCTAGCCTTTTTGAAATCACCTACCCTACCCTACCTAAGGCTTTGTAGTCTGATTAGCCATAAACCGCTTCCTGCGTGCGCTCAAATAGCTTCTGTGGAACAGTCATCAATCACTGGCCTTGAATTGGCCTGATGAGAGCGTTTTCCACACAGTATGCTAAAATGCTGTAAAAGTACAGAGTGTCTGATAACAGCAATGACAGACAGAGTTTGTCTAGCAAACAGAAACAGTATGTGATTTTGCTTTTATTTCATTCTAGCACAGAGACTCAAGGAATATTTTAATGCTTTGCAGTTTCCCCTTTTCATTAGCTTACACCAACAAATAGTCTATAGAGGTGTAACAGTATACATATTTGGGTCTGTCAGTGTGGCGTGCATATGTACCGAACAAATAGAGTTTTAACTACTGCACTTGAGAACTTAATATGAAACTCAGATGTAGGATGGTACAATATTGCTTATATCAATATGCTTTGATGGTGCAAACGCATCTGAAAAATGAAAGGACACACAGACAACACAAAAAGAGTTGCTGCGAGAAAGGTACACAATCCAAGCTGTGCTAAACATGAGATGTGCTTTATATTAACCGCTTCAAACCAAGCCATAAGTATACATTTGAAAGCACCTTGTATTTTGCATAAAGGTTCGTCATGACAGCAAACAAGTTGCTGTTAACCTTGACAGATTTCACTGAAGACGTACAGCGAAGGCATGTCGGACAGATGGTACACTGACTAAAATATATAATTTTACACTATCTCTTCTCCCATTTTCAGCAGCACCTTAAATTGCAGCATGAAATGTGCATTGCAGCTCGTTGCAAGTATTGACAGCCTTTTTTTTTAGACCGAGACATAGTCTGTTCAGTAAACCAGTGTTTAACAAAAAGGAGAAAAAAAGAAGCAATCTTATGTCTTTCCCCTGCTGTACCAAAAACATACCAAACCGTGACTTTAAAAACTTCAGGTCACCAAAGCGTAGAAGATCCAAAGAGGTCAAAAAAGGTGAATCTGTAGTCATAGTTATGAATGAATACATAATCAAACAGTTTAATCCAAGTCTTGTGAAGAGATACAATCACTTCATACAGTATGATGAACAGATTTTATTTTAAGCTTTTATTCACATATGAATACATAAACAGAGCACATCACATATGGTAAACATGGAACTGTCCTGGAAAATCATTGTTTGCATGTAAATAAAAGCTGAATATGAATCTGTTTGTCATATAAAGCCTTTGTATCTATTTATAATATTTGGATTAAACTGCTTGATTAATATGGATTCGTTTTAAGACTCTTTTTGGAACTTTGGAAGTTTTGGTTACCTTGAATTTAGTTTGAAACAACATGAGGGTGAGCAAATGAGGACAGAATTTTTATTGTCGGGTGAAATTATCAAAGTATCACAACTCTTGTTCGTCCTTGATAAGTTGTGTGGTAATGCTAATCGATAAAATGACAAACCTTCGTCAGCAAAACTTCCAGGTTCTTCTAGCGCTGCATGTGAGGATGAAACAAAATTTACAAATGATTAAATCTGACCGCCCTGCAACTTGTGTTGATAATTTTTAATTTCACCTACAGTAGGCATCACACAAACCCAGGTTATACAAGGTAATATGGAACTGTGGGGACAAATATAAATACATGAACGTGACCAGGGCCCGTATTCACAAAACATCTAAGGCTAAAAGTAGCTCATAACTTGCTGATTTAGAAGAAAATTTTAAAAATAATGGGGGTGTCAATCCTAAAATTCCTAAATTCCTGTCCTAAAGTACTGTTACTGCTGGGAAAAAAAAAACTGTAGAAACCATCACAAAAATTCAAATGGTTTCCACTACAAATACCATTACAAACATTATGTTTATGCATAGTGTTTTGTAACATATTCCATTAAGATTTCGTGACTTTAACAAGCCAGCAATAGAAGATGGCCAATACAGTACCAGAAGAGACCAACAGACACCATTACAGTTACCATTAAAACTAATACAATTCTCATTATAACCAGTTAAACCTTAAAGGAGAAGTCCACTTCCAAAACAAAGATTCACATATAATGTACTCACCCCCCTTGTCATCTAAGATGATCATGTCTTTCTTTCTTCAGTTGTAAAGAAGTTATGTTTTTAGATGAAAACATTTCAGCATTTTTCTTCATATAATGACTGATATGGTGCCCCGATTCTGAATTTCCAAAATGCAGTTTAAATGCGGCTTCAAACGATCCCAAATGTGGTTGTAAACGACCCCAGCCGAGAAAGAAGGGTCTTATCTAGCGAAATGATCAGTTATTTTCATTTTAAAAATATACAGTTTAAATACTTTTATTCTATTGCCTTTCTCTCCCTGAACTCTGTGTATTCTGGCTCAAGACAGTTAGGGTATGCCGAAAAACTCCAATCATACTTTCTCCCTCAACTTCAAAAATCATTTCAAAATCATCCTACATCGCTGCAGAAGTACCAACCCAGTCTTTGCAAAGTGAACATGCAAAGAAGATCAAACACCCTTAACCAAAAAGGTAAAACAGCGATATAGGATTTTGAAGTTGAGGGAGAACATGAGATCATCTTTCGACATACCCTAACTGCCTGGACTGTTTTTTTTCCGGTTCATGACAGAGTAAGACAAGACGAGCATTTGGCATTAAAATGTATATAAATTGTATTGTTTGAAGCTGCATTTAAACTGCATTATGGAAGTTCAAACTCGGGACACCATAGAAGTCCATTATATGCAGAAAAATGCTGAAATGTTTTCCTCAGAAAACAGAATTTCTTTATGACTGAAGAAAGAAAGACATGAACAACTTGGATGACAAGGAGGTGAGTACATTATATGTGAATCTTTGTTTTGGAAGTGGACTTCTCCTTTAAAGTATGATTATGACCATCTCATCTGTACTGTTGCTTCCTACATGATGCATTCCTGTTTACATAAGATAAAAGTACAAATGTATATGTAAATGTCTCACATTATCTGACTTGATATGTTTGTTCTGCTTACTTAAGAGAAAATGTCATTTTCTGATGGATGGTGGCCAGTATCGAATCATGGGATGGATTCAGAAAGGTTTTCGGTCTGTGTCACCTTACTTCAAGGACCTGTTAACATCACACCGCTTAGGCTGTCTCACTCTTCTTTTTTTTTTTTTTTTATCTTGCCTCTACTCTCTCTTTCTGACTCAGTGACAGCTATTCATACTCCCCCATACAAATGAATGACACACAACACCATTTCAATTAAGATTTCCCCCTCTTCTTTTTCTTCTTCTCTTTTCTAAACTGATAACTGGAGCCATTCAGCACATCCTGAATTACCAAAAGAAGTAGGTCATCCATTTCTTTGCCATTTCCCTCATTTAATTTCCAATAAAGCACTGTGTAACTCTGAGAGGTGCTTGGCTCTGCAATGATCCACAATTTAAAAAGCCAACAAGCTAATAATAAATAAAATTGCAGCCCTTATCTAATTACAATCATCTGCGTTTTATGACCACACCACATAAACTTTCTATGAATAGATCAGCTAGGAAAGAGATCATCTAAGGATACCGCAGTGTGATTATTTTTCACATCAAAGATCTCTTTTGATAGACAATCAAACCTTCAATCCGTCTGTGCAGTAGAGGACACAAAACAGCTTCAGTTGGAGCCCCTGTGGCTGCCTTAGCAAAATCTAATAAAAAACATGGTGGTGTTTCTCAGACACGCTGTGTGTGGTCATTAACTTCATTGACGGGAGGCAGGATGACACAGTACAGGGTCCTTAGCCAGCTAACAAGTCCCCCTTACCGCTCCCAGATGGTGCTCCATTGTTTTAAAGAATCCTCATGTCCTCGTTAGACCCATGGATTCAATGTAAAGCCTGGAGACTCACACCATCTGTCCCCTTGAGAGACGTCTCGCAGCAGGACAGAGCTAGCGGGCACACCTGACCGTGAGGCTGTTTCATTACGGTAAAGAATTCATTAGACGATGACATAAAATGTCCCGCACCTGTCATTGTGGCGTGGTCAATGGGCCGATATATGCCTCCTTTCATTTCATAGCCTTCATATTTCATGTTCAAAAAAGACACTTTTGACTTAATATAGCGTCCACATCACTGATTAACTCTCAGTGGCCTTTCTCTGCACACAGCAGGAACAGGACGGGATGTCCAACTTGCTCTTATGTCAATGGAAGACATGAGTGAGTCTCACAAAAACATTTCCAGGTCAAATGTCACTCCAAAAAATTATGCATGAAGAAAATGAAGCCTGTTTTTAAGAGTTTATTAATTGCAGCGTTTACTTTGATTAAAAATAAGCACTTTCCACCTAGTTTTCATTACTGAAATCTGTATCTCTGTATCTATATATAAATTTATACAGGTTAACAGTACAAACTTTGATTTGAAGCAAAAAAGTTTTGAAGTAATTGCAAATAACAAGTTAAAAATGATGGTAAAATATAAAACTATCCATTTAAAGCTGTTGATTGTGTGTGTATATAGAAACAATATACTTCAAGTTTATAGCAAAATATGCATACACAGTGTCCTCCATTAATATTGGCACCCTTATGAGCAAAGGTGGCTGTGAAGATAAATCTGCATTGTTTTGGGTCACAAAATTTTTAACCTTTTATTGATGTAAAACAATGGGTAAAGAGTGTGTGCGTGTTGTATTATTATTATTATTTTTATAATAAATGTTTATCTCTAGTTCACTTTGGCCACAATTATTGGCACCCAATTATTGCAACGTCCTTTTCCCAAGATAACAGTTTTAAGATTTATCCTACAATGCCTGATGAGTTTAGAGAACACTTGACAAAAGATCAGAGATCATTCCTTCATACAGAATCACTTCAGATCCTTACCCCACTTATTTTCTATAGGGTTCAGGTGAGTGAAATGGGACGCCCATGGAAGAAGCTTCATTTTGTGCTCAGTGACACATTTTTGTGTTGATTTTGATGTTTGTTTTGGATTATTGTCCAGATGGAAGATCCAACCAGCCAATTATAAGATTTCTAACAGAGGCAGTGAGGTTTAGAATCCATGATGCCATATATCTAAACAAGATGTTCAGGACCTCCGGCAGAAAAATAGGCCCACAACATTTAAGATCCAGCAGTATATTTAACCGTGGGCATGAGGAACTTTTTATCCCTGGTGGGTTTGCTGGCAAAAAGCTCTTTTTTTAGTTGCATCTGACCATAGAAGCCAGTCCCGTTTGAAGTTCCAGTCATGTCTGACAACTGAATATGCCGGAGTTTGTTTTTGGATGAGCGAGGAGGATTTTTCTTGAAACCCTCATGAGCAACATGTATTGATATAGTGGTTGTTTGATTTTTTAGGCTTTCTGTCCTCAAGACTCAACTAATCTCTGCAATTCCCCAGCTGTGATTATTGGAGAGTCTTTGGCCACTCAAACTCTCCTCCTCACCATGCATTAGGACCATATAGACACGTCCTCTTTCCCGCAGATTTGTAACACCTTTAGTTGATTGGAACTTCTTAATTATTGCCCTGATGGTGGAAATGGGGATTTTCAATGCTTTAGCTATTTTCTTACAGCCACTTTCTATTTTGTGAAGCTTAACAATCTTGTTCTGCACATCAGAACTATATTCTTTGGTTTTACTGATGGATGGGAATTTGTGTTTTGGTGTTCCTCAAATTTACATTTCTGTGGAACAGGAAGTCATGGCTGGACAATTTCATGCTCCTAGTTACCCTGGTGTGCTAAAATAAATGTAAATATGAATGGGAATATACTTCAGAGATATTTTACTCATAAGAATTTCTAGGGGTGCCAATAATTGGCATATTTCATAATGTGAGTTTCTCTCCACTTTTAATTGTTTTACCTCAATGAAAGGTTAGAATTCTGTGAATTTTTGAACGAAAGATCAATAAGATAAACGATGCAGATTATTTTTCACAGCCGTCTTTGCTCATATTTACCAAGGGTGCCAATTTAAGTGAAGGGCACTGTATATTCAAATGTGTTTTGAGAGCATGGTGAGGCCAACTTGATTACATAATTTGTGGTGCTCCATGAGTGTGGGCGGAGCTCAGTGGTCATCTGGTGTAATTTACTCCATGTGACTTTATAGCATCATGGGTAATGTAGTTTTTCAAGCAGGGATTCCACTGTCATACATAATTATTTAAAGGGGTCATCGGATGCCCATTTTCCACAAGTTGATATGGTTCTTTAGGGTCTTAATGAAAAGTCTATAATATACTTTGGTTAAAAATTCTCAACGGTTGTGTAAAACAACACCCTTTTTACCTTGTCAAAATCAGCTCTGCAAAAATCATTCCATTCTGGACGAGGCTGCTTTAAATGCAAATGAGCTTTGCTCGCTCCACCCCTCTCTTCTCTCTGTGGAGTGACGAGCCTGTTTAATTTAGTCGCATTTAGCCACAAAACTTGCTAACTACCACATTATTAGGAAAGGTGATCGCAAAGATTAAAAAAAAAAACGCTTATGCTCACTTCAGCTGTAAGTGAAGCTGGATCACAAATGATTTGCGCATACATAGACAGATATATGTAGATCGGGAGGTGCATTCCATTTATAAACAAAAGTAATACAATGACGACCACTATGTTCATTATTACATCCAGCAACACAACAACACCTTAATCGCTCAATTCTTGTCTAACTTACATCCCTGCTCCGGCATCAAAACACGGAGGTTGAACTGTTACAACTGATCTGAGGTAAGACGCTCATGTCAATCAACTATCGTGGGAGCAGCCTTTGTTGGTGTGACACCACAATGACAGGCATCTGAGAACGGCTCGTTTTGAAAAAGGGAATATTATTTTTACAGATTAATTAAAAACCACCGCATCGATTTTTATCATTATAGGGTAGATTTGTTCATACACTGCCAACACACATTAATGTTCAAACAACATGTAAAAGTGAACTTAGCATACGATGACCCCTTTAAAACATGAGTTAAAATAATGCAAACCGATGGCTTTAAAGATATACCCAATTAACAACCTTAGAGCTCATAGTAAGTTTGTCTTTAAGGCAGGGGTGTCAAACTCAGTTCCTGGAGGGCCGCAGCCCTGCAGAGTTTTGTTCCAACCTTGCTCCAACACACATATTATGCAGTTTTCAATTAAGCCTTAAGGACTTGATTAGTTGGATCAGGTGTATTTAATAAGGTTTGCATCTAAACTCTGCAGGGCTGCGGCCCTCCAGGACCGAAGTTTGACAACCCTGCTTTAAAGCTTTACAAGTCACCTTTAAAAAAATCAATTTCCCTATGAAGAAAATTAACAGCATTTTTACTTCCAGAACCCGACTGTTGCACTTTATAGGAAGCTATACAAAGTGCCCCTCGTATCATAACAGTAGTGAATAATTGCATCGCAATCACAACGACACTATTATGTTATGCATGTGCTAGAAAACCAAAACACATCCTCCAGACTCACAGAATGAGATGGAGGTGAAATGTGCAATATTGAGAGACTATGGCTTTAGTTTAAATAAGGTTGGATAGCTCGAGTTTTGTGAGCGAACACTAAATCCCACCGGCTCAGGGGCGCAGATGCAAATTGTATTTTGTGCTATTGTTTTTGGATCCCCATTTTTCTCTGAGGGAAAGGTTTGGAGTCAGCAGAATTTTCTCTCAACAGCGGGGGAGACGGAGACAAAGAGAGAGAGGAAAACAAGGAAAAGAGAGAGAGAGAGAATTATCTGTCTGGCTCTGGACCGGGTTGACCCCCCTCATAATGTATTCATAAACAAAGATACCTGCAGATTCTACCTGTTAAAACCTCATGCTTACCCAGCAGCATTTCATATTTCTTCCCCATGCAAATGCACTGTGTATTTTGTGTAGTTGTGCACTAAAAGCCACATGTGGTGTCACATGGACTGTTGGGTAGTAGTCTGCTGTTGTGTCTGCATCAGTATGAGCTTAAGGTCAAGTTTGGGGTCAGTAAGATTCTGAAACCATATAGCCCTACAAAAACCTTGTTGAGAAATAAGGATCACTTGGTTTGAAGTTATTATGGTGGTTTCCAATAGTACCCAACTCAGAAGAAATGACTATATTTCCTCTAAATCATAGATCAAGCTGACTGACATTATTTTCTCTGTCATTTTGAATTAAGGGTTCAATCAACAACAACAACCTTTCTTTTGAAGAACTTGATGAATTGCCAGCTTTGGGCCAAAACTGCCCCGTCCCACGGGACAAACAGAAACACAACACATAAAGTCCCTTTCACTGTGTGTTTTATCAAGTAGGCTCTTGAATCATAGAGAGTAATCAGACGCCATTGATTTTCCCTGTGCCTTAGTGTTTTTTACAAGGCACAATTCAGCTGAGATTACAATTAACGCAGGAGATCTACAATCTGTCTTTCGCTACTTTCCCACTAAACTGAAAGGAAGATAAACTAACATTAATTACAGATTTGAATCCAGGATAATTGCCAAGGCCTTTATCTCTCTCCCTCCCTCCATCCCTCCCTCCCTCCCTCCTTGTCTGAAACTGCTGTCCTCTTTTCCTGACACTCACCGGAGTTTTTCCGAACAAAAACTCACTTTAGCCTGTCAGTATCAGTTCAGTGTTATGCAGCTACAATGCTTTAGTCTTTATCTAATATGACAGCAGTCTTTTCAGGTGTCAGGTACAGAGGCTGCTGTAACATCTACACAGGGGAACTGTTCTCACTGCCAAAGCCAAAAATTCAAATGCTGGAATGATTTCTTTTGATGTTTGATGCTACTTTTGAATCAGGAAAATATATTTTCAAATGCAAACTGGAGTTTGAGTTGTGAATGTGGGAAGGCCTTCGTTGTTTGAAAAGTGTAATAGAAACGGAATCTCCTAAGGTCATAGATTACTCTGTGATAATGTTCTGAATTATTTTAGGTAGTGTTATCATTTCAGTTTTTATTAAGCACAAGACAACACAAGACAAATCTACCTAATAGGAAAATCTACAAGACTGTTTTCAGAGAAATACTGTATTTTGAATATTAGTGTATTATGTGTCTTTGTGTGTGGCATCTGTTTTTTTCACTGAAATTAAAAAAACAAACGAAAGAACGAATGAATGAACTGACAGACAGACAGAATGAACAAGAGATAAAACAAATGACAAATGATAGAGCACACAAATAGTTTGAGAGAAAAAAAACAAACAACAGACATTAGACAGATTCTGTAGACAGAACGATAGAATGACACATAGAATGACAGAACAATATAACGATAGACAGGACAATAGAACAGCATGATAGATGATAGACAGATAGATAGATAGAACAACAGATAGAACAACAGAACAATATAATGATAGATAGAACGATAGAACAATAGCACTATAGATATAGCGATAGAACGATAGATAGATCGATAGATAGACAGACAGATAGAATGACAGAACAATATAACGATAGATAGAACAATAGAATAGCATGATATATAGATAGATAGATAGATAGATAGATAGATAGATGGATAGAATGACAGACAGACAGGCATAGATAGATAGATAGAATGACAGAACAATATATCGACAGATAGAATGATAGAACAATAGCACCATAGATATAACGATAAAACAATAGATAGATAGAATGACAGACAGACAGACAGACAGAGATAGATAGATAGATAGACAGAATGACAGAACAATATAACGATAGATAGGACAATAGAATAGCATGATAGATAGATAGATAGATAGACAAATAGATAGATGATAGAACAACATAACGATAGAACGACAGACACAGACAGATTGAATGAATGAAAGAATGACAGAACAATATAACAACAGATAGAACGATAGAACAATAGCACTATAAATATAATGATAGATGGAATGACAGACAGACAGATAGATAGATAGATAGATAGACAGACAGATAGAATGACAGATAGAGCGACAGAGTATAACGATAGAACAATAGCAAATCATGATAGATAGATAGATAGATATATAGATAGACAGAATGACAGAACAATATAACGACAATAGAATGATAGAACAATAGCACCATAGATATAATAAAACGATAGATAGATAGAATGACAGACAGACAGAGATAGATAGATAGATAGATAGACAGATAGACAGAATGACAGAACAATATAACGATAGATAGAACAATAGAATAGCATGATAGATAGATAGATAGATGATAGAACAACATAACGATAGAACGACAGTCACAGACAGATTGAATGAATGAAAGAACGACAGAACAATATAACGACAGATAGATAGACTATAGATATAATGATAGATAGATGGAATAGACAGACAGATAGACAGATAGACAGATAGACAGATAGATAGAATGACAGATAGAGCGACAGAACAATAGATAGATAGATAGATAGATAGATATAGATAGATAGCTAGATAGATAGATAGATAGACAGACAGAATGATACAACAATAAACAGAACGATAGAACGACAGATAGAACGACAGAACAATATAACAATAGATAGAATGGTAGAACAATAGCACGATAGACAACAACAGACAGACACATAGACAGAACGATAGAACAATAAACGATAGAACGACAGAACAATATAACAATAGATAGAATGATAGAACAATAGCACGATCGATAGAACGACAGACAGACTGAACGATGGAAAGAACGACAGTCAGACAGATAGATAGACAGATAGATAGATAGATAGATAGATAGATTTTCTCCAGATTTTTCTGGAGCCCTACTTTCCAGCCAATGACACATAAGTCACTGTCAGCGATATGAACATGGTGGTTTTCTCTGTCTGGCAGCTGCACCCCTCATGGTTTTATGACCCGAATGCCTTTGAGGGTCGGTTGATGGCTCTGAGTGGGCCAGCCTTCCATCTAAACTCATGAAACCCCAATACTGAGCAGTCCGGTAATGAACGCATTAATATTCTGTTCAATATTTATGTAGCTGCTATCTCAGTCCCCCAGATCAGATCTATATGGAGAAGAGCAGGCCACAGGATTCCTCTTGGGACATAAATAAATCAATTTTGGTAATGAATAGCTCAACATGCTCATGTTTATTCTCTGCTACTCAGCAAATGGCAGGCAGTGCCTTTAGATAATGGCTCAGAAAATAATATGTAAGAGCATGCTTCTATCTCCGGCTGTATACCGTACAGTAGACATAATAACTGATCACTATTTCCCCTTGTCTGGAACAGACATTTGCACAAATACATCACAGCAGACGCTGCATGCTGTATATTTTGAACTTCAATACGGGCTTTCAAAGCTTTTAAAATCATTACTGAAAGTCTGAATAAGCAAAACACGCACAGAGTGATGAAGGCAACAGTGTCAAGGACAGTACATTGTGTGTTTAAGCAAAACAGCTGTTTGGAATTGACACATTATGACCATGAATCTATAGAACTCTATAGATATTCTATAGAAATCTATATCTATAGATAGATAGATAGATAGATAGATAACATTTTAATTTCTTTTATTAGGCCAACATTGTTGAGGCCTGCATGTAATACATAAATATTTCTGGAATAACAAACAAGCGGAGCTTTTAACAAGTAGGACAGCTGCATCATACTATCCTTCTTTCTCGTTCAAAAACTCATCTGTTATCATCGGTCGTCTGTCTTGTTTTCATTTATTATTCTTACCACAGTTTCCTGCATTGCACTGTAAATGCCAATCAATAAGTAACCAATCCACCTTCACTTTGAGAGGCCATTTGTCAGTCAGAGTTGTCTGTCACCAGCCAAAGTAATCATATTTCTCCTCCTTTTTTGTACTTTTCTCATTTGCTGTTTCCTCAGAAGGACTGGGGTGATTTAATGGATTGTGAAGTGGGCATGTTCCAGCAGCTAGACTGTGGCGGTTCTTGTTGCACGCAGAATGAATGTCGGCAATGCCTTTCGTACTACGCACATAGAGCGGCTCCGATTCATCACAGACCTCCTGCAGATAACTGCCGTATCGCTCGTACAGCCTCCGTAGACACAGATACAGCCCGTTTACTTGCTCTAAGGCCCAATCTAGACTCATTATCTGAGATACTTGAGCCAAATAGAAACTGGTAGCTTTAATGGACAGGATACCAAATGTTTACTGCAGCACTGGCCTATTTGTAAGGATATCATTTACAACTGCTGTCTCTCTGTATCTCCTCAACCAGACTAGCAGTGTGAGTCACTGTGGCATTATGTTACAATATGATGCATAGCACCTCTCCTTCTAAATCAAACTCCAGCTGTGCTACAGTCATTGGAAGCATTGTGTGGGGCAGTTAAACATGCAAACTAAGGCCTCTGGAGCACCCTATGCTGAGATTGAAAGCAAAGCCTTGATTGCACTAACTGGGTTACTGTTAGTGTCATAATCAGGTAATCTGTTGCTATATTTAATGTAATTCCGTAACAATTCAAGTTTGCTGCGGTCTTTCAGGGTATTGCTGGTTTTTCCTAAAGGCGGGACACTTAAGCGCATGTGGAGCACCTCCTGGGGAAATTCAAGTGAGGGTTAAATCACTCACTTGAGGGCAAAATATCAAGAGCGAAAAATGTAATTAAACCTGAATCTGGTAATTTATGCCGTTTTTACTGAGCTGGCAATACCTCTGTGACTGTAGAATCTGACTGGTTGCATAAATAACAGTGTTTACATATGTGACCCTGGACCACAAAAGCATGGGTATATTTGTAGCTATAGCCAACAATACATTGTACGGGTCAAAATGATCAATTTTTCTTTTATGCCAAAAATCATTAGGATATTAGGTAAAGATTATGTTCCATTAAGATATTTTGTAAATTTCCTACCGTAAATATATAAAAACTTATTTTTTGATTAGTAATATGCACTGCTAAGAACTTCATCTGGACAACTTTAAATGTGATTTTCTCAATATTTTGATTTTTTTGCACCCTCAGATTCTGTAACAACTAAAAATAATTGTTTTCTATTTTAATATACTTTAAAATGTTATTTATTCCTGTAATAGCAAAGCTGAATTTTCAGCAGCTATTACCCCTATCCTTCAGGATCATTATTCTAATATGCTAATTTGGTGCTCAAAAAGCATTTTTATTAAGCACTATAAACAACTGTGCTGCTTAATATTTTATGAAAACTTTGATATACAAACGTTTGGGATCAGTACGACTTTTAATGTTAAAGAAGTCTAAAGAAAAACAGCAATATTGTGAAATATTATTGCAATTCAAATTAGTGGTTTTATATTTTTAAATATTTTAAAATGTAATTTATTCCTGTGATGCAATGCTGAATTTTCAGCACCATTACTCCAAACTTCAGTGTCACACGATCCTCCAGAAATAAATCTGATTTATTATCAATGTTTGAAACAGTTGTGCTGCTTAATATTTTTTTGGAACCTGTGGTGCTTTTTTCAGGATTCTTAAATGAATAAAACGTTAAAAAGAACAGCAATTACTTAAAATAGAAATCTTTTAAATCACTGAAGACTGGACTAATGGCTGATGAAAATTCAGCTTTGCATCACAGAAAAGTATATTTTAAAGTATATTAACATTGTTAATAACGAAAATCGTTATTTTAAATTGCAATAATATTTCATAATATTACTTTTTTTTATGTATTTTGATTAAATAAATGGAACTTTGAATCCTGGAACTTTGAAATATCTTACTGATTCCAAACTTGTATGTCTTTGTGTATGTCTTTATGGTAACTTATAAAATATATATATATATAAAAATAAAAAATAAAATAAAATCTTCCTGACCACAGACTTTTAAACTGTAGCGTATACTATACATTTCCAAATTTAAATTAATTTATATATAAATGTAGAGGAATACTTCACCTAAAAAGGAAACAACTTTCATCATTTTCTCACCCTCATGTCATTCCAAACCTGTATTGCTATTATTTTTCATTGTATAGACAAAAACAGTTGAAACCTTCTTCAAAATATACTCTTTTGAGTTCTGCAGAATAAAAACATACGAGTAAGTAAATAATAAACTACAGTGAACTATTCCTTTAAGTGAAAGTGTGCTAAAAAATCTTTGTAAAGAATACTGGATATACTAACAGTTAAAAATACAAAACAAGAACCATAACTGTGCAATAAAAACTCTGCAATGCAACACATTCCAAACATCAGCTTCAGACACACAAATAACAATTCTGTATGCATTTATAATGTCTGTTATGTATGTCTCTGTCCATGGTGCTGAAACACCCGACTACAGCTCCTTTAGGCAACCGGTTACCTAGTCATTGCAATACACATCATACCGTTACTCCAGCTCATGCACAGCAGTACTTGACGAACAAAGTAAAATTCTCAACCCTTTCTCATGTTTCTTTTACACATCCAACCATCACCATGTTGCCACTTTGCTTATTTTTTCATGCAAAATTTCATGCTTTTGCCAAATATCTAGAAAAAAAGCTTAACGTGGTAACATCCAAATGAACTGTTAGTGTGGTTCAAATCAGAAAAAAAAAAAAAATGCACTACCTCCGAGGCTAAACCAGGGGGCGCTCTCCACACTTTGAGAGCCACTTGGTTATGAAAGTCAATGATAATGAAAGTAATTTTAAACCTCCTTAGGGCAACAACTGTCTGCATTCACTTCTTCAGTGCAAAGAGGCAAATTCATGACCATGCTGAAAAAACTGCAATTGCTACTTTCAACTTGATCTAACCAGTAATTTGGTGGCATAACCTAATTTGTCAGGTTGGCTTAATCAGATAAAGTGACATTTTTGACATAAATAAAACTAGTTAAATGAGATGTTACCAAATGGACTCGTTTTTTAGGTCAGCTGACGAAGAACTAATCACACACACGCGAGCACACACACATAGTGCTATATAATGCACCAGGACCTTTTCTAAAACCAAATATGCATACATATGAACCTCACAGACATCAAACTACTGCATCTTAGACACTTTTATGTGATCTGATGGTGTAGTTAGAAAATCTGTCAAACATGTTGCAGTCCCAATTACAACTGATGCTTTTGAAGGTTTTGGTTTTAGAGGATTCTGTGCAAATCCTTTTGTAATTACTACCTAGTCTTTACCCTTAATAAAATGGCTTCATGGCGATCTGAAATCCACACCCCACCCTCCCAATCTCAATCTCATTACTGGTAAATTCTTGGCAATTGCTTGGTGCCATTTGTTTCAAATGTTCAATCGTCCAAGACAAAAAGAAACTCTTGTTGTGGTACCTACGGACCATCTGTCAGCCATGGAAACTTCTAAAAACATTCCACGGGATGAGACAATATTTTAATTACTCCCGTGAGACTGTTTCATAGACAAGCAGGTTTAAACCAAAACCTGGTATATAACAGAGAGCAGGTGGTGGGGGTGACTCTTACTCTTGGATAGCAGAGCGAGTGAAATTGTATTTATATGTGCAGCTATGCCAGCCAAGCTTATATTATAATATTTTTAGAGATGTGTCTGTGGATCTTTTAAAACAATACAAAATAAAGAAATGTGCGAACATTTAAACATAAATAAATTGTTACGGGCACGTTTCCCAGAAAGAAGAAAGTCACTTGTGTATTCTGTTTATGAGGAACAATAACATTTAATTCTGGACATTCTGAGATCATTTATTTTTTAACGTAAAATGGAGATGGCTGCCATAAATCTTTCTAAAGCACCCCTGACCTGCTGGTGGATATATTCATGAAGGAAACACATCATCTAGTCTATCATATGCCTGCCCATCAGATATTCATAACCACTGTTGAGTGGGGTGGGTTTCCAAATGTCTCTCAAAGTAGCTGTTTTCAGAGACCCTCCAGACGTCATTAGACACAGCGACGACCATCAGGAGGCTTCTGTGCAAGGCTGCAGTTGAAAGGCAGTAATTGTTAACACGTGTAAGAAATTAAACATTTTTCTGCAAGCTGTCAAAGCATCAAAAGGCCCTCTACTTAGAGCTTTCAATCTTGGTGAATTGCTGGTTCATTTGCATTTCTTTCACATACAAACTGAATACACTACTAAAATTTTTGGTGTTTCATAGAATCTGATTTTTAGGTCAATGAGCAATGATTTCAAATAAAATCAGCCTAAAACCTACTATTGATCAACACAGAGGAATGAACCGATACATGTTTTATCAAATGCCTAGTTTTCCTTTTACTACTCCTCAGAGTCATGCGTTTATGATGACCTACAGTACGTCTTAGTAAAGCAGGCTGTCATTTTCTGTAAAACTCTTTAAAACTGATGCTGGAGGAAAGCTAATCCTTCTGTAAAAGTGCATAAAATGCCATAATTACTGCAGACAGAACAGAACAACGTGACACTGTGTAATCCCAGCTTTTTAATGTCCCGTTAAGGAGTGCTGGGATTACGAAACAATGAGCTGCCTTCATGGGGGAATATAAAGTATATGCGTGCATGCATGCATGACTGTTAAACGTGGGAGGAAAGTATCTGACAACACAACAAATGCAACCCAGAGCACTTTAGGGATTCAGTTCTTAACAGAACAATGAGCCTTACACACACACACATATTTAGCTGAAGTCCTTACTGAAAAAGATGAGCAAGACAGTGCACAACATCAAAACAATCGGAGTCTACAAGGGTTTGTTTATATACAAGAACATTCACTTCCAAATAGATTTCTTGGCTGATGATGCCGCATGGATCAGTTTCAACACATCTGCAGAAAATGAAAAGCAAAAGTGTCCTAAAAGCCCAGTTGCTTCTGACACAACAATGTGTGTGTCCTTTATATATCAGTTGAGTTTTTTTGTCCTAGTCATATTTTCTTGGTTAAACATTACTTACAATATCAGAAAACATGTACATTTTATATTTTTACTTTAAAGTACCCCTATTATGGATTATGAAATGTTTATATTTTGGTTTTGGAAGTCCCCAACAACGGGATGACATGCATGCAAGGTCAAAAAACACTTTTATTGTCTTACATGCATTTATTTTTATTCTACCACTTCTAAACAGTTTGCTCAGCGATTCATTTCCTCCTTTGCGTGAAACTAATCTGCGGTTATTGGTCCGATGATGACCCAGTCTGTTGTGATTGGTCTACTGAGTGGAGCGCATGTCGGAAAGGGAACACCCATTACCATTATATTAAACACACAAACACCCATGGTATATGTGTTAGCCCTAATACATATTGATAAAGCACTGTAGTTTGTACACCAGTGTGCTGCTCTATTCTTTATCATAACTCCAAGTAATAACAACAAACATTCACTATTCATCAACACATTTCTGGACAATTGCGAGCGAACAGATATTGCTGTTAGCCAATTAGCCAGAGACCTACAAGCTGCGCGAACACAACACACAACTAAATATGTATTTTGCATGATACATAGTACATGCGAGCAACTATTTTTAAAGGATTACTCCACTTTCAAAATAAAATGTCCTGACAATTTACTCACCCCCATGTCATACAAGATATTCATGTCTTTCGATCTTCAGTTGCAAAGAAATTAATTTTTTTCAGGAAAAAAACAGGATTTTTCTCCATATAGTGGACTTCAGTGGTGCTCAGCAGACTGAAGGTTAAAAATGATCCCAGCCGAGGAATAAGGGTCTTATATAGTTATTTTCTTTTAAAAATTAATTTATACACTTTTTAACCACAAATGCTTGTCTTGTCTTGCTCTGCGATGCGCATACATACTCTGCACTTCATTTCAAGACAGTTAGGGTATGTCAAACAACTCCCATCTCCAATTTCAAAATCATCCTACATCGCTGTTTTTTTTTTGTAAAGGGTGTTTGACCATCTTTGCACACTCACTTTGTCAACACTGGGTCGATACTTCTGCAGCGATGTAGGATGATTTTGAAATTGGAGGAGAAAATGAGATGGGAATTTTTCGACATACCCCAACTCTACCCTAACGGATGTACCCTCATAGTGCAGAGCACAACGTCTTCTCTACATGATGCTATCCACTGGGATCCGTCATCATAGCTTACTTGACAGTTGATTACTCCCACAGATCATGTTTTCATGACATTTAGGCCTTATTTTTATGTAACAAAGTGGTAACAGCATATCCAACACCATTATATTGTTCATTCAGACTGAATTGTTAAAGTAGAACGTGCACAAACTCAAGGCGGGATCTATCGCATCGACCAATCACAGCCGAACATATCCAGGCAAATCAAATCATATCGCAATGGAGACATTGCCTCTTCTCGTGACTTTCTCCCATTCATTCCCCCATTTTATACTTTGTAATATTTGTGTTGTTGTTTTTTTTTTAAAACTACTTTTTATTCTCATCCAATATTTTGAGGAAATTCCCATGATAAATATGTATATGTGTGGGCTGACTTTTTCACTATACTTGTCCCATGACACATTATCTGAGGCAACCCAGTCAGTTTACACAGGTAATCCAGATTCTGTAGTGGGACCTGTGCTCACAGCCCAGCAGCTCAATTACCATTTGCCAGAGAACACCATGACTGGCAGGTTCGCCATTGGTGCCCCATTGTCTTCACAGATAAGACCAGATATGAAGGATTTTGGAGATGCCACGGAGAACACTATGCTGCCTGCAACATCACTCAGCATGACCTGTGATAGTCTGGGGAGAAATATCTTTGGAGGATCACACAGATCTTCACATGCTACCCAATGGTACCCTTACTGCTGTTGGGAACTGGGATGAAATCCTCAGAGCCATTGCCAGACATTATGCTGGCGCAGTGGGAACTGGGTTACTCCTGGTGCATGACAATGCCCAGCCCCATGTGGCCACAATGGGTAGGCAGTTTCTGGATCATGAAGGCACTGGTGCCATAGACTGACCCTCAGGTTCTGTAGACCTGAATCCAACTGAGAATCTCTGGGATGTTATGTATCAGAGCATCTGAAGCTGCCAGGCAGCACCACAGACTGTTTAGGAGCTCCCTGTTGCTCTGACCCAGGTCTGACAGGAGAATTGAGTTCTGTTTCGGATCAACTGCGATCCGTTTAATCCTCACAGATTATATGACAGATCAGAGCAATCTTTTATTTACTAGTTTAATATTAAATCATCAAATTGCTACTCCATATCAATCGCATACAACGAAAGTACAGAATAATTAGAACAATCATTTACACACAATAAATAACAGAGCATCATATCTATACCGTTCTTCCCCAGAAAGTTCTTGTGACCCGGTAAGAATTCTTCCAAGGCCCGGTAGTGGGTTGTGACCCGGTGGTTGGGTGATTCTAAATTTATCTGCTGTATGGGTTAATTCACCACTTAATAAGGGTCAGACGAATGTCATTTTCAATAAATGGTAAAAGAAGAAACCTAGATTAAATTATTTCTATTGTTTGCATCATGGCTTCCAATTTTCCAAAGCATGCTTTAATTTAGTAATTAAGTTATCGCAAATGAGTCTAATAATGGAGGTGAGTAGGAGGAAGTACGTCGGAGAAGTTTACATGAACTTTTTTTCTGAAAGTCGTTCTGGAAGTTTGTCATTCTGCCTGCGTATGAACAAAAAAGAAAATTAGATAAGGGCAAAGGAATGGAAAAATGTTGGGACTTACAGGGCTGGCGATATGAGAACATCAAAGGAATCACCTTCCTTGTTCTCGCTGTTTTTCTTGTTTCCCTTTACGTCTCTGTCTGTCACACCTGTGTATCCACAGGCCAAAGGAAACAATAGTGCTGCAATAAGCGTTACTTTTACTAAAGAGACCCAAGAATATTAAAAAACACTCACACTCTTTTTACTGTATTCAAGAAAGAACCTGGAACCTGCAGAAAGCTCAAGGGAGAAGCTTACAACATCCAGTTGAACTGTGGATAAAATCTCGCTTTGTGTTCTGCATCATCAACTAAATCACATCTCTCTCTCTCAGTCATGTGTTGAATATCCACATAGGAAAAGATAGTCTCTCTGTGTTAGGTGAAATCAGGTCATTGATTGCAGTCTGAATCAGTGTGAAAGCATCGACTGGATGTCCTAACAGATGTTAAAAGGTTATGGGAGGGATTCTACTATAAACACCCACTGAATCAAAGCTTTTGTCCATCAAAAAAATAAATGCAGAGTAAAATGGGGTAGGTTTGGCCTAGCCGTTAAAGATCTGGACTGGCAAGTTTAAAGCCCCCAAAGAACAATAAACAATATATGTGCTATCATAACCAACTGAGCTCAGAGGATAAATCATCCTGGTGCCCAAGTGAAATGTGCACACAAAAATCAGGCTACAGCATACACAAATGAAATAGAATGGATTTGCCTACAAACTGCCAATCATTTTTTGCCACTGATTTGAAAGCGTTTTCCATCAGTCTATCCCAATTTAACCCTTGATAGTGACCTTCAGAAAAGCACCTTATACCCCAGGTTGCTCTAGTGGGATTATCACAGTATGAACTGTACTGAGAATCAATTTAGATGAATCTGTAAAGTAAATGACTAATTGCTTAGCAAAACTGAATATCAGAAGATATTCAATTTTAATGAAAACATCACAATGTGCTTGTTGTGACACCTTGTTCAGTGCAGTAATTAGGATGCATCTCATTACATGTAGGATGAAAATGAAAGCGCACAGAGTTTGTATTACCAGCCATGACTAATATTAGATTTAACCCTCGGATGCATGCATTCTACAGTGGACAGATCATTTATTAATAATGATGTTGCATCCAAGCCAGCAAGGGTTTTATATAATTTGAATTTGATTGGTTGACGAACGTTCTAAGGTATGCAGTTATTTTTAGGCAGGTCTTCAACACATTACATGTTCATACTTCGTCAAATGATTTCAAATTACATAAAAAAAGATCAGGAATTATTTTTCTTTCTGATTTAATTCATGCATCAGAGGGTTAAATTAGGGCCCTATTATCTCCGCAATGCCGAAAGATGGAATTTCCAGTCATAAACATGGAATTTACTGTATAACACAGAATGTCACAGAATTTGCCACATTTAATCTAAATGCGATATAAACTAGTGTTGTAAATATTAAGCAGCAGAAATACTATTTTAATATCAATCCTGCATGTTCTATGTGTCTCTGTGTGAATGAATGATGCAGATGCGGGGTTTCGTTCACAACACACACTGAAGCAAACGTGACGCCTGCTGTGTTTTCAGCCTCTGCCAACTAAATATATGAAGATATGAACAAATAAACAGTCTCTAGAACTGCTCCAAGAGTCATTTCATGAGCATTTTACAGTTTCTTGTCAGAAAAACTATCGTCATATCATATACAAACAGAAACTTAAAGGGGTCATCGGATGCTAAGTTCACTTTTTCATGTTGTTTGAACATTAATGTATGTTGGCAGTGTATGTACAAATTACCCTATAATGATAAAAATCCATGCAGTAGTTTTTAATTAATCTGTAAAAATAATATTCCCTTTTTCAAATCGAGCCATTCTCAGATGCTTGTTGTTGTGGTGTCACACCAACAGAAGCCGCTCCCACAATAGTTGATTGACATGAGCGTCTTACCTAAGATCAGTTTTAACAGTCCAACCTCCATGTTTTGATGCCGGAGCAGGGATGTAAGTTAGACAAGAATTGAGCGATTGAGGTGTTGTGTTGCTGGATGTAATAATGAACGTAGTGGTCGTCATTTACTCCCGACATCTGAGCTGCTGAAGATGCAGTTGGTTATGTTTGTTTGTGAATAGAATGCGCCTGATCTACATATATCTGTCTATGTTCACGCTAATCATTCGTGATCCAGCTTCACTTACAACAGAAGTGAGTTTTTTTTTTGTTTTTGTTTTTTTTATAAATCTTTGCGATCGCCTTTCCTAATAATGTGCTAGTTAGCAAGTTTAGCGGCTAAACGCGGCTAAAGTAAACAGGCTCGTCACTCCACAGAGAGAAGAGAGGGGCAGGGCAAGAAGAGCTCATTCGCATTTAAAGCATCCTCAACCAGAATGAGATGATTTTTGCAGAGCTGATTTTGGCAAGGTAAAAAGGGTGTTGTTTTACACTACCATTGAGAATTTTTAACCAAAGTATATTATAGGCTTTTTAAACCCTAAAGAATCATATCAACTTGTGGAAAATGGGAATCTGATGACCCATTTAAAGGTCTTCACAGCAACTTGTCAAAATAAAAGTTAGGTTTAAGTTGAAGAAACTGTGACAGAAATGTATTACTTAATGTAACGATAGTACTACAACCCCAATCCAGAAAAGTTGGGACGTTTCGTGAAATGCCATAAAATTAAGAATATGTTATCTGTTTATTCATTCTCTTTAACCTTTATTTAACTGACTACAGTACAAAGAACAAATTTCCAATGTTTTCAGTGGCCAACTTTTAGTATTATTTTGTAAATATAACCAAATTTTGATTTTCATGGCTGCAACACACTCCAAAAAAAAGTTGGGACTGAGGCATGTTTTACACTGTGCCACATCAAGTTTAATTTTAATTAAATGTTTAATTGTTTGGGAATTGAGGATACTAATATTTCAAGTTTTGCAAGCAAAATTGTTGTCCAAACTGAACTGATATAAAACTTAAGATGCTCAGCAGTCCGTGATCATTGTCTGATTCTCCTTTTCATGACTGGTCATACATTTTCAATAGCAGACAGCTCTGAACTGCAGGCAGGCCAGTCTAGCACATTCAGTCTGTCTTCAAAACCACGTTGTTGTAGCACATGCAGAATAAAGTCTTGATCTAATAACCATGGAAAGACGTCATCTTGATGGCAGTACATGTGTCTGTACAAGTCCAATACATGCCTCCATTTCAATGGTACCTTCGCACATATTCCAGTCACCAATGGCGTTTGTTCTGCTGCACCCCCATACCATGACAGTCGCTTGCGTTTGTCTAGATGGTCCCTTTGTTATTTGGTACTGAGAACACAACGTCCATTTTTTCCAGAAACAAGCTGAAACATGGACTCGTCTGACCACAGCACACACTTCCATTGTCTTTTTGACTATCTGAGTTGAGCTCTGGCCCAGAGACCCCCATAGCATCACTGCATAGAACTAATGTATAGCTTTCCGCTAGAGTAACAGAATTTTAAGTTGCATTTATTGATGCAGCTGCAGAATGTTTTAGGCGACAGCAGTTTTCTGAAGTACTCCTGAGCCCATGAGGCTATATTTAATACCGCAGCATGACGGCTTCTTATGCAATGCCATCTGAGGGCTCAAAGGTCATGCACATTCACCCGAGGTGTCCTGCCTTGCCCTTCACAGAATGACATTTCTCTGGATTCCCTGAATCCTTTCACAATATTATGTGTGGTAGCTGGTGAAAGACCTAAATTCTTTGTGATTTTCTATTAAGAAATGTGATTTTTGATTTGTTTGACACTTTTGTCATGAAATTTGGCACAAAGTGATGAGACATGATCCAACTTCGCTTGCAAAGACTGAAATGCTCCTTTTACACACAAACATGATATCCTCACCTATTTTTATTTCACCTGCTTACTGGGAACTGTTTTAAAACAGTTTTGTTTGGATATTCTATGACCTTTTCACCTTTTTTTTATTTAACCTTTTCCTTTTTTGGAGGGTGTTGCAGCCATGAAAAATCTAAATTTGGTCATATTTACAAAATAAGATTAAAAGTTGGCCAATTGGACATTTTTTCTTTGTAATTCAGTCAATAAAATAAAGGTCAAAGAGAATGAAAAGATAACATATTCTTGATTTCATGGCATTTCATGAAATGTCCCAACTTTTCTGGAATTGGGCTTGTAATAAAGTTATTACTAAAACATAAGGAATGTTTACCAGAAAAATAATTTAAAATTTTTCAAAATTATTTAAAAAAAAAAGAAAGAAATTAAAAATGGAACCCAGAAAAATTAAAACAGCAAAAACAGAAAAGGAATAAAATGAAATGTGAAAAAATAAATTGACTTTATATGGCCCTAGGTTAAATGCTCCTTCACGTTATTTGCCCTCTTGTGTTGATTTACAGCAGCAACAGCAGCAAACACCTCAGGTATCACTCAATCGCTCTTTCTCACTCGTTACCAGCAATGTGTTGGTCATTTCCCACCAGGGGTGGATGGCCCTGCAAGGCAATCATATCAAAGTAACCTTAAGTCCCTAGCAGTTTCAACAACAGCACGTCAAAGAGGAAAAAGAACAGCCTATTGACAACTACTCTGACATCTGCCTTGAGAACAGGCAGAGGTACAGAACATAATCTTAAACAGGTAGACCTGCATAAACAGAAAATGATTATTTAGCATTTGCATGATAAACATAGTTTATTAGACAGGTCTGGATAGGAAGCTGGCACATTAGGACCAGATGCGGCCTTGTGCTTTCTCCTGTGTCACTCTCCCCCGCCAGCGGACACAAATCTCAGTCTAACGTTTGATATAAATGCACTCTGGCATTTCAGAAGCTTCCGGTTGAGTGTTCACAAGAGTAAACTGCAGAGGGATGAAACGAGATTTAATGAGATTTGGAGTGTTCGGATCTCACTAACCCTCCTGCCATCTGCTTCCCCTGAACGCAGGCCTGCCGAACCCATATGACAGCACTGGACAAATACAAGCGCTAATGCTCTTTTAATGAGTTGTGCCATGCGAACACACGTACTGACTGTAAACACAGAATCTCGTGCTTACAGTTGGCGTGTGCCATTAAGAATATTGCACAGTGTGTACATCAACCTTACGAATCTGGGAATGCAGACACAAACACATGCGACAAATAGGTGGTATCAAGTTGGCAGTTGATGTACTCTGTGTGAACTGTAATTCATTTGAACCTTAATTAGTGGGTTCAGCGCTGGGCTTCAGATGGCCAGCCACAGACCTTTTACTGACCATCTCATAAATATAGCATAAAAACGACAATACCAGAAGTGATAGCTCTAATCTGATTGGTTGACCTGAGAGTCATGGTGTAAGGGTTGTTATCAGTCTAACAGAAATTAACATCGTCTCTGTGCTGCCACAATTTACACTAGGTAACCCCCTTATTCAATGCAAAAGTAAGCCTATGGATGAGACATTGAGTTCATTAGCCGCTTTAGGGAAATAATGAGAAGAAAAACAATGTGCAGTAAACAGAAAAGCTGTTTGCACTACAAACCAGTGTTCATAATTAAGATAATACAGTAAAATAATATGGTAAAACACACCAATTGGCAATATCAAGTGGCAAAACAAGCTGTTCTGTACAGCTAAAAATGTCTGGGCGCAGAACCAGAAGCCAGACCCATAAAATTTACAAATGACCATGCCCAATCTTACAGTAAAAACAAGGTAGATCAATATTGATATTCAGGTTATTTGCGATCATAAATACAGATTCCTAAAATCTCAAAATCCTTCTTTTACTATGACAGCATTTCCTGCATCGCTTCTCACTGGTGTTGCTACTACTACTACTACTACAAAAAAAAAAAGTAGTTCAAATTGAATGTAATAAAATTAAAATGGTGTTTACCACAAAATAATGACAGAAAAACACATCTTTCATTTGAGCTGTCCTCGCAAACGGCTCACAACAACAACATACCGTGACCGATATAGTCTGATTCATGAACAAATGACTCTTATAAACAGGTTTTTCTCAGTGAATCAAAAATATACAGAACATCCAGTTTAGCCTGATTCTGGTTCTTAAACAAATGACTCATAAGTTACTGTATTTTTATTTAGAGCCTTTCTATACGGTTGCATCAGAGTTCATAACTAAAGTGAACAGAATTTGAACTGCAGAGTTTAGGCCCTGTTATTGTTGCACGATAAGGGTTAAACTGATACTCACAATTATTCTGATAAAAATTATAATCGTGATTATTAATAACGATTATTCAAAAGGGTAAATGCAATAACATTTTATGTGTCCTTTAACCAACCTCTACTGACTACATATACACTGACTTCATTTAACCAAGTATGTTTTGTAATTAAAAGTGGCAGTTTGTTCGCAAATAAGACAAGCCACTCAGATCACATAGTAAATTTGCTCAAAGACCATTAATACACCCTGATAATAACATTGCCATGCCATTTTCAACTGATTAACATTATGAAAACTGGTAAAAACTTTAGAAACGTATAATATAGCTTAAAATAATTCTAATTTATGTACATTTTTCCCCATTGTATTGCCACAGGTAGCAAAAGCGCATTTATTCCTCAAACACAACAGATCTATTATTGAAACTCTGAGAAAGTTTGATCATGGCAGATTTGGTTACACAAGCAGCACAAATGGCTTGTGAAAAAACACACTTTGGCTGAATGACACTTTCATGTAAGCAGAAATCACTGTGGAGAGATCGCTAAACTCATCGCTAAACATGTATGTTTTCTTATCATCAGCACTTGTTCTGCCATCAGTCAGTGCGTGCACAGGGTTGCCAGATTGCAGCGATTAAGTAAAACACCGGGCAGAACGTGTATCCTTAAAGGAGAAAAGCTCTGTTTTGGGAACTTAATCTCTTTGTATCTGGCAACCACAAGCATGAACACTAGTGAAGGCTTGTTAGCGATGTAAGATAATGCAAATGGCAAATTAAAAACTCATTTTCAGGATAAATAATGAGCCGGCCAATATCATGCTGATTGTTTTTAATTAATCGAGAAAGGTGGATATCGTTATTGAAATTAAAATCGGATTAATCGTGCAGCCGTAGGCCCTGTTGTTAATTTGTCATTTTATTTTAGTATTTTAACTTTTGGATTAAAAGGAAGTGAATGGAGTGAATGGATTTTTTTTATTATTGTAAGGTGGTTGTGTCCACACTGCTATATGCAAACAGTATGTAAAAGTGAATTTTGCAGATGATATTCTTGAGCGCATCTGTGTATTAGACTTCTCTCTTATATATTTTCCTACAAACCACAAGCTCACAGTTTTCCCATTTAGCAACAGATCTGCTATTGATTTTTACTGTAGAGCATTAAAACTAATGCCATCTAAATGCATTCAGCACTCACAATTATGTACCAAATAAAACAATCATTACTAATCTTCCATCACATCAGAATCTTTGTGCTGACCTCAATTGCATTGGCATAAATAATCACAAAGGGACTAGGTCTTTATTAAAACCGCAGCAGAACTCAACAATAACCCCTTGTGCTCGGAACAGTCTGTACAGACCGCTATTTGTGCCGGTCTCACAGTTTGATGTGAAGCAAACATGGCAGTAGATGATTTCTCCCCCTCAAGTCATTCTGATGTGTCCAATCTCCAGATGACATATTGATAAGGGGATGAATAACAAGACTGAAAATCTCTAAATCCGTCCAATTTCACTCTGACACCAGCTGCTGAGAGGGCTGCGCGCCGTAGAGTCATTGGATACGGAAATTAATAAGGAATAATTGGGCATGACAGATCAGAAATTTACCATCAGACCAATTAAAGCCGAATCGATTTGACACACTCTCACCTTCTGATTAGCAGAGGAAGGAATGGAATTACAGGCGATTCAGAGGAGGAGATTTGGCACATCTGGTGGCAAGACAAAAAAAAACATGGTGAGATCAACGAAAGCATCTTAGGAAAAATTATAAATGAGGGCAAAAAAAAGTTTTGTTTCTAGATTTTGTTGTAGAATGGAACAGGATAAGGCTTGATCATAGCGAATATAAATTAGTAGGGCCCGAACACTGGTGGTGCAAGGACCCTATTGGAATTGCTCAGATTCTTCTTCTCCAAAATGAATTTGCATTTTTGAGGACCTAAACATGCTCAAAAACCCATGACACTTTGCACACACACCAAAAGTGGTGAACATTTGCCATTTACATCTGATATGGGTTTTAGAAGTGTGTGTGGCAAAATGTCTCGATAGCGCCACCTATAAAATGTCAACAAAGTGGCTCTCAATCTGTTTCACATACATGTACGAAAAATTCGGTAGACACATGTAACACACCAATACCTACAAAAAAAGTCCCTTGGTACAAAGTCCGAAACCCAACAGGAAGTCTGTTATTTAGAAGTTTCTCAGGAAGTTTTGTGCCATTTTTCCCATTTTCAGGCATTGTATTCAAACAAACTCCTCCTAGAGATTTATACAGATCAACACCAAATTTGGTCAGTTCAATCTAAAGCCCTTTGTGACGTTAAATTGTGAAGATCTTGAGTTTTTGTTGAAGGGCGTGTCCATGACGGCCTGATAAACTTTGATGTTCCGCCAAGAAAAAGGAAGTTGTTATAATTCAGGCATGAAATGTCCGATCTGCACCAAAATTCACGTTTGATAAGAGTCCTGTCCTGAACACATGCACATGAGCATATTCACTTATAGCCATAATGCCATCTGCTGGCAACAGGAAGTGGCATATTTTACACTCTAACTAAATCCTTCTAGAGATTTAATGACATGGCGGCCTGACAAATTTCAACGTTTCGCCATGGGAACAGAAGGTGTTGTAGCTCAGACATACAATGTCTGATCTGCCCCAAACAGAGTCCTGGTCTGAACACATCTAAAGGCCAATATTCTGTTATAATCATAGCGCCACCTGCTGGCAACAGGAAATGACTGGTTTTACACTAACTTAAACATGCAATGTCCAATCTACACCAAACTTCACCCGTTTGATAAGAGTCCTGGCTTGAAGACATCTAAACGCCAATATTCAGTTATAATGATAGTGCCACTGGTTGGCAACAGGATATGTCATGCTTTGCACTAACTCAAACATACCATGTTCGATCTGCACCAAACTTTATATGTTTGATAAAAGTGCTGGACTGAAGCCATCTACATGCCAATATCCAATTAGAGTCATAATGCCACCCCCCTGGTAACAGGAAGCTTGGCAAAAATAAATGACTGACATATTCTGTCTATATTTACCACTTTAAATGCATATTGCCCACCGTTCGCTTTTTTCCCTAAGCCACCAGGTGGTGATGAGCCTGGGTGCGAGGGCCCTTTCAATGCTGCTTGCAGCTTTAATTTATTTATTTTTTTCTCTTTCCATTTAACCCTTGTACTGTGCTGAAAACACCTAATTAGGTGTTCCTAGTCAAAAATGACATACCTTCTCAAAACTGCTTGTAAATCTCTCATTATGCTATATTATTACCAAATCTTGGACTCAATCTTTCTGTCAACTTTTCTTTCACTTAGCACAGGATTTGTATTTCTTTTTGGAACTGACCTGTCATAGGCCTCAATGAACTGAGCCTATGCACCTCAGTTTTTTTTAAAGAAAAATCATTATTTGTGAATAATTTTGGCAATGTTCACCCAAAACTGAGGTGCATAAGCTTCGATCAATTAAAATTGAAAAATGTACGTGAATATTTGGTAATAATACAGGATTTCCAAGCTATTTTTAAAGGCCAGTCATTTTTGAATGGGATCACCACAAGTGTAACAAGATGAGGGAAAAAACAAAACAAAAACAAAACAAAAAATAACAACAAAAACGGTACAAAAATTCTAAAAGTTTTTGGGAAGTTATTATACCTTGTGTGAGCAAACTCAGTAAGTCCAGTTTAGTCCAATGTGAAAACATTTACTAGTGTTTTCAGGGAAAAGAAAATCCTGTCTGGATCAAAATTAACATTAGGGTTACATTATAATAATTTCTTATCTAATATTAAATATAAAAACCCTGTTATAAACTCATCCCTGTTTGTTTCATACACTGTAAAAAGCTATATGATTTGTAACATCGAGAATGTGAGCAACGCAAACAAATTTGATTATTTTACACGCCACATTCATTCAGACATGCCTCGCAGACTTTTCTTGAGTCTCCTGGCTGGTTCGGAATTGCATTTGAAACAAAGACATGTCAAGGAAAAACATATTGCAATGCAGTACATGTTGTGTGTCTAGTGTGCAGGGTCTGTTTGCAGTAAACACTATGTTTTTGATATAATAAAGGGAAACCTTTTCAAAAGCTTCTTCCTTTTCCGACGCTTTGTTACACTGTTGCATAATTTTAACACTAGAGCCATTTAAGCAAATTGTTTTCCCGTTCATTTGAGCTTGTGTATGTGTGTGTTCACGCACATGTGCTACAGCTGGAGCCATACTGCTCCAGGACCATTATCCAGAGAAAATGAAACACCTCTAGACCGCCTGAGACCGTGAACACTTCCCTAAACCCCCACAATGCTGAGAGAGATAGAGAGAGAGAGAGAGAAAGCGGGGGAGAAAGAAAGAGATTTCCCTCTGAAATAAGGGAAACACATAAAGTAAACTCAAACTCAAAGCTGAAACCCAAACTAGAAGAACAAATATGGCAGAATGTCAAAATTATGAGAATGAGACCACAACCTCTGCACTTTTAGACACATTTTGGAAAACAGAGTTGCTCCCAAAGTACAATTACAGTATGGACTGCCTACAGTTCGTTTACTGACCGCCTGATGTACAGGTATATCCAACACAAAAAAAATGGTGTTTTTAAAACCAGCAAGTTTTATTCTAAATTGGCTGGCTGGAAGTTTGGGAGGTTTGTGGCAAAATATAGTGGTAGCAAGTAAACAGAATATTCTCAAGAACAACTGTTTATTTCTGTACTGTATATTTTCAGCTATCCATTATACAATACTGCTTACTTTGGGATGGAATTACATTTTAAGCCTTAATATTTTCCACTATTTTTACAGTGTTATTTAAATACAGTTTGATGTGCATATTATTGTGATATCATCAAATGAACAGATTTACAGCATAGTTTTACACAAAGTCTAAATGCACATAAGATTGCTGGGATTTTTTTATTATAATGTGCATTGATTTATTTAAATGAGATGCAAATATAGTAGGCATATTGCTTGTATGTCCTGTCTATACTCCAGTGCTACAGTTTTCTATCAAAGACAGTTCAGCTTTTGACATGCAATTACACACCAGTCTGCCCACTAGGAAAGAGTGACACCAACACAAAGCAAGGCTGTAGGCAAACCCATACTGCAATGCTGCAGGTCTCTGCAGGGCTGCACGATTTGGGGGGAAAGAAGTAAAAAAAAAAAAACAACAATCATGATTTTCTGATAAAAACTGTGATCCAGATTTGCTGGGCTTGTTTGTAGGACTGCACAATTTTGCCAGAATGTTGTATTATATATATGAATATGGCTAAATAAAAATAGTAATAGTAATACAGGATCTCTGCAGGATTTTTAAAATCAAATTGAAGACTTTTTATGATCTTTTTATGAATTTAAAATTAATACCATATGAGCGGGGGAAGGGCAATGTCTAAGGTAACATATTAAACCACAAAATGACTGTAAAAAGTAGGATTTACAGTTCAGATACAGGTTTTCACAAAATCTAAAAGTTTTATAAAATTATAAACTTAACGTTTAAGCTTTTAAATTATTTTTAACAAAGGAGTTAAGTAATAATCAAAAGTAATTTAACTATTATCAATCAATTATTATATTCATTTAATAACAATTTTAATTAATTTATTTTTTATTTTTATAATGCATTAGCATTAGCTTATTGTTGATCCACCAGTTCATGTTTTCATCTTTGACGTTTTCTGCATAAAAATATGAAAAAATATGGGTTGATTTTCCCATTGGTCTGAACAAAAAAAACAACAGATAGGCTTATTAAAAATGCAAATTCATTCTCTGCCAGCAGGTGGCACTTTCGGAATGACAGAAATTTAAGACTATCTTGTACCATTTAAGACTTTTAATGGCATTAAATAAACTACATAAACTACATTTTGTAAGAAATTTTAATGACCTGCGGAAACCCTGTAAATCAAACAAATAAATAAAATAAAATAAAATAAAATAAAACTAATCATTTTAATTATAATAAATAAAAAATATCATGTACTTAAGGATAAAATAAATTAAATTAACTTATTTAACAATAAAACTGTAAAATGACAATACGAACATTCATGGCTGTCTTAAATTTGTTAATTTAATGTTAAACCATCAAACATTTAGAAAATTGATACTGATAGAAAATTGATTTTTACTGTGCTTGTTTATAGGACTGCACAATTTGGTAGTAATTTTGTGATTATATATATATATATACACTACTGTTCAAAAGTTTGGGGTCAGTACATTTTTATTGTTTCTTTTTTTTTTTTCTTACTGACCCCAAACTTTTGAACGGTAGTGTATATATATCAATACAGCCATATAATAATAATAGTTTTATTATTTTTATTTTGTTATACTATTTATTTATTTATTTATTATTATTATATAAAAGTATCTTTTAAACTTTTAATATGTATAACAACAACATCAACTATTTTAAACATTACAACTGTAAAATTCTAATACTAATATTTTTACTAATATTTATTGCTGTCAGACATTAACCCATCAAACTTTTATTTTGACGGAAAACCACAGGGAGCCCTTAAAGCTTCTCTTTTGTTGATAAGCACTCATCAATACAGATATGGGAAGTTGGTTGGTGCATTTTATATTCCCAAACGCATGTTAAAGTGACCCAAACTCAGATGTGAAGTTCACATGGAGCAACATATACGGTAAACCAAGACGCTCTAAGATGCTGCCTTTCGATTTTTGGATTTTTAATCATGCAGCCCCTCTTCTCTGTGATAGCTGCTGAAATAAAACCCAAATGTGAAATCTGTATATACAAAAGCTTAAGATGTCACACATTTCTGCGTGAGAAGCAGAGCGCAGATATTGCGATCATGCCGAAGCCTTTTTATCATTTTAACCCTGACTAATAAATGAATATTCCAGAGTCCCACGAACAGACGTTTCATCTGATGCCATTTGAATGCCATTTCCTGGTGGCCCTGATGACTTTGGCAGGCCAGACAGATGCACGCACGTGGGCGCGCGGGTCCCTACCGGATGTGTTTATCAGATTCTCACAAAGGCCTCTGGGGCAGGCTGCCATGCCGCTGACGCTGACATGTGGATGCGTGCTCGCTAAGTGAGATGGATGGGATCGGCACCCGCTCAAACAAAAGTCTCAGTCTCCTGCACACACATGCGCGGACAGACGCGCACCTCCCAACCTGTCACACACACTTCACCATGTCATCTATCTCATGCTTATCCAGCCTCAACACACACACGTAACGGCGCAGTTACGGCCTTGTGTCCTGGTCAAAGAATTCCAAATGACTTCTGTTTTTTCCCCCCACCATCTCTTTCTCTGATTATTTTTTGCAGTCGACGTCTATGCAGACCGGCCCTGTCACTTAACCTTTATTTCTCTCTCTCTCCGTCGTTCTCCGGAAAAATAAAGACAGAGGAGGGAGATGACATATCCACTCTGAGCCCCGAAGCTCTCTTTATCACTCTCTCTCTTGCCGACAGACAGTCAAATCGCTTTAAACAATCACAGTAAGACACTGGGTCAGATGAAACAGGGACGTCTTTCTGTAATGCAAGAAAAAGACATTTATTGTAATGTAGCATCTGTGGGTCAAAACTAATTTTTCAGTTCAAGGTACATGTTATGGCTTATTCCCAGAATGACATTTATCTGAACACCATCGGGCCCTTCGCTGTGGCAGGTATTTATTAGCCTTAAATAATATGTCACACAGAAATGCTAATTACACAACAGTTGCTTCTGCTCTTTGAATTTGATTGGTTTGTATCACTCTGCTTCTCTGTGTTTGCAAGTTCAGTACAGGTTTGTCTGTGCATTAGTGGTGGCAATCTTTCAGTCACTTATTCTGTAGTTACATCATTACACCAGTAGGTGGCGACACGCTACCTGGTCTTAATGAGTGTGTGACTGATTCAGTCACTCAATGGATGTGTTCAAAAACACTAATAATAAAACAGCTGACCGGCAGCAAACCAAAAGATACTTCTTTTCAATAACTTATAACTTTGCAACCATTAAAAATATAGTACGAATGTGTGTAGTATGAATTCAATTTGGGTGTACTATAGTAGTTACAAGTCATACTTATTTGTTAAATCACCACCAGGTGGCATTAAAGGAAGAATGGAACAATTAAATGGAACAATAAGCCCTACTTAGCGGTCAAAAGCAGCAAACGAATTTGTCGCAGAAGTGGCAGCATTATCCGCATCGGCAAAACATTTATTCTGGTTGAGTACAATCTGTACATTAGGCATGCTGCACTGCCATTCACAAATCCTCTCCCATGGCCTCATGGGATAGTAGTGTCCATCACATTAGATGCACACCTCAGAATCTCAACAGAAATAGCAGGCAACCTGGGTAGTTTTAGCCTACTGTTTTATGACCACTGAATCTCAACATACTACTTTCGCATACTGTTTTTCAAGTAGTCCTGTAGGAAGTGTGCAATTTTGGATGCAGTCACTATCTTAAGTCACTGATTCATTCAATCAAACATAATAAATATGCATTAACACAGAACGTGTTTTTGCATTCCACTGCACGTCTTTTTCATATTTTTCTGTGCAGACATGGCAAAAGTACACACATCCTTCACTCACACAGAAGTACAGATACTCATGTTTAAAAATACTCTGGTAAAAGTAGAAGTACTGACTACACTTTTTTACTCAAGTTAAAGTAAAGAAGCTTGAGCTCTGACATGTACTTAATATTGACACATTAATACAAAAAAAATTACATTTAAAATTTTGTTAGCTTATGAATGTATCAAGGCTGAGCAACCACCATGAACAGGGCAGGACTGGGTCAAAATTTCAGGCTAGTGAAATCTCACACTCATCCAGGCCATCCCATACACCCACAACAAATTCTGAAACCACCTATTTTTTGTATGGCCATCATATTTAAAAAAAGGTTTAAAACCTAATAATTAAAATAATTAAAGGTTCTCTCTTGAACTGCACCTTCATTTCCATTTTTCTTTTCAGTCTCTTTATTTTCCATGATATCACTCTGCATCTCACTTAGTGTGTTTACGTTTTTTTCCACTAATTTTCTTGTACCTGTCCCTTTTCCCATCAGTCATCTACTGTTATGAACAGAACTGTCTCCACCTTCTTGCAAAACAACCACCTCACTGTATTCTGTTTGCAATAACATAACTTTATTTTAGCTCAATTCAAAGTATTACATTATAACCATGTCTTGTTTTATCGTAACATTACTTAAATATTATAGATTTAGTAAAACTATACTTTCTAAATTGCCTAAATGTCAAAAATAGTACAATAATAATTACTTTATGACAATATCTTTACATAAAAATTCTTATTCTGAACATGGTTTTTGGTTTTAATTTTCGTAAGGTTTGTGTTATTATCTGCTCTAGCTCCCTCTGAATGTATTATGAAACGATATCTTATAACATTTTTTAGCTAAATTACTACTGTAACTTTACAGTAGATAATAATGATGTCCTTTTGCATACAGTATTTTGAGTAATTGTAATTTAGTTTAGTTTACAGTATTATTAATCCTCTGGCTGCTACTGCTAAGAGTTGCTAGCACTTAACTAAGTAAACAAAGTAAGACAAAACTACAGTAGCCTACTTACAGATGAAACTGACCTGCACTTGAAGTCCTGGTCAATAGTTTTGCCTCTGAGATCCATTCCATTCTCGAATCTCTCGCATGGTTTACTCTGATAGAAACCGTTTGGCGGAGACGCGGAGCACGCGCACAAGCCAAATCACATTGCCAGTCAATTCATGATTTAGAGATTCGTAATCGAATGGTGATCCATCAAATGCAGATTAAAACTAAAGTAACGAGCCTGGATTGAAAATGTAAGAAGTAGAAAGTACAGATATTTGTGTAAAAATGTAAGGAGTAAAAGTAAAAAGTAGCCAGAAAGTACTGATACCAGAAAAATCTACTTAAGTACAGTAACGAAGTATTTGTTTAGTTACTTCCCATCTCTCTTTCTATGTGAACATGCACTAGACATGCGTGTTTGACCACTGCGTTAACATGAAGCTTCGTAAAAATATGATGTTTAAAGTTATAGTTCACCCAAAAATGAAAATTCTGTAATTAATTTCTCACTCTCATGTCGTTCCAAACCTGTAAGACTTTCGTTCATTTTCGGAACACAAATTCAAAAGCTTTCTGACTCTGCATAGACAGCAATGCAACTACTATGTTCAAGGCCCAGAAACGTAGTAAGGACATATACTTTTTATACTTTCACATTCATTAGAGTAACACAACACATGCGTGTGGTGCTGCTGACGCAGGAGCCGGCGTTCTGACATAGAGCCCGGAGGGGTTGCACCTTGTAAATGTGCGTTGAAGACTGTAGAAATTGCTGAATAAAGTTAATACTTTTGTTTTCTTTGCACACAAAAAAGTATTCTCGTAGTTTCGTAACATTACAGTTGAACCATTTATGTCTCATGGACTATTTTAACAGGGTAATTCTATGGAAATGTCAATTTTTCGGTCCCTAGCCTATACAGAAATATTACACTTGAAAAACATTTTAGGGTTACAATTTATTTATATTTTAAAATGAAATAGTAGCTGTGCTTCCATTACCCTTTAAGATGCACAAACTGAAATGGAATGCAAACACGTCAATTTTGCAAAAACTCCCATTTATGGCAAAAAAAGTTTTTACGCTCGCATGAGGTGGTTTTTCAGGCAATTCGAAAAAGGAATATATCGCAAAACTGCATTGGAAACAGCTTTTTCGCATTTACAGGTCACATGACATATGTAAAAAGTCATATGATCATTCTTCAATGTACTATAAACTCCAAGAAACACTTCATACATAGCCCCTCTCAAGTATAAGGGGCTTTCCCTGCCATTAATGCTTAGAATAAAAAGCGGCTCTCTGTGTTGCTTCTGTAGATACACGCATACGCCTCTTTTGATTAAATAAAGCCAAAATCCGTTGCCATGACTTATCGCAAGAGGAACAAATTATGTTTTAGTCCCATAACATCGGTTAATGCAAACCGAATAAATATTGTAAAGTATATAATAAAAGTACTGGTCCCCTGGAGTTGTGTCATTGGTGTTAACGTTTAACAAAAATTGTTTATGACATCACCTGACTTCCATTCTTACTATTTCCTAAAGACCTATGAGAAAAGGCCCATGTTAAGTCTACTGTCTCTTTTCAGTTATCAGAAATTTTCTCATTTATCTCATGATTTCATATTAAGCTGTTAGTTGAAGTCACTGGTATGACATACTTTATTGTTAGGGAACTGCAAAAAAAAACAAAAAAAAAAACACCTAGAATACAAATGGATTAAACTACTTAATTTTTTGAGGTATACCATGACTGACAACATGTGGTTTGATACCTTGCAGCAGCCATTTTGTAAAATGCATTTTTCATGAAAATTGTCACGCTGGTGTCACCTTCCTTATGGGTAACAACAGTGACATACATATGGAATGAGAGTGATATTACGTTTCTATGGTTACCGCTGTAAACAAAGCAGCGCTGTGCTTATGAACACTATTTTAAATACATCATGCATGGGCAAATGAAAAGAAAAGGGCATGTAAATTTTTTTTAAAACAGTCAGTTCTCCTCACAGATACATTCACATAAACCAAAATTTCAGTATTTAGGATAATATTTCCAATATTTAGTGCATTGTGAACCGTGATCTTGCTCTGCAAGATCAGTATTTTTTTTTCCTCTTTGCATTCGTCTTTAGTGTCTCTGACCTGTGTTAAGAGATGTCTAAAGAGTTCGTAATATTTCCACACACATGACATTTTGAAAGAAGACTGCATGCAGTTCGTGTGCAAGCCCAGAACAAGAGATTGGTTGAAATATGTCAGGCCGATCGGTGCATCTGTACTGTATAAATGAAATATGTATTGATCATTTTTAAAGCTACAAAGCTAATATATTTGTAGGCTATTTGTCCGTCAGAGACGCGTCTCTCTGTGATCGCTTAAAATGTCAAATTATCAAGCTTAAAACACACGTGCAATTGATAAACTTTTGTGACGACGCGGCAGTGGCCCAATCAGGCCAGTGACGTATTTGTCAACTGTCCCGAGCGTCTTTCATGCTGGCCCCGGGCCATTGGGCGCTGCTTATTGTTGAGCCCTGCATTTTAAGACATCTTACCATACCAAAAGTGGACATTTCTGTAAAATGACCCAACAATTGTCTTACTACCTTTCTGGGCCTTGAATGTGTCAGTTGCGTTGCTGTCTATGCAGAATCAGAAAGCTCTTTGATTTCATCAAAAATATCTTAATTTGCGTTTCGAGGATAAATGAAGGTCCTACAGGTTTGGAACGACATGAGGGTGAGTAATAAATGACAGAATTTTAATTTTTGGGTGAACTACACCTTTAAGTAAGTCTAGACCTTGCAGTTTTTTTTCTATTCACGTTTTGCAACGCAAAAACGCATTCTGTGTTAATAGCCCCTAAGTCTGTCATGGCTTCGTTTGGAACTTTTTCTGCTGACAAAGCAAAACTAGTCAAAGTAACTGGTAATATTACTTCTAATACTAAAAGATTTCTCACTTGTTTATTGAACTGCTGTATAAAAACAATATCACACTCACAACTGTGCTGTTGGTCAGAACATTATTCAGAACAAGCATGACTAATTAAATAAAAATAGTTGAATATTAATAACAAGCCAAATATTTAATTACAAAGAAATAAGGAAATGGAGAAACAGAAGATGCACATATTTATTATTTTTGTAATTTAAAAGATTTTAAATTAAATGCTTATTTCTGTTTATTAAAACAAAAGCTCTGCATTTTAACAAATTGCTGTGGAAAAAGTCATCTTTATTAATGATGTTGTTACAACACTGTGCCCAGAAGTAATAGTCTCATACATTTTCTACTAAATTAGGAGATTTTGGAAAGAGAAGGATTTTTAGAAAAAAAGAAGAAAGACTTGTTACATAAATCATAAACTTAATGAACCAGTGTTAGATTCAATTGAAATAAGGACTTGTGCATTTAATCTGGGGATGATATAGGAGATACATTTGAGGAGAAACTCTTAACTGCAATAATCATAGTCAACTCATGAGTGAGTTATGCACTACAGGGAAGGATAAATAATTATGGTATTTACATATTATGGGCTGTACGATATATAAACGGCAGGCCTAATGCACAATGTAATTACATTTGATGGCTTGTGTCATTAACTTCAACATAACGATACACAGATGCAGGACAACATTGGTGCAAGTATAATATCTCTCTGCATCCTTGTGTGGGTCTGACCATATTGACATTAACACTACAATGTTAAAATGTGAATTCTCTGCCTAATTCTATTTTGTAACATTACAGTAAGTAATAAAGCGTGTCGTTAAATGAACGAGCGCAGGGTGTATTTGGCTTCAGAGTTCCAATGCTTCCATTAACAAGCAATGCAAATATCAAGCAAAGTAACAACAAATCTCTACATGGCCTGTAAAAGGGATCAATAAAATGTGCTTACATAAAAACAGAACTGAGGCTATTGCTTTCCAAGAATGCATCACTTTACAATACATCACAAAATGGCCACTATATAGGTGCTACTTTACACATCAAGGCTATGCAAATCACACATCTGCGCCTAGTATATGTTAGCAATGCTAAAGAAAGCTAGGCATACAGCTTTAAAGCTAAGGAAAAGAAGCATCGACTGACCTAAATTCAGTTAATGAGTAGTATGTGTGCAAAAAATTACATATGCAGTCATTAAGATGTGTATTATTACTAGAATATAGTTATATTCTGTGCAAAGCATTGTGCACAATAAAACTTGCCTTTGAAGGAGAAAACTTCTCCAATAAACTTCCTCAGCAACAATGTTACAGTTTTTAACAGATTTGAAAAAAAACCTCTGCATTATTTTTTTGCACACCAGTGTGATATTCATTTTTAGCAGTAACACTCCCATGGTAGTTGGTCTTCATAAAAGTCTGTGTAGTGGTCTTTCTCAAGATCCCAATTATGTACAAATTCTCTCCATTTTAGTCTGGCTACATACTGCATGTCTAGCAGTTAGGGTACGTCTTAAAACTCCCATCTCATTTTCTCCTTCAACTTTAAAATCATCCTAAATTGCTGCAGAAGTACCGACCCAGTGTTTACAAAGTGAACATGCAAAGAAGATCATACACCCTTTACAAAAAAAGGTAAAAACAGTGATGTAGGACAATTTTGTTGGAGGAGAAAATTAAAAATTAAAAGTTTTTAGACATACCCTAACTGTCATGACCGAAAAAAGTTAGCACAGAGCTAGACAAGACGAGCATTTGAGGTAAAAAAGTATATAAATTGGAAAAAGTATATAATTGTATCGTTTTGCTAGATAAGGCCCTTCTTCCTCGGCTGGGATCGTTTAGAGCCTATTGAAGCTGCATTGAAACTGCATTTTGGAAGTTCAAATTTGGGGGCACCATAGAAATCCATTACATGGAGAGAAATCCTGAAATGTTTTCCCTCAAAAAAATAAAATAAAAAATTCTTTACGACTGAAAAATGACATGAATATCTTGGATGACAAGGGGGTGAGTACATTATCTGTATTTTTTTGTTCTGGAATTGAAATAATCCTTTAAATTTAAAATGAATTGAGATAACAAACAGGAAGTACAACTGCAACTGAAAATTGAATGTAGCAAAATTTAAATGAAGTACAATAACCAAAAAAACAACAAACACAACACCGGGAGGCACAGCTGTTTAGAAGTCTTTTCTGGTTAATGGCATCACAGAATTTACTGGTATTTTGAAACTGATGTGTAAATGGTGCTTTACCGGTTAAAAGACTGGCTATAGATAGAGCTTTACTTTGAACTTCTGTATATTTGTTATTTTGTTCTGTCTTATTAAGCTCTGAAAAGCACTAAGCACTAAATTTTCCATAATTTTACTGCATAATTAAGCTGTAAATAGCAATTTACTCTGTGTACTCTGTGTCACCTCTCTGTAAAGAGGGAGGTTTCATCCTTCAACATGGTCCAATAAAGCCAGTGTGGCACAGCCATAAAATAACCTATTTCCAAAGAAACAGCTATGAAAAGGGGGTCATAACCAGTCCATCCATCACATTCACAGTCAGTCATCAATTACTTGTAGAGATAAATTGTACATAGAAAAAATACCAAAATATTGAAAAATAACTATACACTGTTTTACTTAAATTGGCACACTATATTGCAAGACTCTTTTAGATTCTCAATTTAAAACTTAACATTGTGATGATGATTTGTTACACTCTGTACTGCCAGCTGACCTGCTATTTCCTGTTTTATAACTCAGTGAGACTCGCTCTGACATGTAAAACTGAGCCAAAGAGTCTTCATTAATAAATTCATGTTGTATTTACCTGATGAATCCAACCATCGCTTTGAATTTGTACCAGCGGCATGGGAGCCCTTTTGAGCCGTGCGCTGTGACAGTTGAAAGGAAATGCGCTTTCAAAGGCATCTGGATCCAGCGATCAGCATTTACCGCTGTAGAATGACACTAACTCCCAGCAGATGGCTCTAATTATTTATTGCTCTGAGCTCAAGCCGAGATTCATAATTGATAAAAAAAAAAAAAAAAGTTGCTCCTCTAGGTCCAAACCTTTAAGTCAAAACATAAAAAGCACATACAACCTCACATCTGGACCCATCACATCTAACATCTAATATAGCAATGGATAAAAGACGCTATACGTCGTCCATCCACTCAAATAATAGCTCACACACAAACCCACACAGTCTGTTTAAACACTTATAGCCTCCAAATGCATCCAAATTGCTAGATCAAGAGGTTTGTGGTAAAGTAATGCAATGCAGCCTCTTAGCTTTCAGCTCATACTGAAATTATAGGAATTTTCCCGAGCTCTTACTGATTAATGAGGACATTATCAAGGTCAGTCTCGGATCTGGCAGCAGGAGAGTGCAGTGAGAGCCCAGACACTGAGCTGTCAGCTTAGTGCCGTCAGTGTGAGCGTGATAGCATCGTTAGCTTGACCACCTGCTGCTCCGACGAAGGAACACATCGGCAACAGGTTGTTTCCATAAAGAGCAGGGCTTGAAATCGGCACGGAGTGGACCAAAGGAGAGTGGTAATTTGTTAGGACTTGCCTGTGGAGCACAGAAGCCTAGAACTGCTTGCTCAAATGAGGCAACGGCAAACGATGTCGTTTTAATTTATAACGAGGATATCTTTGATAAATTTCAACATGCAAAGGCTTGGCTTTTAGCTCTTCAGAGCATTAAAGGCATGAGTTTCATGCAAAACTGAAAATCCTCTCAGCGTTTACTCACTGTCACATTTTCCGAACTCAAATGGCTTTCTTTCTTCTGCGAAACACAAAAGATATTTTGAAGAATGTTTCAGTTATTTTTGTCCATATTATGCAAGTTAACAGTCTAAAACTTTGAATGAAACAAGGATGAATAAATTATGATGAAATTTGCATTTAATATTGATATTGAATTTAATAAAAATACCAAGAAACAGCATCTAACACACTGAAGTATAATATTGAAGTACAATATTTTGCTAAGCATGTTTTTTTGTTGATACCTAGGCTGATTAAGGTCTGTCATGGATAAATAAATATGACACTAAAACTGCCAGATGGGGCAAGTACCTGTCTTACTGACTGATTCATTGAATCATTCATTCAAATGATTTGTTCGAAATGACTGATTCGTTTAGAAATTAAGCAAGGGACTGTCTTTATCAGGCGTGCCCAAACTCGGTCCTGGAGGGCCGGTCAAAGCCAATAGAAGACAAGCCTGCAACCATTAGCCGAAAAAGCATAACAGCTAAAGCTAACGCTTCCGGACTGTCAGTACGTGTGAAAGGAGACCAGAGGCTGTTTTCTTTGAATGGATGTCAATAGAAGAGAGGCTTCACTACACTGAATAAACAGCTTTTTAGAGGAAACATTTTATCATTTAATGATTCAACAGCCGATCTGCTAATCTTTAACATGTTTTACGCTAAACAATACTTTTGGATTGAACTATTTTTAGAGTTTACCACACACAAAAAAAAAGCTATATTATAAGAGAAGTCACCGACTTTTTGCAACAGGTGTGATTCCGCTTACGGCACTTTTCATTTATCTCTATGGTATCCGTAAACGACGATTGAGTGTCGCAAAACTCGGACTGAAATTCAGTGACGTCAAGGCTTTAATGTGATTGGTTTTTAAGGAACATGTGATCCAAGTTAGTCGTTATACTTCCTCCAATAGTAAGTAATACAGACCTCTCACCTCCCAATAGTAATACAATTTCTGGGCTGGTGTCCTGCAGAGTTTAACTCCAACCCCAATTAGACACACCTGAACCAGCTAATTAAGCCCTGCATCTCAATGTGCATACTATCCACCCTATCTGCCCTAAATAGTATTGAAAATTACTACTATCACACAGAATTTAGGATGGATAGTATGCACATTGGGATGCAGGCAAGCTCTCACTACACTCTAAAAAAAAATTCTGGTTTACTTTTTTTTTTTTTTTAACCCAAATGCTGGGTTCAACTTGTTGGGTTATTTTATGGAGTTGTTTTTAATATTTTTTACACAGGTGCTAGGGTTGTTGTTTTTTTTAACCCAAATGCTGGGTCCAACTTGTTGGGTCATTTTATTGGGTTATTTTAGTTCAGGTAGTTTTCCTGTAACTAAGCTGCTGGGTCATTTTAATTTTAGCCAACCGCTGAGTTAAGCCTGTCTCTGACGAAACAACCCAGCTACTGAATTACAGTCAGAGCACAGGCTTTTTGAGTCGTCTAGGAGAGAGCATTCTCAGCGCTGCCGATTTAGTGCACTTCTTCAGCGAAATAAAGGTTTGTATACATATTATTTAATTTATAAAATCTTTACTGTGCTGTAAGCTGTATTATTGTACCCAAAACAACATAAGGATGAGATTTCAGTCAGCAGCAGTCACTTCTCATGATGGAAACGCCTTTTGCCTTGCATAAAATAAATGGATTTTATTCGTTATAGTACTGAGTTTAATAAAATTTGGTGTTAAAATATGTTCTTTAATGTCAGTACTGTTAGTTTATGGGCAGATTTTGGAGTTAGTCAATCAGCAGCCCTTTCACCTGCTCAGATTTTAGCAACACACCGGCACGAGAATTAGCACTATTTTGGTAAAAAGCGATTACAGAGAATGGTTGAATACACTAAAATTAAAATGCTTTTTTTAAAGGTTACATTTTTTATGTCTAAAATGCTTGTTAAATGAACTTAAATGTATGTAATATTGTAAACTATGTTGTTCACCCAAATACATCCAGCTTATCTTTTTTTTTTTTGTCTATTATGTCCATGTGTTCTTGCTTAATAATAAATGTTCATCTTTTGATTATTGCTATTGCCTCTAGTAATTCTGTGTGTGTTTTTTAGAAGTTCCAGTCCATTTTAAGCCAACAATACAATAGCTTTTTTACAATAGTTGACTTAAAATAAAAATAACCCAGCATGTTTGGTAAAAACAGTTAACCCAACTAGCTGGGTCAAAATTATCCAGCATGTGTTCTGTCCACCACTGGGTGGCCAAATAACACAAGTTGGGTTGCTTTCAACCCAGCATTTTTTAGAGTGTAGGCATACGAGAAACTACCCGGCAGGTGTGTTGAGGCAAGTTGGAGCTAAACTCTGCAGGACACCGGACCTCCAGGACTGAGTTTGGGCACCCCTGGTCTTTATGAATGGATTACTGAATCATTGACTTGTCGATCGATTCGTTGAAAAATCTATTTGTTGAAAAACAGATTCATTCAGGAGCAAAACACTGCAGTGTGCTCTGAGCTGCACAAATGTTCTGATCCAGCTTTGTTTGTAACTATTTTCATTACATATTACGGTTGAACCACTGATGTCACATGGACTGATGTCCTTACTACCTTTTTGGGCCAATGTGGTAGTACTGTTGCTATATATGCAGGGTCAGAAAGCTCTCAGGTCTCATTAAAAATATCTTAATTTGTGTTCCGAAGATGAACAAAGGTCTTACTGGTTTGGAACAACAACAGAATGAGTAATTAATGACATTAATTTTCATTTTTTTTTGGTGAACTATGACTTTACGTTTAAAATGGGAGCCTTATTTTTTATTTTAATCCATCTGAGCTATGACAAGGCAACACAAGAACATTGTAAAGTCCCTCAGGAATGAATTCATCCATGAGCCATAGCCAGGTCCAGACGGAATCTGCAGACCCCTTTTCTTTCTTTAACTGTTGATTTGGGAGGAAAATCTGTAGATGGTTTGGATGGATTTAAACACGGTAAATGTGTCACTCTCACTGGTAGCTGAAAATGTGGTGAATTTAGCCAAAATGCTTAATAAATTAACACAAGGGACGTGGGATGTGTAGTAATGTGAGGCAGTGCAATCCAAAAATGCATTTCTTATTTGGACGATGGTTTACAAATATGAGTAGATCAAGGTGTTACAAATACACACACATACACACAAACATAACATACACTGGGGGGAAAATGCAACAGGTGATGGACCGCAAAGACATCATCTGAGAAAAGATTATGAAATGTTCTGCTGACCGATGTTTTTAACTATAAACATCCCTTAGGGCAAAAATTGATTTTCCCATCAAACCACAGTGGCGTTACACTCATTGACTCACTAATTACATACACCTACAAGTTACAAATAAATCACTCTCACTTATTTATCCATTGTATTCCACATACATGAAAACTCAAGAAGGCCCTTGTGATGGCGTTTTAAATGTAGCTTCTTAATCTGCTGTGAAAGTGTATTGGCCATATTCCACACGTCTATTGCCATTCTCAGTAAAATGAATGACCATTTTGTCAATCTGAAGCCGAAATCATTACATATATCAGTTTCTGATTAATTAGCTGTGACAGGTCCATCAATAATATTCATTTGCTTCATAGAGTGTGAACACCATTAGCCCGACAGTAAAATCTGCTAGTTAGGATGAAGGTTGATTAAGAGCATGTTGTTAGCAAAGGAACAGAGGTAGTATAGTGGCTAAAATCAATGCTGGATATACATATAAACACTACGGTACAGTTCAAAACTTTGAGTTTGGTTAGGTTTTTTTGAAAAATTATATTATGGTCAACAAAGCTGCATTTATTTGATCAAAATACACTAAAAGCAGTCATATTGTGAAATACTGTTACAATTTAAAAATGTTTTCTTTTATTTAATATATTTTAAAATGTAATTTATTCATGTGATGGCAAAGCTGAATTCTCAGCAATATTACTCACATGATCCTTGAGAAATCATACTAATATGCTTGTTTGATTTGGTGCTCAAGAAACGTTTCTTATTATTATAAGTGCTAAAAGCAGTTATGCAGCATTTTTTTTAATGTAAAACCCTTCTACTGTCACTTTTGATAAGTTTAATTTGTCCTTGCTGAATTTAAGTACTAATGTCCCTAAAAAAAAAAATAAAAATACATTTGTGTCCCTGGACCACAAAACCAGTCATAAGGGTATTTTTTTAATAAACTTTCTATTGATGTATGGTTTGTTAGGATAAGACAATATTTGGTTGACATACATTTTTTGACCCATACAATGTATTTTTTGGCTATTGCTACAAATATACCCGTGCTTTTTAAGACTTTTGAATGGTAGTTTAAATATACACACAGAGCTACTGCAGTGCATTCTGGGAAAGTCATTCTGCTCATGAGGCCTTAAAATACTCTTTAGAAGTGAAGGCAAAGCAAATGTAGTCAGTGTAGTTTGACTAATTAATATAGCGACTTGCTAGTTTGTTTTAGGTATATAAAACTTAAATCTACAAATGAATAACATGTAACACTCAAAGTTATTACATTTACGTTCTGACCGCACATAACCAGCAGAATGGCACTCACAGAAGCGGCATTAATGACGTAAAAGAGAGAACATGTTCAAAAAGACGTCCGTTTCGTTTCATCTCCTCAAAGCGTCAAGCAGGTGCGCATGAACCCTCAAGCCCTCGGCAATTTCTCAACCAAATCTAATTTAGCTCTGTTATTTTTTTTTCTTTCTTCCCATTCGCTCACAAACATGAAAGAGTACCTGAGCTTGCAAGGTGCTTCTAGAGAGGCCAGGATGTTAATTAAGTCTCTATCTAAAACTTTTGTTAATTTTAATAGTTTTAGGAATGTGGCTAGCGTGGAGGCGGGTGGCAGGTGTAATTTCACGGATTAGGCGCGGTATGAAGGCTGCCTCTCTCCGACCCCGCGGCGCTCCCCATTCCGCTTTGAAGATAACTTTACCCATTATCACAACAATGGCACACGGGATGCAATGTAATTCATGCAGAGCCAGCGAACATGAGGATACCACCACTTACACTTCTGGGGAATTCAAAGAGAGTAAGGGAAGAAGAACAGGAGAAAGTGAATGAGTTTTTTTTTCTCCGGCAACCTCTGAAACGCACACATTTCCGACGTACTTTGGCTTCCCGGGTGGTGCAGACCTTCTGCACATGCATCTCTAGGATATGCTTTATCGGTTTGCCTGCCTTCCTCCCACTCATCTCACATTTCTCTCTCCCTCTCTCTCTCATACACGGTGATGACAGGCCTTTCAGACTGCAGGAAATGGTTTGGCTTTGAAGTGGAATTGGAGCCTGTGGAACTGTCTAGAGTCTTGATTAATATGAGGAGAGGGTAAAGAGAGAGAGAGAGAGAGAGAGAGAGAGAGAGATTGGGGGCGATGATGACCCTGCCCTCTTAGGTGGATGAATAAACTGGGAAACACGAGAGAGCAGTGTTGACGAAACTCATGGCCTGACAGACAACACATGGAGAGACACAGAAAGACATGGAGGTCAAATAGTCCATTTTTGTCTCTACAAAGTATGTACTTACTGTGATGCCACAAAACAAGCAACCACGCTTCTTGGTTTTTCAGAAAACTACCTTTTTATGGTGGCTTGGAGCAGCAATATAATGGTAATGATCTGTAAAGTAAGTTAATAAAAGTTACTGTTAATAAATGCCTGTTGTTGCATTCAAAACAAATCAATATAAAAGCATTTTAATCATCTCATTAAATCTTCACGTGGTCACGTCGATTGTACTTCAGAAATTAAAAACAGCCATTTGTGATCAATGTCACAAATACGCAGGCACACAGACATTCTTATATACTGGAATTACTGTGCATGAAATTTTATGTATCATTGCAATAATACATAGATAATATTTACATAAATACAAATAAAAAAATGATACAAATGTTTAGATTTATTTTATTATATTTATTTATTTATATTTATTTATTTATTTATTATTTATTTATTTATAAGTAAATATTGTTTATAAGATATTTCATTTTGTATTAACATACAAATTGTTTTAATAATGTTAATATTATTAATATTACATATTTATTTTTATTTACAGTAATTCCTATTATTTAATTTCCTAGACTACAAGAAAAAATTAACAGATCTTTGTTTAGTTAGTATGTATGTGTGTTATTTTGATCAAAGTAACAAGTGGGATGGATTTTGAAAATGTATGCTTTTCTTTTACAAAGCAAGAGAAGATAGAGGGGCAAAAGGAAGAAGACAAGCTGTTAGAAAGACAGAAACAGAAAGACGGTCCAATTAACGTTAGGTGCTGTCACCTCATCACAGATACAAGAAGTGCAAACACACACAAACACAAACACACACACACACACACACACACACACACACAGCAAAGCAAACAGAAACAGAGGTGTATAAACCACTATGTGTGCCTACACAAGCACCCACCTATTTGATCGCTGCCTACCATGTATACACATCCACATCTGCTACAGCACACACACACACATACACACACACACACCTGACATTATAACAACAGGGAATGTCGTTTGTTCAAATCATCTCACAGGAAAAAAGTGACCCCCTACTGTAACAGGTACAATTTAAAGGTAGTTTTTGTTTCTTGGTTGACGGTGTCACAAAGTGTGAGGAAATAAAATGAAATGATATAAAATAAATCTAAAAATAACATCTCAGAAAATCTGTCAAACATGTCATTTATGGGTTGACCGATATTAATCACCGATATTAATCATTTTCACGGTAGTCAATATCGCTCATTTTCAAAACCAATTTGCCAATAAAATTATTTATGAGCATTTAAAGAAAGTTTGTCAGAGCTCTTGTTATTCTTAATTTTGACGTCAATTTTCATTTTTACACCAGACATATTCAAAATATCGGTTATCGATCTACTTTGATTTGTAATAATTAGTATCAGCATCTGCCCTGAAAAACACATGTTACCCTGGACCACAAAACCAGTCATAAGTAGCATGAGTATATTTGTAGCAATAGCCAACAATACATTGTATGGGTCAAAATTATAATTAATATTATAATTATTTTTCTTTTATGCGAAAAATCACTAGGCTATTAAGAAAAGATCATGTTCCATTAAGATATTTTGTTAATTTTCTTACCGTAAATGTATCAAAACTTAATTTTTGATTTCAAATAATGTATAAGTTTCAGTTTCATAAACTTGACCCTTATGGCTGGTTTTGTGGTTAAGGGTCACATATCGGTCCACCCCTAATTTCATCGTCACGTATTATGATATCATATTTTACCCCATTAAAAAAAGAAAAATGTTATTTATTTTATTTTATTTATTTGTATTATTATTTTTTCAATGGAACATTATTGTCATATGGTTCTGTGCATCAGATTCCAATGAAATATTTTTACTTTATAATTTTTTAAACAGTATTACGAAAATTAAAAGAATCAACTTAAATACAATGTTTTAATGACCTTTGAGAACAATGGGAATTACAAACAAAAAGAAGTTTCAGTCACGATCATTTGGAAAAAATGCATGTGGTTAACTGCCACGAACACAAACAAACAAAAAAAAAAATCTTTATTGTCCCAAATAATACTCAAATTATTGAGCATTATTAAATAATACTCCAATTCTTTAAGTAACATTTTTCTTCTTTTAAATTTTCAGGTGAAGTATTTTCTAGAAGTTTTCACATGATATTCTCTACATTACTTTTGACTGATTATCGATTATTGGTGCCAATATTAAGCATTTTTATGGTAGTCGTTATCTGTAATTTTGCATTTAAAGAAAGCTCTTGTTATTCTTAATTTTAACATTAATTTTCATTTTTACATCAGACATATGTATCGGTTGAAAATATAATTTATCGGTCTACTTTGATTTGTAATAATCGGTATTGGCACCTGCCCTGAAAAACACATATCTGTCGACCACTGATGTTATCATCATGTATCATGTATCATATTTTACCCCATTATAAAAAGATAAATGTGATTTATTTAATTTGTATTATTATTTTTTTTTTCCATTGACACATTACTGTCATATGGTTCTGTGCATCAGATTCCAGTAAAATATTTTTACGTTATAATTTTTTTGACAGTATTACAAAAGGAACAACTTTAATATGTTTTAATGACCTTTGAGAACAATGGGAATTACAAACAAAAAGAAGTTTTAGTCACGATCATTTGGAAAAAAAATGCATGTGGTTAATTGCTACGAAATCAAAAATCTTTATTGTCCCAAACAATATTCAAATTTTTGAGCATTATTAAAAAATACTCCAATTCCTGAAGTAACATTTTTTTTTCTTCTTTTAAATTTTCAGATGAAGTATTTTCTGGAAGTATTTACATGATATTCTCTACATTATTTCGGACCGACTGTCGATTATTGGTGTCGATATTACGCATTTTTTATGATAATCATTATCGGTCATTTTTCTAATGGTCAATTTGCAGATAAAAATCTAAAAGCATGTAAAGAAAGTTTTTGTCAGCATTCTTGTTATTTTTAATTTTATTTATAATTTTCATTTGTACACCAAACATACTATATATATTGGTTCAAAATATCGGTTATTGGTCTACTGTAATAATCCGTATCGGCATCGGCCCTGAAAAACACATGCCTGTGAACCCCTAATGTTATATCGTTTCATCATATCATATTTTACCCATATATAAAAAGAAAAATGTGTTTTTTTTATTTTATTTTATTTTTATTATTTGTACTATTATTTTTACTTTATTATTTTTTTTGACATTATTACAAAAGAAAAAAAAAACTTTAATACAATCTTTTAATGACCTTTGAGAACAATGAGAACAATTACAAACAAAAAGAAGTTTCTGTCATGTAACATTTAAAAAAAAAAAAAAATAATAAATTTTAAATATTTTCTCTATGTTTTTTTTTTATTTTGAAACTGAAAACAGGATCAAATTTATTAATGAAATTTGGTAATAATCAAACTCACTAGGGATGGTCATGTATATAACTTGAATACAACATAAACCTGCCTGCACAGATATTGTACAACACCTGAAACGTCACAAACTGAAAAAACATCCATACTAATCCAACACCCAACTCTCTTCCTGTCCGTCATATTATTGTACGAGTCACTGAGATTTTGACAATGATCACCTGGGAGTGATGGATGCGCCGGACCTGTGCGATCTGCTGTATCCTATGGAGAATATGCATAAGGGCGGAGGATGCTTTTTCCGATGCCAGAATCAATGACCTGCCCATTCATCACACTGCGTTTCGATAGAGGTGAAGAAGGCTCATCTATCAGCAAGAGAAGGCGAATTCATCGAGGCAACTTTTACAAAGTGTCTTATTCTAACTCCCCTCCTCTCCACGCTCGTCTCTTCTCCCCTTAAAGATAAATGCCTTCTGAACCAATTTGCAAGGAATTTGTACCTCACATTTGAGTTCTGCTCCCTCCATAAAAGACACAGATACGAGTGCTGTAAAACTTAATTCTGACTTGGCACGGCCACATTTTTCTTCTGAAGCTGATAAAAGGAGCGAAAAAGACACAATAGGGGGGAGAAAAGCGCATGGGAACGAGGAGCGGGGGCATACAGAGAAAAACAGTCTTATCTTTCTTTTTTCCTGTCCTTCGCTCATGTGCTTCTGAGGATGCGGCTCTCACCTTAATGTAGACAAAAGAGGGCAGGGTTGTTATCGTCATGGAGACAGGTGCTTCCGAAGAAGCGAGTAATGGCTGCCTACCTCCACCGCACATACACACACAGCTCACCTCTTGACGGCAAATCTGATAAAGTGGGAACATGATAGAATCATGTGTGTGTATTAGATACGGAAATATGGCGGAATCATCAGTATTCTCGCGGATGTACCCGCTGTACCCTACATCAGGTGATTCGGAGGGAATAGAATAGCCTTTTAGTGCAAGATTATCATCACTTGATGTATAAATCTTTGAGCCTGCATGTGGAACAAAGAAACGGAGCAGAAACGTGTGAAAATCAGCACTCTATCAGTCAGGTTTGTAAGGAATTCACACTGATTCGTTATTAATAACTGCTGTTTCAGAACTGATGAAATTATGCACAGGCTGCGTTCCTATATCTTCATCTGTACGATAAGATAATGGCTCTACATCCGAGAGGAACTATACAGAGAAATGAATTGCTGTGTTAAAAAGAAATTAAAGGCTGTCAGTGCAACAATAATGGGAAATTTTTCATATCTTTTGAAATGACCCCCAACACTGACTTTAAATGTATGTTTAAAGTCAAATGTAAATTCTAAAAGCACTTATTGTGAATGATTCATCAGTGCATGTTAAAAGAATGCAATACAATAAAATAAAAAAGTTCGCTTTTGCAATCTTTAAATAAAAATGTACAGCTCACTCATCCAGAGCCAAATAGCTACTTAGCCTCCATTCTGGTATTTAATATCCACTTTTCAGCATTCAGATAATTACCAAAGGTTAAAATAAAGTCCTGCACTACAATTTTTTCTTGTTAAACAACCTGTTTTAAAGAGAAATGTCACATTACAGAAGCAAAATGGGCTGCAAACAGCAATTCATATTGACTTTAACGTGAGAGAAAGAGAGACTGAGAGAGAAAGTGGAGGGGGGTATTTATTCATTCAGCAAAACATTTTTGGCGTAGCCCCAGAATGAAAACTCAATTACACCAAATCAAATTATTAAAAACTAAAAAGACCAACACTTAAGACATTGGACAGCGATTACAGCATGGCATGGCAATGCTTTCTGTCTCTAATACTAAGCAGGAGAGTACTATCAACTACACTATATTAAGAAAAGTCCTCTTCAAAACATTGCTTTGACACAGAAACCAGATAAAAAAGACAAGTTGGTGGCGAGTGCGCTCCAGTCTGGCAGCAGAGCAGGGGATCCAGAACAAAAACGAAACTGTCATAATTGTTTTCCTATGCGTTTGATTACGCACAGGCGAGTACACAGAAACTACAACGATCTATCATGCCACATTAAAGAGCGCCAAAATGGTATTTATTGCTTGAATTTTAAAACGGAGACTTTGTCTCGTATCAAAAGTAACACAAAGCCTAGCCTATTGCTATTTATTGGAAGGAAGGCGCACTGTGTACTGTTCATTCATCATCTGAAAACAGCATAGACCAAAAGATCGAGTGGGATTTAAGAATCGATATTGGTTCATCAAAATGAGAATCTACTAAAATCGAGAAACCGTTTTTTTTTTTTTTATTTTGTTTTATTTTGTTTTGTTTACCCAGCCCTAGCATATTTTGTTGTTTTTAAACTCTGTGCTGTCCTTCTGTAGGCTCATGATTAAAAATGAAAATGTGAACAAAAATAAAAGCAAATTAAATATGTTATTATATAATTAAAATATAAAAATTAAAATGAAGGATAATAATAGATTATGACGGAATTTTTACGACCCTGTCCGTCAAAAGACGGACAATGCCACCTCTGATGTGGACATAAACCCTTCATGTCAGTCTATTTGTGCCAACGGTTTCTCATTGAAAGTTACATGTTACTATAATAAAGACACAGGGGGCAACTTTAATAACCACAGAGTAAAATGCAAGGGTCTTGCTCAAGAACCTGTTGGAATAGAAACACAATATTACAAGACATTACTCTTCTTGACCCCATGGACATCTATAAACTACATGCAAATTAGCACCTTCCATTCCTGTTTTTTGAAGACCTAGTTCACCTAAAAAATGAAAATTCTGTTATCAATTACTCAACCTCATGTTGTTCCAAACCCGTAAGACTTTTGTTCAACTTTGGAATACAAATTAAGATATTTTTGATTAAATCCGAGAGCCTTGCTACCTTTCTTGGCCTTGAACGTGTCAGTTGCATTGTTGTCAATGCAGGATCTCTCGAATTTAGCAAAAATATCTTAATTGTGTTCTGAAGATGAACAAAGATTTTACAGGTTTGGAATAACATGAGGGTGAGTAATTAGTGACAGAATTTTTATTTTTGGGTGAACTTAACCTTTAAATCACCACAAAGAATTTCAACTAAAATCAAACACCATAAACAACTCCAAAAACTAAAGTAAAATCTGTCTGAATAATATATGATGCCTGCCTTGCAATGCAAGCAACCTGCTCACTTTGCATGTAAATAAAATACTTATAGAAATGTATATATGTCACAAAAATGCAATTTCAAACAACAGAACACTGATGCCTTTGTTATGTGTACATATGTGTGCGGGTGTATGTGTAATGTTATTAATGCTTTGCCAATGCAACTTCTTGTTTATCATGCCCACAAAGACCCTTGGTAACTTAAATCTTGAGAGAGAATGAGTAAGAATAAGTGAAAGCAAGAGAGAGAATATAAAAACAAAACTGTTTACATACACTCTTAAAAATAAAGGTGCTTCACGATGCCATAGAAGAACTTTTTTGTCTAAATGTTACACAAAAGGTTCTTTGTGGCAAAAGAAGTTTCTTCAGATTATAAGGTAAGAAAGAGATGGTTCTTTAAAGAACCTTTGACTGAATGGTTCTTTGTGGAACCAAAAATGGTCCTTCTATGGCATTGTTGTGAAGAACCTTTTAAAGCACCTTTATTTTAGTGTAGTACATAAATATTATTTTCATATATAATGTTGTATATTACAAATAAAAAATGATAATATTTTATTACATTTATTTATGAAGTAAATATTGTGTACATAACAAATAAATATGCGTACATAGTGTTAATTCCGTTGACGAATAACTTCCATCAATTACATTTTTTTAACAATGAAAACGAGATGATCACAACACAAAAATTCATTTTGAATGACAAAAACAATGACAAAAATCTACTGACATTTGCGTCAATGAATAAAAACGAGACAAAAAAGTTAGGGAGGGGTTTTTGATTTGATTTGGGTAGAAATTCATTCAAAACGAATCTGCTGCATGGTTAGAAGGTTAGATGCATATATTTGAACTGCATCATAGCCTGTTGATCTATCCGGCAGGACATAAGCTAGCATACATGCATAGATCGGACGTGTATCAGTACAGTACAAGGACAGCAGCCTAATTTAGTTGCTATTGTCTGTGGCATTGATGTTAATCAAGCAACAAAAGAAAAACAGAAAATCACTTACTGCTCTTGACTGAATCACTTTAGTAGCCCTAATAAAGATGAATCTAACTTTATTTATATACATAAATATCTGCTTGAAAGAATGAAGAATGTGGTAAACAAGTTGTTATAAAGAATGCATAGTTAGCCGATATAACCAATGGCATTTAACTGAAAAGAAGACATGTTCTTGTTTCTTTATGAGAAGTGGTTTCAATATAAAGACATGTTGAGTGTCACAGCAGTTAAATCTGTGTCTATCATGATAAAACATTAATATCAAACCTATACAATGAGTTTGGCAATTTTAGAGAAATGCTTAATAAATGCATTACACTGTAACTAAACCCATTAAATTTCAGATGACTAAATCTACTGTAGATGTAGTCAACCGAAATCTTATGGTATTTAGTCGACTAAAACTAATACAATTCAGATGACTAAAATATAACTAAAACTAAATGGCATTTTAGTCAAAACACTAAGACTAAATCAAAATTTGCTGTCAAAATGGTACATAGTATGTGTAGTATGTAAAAAAAAAAAAAATTAAAATATTTTACTCTTACATTTATATATATTTACATCTGAATTGAATTCTATTCATCAATGGAGTCCAGACTGACCGACCACTATTACTAAGACCTTGTTTTGCTGTCAAATCCAATCTAGTGTCAGACATAAAATAGCTCGGGACCTCATACATTGGCTCTGGGCTCGAATCAGTTTTTGAAACTTTCCGTTTCCTTTTCCCACAGACCTGAAAGTGTTCAACTGACAAACCATTTTCTGAGAATTCTCAGAAGAGGAAAATTCTTCTCTTTCAAAAACTTCTTCCATCTAAATGTAAATGCTGAAATCATCATAATAGCATTCCAGAAGGATCTTTTCTGCCACGTTCTCTCTCGACTCGAAAAGAGGAAGTTGCAGTTTGTTCAAATGAGTTGAGTGTTTATTAAATATGTGATGGGTGAAGTGAGAGATTTCTAAAATACTCACTGTATGGGCGCAATAACATATTTCCCACGATTAATGTAATTGTGTTAATTAGCAGAATCATTACAGAGTTTCTCTGCACACACTACGTTCTTCAGAGGTGCTAACGAGCACACATCCATCCAATTGCTCAATTCGTATGCATATGTTTATGCGCACAGCACATCTGTCATCATCTGTAATGACAATCTGTTTCAAAGTCATTATGACATCTGGCATCTGGGTTAAACACTTGATGAGGTCAAATTCATTTAACCTTATTGATTACACTTAGATTATCCCGGCATTTATAAACCAATACACTCTGGTCGGGCCAACATCACCCGCAGCCAAACGTTTGACACGGGTTTATGACCTGGGGTTGAACACATATTAGCAGTCCTCAATAATCTCCAACCAAAAGCACAACTAATTATGTGGAAAAATGGAGCGTTCAGATATGAAACAGTCAGGCTTCATGCAGACAGCTGGAATTGGCCATGTTTAATATTCCGGGCTGAGCTCCATAAAGCTCTGGCTTTTATTGACACGCTTGATTCTCTTTGTTCAGCAAAGTCTATCATGTCGAGAACAAGCCTGTTTCAAAGATACGGTGTCAACGTACAATGTGCAGAACAAACCAAATTCCAGGATCTTGAGGAGGCACAGAAAATGTTCTGCTCAAAGGAAAGACTTCAGGATATGTCAGCACTTGTTTTAAATCTGAAGCTATTTTCTTTCTTTCTTTAGCAAAATCCTGGTCCATCATGTACATTTAATTAGGTACTTTTAAATGATACACCTACTCATCGTCTTAGAAACAGGAATCTTAACATGCAACAGACAGAGATTTATACTTGGCATTTTAACATTATCAAAAGAAGATTAAGGTTTTGAGGTAAACATTCCAGGATTTCTCTATATAGTGGACTTAAATGAGGATCAGTGAGCTGAAGGTCCAAACTGCAGTTTCAATAATTATAGCGATATAATTTTCCTCGATAAAACGATATGAAGAATTCAATAAATGTTCGCTATAATTTTTATGTGCCAAAAGCGGAACGAAACAGCGTGACTCATTTGAATCGTGCCACATGGACCGTTTATCCGTTCAGACCAAAGCTCAAACTGCCGTGCTGTGCGAGCTCACTACAGAAGATGCATTAATTATCTCGATGCCTGGAAAAACCGAGCGCTGCACCGTATGTGCGCCGCTTCTGTTATGAGCGCAGCAGCCTGCGCCTACATTTGAACTAACGAACTTGAGCGCGCAAAAGACGTGATATGTGAATGGCTCCGTTACACGAGTGTCACACGCACCGAATCACGTGGGGTCACGAGGTCCCGGAAGTAATCTCCGCGGGTATATAAACAGGAAGTAAGGTTCAGTTGGCACCGGACATTGAGTTCATGGTTGGACATCTTTGTAGGTCGTCTCTATTCATCTCAACTCACGTGAGTACCGCTTGGCGGAACGTTTATATATCCTTCTGTGTGTGAATGAGAACGCGGGTTTCCTGGTGGAAATCTTTACTCCGTTGCTGGAGCGTTCTTAGAGAAACTGCGTGGCTAACCTGCTCACTCGTGTGTATCCGCGTTTGAGTTCTCCGTCACGCTACACAGGGACCTATCCTCGATCGTTCACTTCTCGTCTTGCCTCCGTGACAGAATGTCCGGTCCCGAGATGGTCCCGGCGGATTTGGGGCAGTTGGTTGAAGTGATCCGGCAGCAGGCTGGGGAGATTATGAATCTGCGGCAGGAGCTGGTGCATTTCCGGGCGGAGATGACCGCGCTGCGCGCCGAGACCGCTGGTCTTCGTGCGGAGTGCGAGGGACTCCGTTCGGATCTCACCGCCCTGCAGGCGGATCATGACGACCTGGCCGCTGCTACGGTTCCTCCCGCTGAACCGGTCCGCCAAAACCCCCCCGTCAGTCATCCCAAATTATCGCTTCCGGACAAATGGGATGGGTCCGGAAGTAAATGCGATGTCTTTCTTACCAACCTTAATTTAATTTTTGAGTTTCAGCCTTCCCGTTACCCCTCTGATCGAAGCCGGATCGCCTTGCTCACTTCACTCCTCACTGGACAGGCAGCTGAGTGGGCTACGGCGGTTCTGAAGACCGACGGAGACGTTGCTCATTCCTACCCTGCATTTACCTCCGAACTCAGAGCCGTCTTCCAGCATCCTGAGAGCGAGGTGGAGGTTGATTCACGGCTATATCACCTCAAACAAGGGAGTCGCAGCGTCAGCAAATACACTACAGAATTCCGCACACTCTCCGTTCAAACCACCTGGTCCAACTCAGCTCTCCGCACAGCCTACTACGAAGGACTGTCCACCCGTCTTCGAGACGAATTGGCTGTGCGGGAGCTCCCTGACACCCTGGAGGGCATGATACAGCTGGCCCTCCGGGTGGATCAGCGGATGAATCATAATACTAAAACTGTCTTTCGCTCTTTTACAGGATCCACTGGTTACCACAGGACTCCAGAACCATCCACCTCCCATGCTGTCGCTGCGTCTCCATCACCTCCACCGATCGCCTCAGAGGCCCACTCAACCGGAGCCGGGGAACCCATGCAAATAGGGCGCACCTCCCTGTCAGCGGCAGAGAGGGCCAGACGCTACCGCGAGGGCCTGTGTGCCTATTGTGCCTCCCCGGACCACCATCGAGCTATCTGCCCTCTTCGTCCGGGAAACGGGCAGACCAGGTGAGGAGGGGGAGGTCCTCATCTGGTTCCAATACGGCGAAAACCTACCCCGAGCCCGTTTCTTCCCGGCTGCTGCTGTCGGTATCAATCCTCATGGGCCACAAACGGATCGAGACCTCCGCATTCGTTGATTCGGGTGCGGCTGGAAACTTCATCGATCAAGCTTATGCTGCCCAAATGGGGATTGTAGTCGAGGTGTTATCCCAACCCTTGAAAGTTACTGCCATTGACGGTCGCCCCTTAACCCTAAGCCCTATCACTCACCGCACCCAAGAACTCACCCTCATCATCGAGAACCATTCTGAAGTCATCCGATTCTACGTCACGAAGATTCCCTCACCAGCCATCATCCTCGGTCACCCCTGGCTCGTCACTCACGACCCTCTCATCTCCTGGACCTCACGCCGGATCATTCACTGGGGTGCGACCTGTCAGGAGCTCTGTCTCCGGGCCAGGGTTGGGACGTGTTCAGGGGAGCCCGGGGCCCTCGACGTCGACCACGACGCTATCCCTGTCCAGTATCGCGACCTGGTCGAGGTCTTTAGTAGGCGTAGCGCGGCCCGGCTGCCTCCTCATCGCCCCTACGACCTCGCCATCGATCTCGTGCCGGGCGCGGTACCGCCCCGCGGTCACCTGTACTCCTTGTCGGCCAAGGAACAGCTCGCTATGGAGGAGTACGTAGCAGAGGGTCTTCGCGCAGGTACCATCCGACCCTCTAGCTCCCCGGCGGCCGCGGGGTTTTTCTTCGTAAAGAAGAAGGACGGGGGTCTCCGACCGTGCGTCGACTACCGAGGGCTCAACCAAATCACCGTGAAGAACCGTCACCCACTCCCACTTACCAACACCGCCCTGGACGCCCTCTCTGGTGCCCACTTCTTTACGAAGTTGGATCTACGGAGCGCTTAGAATCTGGTACGCATCAGGGAGGGCGACGAGTGGAAGACGGCCTTCATAACCCCCACCGGCCACTACGAGACCCTCGTCATGCCCTTCGGCCTCTGTAACAGTCCAGCTGCCTTCCAGCACTTCATCAACGACGTTCTCCGGGACATGCTGGGTAGATGGTGCTATGCCTACCTGGATGACATCCTCATCTATTCCAAGACCTTAGAAGAGCATACCCAGCATGTCCGAGCAGTCCTCCAGAGGTTGCTGGCCCATCAATTGTACTGTAAGTTGGAGAAATGTGCTTTCCACCAGCACTCCACCACGTTCCTGGGCTTCATCATCTCTGCTCAGGGTGTGGCCATGGATCCCCAGAAACTGGAGGCTGTGCGTTCGTGGCCCCTACCCGCGTCGCTCAAACAGCTACAACGTTTTCTGGGGTTCGCCAATTTCTATCGGCGATTCATCCGGGGCTTCAGCTCAATTGCAGCACCTCTTACTGCTCTCACCAAACCATCCCGCGGAGAATTTCACCTCACCCCGGAAGCTACTCAAGCATTCAGGACACTCTGTCACCAGTTCACCACCGCTCCCATCCTCACGCATCCAGATCCCACCAAGGTCTTCGTTGTTGAGGTGGACGCTTCCGATGTGGGCGTAGGAGCCGTCCTCTCGCAACGCGGTCCAGACGAAAAGTTACACCCATGTAGCTTCTTCTCCAGGAAATTTAATTCCACTCAGCAGCGTTACGGGGTAGGGGACCGTGAGCTGTTGGCCATCAAGTGGGCTCTGGAGGAATGGTGTCACTGGCTCCAGGGCGGCAGTGAACCATTCACCGTCTGGACCGATCACCAGAACCTCACTGTCATCAAGCAGACCAAACAACTCAACCCCAGGCAGGCGCGGTGGGCACTATTCTTTGAGCACTTCGACTTCCACCTGTCTTATCGTCCCGGATCCAAAAATACCAAAGCCGATGCACTCTCCCGTCAACACCAGAAAGACACCTCCACCTCCGATCCCGCGCCTGTCCTGCCACCTCAGATCATCTTGGCTCCTATCCGGTGGGGGTTAGAAGAGAGAGTTCGCCAGAGTCACGGCCAAGATCCTCCTCCACCTGAGACCCCCGCTGGACGCCTCTTCGTCCCCAACCACCTGCGCCAGGAGGTGCTCCAGTGGGGACACGATTCCACGCTGGCTGGACATCAGGGAGTCCAGAGAACCATTAACTTTCTCAGTCGAGCATTCTGGTGGAGGACGCTGCGGAAGGACGTACAAGAATACGTCCTGGCCTGCAACATCTGTGCCCGCTCTAAGAACCCCAACGCGCCCTCCACCGGGGAGTTGCAGCCCCTCCCCATCCCCAAACGCCCCTGGACCCACATCTCCGTCGACTTCGTCTCTGGACTTCCCGATTCCCAAGGAAAGAACACCATCCTCACCATCGTGGATCGGTTCTCCAAGGCTGTGCACCTGGTGGCTCTCTCCGGGCTCCCCTCTGCCAAAACCACCGCGGAGTTAATTCTAGAACACGTAGTCCGCCTGCATGGGTTCCCCCAGGACATCGTCTCGGACAGAGGGCCCCAGTTCACGGCCAAGTTCTGGCAGGCCTTCTGCCGTCTGGTCGGTACCACCTCCAGCTTATCATCAGGGTTCCATCCGCAAACTAACGGCCAGACGGAGCGGGCCAACCAACAACTGGAGCGCTTCCTCCGATGCTTCGCTAGTGAACATCAGCGCTCCTGGGCCAACTACCTCGTCTGGGCTGAACTCTCAAACAACCTTCACACCTCCACCGCCACCGGCCTTAGCCCATTCGAGGTATGTTACGGATTTCAACCTCCCATATTCGAACATCAGGAGCCGGAGGTTGAAGTTCCGTCTGCCCAACAGTTGGTCCGCCGGTGTCGGCGGCTTTGGAACCATGCCCGTGCTGCCATTCAAAAGGCCAACCGACGTTACGTCGTGCAGCACCGCCGCCGACACCCTCCGGGGCGATTGTTCCATGTGGGTGACAGGGTTTATCTATCCACCAGGAACATCAACCTCAAGACTGACTCAAGAAAACTCACCCCCCGGTACATCGGTCCCTTCAAGATCACCCATCGTCTGAACCCTGTCACCTTTCGGCTCCAGCTGCCTGCCTCCCTCCGGGTCCATCCCGTATTTCATCAGTCCCAACTTAAACCTGTTCTCTTCTCTCCTCTGTCTCCCCAGGCTCCCGCTCCCCCCCCACCCCGGATTGTGGACGGTGGTCCTGCTTACACCGTTCGGAGGATCCTTGACTCGCGACCCCGTGGCCGGGGCACCCAGTATCTCGTAGACTGGGAAGGCTACGGCCCGGAGGAGCGGTCATGGGTTCCCGGACGGTTCATTCTGGATCCAACTCTCATTCAGGACTACCGTCGTCGGGTATCCTCCGCTCCGGGTCCGTCTGGTGCCGGCCCTGGAGGGGGGGGTACTGTCACACGCACCGAATCACGTGGGGTCACGAGGTCCCGGAAGTAATCTCCGCGGGTATATAAACAGGAAGTAAGGTTCAGTTGGCACCGGACATTGAGTTCATGGTTGGACATCTTTGTAGGTCGTCTCTATTCATCTCAACTCACGTGAGTACCGCTTGGCGGAACGTTTATATATCCTTCTGTGTGTGAATGAGAACGCGGGTTTCCTGGTGGAAATCTTTACTCCGTTGCTGGAGCGTTCTTAGAGAAACTGCGTGGCTAACCTGCTCACTCGTGTGTATCCGCGTTTGAGTTCTCCGTCACGCTACACAGGGACCTATCCTCGATCGTTCACTTCTCGTCTTGCCTCCGTGACAACGAGCACTAAACAGCGCTGTGAGATCCAGTGTGAAACACGTACAGATCACCATCATTTACCATGGATTTACTGTAGTAACACTCACTGCACCATGCACACACTGATTTTTATTACAGGAGTAATGGTATATAATTCTAGTATGTATGTATTTGTGATTAAGCTATAGCATGTGTGCATTTATACTGAATGTTTTTAGACTACCGTTTTTCATACAAATAGGCTACATATAAAACCATGTAGTTATATTTTTACCATGGTATTGAGGTACCATTATGTGTGGTTTTAACTGTGTTTATCATGATTTAAAACTGAGGTTGCTGCGATTTTTACAGATGATACTGATTAATAATGAACAAAAATTTACCTCTGCATCCTCAAGCTACTATCAAATGTGCCTTTCTAAGAGACAAAAGTGATATTATTATTATTATCATTATCATTATCATTATCATTATCATTATCAGACAACCCAAACCTGTTTCTTGATTTGAAACAATATAACTCATAAGAACATGCAGAAATTAATTTTTTGTTAAGGAAAATGAATGGTCTGGTTTCTACAATTAGCACTTTAGAGCAAACATCTGACTTTAAACGAAATAAAGATTTGATATCGACTGATATGAAAAAAATTATTGTGAATTTTTTTTTTGCCCATATCCCCCAGCCCTACTTCAAAGGGTTTTATAAGATCCCAGCTGAGGAATCAGGGTCTTTTTATTTATTTATTTATTTAAAATGGCCGATTGTTTTGCTAGATAAGGTTCAAGGTTCAAAGTATACCTTGAATCTTATCTAGCAAACGATCGGCCATTTCAAATAAATAAATAAATAAAAATTTATACACGTTTTAAACACAAATGCTCGTCTTGCACTAGTTCTGCGATATGCGTCTACGACAACAAACTTGCATTTCGTAATTACATTAGAAAAGATCTCACATGGTTAGCTCTTTATCTGTGTACTTCGGTTCAAGAAGGTAGGGTAGGGTGAAAAACTACTTCCGTCATTGTTATTTTACTTTTTTTTGTAAAGGGGGTTTGACTTTCATTGTATGTTTGCTTTGTAAACACTGTGTCTGTACTTCCGCCTTCGTCATGCGTGACTTTTCCAATTTGACTACATAATGTGTGAAGTCGAGCTAGTGCGAGACGAGCATTTGTGGTTAAAAAGTATATATGTTTTTTTTTTGTTTGTTTTTTTTGAAAATGACAGATCATTTTGATAGAAAAGAGCTTTATTCTTCAGCTGGGATTGTGTAGAGCCCTTTTTGTGCCTTCAACCCGTTGGCTCCCACTGAAGTCCACTATATGGAGAAAAATCCTGGAATGTTTTCCTCAAAAACCTTAATTCTATAAGTGAACTAATCATTTAATAGCAAAAAAAAAAAAAACTCAGTAAGACACACTGAAAAATTGTTGATCCACAATATCCACTTGGTGTGATCTACCAAAAAAGTCAAGTACTCAAATGAACTATTATACATCACTGAATTAGTTAGGTTACATTAGATTAGACTATGAGACTGGCATTATGTAGATCTTACATTAGTGTTGATTAAAGTATTAGTTCACTTCCATAACTAAAATTTACAGATAATGTACTCACCCTCTTGTCATCCAAGATGTCCATGTCTTTCTTTCTTCAGTCATAAAGTAATTATGTTTTTTGAGGAGAACTTTTCAGTATTTCTTTCCATATATTGGACTTCTATGGTGCCTGCGAGTTTGATCTTCCAAAATGCAGCTATAACGAACTCGAAACGATCCCAGCCGAGGAAGAAGGGTCTTATCTAGTAAAATGATTGTTTATTTTTTAAAATAATTTACAATTTATATACTTTTTAACCTCAAATGCTTGTCCTATCTAGCTCTGCATGAATTCTGTGTATTCTGGTTCAATACAGTTAGTTTAAACTGCATTTTGGAAGTTCAAACTCTTGGGCACCATAGAAGTACACTACAAAATGTTTTCCTCAAAAAGCATAACTTTGTTACTACTTAAGAAAGAAAGACATGAACATCTTGTATGACAAGGGGGTGAGTAAATTATCTGTAAATGTTTGTTCTGGAAGTGAACTAATCCTTTAAGTGTGAAGTCTGAATAAAAAGGCTATTTCATAGATATGATGGTTTCTCATTTACACATAGTATGGACACAGTCTCTCTCCAACTTACTACAGTACTATTGACAAACAAAAATACTGAATACAAATCAGTGTGGGGAGACACTCTCCAAACAAACTCTGTGCACAAACCCCATTCGCACTTTCTTTATATGCTGAGGTCTACGCTGGGCGAAGAATGTCCACCCACTCAGTAAAAAGGCACAAAGTACCACAACTGAGCAAAGCACACAAGCTATCAGTGAGACGGCAAGCAAATCCATAGGGAGTCCCATCTACTTCCACTTCAGGTCCAACAGATCTATTATGGTGGCAGTATAGCATAGGAAAATGCTGAATGTCTGCTCCTTGCCTAATAGTATGGGCAAAAATGCACATACTGTCATCCTGTAGACAGAAAGTCACCCAAAGGTGGTGGAAACTGCATTTATCTCTGGCTCGAACATTTTACGATACAAAGGTCCTTTTTATACACAAAAGATTTCCATGGTGTTTATCATGTTTAAAATTTAATATATTAAAAGACACTTTCATAGACAATGTATTGTTTCATTTATGCTACTGCAAACACAGATTACCCTCTCCACTACCCGATCTTTGCTGCATATTTACACGTGTAAATTTGCTATTCAAATAACTGAAACAAATCTTTTCACTGTTTTTTTTTGTGAAGTCTCCCTTGAAAATAGAAAAATCTATGCACCCACTCCACTCCTAATAAGCCTTTTCTGAAAATGTTCAGTAACAAAAAATGTTTTAATTTAGTTATGTTTTATTGAGAAACATTTGTAAAAAAAAAAAAAAAATTATAAAAAATAAAAAACTTTTTTTTAGATTAAAAAAAAGAGATTTTAATTATACAAAAAGTCTTTCACAATATTCCACAATAAATTAATAAATAAATAAAATCATACTGCTTTACAGGAGTAAAATGAAAGGTTAAATTCTGATTAAAAAATCTTCAAATTTTCTCACCCTCAAAGGGTTCTTATAGCTAATTAAAACTAGGACCAAAAAATGTGTTATTAGAAATAAATTTCATCTAGGTGGGACATTTCCCATTTTAATTTTAATAATTTGATGTCCTAAAACAAACTAAAATTGAAACAAATAATTAAAAAAAAAAAAACTACACACATTAAAAAATAAATAATAAAAATGCCATAAATACACAACAAAATTACTAAAACTTTAACTAGAATTAAGCTAAAAACAGAAAATGTATTTTCAAAATGTTAATTAAAAACCATAATAGTACCTTGATAGCAAAATATCTCTGCATTCAACACCATATAAGTCAGCAGAAAATAAGAAATTGCATTCAAAACCATTTAACATGATAGATCTGACTTCAAAGTCAACGCATACAGTCCACACTTTTAAAACTGCTGTTTTAGGCCATATAATCCAAAAATTTATGAGCAGTCTTTGTCAAATTCATCTCACATATAATCAATACTGTGCAAAGATTTACTTCATGCCTCTTAAAAGGGCATCAGGAAAGAAAAAAAGAGGTCAGGTCGTTGCCAACGACATCCGTTTAGTCGGCAATACTCTTAGCCTTTCTGTACTGTAAACAGATCCCAATTAATGCACAGTTAGCCTAATACATATTACATCACTTCCTCTCTCTCTTTCTCTGGCAGGAGGCCTATCTCATCCTGTTAGTTTATGCTGAAACACAGTTGTTCTGATGAGCAACCTCACCACCTCCCTCCACCTTCCCGGCTGCCAGATTGGACTAAAATCCCTTTTCAGACAGCAGGAAACTAGGAGGAAAGGCAAGGCTGAGCTCCCTCCACCTCCCCTTACCTTCTGCCAAATCTAAAATCAATAAACTGTTTCTTTCCCTGCACGACTCGCTGAATCCATAAAAAAAGAGTGAGAGACTTGTATAAAGATGACGAAAGGGATTCAGATGCCCTCCCTCCACTTCTACAGCCTGGCCGGCCTCCACTCGACGCGGGGAATGAACGAGTGTTTGGATTTATGTGCTGTGATTGTATTGAGGTTGTGCAGGTGTTCTGGCTCGGCCTCCTGCTCAGGAGGTGCATCACAACTAATATAGGCGCTGCACTTCAGATATACAGCTCAGTCAGGACACTGACCCAGCCAGCAGCGTGTGGTCCGGGAAACTCAAGAAACTGCACAACAAGCAAAATTAATCAATACACTCGCAGTCCACCAATACTTCAAGAATGTGAAACACATCTTCATAAAAAGCAACTAACAGACATTAGTTTTTGGTGGCGATGGTTGGGGATCCAATTGTTCAAGATAATACTTGGTAAAAAGATGCCATGAAATACTATTTCAATCATTAATATTATTTAAAACATTATTATAAATAGTTCTTTTAGGATGATGCATTTCATCACAGTTAATCACTAGGGATGTCACAATACTCAATATAATATCAAACCCTTCGGTACGACATCCACGGTTCAATGCTTTTATCCATATTAGAGAAGCTGGAACGGAACGTAATCAGTGCTACTTCTTTGACGCATATGTGAATTTTCTGCTCGAGGGCGCCCTCTGGCATCCAGTATGAATGAAACCCGTCCCATTTTGCTTAAAAATCAGAAAAATAATACCTCTCTCAAAAGAATAATAAGCAGACATTTAATAATCCAAGCTTTTTCCAGTGTACAGAGGTTTACAGAAGTATTTTGTTGTTAATTAGATGCAAAAAAACACTCTGATGTGGCAAGCTATCAAAAACGAACCGAACCGAAAACCGTGGTTAAAAACCGAGGTACGTGTTGAACCGTGGACTAACTGTATTGTTGCATCCCTATTAATCACACAGAACTGTGATCAATTAAAGGGATAATTCACCCAAAAATTTTAATTCCAAAAATGAAAACACTTGTGCTCCAGTCAAAATTTTAGGAGCACCTTCTAATCAATAATCAAAAAAAAGTGATATTTGACTCCTTATTTTACAGGGGAATTTAGTTTTTACCTTTGTAATGGCACTTTTCTAACTTTATTAAAAGTATGTCATCTTTTATGTCATTTTTTTACTAATTATATTTTTAAGCTTTTTAAAATTTCTAATTAAAACAACAGAATAAAAACAAGTAGAGTTCCAAAAAGTTACAGATGAAATCAGTATTAACAAAATTAATTTGTACTACAGAGATGGCACAGAAGAACGCAAAAGTGGCTTGTAGGTGTAGTTTTATGTTTAATGAGGCTCGGAGGTGGCATGAGTGCAATCAAATTCATAAATTCATGTTGAGATTATTGCTTTAAATATAACATTTTGAATACAGAAATATTAAATGATTTAAATAAATGAAAAGATACTTTAAAAATGAAACTCAAACTGTCACTAGGTGGCGGAAAGTCACTGATTTAATTACTGAATCATATATCATTCGATCCGTTCGAACGGCTGAGTCATTCAGGAATAAAGCAAGTGACTGTCTTTATAAATGGGAAATTGAATCACTGACTCATTACATTCATTTAAAAATGTATTGTTCACTCATAGATGAAACACCTCTGTGTTTGGATGGAGACGCACAGCTATTTTTGGTGACAAAATAGAGCAAAATTAGGCAATAGTGTTATAGTCAGACAATGTAAGTCACTTAATATTAACTGTTGTATTAAATCAATATCTCATTTACAAAGTCCCTCAAAAATCGTTAAAGGCTGTCACTCATCTTAGTTCATCGCAATCTTACAAAGTTCCATCTGCACAATGAATCTCTTATTTACAATCTCTCTACACTTTGTTTATAAAAGGATTTGTGAGATATGTCTGTGATACATTACTCAGCTTTGCAAAAACACATAGAAACCTTTGAGGCTCCATCAGCACAAACACAAATATGCTGATGGGGTCAGTCACACATGGTGCTCCTAAATATTTTTTCATAGTCAAATGCAATAGTTTTCTAGTTGCACTGTAGAGCCCAGAAAAGTATTAAGGAAATTGTTAAAATAGTCCATGCGACATCAGTGCTTCAACTTTAATTTAACCTTAATTTTATTTGCATCCCTGTGTCAGTATGACTTCAGACTATCGACCCCCAACTGTATATTTCAAAGTCGTACAGTTTCCTATAACATATTTACTTTTTTATTAAACTTTCATGATTATGTAGGGCGAGCAAAAGCCATCTACAGAGGAAGATCAGTATGACGATGATGAAAGAAGAAACCAGAGGAAAGGAAATGTGAAGAGAGGAAAGGAAGATGCGGGGGTGGTGCTTTTGAAGAGAACGAGAGTGATCTCTCAAAAGCCATTGCCCTTTAAGGATGCTTGTGTAATCAAACCCTAACATTATTAGGACCACAACAATCTATAGACGCTGTATGTAGTGCAGCAGGTATATGAGAGATGTTGTTCAAAAGCACCTTAAGATCCACATTAGTCACCTCTTTATAGTCAAATAAAGCAGCTGTTTACAAGGTCTTTGTTTCTGTTGAAAAGAAGCAGCAAACTGATATTTCTATCTATTAATTTGCATAAAAATTGGATAGAAATTAGATTAAATATTTCTCTATAGTCTTCATATTTCTGCCATAGTCAACTTAGTCTGTGAATGGGTCTTGTGCAACTGCATACCCAACAACCAGAGTCATTATTAGTTGCCCAGTGCCATTGTTCTTCCACTCATGAGAGAGGAACGTTGACCTTTCAAAGGCTGGACTGGAGAGGTAACAGCTGCCACCAACAGATAATTAGCCCACTACAGCTGTGGCAGCTATATTACAGGCCAAAAGCTGCAGCCCATTGGGTTCCACACAGTTCCAAGTGGCTGATATTCTAATAAAGCTCTGGGTGTTATATTATGTCATTGCAATAATTGAGGAGTTCCCGGATTTTCCCCCCCAAACTTATAAAATCAGAATTGTTGAGAATGTGATTTATTTTTATATTAATATCAATTCTTTGTTTTAATATGTAAGTTCTGCCAAGTTGTTCATTTAGTGTTTCAGCCAGAGCTGATTCAAGCTGCAAACTGCATCAGTTGAACAAAACTTTTTTATTGTATTTTCTGCATTACTGCACATAAAAGCTTCTAAAATCAGCTATTGATTGCAATTTCACTGAACTCCAGTGGTATCTCCCACAGCGCTATTCATTCTTAACTGTTCCATTTATAATTTAAATCAGATTTGTGTTGAAGCAAATTTGCTTCCATTGATTAAAGCAAACTACCATGTTATTAAGTGCCATTTTCCCCATAATTCTACTTCTCATAAGTAAAATACAGATTCTAATATCAGTTACCTTTAATGTATACCATTATTATAAATGATTTCCATTATTATTAGCACAACATATCTTAGTGGAAGTGAAGTGAAATTTTACTTTTAATACCTTTTAGAATAAAATATCAGAACTATTAGAGATACTGGACACAAAAAACTATAAAGGACATTTAAATGGACAAATTCATCATTTCTAAAGGGTCAACTGTAGAACCCAGCACTGTAAACGTATAGAGCCTCAATGCACAATGTTATTCGGCTACGTCCCTCTCTGAAAATTTGAAACCTCAGAAACGTAACAAAACTGACACAGACGACTCACATTTATTCTGCACAGCATTAAAGGAGAAGTCCACTTCCAAAACAAAGATTCACATAATGTACTCACCCCCTTGTCATCCAAGATGTTCATGTCTTTCTTTCTTCACTCCATTTCTGCATTTTTCTTCATATAATGGACTGATATGATGCCCCGATTTTGAAATTCCAAAAGGCAGTTTAAATGCAACTTCAAACGATCCCAAATGCGGTTGTAAACAATCCCAGCCGAGGAAGAAGGGTCTTACCTAGCGAAACAATTATTATTAAACAGTTATTTACATTTTTAAAAAATACACTTTTTATTCTCAAACGCTCGTCTTGCCTTGCAGTCCTTGAGCGCTGTGTATTCTGGCTCAAGACAGTTAGGGTATGTCGAAAAACTCTGACCGTATTTTCTCCCTCAACTTCAAAAATCATTTCAAATTCATCCTACATCGCCGCAGAAGTATTGACACAGTCTTTGCAAAATAAAAATGTAAAGAAGATCAAACACTCTTAACAAAAAAAAGGTAAAACAGCGATACAGGACGATTTTGAAGTTGAGGGAAAACATGAGATGGGAGTTTTTCGACATACCCTAACTGTCATGAACAGGAACAAAAACAGTCCAGGCAGAGTAAGACAAGACGAGCGTTTGGCATTAAAAAGTATATTTGTATTATATGCATAACTTGTATTATTTTCATTAAAATAACCAATCGTTACGCTAGATAAGACCCTTCTTTCTCGGCTGGGATCGTTTACAACCACATTTGGGATCGTTTGAAGCCACATTTAAACTGCATTTTGAAAGTTCAAAATCGGGGCACCATATCAGTCCATTATATGGGGGAAAATGCAGAAATATTTTCCTCAAAACACAATTTCTTTACGACTGAAGAAAGAAAGACATGAACATCGTGGATGACAAGGGGGTGAGAAAATTATTTGTAAATTGTTGCTCTGGAAGTGGAGTTCTCCTTTAATTGAACTTGATGTAATCAAATATATGTTCTCTATTTAAACTTTGACTCCACATCAACCAGTTCCACTGAAATATTCAGCCTCTATATGAGTAAAGCAGTCATTTTCTTACAGTCACTATACCTCTCTCTCCATTTCTTTCTCTCTCAGATATGATTTTCATTGCAGTTGCAATCAGACTCAGCAGGACACTTACTTCCTTAAAATAAAGACTCTCAATGTGCTCTTTTACACAGCAGCGTTAAGCACCCTAAAATGCATTTCAGTGAACTTACAGGAATAATAACACAAGTATTTAAGGAAAACAGCAGGGTTTACTGCACCGAGTTAATGCAGTGCATTCTTTTTTGACAGTAATAATTCCATCATCTAACAGCAAACCTATAATTTATTTGAGTGAATCACATTAATCCTAGAATACTAATATATTATAGTGCAACTGAGACAAACCAACACAATCTCAAATCAATACAACACAGATGTGCTCAGGTGCCAGTTTGTATGGATTTGAAATCAGTTGATTGTCTGGATGAAAGTCTAACATTTTGTTTAACTCTTATGATTTTGCCAATTACCTAACTACAGATTATTAGGATTTGACACAAAACCTTAATATTTAGGCCTTATACCTTAATAATAGGCCTCCTGCAACTATAAACAGAAGATAAATGACACGAAAAGCTGTTTTAACAGTTGTTTTGATTTTTATTCCTTTTTGCTTCACTGACTTTATGATGTATTCCATCATGCACCTGACTAAAAACTGTCCAATAACGTATCCTTGGTTTAATTATCCTGCCTTCTGATTTTTATCCCAAACCATGACAGGGTATGTACTCAAGATAAAATTATAAATAATTAAATAATTCATTGGCCTGACTCAGGGATAAGCAAAGTCGGTCCTGCAGTGCCGATGTCCTGCAGAGTTTAGTTCCAACCCTGAAAAAAAAAACCTAACCTGCCTGTAGCCCTAGTAATCCTGAAGACCTTGATTAGGTTGTTCAGGTAAGTTTGATTGGAGTTAGAACTAAACTCTAGGGGTGGGAGAAAATTTTTTTTGATTCTCTGATAAATCGCCAATCTCTCTTCAACGACTCTGAATCTATTCTGAGCTTGGTTTTTTCCCTGCATATGGCACGTGTGCAGGCTAGAGATGGGGCGGGCTTCGTTGCACATAATTTGCGCCATTAGACACGTGTGCATTGTTTGACAGTGTGTGCTTCCACCCACCGTGTCTTACTTTAGATATGCTTTCATTAATGCCGTTTGGAATGCAGTACTGTTAGATGCACAAAACTCGCGCACTGACAGACTTTCACATGCGCTTTGTGTTTGTTGTCCTGAAGATCGATTGCGGCTGTGGTTAAATGCACTTCAATGCATTTTCGAATACTTTGATATGAAATCGATGTTCACACAGTCAGTTATGTTTTCAGAGCAGGACAAAACATCTGATATATGGAAATAGATCTGTGCATTAGTGTGAATACAGTCTGTTAAAGCTGCCACTGTCTCTGATCTCATCAGTAATAATAACACAGCAATAATGCTGAGGAAAAAAGTAAACTAATGTCTGTAAACTTTCTTACTTAAACAACACTTATTTTAAATAAATTTGTTTTAAAAAGTAGCCTGCTTATATAAGAAAAAAAAGAAAGTAAATTTGACACAAAATAAATTTGATATGAAAATGAAATTTCATATGAAAATGTAGCCATGTGCAGTAATATTGAAAACCCAGAATGTGACGCATAGTGATATTGAGTTGATAATGAAAATCGTTTTTGAATTGAATCGTGAACCAGTGAAGATTCGTTTTCCTACTTTTAATATGGCAGTACTGACATACAGAGATTCCAACTATAAACAAAAAGCATAGAAACTGCAATTTTGGTTAAAATGTATGGTTGTAAAGATGTATTTGCACAGCAGAAGAATTAATTGGGGAAAAATGTAGATCAAGAATCGTTATCGGAATCGAATCGTGACTCACAGAATCAGAATTGGTTCGGATCGTGAAGTGCCTGAAGATTCCCACAACTACTAAACTCTACAGGTCATCGGCACTCCAGGACCGACATTGCCTATCCCTGGTCTAACTTAAAGGGGTCATGAACTTTTTGAGAAACCAAAAACCTTCTGACATACTGTATAAGAGCTCACTGTACTATAAAACGTCCTGTAAGTTTCAGAACTTAATATTTGTTGTTTGTCTAAAAACATATTAAATATATGTATTATAATATACACTCTAAAAACAAATGGTGCTATATAGCACTAAAAGTGGTTCTTTGGCTCGTAATCATAGGGGAACCACTTTTAGTGCTATATGGCACCTTTGTCAAATTCAGAGGCTTAACAGGTTCTTTGTACAGCAGTGGTACTATATAGCACCTTAACGACCCCAAAGAACCACTGAAGAACCGCTGAAGAACCAGACAGGGGCTTGACCGGTTCTTTATACACTAACGGTGCTATATAGCTCCACAATCACACCAAAGAACCGCTGAAGAACCGCTGAAGCACCATTTTTTTCTGTGTGATTAAAGGCAATCTGTCAAAAGGACAGCTTTTGGAATGTTCCTATGTATGACATAATAGGTAGATAAGCACCGCCTCCACAAAAGAAGATCAACATCGCTGCCTGTTTAGCCCCATCCACCAATTCAAACATAGTGTTTACTAGAGAGTTGAATGCGCAGGTCTACACAGAAACCAAACAATAACAATGGCTCTGAAGACAAGAAGACGCTCTGCAGTGGGGGAAAAAAAGTCTCTGCATTGCCTTCCTTTCGATCCCAACATTAGGAAAGAGTGAACTTTATTTTTAATAAAGTTCCAGATCGTGTCAGTAAGAACTCAGTCCTTTGTTTACTTCATTTAACCGCGGATGTGTTTACATTTGCCCATCGCGTCAGCGACGCAACGCTCGTTCCCTTATCTTATAGGGAGCCACGGTTACGTCAGTAACCGGAGTGACACAATTCTACGTGGGATTTTCAAAAAGACTGAAACTAAGAGACAATGCTGTGCCACCTATGTTGGATCCGACAGTGATGTCGCAACAAAAAAGTGTGAGTAACTGTTTTCATGAGCCCTTTAATAAAACACACATATCCACAAAACTGAACAGATTTAACAGAACTTAAACTGGGCTGAAGAGTACAACTCATCATAATTCACTGACATCACATCCGATTTCACACAGCTTAAACTATGAAATTCACCTAAAAATAATTAATTAGTCTGAACTGCTTCAGTTAAGCAACCATGTTAACTGTACATTTTTTATATATAATGTATAAGAGGAGGCAGTATGAAGTGACTTCACTGTACATTCATTAAAGCACATACTATAGCTGCAAACAACCAAAAACAACCAGCACCATGGAAGTCACATATGATGTCAACATAATATGATATTTCCAACCAACACTTAACACAAATAAAACAACACCTAATTTCCATATACTCTCCAATCCAGTCTCATGCAATACTGGGAAATAGACATCCAAAGTTTAGCAATGTCAACATAATGATTTTGTTTTGGGTCTACATGAGTCATTTAAGTTAATTTACACTGTACAAAATTAAGTAAATGTAATAACACCAACTTGTGACACAATGGTAAAGAATTGTTGCTTTAACTTATTTTCAGTAAATTGGACAGGTAACACACACACAAAAACATTTTTATATGGATTCTATGACTACATTGTAACCAAGGAAACCTGTTAGGTCTTTTCTGGTTTGTAAAGACTGTGTAACATTTTCTGGCCTATCTAATGTCAAAATATATGCACCGCTGGCATCTATCTTGAGTGCACTCGCACACACAAACACACTTTTCCCCCTTTTCAGCTCCACTGATTCCTCTGACAGTGCGCATAACTACGAGAATTCATTACGGTTCTTGACGAATGTGCCGTTAAAATGCTTACAGCTGGAGCGTAGCGGCAGAGGGGAAGTGACAGAGCTCCCGGCATCTCAGTGGCGATAAGGGGATTTCTGAAATTCTAATGGGGCCATTACTGAAGCGACCACTCCACCCGCTGTCTCATGCTAACATCAACGGATCAGCGATTCAGCGTTTAATTACAGCAGTGACACCACTGTCTTGAGTCTCACAACAGGGAGGCTGGGAGCACGGGTAAAGACAAGCCTTAAATTGGATTTTTGTGAATCTTGAGGGCAATCAGTGACAAGAAGTTGGGGATAAGCAATAACACGGCTGTTTGGAAAACAAGGGATTTAAATTTGAGAGACCTGCTATAGAGAGCGAGGCGGCCTGAGAGAGAAATGAAAAAGAGCGGAAAGGAAGTATTCAGTTTGTCACTTTGTGTTATTCTAATGATGTCGGTAGGTGGGGGTTTATGACAAAGCGCTTCCCGACTCCGGAAAAACAAACACAAACAATGTGTATCTATTTGTTCCAGGCTATTATGGGAGTGCACTGCAGCGCGGCGGTTGAACATGCACCGCATGAACAAACCCACAGATTCACCGGCCCCGGAGCGCCGAGGCACTAACTGGACAGAAAACATTTGCCTCTTGTTGAACGCCACTTACAGCGGTGCCAAGGCTCCAGTCATTAAATCAATTTATGACTTCACTACACGATCGGACACAACTAAAAGAGAAAGTGTGCACGGTGAGGTGATAGAAACCGAAGATGAATGGTTTCCTTGGCAGCTTTCAATGTCACTTGGTTTACTAGTACTTAAATAACTTCAGATAGTGATCGCTAAAGTGGCTCTATACTATGAAAGCCTGTTTCCACCACTGAATTAAAAAAAACAAAAGGTTATCGCAATTTATCTCACAATTCCCACTTTTTTCAGAATTGCGTGATATAAACTCGCAATTCTCTAAACATATCAGTCGTTTTTTTCCTCCTCATAACTGGACTTTATAACTCACGATTGCGAGTTTGTATCTCATATTTAAAAAAAAGTCAAATTGCGAGATACAAAGTTACAATTGCAAGAAAAAGTCAGAATTGCGAGATACAAAGTTGCAATGCAAAGAAAAGTCAGAATTGCGTTATACAAAGTCGCAGTTGCAAGAAAAAAGTCTGAATTGCGAGTTTATATCTTTATATCTCAGTTCTGATTTTATTTCTTGCAATTGTGAGTTTGTATCTCATAATTCTGAGGGGAAAAAAAGTCAGAATTGCGAGATACAATGTCGCAATTGCAAGAAAAAAAGTCAAAATTGCGAGATACAAAGTCGTAATTGCAAGAAAAGTCAGAATTGCAATATACAAAGTCGCAATTGTGAGAAAAAAGTCAGAATTGTGAGTTTATATCTTTATATCTCAGTTCTGACTTTATTTCTTGCAATTGTGAATTTGTATCTCATAATTCTGAGAAAAAAAGTCAGAATTGCGAGATACAATGTCGCAATTGCAAGAAAAAAAGTCAGAATTGCGAGCACCAATTCTGACCAGGGTTCCCACTCTTTCATGAACACCAGATTTATGGACTTTTTAAAGCATCATTTATTTTATATCAAGCACCTATGAAATTCACACGCCAGCATATGTACAGTACTTTCACTTACACTTAACATTTACATAAAAAATTTCAGAGTAATGAGGTTTTGAATGTGTAGGTTTCATAAATTTAGAACATCATGTTCAAAGGAATTTTGAATTTCTCAAATATTGATAAACATTCTTGCTTCAAACTGTTTTTTTTTAAATGTAGTTCTTGTAAAGGATTTAACTGTAGATGTTACTGTAATTCTTGTAAAAGATTTAAATTTGAAAGATTGTAATTCTTAAAAAATTTCAGGAGCACCTTCTAATCAATAATCAAATTCTGATCAAATATTAGCCTTCCCATTACGAGAGGATATTCAACTCAAAGTGATTTACAGGACATTTAGTTTTTACCTTTGTAAATGCATTTTTATAACTTTATTAAAAGTATAACATCTTTTGTCAAATTCAAAAATACATATTTATAAGCTTTTTTAAAAAAATTCTAATTAAAACAACAGAATAAAAACAAGTAGAATAAGTTACCAATCAAATGAAATAAGTATTTAAAAAAATTGTACTATAGAGGTGGCACAGAACACAAGAACACAAAAGTGGCTTGAAGATGTATTTTCAGATGGCTCAGCGGTCGCATGAGTGCACATTTTGGATGACCTGAGGATGAGTCAATTTTCAGCAAATTTTCAGCAGCATTTTTGGGTGAACTATCAAATCACTCATCCTCATTTAACAGAAGACAAATCCAACACAGGAAATTATACAACACAAGACAGCTGGAAACAATTTCTACATATTAACTGAGTTATTAAAAACAATTTCACTTATTTCTGAGTCAAGTTTCTGTTCTGAATCTTACATGAATCCAAATGCCAGCTGTTCTATAACCATTGTATCATTAGGAGTCCTGTGTCAGACATGCTGAAAAGGCACAATTCACAGATGTCTGCAAAGAGACTCATTAGAGACTTACCTTAACTCTGTAGAGAAGTTACCTTATAAAGATATCCTTTAATAGACAAAAGTTCTAACAAGTTCAAAAAAGAAAAGGCGATACATATACATTCATTTGTAATCTTGTTAACACTTATGTGAAACATTCAAATCATTTGAATCAAATGGTGACCAACAATAAATGCAATGCAATATGCAGGGTACAGCACACACACACAAATATACATGGAAATGCACACACACACGCACAAACACACAGAGTGCAATACTGATATACTCAATATTTGATATATTAAAAAATGCTTCTTAAATCACCATATGAATATCATTTACACATACACAAAAAAATCCTTTTATTGTGTTGCGCCACCATGAGTATCCTCTCAGTCTCATATCACTGAGTGGACCAGTCTCATATGCCTTCTCACTGGGAAAAATATCAGATTTTTTTCTCCCACATGCTATATTGGATTACAGTGCCTATTTTTAGTTTTTGCCTCAGGTCCAGGTAGTTCAAAAACAACACTGAGAGGTATTGGCAAGTCACCTTCCTCGTGCAAAGCTAAGAGACTTGACAATGAGAGCATAATGTAGGGATATTATACGGTTTTACTAAACCACCCTGTCCTCTACAGCCTCATGTAGTAATAAAGTTAATTTAAATGGGTTAAGATATGCATCACATGTTCCTATTGTTTTATAATTTAAATACATGCAATTCCATAAATTAAATTAAATTAATGGAAACTATATGAGGGAGAAAAAAAGACCATTTGAGGGTGTTTCTATTGCATTTACAGGTATATAATTAAACAAGATAATGATGATCTGTTTGACATCTCCAGTATACGTTAACACTTATTTTGACAACTTTTAAAAGCTCAGCTGTTACATGAAAAGTGAACACAATTAGTTGCAAGAAATGAAATGACAAGTGGACTAGACTACGCGCCTTAAAAAAAGAAAGAAAGAAAGAAACAGGTTATTTATATTAATCAGAAGCAGAGGAGTTCTAGTACTGCAGATCAGCATGAAGCCATTTTGAACTTGATTTTAAATATAGACTTTGGCATCTCAATCTGATGTTGGAAATGACTCCTGTAGCCGATAAAATAATATGAGTGTGTAACTTTTTATGCATGTATATACAGAATTTATTGTTTATAAAACAAAAGAAAGTTATAGGAAGCATGAATAGCCTTCTTAAAGGGGCCAATGGATGCAAAATTCATTTTTACATGGTGTTTGCATATAAATGTGTCTTAGCAGTGTGTGGACACAATCACCCTACAATGATAAAAATCCATCCACTTATTTATTATTTTTTTTTTTTAAAGTCTCAATTATCACGCCGTTTTGATTTTTTTGGCCAATGTGACTGCTCAGGCCCCATTCATGACCGCTGATGTCTTGATGTCACATTCCTGCCGGGACACGCCCCTCAGCCGGACTGAGCAGCAAAAGAGCCTTCAGCGTGAATGGATTTAATGGGGAAGATACGAAAACACGAGTAAAACAAACGATAATCAGTTTAAACTAAAAGTAGCTGAACTTGATATAATGTTCCTAGCAACTTAACAAATATCCAGTGGTCAGTGGATATTGATGCAGCCAGGAATCGTCTTTTCTAACTCTTATGTGTGTCTGATTTTGATGCCGGGGAAAATAAATAAAGCAAATTTGCCTGTGAACTCATTTTGTAAACACAACATAGGTTGGTCTAAACCCCGGTGATCACTTAAATCAATGTTATATATATATAGTCATAAGCCGTTTTTCCACTATCGGGCCGAACCGTTCTCTTTGCTTAACCGTTCCATTCCGTGCCGATCCGGGCCAGTCAGCACGGATACGGTTTCATTTTCCACTATGGTGCTGATAACGGAGCTCTTTGGAATGTAAATACAAATGCGTTAGTCGTTGCCTTGGTAACGCAACTGTAATATAAACAGAGATATGGACGATGATCAGATATTTATGTTTTTGGAACTTTGTTAAATAACAGAAAAAAGGACACAACTATAAACAACGCAAAAGTATTAATGCATGAGCTATGAACGCAGCGTAACAGCTGTTTACTTGGCTGTTTGATCATATAGCGCGCTTTCGCTTAGCACACACATTCTATCAGCACAGTTTGGCACAGTTGTCTAACCGTGCCGAGAATTCCAGGCCGAGAACGGTTTGTAATCGTGCCGTGCCGTACCAGGCTCAGGTGGAAACACAACAGGAACCGTACCTGACCGTTCGGCACGACAGTGGAAAAGCGGCTATATAGTCCAGCTGAAAAACTTATATAGTTTTTGTCAGTGTTTATTTAAAAACATCCAGTTATGCAGAATTTAAGATGGTAAATATTTAGTTGATGACTTGTCAATATGATTATTACTATTATACAATATATGGAAGATGATTTTAACATATAAACATGAAATGATAACTGCAAATCCATGTTTCGCTGCCTGGAGACCATTTGTCTATTTTTTCAGTAGCTTTCAGCAGTCTGCCTCAGGTTTCTTGTCAAATCTCTTTATATAGTGTTCTGTCGCAGCATTCACGTTCAAACCAATACTACCACTCAAGTCTTTTTGCCACTCAGTGGGCGGAGCCGCACTCACTCCAGCTGACTGTGTTGTCACATGCATACCCTTTTTTGGATATTTCCACACTCAGCTAGTTGTATGCTGTCCGCCATTTTCTCCGCCTCTGAGCAGCTGTAGCGACAATAAGCAATGCAGGTGTTTTGTAGTAGGATGTAAAATAAGTGGATTAGCTTTGTTTTTGATGATAATGCACCACCATTTACACACAAAACAGAAGAGAGGGGTGGGGTGAGCAGTAGCTCATTTTCATTTAAAGAGACATGCACCGAAATGGGCCATTGTGAACAGAGCTGTTTTTGACAAGGTAAAAAGGGTGCTGTTTTACATGACTATTGAGGAATTTTAACCAAATTATGCTGCAGACATTTCATTAAGACCCTAAAGAATCATACCAACTTGTGGAAAATGGGCATCCGACGTCTCCTTTAAGCAGTAGGGTATAACAGGGCTAAAGGCACCTTTGATATTATTTTCCTCTAAACCACTAGATGGCACAAAATGTGGTGTAGCACTTCCCAAAACACCCGCTTTTTAAGACACACATGCAAATTTGCCTGATCTGATTTGGTGTTATTAAAAATGTTGTAGATTTATGTAGCAAATGAGAATTGCTAAAATTTTTAAATATATTTTGAGACAAAGGTCTTCGTAATGATTTTCAGCTGTGTTTAAGATAATTAAAGCAGTGGTTTTTAAATAACGAAAGAATATGTAAAAGTATGGTATTTGGGGTAAAAAAGTACCCCTGCTGTTGGGGCTAAAAGGCACAATATTAACATGATCATTAATAGAAGGCTGATTTTTTTTTCATTTGTTGACATGACATTGTTAGATTTAGATGGTAAATATCATATATTATGTTGGGTGTCCATCTTAGTGATAATCACATGAAACCATCATATTTAAAAACATGATATTAGTCATATAAAATATAATTTGTTGTACTACTGTAAGTGAACAGTAGCCAATGGTATGGCACCAATGGTACGGCAGCAAATTTCCTTGATTATTATGCTGAAATTAGATTATAGTTCCTAGCCATATCAGCCTAGAAAAGCGTTTTTATTTTCCGTCAGCCTTAGTACACAATGTAACTACAGAAGAGTCAAGTTTTAAATAGGAAAAAAAAACTCTTTGGGCATTTTTGAGCGAGACACTAATGGTCTAATCTGATTCAATGATCTATGCTAAGCTATGCTTAAAGTGTTAGCGCCAGACCTGGAGATCGGCTGAAAGGATTCACAAACGGTAAAAGTCAACTGTTTAAACAACTGTTGGAAAATGAGACTATTTTCAAAAAAAGTGGAGTGTTCCTTTAACATATTTTAATGACAGTATATTTATTGAACAAAAATTAATTATTTTATTTATCAAAATAAGCAGAAAAGAGTACAAACTTTGCTAAAGTGATTGACTTGTATGATTTATTTTCACACAAAATATGTTGCTCCATAAATATAAGCGTTATGTACACATTTTTCGGCAGTCATACACTTTGGGCACAGTGAAAAGTGCATTGTTTCTTAGGGTGTGCCTTTAGCCCCGTTGTCCCCTATACATACATGTACAAGGTCAATGTCATTTTACATTCTCCATATCTACAAGAACACATTTGGCTTCTCTCAAACAAAAGCTACAGGTTAGCAAAATACCTCTTCTTTAACTAAAAGCTGATATGTTCCCTATCATTATAAGTCCCTTATCCTGGAGTGAACACTTAGCTCCGTGTCAGTAAAGTCTCTGTCACAGTAAAATGTAAAAGCGATAGGGGCAAGTTTTTTGTCTTCTTGCCTTTACTTGATGTTAATCTAGCAGGCAGGGCAAACTGAGGGGTTCACATTTGATCTCCTATCAGTTCAGGGCAGCAAAAGGTGATTTTATTCCAGGCTGTCACTCTGTCTGAAAGGATATTCTTGTTCAGAATTCCTGTAAGCCATCTGGTTCACAAATAAATAAATAAAAATTGACAGGTATTTAAAATGAGCTGTATCAGACTATAAATACATATGATTTATAATATATATATATATATCAAAAGTTTGGGGTCAGTAAGACTTGTAAAAGTCTTTAAAGAAGTCTCTTATGCTCATCAAGGCTGCATTTATTTGATTAAAAATATAGAACAAAAACAGTAATATTGAAAAATGTTTTTACAATATAAAATAATGTTTTTTATTTTAACATACTTTAAAATAGAATTTATTCCTGTGATGAAAAGCTGAATTTTTATCAGCTGTTACTCCAGTCTTAAGTGTCACATGATCCTTCAGAAATCATTCTAATATGCGGATTTATTATTAGAATGATCAATGTTGGATAATATCAACAGTTGTGCTGCCAAATATTTTTTGGAACCTGTGATTTTTTTTTTCAGGATTCTTTCATGAACAACAAGTTTAAAAAGTACAGTGTTTATTCAAAATATAAATATTTTATAACAATGTAAATTATTTATTATTAACTTTTAATAAACTTTTAATTATTAACTTAATACATCCTTGGTGAATAAAAGTATTAATTTCTTAAAAAAAAAAAAAAAAAAAACAATAAAAATGTACTGACCCCAAACTTTTGAACGGTAGTGTGTGTATATATATATATATATATATTATTCTAGATGTAAATTTCACTCTAGTGAACATAACTCTTTTATGTTTTGGAGGGCTCTTAAAAGTTTGAAATGAATAGCTTTCTTCAGGTATTAAAGGTTCAACATAAGTAGTATGACCTTTTCTTATAACACAAACAGTGTGACAGATACAGTAGCGAGTTACAGTAGTGCTTATTGTGACATGTGCAAGGTAGTTAGTGCTACAATGCTATATTTCTCTCCTGCTGGGCTTTCCCCCTCACCAGAAGAGAAACGCTACCGCTAATGCTAAGTGGCATGTAGCATCAGTGCTAATCAGTAACTAGCACAGAGATGTGAATAACCCAGTCTTTATGAGGATATAACACAGTGTCCTCTGGCAGGCTGATTAGTTTATCCATTACGTCAAGATTCCATTCCTTCCCCTGGCAGCTATTTGAAGAAGAAACGGTGGCTGGAATTTCTCTCCTCCCACAGACATTATCTCCTCCACCTGCCTCCACAGCTCAAATTAAAGACGCTGCCTCCCTCGGGCCGTTCTCAAAAAACAGACCTGAATGTGTCTATGTGTGTTTGTGGGTACATGAGGGCATTTCAGATAAAGATGATAAGGACAAATGTGAGAAGATTACAAGGTAAGAGCAAACACATTCAGGTAAAGAGATTAGGTGCTGTGAGTACCATTTCACACTCTAAATACAACTGAAAGATACTGCTCTTGCTCTTACGCTTTTGAATATTGAGTTTGCTTACACAATCAGGAAAGAAAATACAGTTACTTAAAGGGATAGTTTACTCCAAAATGAAAATTGTCAATTTACTCACTCTCAAGTTGTTTCTTTCTCAAAGAGTTTTGTCATGCTGAACATAAAAGATTTTTTGAAGAATAACCAAGACAGTTGCTGATCCCCACTGACTTCCATAATATGGAAATCTATGGAAGTCAATGGGGACCAGAAACGGTTTGGTTACCCACATTCTTAAAAATATCTCTTTGTTCAGCACAAAAAAAGGACGGTTTAAGAAAGTTTTAGAACAACTTGAGAGTGAGTAAATGACAGAATTTTTATTTTTAGGTAACCTATCCTTTTAACCACTCTTAACTACTTCTGTATACACTGCCTTTCAAAAGTTTGGGATTGGTAAGATTTTAATGTTTTTAATGGAATTTCTTTTGCTCATCAAGGCTGCATTTATTTGAACAAAAATACAGCTAAAACTGTAATATTGTGAAATATTATTACAACTTAAAATAATGGTTTTGTATTTTAATATACTTTAAAATATAATTTATTTCTGTGATGAAAAGCTGAATTTTCAACATCATTGAAGTCATAAATGTCACATGATCTTTCAGAAATCACTTTAATATACTGATTTATTATTCATGTTGGACAGAGTTGTGCTGCTTAATATTTTTTTGGAACCTGTGAAACTTTTATCAGGATTCTTTGATTATTAAAGAGTTTAAAAACACTTATTTTAAATAGACATTTTTTTTTTAACAATATAATTATGTACTATCACTTTTTATCAATTTAATACATTTCTTGCTAAATAAAAGTAATAATAAATAAATAAATAAATACATAAATAAATAAATAAATAAATAAATTACTGACCCCAAACTTTTAAACATTAGTGTATATTGTTAAAAAAGAATTTTATTTTAAATAAATGCTGTTCTTTTTTCATCAAATAAACGCAACCTTGATGAGCAAAGAAACTTCTTTACAAAACATTAATATTCTTACTTATCCCAAACCTTTAAACAGCACTGGTTGTGATAAACAACAACATCATGATGTTCTTATGACGTTTTGACATGTTATCATAGTATGATGCGTTCTGAATGCATACTACAAAAATATGCTAGAAAATACAATATGATGAGACACTACTGTTTAAAAGTTTGGGGTTGGTAAGATTTTTTTAAACATTTCTAAAAGACCATTATGATCAGCAATGTTGTATTTAATTGATCAGTAAAAAAACAGCAATATTGTGAAATATTATTATAAAACAGGCATTTTAAGTTTCATCGCAGTATATTATAAAATGTAGTTTATTTCTATGACAACAAAAATAAATTTTCAGCAGCCATTACTACATTCATACATACTACATTCAGCGTCATATGACGCATATGCTGGTTTGGTGTTTAAAAAAAATATTTCTGTTGAAAACAGCTGTTTCTCTTATTATTTTTACGGAAACCGCAACACCTTTTTTTTTTTTTCAGGATTTCTGATAAAAAAAAGTTCAAAAGGACAACAAATCTATTGTAACATTATAAATGTTACACATTGTGTATGTTACATGTTAGAATTACTGTCACATGTAAACATCTAGTGCATCCCACAATATCTCACAATTCTGATTTAATAACTCACGATTCTATGTTATAAAGTCAGAACTGTATGATATAAAATTGCAACTGCAACTTATAATGTCAGAATTGCAAGATATAAACTCACAATTCAGACTTTTTTCTCAGAATTGAGAGTTTACATCTAGCCATTCTGATTTTTTCCCCCTAGAATTGTTTAAATATATATATATATATATATATCATAGTTGACTTTTTTTCTCAGAATTGTGAGTTAATCAGAATTTTCAGAATTGTGATATATAAATTTGCAGTTGTAAGTCAACTTCGCCTTTTTTTCCCCTTTAAATTGGACTTTATAATTCATAATTGCAAGTCTATATCATACAATTCTGAGTAGAAAAGTCAGAATTGTGAGTAAAAAATAGGAAAGAAAAAAGTAAGAATTGAGTTTGTACCTTATTTTTCACAATTGCAAAATTATATCCTGCATTTCTGACTTTATTTTTTGCAATTGTAAGCTTATATTGCACAATTCTGAGAAAAAAAGTCAGAATTGCAGTATATAAACTCACAGTTGCAAGGAAAAAAAGTCAGAATTATGAGATAAAAAGGCACAATTACCTTTGCTATGATTGTAATAGGTTGAGAAAAAAAAAAAACTATTTCAACATCATATGTCAACATTAACATATATTTATTAATATCTACATGTATTAAAACAGTATAATCAGTTTCTGGTACTTAGCCCTGACTGTACTCCATGTGGATTTGATCTATAGTAAAGTAATCGTTAATAGTCTCTGCAGCATGTTTGAGTTTTAGACTGTTTGTTTCCGTTCGTTCTCCGAGTGGACTCTGTTGTTAGAAGAGTATTTGACTGAGAAAACAACAATTTAGAAGAAACAATTCAAGTCTACCGTGATAAATTAATATCGCAGGGAACTTTCCGACAAGCCTAATCACAGATTTAAGAGCGTCAAAGTGGTTTTGATCAATCTACCCAGCAGTTAGAGCATTTACATAAAAGAGCTTGTTTTTGCAGTGTGAAAAGAGAGAATTTTGATGACCTGGATGAAAGGAGCGATATTGACAAACTCAACAGAGCAGCAGCTTGCCGCAGTTAAAGAAAAAAAAGATTGAAATATCTAACTAACTATTTAATGCGTGCTATGTTCCTGTCAGAACAGTTTAAAAACAGAATGGGCAAAGCTTTCATTTTTATTACGGCTGAGGCAAGCTTGTTTATGGTAGTTTCAAACTCACTTAGAGGTTTTCCCATCAGTGTTTTCATTTGCTTGCTATAAATTGCACTGAGATAGTGGAGGGGTTGGGAAATACCTGTACTGAGAGAAGGATGAAATGAAAGTATGCAGAGAGTCAGACGAGATACAAATCACACTGGAATACCAGAGTAAAGATCAAGGGGACGGACCATGGAAATTGGATCTTGAGCTGATAGTTCACATAAAAAAGAAAACTCTTGTCATCATTTGTCACCCTCATCTCATACCAAACCCACATGACTTCTTTCAATGAAAATATATTGGTCTGTCTTTTGTATTAAAAATACTGAATAGAATATAAAATACAGCTGCAAGCAGCTATTATAGTGGTTCAAACGCTTTAAGACATTTAAGCACCTATGAAAAAAGATTTTTGCAAGCCTGTAACCACCTAAATCAATGATTTTAAAAAGCATTTTTGGCAAATCCAGGTAATTTATCATAGAAATATTATGTTTTTTAACATTTATGACTGTTATAGCACCAGTTGTGGTCTGATCTCCTTAAAACTTTGCGTGCTTGTTTAGAATCACTTGTTGCATACTTAGCAGGTTTCGTGACATCTTGAGTTTTCCTCTAGGCTTTAAAGGATTTTGGGTAAATTTGGACAGGCCCCTTTTCTAAATGAAGTTACAGCTTCCTGTTACAGCTTCTCAAATGGTAAACTTCAACCTTTTTTGATAATTATTGACCTAGAGAGTCCAGAGAATTGTACTGCAGTGTTTTTTTTCCAGATTGACTGAAAAAACTAGGACTAGTTTGCAAAAGTAGGTTTTTTACATCTTCTCAATCATTTAACCAAAGATTTGATTGACAGCAGTGGTTCTAGGAGCAAAGGTCCGAAATGAGGACTTCTATCATATGATACAAATATTGTGTGTATGTGCGAAAAACTGCGCAATAAACAATTGTTTGCGACCTTGAAAAATGTGATATTTCCCCCCAGTAGCCGATTTCTCACTGACCTTTGGGGCCGTGAATCAAACAGGCCGACCACTTTTTGTTCCAATCGGCCTCTGTTAACCTTGTCTAATAGGTGGTCAAAATTCATCAGCCAATGGCCAAAGCCCTTATAGAAACTTGTGGCACTTTGGACCACGACAAATGGTTGCATTGTTATAGCCATTTTTATGGTTTCCCTCTAATAGCATCACCAAGTGGCCGAGCACTGCAACTTTTGCCCTGTGACCTCAGATTGAGCTCTTGGATAAATTTTCTGAGTTTGGCAAAGATACCTCATTCCGTTCAGGAGTTATGTTTTACAACTTATATTTTACTAAAAGTGGCCACGCCCCTTTCAAACGTTTTGGCGTCCCTTTGCAACGGCTAATTGCAAGTTCAACTTTTTAGATAATTATTGATATCCATTTTTTAAAGAATCTTCCTGCACTGGTTTTGTTTCCGATCATGTAGAAAACTAGGACTAACTCGTAAAAGTAGGTTTTTCCGAAAATCCAAAATATTCGAAAATTTCATCAGCATGCATTTTATCCGGCGTGAACCAAGGATTCGACATAAGACATTTGAGCCTGCATCTGACGATTTAGGAATTGAGCAATTTTGTACTTTTGATCACTGTAGCACCCCCATCAGGCCAAATGGTGTAAGCACTACCATCACTCCAAGTTTCAAGTCTCTACAACTTACGGTTGGTCTGCACGATCAGTTTTACGTGGAGATTGCTGATCCTTGGCCATTCTAATAATTACAATATGGTTTCAGCGCTATGCGCTTGAACCCCTAATAACACTAAATATGCACTACTGTTCAAAAGCTTGGGGGTCAGCAAGATGTTCTCTAATGCTGCATTCATTTGATCAAAAATACAATAAAAACTTTAATATTGTGAAATATTATTACAATTTTAAGTAACTGTTTTCTATTTCAATGTTTGAAAATTTTATTTATTCCTGAGAAGGAAGAGATGAATTTTCAGCAGTCATTACTCCAGTCTTCAGTGTCACATGATGCTTCAAAAATGCTGGTTTGGTGCTTAAAAATGTCTTATCATCAATGTTGAAAACAGTTGTCCTGCTTTTTTTGTGGAAATTGTGATACCTTTTTTTTTTTTCAGGATCTTTGAATGCAAAAGATCTCGTAAGTTCCAAAATGGAAAAAATAAAGTGTAAGTAATAAAAAGTACTCATAAAAACATGACATAATTTATTACTCTGAAGCTATATAATATAGCTGTGATGACAGTGTGATGTGAAGGCCATAATTCAAGTCGTTATTCACCAATAATCTTCTAAAGGTAGCCTATCTCTCATACATTCTCTGCAAATTCAAACATGCAGCATCAGTACTGGTGGTGTGACACAGCTGTCACTGATAATGTTGTCACATTGCACTGACATCCTTGCCATGTTGTGTCTAAAAGCGTCATTTTTTAGACAGAACGAAAGGAAAAAGAAAGAAGGAAGGCTAGGAGATACCAGTGCAAACTCATTGCATCACGATCTGTTATGTGACAGAACTAGTGCGACTGACATTTATCATGTCCAACAGACTTGATGTAAACCATGTACCATATACCGTAGGGAAGGAAGGAAGGAAGGTGGGATGTTAGGTAGGTAGTCACTGCCAACTGTAAATCACTGTTTTGAATCACTCTTCAAGAGTCTGGTGTCGTAATTTTTATAGTCTGTAATGGGACTTGTTTTCACACTCTGACTAAATGAAATGTCCCCCTAAACAATCTAAACATTTGCCTAAGAGTGACAGATGTTTAGGTTGAGCCATAAAAAACAGATTGAGAAGCTTCTGTGTAATTCCTTCTAAATATAAGCGTGCATGTGTGTGTGTGTACGCGTACTTCGACACATACACAAGTTTGTCGGTTTCCATCAATGCTAAAATCTTTCATTCCTTGTGACAGGCCACCATTTTTATTTTTTATTTTTTTCTGTATAAAAGCCTGAGAATCTGCCAGCGCACGCACACATATACAGAGTGTCTCTCCACAGCTGTTTTATACCCCTCAAAACACAACAGGCTTTTAAATATGCATGCCAAGCTATTATGACAGATTTACATTCCCAAACCGTTCCTAATGCCTGTCTCTTACCAGGAATACACCCATGGGTAACGTTTAAACATAACATCTCTAAAATGCTCCAGAAATGTCAACAAGCCTTGCAGAAACATAATAGGCAGCGGCAGCATCTATCGTGAAAGAGACGCACAACCTCCTTAGACCTGAACGCTGCCAGCGCTGGACCGCTTGGTCTTCAAATTCAACAAAGGAAATCTGTTGCCAGTTGCATAACCTGCTTAGACAAGTCTTAAAAGTTAGTCATCTAATTGTTTTTTTTTAAGACTGGTCACATTACACTACAAGTCTCATGCTTACAAAGGTTGCATTTATTTGATCTAAAATACATTAAAAACTACAATCTGAAATTATAAAATGCCAAAGTAGACCCTAAAAATGGAACAGAGGTAAATAAATCAAAGCAAAGGGAGCAAAAGTCACGTCTCTGGCTTCAGGATGGAGACACACTTCTTTTATTTTTCACAGAACCATAGTCTGTGACGTCCCTGCGCCCTCTCTGACCTGGGTGGAGGCACAGAGTCGTAATCATCCAAACTGGCAAAGCTGACTGGCATGAGGCAGTTGGGGCACTGCCCTGCTAATTGGCAGAGGGGGGCACTAAAGCTTTGCCCAACGCAGTGATCAAAGACTTCATTCTCCAGTCTGGCAAAGACATACACGCTGCCTCCATGCAGGAAGCCAAGCCTGACATCTCCAGATGATTCCATCTTCTTCCCAACATGCATCTGGCTCTCTCCACTGCCACAATGCTACAGGAAAGTCATGGAAAGTAATAATAAATGAATACATGTAAACTACCATTTAAAAGTTGTAAAATAATTATAACAATAAATGATTTTCTATATCACTATTTCCACAAAAATATCAAGCAACTGTTTTCAAGATTAAGAATAATGTTTCTCGAACAGTAAATTAGCATATTATGATGGTTTCTGAATGATCATGTGACATTGAAGACTAGAATAATGGCTGCTGAAAAAAAGTAAAAGCCTTCGCAGGAATAAATTGCCTTTTAAGGTATATTAAAAATGAAAACATTTCTTTACATTTGGAATGATTTTTCACAATATTACATTTTTGACTGTATTTTTAACCAAATAAATGCAACCTTGGTGAGCATTAGAGACTTCTTTCAAAAAACAATCTTGCCAACTCACGAGCAAGAGGTAGATAATGGATCAGAACATGCCATACGTTTGCTTTTAAAACCAACACCAGTACCTATAATGCAGAAAAATGCCATTTTATTTACAAAGGCGGCAAATCCATTTTCAAGCTGGAAAACTGTACTTTTCTGTGGTTACCTGAACAACAGAGGAGAAAAATGGAAGACAGTTACAGGACAAACAAAATAGGCAGTTGTAAAGCAACAGAAAGCTTTGCGATGAAATATTGGAGAGAAATATTAGAGAGGAAATTACAACTCCTGTGACCAAATGGGTAAAGCAATCATTTTCTATAAACAAATGTGTTAAAAGCAACATTTTCCAAAGAGGGAGACTCTTAAGAATGCTATCAGTTTTTACCAACGAAAAGTGAGCATATAAACTTAAGATGATAAATAGAAAACACATTTAGGAGTAAAAATAAGTAAAAACTGATCCTTAAAACAGTGTAAAATGGTATTATTAAGACCGGCATAGACAAAGTTGCATCTGTAAATATCAGCATTTGTTCTTTACACAATATTGAGAGAGAGAGCTAAAACTAGCTTGATCCTTTCAAGGTCATGCGTGCTTATTTGATACACATGTCTAACATAAACTGCGTTAAAGTACCTCAGAGACAATTAGCATCCTTTAAAACATGAGATTTTAATGAAGCACTTCTCTATGGCTGTCACATTTTATCCAGAAATATACTGTGGTGTCACTAAGTGTCACAAGCTTCAGTAATATTAATTCTTATTTTGCATCTGCTTGGATCACTGTCTACTTTGAGATCTGTGAACAAAACAAAACAACCCACTTCTAAAAACAACCAGCTTCTGCAAATCCTACAGAATGGTCCAAATGCTTGAGACCACATAGAAAATCTGGGACTGAAAATCTTAATTAAACCTTAAAATAAGCATTATCTTTTGTGATTTGATATACATAAAGACAAGAAATTTCAAGACATAAAACTAATGAAATATTGACCAATGCCAAAATATTTGTAAATAAATCTATTACTGGTGATAATATGTTATATATATATACACAAATTTCAAATTGATGTTTCTAAACACATGTATGGAAGACAGATTCCACCACTGAATACAAAAATAAAAAAGGTATTGTTTTTTTTTTTTCTCAGAATTGCGTGATATAAGATCACAATTGCGAGAAATAAAGTCAGAATTGCTCGCAATCCCCTTGTTAAGTCTGACGTCCGGGTCCAAACGCTCTACCAGATACCACAAGAAAACAACAAAAGGTGATAATATACACTCACAATGTCATATAACTTTACCAAAAAAAAATTATAATCCAGCGTAAGTTTGAAAACATTTAGATTAATGCTTAATATGAATAAACAGTGCTCATAAACAGCTGCTAAAATAGTATTCTCAAGTTAAGTGAGTTGAGGCTTGGACCCGGAAACAGCATTTCTTACGTCACCACTTCTGACTTTTTTTCCCCCATTTGCAAGTTTATATCTCGCAATTTTGACTTTTTTCTCAGAATTGTGAGATATAAACTCGCCCTGTATAAAGTCCAGTTTTGAGGGGGAAAAAAGACTCATACGTTCTCAGAATTGTGAGCATATATCTTAACTCGTTATAAAGTCACAATTGCGAGATATAAACTTGCAATTCTGAGAAGTCAATGCAACTCTGTTTAATAACCGCCGGCAGAAGAACAGCGAATGCCAGGAGTTGTGCACTTAAAAGCAAAGCCTACTAGACAGTGATCATGTGCTGATTCTGAACGCGTCTCTCACTGCCAAAGGAGTATAACGTTACTTTAAAGGCTTGCACACTCAACTGTCTACGAAATGGAGCTTTGTGCTCTTGTATCCTACCTCTGTCATTCGGCACAAATTCAAATATTACATAATATTTCCATATTTGCGATGCATCCAAATGCTAAACTCTTATTTATAATGTAAATTATAGACTTTGTACTTCAGTCGTGTTCTAACGGTAACACAGTTTTTCTATGAATTTTTATAATTTTCAAACCTAAATAAGCAAGCTTTTATTTTGGCGGGTTGCCATAAGTGCAAGTAAGTATTTGCACTCTCGGGTTTAGTGCTTCTGATTGAAGAGCATCAGTGAATGAAATGTCAAATTTTCGCACTGTGCTTTAAAAACGGCAGCAAATAGCCTAGAATTATACTTTCAGTGCTAATAGACATCTTATACATTACAGTTTGTCAATCTAAAATGGTAATTGTGCATTAACAATTAACAATCAACCATGACGATACGCAAATGCGCGCTCTGAACGTATTTACACAGCGCATTTTTTTATTTTGGTCGTGCATGTGCAGCCCTGCCTATAAGCTTTGGTTTAATTGTCTAGCAGGTTTACCACCATTTTGGCAGGGGTCACAGAATTATACAACCCAGAAAACTGGAAAAATCCACCACATGTGACTGACATCATTACTGTTTTCTCAGTAACCAAGTCTCAAAAGGAGACAGAGGGATTGCAAGAAGACTCAATTTGTAATCTGTTTGTATAGGTGACCCTTACAAACCTTTTGCACTCTCTAAGGACACTCATTCACTTTCTAGACAAAACGGAATGACGCGTGCCAGCCTAAAGTTCTCTCCTTGAGTCACTTGTGTGTGCTGGAGCTTTTATTCAGAGAGCAAGATGAAGAATCAAAGCCATTTCCAAACAAAGCCTCCTGCTGGCAGAATTTGAAGCGATAAACTTCTACGCCACTCTGTTCTACAGGGAACAACACAAAGAGCTACAACAGATGGAGCTCCGGCAGGGTCACTCGGAGGGAAAACACCTCAGAGAGGGAAGTGGGTTGAAAGGGGAGGATTTAACACACAATCAACGCCAATACCTGACACGTTTTGATTGCTAATATTTACCTGTCACTCAAAAACCTGTAGTTTGTCCTCAAGCTTGATGTTTATGAACAAATGCAGTTTGAAATGAATTTAAATGCCTCCGTTTTGTAGTCTGTTTCACTGGCTTATGTCTCTTTGTTGAGTACAAATGTGTGATTTATTTGATTAATATATTTTTAAAAAAGTTCCACCACATTAGTAGCTCTTATTTCAGTATGGTGTTAAATATTTCAAGGATAAATGGTTATTTATAATAAACCATTCCATCTTTTGCAAAAGCTTCTTACTTAAGAGAGTATCATGACTGTGGTTTTCCCATCAGAAATATCTTTTCTGCCTTAGTGTTGAACAGATACTTCACGCAAGTATGAATGCAGATGCTTCTAGCTGTGCAAGTTCGAGTTCATGTGTTATTGTGTTTTGAAACACAAAGCAAGTACACAACTCCCAGTGTTGCTACAAGGAATAGCAGACATTAATAAAAACTCACATTGTACAGCCAGCTTTTCTGTCATGGCAACAAAATCTTGCTGAGCATTAATTTTAAAATGCCTTTACCATTGTGAGAAAACACAAACCTACACCCTTTTATAGGGTCCTATGATTTTCGCGATGCGAAAAACATGCATGAAATTGCGGAATCCAGTCGTAAAAACGGAATTTACTGTGTAAAGCAGAATGTCACTGAATTTTCTCAATTTGGGATGAATAAATTAAAAGTGGGTCAGTACACTGAAATCAAAGCACGAGATGGACTAGTTTCTGTGAATATTAAGGTGCGAAAATACTATTTACAAAAATACTATTTACTCCGTGTGAATGAATGACGCAAATGCATGGTTTCCTTTAATACTGACACACACACTGATGCAATGTTTTCAGCCTCTGCTGCCTCAATATATGAGTACATGAACACATAAACAATCTCTAGAACTGCTCTGAGAGTCAATTCATGAAGATATTGCAGTTTCTTTTGAGAAAAATCTATTCTGATATATACAAACAGAAACTTATATTTTGACAGGTCGCTGTAAAGAACTTTAAAGGAGAACTCCACTTCCAGAACAACAATTTACAAATAATTAACTCACCCCCTTGTCATCCAAGATGTTCATGTCTTTCTGTCTTCAGTTGGAAAGAAATTATGGTTTTCAGGATTTTTCTTCATACAATGGACTTCAATTGTGATTGTGATTTTGAACTTCCCAAATGTAGTTTAAATGCAGCTTCAGAGGGCTTTAAACAATCCTAGCCGAGGAAGAAGAGTCTTATCTAGCGAAACGATCTGTCATTTTTTTTCGAAAAATAAAAATTTGTATACTTTTTAAGCACAAAAGCTTGCATAGCACAGGCTCTGGGATGCGCGTCCATGGGTCGTTCTTGAACGATTCGTTCATTTTGAACAAATCTTTAATGTGACTCGGGAAGAACGAGTTGTCTCGGGGAGTGATTCGTTCAGTCGCGTATGCGCAACATCCTGTTAGGTTCTGTACTGGAATTAGTTCCCTGTTTCAAGTCTTTGGGTTTTTTGAGTCATTCATTCATCTTATGCGGCTGTCACGTGATGCTGATTTTGCTAAAATGAACTAAATGACTCGAAAAAAAGATTTGTTCATTTTGCTGAACGAGACTCAAAGGTCCGAGTCACTAAAATGATCCGAACTTCCCATCACTACGAATCACGTCTTTGAATCACCACAAGTTCATCGTCTGTGTACTCCGGCTCAAAAAGGTAGAGTATGTCGAAAAACTCCATGTTATTTTCTCCTATAACTTCAGAATCATCTGACATTGTTATACCTTTTTGTTTGTAAACAGCGTTTGACTTACTTGCACGTCTTTGCGCATTTGCTTTGTAAACACTCAGTCTGTGGTTCCGCGTGACCTTTCAATGTTATTCAATAGTACGTGAACGCGCATTGCAGAGACTGTGCTACACAAGCTTTTGTGCTTAAAAATTACACAAATTTTTATTTTCCGAAAAAAAAACGACAGATCATTTCACTAGATAAGACCCTTCTTCCTCGGCTGGGATCAGTTAGAGCCCTTTGAAGGTGCATTTAAACTGCATTTTGGAAGTTCAAAATCGTGGGCACAATTGAAGTCCATTATATGAAGAAAAATCCTAAAATGTTTTCCTCAAAAACCATAATTTCTTCACAACTGAAGACATAAAGACATGAACATCTTGGATGACAAGTGGGTGAGTAAATTATTTGTGAATTGTTGTTCTGGAAGTGGAGTTCTCCTTTAAAGTTCTTTACAGCAACCCATCAAAATAAAAGTTTGGCTCAACTTGAAGAAACTGTGACAGAAATATATTACATATTATGACAGAAATACAATATAATGACAGTACTACTACTAACTACTACTAATAGTTTTTAAGGAATATTTACCAGAATTTATTTACCAGAAAAATGTAAATGCACACAAAAAAGAAAATCAATAAAATAATAATAAATAAATTCTTTATAAAATCAATTAACTAGACATGCTTTTGATGATTAAAATTTTATGAAACTATTAAAATGAATTCAAGAAATTAATAGAAAACAGAATTTGGTAAAAAAAAATAATAATAATAATAATAAATAAAAAAATTAATTAATTTAAGAAAACAAAGCATATTTCATAAGGCCTTAAAAAATTATTTTTGTCAAACTTTTAATAAATTGTTGTTAAATTGTGTACGTTTCATGATATCATTTAATTAGACATGGTTTTTGATTAATATTTTTAAATTTAACAAGTCTAGAAAAATTTAAATACAAAAAAAGGGAATTTAGAAAATTCAAATCAGAAAATAAAAACTAGAATTTGAAAATAAATAAATAAATAAACAAAACTGATTTTTTTTTTTTTTGGAAAAAATAAAACTGATTTCATAGGGTCCCACTTTTACTTAAACCTAAATTAAATATATTAAACTGGCATAAAACAGTTTTATCATTATTATTATACACATTACACAAATAGTACTTTTTTCACTTATGTATGTAGTCTCCAATAATGAAAGGGGCGACTTTCTGCTACAAAAAACGAAAAAAAATCTACTTGTTAAATTATAATTAACTAAAAAGTCCAAATTATGACACAATGAAAAAAAATCCTACCTTTTCTGTCATCATTTTTATAAATGCATAACTAAAGCAATTAATAAGAAGAAATACTAGAAATATTTTCTTGAAAAACATAATTGTTTGTTTTATTTACAGCTTTACTTTTTATTTATTTATTTATTTATTTATTTTTACAGTTTATGTGACAGAAATTAGCTTTCATAAAGTTCTGATTCTATTTAAAGATAAATAACTCTTGTTTTTACTGACAAACCTGAAACTCTCTGTGTGACTGTTTGTTTTGGGAGGAGCCCACGCACAGACCTGCAACTCCACACAGCAGAACCACGGAGAGCTTCGATAATGAACACGATCCTGTGAGGTAGGCAAACCAGGAGAGACTGACACACAGAAGCAGTGCAAAGCAACACTGGAGGCCTGAGTATATGAACATACGAGAGAGGAAGCCAAATATATGTTTTAGCTTAACCATTCGAGTGGCATAAAAAGCAAAAATGATGAATGTTACTGCTAACTTCCAGCTCCCCCACGTCGAAGATCACCCACAGGCAACGACAGCGAGCACAGTATAATTAAGAATACTGAAGGTAACTAGAAGGAAAAACGTAGAGGATTTATGTCTTTGTCCAAGTACTTCTAACAAATGTGCCACTTTTTTCTTGAAAAACCCTGACTTTTTGTTGATAGTTTTTTGCTATAAAGACCAGAAACTCTAATGAAGATATTCTGCGCTGATGTGGAACTAAATGAGTCTCATAATCTCCTTTCATGTGCGGATTTTCAGTGGGTTTGTGAATTATGCCGCTGTTAGTGGGACAGGCAGAGCTGAGTGCGCCGTCGCTCGACTCACAGTTTCTCAGTTTCAAATCCCCATATTAACAAACTAAACTTAATGGATAAAGGAAAAAATATCTCCCACACAGTGCTGGCAACTAACTAAAAGTAGTGATGCTCCTAACTTAAGTTAAACACATTTGTCAGTAAACGCACCAGCAGCTCAGATGTTTTTAAAATAGTGATGCTTTTTCTGGAAAGTCGCAGTGTTGCGTGACCAAACACTACATTGCTGTTTTTTTATTTTATGTCACAGCAATTCAAATGAGCTGGGAGAAAAATCAAACACACTCTTTCGAATGGGTCCTCTATTTCAAGTGTATTTTTTGAACACTTAATTCATTCTGGTGAATCTCTTCATTGAGATGTAAATGAACCCTGATCTTATTAGCATTCATAGGTATACATTCATAATGTTTACATTAAGTACATTTTTCTTTGCTTGAATATATACAAAAACAAATGTAATGAATGTATAAATCCATTATATATATCAACAAAAATTAACGCTGCCACACAGATCTAATATTATGACGGCATTTTAGTGCCAAGTTAATATTTTGAGAATAAAATCTAAATTGAAAATTAAGTCAAAATTACAACAGCCGCTTTCTGTGGCACGTGCTTTGGATGTGCGCTCTCAGAAAACCCTATATCAGAAGTTTAAACAAACATGGTTTAAAATGCATGATTTCAACACTACAGACATGATAATCAAAAACAAACAGATGTTTTTTGGCAGAGTATCTGAGGTACAAGCTGTAAAGGCACAGCCATATTTTGGAAAAGGGGGCAGGGAGCAGCAGCTCATTTGCATTTAAAGAGACATGCATGAAAACAGCGTGTTTCTCCTTCCACTCAAAATAGGCGTTTTCAAAATAATATATAAAATTATCTGTGGGGTATTTTGAGACGAAACTTCACGGACACATTCTGGGGACACCTGAGATCTTGTAAAAAGGGGGATAATAGGTGCCTTTTAATGCAAAGTACACTCTAAAAAAAATGCTGGTTTAAGAACAACTTAACTTGGGTTATTTAACAAACCCAGCGCTGGGTTATTTTGACCTAGCCTGTAGGGTTAAATGTTTTTACCAAACATGCTGGGTTATTTTATTTAAGTCAACTATTGTTAAAAAATGATTATATTGCTGGTTTAAAATGGACTGGAACTTTTAAAACGATGAATATTTATTATTAAGCAAGAACACATGGACAAAATACAAGACAAATTGAATTTATTTGGGTGAATACAGCATAGTTTACAACATTACATACTTTTAAACTCGTTTAACAAGCATTTTAGACAAAAAAAAAAATGTAACATTTAAAAGTATAATTTTAGTTGTAGTGTATTCAACCGTTCTTTGCAATCACTTTTTACCAAAATAGTGCCAATTCTCATGCCGGTGTGTCGCTGAAATCTGAGCCCGTGAACAGCTGCTGTTTGTAAAGACTGTGCAGTAAAGACTTTATGAAATAAAATGTATACAAACCTTTATTTCGCTGAAGAAGTGCAAATCGGCGGCGCTGAGAACCGCTCTCTCCTGTAGACGACTCAAAAAGCCTGCGCTCTGACTGATTGTAACTCAGCAGCTGGGTTGTTTCATCAGAGACAGGCTTAACCCAGCATTAAAAATGACCCAGCAACTTATTTACAGAAAAACTACTCAAAATGACCCAAGTTGAACCCAACATTTGGGTTAAAAAAAAAAAAAAAAAGCACCTGGGTAAAAATATACAAAATAACCCAATGGGCTGAACCCAGTATTTTGGTTAAAAAATAACCCAGCATTTTTTAGAGTGTAGTTAACTAGTTATTGTTGGTAGCCTGTAACTGCTTTTTTTCTTGATTCTAAAAAAATGATTCTTGACTGCAGACTGTACTTTAAATTATAATCAACTTGTAGCCTGGCGAGGTAGTTTCAAAGTAGTTTTCCTGCACACTGCGCCCTCTCTTTTTCCGGCTTTAAATTTCTCTTAATACACGCACACAGAGAGCACTGCATGCACAAGCCTTCCCATCTCCCCTTTGGCTTCTCCCTTCATTCTCTATTTCTGTAGGTTTAGCCACAGAAGAGGTGCTTGTATGGTTGTGTGGTGTTCCGAATGGCGTGTCTTCCTTGGCAGCAGAGCTTAGCGCTGACAGCGGCACAATAGCCAAGAGAGCTGGGGTGGGGGACAAAGTGGGAGTCCCATTTTCTGCCTGTTAAAGAGCAGCTCAGTTGATCACAGCACTGTTTCATTTACTTTAAGAGAGCAGATTAAGGGGCTGTGTTTAAATATGTGGCCGGTGAATTATCAAGCATTATAACTAGCTTTGGAGAAATACTTGAATCTGACTGGCTGATAGGCCTTGCATGATCATACACCCCAGCAATCCTTAGCATACCTCCTCATGCCTCATTTATTTTCATGAAAAACAGCAGGCCACCTTAGCCTAACGCTCGCTGAATATATTCGCGCACAGTCAAATGCTGAAATACTGGATTTACACACACGTACATCCATTTTAAGATGGGTCTTGCTGTACAGACTGGTTGTATTGCAGCATATGTCATGCTGACAGGCCTTTACTGTACTGTGAAAGCTATGTGGATGCTTGCTGTCCTCAAATATAAATTTTAGCATTAGCTGCTAGAGTACATTACATAATATATCATATATAAGTGATTGGTTTCTTTAACTAGTGTTAATTCAGTATAATGCATTACACTACAGTGTCCATAATAAAACATTGTACAATAATTACAGTGGCAATGATCTGACTTCTTTTGTCACAATGTATTCCAGCGAGCGTTTTTTTAAAGCATTTATATGTTCACTTGTGTGGTATTATGCTTACACTACATAAGAGTAAAATGGAGCAGTAAGCATGTCAACATGAAGAAGAGATGCTGTTGAGGTGAGATGACAGACGTTGGAGTGTTGTCAGGTGCGTGTGTCATTCTGACCTCACCTCTCACTGTTTCCCAGCTCAAAATGTGTATGTGTGTGTGAGAGAGAGCGAGTGAGAGACAGAGAGTTGAGTGCACTTGTTCCTGCAAATATTTACACCGAGAGAGCAAATCTCGAGCAACAGTCATGAGCCAATATAAGTGCTGAGCCAAAATCAGAAAGCAGATCAAACAACCTATGAACCATTTTTCAAAATCTCTCCTCCGTAAAAAGTACCTCTGGAAGATTTAGGCTATTTCTGTTGGATGCAGGAAATATTGTGGTCCATGGTCTTTAACGTCAATTTACTCAGCTATGACATCTAAAAAAGCCTTCCATTTCCTTTTTCATGTCCTTTTGTAAATTTTCTGAGGAGGGTATGGCTAAATCTGTATCTGATGGAGGGCATTATTTTGCGAGATGCATTATTATATTACAAGAACAGTGTTGCATGTCCATGTGAGGTTATTTTAGCAAATCAAATACAAAGTACCATGCTCAAAAATCCACTTGCTTTTTCAGCTATAATACTTAAACCCCTTAAACCAGCCATTAATATCCCCAGTATGTAATTTCTGTACCACTATAGTGTCACTAAACGAAATTGCAATAGTAATGACTGCTTCAAAAAAAAGAAGTTTCAGAGCACTACCCTGTCTAAACAAATAGTCCCACTCCATGCTCAAAAAAGTGAGCTTAAAGTCCCACAGTTTAAACAGTGCTACAGAGTCAGAGTTTACATTAGGGATGCAACAATACAGCTAGTCCACGGTTCAATACGTACCTCGGTTTTTAACCACGGTTTTCAGTTTGGTTTGGTTCTGATATCTTGCCACTTCAGTGTGGGTTTTTTTTTTGCAACAAATTAACAAAATACTCACGTAAACGTTTAGTATATGTCTGCTTAAGAGAGGTATTATTTTTCCGATTTTTTTGCAAAATAGAATGAATTTCATTCATACTGGACGCCAGAGGGCGCCCTCGTGCAGAAAATCCACATATCCGTCAAAGTAGTATGATTGATGATGTTCCGTTCCAGCTTCTCTAATATGGATAAAGGCATCGCTATTGCTGTAACTGAATAAAAACAAGATATAACGTTAAATGTTTTGAATGATGAAATGTAAGGACAATATACACTTGTCTGCAATAATATATATATATATATATATATATATAAATTGATAATCTGGTTTACTGTAAAGAGAAATGGAGGCCTTGCACAGCTGATACGTAATGCTTTAAAATCTGTTGTCAGACGTACTTTTAAAAAATAAATATATATATTAAAGCAGCAAGCAGAGTTGAAAGGACCCTCACACCCAGAGCCACCTCCACCCAGCGGTCTTAGGAAAATAGTGAACGAGGTGCAATATGCATTCAAAATGGTAAACATTGGAGGAATATGTCTAAGTCATTTATATTTGCCAAACGTCCTGCTGCCAGCTGGTGGTGCTTTGACTATAACTGAATATTGGCATGTAGATGTCTTCAGGCCAGGACTTTTATCAAACATGTGAAGTTTGGGGCAGATCAGACGTCGTACAGCTGACTTACAACAATTTTGCTTTCCATTGCAAAACACTGAAGTTTGTCAGGCCGCCATGGACATGCCTTTAGATGAAAACTCATGATCTTCACAACTTAACATTGCAAAGGACTATAACTATGACTATAACTAAATATGAGCATGGGTATGTGTTCAGGACTGGACTTTTATCAAGACATTGTGTCTTGAGACATTGTATAAGCTATAACAACTTCCTTTTTCATGGCGAAACGTCGAAACTTGTCAGGCTGCCATGGACAAGAACTTCAACAAAAACTCAAGATGTTGGCAATTTAACATCACAAAGGGCTTAAGATTACACTGTTCAAATTTGGTGTTGATCTGATAAATCTCTTCATTTCAAAAACAACACAAAAATTGCAAAAATTTAAATTAACGGACTTCGTGTTGGGTTTCGGATTTTGCTCCAAGAGACTTTCTTGTAGGTCTTGGTGTGTTACATGTATCTACCAAATTTTGTACATGTATGTGAAACGATAAACATGTATTCATGAACGTGATTCATTTTTCCAGAAGAAACAGAAATTCCAACATAATAAATTGCTTAACAAGTCAACAAAGGCCAAGAATGCTGCACTGGTCTCTTCAGTGAATAACGGTGCTCTTTGGATACTTGGAGGTAAATATCAGCTGAAAAGACAAAATACTCCAAGGCACTCTTTTAGAAAAAAGCCTTTAATAGACTGGGCTAAATCATTAAAACAATTAAAAGTGTAGATCTACGCATTTCAGTTACAAAGCCTTCTTCAGGATACACATCAAAAGCTCAAACAAGTATTAAACAATCAGTAGGCAATCACAAGCAGCTGGTTAATCAATGGGAGTGGCTAGAGCTTTCCTCCTTGCAACAGGAAAACAAAAAAAACAAAACAAAAAAAAAAACAAAAAACAATCAACTCTAATCATACAACAAGTAATGATATTCACAAATAGAAATCTACATGTATGTAACAATACAAATACCAAAAAGAAAAGGAAAAAAAAAAAATTACAAAAATTAAAAAAATTAATTTCTTCATTAACTCCAGGAGGCTTAGCCCCCTTAAGTGTATAAATCCAGAAAGTTTCTCATTGTAAAAGTCGTTTCAATCTATCTCCCAAAAAACCAAAGCATTATAATCTTACAAAGAAGGAAGTGTATTCAATCTTTTGTATGTTGCCAATGATACTCAATAATTTAGAGACTCCACCAGGTAGGCCTATAATCAGTGGAAATGCCTTGCTGACAGAGCCAGCATCACAGTATGTGGACTTTTTTTTTATAAAACCTGTGTTTATGCTTCCCTCTTACATTCAAGATAGTACTCATGTGTTGAATAAGAGATAAAAAATGTGCAAAAAATACGCTATTCGCTCAAAAAATATGTTGTATCCTATGGCGAGACATTACAATTAAGCTGATCATGTTAGTGAGAGCTCTCTTAAGGTGATTGGAATTTAATCTATCCCATGTTCAGTAAGAGGGGGAGATAGATTGAAACGACTTTTACAACAAGAAACTTTCTGGATTTATACACTTAAGGGGACTAAGCCTCCTGGAGTTAATGAAGGAATTAATTTTGTACCTGTTTTTTTAACTGTTGCTTTGGCATAAACTGAAAAGTTCAGCAAAGTTCATACAAGTTCATCATATCTGAATAAGCCTTGTTTATTTAAATTTAACTAGAGCTGGGCGATAATTCGATAACGATAATTTTCCTTGATAAAACGATATGAGGAGTTCGATAAATGTTCGATATAATTTGTATGTGCCAAAAGCAGAATGAAACAGCGCGACTCATTTGAATCGCGCCACACGGACCGTTTATCCGCTCAGACCAAAGTTCAAACTGCCGCCCTACGCGAGCTCACTAGAGAAAATGCATTTATTATCTCGATGCGGCGCGGACACATCTGGAAAAACTGACGCCGACATTTGAAATAACGAAGTTGAACGTGCAAAAGACGCGATATGTGAACGGCTCCGTCACGCGAGCACTAAACAGAGCTGTGAGATCCAGTGTGAAACACTTGAATTCAGCGATGAACACAAATGACTCTGTGATTCAAACTGGTTTAAAGCTGTGTGCACTGAGACAGTCAGAAGGCTTTTCAATCGGCACATCGCCATCATTTACCATGAATTACTGTAGTAACACTCACTGCACCATGGTACTGTGGCAGCAATGTGGGATATTCACATTGAATTTTATTACAGGAGTAATGGTATATAATTATAGTATGTATGTATTTGTGATTAAGCTATAGCATGTGTGCATTTATACTGAATGTTTTTAAACTACCGTTTTTCATACAAATAGGCTACCTATAAAACCATGTAGTTATATTTTTACTATGGTATTGAGGTACCATTATGTGTGGTTTTAAGTGTGTTTATCATGATTTAAAATGTATGCTTGCTACTATGGGAGACCAATGCTTAACTTAAAAAAAAAAAAAAACCCTAAATAAATGTAACCATATAAAACTGAGGTTGCTACAATTTTACAGATGTTACTGATTGATAATGAACAAAAATTTACCTCTGCATCCTCAAACTACTATCAAATGTGCATTTCTAAGAGACAAAAAAGTGATATTACTATTATTATTATTATTATCATCATCATTATTATCATTATCATTATCAGATAACCCAAACCTGTTTCTTGATTTGAAACAATATAACTCATTAGAACATGCAGAAATTAATTTTTCTATTTAGATATTTATTTTGTTAAGGAAAATTAATGGTCTGGCTTCTACAACTTCCACTTTGGAGCAAAAATCTGACTTTAAACTGGAAAGAAATAAAGATTTGACATTTATCGTGGTAATTATCGATATCGACTGATATGAAAAAAATATCATGATAATTTTTTTGCCCATATCGCCCAGCCCTAAATTTAACTTTTGAGTCTACGCAAAAATTGTAAGGTTTGATATTTCTTCAGATTTTCCACTGTGATCCAATTCCTTATCATCATAAATAGCAATAAATTGAATAATCAATCATGTAAGTCAAACCAAGATCATCCAATGAAATTGATAAAACAGTTGCATAAGGCTTGTCAGGCAGTTGTTAAAGAGATTATTAATAGACTATGCATTTTTAAGTTTAATTGGCTACACCTCAGGTGACAAACCCTTAGAGCTCAACGTGTGTGAGTGCACATGCACACCATTTAATGAGATTCAAACCTCTAGTAAACGTCACAAAGCACACATGAACAAACTTCAGCCACTGACATCAGAATTTGTCATCTGATAGTCTATTGGTAACACACTAGACTACAAATGTTCACACAGTCACAGCTTAAGTCTCAGGTGTGTGTCACTCCGGAAAAGTGAACTGCTATAAGTACCACTGTCAAAAAAAAAAAAGAGACAGAGACAGTGAGAGCATGTTAGTCAGGTTGACACTACAGCTGTTCACTTATTTACCTGAGTGACACCAATAACTCTCAGAAAAGAGAGTTAGTTACAAAATGACAGAAAACATTAGTTAATCAACAAGGCTTAGTCAACTAGTACTAACAGAAATATGAAGGTTGATCATTTTTTGTTGGTAAACCACCAGACAGACCAGCAACAAACCAAGTTAAACCATTCTAAACCACCATTGAAATACAATGGACTTTAGCGTAAAGAAGGAGAATAACAGGTTTTGCACAGGCACAATATCTTTGAGCATAATTTCAGTGTTTGTATTTGCACGAGCACCTCTGCTATATATTCATAAAGATCTCTGTCCTTATTTTAAGGGTGTGAGATCTAAGACGGCTCACCTCCAAAGAGGAAGCCTTTGATTAGAGGCAGATCATCACAGGTGATGTTGTGCACCAGCTGCTGTCGTCTCAGCTGACACACTGTCAGAGCGCAAAAACACACAGCCTCTAATGAACCTCAGGCCTACCTGGTTAAAATACACCTCATACAGCTCTGTGTTTCAAAGCTGCACAATCCTATTCTCAACAAACTTCAACCAGAGATGAAAATTCAACTCATGAATTTAAAGAAAAAAGACAGTTTCATGCACAAAATACTTGATTCTGATTGGTCAATTGTGGCATTTAGTAAAATGTATTAGAACATAACTGACCTTTCAACTGGAAAACCTGTTTCCTACATAGCAGTGCTCATGTTCGGTCTCTCCACAGACTCTGTAAATAAGCTAAGAAAAAAAAATGTCAACTCAAATCAATATTTCATATCCATCCATATATTAAGTAAGCAGCCACAATCGTTATGGCAAAATAAACAGCAGACTCTGTAGAGATGAAGTGCTCCTGGACACGCCACAGTCCCTCTTTTTTTTCCTCACATTATAGAGTAATTAATAAGCAGGATAATGCACAGTCAGATGGTCATTATCAAATAAAACTCTCTGGATGATACAAGACCCCCTGACTTCAAATTAGATCCAGATCACTCTGGGGTCCTGTACCCTTCCCTTCCTCGTTATATTGAGATAAGACACTAAGACAAATTGATTACTGGGATGAATTAATGAGAAGTGCTCGGAAAGCCACTTAAATGGTCAGCTAGCTAAACTAACACCTAATCTACAGAAAGATTAGCTTCATTTAGAGCAGCATTCCTCAAACAGGAGTCAGAGCCAACTAAGGGGTCTAAGCAAAAAAAAAACAACTCTCAATAACTATTGTTCTTATTGACATTTGAATCACATTTCAAATAGTAAAATAAGCAGCTTTGTAGCCTATCTGGGGAAAGGCGTCTTTCAAATACTGTGTTGGACAACAGGGGGCTTTAGGGCAAAAAGGTTGAGAGGAAGATAGTCAGTACATGCTACATGGAAAAAGTAGCTTGTTACATTAAATATGAAGCAGCTTAAACATTTGCAAAATATTAAATATGATACAGGGCTGTCACTAACAATTATTTTGGTAATTGAGTAATCTGTTGGTTATTCTGACGATTAATCGATAATTATTAGGGATGCACCGAAATGAAAATTCTTGGCCGAAACGGAAAACCAAAAAAGAGGAAACCAATGCCGAAAACTGAAACCGAAACACCGAAAGAAATTATGCCAATTATTAGTACCAATGCATTTGTGGCTATGGCTGTGTACTAACCTTACTAAAATCAAGGCATTGCAATTGCATAAATTAATATTAAAGTTTCAAAGAATAAATCGTTGAGGTTGAGCTTGTCGTCTGCCTGACATTTGAGAAAGATCTGAGAGAGTGTATTTAAATAGGGCCAGTGCATAAATTAAAATTTTTGTCAAATTTAAAAAATATCTAGCAGAAATATGGCTACAATCTGATAGTCACATATATAGTAGCCTAAGGGGTCGTTCACATATCGCGTCTTTTGCGCGCTCAAGTTTATTATTTCAAATGTAGACGCGCGGCAGCCGCGCTCATAACGGAAGCGACGCGGTTGCGACGCGCTCGTTTTTTTCAGGCGCGTCCGCGCCGCATCTAGATGAAAACATCTCAGAATGCTGCAAGCGCACCGCGGGTCACGTGACAAGATTCAACCAATTAGCTTAATCCTTTCCCGTAACAACATTGAAAGCTCAGCCAAGATGGAGAAACAGCTGATCATAGCTGTACATTTTTAAATAAATTTAGTAGCAGACCTACAGCAAGTGATTTTTAGTGCTGGAAATTGTCCTTTGATGAAACTTCCGCGTCTTCATCGAGAGTGCGGGTCATGGTTGCTTAGCAACGGCAGACGCCACGGGAGTGTTCTATAACATTTCATGTTAAATTAGTAAATAAAAGATTGCTCCGAACTGTCATATAGCCTATTAGGGCCATGATACGTACGGACCAGGTCCAGACCCCACCGTTCAGCATATGGTTTGCAGATTAATTTGCCAATTTACACATTCAAGCTATTTAAAACCACAAGAAGAAATGAAACAGAACTCAATTTGTTACGCGCACAACCATAGAGACGTGTGTCAAACAGCGCGGCATACCGAGTTAATTCCTCTTTCATGTCTCCCTGCATTTAAGATACATAAATATGGGGGTTTGCAGTTACGTCACAATACTGGAAATATTTCTGTTTTAAACCACGAAGGCGAGCCAACGGATATCACACATGCAATGTAAAAACTTTGCGCATTAGTTATGCTGGTGAACGTCTTAACTTCAGTCAATTCACTATACAGAAAGTGAAAGTAAACCCTTTTTTGAAAGGTCATTGTATTATGAAAACATCCTGTAAGTTTCACAACTTAAAACTTTGTCATTAGTCTAAAAACAGCTTATATTGAAGGCAATCTGCCAAAATGACAGCTTTTGGAATGTTCTGCTCTATGATGTAATAAGCAGATTAAGCGCTGCCTCCACAGAAGAAGATCGACAGCACTATTTAGCCCCTCCCACCAATTCGTGCAGGTGAATGCGCAGATCTACGCAGAACCCAAACTACAGAGATGGCTCTTAAGACAACAAGATGCTGTACAGTGACAAGCTGTGGGGAAAAAAACTTATTTGCATTGCCTTCCTTCAGATCCCAACATTAGGAAAGAGTGAATGAACTTTATTTTTTTAATGAAGTTCCAGACTGCGTCAGCAAGAACTTGGTCTTTTGTTTACTTCATTTTACCGTGGGTTCGTTTACAAACAAGACAATTCGACAGGATTTTCAAAAAGACTAAAACTAAAAGACAATGCTGTGCTGACTATTTTGGATCAGACAGTAACGGTTTTCATGACGTGGTCATTGTTTGATATGCACTGTGCATTTACATGTTTTAAACCTAAATTACAGCAGCGCCCATCTGTGAAGGACTCTCAAACACACACAAGCCAATCATAGAAGTGGGAGTTTAGTTGAGTCTACAATCCGCCACACCTATTTCAATGCAGATGCAGAAGATTATAAACCTCTTCTAAACAGAGTTCACTCCTCCTGTTAGACAATGTTTTGACACTCTTCCTAATGAAAGTGGTTATGTTTTAGAATTTCAAAGAGGATTTCTCCTTTTCCTCTGGCAAGCCCAAATTCTGAAACTCCCTTGCTCTTTCTGATCATGGGCCACCAACACGCCGTCAGATCAGCCGGGAAATTGCAGCAATTCACCCGGAATGAAAACACGATCAAAAGAAAAAATGGGCTCAGAAGAAGACCTCAAGCACACATAGTCAAACTCACTCACGTCTCATCACAAAGCAAAAATAAGCGTGATGAAAAGCTATTATGACACGTCTGAAATGATGACATCATGCTCGGTCGTGACTCGCTGAAAGAAAATTTGTTTAACACAACTAAGTTTTCCTTTTCACTCAAAACGGCATATTTGGATTCAAATCCAAGATTCTTGAATTCACAACCCAAGTTTCCAATTCGCTCAGAGCACCCCCGCAGAGGTGTAAAACCCTTTGCAGGATAGGGGGAAGCTAATTATCTCTTCTCATATACTACCACAGGTACTGGCAACTGGCTTTCTTCCCGCACGCATTCGCAGACTAAAATCTACAACATGGGCGATAGAAACGCTAATAAAGGAAAAGATGTTTTATAATTAATAACTGAGGAATAATTGGCACCGTTATGAATTTTGAGGCCGGGCAGTGAAGCATGATGACTTCTGATTACCCTAGACATCGTATATCACATTTCCTCAGCACTCTACTAATAAACTGATTAAGTTTAGTTGGCCCAGCTGTCTCTGATAGCCCATAAACACGCAGCACAATCACAGGGAGATTATTTACTACCAGCCCAGCAGAAACACCTCGGTCCTAAGAGAGGACATTACAGACGCCTGCTGCAGAGTAACAAAGATGCGCTGAGATTAACAATCATAAAATAATAATAAGAAATGCCACAAAGTCTCTCATTATGCTCAGCTTGCAGATTCTGCTAATGGCTCCGTGAGGGATACTTAAGGCACTGCTGTAAACAGCAGAGCATGCAGGCTGTTTAAAGGGGGCACTCGTGTGGAAGAGACAACGGTAACTAATCACACATCCATGCAAATGGTAGTCATGTCTGTACGGAGCACAGTTCAGTTGACATGCATTAGTGTTAATGCAAGTCAGTGTCAGAAAATAACCTTTTTTTATTAAGGCCTTTTTTTTCTTAATTTTTTAGGTTTTTCTAACAATATCAAATAATTTTCTGTTATAATTTAATGTCAAATACTTCAATGTGATCAAAAATTACAAATCTGAATCAAAAATGTATTGCAGATAAACTAAATCAAGTTTAATGCCTTGTTTCATAGAAAGGGCCACAGTTCAATTAGATTTAAACTATTGTTCACTTCCAGAACAAAAATTTACAGATCATGTACTCACCCACTTGTCATCCAAGATGTTTGTCTTTCTTCCTTCATTCGTAAGGAAATTCAGTTTTTTTGAGGAAAGCATTGCAGGATTTCTCTCCATGTAATGGACTTCTATGGTGCCCCCAAATTTGAACTTCCAAAATGCAGTTTAAATGCAGCTTCAAACGGCTCTAACCAATCCCAGCCGAGGAATAATGGTCTTATCTAGCGAAACGATAGGATTTTTTTTTTTTAAGACATTTTATATACTTTATAAATCTCAAACGCTAATCTTGTCTTGCTCTGTGTGAACTGTTTTTTGAAAACTCCCCTCATTTTCTCCTCCAACTTTAAAATTGTCCTACATTACTGTTTTTACCTTTTTATATAGGGTGTTTGATCTTCTTCGCATGTTCACTTTGTAAACTCTGGGTTTGTACTTCACCAGCGATGTAGGAGAAAATGAGATGGGAGTGTTTTCACGTAACCTTACTGTCATGACTGGGGAAAAAAAAAACTGAATTCACACAGAGCTAGACAAGACAAGAGTTTGAGGTTAAAAAATATATATATAAATTGTCATTTAAAAAAAAAAAATGAATAACCAATCGTTTTTCTAGATGAGACCCTTTTTTCTGGGATCGTTTAGAGCCCTTTGAAGCTGCATTTTAACTGCATTTTGTAAGTTCAAACTGGGGGCACCACAGAAGTCCATTACATGGAGAGAAATCTTGAAATGTTTTAGTCAAAAAACAATTTCTTATGACTAAAGAAAGACAGACATGAACATCTTGAATGACCAGGGGGTGAGTACATTATCTGTAAATTTTTGTTCTGGAAGTGAACTAATCCTTTAAGTAATTTTTGTAAATGTGCTTTTAATCACTGACATCAGTATCACATTGAGTATCTTTTAATTAATCATTGTATTTAGTAAAGAGGCATTAAAATAATAATAACGACTTTTTAAATGGAATCTTTATATATATATATATATATATATATATATATATATATATATATATATATATATATATATATATATATATATATAAAACAAATAAATGCTTGGTAAGCAGGAGACTTTCAAAAGCAGTAAATAATCTTACGGACACCAAACTTTAAACAGTAGTGAGGGTTTGTGTGTGTATAATGAAAGTAATAATAACATCTTCATTGTCAAGTCATTAGCTGGGTGGCCAGCATATCAGAAAAGCAACTGCCTTTGTTTTTCAGACACAGTCTGTGTGTGGTTCCAAATATGCTGCTCTGGTCAGTTTTGCTTCATTCACTACCAAATGTGTTTTAATTAGGTGTTCCTTCCAGTTTGTCACTATCTATTTTTAGAGATCTTAAAGTGTATGTGATGGCAAGAGAGAGACTCAGATATCAAAGCAGGCACTTTCAGCATAGCCACAGGTGATAATGAATGTCTTAACGAATTAGCGGAGCTGTTCTCACCTTTTAGCTGTTTTCACTGTTCTTCTCCCTCTTTTTTTCCCAGCCCCCATCACACAAACCCCTCCTGACGCCACATACCTGTGCCAGCTTAGCCTGTCAGCCTGTACATTTCGGGTAATTGATGTTCAATTTATGACATCATTCAATAATGTTGATGTAATAGTCTTAGCGATCGTATCTTCACGTCTATCCTGTGACCTTCCAGCTCAGATTGCTCACACACCATTGGCTCAGCTCTCTTTCACCTAAAGGCCTGTTAAGATTAAGTGGTTCTGCCTCTCTGCTGGATGATTCCTAAAACATTAAGATAGATGGAGGTTGAGAATGGAGTGGGGCTGTTTATCAAAGCATGACTTACCTGGCCAGATTCAGGGATCTGAACTAAAAAACACTGGAGATATCATGCCATATGCCACCAGAGCTACACTATCACAGCAAGGCTTTTTTCATCTTTTATGAGCTGATTTATTGTTGAATATTATGCTAAAGAGCCTTTGAGCTACACTGCTATTCATCAGAGAAACATCACACGCTTTTCACCTTGTTCACCTATTTTACCCTATTCACCTATTTCACCCTACTATTTTAATAAATGTGTAGAGCATTTTTTTATCCTTCGTAAGATTTGTCAGTGTACTTTGGAAAATCTACTTGACTGGTTAAAAAGGAAGGAACGAAGAAGAATCTGATTACAATGGAATGCCTTAATGATGGAAGTTTCTTTTTTCACTTTACAAAACATTAATTAATGGACACTAGTGTAGATTACTTATTGTGATGTTTTTATCAGCTGTTTTGACTCTCATTCTGACGGCACCCATTTACTCCAGAGGATACTTTGGTGAGCAAGTGATGTGATGCGAAATTTCTCTGAAGAAATGAAAAATGAATGAAGAGGAAAAACTCATCTACATCTTGGATAGCCTGAGGGTTAGTTATCAGCATTTTTTTATTATTATTTTGGGGTAAACGACCCCTTTTACCCCACATTTTGAATAAAACATCTATAATTGATGTACCTAAAACATAATGGAAGCTACCTACCTTTTTCTTCAACGAGGAAGTAAGTCTATGGGTAAGACTTTCGATTCATTATACACTATAGGGAAATAACAAGGAGAATAACAATATGTATTAAACGGTAAAACTGTTTGCACTACAAACCAGTGTGTTCATAATTAGGATAATACATTAAAATAACATGGCAAGTCAAACCAACTGGCAATATCAAGCAGCAAAACAAGCTGTTTTGTACAGCTAAAAATAGCTGGGTGCGGAAGAGACCGGAAGCCAGACCCATAAAATTTACATACTGTTACCCACTCTTATGGAAAGTAAAAGGTGGATAGTACACCCAAAAATTCTGCCATTATTTATTCACCTTCAAATTGTTTCAAATCTTTACATACATGTTTTCCACGCAACAAGATTTAATAAACAGGAAAAACATGGAAATTATTTTTTATCGTTTAAATCACGTAAAAACGACTCTTTAAGGTGACATTTGCCACTTTTGAAGTAGTATGTTTTCTCGTTTCAAAAATGAGAAAAATGTATGCAAAAGTCTCTTTTAATAATAATAATAAAAAAGAAAATCTCACAATCATAGAGTTCCTGAAATCTCTAAAATGTGTTTTCCTCTTTGTTTTTTTTTGTTACATCTAGTTTTTAACATAAAAGTCTCTCTCTCAATCTCTGTGTGTGTTACAGGCAGAGAAAGTGAAACAGAAATAGATGAAGACAGAAATAGAGATGAACAGGCAAGATGGTGATTTTGATTATCAGCTGTAGATCTGCAGTTCATATAAGAGTGGAAAGAAAGAAAAGCACAAGCCAGAGAGAATTAATAAGGAAAAGACACAGGATAAAAGAGAGTGCATGAGGGGTTGGAAGAGATGAAGTAGATAATGAATGAAAGACAAAAAAAAAAAGAGAGAGATGTGGAGGGAGGCAAAGGCTGTTGGTGGGGGTTTTATATGACTCTCTCTTGTGTGTCTGGCAGGCCAATAAACATATCATACTTCCATAAAGGTGGAGCACAAAAGATGGACTGAAGCGAAAGGCAGGCTAATCTTTAAATCCTCCAGCAGCCTGTCTAACACTGACTCTCCAAGGTCAGTTTATTAATGAGCAAACAGACGGAGAGGAGAAATCATGTTAGAGTGTGGGAAAAGCATCAAACTTCACCCAAACGCACGCACACACATGTAACGTTCAGTGTTAAGCTTTAATCAAGATTTTCAGACAACCTTCTTCCAACCTTGAATTAACAGAGGAGACTTGAAAGAACCTTTCAGAACTATTTTAACCAGGTTTTCTAATTACGTTATATTTATGCATGCAGCTCATGTTATTTTAGTATCATTGAGATACTACTATATAGTTTTAATTACTATTATGAATTAGTTTTTATAGTTTCTAGTTTTTATAGTTTCTATTTAATATTTTAGTTGTGTTTTTACCATTTTTTAAAATTCATTTTCATTTAAATTTTAGTTATTTTAGTCAAGCATCAAGCTTAAAGGCATAGTTCACCCAAAAATGAAAATTATGTCATTAATTACACACCCTCATGTCATCCCAAACCCGTAAGACCTTTGTTCATCTTCGGCATGCAAAGATATTTTTGAGCCTGAGAGTTTTCTGACCCACGATAGACAGCAACGCAACTGACATGTTCAAGGCCCAGAAAGGTAGTAAACACATTGATAAAATGGTCCATGTGACATCAGTGGTTCGAACTTAATTTTTATGAAGCTACGAGAATACTTTTTGTGTGCAAAGAAAACAAACATAAACCCTTAACTCGGGCTAATATCATTGTAGGGTGTCTTTTAGTGTGTTGTACATAAATAACTTATTTGCCATGATAACTTAACATAAAAATGACTATGAAAGGTGTGTTATATTAGACTAAGTTTTTATTTTCATAACAAAAGCATTACTTGGCTCTTTAGATACATTTTCTAGATTTTTTAAGTTTTGTGTAGGATGATGTGTTATTTTGCTATGTCCCATGCACAGCTCATTAAATTTGAATGAGAGTAGAATATAGTCAAATCACAAAAATAAATTTGGTCTCCTTACTTTGTTAAATAAGAGATTTAGGGCCCTATGATTTCCGCAATGCGGAAAACGTGGACGGAATTTGTTTGAATGAATTAATCAAAAGTAGGTCATTACACTTAAATTAAATCACAATATGGCATAGTATCTGTAAATATTATGCCGCAAAAACACCATTTAAATGTGAATTCTGCATGTTCTGCGTGTCTCTGTTTTAATGAATGGAGCACATGAGCAGTTTTGTTTACTACACACACTGAAGCACGCGTGACGCTCTTGGTAATTTCAGCATTTGACCGTTCCATTTTAGGAAAACTAGCTTCATATCATATACACACAGAAATGTAAAGGTAGACACGGCAACCTGTCAAAATAAAAGTCCGGTTTATCTTGAAGACATTGTGCCAGAAATATATTACTACTATTACTACTACTACTACTAAAATGAAACAAACATTATTTTTTAGGGTATAATCACACAACATTTCTTCCATGTTTTAATTTTAATAGTAAATTCCCTTTTTTGCCAAAAAAAAAGTTTGCTTAATTTTCAATAATTAAAAGATACATTAAATACAATTTTTATGCCTTCATTTGATAACCAAAACATTTTAAATACACAACACAGAATTTCTGAGGGTAAAAAAAAAAAACTTTCATAAGGCAAATTTGAATATATTACATATACATTTTACATTAAAAAAAACAGACATGCTAAAACACAGAATTTGATAATAATGAGAGAGAAAAAATAAAACATTTCATAGTGCCCTAAACATATCATTTTTTTTAACCTTTATTAAATTGATGTGAAATTGTATAAGTTTCATAATTTTAATTAATTAGACATGCTCTTTGATTAATAAAATTTAATTTAACCATTAAAAAGGAGTTAATAAAAATTAAAACGTAAAAAAAAACGGAATCCAGAAAAATTAAAACTGAATGAATGAAATGAAAAATGAATTTGAAAAAAATAAAACAGAATTTGGGAAAAAATAAAACGGATTTCATAGGGCCCTAGAGATTACTCAATATGAATGTATTGACCATTTTGTAATAAAAACGACATTTTATAATAATAAAAAAAGAAGAGTTTGTCATGTCCCTTGAATGGTTGTCCACCCTGTCATATTGGGGAATCTGCCCCAGTCACAGTCTCATTGATGGGCCATTAGAGGAGGGCCTTTTGTCTCTCAGGTGTGAATCACTAAATATTCATGGTCGTTGTCACTCCCTCGCATATTCCCTTTCAGTCACAAAACATGTTTTAGAAAATTTTTATCAATATATTGTTTTCTGTAAACGCGTGAATGAGATGATTTTCACATCTTTATGTAGAAAAAACTCTAGCCTACCACATCCAGTTCTCAAAAGTCTTGTGAACTAATGTTCTGAATGTGTTTCATGGTCTTATTTCAGTGACTTAAAGATTTTAGTTTTTCACTAACCACGCATAAATGTTGTTTTCTCAAAAACACAAACATGTACATTAATGTTGCTTGCATATTACTGTAGCCCAGTTTGTGCTGATTACAATGTAATCAAACTTTAGCCATTAATATGTTTTTAAGATACTGAAAAAAGCACAAATGTGAGGGCATGTCAAAACTTCTCCAGGGCCCCAAAACACCCTCAGACCCCAGAGGGTTAAGAAAAGGACATCCCCTTTAGTGACATCTGGACAACAGATTTTTTTTGTCTCTTCAGTGACGGGAAGGTGAGTAAGTTGATGACTTTTAAATTGACAAATTTTCTTTGTACCATTTTGCTTACTTGCTTTTCCTAAGCTTAGCACGTCCACCCTGTCGGCATAAAATATGGCGGAAGCAAATACAGCATTGTAAGTTTAAATATACCCAATTCTCTTCAACAACCAGACTAACAATTTAGCTAGTCACAGTTTGTTGTAAGCTAATATGCTAAGTGAAGGTCAAAATGTCCACCCTGTCGGCCACTTACACTTGATAGGGTGGACATACACATGACAGGGTGAACATAGCATTCATTTGTAGACAATATTGCTAAAAACTAAAATGAATGGGGTTATCAATGTGATTGAAAATGTAGTTATATAATTTATTATTATTATTCTTATTACTATATTATTTTTTCTGCAGTTGAATAAATGTTTCATTGTCATATTTTGTCATGCTTTGTGTCCACCCCGTCATGTGCTGGTCCACCCTGTCAAATATCAGTTTTCTCCAAATAAGAAAAAAATGCATATGCGAATTGTGAAGTTTCTTTAAAACCACATGGTTTACATAAAATCTTTTATGTATTTATAATTTGAAAGCAAACAAATAACCCTGTTTAGGAAAAGGACATTATACCTTTCAGAAAATATCATTTGCATCTTAATATTGCAGTGAAAACATATTTAACAGTAATATATATGTCAATGACAGGGTGGACATATCTTATGGTTTATGCTTCGAATAATGGCCCATAATCATCTAAAAATAATATGCTTCTATAGATAAAAAAAGCTAATATGTTTCTATAGTTCTTGAGTGTCTACTATTTATGACATGACATTAAGCGAATGGGAAATTAAGACCAAAAGTTTTGAGTATTGTGAGAGTTGAAAGGCACTCTGTGGTGATACTGACCCATTTCTGTCTTTTTTGTCAGTCTTCGACCGCATTCATGACAGTTCTGGTGTTCTGACGTAGAACCCGAATTATTTTGTCCCATTTGTGCCATAATTTGTCCTATAAGAAAACTTAAGATAAACATCTGAAACCAAGTTGATGCTCAAATAAAACGCTAATGGAACACTCCACTAAGCAACGAAAGAGAAAGTTCTGAGCAAATTAATCCTCTGTGAAAGCAGCTCACATGCTGACCTGTAGTAAACCTGGACAGGCCTGTCAGCAGGGTTTGTTCTGGTTGAGAGTGGGTGTAGAGAAAGCCGAATTAGCTCTAATGAGCTTTAACGAAGGGGCGCACTTTAGGGATGGATTGTATAGGGTGGTATTGTGGGTGGATTTTCATGAAGGATTTAGTTCTATTCCAGACCAGCTTGGTAGGAAGTCGGGGTGCACTTCCTGTCTTCTGAGCTTCATGCACAGTGGTGTAATTTGTCCAGCCTGGGGCTTTAGCAGCAAAGGAGGAAACAGCAGAGATCCCATTAGAATGGCCTTCCTGCTGGAGGAAAATTGCTAAATATTAATCAAACATTGATTAAAGTGTTAACTCCTGGACTCATTATTCACATTTCCCTACTATATCTCTCGCTCGCCATGTTCTATGCGCTCTATTGTATTTTAGGTTCTCTCTTTTTCCGATTTTCTATTCAGTATTCAGGAAGGGAAAAGCTGAAAGAATTCACACAGGGGACTAAGAGAAAGATCTGAAGCTCAGTAATACTTGTGTCATTGTTCAGGCCTTGTACTTGGTGGAGTAACAGAAAATAAATCCACAAAGGTCACAATAACACATTCTCACAGCCAACAAAAAATAGGAAGATGGATGGACGGATAGATAGATACATAGATAGAGAGAGATAGGGGGACACTATGTTGACTTTGACGGATGAAAAGTTTTAGTGGGGAACCGAATTTTTACTGCCACAGTGAAACCACCGCACGGTCTTATTCTAGACTAACAACATTTGCGGTAGTCAATTTTGTGTGAAAAAATACATTGGTGCAGAAATGAATCTGCTAAAACAGCATTTTGTCATTGGTGTTTTTAAACGGAGCACCAGCCTACACGCTTTCAAGCTCTGGAAAATAGCAACAAAACAATATAAGGTGAATTTGGTCTCCATAAATTGACTTTTTATCCCTCACAGCATGAAACTAGAGGAGAAAATGAATGCATGGCTGAACAATCTAACCCTAAAGTTATGCTTTAATGCAAGAATCTTAAACTCAAATTCACTGGCCAGATGATCAGACTGTTACAACAAATACAAGTGATTTAACAGCCATGAATCTGAAGCTATAAAAATATAGGTGCAGTTATTGATTTATGGAGTGAAATTCCAAGTGACTCATTTGTCCTTTCTATCTAGCATACTGTTGGTAAAAATAAGACCTGAGACTGTATTCATTGACTCCAAACAAATAACCCATTTCCATTTTTTTCCTTGCAAGATCAGGCAGAGAGACAAGAAACATCAAGCTGGCTTTGGAACAGCCATATATAAAGACTAAAATACATAAATCAATTCTCACATATGATACTCGTTAATAAAATATTTTATCTTCATAAACTGAGGGCACGTTGCAACAAGTGTTTCCAGAACAGTTTTTTTTTTTTTTTCAATTGCTGTTTGCTATGTTGCATACTGTGTTTACTGTATATTTAGTTTAGTGCTGTCAAATGATTAATAGCGATTAATCGCATCCAAAAAATTTTTGTTTTCATAATATATGTGTGTACTGTGAATATTTATTATGTATATATAAATACAATATAATATATGAATATATTTATGTTATTTTTACATACTAAATATATATATATATATATATATATAAAAAAAAATATAAGTTATATAAAAATATAAATATATGGATGTAAATACCTGTAAATATTTTTATATACTGTATGTGTGTGCCTTATATACACACAGTACACAAACATATACACATTTTTTTTTGGATGCGATTTATCGTGATTAACCGTTTGACAGCACAAATTTAGTTTTAATATAACAAACAGTCTTATAAGATTTGTCACTTATTTCTCATTTTAAAACTGTATTAACTCTGTAACACTAAAAATATTTACATTGTTCCAAAAATGGCTTGGAAAACCGGAGTAATAACTGCTGAAAATTCAGCTTTGCAATCACAGGATAAATAAAATAAAATAAAATAAAATAAAATAAAATAAAATAAAATAAAATAAAATAATTGTGCATAAAAATAATAAAAAAATATTAATAATAAAAGTGCAAATTATTTTACAATAATTCAAAATATTACTGTTTTTTTTTTTAAGAATTCTTGATTGAATACATCTTTTAAATGTTTTTCAGGTCTTTTAAAACCCCAAACTTTTAAAGGCACAATATGTATATCCAAAAACCACTAGAACAGTGTTAGATATTTTGCTTGTACTTGTGTACTTACATTATCCAGAATGTTTAAAAGAATGTTTAAATCCAGAGAAATAAACGGAAATTATGATGCATTGCGTCAGTGGTGGGGATTAAGACTACAACTCCCATGATTCCACACTCAATTACGGCATCATCAAACTACGCCTTTGTTTCTTTGTTTTTGTTTTTTTTAGAATATGCGCCCTCTAGCAGCTTATGTATTGTGCCTTTAAATGTTTGTGTATAGCAGCTGTTTAACCCTAATGAGAACTACATGACAATATTTAAAACAAATTGCAAACAGTGAAAATTGATTTAACAGACCAATTTTAACTTAGCACTTGGAAGGCTGCATGAAACAATGTCACGGGACAATAGTTTGAAACTTCAATGCGCAGGAATTGGAGTAAGGTAACATTCAAGTTCGACAAACACCCACACGCAAACCCTAATGAGGCAGAACGACAAAAACAAGCCCTACTTTCACGAATGGTATTCAGGTGTGTCCCTCATTCTATTTCATCCTATCTGTATAACGTGCCAAGAGCACATTGCTACATTTACAGGCATCGTCGCATTTTAAAATTGAATCTCCGTCTGTGTTTTTGCAGAGAGCTTTCACCGGGATAAAACTCACCATGCAGGTTTTATTCCTCACTTTTATATGGCTTTATCTATCCTTCCTTAATTAGTTTAAGTAAAAAAGCTTTCTGCTGCAAGCTATTATGGCGCAATAAAGAAGCAATTTATGAGTTTATCAATAAGAAACATTTAGATTTCCCATTGAAGGGGAAAAGAAAAGCAGAAACATGAAACAATAGGAAGCGAGCGTAAGAGTCTAACAATCGGTTTGTGCTGAGGTGAGCTGTTCGCCGTACTTCATTCATAGTTACTTCTTCCAAACGGGCTCAGAGCTACTCAATGTCCGCTTGTCCTTCAAGATATGATAGACAGACATTAAAATCATTCCATTTGTAAAGAAAAGTCAGCGGAGCAAGGCTGAAGTGGATCTGATCTGCTGTGTGGCTTTGCATTAGAAATAGTCTAATAGTGTGGCTTTTTCCCAAACACTCGAAAACAAAAAAATAAAAAGGCTTCACTCGCATGAGCATTCAGCAAGCCATGGAAAAGTCATTTCCACACTGGCTGCGCAGCCGGGGAGGATCGGGCCTGTTAATCTGTTTCAGATCCTTTACAGAACCGCATCTTAGAGAGCAGGAGCGAGCGAGGGAAAACACTACATCTGAGTAATCCGCATTTGAAACAAGCTATACATCACGCAGATGGGAAAGCAGGGGAGATGAGGGAGGGAGAGAGAGAAAGAAAAAACTGCAGAGCAGAACTAACCGTTAGCTTCCTCTCATCTCTTTGCCATGGGATACCAAAGTCTTTGCTCTATTTCTGTCGAACAAACTACCCAGGCCTGGAAAAAAACAAAGTCTTGTGCTTATTAAGACATCATTTGTCTTATTTTATTGGTCCGTTATAATGAGGGGGAAGCGTGTGGGTGGTTATGTGGTGTCCTGCCCCCTGTGTAGGACACCATCTATCTTTGCACAAAGCACCCAGCCCAGCTGCTCCGAATCTCCACGTATGTGTGATTACAATATTTGTGTGATTAATCACAGCAATGTGACATTCTGTGTCGTAACCCCACATTGCTGTCGAGAATGTAGTGGTGACCGATTTTTAAATAAGCTCTGCGCAGTGGAACGAAGTTCACTATGGATTTTATTGCCTGAACGTGGAGACTGAATTCAGTGTCCTGCATTTCAAATGCCTTATGCCGTATGTGCGGCAACACTTCCTAAATTACAAGTGCTAAAATGTCACTGAAGTGCTCGAATTTAAATGGCTCTGAGGTTCTCCTGTGAATATAGAGAATATAAGAAGAGGAACTAAGGAAAGGTGGTCTAGTTTAGTGAAATGTGAATTAGTAGAAAAGTAAAACTTTAGCAGATATTCAGGATAACAGTCCTCCTGTTTCTGTCAGTAAGATAGCTTTCCTGTGTGATATCAACTCATGCTTTTCAATATTTGGGAGATGCTGATGTTAGAAATCAAATGCAATGTATGTCTTAACCAGGCAATATGTTTCCAGTGTTAGGAAATTTGTAAACATAATACCAGCCAATCAGTTCATATTCGAAAATTCGAATATCATATTTAATTTACATTTGTAGTAGGAGACGTATTGATTGATTTGTTTTTGAAACAGGAAATTTGTCACCATCAAATTCAGTACATTTTGATGAAAGAAAAACATTTAAATGCATATTAGTTGAAAGACAAAAAAAAAAGTTGGCCTTTTGGGGTAAACTAGCATATATAACATTGCATGAAAAAAATTAACAGAGTAAAATATTATTAAAACATTTTGTTCCAGTGTTTCCCCTACCATTATATTTGGGGGGCGGCCCGCCCCCCCAACGGCAGCCGCCGCCCCCCTTTAAGGTCATCTAAACTTTATTTTCTATATAGCGCCAGATCACAACAGACGTCATTTAAGTTTACCTTTCCTATAGAACAGGTCTATACCTTGTTCTTTTATTTAAAAAACGAAATATCCTTATGTTATTTATCTTATTTACACAACGGCATGTCATTTCTGTCTCTAACGTTACGTGGTCACGCGTCTACAATTTCTCCTCCGCTAAAACGCGGACGGGATCGCGGAGTCCATTCATAAAAACAGAATTTACTCTATAGCGCGGGATGCCGCAGAATTCGTCAATTTTTGGTTTAATAATTCAAAAGTAGGTCTCTCACTTAATTCGAATCGCGATATAGACTAGTGTCTGTGAATATTAAAACGCAACAAGACGGTTTAAATATGATTCCTCCATGTTCCGCTTGGCTCTGTATGAATGAATGGCGGAGACGCGGCTTTGTTTACTACACAAATAATGAAGCACACGTGACTCGCGGTTATTTTCGGCCTCTGCCTCTCATTATATGACGACATAAACGCATGAACTTAATCTCCAGAACTGCTGTGAGAGTCACTTCATGTAAATTTTACCGTTTCATTTGAGAAAATTAGCATCATACCGTAGTATATACACAAAAACTAACCGGCAAACTGTCAAAATAAAAGTACGGTTTAACATGTAACAGAAATGTTTTAGTCTTGTATTACTTTTGTACAGTATAATGTAGGTGTTTAAATATTCCTATTTCTGGCAAATTTAATTAAACCGTTAAATGCAGAAATTATAATAATAACAGAAATAACAGAAAAACTCTTGTTTGGCAACAAATAAAAAGGTTTAATTTAATTAATTTAATTTCATTAAAAATAAATATTTAATGCCTGTATTTGATTATCAGAAAATTAAAACACAAGAATTTCTGAAAAAAAAAAAGAAAAAGATTGTAGGGCCCTATTGTTCAAAATGTTGAAATTGAGATTTTTTTGCTTATTTTTTCACTGAAATAAATGTTTTTGTTATTACACAGAGAGTAATGTACCGTACCGTTTGTAAACCACGCCCCAAAAATTGGAATATCCATCCAACAAGTCAAAGAGAACAAAATCGCCACTTCCTGATAAACTGACACTATACATTACTAAGAAAAGTAGGAGAAGCCACTGAATATAGTCATTTTCATATATAACAAATTAATTGTGCCTCAGAGCGAGCAGACAAAACACAAAATGTGAACATTTTTTTCGGAGGTGGATGCCTGCTGTTTGGGAACGCAGTCGTTGTTCCAGGAGGCAATTATACAGAAATACTTTGATGACAGACTTTGCTTAGGCATTTCAAAATGACCATAACACCATTTCAGAAGCTGTAAAAACGAGATCGGACCACTGGTTAGACGGGTTTTGCCGTCCCATAGCACAAAGTCACATGAATTTTTGATGCATATGGAGGAATTTATTTGGCAAATGAGTTTCCATCTCCCATTATTCACATGAACTCTTTCGCACAAATCAAAAACCACCTCAAGCAAGCGGAAAAACTTTTTAAAAGATATTTATTCGAAATGTGGCGTTTCCATCACTCATTTCTGATGCGATACTTCAAAATGCGTATAAAAACAGGGTGATGGAAAGCGGTTATTGAACATTTTAAATGCATGCTTGCTGATTAAAAGCATTATTTTCTTACCGGCCCCAAACTTTGAACGGTAGTGTTGATACTCTCAAAGCTAACAGGCCACAAAACAACAATGATATTTTCTTTAAAGCAATTGTCACTAGTTCTATTAATGCACTTATCATTAAGAAGCCACTAAAATAGTCTGGCAAGTCTGCCTCTTGTATCAAGAGCAGCAAGCAGGTAATAACTATATCAAGGCCGCATTATTAGCACACTAATCAAGAGGTGTGTGGACGTATTAGCATGTTAATGGCTCAATCACAATGTCTTCTGAATAGAAGTAGAGAGGGAGGCGAAAGGAACTATTACTGGACCTTTTAAATTCACAGAGCTAATTGTTACATACCTTAGAAAAATCACAAATAACTCAATCTTTCACTCATCTCTCTTCAAGCTGGGTCCCTTGCTTCCCAAGCTGTGAGTCTATAAATACCCAATGTTCATTAGCAGAAGGAAAGAGTAACGATAAAAGAGTGAGAAATGTTATAAATGAAACAGACCAAACATTACACATACATTAAACCTGCATTTTAAGGTCAAACCAGCATGCTTGAAGAGCATGGTGAATAGGAGTGAAGAGAAGTAGTTTGAAGAAGATTACAAAAAACTATTTCTGTAAACAGTTTCCATTTGTTAAAGGATTAGTTCACTTACAGAATAAAAAATTCCTTATAATTTACTCACCCCCATGTCATCCAAGAAATTCTTGTCTTTCTGTCTTTAGTCAGAAAGAAACTAAGGTTTTTGAGGAAAATTTTAGAAATGTTCTCTGTACAGTAGACTTGAATGGGGATCTGTGGGTTAAAGGTCCAAATTACAGTTTCATGCAGCTTCAAAGGGATCTACACGATCCCAGCTGAGGAATAAGGCCCCGATCACACCAAACATGTTTTTTAGGTCTGAAAATGCGAGGCGCATCGCACTGCCTTTTTTTGGTGACTTTTAAAAAAAAATTATTTTTGTGTTGCTAGGGAACCATCAAATCAGCAGTCCTGTCAGTCTAATCAAAGGATTCTAGCACAAGCACTCTAAAATCTTTGGTTTTTGCTGTTAAGTATATATTAGCAAATACCTTTAAAAAAAATACAGATCCAAGTAACCCCACAATACACACTAAAAGTTTCTCCTCCATCACTGCACTCTCTAGATTTTCTAAGCAACGGTAAATGGAAGGCCCGCCTTTCCATTCATTCGATTGGACAATGGAAAAAAAACATGATGGCGTTGGGTGCTTTTCTGCTCAGAGTTGCTTTTTTTTTTATCCAACTTCAGGCGCTCAGAGCGCTCCGGCAAAAATGCGAGGCGCCAGTTTATCAGGAAGTGACAATTTTGTTCTCTTTGACTCGTTGAATGGAAACGGTGCTTATTCACAAATGCTTTAAGCAATATTCCAGTTTTGCACACTAAGTAAGTTTTATTGTCATTTATTAAGCAAATAAACTGAAACAACTAAATATTCTTTATTCACACACAATAACAAAAAAAACCTACACATACTGGTGTGGATTAACCATTACAAAAACAGAAAATGATTTTGGTCATCACCAGTACTGTTAGTTTAGGCATAGGTTGGTGGTCTAATAAATTTAAGCACTGTATATTCATGGACTTGGTCCAGTAAACAAGATCCGCCAGAGAATAACCTAGAAACCACATAAAGTGCTAAAACATACTCAGAACTAATTGTTGGGTCAAGAACTAATTGTTGGCCCAGTTAGCCTCCTGCTGGTGAATCATGTAAAAACGTATTTCTCTACTGACAGCAATTTAAAAGTTGCTGTGTTCTGATGAAATATTTTACTGTAAGCGGCATATAAATACTTAATATAAAAATATGTAAATATTTTATTATACTAAATAAGATGTTTTATCAGTGCCCAAGGGCTCTTAACGGTCTAAAATGGGCTTATATTTTCCCATCTGCTATACCTTTGACATCAACACAGTTGCTAGTGAAGGATTTGAGATTGTGAATGTTCACATGACATCAAAGATGGCAAATTATGTAACTTCTCAATGTTAAAAACTCTGCGCTCACCTGTATAGCAATGTATAGCAATGCCCTGGCAGCCACCCACAACATCCAAGCAACATGGAGGTGAGTTTTGCCCAGCCAAGAACCACTCATATTTTCTTTCGAATATAGTAGTAGAAATAAAAATCACATTTTGCTGTGTTAAATAAGCAAAGGTAAGCTTAACACACTTCCTAGGATTGGTAACTCTCAAAAGGCACAAGGTCCCAGTTGGTTCTGCTCCTTATGAAGAACAAAATGAGATTCTAATAGAGCTCTTTTCTGATCCATTGTGAGCCTTAAAACACCATCGGAGGCAAACACTCTCAGGCCGTACTCTATTGTAGTAAGGATTGAATTAGCAAGGCTGCTCTCTATTTAACGTCACATTAGATCTCCGCACACACACACACTAGAGCCACTGTCTACATTAGAGAGTGAATAAGCGGGGCTCTGTGCGTTCAGCTCACAGGGGAGGTAATGGAGCATGAGGTACGGGGGACGGACAGAGAATGAGAGAGCATGAAACACTGCACTTTATGGTGGCTGCTAAAGGCTCTCTGCTTGGAGAGTAAGTGGACCTGAGTCTCAGTTTTTATAATATGCTCTTCATTTGGTTAAACATCATGAGCAAAATATGACCCACGTCTCGGGTGAGTTATGGATACGGACTGGGTCATTAGGCAGGGCAGAATTCATAAGTCAGAGATTCCTAACTACAAACAACGAGATCAAAATGTTTGAGGCTAACGTTTCTATTTGGCTTTTTCCCCATAAGCAATATATAACATAGTGTAATATGATACAATACAATATAAAATACAAAATGTTGGTATGCTGATTCCAAAACTATTGGCTGTTTTGCTTTAGCATGTGACACTTTCTCACAAAATATGATGTGCATTTTTGCTTTCAACAAACATTTGTAAAGTGAAGACGTCTTGTATTATCCCTTAATCACCAGTAAAACTGCCACAAAGTCATGAGACCATGAAAGTTCTCTGAGCCAGATTACAACTATTTGTTCAATTCTTGGCTGATTATCACATGTATTCACGTTATTTTATGCCTGATCCTGATTTCAAAGTTAGCATTGGCCATCAGTGACAGAAAAATTTAGATGTTTTCTGCTACATCTGTGGGCGTTTTACATCCAAACAGCTTAAGAAAATTATTTTTTAAATGTTTATTTATTCAACTAGTTTATGTAAAGTTCTCTGACATTAAGTGGAGTATTTGAAGATATTTTCCACACCTTTGCAGATCATAAGTTATATGATACATTTTAAATATACAGGCCTATATCTCACTCTGCATCATTAAATTAGGTAAGATTGGGTCTTTTTCCGTGCAAATCAGCAGATTGTTATTTTTTTCCAAGTTGCAAGGCTGTATATAATAATATAATATAATATAATATAATATAATATAATATAATATAATATAATATAATATAATATAATATTTTGCATTATTTGCATTTTGCATTCAATTTTTTTTTTTTTTCACAATTTTTTTTGTAAGGATTACATGTGATTGGATTTTAAAACCCAATTTTTTATTGTGGTTGGAGATATTTGCACCCCTGAAAGTATCCTGAACATACATGAAACAGCATGCTACTGTTGAACCTTTTCATGGACATCAGACAAAATTCATAATTATGAAAAAAGGTCCATGTTCCTCCAAATAAATTTTATGGTTCAATAAACTTCTTGAGGAAGCAGCAAAAATCCATCATTTTTACACTGAAATGTCAAGAGTGCTTGAAATTGCAGCAGTGCAAATGATCAAGCTGATGTTCTGGGAAACAACATTGTTCAAAGCGCACACACGCACAAAACATACTGTAAATGAGTGGTTCTTAACTGCTGAGGTTGCAGCTCAAAAATGGGTCGTGGGTCTGTTTTAAAAGGGTCACACATAACAGGAAAAAATAATGCAAAATGCTAATAATACAATTTAAGCATATAATCATGAATATTTTGGAAAGCACAAAGCTGTCTGATTTTTATGATAATGAATTCTGGTACTGTCCTGGGTCACCACCTGATGACCAATATAAAGCTGGGCTCCTGAACCACAATCAGTTGAGAACCTTAAATAAAGTGCATTTATTTTAGAGGAAAAAAAAAAAAAAAAAGAAGTTCTCGCTCTGGGCACTGCCTTTTCTCTCATGGAGATGTATTACTTTAATATTCTGTGAAGCATTACTTATAGGCAAAGGCTTTAGTGTGGTCATTCACAGGTAAGGTGTTTGTCTAACTCGGGGCAGCTTGGTCTGTTCCACTTCAGCAGTGCCACGTTCATACATTTCTGACAAACACACTCACACACATTTATGATGACTCACAGCGATAAAGCAAAAACTCACACTCTTACAACTTAAAGCACAGCAGTGACAGCACACAGTAATGAATGCGGAATGAAAACGAAATGTCATCTAAAGACACAGGCCACTTCCCATTGGCTTTGCCAAACACAGCCATTTTTCTTGTTAATGTAGCATGTCGAATTTGTAACGCGACGGCGTGAAAATGAAAGGTTGCATGTCTCACTTGGTTGGCAATATGTATTTGATACCAGCAGTAAATCAATGCCCTGTGCAGAAACACATGTTAATGGAAGCCACTAAATTGGAATAGAATTTGTTTAGGGAGCAAGAAAAAAAAAAAACGAGTGGCTGAGAGAGCAAGAAAAACTAAGCCATCTGTTTTATGTCACTGGAAAATGAGACGATTTAAAAGGAAAAAGAGATGTGTAAGAGGAAGCTAATTTTCCATTTTGAATCACTTTAAATGCTCTTTAAAAGAACAGGATGGTCCAACTGATTAAAACGGGGGTTTTCAATCTTTACCAAGCCAGTGATTCCAAGCCTGATTTTCAGTCAACAAATATAGCATACATACACACTGCCAGCCAAAAGTTGGAATCAGTAAGATTTTTTATGTATTTTAAATAAGCTTCTAATGCTCATTAAGGCTGTGTTTGTTTGATCAAAAATAGAGAAAAAAAGTTATATTGTGAAATATTTTTGATGATGTAAAACAACGTTATTCTATTTTGATATACATTAAAAATGTAATTTATTTCTGTGATCAAAGCTGAATTTTTCAGCATCATTACTGACTTCTTATCAGTGCTGGAAACACTTGTGTTGCTTAATATTTTTTGGAACCTGTGTTACTTTTTTCAGGATTCTTTGACGAATAAAAAGTTAAAAAGAACAGCATTTCTTTAAAATAGAAATCTTTTCTAACAATATACACTACTGTTCAAAAGTTTGGGGTCAGTACATTTTTATTCTTTCTATTTTTTTAAAGAAATTAATACTTTTATTTATATAGCATAGATAAACATTGTTAGAAAAGATTTGTATTTTAAATAAATGCTGTCTTTTATTTAACTTGTTATTCAAAGAATCCTGAAAAAAAGAATCATGGGTTCCAAAAAAAAATTTGGAGCACAACTGTTTCCAACATTGATTATTCTGATAATAAATCAACATATTAGAATGATTTCTAAGGGATCATATGACACTTAAGACTAGAGTAACAGCTGATGAAAATTCAGCTTTGCATCACAGGAATAAATTATATAGTATATTAAAATGAAAGGCATTATTTTATAGTGTAATATCATTTTGTATTATTGTTTTTTTTTTCTGTATTTTTGATCAAATAAATGCAGTATTGATGAGCATAAGAGAATTCTTTAAAAAATACTACAAGTCTTACTTACCAACTTATATATATTTACACACACACATACACACACACACACACACACAATGGATGCAAAAGCCTCCAAGTGCTCCTATGTTTATGTACAGTTATTAGTTCAGTTATTTAACGAAATAAAGAGAAGCTATTCAATTACATTAAAGTAAAATTACTGAACCTACACACTGGAGCTTGACAAAATGCTAATTTTAGAAGAAAGATTTTAACTGCACTTAGAGGCTTTTGCATCTGCACTCTTCATATATATTTCTATTTTATGTATGTTCTATACTTGGTAATGTCAGTGAACAACATTTTTTGTACCCAAAATAATATAACATTCCGTGAAAGCCCCCTTGACTAAATGAATGACATCTATTTGGTAAAACAATGATAATACAGCCCTTACCTTTTCTCTGTGCTTCTAAAACAGCAGCATAATGACAGTTCCATCTTTTCTGAGAGGGGGAAAATGGGTCCATATTTCAAAAAATGACTTTGAAGTCCAAGTGGAAGATAGTGGGGTTCATTACAGAGTATTTTTGTGCCATCTTTTGTTGAAACAGTCCAAATACAATGTATACTGTGGTGTACATCTCACCAACATTTGCTGCACATAAACTTTACCTTTTTGTACCTTGTGTTGATGCTATTACAAGGGCTAATGGTATGTCTGGTGTGCATCGTCCAAAACTTTAGTCATTTGTGAACATCAAATGTGCTCTCCTCGCACTGAAATATAAAAGACATCGGAATCACAGACTATACATAAATATATGACGAAATGGATTGAACCCTGCAGATATCATTTGCAACTTTAGTTGATATACAGCTACGGACGTTTTAAATTGGTATTTAGTTATCAAATGAGAGATATATTATTGTGTAGAGCCTTTTTTACCTTGAAATATCCGTTTCAAAATCAACAACCGACTTGTTATGTGGCGTATGGCTTCGGGTTTAACTTCTTTCCCTCAATCGCCAAGCCTTTGCTCTGGGAGTTTGTTAGCTTGATGTGCGACTCTCGCAGATTGCTTTACGGCAGCAACAAATGCACAGCTATCAACTATAATTACGGCAGTGTTGTATTTACGACAGTAAATTCCACCCACTTAACTGTAGGGGGCTCCGATTCGTAAAAATACACAAAACTACATACAGCTGATTAAAGGATAAGTTCCTTACCTGAACAAATATTTACACATAAATTACTCATCCGCTTGTCATCCAAGATGTTCATGTCTTTCTTTCTTCAGTTGTAAATAAATTATGTTTTCTGAGGAAAACATTTCAGGATTTTTCTCCATAATGTGGACTTAAATGGTCGTCCAAAATGCAGTTTAAATGCAGCTTCAAATGGCTCCCAGCCAAGGAAGAAGGGTCTTATCTAGCGAAACGATCGGTTATTTTCTTAAAAAAATATATATATATATATATATATATATATTTACCTCAAATACATTTTAACCTCAAACACTCATCTACTATGTCTAGGTCTGCCTTTTCCAGTTCAAGACAGTTAGGATATGTTGAAAAACTCCCATCTCATTTTCTCCCCCAACTTCAGAATCGTTTTACCTTTTTTTGTAAGGCGTTTGATCTTCTTTGCATGTTCCCTTTGTAAACACTGGGTCGGTACTTCTGCAGCGATGTAGGACGATTTTGAAAGTGAGGAAGCAAATGAGATGGGAGTTTTTCGACACCAACAACAGTTTAAACGAAAAACAAAAAAACAGTTTAGGCAGACCTCCAGACAAGACGAAATGCTTGAGGTTTTTTTTTTAAATATTTGAGGAAAAACAGCATATGCTGGTAGGTATGTTTTGCGCTGGTTTAAGCTGGTCCTTAGCTGGTTTATGCTTGTCCTTTGCTGGTTTTTGCTGGTCATGTTGCTGGTCAAGGACCAGCATCCACCAGCAAAGGACCAGCTTAAACCAGCACCAAAACATACCTAACCAGCATCCCAGAATCAAAACATACCTACCAGCATATGCTGTTTTTTTCACCAGGGTAACCAATCGTTTTGCTAGATAAGTCCCTTCTTCCTCAGCTGGGATCACTTAGAGCCCTTTTAAGCTGCATTTAAACTGCATTTTGGATATTGGGGGGGCACCATAGAGGTCCACTATATGGAGAAAAATCCTGAAATGTTTTCCTCAAAAAACAGAATTTCTTTACGACCGAAGAAAGAAAGACATGAACATCTTGGATGACAAGTGGGTGAGTAAATTATGTATATTTCATTATTTGTATTTTTGTTCTGGAAGTGAACTTTTCCTTTAAACACTAACCAGGAGTTAAACTGTATTATTTGGTCATTTTGGAGGTGGACAATTCTAAAATCTGGTGCAGGCTCTCTCTTGACAAATGATATGACAAAAATATCTATCTGGTTCTCCAGCAGCTGGCTAACAATAGAAAAGTTAATGGGTATTCTGGAAATGCTCTGAAACTAAAGGGAAACAAAAGAAACCAAAAATCCATGTCAGTAGTCAACATCTTTAATGACAAAGCATGTACACAGTGAGGGTAATACTGAACAAATACCAGCAAAGGGACGTTAACGGATGTCGGTACTTGCGTAAAATGAGAACGTCGAGCGTTGCAGGTGTGTTACGTTATTCTTTCGGCTTTTAGAACTGTATATTTGTACAAAATCATGGTGTCTTCAGGTGCTCAAACGTATTTATATGAAAATATAGATCTGTATACATGGACACGAAGCAGTTTTATCAGACGAGTATGTTTATATGAAAACATGGAATCATACAGCAGGATACGACATGGTTTATGAAAAAATGCACAGTATGAGTAGTATGATATCAGAATATCACTAAGCGAATGACTATGGAATAAAGATGAGTTTGTATTCTCCATCTTGAGTCATCAGACATTGTGACACAGCATCTAAGGCCTCGTGTGGATGGTGAACGAAGAGCGTTATTGTTACAATCCAATAAATTATTCTGGTTGAAGAGGTGTCAGCAATGGCCTTGGCAAACACATGAGCTCAACATCTCTCTCTCACATTCTATTATATGGTTTCTCCATAATTTACAGTCACTACTGACAATAAACTGGATAGTGCTTAAACCAAGAAACGTATTAAGAAAACAGTCGTTCTGCTGTACCGGGAGTCAAGGCCAGAACGAAATGAAACTTGATACAGTAAAAGTCAAACCAATCCCATGAGGAAACCTGGAAAACAAGACATCCTATCATTCCACCTTGGATAAAATGAGGTATGTATGTTTAATAAATGAAAAGAGATCAAAATCAACCCCCTCAGCTACTGGAAAAATGTTGGTTTTTAGTCACATACTGCTGTTGTCTCTGTCAAAATCTTTAAGCAATTCATTCAAAATAATGGATTCATACATCGCTTATGAGCAATTTTTAATAGGGGAGAGCAGGTTTAAATGTATTAATAAATGCACAATGCCCTTGCACAACAACGGATACTTTTATTAACAGACAGATAAAAAAGATAAAAGGTAAATGAAAGTTAAATATTAGTATATTAAAGTTACATATTAAAATTCTAATTCTGTTCTCACAACTAATGACGACGCATTCGCTGTTAATAAATATTTTGTAATTATGCAGTTTTTTTTCAACCTCAAATTAAGATGCTGCATGTAAAATCTGTACTTAAAAAATAATTTAAAAAGGGAAAAATGTAATTAAAAAATGTTTTAAAAAAATCTTACACATTACTTTTTAATTACAATTAAATTTGCTCTCCCCTACTACTAATATAGCTGTAAATAAATCAAACCCCTTTAAAACAAACAGAAATAGCATATCAAAGGAAAAGACTGAACACTGTGTAAACAGGGAATCTGATGTTTTGATAAAACCCATGACGTGTCTTATATTAAAGCCTATCATTTTTATTCCTCCAGAAATTAGATTTGAATTTAGAATATGAAACACTCAGATGACCTCATGACTGTGTGTCGATTGTGAAAACGTAGGCAACAGCCTCCTTGCAGTGTCCACAAGAAATGTTGAATCATTTTATTTACATCCTATCTCATATTACACTTACAAATAAATATTGCATTCTTACAATCTACATTTCAATTCTACCACTGTTCATCTGTGAGCGTATTTTCACCTGAGCTTTCAAATAGAGAAGGTTTCCACATCTGTCCTTCCCTACAACTCTTCAGTAATATAAACAACAAGGATTCAAGGAGCCGGGTAAACGCTGGGGTTAGTGAGGCAGAAATATAAAGTTGCTTTAAAACCTATAGGACATGTAAAAACCATGGGTAGGTGCTCCGGGCCATGTAAAAAGGGGGTAAACGATGTACATTTCGCCTCAATAAAAAGAGAAACATTCATACATTTACCGTACTGGAGAGTAATAGACCATATCTACTCTTGTATATTTTTCTATCACAGCAATCATATGGTTTTATAACAAACACAACTCAATTTTGTGGGCTTGTATTTCTACACGGTCCGTCTCATGTTCATCATCGCATCTTTAAACTGTCAGGTTGTATGTCTGGTTCAGTTGCTGTGTGGACAGTCAGACAGACCAGTCTCAGATCAGCTGAGAGCCGCTATATGCACTTTCTGTATTATTCTTATTGTGCAAAAGAAGAAGTCAGCTTTTTTTCCCACATTCACTTGATCAAATGAACAGTGCATGAGGAGTCTTTTTATTCTCATGTAGCTTTCATCACTGATGTCTTGTGTTTTTTCTCCCAGAGGAGAGATGGAGAGGGAGGACTGTTGTGTTTTGGTGTTTCTCGACTCCCTAAACAGTGTGTGTGTGCAGATACAGCTGGTACAGATTCCAGCCAGGGGGAATCCCACATGTCCTTGCACCCCAGCTCTCTTGGAATTCACACAGGAGGGACGGACAGTACAAAATGAGCGGTAAAAAACAAACACACACCTGGATCTGGAGCAGGCCCGGTGCTTTGAGGGCCTGTTTTGGTCTAGTTACATACTAATCTAAAAAAAAAAGCCCAGAATTACCTCAAAAAATAAGATCTGCTGTATCCGTCCAAAATTCTGACTTGTATGATTTGAATCCAAATAAACCAAAACACTAAGTTACATTAGCGATAACAACTCCCGTTTATTGACTTCCATGGACTGTGATTTTCTGTACAGCTGTCAAGTTTGTTTCCTTTCTTTCTTTCTCTCGCTGGTCTTGTTTGGGCTTGTTTATTCGGGGTATCGGTAACTGGCGTTCTGTCCCTGTGCTAGCCAATTGGCAGCTTCTCACTCCGCGCCACCTGGACCGCTCGGCGGAGCCAATATGAACGTGCCAGTCTCTCTTTACCCGTTTCCTCATTTTGTGAATTTCCTACTTAACTCAAGACTCCCGAAGGATTTGATTCCTTCCTACTCCCTCCTTGCATCCACTTTTGATTCTTTAATAATTCCTCCATCCCTCTCTCCCTGCATTCCCCCCCACAGTGCAAAGGCATTTCTGGTGAGTTTTTGTGTCCGCCCTCTCGCTTTCCCTTTCGTTCTCTTCCCAGCTCCTACAGATTGTCTTGCAGTCTCTCCATGTAGCTTCTGAGCTCGGCTGAATGTCCCAGGTCCATGTCTTGACAGACCCACTTAATGTCGTCTTCATTTCCAATAAGGATTGAGTTGGTGTACGGTCCACCTTCGTCTGGTAGTACAGTGGCGAAGGAAGTAAACTTGACCCTTTTGCGCTTGGCAGCGCTGGGGGAATTGTTAAGGGGCTCGACTTTTCCGCTAGGGTCGTTTCCTGAACAAGACCGTGGATCAGAGTGTACATGGGAGATACCACGTCCATGTGATGACCCTGTTTTCTGAACGCCGCTCCCGTTGAGGAGGTACTTGCTTTCCTCGCACCCCTCGTTGCGATCTATCGCGGTCGTGCACTCATCGTTGTGTGCCAGTGGCCCATGTTCGCCGTGATGATCCATCAGGTCTGCTTCGTTACCGAGCCACACCCAGTCGTGGGCATGGTTCATGTTGCCCTGCTCCAGAACAGGAAGCTGTTTGTGGCGGTAGCGGAAGGCAAAACTGACACAGTTGATAAGAAAGACGAGGATAGCAAGGCAAAAGACTCCAAGCAGGGCATACATGCCAATTTCCAGGTCTGACAGACCTCTTGGAGCTTGAGTCAAGTCGCTCTCCGCCCCTCCAGGTAGGTCCACCTGCGCAGGAAAACTGGTATAATCCACAGGGTTGTTGTTTTGTCCCCCACCCTGCTTGTTGCCCCCGGATCGACTGGTCAGCGGAGTCTTTACGGTCGTGCTGACTTTCTTTAGGACGGACTCTTCTCGCTCTACTGCGGTGTTTGTGTATTTCCAGCTATCTCCTCCACTTGTTTTATCTGGTTCTAGAACCTTTTGTCTCTGTTCATTTGTGCTGTTGTCCAGACTGTTTTCCTCATGAGTTCCACTCCTCTGCTCCAGGTCGTTCTGTCCAAACTTCACCTGTACACTTCCTATCCCCATCGCCAAAATGCTCTTCCTCTTGGATTTCTGGCAGGTCTCTGAGATCATCATCTCCACACGCAGTAGCGCCCCCTGTCCCTCGCCTTCCGCCACTATAACAGGCCAGCGCTGCGAAGGTTCCTGATAGGTGGAGACCACGCTCTCATCCAGCGAGGTGATGGTTACAGTAAAATCTTTAGGGTCATAGATATCAAGAGGGGTCACGGAGCCATCACTGTACTGAACCCATGCACTGATAATGGCTTCCTGTAATATAACAGAGAGGTGGTTAAAAATAGATGCGTGTTTTAAAGAATTCATTCACCTGTAGTGAAACTTCACTTATCATTTACTCACTCCAATGCTGTTTCAAACTCATATGACTTTATTGTTGAGAAAAAAGAAAGAACTGATGGAGAATTGTGCTCGCTCTTTATTGAATGAATCATTCTGTCGAGTCACGGTTTCATTGATTTGGCAGATCCAGTTTACAAAACCACCTTGAATCTGGTTCTTGGTTCAATGATCTAGTCACAGGTTAACAGGAAGTGGCTTCAGCAAACGTATATATAGTGCATGAGTCATAAGAACTGCTTTTATAATGTTTTGCATCCTTTTTAAAGCCTCAGTATCCATTCATTGTAATTATATAGAAAAGCCTGACCAGTTTCCTCTTGTTAACCTCCACACAGTCAGTCAGTGAGTCAGTGAGCTAAATTTGAAAACCAAATCAGTCTGATTTGTGAGCAAATCATTCAGACTGTTTTTGGAACTAAAACCAAAGCATTTACAAGATATGACTCAAAAAAAAAATGATTCGCTCTGGAAAAAATGACTAGTACAGTTCTTGTCATATTTCTCCTTTTGTGTTAAGGATTTGGGACGACATGTGTGAGTAAATGGAGACCAGATTTTCATTTTTGATATTCATTGTAACATCAAAACCAAATTAGTTCAAAACATTCTCATTTATATAGCTACTGCATCATTGTCCTTGGAGAGTCAAGCGTATATACTGTATGCGGCACTGGATTGTAAAAACGAGAGTTTCTGCTTTGAAAATATGTGAATCAAAGCACAAACTACCTGTGACTGGAACTGAAATGACGTCTAATGGCAAGGCTGGCAAGATTTTCCTTTAAAAAAAAAACTCAGAAATATATACTTCAGAAATAAAGGAAGAGGCCATTAGGTTGCTGAAAACAGTATTAAAGGGCTGAAAATAGTTGCTTTAAAGGGATAGTTCACTCAAAAGTAAAATTTTGTCAGGATTTACTCACCAATGTTGTTCTAGACCTGACTTTATTCGGCTTCAAACAATTCAAACCTTGTATACAACCTAGTATACAATCACAATAATATCTGTAGCAGCACTTGCAAACTGTGCAAATTAATTTTAGCTTATCTAAACAGAGTCGTATATAATTTAAGAAACACTAAAATGCTAGGAAAGAGAGAGGTAATTATAGGATATGGATTGTAATTATATAGGATGTAGAAAGTGTGGAGTTAATCACAAATGCTCATAAGAATCAAAACGCAAACTGCAGATCAACTATGCTAGCGTCAAAAATAGTGTACAAGAACAGCCCCCAGATATGTGGCCACCTTGATTTTGGCAGCTTCTTCAAATGAGACAAAAAGCGTTTTTCTTAATATCCGTAATTGCCAACAACTCCAAATGAGACTCTTGCAGTGTTTTCCCACCCACTCTCATTCACTCATAGTTAACCTTGGGCCTTGTGCGTGGGAAAACGCTGGCAGAAGCCAGGGAAAGCATTTCGATTTTTAGCAGAGCCGCTATTTTAGATACTTTAATCAGATGATTCCAAACAGCACTGTAGGGGGAAGTAGGATATTAGAGCTATTCACTTCTCAGTTATAATAACGCCTGCCAAAACGAACACTGGTGCCTCTAGTGAGGGCCATGGGTTAATAGAGCAAACACAGGCCAGAACATTTTGCAGAACGTGTTTGCATACTGGATTATTTCCGCAGTGGTATCTGTACTGTTGGCAGGGCAGACTGTGGATGGTTGATAGGTGTGCTTTACAATGCCTGGTTTAAAAAAGTTGCATGGTCAGGAAAGTATGTGAAAGATTGTTCTTTTCCCTGACTTTTTTTTGAATATTTTAGTCTCTGCAATTCGTCTTTAAAATCTCTCACTCTCTCCTCAGCCACAGACTCTGAAAAAAAACTCTCAACCAGGTAGCGTGAATAAAAATGTATTCTAAAGTGTCACAATATTAGTGCCTATTTCTGATAGGAAGCTCTTGCATGTGGATGCTTTTGTTCATCAGCAGGTTTCCCTGCAGCTGTTTAAGCTTTAAAAGTTTTCCAGCCAATGCTTTCAAACTGAACGCTCTTTTAAATTAACACACCTGCCTCAACCAGATGCCAAAAAACTTTAGCCAATTGTCCTTGACATAGCTACAATCCTAGTTTGTACTCCCAGCCTCATGTTCTAGTTTTGCAGTGCTCCTGCAAATCTCAGTAAAGTCTTTTGCTTGAACATTGCAGCTTATTCACAGTAACCTCAAAATTCTAGAATGTCTTGACAAAAAACAGTCCATGTGACATCAGTGGTTGAACCAGTTGGACTATTTTCACGATGCGTTTACTACCTTTCTTGGCCTTGAACGTGTCAGTTGCACTGCTGTCAATGCAGGGTCAGAAAGCTCTCGGATTTCATCAAAAATATCTTAATTTGTGTTCCGAAGATGAACTTCGGCTGCATTTACACTAGTGCAATTTCGTTTTAAAACACATTACTTTTGCTATGCTTACGCCTGTCGTTTACACTACTCCAGCATTTTCGACCCTCAAAAAAGAAGACTTTTGAAAACGCTTCAGACGCCATTTTATTTTGAAAACTCCGGGGCTCCGTTTCAGTGTAAATGGACCAAAACAGAGACTACTGAAAACGATGGTGTGGGTGCCCACATTCTCTCTGCGTATCCTTGACGACCATGTAAACAGTAACATCATCCTCGTTGTGCCCATAGACATGTATAGGTAGATGCATCATTTGACCACTCCAAGCACGTAGACTTGTCTGCCATCCAAATAACGCCATTTTAAAACTAAAACGCACTAGTGTAAACAGGGTCTCAGTCTTATGGGTTTGGAGCGACATGAGGGTGAGGGTGAGCAATTAAAGGGTCATGAAACCCCCTGTTTTAGCACTGGTTAGTTCTCAACACAGTTTTGCTGTAAAAAATGCTGCAAAAGTGGGCATGGTGTGCTGCAGAGCGGAGGGGGAAGAGGGGAGAGAGTCAACTTCGGGTTCAGACGGTTCAGACAGTTTAATATCGCTTCCATTGAGTTAACAACATAAATAAATGCATAGCTATTTGCATTCTGCACCGAAAACATATATATGAACGTGCTGTTACACCTCTATTAACTTTTAAGGCTTATTTGGCACGTTTATAATGCTTTTGATGGGTTGCGTCAAGGAATTGTAAAGAACGCTATCACAATCACTATATCAATAAAACGCGTTTGTGCTGAACTCTTACAAAGCAAACAAAAACAAATACTCCTCTTTTGATCCATGAACGTTTCTCTCAGTTAATATATGCAAGTCTGAAGTATCTATCATAGCAAATCAACACACGCTGTCGTGAATAATTAGGCAAAGCGTCTTCTCATAGGATAAGAACACGCAGCCTCATGAATATTTATGAGACACTGACGCCTCATCGATGTACTATAGTTCGTTGCCACGTCACAAACTGTGACGTCAACACAATGTTAATTTTAAACCCGGAAGATGAAAATAGTGCAAAAAAGCTAAAAATTAACCAGTTTTTCCCCAACAATTAAAATGAACATTGTCATCTGATGCGCAACACCAAAATCTCAGAAAAAGTAGTCCAGGGTTATGAACCTTTAATGACAGAATTTTCATTTTTGGTTGAACTATCCCTTAAAGTATTCTGCTGGTCAGTTCTCATGGCTCTCACCTGTTTGGGTGTGTGCAACAGGTCCTGAGCAGTGGTTGTGATGTAGAAGGCTCTGTTGTTGGTGGAACTGGGCTGCAGTGAGAGACTCAAAGAGCCTACCAGCTGAACTCCCAGATCAGTGATGGTCACTTTATCATCCACCACTGTGATGGTCTTCTCAGCCAGAATGGAGTCAGAAAAAGGAGATATCACCTGGGAAATATAAAAGAAGATACTCACATTGATCAGTTAAATGCATGTCATGCTTTCTATCTATCTATCTATCTATCTATCTATCTATCTGCATGAAATTTGCCCAAGGCATTTAAAAAAATTTATAGAAATATTTGAAAATCCTTTCCTGTCCCTGTTTTCATTATATAATATCTCCCATCCTTATAACAGGCGAGGAGATGCAAACTGACGCTTTGCAATTGCTTTACTATGACAGACAAGCGGTATGACAGGTGTACAAAGAGCTCTCAGAATCAACGTGTCATCGTCGAGCACCATATTCTGTTACCGTGGACACAAACTGTTGAGTGACACCATGTGGATTCCCGAGCTGAGGGGAGGGAAGGAAGAAAAAAACTAAAATGTCAGAAAATCAAAGGGGTGGTGGAAGCCTAAACGACAGGGAGAGAAACAACATGAAAAAAGGACTGGAGAAAATTCCACACAAACTAAAAACAAACTCAAAACCACATGCGAGGTCTTATATAACCAGCTCAAATTTGGACCAACATGTGAAACATGATAAAGTGCAAATGGAGACAGACACAAAAACACACATGCAGAGGAAATGAACATAAACACGCAGGGGCCTCTTAGTCAACGGGTTTCTAACAGAACACTCGACTCTGGGATGAGCATTCAACACAGCTGAGATTTTCACACCTGTAGGCAAACAAGCTTGTTATCACTCACATGCACTAAGATCTTTGCAGTGGGGGTGAATATTTCCGGTGTGTTTGACAAGGGAGGTGTTACTATCACTCAGGTTCTTTCTTTATTTGTCACCGGTCTTTATTTGTGTGCCGACTTCATTTAAAACCGAGCTGCTCACCAAACAGATGCTGTCAAAGAAACTGGCTATGAATAAGTTAGAAATTTTGATTCCTAGGGAATGCATACTGTACTGTACTGATAAAATGTACATCTTGAAAGCAATGTAAGATGCTTTGGAAAAAATATGTCTGCAAGATGTATAAAAGCAGACACATATGCTTTGTATGTTATTGATAGATAGATAGATAGATAGATAGATAGATAGATAGATAGATAGATAGATACAGTGAAAGTATTCATACCCCTTCATTGTTTTTCACGTTTTGTTATGTTGCAGCCTTATGTTAAACTCCGTACTTCCCCCACATCAATCTACACTCCATACACCATAACGGCAAAGCAAAAAACAGGTTTGTAACAACTTTTCTGGGACACTTGAAATTTAGCTCAGGAGCACTCATATCACTTATAGATGTTACTACACTTTGAGTGGAGTTAAACTGTGGCAAATTCATTTGAATGTGTATAATTTGGAAAGCCACACACCCCTCAAAAAAGGTCTAACAGCTGAAAATGCATATCAGAGCAAAAACTGCAAAAGAGTCCTGAGGTCAAAATAACTGCCTGAAGAGCTCAGATGCTTGTATCAAGGCACAGATCTGGGGAAAAAAATCTGCTGCAATGAAGGTTCACAGAAGCATGTAGCCTCCATTATCCATTATGGAAGACGCTTGGAACAACCAGGACAATTCCTAGAGCTGTCCTCCTGGCCAAGCTGAGCATTAGATAGAGAAGGGGCTTGGTTAGACTGGTGACCAAGAAGCTGATGGTCACTCTAGATGAGCTCCATTATCATATATGCAGATGCAAGAAACATACAGAAGGACAAACATCACTGCAATACTCCAGTCCGGTCTTTATGGCGATGTGGCCAACTTAATCCTCTGCTTAGTGAAGACACATAAAACACACTTGGAATTTGCAAAAAAAGCCCCTAAAGGACCCTCAGACCGTGAGAAACAAGAATCTCTGGTCTGATGAACCTTAACTTCAAGCATAATGTTTGAAGGAAATCAAGAACTGCTTGTCACCTGCAGAGTACCATCTCAAAAGTAAAGTGTGCTTGTATCAGCCTCAAGCTGTGGGGCTGTTTTTCAGTAGCAGGGACTGAGGGACTCATCAGAGTAGAAGAAATGCTCACCAAAATTTTGAGACAGTCTTAATGAAAACCCAGTCCAGAGCATTCCAAACCTCAGACAGTACAATGATCCTAAACACAGAGCAAGAGTGGCTTATAGACAACTCTGTGAATGTCCTTGTGTGGCCCAGCCAGAGCCTTGGGTTGAATGCAAAGAAATATTTCTAGAGAAACCTGAAAATGTCTCCCAGCCCCCATCCAAGCTAACAGAGCTCGAAAGGTGGAGAGGTGAGGCGAAGAATGGCAGATAACTGCCAAATGCAGATGTGCAAAGCTTGTCGCATCATACCCAAAAAGACTTGAGGCTGTAAAGGTGATTCAACTAAGCACTAAGTTAAGGGTATGAATACTTACGCAATGTACTTATTTCAGTGTTTTATTTTTAATGAACTGCAAAGTTGTCACAAATCTGTTTTTTGCTTTGACATTATGGTGTATAGAGTGTAAATTAATTTTGAAAAAAAAAATTGAAAGCAGTTTAACATAAGGCTGCAGCATAACAAATGGTGAAAAAATGAAGGCGTATGAATACTTTCGCAAGACACTGTAGATAGATATTTACCTGTATATTGGTGATGCCCGGGTCTCTTCCCACCAGCACCCTTCCATCAATTAGTCGTGCAATGCTTGTATCTTCCACTTTCAAGAAGTCCAGCACCATCTCTGTGATGTCGGCTGACCAATCAGAACCCAGCATGTGAACAAGCTCCCCACCAGGGCCAGTTGGCTCGGCTACGAAGTGTGTGAGAACACGCACCAGAGCGTACTGATACTGCAGGGCACAGCCTCTGCCCTTCCTCTCATCCTCCTCATCATCCTCACTGTCCCGTGTCGGCCTAGGCAACACAGAACAGGGATAAGATAAAAAAAAAATGTAATCTACATATCGTATGTCGATAAAGTGGTGACATTATTTTGGCTTGTTATGTAATAAGCCCCTGAAGTACAAAGGCAGAAAGATTACAAAAAGCTACTGAAATGCCATTATGCATAATCAAAATATTCAATAATACAACACAAATGGGTTTATTATTATTATAAAAGTGAACTGGGACAGGGGTTGTCAAGCTTCAAAAATGTGGAGAAAAACAACATAAAAGTACTAGAATAGTAGCCCAAATGGCCTGTACGCTGTACGCCAGCTTTGTATGAGGGAATTTAAAGGTAACACTTTATTTTGATAGTCCGCTTTAGACATTCTACTAACAGTTAGTAACTTTGCAACTGCATGTCAACTAGTCATTAGAGTATTAGTAGACTGTCTGCTTAATATCTTCTAACACACTTCTAAACTTTGCAAGTATATGTCAACTTATTCTACTAACCCTAAACATAACCTAACAGTCTGCTCTGAGAGTTAGTAGACATGTAGTTGCAAATTAATGAAAATTAGTTGACATGTAGTTGCAAAGGTACTTATAGTTAGTAGAATGTCTAAAGTGGACTATCAAAATAAAGTGTAACCTATTTTGGTTCAATTTTTTTTTTTCGGAGAATTCACTCAATTGCTTTCACTATGTGGAAAAGAGCACTGTGGATATCTCCACAGGAGAAAGTCATACGGGTCATACGAGAGTGAGCAAATAATGATAGAAAACACATTTTTGCATGACTTATTTCTTCAAATGTTTTACTGAGGGCCAAGAAGAAAGCAATTATAAATATCTTTGACAAAGCCAAGTTTGTGTTTCAATGCAGCTGGCTATCTGACTGATTAGAACTGAGGAAAAGTGTATGATCTCCAGCAATTATCCAATTTTCTTTTCTTTTCTTTTCTTTTTCGGTCTGCATTTTTCAGTTTGGTTTTGTTTTGTTTTCCTTGCCTTGTCTTTTCTTCTCCCCCATTTTATTTCTCTCCCTGAAACTGTGATTACTTCAAATTTCCTGTTCACCTAGGGGGAAGCATTGCGTGGGGTGTAAGAGAGAGAGAGTGTGTGTGTGCGAATGTGGTTCCTGGTGGTAACAGTGGTTTTGTTGTTACAGGCAGAGAGACAGAAATTGGCCAAATTGAAAAATGGGCCCAGCAGACAGACTGAAGGCCAGCAAGCAGAATTGGGCTGTGAAAAAAACAGACATATATCCAAACACACACACATATACACGCACAGCGTATACCATTAAAATGAAAGGGATGGTTCTAGATCTCACACAGTGTGTCCTTCTCCTTGTGTCAGCTTACAAACACACAGACGCTTTTTGCTGTCTCATACACACACACACACACCTTTTGTTGGTGATGATGGGAACCCTCCATCCTTTGACTTGGCTGAGTTCGGCATCAGAGACGTCAATCTGGAGCGGTAACCGTGGCACCCAGACGGTGAGCTCTAATTGGCTGGTCAAATAGAGGTAGGTAAAGTTCACTTGAAGAGAGATATGCCCATTCTTCTCTTTTCCGTTCACCAGCACCTCATCACAACTAAGAGACACCTGCAGTGCGAGAAACAGAAAGGTGAAGTAGAGGTGGATCGAACAATTGTGATTGTTTTGTGGGTTTTGTAATGGCTGTGGCATTTGCTATGATTCTTCCCCTGCACTAGCCACAATTACACTCATCTGAAGAGAGACCACTTTTTTCACATAATTATGTGAAAACTGGGAATAACGGAGGAGTGTCTCTCTGTCTTTTTCCTCTTTTTTCTTTTTTTATTATCTGGACTTCATTTTCCCCTCATCGTTTCTCTATATTTTGCCCTCTTTACTCTCTGTCGTGATTAATGGTGGTCTGTATCCGCTGGACATTTATGACACTTTGATGGGCTGTCTGTGTGACGTTGTCATGGTGAACACAGCACCATCATTTTCCTTCCGGTAAATCACACACACACACACACACACACACACAAGAGCTCAAGCAGCGTGAAGCAGTCGCATCTCACTATTATAGCTCAGGGTCACGGTGGGGGCAGACTGAAATTTGAAATGAATGCATGTGCGTCCACAGATCACGCAGGGCTCAAACTGCTCAAGCTTTTGTGGTTTGTTGGGCGCTTTTATTAAATAAACATGTTCCATAGTGTACTTTCTGGTAATATTAATCACCTAATAATGAAAGCATGAGGGACAAACAGCTGAAGAAGAAATAAGAGCACTTAAGACAGATCTTCAGAGAAGACCAGACATGTAACAATACCAGTTCCAAGTACAATTTAGAACCACCTTGAAAATGCAGGAAGAAATGTTTTTATGCTTTTTTTATTGTTTTTTACATTACATATTTAATGTTTAATCATGTTTACTTTCCATTTACTGTACTGTACTGTACTTTGATATCTGGAAAACCATTGCTTTGTTCAATATGTATATAATTGCTAACTGTTTACTGTTAACAACATGAAGCAATGATTACTTAATTGAGAAATACCTGAAGGCTACATGGTTACATTGCATACATAACTTAATTTTATATTAAGATTCTGGAAGTTGTTCCTGTTTTTCCCCTTTTTCCTCTATAGGTCTTTTCTCTATAGAAATTTTTCAATAAAGGTTTGTAAGCCATGAACTGAAGTAATCAGCTTTGAATTGAATCATAACATTATAGAGTTTGATTTTAATCAAAAACATACTTGAAAATCTGTTATAAAGTCTGTACTTTATGAACCATTGTGAATGAAGTAATCAAATATTGTGAATTGACAATTACGTAAGATTATTTAAAAATGAAGTGAGGTTTAATACCTTTTATCATAGATTGCAAGTCTGTCTTGAAAAGTTTACATGTTAAAAATCAATTTTCTATGGAAAAAAAATGGATGGAATGGAAGACTGCTGTGCTCTATAGCATATTCATTTTAGTGATACTGGTATTGAGAATTATGAAATTTCATCAATATTGGTATCAACGACTGAAAACTTATTCCTAATTCTAATTTTCCATTAGTGTTCATTTTATCACCTATTTTTATTTTAGTCTTATTCCTGTGTCATGTGTACTGTCCTGTTTTTGTTTAGTCAAGTTTTAGTCAACTAAATGTCTGAGCATTGTTTTAATCAATGAAAACATATTTCAAGGTTAACCTAATAAAAGAAAAATTTTAGCTCAAAATTAAAATTGCAATGTGTCACACCCCTGTGGACTGTTTTGTATGTTTTTTCCCTATGTATGCCCTTATTTGGTCTTTCCTGTTCCGTTTCTAATTATTACGTCACTGCTTTGTCGATTACACCTGTCTCCCCCGATTGGTCTGTGTATATAAGTTTTGCTGTGTCCCTTGTTTGGTTGTCGGATATTGTTTGGTCATGCTTATGTCACTCCGGTTTATTCTAAGTCTTTTCGTGTCTGTGTACGTTGGATTCCCTGCTGTTCCTGTCCGTTCCTGCTTGTTTTGTGGATTATTTAATAAATGTGCATATCTGGACCTCCTCGTCTTCACTCCTCATTCCCCGTACATCCACGACGCTGACACAATGATCATTGTCATTTGAGAATTTTATTATTATTATTATTTTTCAACATTTTAGGTTATGAACTTTCACCAAAAACCACAAATCAATAGAATGTGGACTCAAACACATGGTTTATTTTACCTCATCTAGTCACTAGATTCTAGTGTACTGATTTATTATAGGCTATTTAATATATAAATTAATATCAAAGACTTATTTATGCACTCTCTCTGTCTACATTATGAAAACTGCTAAAAACAAACAAACAAATATAACAGTGATATTCCTAATATAAATTCCAATAATTCCAAATTGCAATAATGTTTCTCTATTTAAACAATAGCGGCTGACCAAGTGCATTTATTCAGCAACCACAACTGCAAACAAAACAGTCAAGATCTCATGACTTATGCTGCATTCACGCCATATCGTAATTACCTTCATTTTGAGATGACAACGCGTGACGCTCTACAGGGAGCTGTTCACACCCTTCGACACAGACACGGAACTAAATGCATAAATGCATAAACATAGCGCATATTAATTCTGAGGTGGTCAGATGGTTACAAGTCGTAGCTCTCAGAAAGCTCCCAGTTCACAAGTTGTAATTACAAGTTCTACGAGGACGTGAACGCTTTTTTTTTTACAAGTTGGTATCTCGTAATTATGGTAATAACGATATGGAGTGAACGCACCTAGAACACAGACATGCCGAATGACACTTTGTTTTAAGCCGAACATCTCACATATCGATCGCTAAACTTCAGCTTACTTGTTTGTCTGTGTTTTCAGATCATCGTTGGCACTTCTGTAATGAACAGCGAGTGTGTGCGCATGGTTGCCAGATTAAAAAAATTAAGCAAAACACCAGACAGAAAATGTATCATTTTAACAGAGAAGCTAGAATTTGGGGATTTGAACTATTGATATCTGGCAACCGCACACATTAAAACTTACATAGTAGAGGCATTTACAGCAGCTTTGTCTCCTTTTTTCGATGAAAATATAAAGAGATTTTGGTATAATTTTTAGTTTTTGAATTACATTTTAGACTCGTCTTTTAACGTCAACGATACTGCATGTAGATATAGTTGCAGTTATCTTTATTGACCTTAGTGTTATATATTAGTCACGGGAAAAAGCCACAAACATTTTTGTGAAAGTTTTTGTTAATGAAATAAACACTATTTTACACCATACATGTGGTATTTGGATGCACACTTTTACACTGAACCAAATTAACAGAGGCAAATTATTTTGAAAAAAAAAAATGTCAAGAGGTCTGGGAATACTTGATCAGGGAGGCTGAGAACAAGAGAGAGAGAAAAAGATGGATTGAATTGCCATTCTAAACAGACAGTTAAACAAAGAACCTTTTAAAAGCAAGTCCAACTAAAATGAACCGTGATTCATTCAACACAGGCAATTAGAGTAAAAATATGAGATAAAATGTCATTCCATCAAAGTAAACGCACTGTCTCTCTCTCACACACACAAGCCCTGAGAGGATGTATAACAGAGCCCATGCTGTGCATGTTTTTTTATATAAGACGTAATGTTCCGCCACACAATGATAGTTGATAAAGGCACCCTCCAGAAGTGATCAAGTTTTTCTCAGTGTGTGTGTGTGACTCCTGAAAGAGCAATTACCCAGAATTCCGTGCAAGGACGCTACGCTCAATTTCTCTACCTTTGCTTCCATCTCTGTTCTTGCAATTTGCACCTTTTTCAATCCACCCATCTTTCTGATCATCTGCAGTGTTGTTCTAAGAGCCGCCACCCCATCATTCTCTGCAGCAGAAATGACTGTGTCAGGTCTGAGGACCGCAAGGCTAATGGCACAGGAAAATGGCAGCTAAAGTGGCATGTGGCCATATCAGAACATCAAAAACATGATATGACAAAAACATTCTGCAAGCTGGGACACAGCATCACACTTCTCCTCTGAGACTGATAATTGTATAAACCACCAAAGTTTGTCTAAATAAGTAGCATATTCGACTAATCTGCATTGCATTGAAAAAGAAAAAACATATATTGAAAATAGTACTTGTGAGGCAGAAAAATAATACTGGTAACAAAATTAAATGGTCACAGCATTATGACACTGTGCGAATCGTGGTATATTGTGACATCTTTAGAGTAAAATGGAAACTACAGATGATTCAATATATGGACTATTACAATTCAATATTTAAATAAATAATAATAAATCACCATGAGATTTTCCGACTTTAAGCTTTACTATTTACTAGTCATTTAAATATTTAAATAGAAATTAACACTACACGGGTATTCCTTGATACTGTTCTTTTGGTCATTCCTGTATACCTGGTTTCTCAGTTTTCCTCCCATCCTGCATGTGACGGCATATTATTTCGTGACTTCGGAATGGACCCATATAAACACTTCCCTTCGTCAAAGCCAAAGAGCTGAGCCATGGATTTGATGACACTGAAAAATCGATTTAATCTCTGTCTCTATTTTAAAGAGAGGGGGAGAGGAGACTGGGCAATGAGAGAGAGATGAAGGCCAGTGTTTCTTTGCGGAAAGGAGCACTATAAAGAGAAAATTATGTCTCAACAAGAAAGGGCGAACAACCCAAAAACAATTGGAGGTTTTCTAATGCCTCTATAAAGCGAATTGTGTTTGGCCTCGTTTGGATCCTCCTGATGTTTGGAGAGAATTTAGAGAAAAAATCCTTTTTGAATGACGAAAACATACACACGGACGACTTCTAGCAACAAAAGAACTCCTACACCGTATTTTAGAAGGGAGTATAAAAATGCAACAACAACAAAAATCCTTTATGTATACAGACCCATCTCTTCACACTGTGGACAGCTGAGCGACTCATGTGCAACTATTACAGAAGGTTCAAATGCTCACTGATGTTTTAGAAAGAAACACGATGCATTAAGAGCCGGGGGTGAAAACTTTTGAACAGAATGAAGACGTGTACATTTTTCTTATTTTGCCTAAATAATTTTTTTTTTTTCATTTAGTACTGCCTTTCAGAAGATACTTATATGTTTCCCAGAAGACAAAATAAGTTAAATGTACCCTGATCTTCACATCCTGATAAACCCCAAACCCCCCAGTTCTTAATGCATTGTTTTTCCTTCTGAAGCATCAGTGAGTGTTTGAACCTTCTGTAATAATTGCATATGAATCCCTCAGTTGTCCTTAGTGTGAAAAGATGGACCTCGAAATCATACAGTCATTGTTGGAAAGAGTTAAAAAATGCTTAAACACAAAGAATTTGAGGGACCTGAAGAACAGCGGGTAGTTTAACTGTTCAGGCCAATAAGAAACTCATGAACAACTATCACTAAAAAAAAAAAATAATAATAATGGATTAAAAAATAGATTATTAAGGTAACAACACATTATTAAGAATCAAGTGTATGTAAACTTTTGAGAGAGAAAGAGAGAGAACTTTTACTTTTGTTTGTAAACTTACACACCTAAAAAAAATTGCTTCTTGAGGCAATTTACACCAAAAGTATTCAACATCATATCAACCTGACTACATCAGGTTACAGCAAAATTGGAACAATTAATATTTCTTATGCAAAAATGCTACTATTAAAGAAAACAATAGCACTTAAACATTTTTTAAAAGAATTATGCTTTAAAATAATAATTAAAGCATCTTTTCTTGTAACTGTTATTCATGTATGTGTATTTTTAACTTCACTCATTTGTGTTGATCATGGCAAAAATGGAAGAATTAATATTTCTTATGCAAAAATACTACTATTAAAGAAAACAATAGCAATTAATCAGTTTTTTTGAAGAATTAAGCTTTAAAATAATAATTAAAGCATTTTTTCTTGTAACTGTTATTCGTGTATGTGTATTTTTAACTTCACTCATTTGTGTTGATCATGGCTGTTCTTGTCAGTTTCACTTTTTCACCAGCATAATTTTGCTTTTCCTGTCAGTTTTTTGTTCTTTTCTCCACTTTAATTCATTCCACTCTTTCTGTTCTGTGTCTTCCTCCACTCTCTGCTCATCTCTGGAGTGATAAATCACAGATTATTTGGCTGACAATGCAAAACAGAGCCAGGTGCCGCAATCCACCAATCCCATCATCCGCCCAGCTCGCAAATTACTCGGAAGAATTGGCACTTGCCTCTCCACCGCGGTGAGGAGGAAAAGAGAGAGACGGAGATTGGTAGGGGGCAAGAAAGGGAGAGAGAGAAAAAGAAAGAAGGAGAAAGAACTGAAAGAAAGAGGAAGACAAAGATGGTGGGCATCAGCTGGAAGGGGTGGAATCAATTTCCTGGACAGGCAAGAGCAGCTCTGGTTCACTGCGTGCAGAGGAATGGTCAGGTACAACGAGAGGTTTTTAAAACAGATAAATGATCCCAAACAGGGATCATCTTCACTTTTACTGCTTTTACAGCACAATGCTGGAGAATGTACACGTGCATCTAAACTTCCCTATGCTCTGATGAACCTGGTGCTACATTATGAGTGTAGATTTGGGTGGGGAACAAAGTTAAGATGATGAACAATCTCAAACAGTATGATCAAAACTGACTGTAATACAAATATGTAGTGCTTTAATTATAAAATATATAATTAAAGTATTTTATTTCCTCTCATTTTTATCATACAGCTAGTATATACTGTAAATGCTACACTCTAAAAAATGCTGGGTTCAACTTTATTTTATTGGGTTATTTTTAATATTTTTTTACCCAGGTGCTGGGTAGTTTTTCTGTTACTAAGTTGTGGGGTCATTTTTAACGCTGGGTTATTATTCTACCCAACCGCTGGGCTGAGCCTGTCTCTAACAAAACAATCCAGCTGCTGAGTTACAGTCAGTCAAAGCGTGGGCTTTTTGAGTCCTCTACAGGAGAGAGCAGTTCTCAACGCTGGCGATTTGCACTTCTTTAGTAAACTAAAGGTTTGTATACATTTTATTTAATTTATAAAGTCTTCACTGTGCTATAAATTGTATTATTTTACGGAACACAACATAAGGATGAGATGTTGTTTCACAGGATGGAAACACCTTTTGCCTTGCATAAAATAAATGGATTTTATTTGGAACTGTACTGAGCTTAATCTTAAAATATGTTCTCTAATGTCAGTACTGTTTGTTTGTGGGCAGATTTTGGAGTCAGTCTCGGCATCTTTCAGCTGCGAGTGAAACACGAGGTCGTGGTCTAAAGTTTGCAATTAACCTGGGGAACAGCAGCACTTCACCGGCTCAGATTTCAGCAACACACCGGCATGAGAATTAGTGTTTTTTCAGTAAATACCGATTGCAGAAAATGGTTGAATACACTAAAGTTAAAATTCTACTTTTAAATGTTACATTTTTTATGTTTAAATGCTTGTTAAATGAGTTTAAATGTATGTAATATTGTAAACTATGCTGTATTCACCCAAATAAATTCAAATTGTCTTTTGTATTTTGTTCATGTGTTCTTGCTTAATAATAAATGTTACTCTTTTGATTATTGCTGTTGGCTCTAGTAATTCTATGTGTGTTTTATACGTTCCAGTCTATTTTAAACCAGCAATATAATAATTTCTAAACAATAGTTGACTTAAATAAAAATAACCCAGCATGTTTGGTGTCCAATTTTTACCCAGCACTGGGTTGCCAAATAACCCAAGTTGGATTGTTTTTAACCCAGCATTTTTTAGAGTGTACTTTACCATTCAAAGGTTTAGGTTCAGTAAGATTATTTTTTTTAATGAATGTTTTTATTTCACAGAAATAAGTTCAATTTTAAAATATATTAAAATAGATGTTATTTTCAAAAGTAATATTTTAATGGGAAGTAGCAATATTTCACAATACTGTTTTTATTATATTTTTGTAGAAATCAATGCAGCCTTGGTGATCATAAAAGGCTTCTATCAAAATCCTTAAAAAAAATCCTAAAGACCAAATGATTCTGTACCAAATGATCATTAAAAAAAAAGCAGAATTTTGAACATCTGTGCACATGTGTACTTGCACATCAGTATAGTCTGATTTTAAAATGTCCTTACCAATAAACCAAACCGACGGCCAAGAACTAGATTAATGCTGAGAAGTGCTTGGTCTCTGAACTAGTTTGCAATCGCCTGAACAACGATATAAAGTTACAGTTACCCACTCATCAAAACTTGCCTTTCTTCCAAACAGTTTACACTGTAATTGAATTTGAATTTCGAGCATTTCCACTGCAGAAGGCGATAAATTCAGATTCCAGGTTCTAAATGTGACACTGCCTACGGTTAGAGACTCCCATAGTGCCTTGTGTGGGGATTTGGCACTGTTAAACGTACATTATGAGTTTAAAACTTCATCTGTCAATCTTCCCCTTTAGGTGATTTCTCAAAATGCGCATCTGCGGAGTAAGATTTCTGATATTAGGCCCACATAGTATAAACCTGTCTCTCTCTCTCCTTATGTTCACTCTCCAAGTACTTAGCTTAGCATAATTAGATTTTTTTTGTGATTGATCATTACGCTCATCGTTGCCTGTCTCCTTGCATTCATGACGTGGGACTTAAAAGCTTTGCAAATGATCAGAGCGTCACAGAGGAACACCGAGACGAAGAAAGATTAATAGGTAGAGTAAGAGAGAGAGGCAAAAGAGAGTTCAAAAGTGTGATGCTAACCTTAAGTTTTACATCTTTAATCAAAAAGAGAGTTTTCCATTTGCATGCAAGATTCTTGTTGATGTGGTTTCAGCTTATTGCAAATACACTTAAATGCTTATTCACCATGAAAATGTTTTTTTTTTTTTACCAGAGCATGCATTCATTAGTGAGTCACAAACTCAAATGTACACTCATTTCTTTCACACACTCAGATACTTCATGGAATAATTCACTCAAGATAGATATTAAAAAATGTCATTATTTACTCACCCTTATTTCAAACCTGCATGTTTTTTATTCTGTTAAACTCAAAATAACTTGTTTTAATGCAACAAAGGTGAATAGAAAGTGGGGCTGTCAAGCTCTAAAAATGAGGAAAAGGAAAATCACATGACAACTTTCTAAGGAAATGTATTCATTTAAAATATTCTATACAATATTAAATCATACTATAAAATGTGTTATCATTTTCTATTTAGATTTTTTCTATTTTATTTTTATGCATCCAAATAGTATCTAAAAATTGCAATCTAACACTCAAGTGATCGCAAAATTACATCATTTAAAATCGTTTTTATATTTTTTTTTACTGTTTCATGAATTGATCACGTTTCATAATTATTTTGCTATTAAATTTAAATGTAAATTTAAATATTAAACAATTTTACACTACATTTTTAAATTTAAAGGAACATTTTTAAGAAAATAAACATGTATCAACGCATGTTCAACAACCTATTTTTTCCATTTGCAAAAATAGTTGAAAATGTGTGTGTGTGTACTTGTTTTTGCTACATTGTGGGGACCAAATGTCCCCACAAGGATAGTAAAACCTGAAATTTTTGACACACAATGTTAAAAAATTATTAAAAATAGTAAATGGTGTTTATTAGAAAATGTAACGATGCAAACATGTTTCCTGTAAGGGGTAGGTTTAGGGTTAGGGTTAGGGTTGGGTTAGGGGATAGACAGTATGTGATCCTGGACCACAAAACCAGTCTTAAGTCGCTGGGGTATATTTGTAGCAATAGCCAAAAATACATTGTATGGGTCAAAATAATAGATTTTTCTTTTATGCCAAAAATCATTAGGAAATTAAGTAAAGATCATGTTCCATGAAGATATTTTGTACATTTCCTACGGTAAATATATCAAAACTTAATTTTTGATTAGTAATATGCATTGCAAAGAACTTAATTTGGAAACTTTAAAGATGATTTTCTCTGTATTTTGATTTTTTTGCACTCTCAGATTCCATATACTGAAACAGTTGTATCTCGGCCAAATTATTATTTATTCAGCTTTCAGATAAAGCTAAATTTCGAAATATTGACACTTATGACTGTTTTTGTGGTCCAGGGTCACATATCGTTTTGTCAGTATAAAATCTATAGAAGTCTATGGAAAGTCCCCACAATTCACAAAAACAAACGTGTGTGTGTGTAGCACAAACTTTAAAGTGTGTTTATGAAGAATTTAAAATGTAATTTTAAAATGTAAATTTTAAAGGAAATAAAATTTTAATTTATTTAATTTATTTGAAAAGCATAATAGGCTGCTAAACGGCAGATTTTTAACTAACAGACTTTAAGGTGAGTGTTCATGAAGAAAATAACTTTTAAATTTTAAATGTAAAAGGTAAAGAATTTAGCATTTTTAAATTCAAATTCTAAATAAAATTAAATTGTCATTTATTTGGAAAGTGTAGCAGGCTGCTAAATGGCAGATTCTATTGTGACAACTTACCCCATATGTGTCAGCATGTGTTTAAAAAATGATTTTTTTCCATTTGGAAAAAAATGGTACAATTCTTTATGATTTTTTTTTATTTGTGTGTGTGTGTGTACTTGTTTTTGCTACATTTTGCTACAAGGATAGTAAAACCTGAAATTTCATTCATGCCTGTGAACATTTGAACGTGCCTGAAAATGCATCGCAAAAACATGAATGTATGAAACAACATGAGCGTGTGAATAAATAATGGCAAAATGTTGAAAATCTTAGTCCTCTGTGACTGAAACACTTGGGGCAGGCGGCTTGATTTCTGCAAACCTTTTCGTCCTAGAATGGGAAGCCAGGCCTTCTTCAAACTTTCAAAATTGATATGCGGCATATTTACATAATATTTGCATAGGTATATAAGTCATGGGTGTCCCCAATATGTCTGATAATATTATTAGTGGTCTAAACCTTCATCAACATATCCTCTTTGGGAGATGAACTAAAAACAAAGTCCTTCTTGGAGACAAGTCAAAAGATACACATATTCCCACAAATAGTGTAGCTCTAAGAAAATAGAGCAGCTGAGTAGTAACACTAAAGCCAAAACCAACTCGGACAGGTTTGTTACAAATAATAATAGTCATCAGTAAACACTGAACGACAACAACTAGACTTGTCTTCTCAGATACCTCAGCATCTCAGCTACAATCTGCCACTGTTTCTCATAAACGCCTTAAAGCGCTACTTCCATCTGTGTTAGTGTGTGTATTTGGTTACTTACACAGTATGCTATCAAATCATGTGAAGTGGATCTCTTGTAACATATCTGATTAGAAAATACTGCCATCACAGCACAGCACCAGCAGCTATGTCAGTCTCATTTTCCACAGCGTCTGTTTGAGTAGTTTATCTGCGCACACACAGACTCACACACAGATGGAAGCTTTGTTTTAAGGTGTTTATAGTGAAAAAACAGCATATTGTTGAATAATTCAGGAGAAAAAAACCTTTTAACATAACAGAAAGTTTCCATATGTCTGTCAGAGTGCTGCATGTCAGATAACTCACAGTATTCTGCTTGGAAGATGATATACATACATAAACAAGAACACAAGCGGCGCGTATACATGCTTAGCCGTTTTATCAAGGACTGTGGGGCAAAGAGTTCAGATGATATCCTGTCGTGGGTTAAAATTTCTTTGGCCAACACGTGAGACCAGATAATGCTTTTAAAAAAAAAAAAAACATTTAATAGCTCCCGTTGGGATGATGAGGGTTTGAGGAGGAAGGTTAACCGATTCCTCCCAACTCGCTCACACGGGCTCTCAGAAAAAGGAAGGTTAGGTCAAAGGCTATAACCAGAGCTGGAAAAAGCCCCTGGGAGGGTCTCACAAGGTCCATTAGTTGTGAGTTACGGGTCCACTGGGCAGAGACGGCAGTATTATGGGAGCTTAGCCATATCCACTGTACATCCTGAGCTCAGAAAGGAGCTATATCTATATAGTTTTAAAAGGGCGTCGTGATGATTGATTAGCGGCTGTGATGTTTATGGGGGTCATAAGCAGTTTATGTTCACATTATATTGACATTTTTCTGATTATGCACTATAACATCCTACTCTTTTCTAACCATGTCAAAATCACTCAGGCTTAGTATTTAACACCGATAACAAACCGGATGCTTACACTGCTGTTCAAAAGTTTGGAATTAGTACGATGTGTAATGTTTTTTAAAGAAGTATTTTCTGCTCATCAAAGCTGCATTTATTTGATTAAAAATACAGAAAAAACTAATTTTGTGAAATGTTAGTGCAATTTAAAATAGTGGTTTTCTATTTTAATATACTTTTAAAATAATAATAAAAAAAACATTTATTTCTGTGATGCAAAGCTGAATTTTCAGCATCATTACTCTAGTCTTCAGTGTCAAATGATCATTCAGAAATCATTCTAACATGCTGATTTATTACCAGTGTTGGAAACAGTGCTGCTTAATATTTTTTTGGAACCTGTGATACTTTTTTCAGGATTCTTTAATGCATAATATGTTAAAATAACAACATTTATTTAAAATAGAAATCTTTTGTTACAATAAAAAATAAAAATAAAAAAGCAGCACAACTGTTTTCATCACTGATAATAAATCAGCATATTTTTTTGCAAAATAAGGTAGATAAAAGGTTGTTTAATGGCCGATTTCGTGACAACGTACCCACATTTAGGTAAGAACTGTATCTTTTACCATAGAAAAAAAATAGTAGAAATTCTCAATATCTGTTGTGAAGCCAAAACAAAAGTTGATTTTCAGACATTTTATTTTAATAAGCATTTATATTCATTTGTTTATTTGCCAAAACTGCCAAAAAGTCATACTTTTTCAGTAATACAAAATAATAATCACCACTGGATCCATGACCATGGTTTAGAAAAATGACTCTAATCTTAATGAAAGATCGACCACAGTTAAGTAATGATTTTTTATGAGAAATAATTAAAAATGAACACACACACACACACACACATACATACTGAAAGCCTCTTTCCCTCTCTCTTGACAAACATTTTTTTTTCCTGTCCACCTAGGCTGAACCTGAGAATAGGAGCAGCCTGATGCTCCTAACCTGATCAGAGTTTTACACGATTACGGGCTCGCCGGATATCTGCCCGGCTGTCACTGCAAAGTGAATGAGTTATTAAACGGATTAGCACCGTACACCTCTCCGCACCGCACTCTCTCTTACATAGAGGACACCTGCAATGTCTCCACCAGCACAGATACAGTAAAATCCAATCATTTTTCACAATAAATGAACACGTTACAACCGAAGGAAAAAAAAGAATGTGAAAGACAGAGGCAAAAAAGGGTTAGGATGTGAAAGATTGATTTATAATCCTCTTTGTTTTGTGTGTCCTCATGTGTCTGAGTGTGTATACATACACACACACTCTCTCACCCCTTCCTCCATGCCTCTGTCCTGCTTGTTCTTTGTCAAATTCAATTACCGCAGACATTACTGAGGGAGTCTTCACAGGAACCAATTAAGGCCGCGGCCTCGCTCTCACAGACGCTGGTTAAACAGTGGGATTTGAGCGCTAAAGCCTATGGGATCTCTTTAGCCGACTCCTTTATTTATTTGATCAGCCATCATTACGAGAGCCCTTCAACCCACAAAAAAATACAGAACTGATTAACCACAGCATGCAACGATAAAGATAAGATTGCATTCACACCTGAACCTGCAGAGTGGCGATGTGACAAGGTGACATCTTTTATAAAGGGTGACACTCTTTAGTTCGACCCTGAACGAATTAACGTGAATGCGTTTACATGCATATGGTGCTGTATTTTCTGCCATAATCTACTTTTTCTAATTATTTCTACTTTTATATTGTATAAATCTCAAAGTGGGTTTGGCGACTCATAGCCAGGGGGTCCACAAAATAATTTTAGGGCTTTGTGATTTCCACAGAAAATGCGAATGTTGCAGAATCTTGGATGAATAATTCAAAAATAGGACTTGTACACTTGTTCAAATTACGAAATGGACTAGTGTCTGTTAATATTAAAGCACAAAAAGACTGCTATTTAAATATAAATTCTGGATCGTCTGCACGTCTCTGAGTGAATTAATGGTGAGGTTCTATCTGCTACACATACTCAAGCATCTTGTGATGTTTTTAGCATCTGCCGTCTCACTATATGAGAATATGAACACAAAACTTCATCTCCAGAGCTGCTTTACCAGGATTTTCATTTGAGAAAAACTATGGTTACATACATAGGCGGAGTTTAGGAGGGGCACTGCCAACTCATGATTCTCAACTTGTCTTGATAGAGAGGGCTCTCTTTTCGTTATCTTCCGCTTTTGCAAGTTAACTGTTTGACTACATCAGAAACAAGTTTTTAGTTGTGAGGAAAGTAGGAAACTGGCTCTGAACTTCAATGACACATATCTTCAATTTCCCTCTTTTCACTCGCTTTCCTTCGCTTTTAAATAGCTTGTAAATGCGCAGTGCACATTTTAATTTCACTTTTAGCGGCAATTCGGCGTCAATTGCTTGAATCTCATTCAAGCAACAACAAAATACAACGTTAAACTCACTTATCCTATAAATTAATCATGGAATAAAAATAGCTTACACTGTGCTATATGCCTAATATAAAATAACAAATAAAATAACTTAGGCTAGGCCTACATACATTTTAAATAGCCTAGTATACAAAACTGAAAATCGGTAAACACTGTGGAACCAAATGAATATAAGAAATGTTTTGCTAATAAGCGTTCTACAAATTAGAAAGAAATTACACAAAGTAAAAATCAGCAAACACTGTAGAACCAAATAAATAAGAAACGAATGTTCAAAAAAAGCTTAGAAAACAGATCGGGCTAAAAACCTAGGACTAGTTTGCAAAAGTAGGTTTTCCAAAAAAATGCAAAATAGAAATGTATTTATACAAATATAAATAAACTTCGCAAGGCGAATTTGAAGCATGCGTTTTGTCTGGCGTGAGCCAAAAACTCCAACGACATAAGACACTTGAGCCTGTGACAAATGATTTGGGAGTTGTGAGCAATTTCATAAATTTTGATTGTTGTAGCACCCCTGTCAGGCCAACTGGGGTGAGCCTTGGTGATGCTTAGACAGTGTGAGTACTACCATCCCTCCAAGTTTCATGTGTCTATGACTTACGGTTAGGTCTGCCCTATCAGTTTTACGTGGAGATTGCTGAACCTTGGACAATTCCTCAATGGTCATGTAAAACAACAACTTTTTTACCTTGTCAAAAACAGCTCTGTTCACAGCGACCCATTTCTCTGCATGTCTCTTTAAATGATAATGAGCTACTGCTCACTCCACCCCTTTCTTCTATTTTTTGTGTATTTGGTGGTGCATTACTATCAAAAACAAAAATAATCCACTTTTTCCTTAGTGGCTCTGATGGCTGGACAAAATGAAGACTCCTATGTTCACTGTTACATCCAACTACAAAACACCTGCATTACTTACGAGACATTGTTGTCACTACAGCTGCTCAAATGCGGCGAAAATGGCGGACAATGTACAACTGGCTGAGGGCGTAAATATGCTAATATGGGACAGTCTGTCGGCGGTCGTGGGCGGAGCCTGACCAGTATGATGTCATACTGCTCAGAGAATTGAAACGGCTTGATAATTAAAAACTGTTCAGGTTTCTTGGCAATTAAGAAAAAAGAAGTGAATGGATTTTTATTATTGTAGGGTGGTTGTGTCCGCACACTGCTAACACACATTTTTATACAAACACCTTGTACATTAACGGTAAACCTCTGTTGTGCGGCACATTTTGCCCAAAAATAATAGGAATTGTTACATTTAATTACATTTTAAAAGATTAAACCGTTTTATGCCTTCATGCCTAAAATGTTTTATGTCTTCATTTGAATACCATTATAAATCCAGAAAAATTAAAACAGACAACACAGAATTTCTAAAACTTTTAACGAATTAAGTTTTTAAAGTTTTATGAATTAAATTGATTAGACATGTTAAAAGTTATTAAACGTGAAATAAACCATTAAAATGGATTCCAGAAGAATTTAAAAGCAAAACACTGAATTTAGGAACAATAAAATGGAAACTTATGTCTTGTTAAATGTATTTCTTGTTAAATTTCTAATAAATTGTTGTTAAACTGCACAAGTTGTATGATTTCAGTTAATTAGATATATTTTTGATTACTAAAAATGTAATTTAACCAATCAAACAGAGTCCAGGAAAAAAAAAAAAAAGAATCCGGAGCAGTATCAACAGTAGTTCCAATGCCATGTAAGAGTACATACTGTATGCTTGATCACTGTTACAGTAAAATTATGAGGGGGTCCTTGAAAAATGTACTCTCCTTTAAGGAGTCCCTGGCCCCAAAAGTTTGATGACCCTACTATAAAAATAAAGCTTGGATATGTTAGCCTTGTAGACATTTCCCGTAGTTGAGTTTATCCTTACGGTGCACTTCTGGATCTCGTCCTCGGTTGCAACGCTGTCATGTTTCCTGTTTACACTTGTCACACATGTCAGCCGGAGGTCAAACACACATCTTTATGACACCCGCAAGTAGACAGGTACACCTGCCGCAATTTCCCCACCACATGTTTCTGTCATGAAGCAGATTCTCTTCTATCCTGATGCTCTTTTTTTCCCCCCATCGCTACACCAACAGAAAATGAGCGTCCTGTAATTCCCTTAATAACACGCTCTGTTGTTCAACTTTGCATTAAAGCTCTGGAATGAGTTTTTCATTGTTACTGGGTATTGATTGTATTTAAACTACATATTGCTGCTTGTAAATGGAAATTGCCTCAGCATCACGGAAAGTTCAGTTATTAGCTCAGAGCTCAGGAGAGCATGACAACGCAGACTCTGATGCTACTTTCACGCAACCCCCAAGGGTAAAATTGACCGTCGGCCCCCAAAAATAAAGTGTTTTTATCTTTTACAAAAGAAACTGAGTAAAAAATGTAGAGCACAACAATGACACTACTTCCCTTCATTATAACAGCTAAAGCATCATGTTAGCATGCTAATTAAAGCAACAGCACTAAAGAAGTATCATTCAAACGTTTGGGGTTGGTAAGATTTTTCTTTAAAGAAGTTTCTTACGCTCATCAAGACTGTATTTATTTGGTATATTTCTATATCATTTATTACTAAATATTAGATAGTTTCAGCTGTGAGGCAGTTTGAACAGAAAACCTCTTTTAGAAAAGAGCTGTTTTTAATGCTAAATCTTATGTAAATGTCACCTTAAACAATCACCTCAGGTCAGGTGACACAAAAGCAGGAAGATCAAATACACCACAAGTCGAGTAAAATTACCAGTGTGCATTTGTGCGTTCAAACTGCACAAGTTGAACAGTACTTGAATATATAATCAGACGGGTATGACGTGGTTGGTTTGTTTATATTTGAAGGTGTTTCTTCCTGTTACATCAGAATTTCTCAATCCTATAGTTCCATCATTCTTTCGTTGGTTCTGCTACCTTTCATGTCTTAATTTGCATCAGCTCAGTCGTTTCATGTGACACATCTTGCATTTGTCTTCGAGACCATTATTCGGTTCTGGAAATGTCTTTTTTTTTTGTGTATGTGTGCATTTCTGAGCGTGAATACTTCCCGGATGTCTTTGTAACTCAAACCCACTAAAAAGAAAAGCTTTGCGGGAGAAAAAACTGCTTTTGCAGGCACCTGCTGTTTTTCTTGTCTGTTCATCTGCCTCCACTCTGGGCTTCCCTGAGTCACCCTGGAACCTGTCGCTTTTACATTTTGCAAGATGAAATCTATCGACGATGCAAGGCTCCATTCCAGTCTATACTTTTGATGGAGAGTGGGGGGCAGAGGATGAAGAAGGTACCATGAGATAAAGCAGGTGGGCTCTCACCTTGAGGACGTCCTCATCTGTGGAGATGCAGGTCACGGGGTCATCAACCTCTCTCACCGTTCCATCCTGTTCCACGGTAACAACCTTGACTGGGATGGCAACACGCCGTCCTGTCAGAATCGCTGTGTTCAGGATCTCTGTGTCCTATGTGAGAGAGACATTTGCGATTTAATTTCTATATACATTTAAATTAATCATATATGTAAAACTGGACCACAAAACCAGTCTTAAGTAGCATGGGTATATTTGTAGCAATAGCCAAAAATACACTGTATGGGTCAAAATGATTGATTTTTCTTTTATGCCAAAAATCATTAGGATATTATGTAAATTTCCTATCGTAAACATGTCAAAACTTCATTTTTGATCAGTAATATGCATTGCTAAGAATTTCATTTGGACAACTTTAAAGGTGATTTTCTCAATATTTTGATTTTTTTGCACCCTCAGATTCCAGATTTTAAAATAGTTGTATCTTGGCCAAATATTGTCCCATCCTAACAAACCATACATCAACAGAAAGTTTAATTATTCAGCTTGCAGATGATATATGAATATTAGTTTTGAAAGATTGACACTTATGACTGGTTTTGTGGTCCATGGTCACATATATATTACATACATTACATATATTTAAAGCTTGTAATATATGTGACCCTGGAGCACAAAACCAGTCATAAGTGTAATTATTCAGCTTGCATCATCTGCAAGCTGAATAATTAAACTTTCTGTTGATGTATGGTTTGTTAGGATGGGACAATATTTGGCCAAGATACAACTATTTTAAAATCAGGAATCTGAGGGTGCAAAAAAAATCAAAATATTGAGAAAATCACCTTTAAAGTTGTCCAAATAAAGTTCTTAGCAATGCATATTACTGATCAAAAATTAAGTTTTGATATATTTATAATAGGAAATTTACAAAATATCTTCATAAAACATGATCTTTACTTAATATCCTAATGATTTTTGGCATAAAAATTATAAAAATGTTGAATGACTCATTTGAACAAATCAGTTGAATGCATGACTCATTTAGACAGTGACTTGTTGCCACTGTTTCACGTTAACAGTATTGTTTATTTTTTTTCATCATTTTAATATTTGAATATTGGTTTTAAAAATGAATATCCATTTATTATTATTATTTAAGCATGGTTAATCAAAATATTTCCTACTAAAGCTATTTTTGTAATGTCTGTTCACTTATTTTCTCATCTAAGATGATCTTTTGGGGGTAATTTCTCAGCCAGAATTGAGGTGCGATGAATTTGTGATTAATCTGATTAAATAATCAACACATCATGTGATTCATAAGCTTAAAAAATGCAATCGCTCGACAGCCCTTATTTATATGGATTTTTAAATACATCTGAAACTTTCCCGAATCAATTTTTGAAAACTTTTCACCCCTGTCTTTTCATATTATTAAAATGTTGGATGGAATACTTGAACAGCTGAAATCCAGCACAAACACAGATAAATTGATTTGAAAATAACAATCTGCAATAAATTGAGGCGCGGGGAAGGGGAGCCTCTCTAATGTAAAGCTGATGCCGGCTGGCACTGTGATGTTTCATATCTCACGATTGCTCGGCTTTGACAGAGATTAATTATCATATTCTCAATTATGCAATCATTTCATCACATTCAGAGAGGGTTAATGGGTCTTCATGTGGGTTTGGGTCTCTCGAAATTCATCTCCTCAAGTATTTACCACATAAATATTTAGCACAAGCACACATTCCTCTCAGGAGAAAACACTCCTTTATTGGAGAGAAAAGAAAGCGCGAGAGACAGAAAATGAGAGCGAGGGCTCGGAGGAAGCTTGGTCGTGGCCATAATTGACATTTTAGCTTTATGAAAAGGCTGGTAATTACGACGAGAAGAGAGGTCAGTTATCGCAGTATCCATAGCGATAATGAGTCATTACAACGCCATCCAGAGAAAGACCCTCAAAACCTCCATCATACAGACATAGAGAGAGAGAGCCGGAGAGATTAGAAATTAAAATAAGTGATACATTTTGCTAAGTACATTTTGCTTAATTGATTTTTGTATTATTTATTTATTTAAAACTAGCTTTTTAGTAAATAATGCACGGTTTGGAGCTTTATTAAAAAAATTGTTGTTGGTAATTAACATTGGTGATAGTTCTGTATAATATTACATATGCTATTTTTGTTAAATTATGGTGTTTAACCCAAAACAGAATATGTTTCTGATATACTCTAAAGAAATTTTCACATAAAAGATCACTGTTCAAAAACAGCATATACCAAATTTTCATGGTATTATACAATGCAATTAACATGACACATTGAATAGTACAATAAACATACATACACTACTGTTTGAGGTTGTTAAGACTGTAAAATAAATTAATACTTTTATTCAGCAATGACATAATAAACTGATCAAAAATAAAAGCAAAAATTTTTTTTACCCTTTGCAATATATATATATTCAACATTGATGACAGTAAGAAATATTTCTTAAAAAAACAAATCAGCACATTAGAATGGTCATATGACACTGAAGACTGGAGTTATAATTGCCATCACAGGAATTAATTACATTTTAAAATATATCAAAATAGAAAACAGTTATTTTAAATTGTAAAAATATTTCATAACAGAACAGTTTTACTATATTTTTGGTCAAATAAATGCAGCCTCGGTGGCCATAAAGACACTATCAAAACCATGTAAAATCTTACTAGCCTAAAATTTTGTACACGGCTGAAAATTATATTTATGTGAAATGTTATACATGAAAAATCTGTTTGGAGTTTACTTAGAAATGCTCATTTGTAGCATATACATTTTGATTGTGTATAAAAGAACAAATATCTCTTTAAAGCAATCTTGTTAAACGGCTACTTATGACGTTAGAGAGTAAACAGTGCTTAATTCTGTGAATAACAGTGCAAATCTATAAGCTTAATTTGCATAAGCATTTGCATGTTTACGCTGACAATTGAAATTCCCACACTGCTATCTTAATGCCTGGTTAAACTGGACTGCAGGTGGTTAGTAAATAAGAAACAGGTTTTTTGCACGGAATCACCACTTACGAATGTCACAACTATTTAGTGCATTCGCACTCTTAAAAGAATACAGAATTTTACTTGTTAATTTAGGAAACTGTCAGATGTCCCTATATGGCTTAGGCATTAAATGTGAATTGAATCTAGAATTAGATCTCTAACACATACACACACAGGATCTATGAGGAGTGTATCACAACTGCAGCTACGTACAGAATAAAAGAATAAGAAAACAGCAGAGTGTGTTGAGAAAAATAAAGGAGATACAATATAATAGAGGAGAAAAAATCTTGTTGGCTGCAACATGAGCAGTTTTTCATCTCAGGTCCTGACAGATAAACATGATGAATGAATGAGGGCAATAGGTTCATATCTACTTTATTCCACTTACAGTGGCATGTGAAAGTTTGGGAACCCCTTGGAGCATCTGTGGAAATGTGAATGATTTTGAAATACGAGAGATCATACAAAATGCATGTTATTTTTTATCTTTTCACACTGAGGACAATTCACAACTCAAACGCAACTATTAAAAAATGTTCAAACATTCACTGATGCTCCAGAAGGAAACACAACGCATTAAGAGCCTGGGGGTGAAAACTTTTGAACTTAATGAATTATTCTTATTTTTTCATTTTTTAAAATTTTGTTTAAATATACATTTTTTTTCCCATTTAGTACTGCCTTTCGGAAGAAACAGAAGATACCTGCATGTTTCCCGGAAGACAAATTAAGAACAATTTACCTCGATCTTCAAATTCAAGAAGTTTTCACCCCTCAGCTCTTAATGCATTGTGTTTCCTTCTGGAGCATCAGTGAATGTTTAAACCTTTTTTAATAGTTGTGTCTGAGTCCCTCAGTTGTCCTCAGTGTGAAAAGATGGATCTCAAAACCACACAGTCACTGCTGGAAAGGGTTCAAACATGCAAAAGATGCTGGAAAACTGAAGAATCTGCAGGACCTGGAGGATTTTTCTGAAGAACAGTGCTCAGTTGAACTGTTCAGAACAAGCAAGGGACTCATGAACAACCATCACAAAACAAAACAAAAAAAACAGTCGTAGATCATCCAGGTAACCACACACACAGTATTAAGAACCAACTTTTGAAGGGGGTTATTTTAATAATTTCAGCTATTTTTGGTCTTGTGGACTATATGTAAACATCTTTTATATTAAGTATCCTACTCAGGACAGTACTAAATAAAAAATAACATGAATTTTGTATGATTTTTCTTATTTTGTTAAAATTATTCACATTTTCACAGATTCTGCAAGGGGTTCCAAAACTTTGCATGCCACTAGCTACATATAAAGCCAAACTAAAAATATGTGCTATGACACAACAGTAAATATAAAAACAATGCAAATTTACTTATTAAATTTTGCTTAACTGATAGTAAAACAAGTTTTTTTTTTACTAAAGGGCTGATAATGACTATAAATAATTGTTGTTGGTTAGTTATTACTTTGAGTGATAGTTTTGTTTATAGTTCTGTTACATATGCTATTTTGTTAAATTACAGTGTTTAACCCAAAACAGCATATGTTTTGGGCTTCTCATATACACCACTTCACAAATGAGCAACTGCAATATATGCCGCATTTACTGGCTTTGCAATTAAGCCAAAAAAATACTAAAAATATCTACTATGACACACCAGCAAAAAAACCTACCTACTAGCCAGACAACCACACAAGCTCAACAAAACAGACTCGTCTAGTGAAATATGAAACCAATTTTGTATAATGACATCAGTAATAAGCCACTAAAAGACAGGAAGTAGCGCTGTTCTGAGAGTCTTGGCATGAATGAGCTGCTTCTACATAAAAAGACACACAAACACAAACACTGCATACAAACACACACTCTTGCACGCCTCTTCATATTCAAGAGATCCAGCTGCAGCTCCCTCATGCAACCATACTGAATAAATCATAATTGATATCCATTACGTCACATTCCTAATCTCTTTATAACCATTCAGCTAATGAATTTCACACTCCTCAAGTGGAGGAGAACAGAATGATGCCATTACAGCGCGAGGTGGCTTGTACTTCACGGGCGTCGGCGTGACATTATAAATCGTCTCTGTCAAATGGGGAGCACGGCAGTGGCGCGCGAGACGGGTCAGACAAAGGGATGGATAACGCTCTTTGACTGGTCACCTGTCTGAGCCGAATGCATTTTATACGTGCCGGGACAGAGATGACTGATTGGATCTGTGTAGCACAAGAATCCCTCTCACAAAGGAATGACATAAAGATTAGTGCATAAACAACATGCGACAAAGAAACATCCTATTGGAAAACATAAAGACTTCCCAAACAAATCATCTGAATCAATGTAGATTACCTCATGATATGAATCTCTGGTTATTTACGCATGTCGTTCCAAACATGTAAGACCTTCTTTCAACTTCAGAACACAAGTTAAGATATTTTTGATGAAATCCGAGAGCTTTCTGACCCTGCATAGACAGCAACGCAACTGACACGCTCAAGGCCCGGAATCAGCCAACAAATTACTTCTAGTAATTAAACTGGGATTGGAGAAACTATACAATCAAATCTAAATGTAAAAATAAGCAGCATGGTCTGTAATGTTCTGTTACAGTTTGAATTCAATTAAAAAAATGACAAAAGCAGCATGTAGTTCTGCTACTATCCTCTAGGGGTCAGTCACTTCAGTACTGTACAAGTACTGTGAATGAGCAATGGTGATATCGACTGGACCAGTAAGAGAAAATCCATCCATTTAGTTTCATTCACCACTGACTGGGTTATTGGATCTAATAAAACATTTCAGATTCCTTGTTCCCACAATCAATACGCAAATGTTTTTTTTCTTATTTACCTCACATATTGAAACAGGGTCCATTTCAGAGTTCATTAGATTGCAGTCACACACACACAAGAAAAGCCACATTGGAAATCTTGAGGGGGAAAAAAGCTCCATTACAAATCCTCAAATATCAATACATCTAAAAACTGTCTCTTTGTAGAATGAAAAACACATTTGAATAAATGCAAGCCTGCAGTAATGCATGATAATGTCTAAACACACAGACATCTGTGAGAGCATGTATTTTTCTCTCTCTATTGCATAACCTGGCATATGCGATGATACTTGTTTTGTCAGGTTGGCTTGGTGTCTGTGTGAGTGGGTTGTAACAGAGGGGCTCTAGCAACTGAAACTAGGGGATTTTATTTCCAGATTTGCCAAACCCTGTAGGCCAGCAATTCTGAAGCAAATTTTTTTGGCGGGATTTTAGTGAAATAACTACGCATATTCAGTACCATGTTTACACCCCTGTGCTGACAATTTACCAATTTACCCATTTTCCAATTCGATATAAAGTTGCTATGCAAAATGTCATAACTGGCTTCAAAACAAGACAGACCAAACCACGCAAAGAGATAACATGTAATTAATCTAAACTCAATTTGCAGATTCCTCTAATAATTTGTCAGACTGTTCCAAAAAATAATTAACACAGACATCAAAAACAAGCTTGAAACTGAAACACTACTTACTTTTCCTTTTATATTTTTTATATTATTTATCTACATGATAAGATACAATACGCTAATTGGGTTGGTTATTTCATATTTTACTTGCCAAGCGGAGAATATAAATCAGCATTTTATATTCATGCACCTGGCAGACACTTTTGTCCAATGCTACTCACAGCGCATACAAGACATACATTTTTGCCAGAACGTGTATTCCCTGGGATTTCAATCCAAGAATGTGGTCAAGCTCTTCGAGCTTCAGGAACAAATTTTGACACAGGAAAATAAATCTACTATTGATTATACATAGATTTCAAACACTAATTAAAAATATTTAAATATATTCAAAATTAAAATGGAAATAAACAAATAAATCTGTGAATGAAAGAATGAATGGATAGTTGATCTACTTAATTATGGACCCTGTATTAGACATCATCTTTATGCACATAAATAACCCATTACTTAAAGGGAACCCCAGGTATTAAGACTTGTGGCTTAATTTATCGTAAATGATGTCTCTTACTGAAACATGTAGCAGAAAACCCATGAAAGATGTACATTTTGTACACATTTTAGACTATGGGTGGTGCCATTATTTCGATGGCGTCAAATGGTTGGACTCAATAAGCTACTGGCGCTACCTGTTGCTCTTTTTACCACAACACAACTCGGAAAATAAAATACTGATACAATGACCACAGTTACTGAAAGAGCTTACTGGTGGAGATGGATATAAGCATAAGCTCAAACCAAATGTCGTAAACACTGATTTTCCATTTTCCCTACAAGGAGTCTTAACGGCCCTGGATATCGAGTGAAATCTGTGCTGAGAAACTCCTTCAGTGGCTGCGGCATCATGACAAGCGCTGACATGTTTACATCCTGCCAGGATGGCATCTAGTGTTTTTTGTCTCTGCCATTTATAAGCTCTTTCAGTAGCTGTGGTCTACTAAAAGCCTCAAAGGAATCAGGGCTAAAGTGGAGAGAACAAAGACGTGGGTCTTTAGGAAGTTTCATTTGTCCACAGGCATCTTCCCATTCTTTTCTCCTCTTCCTATCGTTAGGAAAGCACTAGACTTAGATTGCATCTCTTATCACCGTTTGACTGAAAATGACAACCAAAAGCCACACAATGTGGCATCAGATCAGTATTTCATTTTTTGAGTTATGTTGTGGTCAAAATAGCAACAGGTAGCGCCCATAGCTCACAGAGTACAACCATTTGACGTAATCGAAATGATGGCATCCTACATAGTCCAAAATATGTACTGTATAAAACAATGTGGATTTTTTAAATAACATAAATCTTTAATGGGTTTTCTACTACAAATTTCAGTAAGAGATGTAATTTAGGTTACATTAAGCCATACAGCTTCTTTTAAATCAAACACGACGGCATTAAATATCAAATTTAATTCAGGACAAAACTGTTATCTTACTAAGCTTGTAGGCATCTGTTAAGTCAAACTTCACTGAACTCATTCAACTTTCCTGGTTTAGCTAGCAGAGAAATGTACTTTGAAATGTAGTTTAATTCCAGTCTGTTTCTCACACAAAGCTATTGAAAGAATGACAAATTTTGGCTGAACTTCTCCACAATACATCATCACTATATTGCAAATGAGAAATGCTTTAATTTTTCATATTTTTTATGAACCGAATCCTCACCTAAAAACAGATGGCGTGAGATAAAGATATAACCCAGTCTAGGTTCACTCTGCTTCAATATGTTTAATTAGAAATATTTATAAACGCACTGAAAATAAACTCCATTTCAAGTTTCATTACATATGCGTTTCTGTCCATCAGCAGTATGGAAAAAACAAATGCGAAGCTGAACGTCACATCTTCCACCTCCCAGACTGCTGTGGGAAATGTGCCATTAAAAGGGCCAGCGTTCAAGCAAGTGCCCGTTGTGAATTTATGAGAAAAGAGTAGGGGCAATAATTACTATGCAGCTGTCATGTTCTGGGCCAATCTCAGTATCCTACTGTGCGTCTTATGTTAATTTCTGCTCTCTTGCCCCCAGGCCCAATCACATTGCGATCCTTAAGCCCATTTCCTGTTTTTCCCTTTTGCCTTGATATCCAATTTTCCGTGAGCTCCTCCTGCCATAACGGCAGCTACAGCGCACGGGCCCATATATATCACAAAGCGTTAAGAGAAGAGAGGTGTCCGTGGGCACAGCGGTGATTTATGGGTCGTGTTTCCTCCCCTAAATAGAGGCTGGATGGAGGATTGGATCAGATGGGCAATGGGCGACGAACGCGAAAGCTATAAAACTGAGAACGTCTGTGTACAGAGGCTGAAGTTTCTCCACAGTAAATAACAAACCATCAATCAGATGCCTTTAGCACGGAGACATGTGATATTGGACAGAGGATAGCGAATTTTGTTATAATTGGTTGCAGTGAACGAAAGGGTTGCGATCTGTGTTTTATTAATGAACCTCAGAGCTGTGAAATTTGAATGATTTTGAGCCAAATCGCGATTTTAATTGCCAAGAAGCAGCATATAAAAATGGCCTGATTAAAAATATCATTGTGAAAACGATCCAGCAGATTTGATTGCAGATGTGGTGTGTCTTCAAACCTCTGTGCTCTGCCCAATTACTCTGACAACCACAAATGACCTTACCACACAGACTGCGGTTTAGGACGCACTGAACTGAAACCCTCAAACAACAGGATCCGTCACTGCAGTCCAGAGAGCAGCCTTCTCCGGAGGCTGACCAAAGCCGAATCAATAAAGCATCAGAAGGACCATAAGCCTGCATCATTCAACTAATCCAAGTAGATTCCCCACCGCAGAGCTGTATCTGTAGCACATCGGGACAGAACAAGTAGCACAAAGCAGGAGAGACCATGAAAGCAGAATTAAACAAGAGATTCTATCAAGCTCTGAACTGAATCAGAATTCGCATCATTGTAATTCTTGTGTAGAATGATATGAAATAGACGTTTACACTACTGTTTAAAAATGTGGTGTTTAAGATTTCACATTTTTGAAAGAAGCCTCTAATGCTCTAAAGCCTCGCTGCTACATTTATTTGATAAAAATACAGTAAAATAGTAATATTGTGAAATATTATTACAATTTAAAAGGGATGCACCGATAGCCTTTTTTTTTTTTGGGTCGATACCGTTTTTAACAAAAAAAAAAAATTAAAACTAACATATCCATGCATCTGGATGCTAAAATATTATTTATTCTGTTAACTATAGGCTTTGTTCACTTGCATTATCGACGGAAAACATCATCCTTCACATAGGCTATAACAGCAGTGAGGCGCTGGTCACACTGAACGGCACAGACTGTACAGACGGAGCAGTGTAACTTTTTATGTTTCTTTAACTGTGTTTCATTTTCATAATAAACAGGCTGTGATGTCAAGTTAGGAAAAATATGTTGTGTGTGCGTGTAATGTGCCAACGAGATCACTGCAACTGTTACTTTTGCAACAATTGAACTTTACAAAACTCAGCACAATTTATTCTTTCGTTCTGTTAATCTGTTAATGATTTAAATGAAATATATTTCGTGTGAGCCTATAGTCTTATTCTGTTTTCTCCGTTCACAGAAACGCTGCAGGTGCGTGATTTGAATCCGTTTTCACTATCCTGCCATTTTTTCTGATTTCAAACATAAAAGAAGCTGCAAATTACCTGTCATTAATTTTCATTTAAATGTAGGCCTAATGCTTGGCGGTTCTTGACATATCCTTGGATAAACTAACCCAGAGGCATTGCCATTGCGACTATGACGAATTTACAGCTGAGTGCGGGCATTTCACTCGCTGGATGAGTCAGCTTCACATTTGGATTTGGCGCCTGACAAACTATATTTTGTGCAGATTTTATTTTGTTTTGGCAAGTATTTAATTATTTTTCCCAGAAAAAACACTGGATTATGCAAAAGACATGCAACTCATTGTCTCCATGCAGTTAATAAGAAACCATCGGTATTGGCCGTTTGCATGCTATTTCCGATATGCAGATGACTTTAAATTAATAAAAAATCAGCCGATGAATATTGACGGACAATACATCGGTGCATCCATACTCTATAAACCTACTCCTAACCGATGAACACCTAAAAGGCACATTATTTTTCACTTTTTGATTATTTCTTTTGCCTTTTTGATGTGACATGTGGCTTTGAACTGGGGTTGATCGTATCAAAAAGTCAGTGCTGCACACTTCACTCCCTTCGCTACTCTTTTGTAATGTAATCTAGTGCAACAACACGTTGGTGGGTGGAGTTAGCGTAAATAGCCTCCACCAACAAGGTGGGCTATTTGTACTTAGTGTAGACACTCTGAATTATCTGTAACCAGGGTTTAAAATGAACACCTGCCAACCCACCAAATGCGAGTAAAAATCAGCTGTGGCGGGTAACGCTGTCAAATCACTAGCCATTTTGGCGGGTTACTTTTCATAAATTAGGTTCACAAATTAATTTCTTGGGCATGTTTATTTAAGCCAAATATGCACAGATTTAGCACAAATACTTTATATAGAATCTGTGTGTATGTGTTATGATATAAGGAGGTCATATTCAGAAACCAATGAAACTGAAAGTAAATCGCATTGAAACAGGACGTGAAGTAAACAGAAGAGAACGACAAAATACAGTCCACATAACAGAACATTAACCTGACAATAAAATAATTAGGCTATTGTTAGCCTATATATACATATCAGTTAGTGCTGATCCTCAAATCTGATTGGACAAGAGACATTCATCTGCGATTACGCTCGTCGATAGCGTGGTATTGCAATTTTGCGGTTATCATGACAGCCCTAGCGGACGCAAACCACGCCGAGAAAATACAACAGACTTCCGTATTCTGCTAACCAGGTCTCGTTGCTTCCGGTTCACACGTTTTGCATATGCCTCGTTAAATATGAAGCTGTTTTACTCAAGATGCCTTCAAAATAGACACTAAAGATAACCATAACCAATGTCCATCACATATGTGGATTGATATATAAAAGCTTTTTATTTTTATTCTTTTCACTAACATTTATATATAAAAGTCTAATAAAATGTCAACAAAAAAAAAACAGCTAGCTAATTTAACCGATTACCTTCAAAGTCCATTGATATCGCTATTATTTAATACTGTTATTAATACGTTCTCCGACAAGTGGAAGCGATGAGACCTGTTTGCCGGGTTTGGACAGGTGACGTTCGACATGTACCCAGTGATGCTGTGCTGTCTATGACGTACTGACACAAAGGTCAAGTGATTTGCAACACCCACTTCGTCACATTCAGTGTGGACACAAGCTGTTGGTTTATTTCAGCAATTTCTTTGCCCTTGTAGAAAAGTTATGAATGGCCGGTAACTTACAAATTTTGTAACTTACAATTGGCTGGTGAGAGAAAAAGTTAAATTCAAACCCTCTTTGTAACACTATAACTGTGTTTTTAAGACTGATCAGTTTATTGCATCCTGAGATACTCTGAGATTTTAAGTGCAATTGCTTAGAAAAGAAAAAGCACAGACAAGAATTTCTCAACAAGCTGCATAATTTGAGGTATCATTAATGCCTGAAGCACATGTAGTTTAATACTAGGGGTTTTGAAAAAATAGTAATGCTTACCACTAATTAAAGATCTGAGGATAATGGTCTACATTTGCCTCTGTCAATATGGATTTAACAGGAAACCGCATAAAGCGCTCTCTTCCCATTTAAACAGTGGAGGGAGAGCATGTGCACTAAAAATAGAACTCAATTAAGGCACATTAACACTTTAGGAACTATCGATACGTGCCTCTAATTATTTTATGGCGTCATGTCCGGGTGATTCCAACGCCAGACGATTCGATCCGGTGCAATTTGGATTTTGGGGGTTATTGACCTTCAGAGAACTGGAGCAGGAGGGTGTGAATGCCACTCCGGTAAGGCAGGTTGGTACAGAAAGAGGTTGCAGTAAATGTCAGTGTAATTACAATGACAGGTCATTTTGTTGCTTTGTAAGAGAAACTATCCAATTATTCGTAACTTCAAACTTGGAAGCCGAAACTCGAATGAAAATAAACAGACTCCCAACGGGAGGCTGAAGTGTCACCTGATCCCCCACAATACACTGTGTCTAAGTACATCACCGCTGGCTGTCATTATCAGTGCTGTGCACCTGCTATAAATGCAATGGCTTTCATCTTGTATTTAATACAAAGCTAAACAACCATAAAATCAGGGAGGTCACAAACATCTAGCTACACAGTTCACCTCCAAGGCCTAGATGTCAGCTCGTAAATGACCGTAATTAAGCTTTGAAATACAAGCTTGTAAAAGCGACCATGCTGGTGAAATGTGCAGGTCACAGCAGAAAACAATTAACTCCTATACTGCCCTCACTGTCTCCTATACTGTCTCCTTAAAGAAACTGAATAATTACGACAACGATCTACACACGCTAGCAAGTAAGCAAAGCCTGTGCCAAAAATCAGACTACGAGGCATGAGGCATCAAGCAAAACTAACAATAAACATGAAAAATGACGCATAATGGCTGGATAAACAAGTGGGAGGAGCTGCATGTGGTCATCAGCATAAAACTAAACACTTTTCTGACAGCTGTACGCACACTTCAAGTCAACCTCTAATTAGCAGATTCATTACATTTCTCCTCCTGTATCACACAGCTCACTTGAGCATGTCAGCATCCAATTAGGAGATGTCTTTCATAACCATTGTATGCGGCTGCATTCCCGTCTCACAATTTCAAAGGCTTATTGTTGACAAGCGGAGTCGCTAAGTCCTGTGTCCCACATTTCTGCGGTTCAGTTGATTTCCTGAATGTGCTAATCAGTGTTGGGCAAACGTTAGCTACTGTTACGTAAAAAGTAACTAATTATGGTATATGGAAAGAAATGTGACTTCTGCGCTACCGTTAGCTGCCTAAGGCTTTCTCTTTTTGTGAACGGTAGTCTTACACCAATAATTGGCGTTTGTCTCTCTGATTTGCATGCAATAACTATATCTCGTATAACTTTTTAGAAATAAATGGAGACTTTATCAGGCCCTAGAGACAGCTTTATTACATTCATTTTTTGCCATTCCTTGTCTGCTGTTCATTACTTGTTGTACTACACCACTGTTCACAAGTTTGGGATCAGTTCGACTTTTTTTTTTTTTTATAAAAATTAAGTTCCGTATTTAGCAAGGATGCATTAAATCCATCATAAGTAAAAGTAAAGACATTTACACTACCAACCAGTCAAAAGTTTTTGAACAGTAAGTTTTGAAGTACAGCAAAAACAGTGAAATTTTGAAATATTTTTACTATTTAAAATAACTGTTTCTATTTGAATATATTTCAAAATGTAATTTATTCCTGTGATTTCAAAGCTGAATTTTTAGCATCATTACTCCAGTCACATGATCTCATTCTAATATTCTGATTTGCTGCTCAAAAGCATTTATTAGTAGAATTTTTACAGTTTTTTTTTTTTTTAAATGAACAGAAAGTTCAGGAGAACAGCATTTATCTTATTTTGTAACATTATAAATGTCTTTATAATCACTTTTGATCAATTTAAAGCATACTTGCTAAATATTATTAATATTATTAATAGTATTAATTTCTATATTTATCCCAATATATATATACTGCCTCCAAGCTTTTGAATGGTATAGTGTATAATGCTACAAAAGCTTTTTATTTCAGATAAATGCTGATCTCTGGATCTTTCTATTAATCAAACAATCCTAAAAAGAAATTCTTTTAAATATTGATAATAGTAATAATAAATGAAATCACTTTGAAATCGCTTTGAAATCACAGGAATAAATTACATTTTAAAATATATTCAAATAGAAAACAGTTATTTTAAATAGTAAACATATTTCAAAATTGTACTGTTTTTGCTGTACTTTGGATAAAAAAAATGCAGAAATGCAGAAGAGACTTCTTTAAAAAACAAAATAGTTCTACAACAAAAAAAGTTTGTTTTTTTTTAAACATCTTTCTGTTCATCAAAGAATCCTGAAAAAAGTCAGTGATTTCATCACTGATAACAACAATTGTTTCTTGAGTACCAAATCAGTATATTTAAATTATTTCTGAAGGATCATGTGACACTGAAGACCACAGTAATAAAAAAATATATAAAAATAAAATAAAATAAAATAATACATTCCAAAAAATTCATTTTAAAAAGTAATGTGACACTGAGGTATAATTCAGGGGAGTGGAACGGCTGATGCTGCCAAACTTAAAATCATTTGGGACACAGCAGTGAGACATTGAGCATCAATATTTCACACTGTCTAACATTCACGTTTCATCTAACAAGCGTGGACCCTTAACACACAAACACAGACACTGTAATCAAAAGACACTTCTGCCACCATCTCGATCTCCTCCTAAATGTGTATTATAGCTGATCAAATTGAAACATGTATATACAAACATTTTAAATGTAATTACTCTCTAAAACTGCTCTAAAAGACATCCTCTGTGCTTTTTTCTGTTATTCACTTCTCTTTCTAGTTTCCCATTGATAAGCTGTGAGAGGTAAATTGGTGGAGGCACTTAGCGGCGATTTAATGCAAATCCATTAAACATGCGAAGGGAGAGCGGACGCTCGGGTCCCCGCCGAGCACGACGCCTCACACAAATTCAGCTTTAAATGCTTTAATGTACCTTGCGTTTCTTCCAGCAGGGCTGAGGAAGTCAGATGTAAAGAAGTGAGGTAAACAGGAAAACAGGAGTTCACAGAGTACAAAAACAGAGCGTACACATACCATTAGCATTAGCGGGATGCAAAGTGATAGTCAAGTTTTTTTTTCAGATGAATCGCTAATACAACCTACTTTTGTTCTCCCGACAAGCCTTATCAAGCAAAACACTAAAGAACTCTGCCCTCGCTTTTTGGATTTATGTGCAGAATACAAATACGGATAGGCAGCGATTTCTAGCAAATCATTCTCTCTGTCTGAGTTTCTCTCTAACAGACACGCACACAATTCCATTTCACCGAGCCAAATTGCTGTGCAATGGCCCTGCTTTGAAGGAGAGCGCTCGGAAAGCTCTAGAGGTGAAGAGCTCAGAGGTGGAAGAGGAAAGGAAGAGGAGAATGAGAAAGAAGAAGTAGAAGTAGAGCTCGATACGACAAGAGCATCTTGGCAGGTCTTGGCAGCTCTGGCACTGAGACTGATAGATCAGATGTAATTGACAATTAGCTTCACGACACTCTGAATTACAGGCCCTCTAATAGGGCCAGAAACACAGGAAACCTTTCTCCAAACCGTTTTTGTGCTGTCTATGTGTGTGTGTGTGCCTCATGACCCTCTGGTGTGTAATGATTCCACTAACCACGCCGTAATATCCAGGTGAGTCAGTACGTTAGGCTCTGTGTGCGTGTGTGTGTTTTTGCTCTCCGCTTCAACTCTTTTCTCTGACACACGGAATAAGTGTGTGCTCTTTTCTTTACAGTGTGACTCTTGGCTCAATTTCTTTGCCTTTTGAAGAATTAGCCTCTAAATGCTTATAAAATTTGCGGGTATGAGCGTATATGTGGCCTACATTTATTGAGCTCATCCTGACACACTCGCTGTACCTTTAGATGAGTCCTTAGTCAAGAAACAAGTATCTTGATAAATAATAGTGTACATTTTCCCTAGATTTAATGACTTTTTGTTATAGCAATGAAGGCACATAACTTGTGTTTTAGTTTTAACAGATGTCTGCTCCTTTAAAATGCTGATTTTGGACTGTCACGTCTCTCTAGTCCAGGGGTGCCAAACTTGGTCCTGGAGGGCCGGTGTCCTGCAGAGTTTAGCTCCAACTTGCTTCAACACACCTGCCGGGAAGTTTTTAGTATGCTTATTTAGAGCTTGATTAGCTGGTTGAGGTGTGTCTAATTGGGGATGGAGCTAAACTCTGCAAGACACCGGCCCTTCAGGACTGAGTTTGGGCACCCCTGCTTATGTTAAATCAAAAAATTTAAATCAAACAGCAGTGGCAGAATTTTGATGTTGTTTGTTAACATGCAACTCAATGAAAATAAAATCTTATAGAAAATTTCTGTAAATTAAAAATGTAATTTATTTTTTAAATAATAATAATAAGAATCTTTTTTTATCTATATATAATCTAATAATTATAATAACAATACATTTATTTTTATTTTATTTTATTTTTGGAAAAAGGCATTAGCCAAAAAAGACAACAAAGGCTCTTTGGTCAAAAAAGGTTCCTGACCTCTAATCTAAATGTACATAAAATGAACAATTACAAATGTTAAAGAAACATAAAAACAAAAGCAATGTAGCATAAAAAGCGGCTAGTTTTCAACTTATCAGATGTCTGTACCACCCCTTTAAAATGTTGATTTTGGACTGTCCCATCTCTCTAGTCAGTTCTTATCAGTGTTGGGCAAGTTACTTCCAAAATGCAATACAGTATATATTACTAGTTACTGTCTTTCACAAGTAATTAGTTACATTACAATATTACTGTCTCTGAATTGTAATGCGTTACACTACTTTTAAGTTACTTTTGAGTTACTTTCACCAAAATATCCACAGAAGTATGACTAGGCATCATAAAATACCAAAATGTAACTTATTGCAGCTCATTATGCATCCAGTGGAGGGTAATGAGCATCAAATTATAAAATCATATTTAGATAGGCTACCGGTATGTAAGTCTACATTAACGTTTAGGTACTTGTAGTTTAGGTTAAGCACAGATAAGCACAAAATTATTACATTTATAAATAACTCCGGTAAATAAAGCGAAATGTTATAATGTACAAACAATAAACACAATACCTAGACTATAGACTATTGAACGGTTTTCGGAACAAAACAAGAATGTAATTAAAACGAATTAGGCTCATTTAAAGTGAAACTGAAAGCAAACGTGTCGTTCTCACGCAAAAGTAAATAAACCGGGCTTTGTACTTAACGCGGGTAAAAACAACCTATTTTAATAACATTCTAATTTATATAATTTATATATTTATATAAAAACTATTTTAATTAATCAGTGTATATGTTCAGTTAACTGTATTTTATTGTGATAATGCACAGGCTGCAACGTTTGCAATGCTGTATGTGTGTGCGTGAGGCGCCGGCGCGATCGAACAGCGGAAACAAACAACAAAAAATGTACTCAGTCATTTTTGGTCATACAGATCATTCGAACCTGCAGTGTTTACCTTTATTTCTGTCATCTCGTTTTTCTTTTCGTGAACTTTCGTAGAGAGCCGCGCCACACAAACATGAACCAAACTCAGCAGTATATGTCACTCAGGCTTTTCCGTTCATTTTGTTTCCAGGAGTTATTCGTGCTATTTTTCTTTGTTGAGAGTTTGGTGTCGCACATAGATTACACCTGATTATGCATTTTTATTCTTTTCTCTGATGAAATGAATAAAACGGGAGTGTGTCCATCTCACACATGTAGAATCCGTCTCTACAGTCATCTTAACCATCGAATTCCAGCAACAGGAAATAGACAAAGTATTTTACACGCGGATTTTTTTCTCTGGTGCTGTTTTGCGGTGTTGGTTAAAATAAAGTTAAAGAGTTAAAATATGTTGTTGTAACTTGTGTTACTCAGATTGTAACGAGTAATATTTATTAGTAATATTGATAATTTGATTAGTAATGCGTTATATTACTGCGTTACAGAAAAAAGTAATATACTACTGTAATATTATTACTTTTGTAATGCGTTACTCCCAACACTGGTTCTTATGTTGAATCAAAAAATTTAAATCACACAGCAAAACCATAATTTTGATGTTCTTTGTTGACATGCAAATTAATGAAAAAAAAAGAATCATCAAAATTTCTGTAAATTCAAAATGTTATTTCTTTTTTTTTTCAAAAAGGTCAAAAAGGTCTAAATGGAAACACAATGAACTCAATGGAAAAAAGATCTTATACAAAATTTCTGTAAATTTAAAATATAATTTAAATTTGAATAATTATTTTATTTTATGTAAAATGTAAACTCAATGGGAAAAAAATCTTATACAAAATTTACATTTAAATTTAAATTTTAATAATAATAAAAATTATGGGGGATGGCTCTTCAAAAAAAAGAAGAAAAAAAAACCTTCCTGTTTCAGAACAAAGCATCTACTTAAGTCTTAAAAAACTACTCTAAAGGCTCATTCAAACAGATTGCATTTTTGTTTTGAAAAATGCAAAATGCAGACAGTGGAATGGGAGAAAAAACAAGCTCTCAGGATATTTATTTTTAAAAGAACGCATTAACTTGAACACTATGTTTTCAGAACGGCGTTTCATGCATGAGAGATGACACAAAAGACGCAAGACAACGCTAAAACTGATCTGTCTAGCATGCTTACATAGAAAAAATAATGGAAATGTAGCGCAGCGAAATGAAAAATCACATTCTTTGTGAATGACCCCCAAAGTCATCCTTTTCATAGAAAAAGTGCCTTGTATTGTTAGGAGTGGGTGAGAATTAAGCAATTAAGAAAAGAAAAGTGCAAAGTAAGTGAAAAATAGCATTTAAAAACTCCTGTCACACAGGTCCTGGCACTAGCTGCAGTTCTCATTATTGTTCTTTAATAAACTATCTATTGTACCATTCAAGAACGATCAGAATGGCTTTCCCTACAAATGCCTTCCTATAGATTTTCCCTGCAGTGTTTTTGGCATCCTGAAGAATCTCCCTCTTCCAAAAAGAAAACACTACCTATTTCTTCATTTGATTACTTTGTTTTGCTCGCACCTTAGCTATCGATTGCATTTAGTTCCTTAAGGGCTATATTTTATTTTGTTTTTACGTTGTTGATCGTATTTACAGCATGAAACGGCCCCTGAAGAGGGAGTGATAAATCTAAGTTGGCAAGGCAACAATGAATAGAACAGTGATCAAAGCCCTCGGTGGACTGTGCGCCTCCGTTAGGCCTGTTAGGGGCTCCGGTCCCTGGAGTCGCCGTCTTCCTGGCCCTCGGAATGCGACGCTCTGTCTTATTCAGAAACACAAAGGGAGAGTCGGACTATTAAACACTCCGGAAAAAATGCAAAACATCACCATTTAGGCTCTCGTTTTAGGACTTTCTTTTTCCGACGCCACTGTTCCCTCCACTCTTTCTTTGACCTGTGGGAAACATCCATTCATCATACCGTATTATTAAAACTAGGCATGGCAGCTCCATGTACCGCCTGTGATAAATATAGACAAGACTGCTCTCTCTCTTTCTCTCCTCTCGCTCCCTAACTCTCTCTTTTGCTTTTTGCTTTCTTTCTCGCTTCTCAACCTTGCTCAAAGTAAGCTAATGAGGAAGACGAACAGAGATACAGAGACACGAATACGGTGTGTTGTACGTGTGCGCAAAATTTTTTAAGAAGGTACGGTTGAGAAATGAAAGGTAATGGCCCAAATGAACTGCTTCAGGCGGGACAATGTTTAAATTTCCTGTCTTTAATTACATTAGAAGCACCAATCCCAGTAGGCGCAGCCACTGCTACAGGCCCGTCGTTCTCTCTGAGGTGTTTCATCCAAGGAGGAAAGTAAAGCAGAGCAATGAGAAAATAATCAACAGTACAAAAACTGAACAAAACCACTCATTTCAGGTTGAGACATTCACTGAAGCTCTAAAGCGTGACCTAAATGTGACTGGTGTAATATTTGGCAGAGATGTTTGAAAATCTGGAATCTAACGGTGCAAAAAAAAAATGTTAATTATTGTGAAAATCACCTTTAATGTTGTCCAAATGTTCTTAGCAATGCATATTACTCATCAAAAATTACGTTTTGATATATTTACGGTAGGAAATTTACTAAAACATCTTCACGGAACATGATCTTTACTTAATATCCTAATGATTTTTGGCACAAAAGAATGTACAAACAATGTATCTTTGGCTATGGCTACAAACAATTTTTACAAAATACCTGTAATAACAACACAATTAAAGCAAAATAAATTTTAGAAATGACATGGAATAGAATAACAACACTGTACCATCATAGAAAGTCTGAGATGCAGTTTTTCTTAAGCATTATTTCTAGAATTATCTGATATTTAAATACACTTGCAACTCAAATAGAAAATATAATGAATTATTAACACGGGTCCTTCAATATTGCTCATAACAGCAAAAAAAGACTGAATATTTTTCTCAATATAGTCAATTAAAACAGCTAACTTTGCACTTCTTGACCTTTCCATAAAACACTGCCATTTTTGTCTGAAACAAAGAAAAACAGACACAGTTGTGTTATTTATTCATACTTCTAAATGCAATTATATCACTGTAGCACTACCAAGCAAATAAATAAGTGTAATAATTGCTAACACCAATAAAATTGTAAAAACACATTAGAGTTGTTAGAGTCATGTAGAAGAAAATGTGTAGGAGTTTTGAAAATCAACATTAGTTAATTAAATACTGTATTTTCTATTAATGCTATCAGCATTTTTTCTGAAAGGTTAAATAAATGTATATATTATACATTTTATATGATACAAATTTTGTAATAGAGTATGTAACTTTTACATAAGGTAAAATTCTGTCCCATGTGCCATATGGAAACTGTACAAATATCAAATGTAAATGAACAACAAATTTACATTTACACACAGACAAAAGGTTGCCTCTGCATTTCTGAAGTCTTCTCTACAGCCCTAATTCCTCATGAAACGCATCCAACCCCCTCAATCACTCATGCTGTGATTGTATTCATATCTTTCCATACATTTCCAGTGCTATAACTCATTAATCATTTACACAACATGAAACAGTAATCAAAATAAACCACAATACTGCATAAGCAATTCATTTAAAGTCTTCTCTTTGCCCATCTCTCCATAGCAACGGTTCATCGCCGTGCAAATTTGTAATTTCAAATACGGCCGCTACTAACCATCGCGCTCTCTCTCTCTCGCTCGCTCACTTGCCCGCTCTCGCTATCTTTCCCTAATGTAAACAAACGCAGGCAGACTGGTATTAAGGCGCGCAGCTGAAAGCCCCGCCCCTCTCGTAGCTACACGGCCCGCTGGGTATTTCAGCAACTCATTGGAATCTTCAAACAACAAAGATAAACAAGTGTTCCAATTAAGAATTAATTACTGCACAGACACTCAACTGCTTCTGCTCACTCCGCTGGGACCGACTCGAACGGTGAGGAAACACACACACACACACATATACGCATAGCAAGAAAGATAAGATAGAGGGGTCATATACTGAACACATATAGAAGGAAAGGTGAGAATGTACGAGAGAGAGAGGGGGAGATGGGGAAAAGCTAAGAAAATGGCCTGGAGGTATCACCGTCTGGGGCTTAAAACACTCTAACAAGCCCAAAGCAGAATTACACAGCACCTCAGATGTAAGGAAAGAGCCACACTGATCCAATTTATAACTGGCTTTCAACACCAAAGAGAGGAGAGGGGCGAAATAGCCTCTTTCAGTACATACTCATTGTGGGTAAAATAGCATCTACAGAGCAAGGCAAATTACTGTTAATAGGTCGTATCTCTACTGGAACTCGCAGAGTACTAAAAGCTACTCTGAGCGCAAATATGTCCTGTTAAGAATTTATTTATGTGGTAAATAGACACAGGATGGGTTTGGAAGCGAGCTTTTGATGTTGAAATTAAATTACATTTGCGGTACAGTTTATTACTTACCGCCAATGATGTATAAACTCAATTTTCTACAAAAACATTACTAACCTTTATCACACCATGTACCTCATATTTTCTCCAGCTTTTACTTATCTTTTTTGACTTTAGCTGTGTGTGTGCGTGTTTCGTTAATGAACAGTGGGCCACTTTCACAGGAAGTCCAGGACTCCAGTATGGGCCGTCTTTCATCTTCTGACCTTTTCTGCCTGGAAGTCTCTGATGTCAGGTGTCTCTGTCTGTCTTTGCTGACAGGTAGTCAGGGACTCTAACAAGCTCTAACTTTAAAAGGTTTGGACTGGATGTCACTGTGGACGTGTCGCAGAGTGAATGATGAAGAGAAGGAAAGAAAGATTATATAAAATAATAACACTTGTCTATTTTTACTGTAGATACATGCACACACATACATATGTCTACATATATACAGCTGAAGTCAAAAGTTTACGTACACCCTGCAGAATCTGCAAAATGTTAATTATTTGACCAAAATAAGAGGAATCATATAAAACGCATGTTATTTTTTATTTAGTACTGACCTGAATAAATTATTTCAAAAAAACATTTACATATAGTCCACAAGAGAAAATAATAGTTGAATTTATACAAATGACCCTGTTCAAAAGTTTACATACACTTGATTTTTAATTCTGTATTGTTCATGAGTTCTTTGTCCTGAAGAGTTGCTGCCTGCTGTTCTTCAGGTTCCACACATTCTTTGGTTTTCAGCATTTTTGTATATTTGAACCCTTTCCAACAATGACTGTATGATTTTGAGATGCATCATTTCACACTGAGGACAACTGAGGGACTCATATGCAACTACTACAGAAGGTTCAAATGCTCACTGATGCTTCATAAGGACACACAATGCATCAAGAGCCGGGGGTGAAAACTTTTGAACAGAATGAAGATGTGTACATTTTTCTTATTTTACTTAAATATCATATTTTTTCATTTAGTACTGCCCTTCAGAAGCTACAGAAGATACTTACATGTTTCCCAGAAGACAAAAGTTAAATTTACCCTGATCTTCAAATTCAACAAAAAATAAACAACTTTTTTTTTTTCCAAAAATAAAATGCATTTTGTATGATCCCTTTTATTTTGATAAAATAATGCAACATTCTGCAGATTCTGCACGGTGTGTGTAAATTTTTGACTTCAACTGTAAATGTTACGTGGGATTAATCGGGATTTATTTTTTCTCAATTGACAGCACTAATATATGTCTCTTATATGCAGGAACGATTTTTTTTTTATGTTTCTGAATGAAGTCTTTCATTCCCTTATGCTCACCAATGCTGAATTTATAAATTCATATAAAAATCAAGTAAAAACATTAATATTGTGAATATTGTTTCAGATGATGCTTCAGGAATCATTCTAATATGCTAATTGGTGCTCAGAAAACAGGAAAAGATGTGCTAAATGATATTTTTCGGTGGAAAGGTCCTAATTTTTTCTTCTAGATTCACTGATGAATAGAAAGTTTTAAAGACCAGCATTTATTTGGATTTGAATCATTGAATAAAGGTATAAAGGTATTCATTTCCTTCCAAATGTGTGTGTAAAGGAAGATTGTAGATATGCTCCCGCTTCAGTATCTATGACTTTCCCCCCGCAGTGGAAACAGCCATTTAACACTGTGAGAGGCTCCATGGCGAGAGCGAGCTGATGGGAGTGAGCTGGAATCATGTACCCCAGCAGGAGAGCCCGGGATTGGGGCTGTGAGAGTCACCTCTCCCCCCTGCTGGAGGCACATGTATCATGGAGCTGCAAACAGCGGGAGAGGAACACATGACCTGACCTAGCAGAAGGTCAAAATATGAGGGCGAATAAAAAACACACACACACACTTATGTATAGGCTTAGTGGTTTGCATGTGTTGATGTCTTGACGTCGTTTGTCTGCATATTTCCAGTCAATTAAACAATATCTAATCGAGAAAAAAGTACCAAAATGTAAACACATAAATAAAAAAAAAAAAATAATTTAATTAAAATTAAAATTTCCTAAATCTGTAAGTAATGCAGTCAAAAACGCCAGCATTATATTATAACATTCCTCAATGTTGGACCACACATCTTTTTTGCTTTTATCTTCACTATTGACTGCTCATGCTGTGTTTTAGAAAGCACTGAGATAGCTGCTGCTGTCTATTTGCTATAAGCATTCCTTGTGTCCTATGGTTCTGACATGACAAAGTATTGTTGTTCATATCACTCTGAACCACAGGAGGTTGCGTGTCAGGAAGACTGAAAGACTTAAAAACTCAAATCCCTATAGAGTTTAATCCCAACCTGCCTAAAACACAGTTCAGGTGGATGATCTTTATACAATTTCATCAAATGCAGACCTGCCCGGCCCTAAATGGCATATAAAACCACAACACACTGTGGTCGGTTGCTTAGCATGTCAGTCAGACTGAACCATCGTAAATGGGCAGTTCTTGTCAAAAAGTGGACTCAACTATACACTCAGTCAAAATTCTAGTTAGAGAAGGGAGTAAATATGACTTAATTTAATAAAATAAAATAAAATAAAATAAAATAAAATAAAATAAAATGTAGGTTTGCTTACTGTCATGAAAATGATGTAAATGAATCATGAAATATTATGAAAATTAATGAAAATAACAGTTTCATTAAATGAGACCCCAGCTAGAGAAGGGACTTATTGTGACTTAAAAAAAAAAAAAAATTAAATAAAAAATAAAATAAAATTAAATTAAATTACATTAAATAAGATAAAATAAAATAATAAAATAAAATAAAATAAAATAAAATAAAATAAAATATATTGTAGGTTTGTTTACCATCATGAAAATGATGTAAACGAATCATAAAATATTATGACAATTAATGAAAATAAGAGTTTCATTAAATGAGACTCTGGCTAGAGAGGGGACTTAATGGGGACTTAATCTGACTTTAAATAAAAAGTAACAAAATAAAATAAAATAATAAATAAAATAAAATAAAATAAAATAAAATAATAATAAATAAAATAAAATAAAATTGATTGTAGGTTTGGTTACCGTCATGAAAATTATGTACATGAATCATAAAATATTATGACAATTAATGGAATTGGACTGAACTGTAAGAACTGTAAATGGAAATAACAGTATAAATTAAATTAAATTAAATTAAATAAATAAAATAAAATTAAATTTATTGTAGGTTTGCTTACCATCTGATAGTACCAGTTTCATTAAATGAGACTCTGGCTAGAGAAGAGATTTACTGTGACTTAAAAAATCGGTTACAAAAAAGAAAGAAAAGAAAAAAATAAAATAATAAAATAAAATAAAATAAAATAAAATAAAACAGTTTCATCAAATGGAAACTCCGGCTAAAGGAAAAGGGTCGCATATCAATATAGGACTAGTTTTCAAAGCTAAAAATCAAGACAAAAAGGCATTGTTCTCCAATGAACAAAGCATTTTTAAGACATGATGACTTCTGATGTGATTTTCACAGACCCATACAAGTATTTTTAGATTAAAGTTGACGTTTTGATACTAAAACACTTTCCATTAAAGAAGACTACATTTATGAAATTAAATCCAAACATATTTTTTTGTTCAGTGTAATACTGAGATTTCTAAAATTATTATCTCTGAATTATATATGGACAATTTATTTTAGTATTTGAGAACACACAAATATAGCACTAGAAAACATTGAGGTTGAGGTTGTGTGACTGGTGCGCTCTCACCTCAGCGATGGGTACGATACCCTGTAGGTCTCTCTGGCTGATGTAGATGGTGGAGATGACTTCGGCAGACACTCCAGTGGAGGGATACTCTATCTGCCAGCGGATGGACTGTGACGACCGCAGGTTGATGAAATTGTCAATCTCAAAGTCCACCCACATGATCTCATAGAAGGAACCATCAAGTCTGTTGAGAAAAGAGAAAGACAGATGTTGGATGAAGGGGGAGAGAGAGACTCAAAGATCAAGGAAGATCAAGGGCTTTAGTACAACTGCTGCCGAGAGCTAGACTTTATGCTGTGTTTTGATGTCTATTCACACATCCTCCAGAACAGCAGGGGGAAGTATTGCCTTTGGCCTCCTACAAAAGTTAGTATGAAAAATTCAGTGATCATGTGATGATTTTTAAAAGCCCTTAGAACAAAGAAGCCTTTCAAGATATGCTCTTTTTCATAGATGAATAATAAAGGGAAAAGGGGGGAAATACTATTTAAACTAGTGCCAAACAATTAATCGCGATTAATCGCATCTAAAATAAAAGTTTTTGTGTAGATAATATATGTCTGTGTACTGTGTATATTTATTATGTATATATAAATACACACACATACAGTACATATTTTGAACATTTTTACTTGTATTTGCATGTGTATATTTTTATTCATATAGTTAATATTATATATAAATATATTAAATTTATAAACATAACATATTTTCTTAAATATATACACGCATGTGTGTGTATTTATATATCCAGAATAAATATACACAGTATACACAAATATATTATGTAACCAAAAACATTTATTTTGGATGTGATCAATCGCGATTAATCATTTGACAGCACTAATTTAAACATTTTTAAATATTACAATTTTATTAAAGTGTCTGTGTAACAGGTGATAATTAATATTTTAGGGCTTGCTTAATTAAAAAGAAAATAATGTCAAAAATAAAACAAAAAATGTCCTTAAAGGGATAGGTTACTCAAAAATGAAAATTTGATGTTTATCTGCTTACCCCCAGGGCATCCAAGATGTAGATACTTTGTTTCTTTTCTTTGTTTCTTTAATGAAATTAAAAAAAAAAAAAATACACTGTAAAAAAAAAGTTGTTTCAACTTAAAACAGTAAGAGTTCGTGCTGCCTTAAAATGTTACGTTTAGTCAACATGAAATGTTAAGTTGTACTATGTGAAAACGTGGATATTTGAGTTGAGTCAACTTACTTTTTTAAGTTGAAACAACTTTTTTACATGGTATATATGTGATATTTAATTGAGTAACATCACTATGCTCAACATTTAAACATTTAAAGGTGGAATAGTCAAAGTCAAAGTCAACTTTATTGTTTACTTTATTTAGGTGATTGTCTTTATTTAGGTGATTGTCTTCAGAAACATTTTTTGTTATACTGAAAGTCTCTTCACATCCCGAAGTTAAGTTCACATCATTTAAGTTAAGTGGTCAAAATGTATTTCTATGTATTTATATATTCTGTGGAAGGTGTAGGACCAAGAAATGTTCGTCCAATCTTGACCTTCCGTCCTGGTATTGTAATACTTTTACTAACTGTATTATAAAGTATTCTCACGGTTAATGACATGTGATGTTGTATAGGCCACTAGAGCATTTACGGTAGTTTTGTGGCAGACTGACAACTGCACATGTGCATACGGATGTCTATACATTCTGGAAATCTGAAGAGATGTCTCTCTCTACCGGCATCTGGCTCTCTTTATTTTATATATTTCCTTTCTGTTTGTGACCCGAGTTGAATGCATGCTTGTGTAAATTTTTCCTTGCGTGATCCCCATATACGTGGACGAGTGATGAGTGAGGCGTTTTATTAAACTTGGCAAAAATCCACCATCTTCTAGTCTCCTGTGCATTATTAGCAGTTCTCCTATTTGGGCTGTTGAATATTTCAACTCGGTGTCACAATGTATTGTAATAATGCTGTCTCTGGTCGTCTAGTCTGTGTGCACTCATGCATTCGGGAGGCGTGGTTTTGGACGGCGACTTGCTGGGAGGGTGGGACGTTCGCTTTCAGTGCTATCAGGCTAAAGATCTCCTATTGCATCTTTATCAAACAAAATTTCAATCAGACTACTGAAAAAATTTCAACAAATCAATTCAAGTGATGAATGATTACTATCCTCATCATGTATAGATTCTTAATTACATAGCAAGTTTCACTGGAACGGCTTGTGTTTAATGCACATAAAATATCTCAAACGATATTATCAATTTAAAGGGTTTCTCCTCTGTAAGCACATCCACAGAATGAACTCAAGGGACTGATCTGCAGAGGAAATTAGAGCAACAAAAACCCATTAAAGAAGGTTTGCTGTGAGAAACAATAGAAACAGCCAGCAGACAATGCATCTTAATACAATTAATGAATAACTCAGGGTCTGTGCATTAGTGTGAGTATCAGAAACGGAGCAAACAAGAGATAAAAAGCTCTAAAGCACTGTAGAATCATGCAACCATACAGTGTCTGTCTCAAATGGCAAGCGCAGACTGTCACGGGCATGTATTCACAAAACCTGCGATCCATAACACAAGGAACTGGTGATTTCTGCCAGCTCTTGGTATTTTTTTGTGAAATATGCATCAGACTGTCATTCAACGGGTCAGCATGCCCAGGTTTTTATCAGAATGCCAAGAAACAAAGTCATGTTTACAAGATACTGATCCAAGATATTCACAAGTTTTATTTATGGCACGTATTAGCAAGCAAACAAGATATTCCTGACCACTGTATATGGCTTTATTTGATGCCTGCTGAATAATCTGTATGTATTACTTCTGATGAATGATTACACATCCCTAAACAACACAAAAAACAAAGTAACCTGTTTCCATCTAAATGGTCAGTTTTACAAAGTGGAGCAAACTTCCTGCCGCAAGTGAAACATCTTGCACACATACACACACGCTCAGCTGCAAGACTGATGTGAAACAGCAAAATCCATTTCCCTGAATGACAGGAAACCCTCCCTGATTCCTTCCCCGTGTCTTTCTTCTGAATGAGCGCGCGCAGTTAGAGCACGACCTCTCTAAATGCTCCAAGTTGACCTTTGACCTCAGATCAACAGGGGCCAAATAAGCACCTCCCCCCTCCATCCTTGTTATGACACCCCCGAAATGAGTTCAATTACACTCGCCCAATCGGCGGCTTGATGGATGTGCTGCTGTCTGACCCCTTCCTCCTTCAAAAAGAATGTTCTAGAAGCAGTAAATGAATCAATAAACCAACAGACAATACTTTATTGCAGAGATGGCATACGTCTACGGGGAGCGGGGAGAGAGGGAGGGGGCGGCCAGTCAGAAAACGAGAGATAAATAATGTTATGGAGAACGAGAGCAAGGAAAAAAGAATCCGTCACAGTCCCTCTCTGTCTCTTCTGGAAGCGCAATGTCATTTCTCTGAATAGCAAGAGTGTTTTGTCATTATTCACTCAGAGTTTGAGTCAGACAGCGATCTTGCCCAAACACAACAATGAGCCGCAGACAAGTGAACCGCACGCGCACGTGGCCCCGCAAACACAAATGCGCTGAACGGGACTTTCAGAGGCGTTAAGAGGATTAGTTATGTAGAAGCAGCTGAGAAGTAGAGAGGACAGCAAAGTTATTTTGTATTCCGGCAAAGTTGTTAAGCATTATAAACGGCTGGATAATAAGCAGGGCAAAAGAGAGTACGGCAAAAGAGCGATGCATTATGGGAATTTTTCATTTCTTTTAAAGCCATAGTTCACTCAAAAATGGAGTCTGACTCAACCCTTATGCTTAAATTTGTATGAATCTCTTTTCATAAGTCATAATCAGTTATGACATACGCAGGAACCAATTACTGACAACAAACCTTCAGATGGCAAGTTTAAAATGCGCAAATGAGAATTTTCTATCAGTCAATTCACTGAAAGGGTTTGAACGATTCTTGAAAAAATCAGACATCACGACTTCAAATTAACAGTCAATATTTCCACTCAGAATTAGGGTTATTATAGTTAACTAAAACTAAAACCACCAAAAAATGTACTCGACATAAAATGTTAACTGAAATAAAATATTAAGAAAAAAAGCATAAACGTACCTAATTTCAGCTAGTTAACAAGGCAATGTTTCAAGTTTAACTTGACGTACAGGTACTAAAGTAACTAAAAATGTAACTAAAAACTATAATATATATATAAAATTATAAAAACTATAAAAAATATGAAATAAAAAAAATAACTAAACAACAAAAAATTAATAGAAATGACAAAACCAACAGAATTACTAAAACTAAAATGAACATGAAAGCAGAAATTAAAAATACATCTAATTAAACTTTTATCAAAACTTATAATAATATTAATGATGTTACATTTCAAAATTAATTACAAAGAAACTGAAGTAACATGTTGAATTAAATGTGAAAACTGAAAAATTATTGTAAAATGTACTCCAATAATATTTCGAAAAGAGTGGATGTCAAATTTTTCATAAGAATAACGTAATTTGGTGTGTTTCTCATACAAAGCAATCATATGGATTCTCTAGTGAAAAATAAATATACTAAAATGTATTTAAAATAATTTTGACACTAATTTTGTACTTAACGCACTTTAATTTGTATAGAACAGTGTTTCTCAACGGGGGCGGTACCGCCCCCCAGGGGGCGTTCGGACAGCATCGGGGGGCGCTGGAAGCAATATTTTTGAAAGGGGGGGCGTTGAGCTGTTCCTGGGGGGCGTTTGGTCAAGGCGAGTTTACACCAAAGATGTATGAGCTAAAACTTGCAAAAGAAAATGGTCTGCCACATCCTAACGCTGTCTCTACACTGGATACATCAAAACGCACTTTCTATATCTATTTTTCAACTTGTCGGTAGCGCAGGCGCGTGGAATCCCGCAGACAGAAACAGAACGCGGCATCCGTTTACTGTAGCGCTCGCGCTCGGTTGTTACTAAACGACTGATTATAACGGGAGCTGTGTGCTTTAACACACGTGTCGCGCTGTTCGCGGTCAGTGTAGTAGTGATGTTCGCTGCTAGTTTACACCAAATCTCCCGCTCCTATTGACGGTGTATCATTTCCTTAGCAACGACTTCAGTACTTTAGTGTTTGCTTGACTTTCTGTAGCGCAGCTGCTGCGTCAAAACAATAGCAAGCATTTAGACATGATAAAGCAAGAGATGTTTTTTTCTTGTTTAGAATAATTAATATTAATACTTTTTGTTTGCTGATTGGCTGCGGTTGGTTTGAATACCAAATTTCAAATTTCTAAGAGTTTATTCAAAGCTCACAAATACAGCCTAATTTATATCCACGTGGCTTTTTTGCTCCTTTTTTTGCTTCTAATGATAATGATACTTCAAATGATAAATCAAAAATGTGATAAATGTCATGTGCTATTCAATGATATTAAAAAATAAATATATAAAATTATGTATGAGCTGTTTTGGGGGTTAAGATATGCTTTCATGCTTTTAAAACGGGCCTATATATTATAAATAAATATAGCCTATAATATACACTAGCATTAAAAAAGGTCAGTATGATTTGTTAATGGGTTTACAAAAAAGGTTTGTTTGCATTTGTTTGTTTAAAAAAAACAGCTTACTGTAAAAACAGTAAATCTACCATTTGAAGAAGAAAAAGCTTTCTATTTGAATATATTTTAAAATGTGTTTTCTTCTCATACTAATCTACAGTATATTAGTACAGCTTTCAGTGTCACATGATCTTTCAGAAATTATGCTGATTGTTGCTTAAGAAACATTTCTTATTATTATTATAGCTGACACAACACACTGACAAAAAAAAAGCAAGATTTGAAATTTAATTGACTATAACAAATATATAAATCAGGACAGCATTAAAATAGTAACTATTTTGAAAATGAGGAGCATATGATTCCCATCTTTCTACAACCCCAATTAAAAGTTGGGGCGTTTTGTGAAATGCCATAAAATTAAGAATATGCCATTTGTTCTCTTTAGCCTTTATTTAATTGACTTAAGTACATAGAAAAAATCCAGTGTTTTCACTGGCCAACTTAGTTTTATTTTGTTAATATAAACAAATTTTGAGCCATGATCCAGCTTTGCTTGCGAAGACTGAGAAGCTCCATTTATACCCAAACATGATTCCCTCACCTGTTACCAATTCACCTGCTTGCTGTGTTTCAAAGCAGTTGTTCTATAACCTTTTCACTTTTATTTTGCCTCTGTCCCAACTTTTTTTGGAGTGGGATGCATACTTCAAATAAATAAATAAATAAATAAATATTTTATAAATAAATATGTTTATATTTACAAAATACACTTAAGTTGGTCAAAACTCTGGAATCTTTTCTTTGTACTTTTGTCATTTAAATAAAAGTTAAATAGAATGAACAAATCACAGATTTTGTAATTTTACAAAATGTCCCAACTTTTCTAGAATTGGGGTTGTACTTAGTTTTTTTTAAGTAAACTTCTCACAAAATCTATGAAATATAGTAAAGTATGGTTTACATTTATTCCATTTGTATGTGTAAATGTGGTATTTACTCACCAAAATAACAGTGTCCACTATGTCATTTTAATTTAGTCTTTTTAAATTTGGGGCAACAAGATATATCTGCATCTCAACAACACTGAAGCTATAGCAATAAAAACCACCAACATGCTTAAAAACTCTGTAAATGAATGTTATTACACTTATTTTAAAAGAATTTACCGTAAAAAAGTACTTCACTGTCTTTTTTGATTAATTCAGTGCATTCTTAAAATAAAGTAATTTCCTAAAAATCATAATGACCCCATACATCTGAATTACTGTAAATACCAGTCCTCATTGTAAACACAAAATAATAATAATCAACTTTAATATTCAGTGAGGACAATTAGACTACGATTTATTTGATGGGGGGTGGTGAGGGACCTGGATAATGGGTAGGGGGGCGCTGGCCCAAAAAAGGTTGAGAACCACTGGTATAGAAGTAGTGCTGAAGTCCAACTAAAGATATACTTAAGTATATCTGATTGTGCTAAAGTAACTAATGCAATAAAATAAAACTAATGCAAGTACACACTGCCCTCCAAAAGTTTGGAAACACCCCTGGCAAAGTGTGGTTTTGGACAATATCAACATAATTCCTTAAAACCCTATTTTGATTACATAATAATGGCAATATATACGTCAAAGTCAGACATGCCCCTTTGCCAGCTGTGATGCCTGGTTACTGGTTTAAACTTGGCCCAGGTTTTTAAAGGATTTTTGGGTCAGGACACCTTAATAGCTTCAACAATTGATTGCCAATTAAGTTTAGAATACGATGAATTTAGGCCCAGATTATGCAGAGCTGTGATAGCTGCTAACGGTGGATATTTTGATGAATCGAAAATTTAAGTTTTTTCTATGTATAAACTGTTAATAAAATAAGTTTTTGTAGTTTGTGTTGTCCCTTATCAGTGCAAAATGATCACAAATTAAAAAGGATTCATGCCAATATTGTCCAAAACCACACTTTTCTAGGGCGTTTTCAAACTTTTGGAGGGCAGTGTACTTTAGGTACACTTTAAATATTTTGCATTTAAAGACAATCCTCGTCAAAAGCGACATTAAAATAAGTAAAATTAAGTAGTACTCCAAATACAATTTTTTATATCAGTAAGTCTCAAGCAATATTCCAGTAAATATGTTTATAGATGTAAACTTGACAAATTAAGTGCATTGCTTTTATGATACTTTAATGGTAGTTTCCACCTTGTTTTTGAAGCTTGAAAAAAATTGTAATGCCATGGAAAGAAAATGGAAAGCATGACTTTGAGGATGTCTCCTATTTCATTCTGCAGATGCAATACACTCATACAAGTGACATGATGGTAATGATGTAAATGATGACAGAACTTTAATTTTGTGTGAAATATTCCTTCAGGAGAAGACTATATAGTGAAATATATTACTATAAACAACTGCCCAAAGAGTAAACAGTGAAAACAGCTCTTCCGAAACCAATGACCTATAACATAACCCCCTCTAAATGTAATTAGCACTGCAGTTTTGCATTTTTAAGCACGTGATCACGTGTTTATTCTCAGAAACCCTAATGCAATTGAGCAATTATCTTTACTTAAAGTAACTTTGGAGGCGTGCGGGGAGAAATCACAGGCACCAGGGCATCAGAGTCAAAACACAAACCTTCAGTCAGGATTTTTCAGTCTCTCTCTCGGCCATAATTAATTTAAGCAGAGGGAAGAAGAGAGAAAATAGGAGTCTCATTGTCCCCAGCTGTATTAATTAGCCATCATCGATCGGTTCAGGGTTTGTGGCCACCACAGATGCCGAAAAGGCAGGAGTGTTTATCTTATCATGGGTCAGAAACCGAGAGCAGCTGAGAGGCAGACACACACCCATACATCACTTGCCTGTTGTTTAACCTTTGTTGAGAAAGTCGTGTTTTAGAGTGCTGGACAGAAGCAGAGGCGACGGAGAAGCGCAGTCAGCCAGACTTAAAGAGCCGTTTGTCACCCCTGACGGGTTCACTCAGGTAAACGTGTACTTCAAGACATTGCATGAGAGAGTTCCTCCGCAGGTGTCCGGGAAGAGCGAGCCAAGGGCTTTCAGTTGTCACGTCGCCTCTAATTAATCTGTCACTAGATTTAAGTATTTTGTGGAGTTAGGACACTATTGTAAAACAAGGTTCAGATTTACTTGACATTTTGCTTGAAGAGATTAAAGTTGTAACGGAAGTAGTGACAGACCTGTTGTTCTGTAAAAACATACTGTGAAACATATTAGCAAAAATGGGGAAAAAAATTTAGGACAGAGACTTGTAGGACATCGGTTGTTGATTGGATGGAGGCAGAATTGAATGTGAGCTTGCAGTCAATTGTAAAAAAAAGGGGCAGGGTTCAAGAGAACTGTATGACAGGATGAAAACCAGCATGTCATCAGAAAGAAGTCTCGATTCACTGAAAGATGAAGTTATGACATTCTAGGGTGTTACTAAGGTGCTTTAATTGGTTGTAACCACTTTGCTAAGTTGTCATCCTATATCCTATTCTATATATGACCCTGGATCACAAAACCAGTCATAAGAGTCAATTTTTTTGAAAGTGAGATTAACACATCATCTGAAATAAGCTGAATAAATAAGCTTTCCATTGCTGTATGGTTTGTTAAGATAGGACAATATTTGCCAAGATACAACTATTTGAAAACCTCAGGGTACAAAAAAAATCCAAATATTGAGAAAATTGCCTTTAAAGTTGTCCAAATGAAGTTCTTAGAAATGCATATTACTAATCAAAAATTACATTTTGATATATTTACGGTAGGAAATTTACAAAATATCTTCTTGGAACATATTTTACTTAATATCCTGTTGTTTTTTGGCATAAAATTAAAATCTATTATATTGATGTATTGTTGGCTATTGCTACAGATATACCCGGCCTACTTACAACTGTTTTTGTGGTTCAGGGTCACATATAGTTATTCTATATCCTATACATATCCTATACAAGTTACATCTGAAATCACATAGTGTCTAGTAGGTACTACATTTGGTTTGAACCTTTGCAATCACTTAAACCATTCTATATAGTATGATTATAGGTAGTGTGGATGAAATTATAAATAACTACATCTGTATAGAATAAAAGCAGGCATATTCGGACACAGCGATAGCAGGGTTTCTGCAGGTTATAATGCAAATTTAAGATTTTTTTAAGAATAAAAAAGAAAATAAGCAATAAATTAAACGAAACACAATAAATTAATGTATAAATGTGCTTTATAGGCAACACCTCGAAGTTTGACAATGCAACTTTCAATAGCTCAATTAAAACAAACAAAAAAAAAATTCAAAGTAAAAAAAGTTTTCGTTCTCCATTAACAGGTGTTAAGGTGTTATTGTGTTAAGCACAAACACACTTCATTTTGTCTCAAGATTTCATATGTTCAATTTGTATTTCAAGTAAATGTATCTTGATTTAAAGATGTTTAAACATTTGTATTGGAAAACAATCTGAGCAAGATTTTTATTTTATTTTATTTTATTATTTTATTTGCAGTGCATGCAACATTTAATGCCACAATTTCATGAATTTAGGACTTTCAGCTCTGATTTAAGATCTTTTTACAACCCATACAAACCCTGGATACACACACTGAAAATCTTAGATTCAAAATTGAGTTTAAACATGTAAATAAACAATTTTTTGGAGGATTATGATCTTAAAATTTTTTAAAAGTTTTGTTAAGTGCAGTTTCAATGCATCATCAAAGGGCTCTACATGATCCCAGCCGAGGAATAAGGGTCTAAAACGATCTATCATTTTCTACAAAAAATTACAATTATATACCTTTTAGCCACAAATGCCTGTCTTGCACTAGCTCCACGATGTGCAACTTCACACATTACGTAATCACGTTAGAAAGGTCATGCGCGGTTAGTTCTTTGTCTGTGTACTTTGGTTCGAACAGATGGTTTATTTTTCATTTTTCAGTTCATCTTTACATTCAACATTTTATGAGCATAAAATAATCTGTAATGTAAACAATTGCGGTAAATAAAAAAAGCATTTATAGAAGCAATTACAATAGCTGTCTTATATACAAGCGTCTGAATGTACGCCTGTGCAGTCCTGTTCCCATGCAGCAGTGAGACAGATCGTTCAGACCCATCTTTGTCTTGGCTCAGGCTCAAGTTCAGCCCGGCACTGAGGAACAATCACTTCATGGAAGTTTGGTGAGCTATATATAGTGCCAGACACTGACCTAATTGCTATTTTACCATGCACAAGCAAGGCAGGTTAGAGAGTCAGCATTCAAAAAGAGAGTGTGTGTGAAAGAGAGAGAGACTGGAAGAAGAACAATGTCATATCCTCGTTACTGACCGCTGGCTACCATCCAGAACTAAAGCTGTCATGGGACAAAGACTGAGAGGGTAAAAAAAAAAAACAGTGTGCATGAAAGAGAGAGAGAAAGAGAGAGAGGCAGCAGAATGTGTCAGGAGATTCACAGTTGCTGTGGCGTTCCAGTACGTAGCAGACGGTAACCGCGGTGACAGACAGGTGGAGCACAGCGGTCTGACGCTAAACCACGCAGAGGTCCGATCGGCTACAATGCCTTATCATACACACCACACAATAGCATACAAGTGTGTGTGAGAACACGTGTGTGAGTGTGTATGGCCTCGCCAACAGAGCCAAGAGAGTCTTCACACGCTATAGAGCCCAAAAGAGACAGAAATGTCATGCCAGCAGTCTTTCTTTTTCCTCTCTCACCTTCATTCTCGCTCTCTCCACCTCTCTGCTCTGTCTAGAACACAATGCCTATTTCGACGCTGTCATTTCCCCATAGAGATCCTCTGCGGTATTTAGGTCATAGTGAATTTGAATGCATCCTCGTAAAGCGTATTCACTCCACAATAACCCCACTGACTGCTCAAGAGGGTTCATACGCGGGGCTCGGTCTGTACTGGAAAACACAGGAAGTTTCATTAAATTACAATCAAGCCTATTAACTGTGAGAGCGTAAGTATATTCAGATGAATTTCAAGAGGCGACGGCTGTATATTTGCTGAGCCAAGGCGGAACACTGAATGATTTGTCGAAGTTTCGTGTTTTTGCAGCAGATAGCTCCATCTCTACCATTCACAGACCTGCAATAAACTGCAAAGATGGATTATGGTTCTGCGCGGCATCCTTTGAGAGCCCTAAAATCGCAGTTGTAAGATGTAATGTTCCCAATAAATAATGAGAAATTATTACGAATGAGAAAAATCAAGAAATACACCATCTTCAAAGTTTGGGGTCAATGTGATATTTTTAAAGAAATGAATAATTTTATTCAGCAAGGACACATTACATTGTGCTTAAAAGTAAAGACATTACTGTATTATGCAACAAAAGATTTGTATTTCGTGGAATTGCTGTTCTGTTAAGGTTATATATTCATCTAAGAATCTTAAAAAAAACAGCATAACCTGTTTCAACAGTGATAATAACAATAAAAAAATCTTAAGCACCTAATAAGCAATGATTTCTAAAGGATCAGGTGACACTGGAAGCCTTTAGCAATGCCTGCTGAAAATTTGCCAACCTTGCTATCACAGAAATATACTACAAATGTAGTAATAATATTTGACAGAATTATCATTTTAATGTATTTTTATCAAATAAATTTTTCCTTGGTGAGCATGAAACGTTTTAAAAACATTTTTTTTAATTGCCAACCCCAAACTTCTAAACAAAAATATATAACAAATAAAGTGAGAGAGTTGCAAAATTGCATGAGAATGAACTTGAGAATGTATATATTTGTTAATTGAGGCAATCCAGGTTTTCTTTTTTTTTTGTCAGTCTGTCTGTCTGTGGGTGTAAATATGTATATTTTGTTATCCTATGTTGGTTAATGTTTTTTTTTTTTTTTGCATTTGTGTTTGTTAATATAACTTCTAAAACTTTAAATAAAATAATAATAAAAAACAACAACGACAAACAAACAAAAAATAATCCATATAATCTTAATCTGTATTTTATCTTGTTTTCTAGTAAATTATATCTATAACATCATTTAAACAAAATATTGTATTTATGGATCATAATGTTTTAATTTTTTCCTGTTTTAAGCATGAACCTAAATAAATGTCATTAGATTTAGGTGCTTAAAATAAGAAAAATGCCAACAAAGTAAAGTAATTAAAAACATTTATGATTTATGTTTTATATGACTATATATATATATATATATATGTGTGTGTGTGTGTTATTGTGTGATGTGCAGTGTTGCTTAAAGGGATAGTTCACCCAAAAATGAAAATTCTGTCATTAATTACTCATCCTTATGTTGTTCCAAACCCATAAGATTTTAGTTCATCTTCAAGATTTTTCAATGTCCTCACTACCTTTCAGGGCCTTGAACGTGGTATCTGCAATCAAAAATTTCTTAATTTGTGGTCCGAAGATGAAAAAGGTGAACAGATGAACAGAATTATCATTTTTGGGTGAACTATCCCTTTAAGTACATTTATCTTGTTTTAAAGATCTTGAGACATTTTACTGAAAAAGTGAATATATGAACAAGAGGAAAAGTAAGGAACTGCTTTTATGCAGTGAAAGTAATATAAGGTGTTCAGTAGCCAAAGCTAGTGCTGAAACACATTACTCATTCCTTTATTTTTTCACATTGTGTCAATAGTCACTGGCACACATTCAAGCACTGTCTGTCTATGTCAGCTTTACTTCTGTGGTAGTTGGATTCCATCTCTCTACTGTTTGTCTGCATTGTAATCCATCCTAGCAGAGAGACAGAAAAGACCACTGAACAAGACAAACACTCAGTTTCAATCTAAGTAACATTGTCACAATTTCTGACAAACTCCAGCAAATTCAGGTATTTACTAGAACAGCACAGATGTGTTAAGAGCTGTTTAGTGATAAAGACGTTTAAAAGATGATAAAGAGAGAGACCGACCACATTCTTCTAAGAATCTGAGCTCAATGTTGACCGCTGGCTGCACTTAACTTATATGCTATTTATTTGTGTGAGGCAACTGCATGCCATATTCTTTATGTATGCTACACACCCATAACAAGCTGATTTAGAATAAATTATACAGAGAAAGCGAGCAATGCGACAAATACTAGAATACTCCCATCCCATTATAATCGCTAAAGCTGTCACTGCTAGTTTACGCTGTTTCACATGACTGTAAGTTCAGGGCGAGCTCACTGACTGTCCACAAACAGACTCTTGCGAATGCTCCCATTATAACAAACACTGTCTACACTGCACAATAAATCTCTTATTTACACTGTGTCTACGCTTTGTTGATTTTAATGAGAGTGTTCTAGTTCTGTTGTGTCTTGTTTCCAGTGTTTGCTGGGTCTTACACAGTCTGTATTGTGAGCAAGCAGTGCAACATCAACCAAATTCAAAATAATTACGTCAAGAAGTGACGTTTCTTAAGCAATCGAGCACATTGTGTGCCGCCACAATAGGCCAAAAGAATCATTTAAATGCCTTTGATTCATCACTGCATTCATAAGTGACTCAAACATTACAAAATGGTATTCACAGTAACTCACCATATAAGCAGCACCTGGACTAAACATTACATCACGGCTCCAACATATACTGTACATGAAGAGCGCTTGAACCGCATTAGTGATTCATGTGAGGCACTCATCTCCCTGAAAAAGTGTTTGAGAGCTATTGGTGAGCCGGTGTCCAGCACAGGCAGCTGAAGAAGTTTATTACGGCCTCAAGTGCTCAAGGGTTTGGAAACTCACCAAGGCCAGCAAGTCAGCAGTGAGCTCTCTTCTGTATCAAAAGGACAGATCTACTGTAAGAGTGTGTCTGTGTGTGACAGCCTGAATAGCCCTAAATCAGATGTCCTCTCCCTCCCTTTGTAACGCCCACTCACTGCTAATGGCTTTGAAACGCAGCCAAGGATTTGTCCGGGTCTTTCGTTAAATCACCCACATGAACACAAATACTGATGCACATACACAGGCAGCAAGGTATATGTATGAGTACACATGAAACAGGTAAGAATGTATGACTGGAATGTATGACAATAAAAAAAAAAAAAAAAAAAAAAGAGTCAAACATTTCAAAAGGTTCATCTAGAAAAACTTACCACAGATAGACAGGCAGTGTACGGACAGTTTAAGACAGACAGACAGACAGACAGACAGATGGATAAAGACAGAGACAGACAGTTTATGTCGTGCAGTAAATGGATAGTTTAAGAGTGAAAAACAAATAGACAAACAAACAGATAGATTTCAGCATGTAGTGGATGGATAGTATAGGACATACAGATAGAAACAATGATAGACAGGCCAGCAGAGAGATACTTTCAGACAGACAGAATGATAAAGCAATAGATGGATAAACAGAACTGATATAACGACAGAGAGTTTATGGAAAGTAATGGATGGATAGTTTACGGCAGACAGTTTACGGCGTGTAGAGGATGAATAGTTTCAGACAGACACATATAACAACAAAACGACAAACAGAATGATAGCTAGAATGATAGATAGACCAACTAGGGCCCAAAGTTTTCTGCGATGCGGAAAACATGGACGAAACCGCGGAATCAAGTCATAAAAATGGAATTCTGTAACACAGAATGTCACAGAATTTGCCAAATTTTGGATGAATAAATCAAAAGTAAGTCAGTACACTTAAATCAAGAGTCACTTCATAAGCATTTTACTGTTTCTTGTCAGAAAAAATATTGTCAGATCATATACAAACAGAAACTTAAAGGTCTTTACTGCAACCCCTCAAAATAAAATAAAATAGTCCATTTTAACTTGAAAAAACTGTGATAGAAATATATTACTTAATGTACCTAATGATTGTAATACTACTAATAATAAAATTATTATTAAAACATTATTTATATTAAAAAATGTATATAAAACATTATAAGGAATATTTACCAGAAAAATGTAAACTTACAAAACAGTGTTTCTGAATAAATGAATGAATGAATAAGAATAAATTAGAAAATTAGTTCATTAGAGATGTTTTTGATCATTAAAATTTACTGAAACCATTAAAATGGAAACCAGAAAATTAGTGGAAAACAAAGAATTTGGTCAAATAAATAAATAAAACTGAATTTGAGAAAAAATAAACAATAAAACAAACATTAATAAAAATCATTTTTGTTAAACTTTTAATAAATTGCTCTTAATTTGTGTATGTTTCATGATTTTAATTAATTAGACATGCTTTTTAATCAGTATATTTCAATTTAACCATTAAAACAGAGTCTTCTTGGTAGAGGCTATTTACACAAACTCTGTCCATAAACATGTGACTGGGCTAGTCAACACTATAAAAGATGTCTGTCTAACATCAGTTCCAGTGGCACAGATGACAATATGTGTGCCACGGTCACTTCTGACGCAATCGACCTGGGTTCGAATCCTTGCACTTGGTGTAAATATACACTATTTTCACTTAGAGTAAAGAACATCTATTGCTATTTGCACTTAGTGTAAATAGCCTCTATTGCTATCTACACTTGTAAATTACCGCTTATATACTTCTCCTTTTACGCATACGTGAGGGCCAGCATACAGTACGCGTGACGCAAATTCCGTCCTCAGAATAGTATGTATGTACTGTATGCACACCACCCAATTTTTGTAACCCTCTGTACTTTGTACGTGCAGGTCGCACATCTGCATTGAATTTGTTTTGCAGTAATCAGTTGTTCCACAAGGTGGCAACACTGTCCTGAGCCGTTGTTTCACAGCAGAAAACGAAACTAAAGAGACGGAACAACAACAACAAAATAGTGGAGACTGCAACAACAACAGAGGGTTAAGACAGCAAGTTTTGGTTTATAAGAGTTAAAAAATATTTGTTATTGGTCATAACTTATGGGGGAAAATAGAGCAGACACTAGGCATGAATAAAGCTTTCTAGAGTGCTTGGTCACCACATGGAGTATAAATCCGCATACAAAAACGAAGTTTAGTTTGGGCTTAACAGACAGAGTTTATGGCATGTAGCAGATGGACAGTTTGAAACATATAGATAAAACAACAGACAGATGCTAGATCAAATAATAGATTAAGCGACAGATAGATAGATGGAACAATAGATAGACAGAGAGGAACAGAAAAAGCGAGGAGTATTACATAGATTCATGGATAAGGTATCGCAGCAGTAAACAACAGTTCACTCTCTCTCTCTGTGTTTCTCTGTGAGAGGTGAACACATTTTTCAGATATGCACACACTCAGGTGGGTAAAGCGTTCGACAGCCATCAAACAATCAGCAGCGCGGTGCGACAGGCCGGGGCCGGATCACAGGCGGCCGAGCATGAAGGAGGAAACGGAGCTGTCACACTTCCACTGTCATTCCCGCAGCATTTTCTCTCTTCTCTAACACGCACACTGTCATGCTGACCTGCCTTGTCAGCTAAACTTCCCATGATGCACCCCATCCTCCTCCTCCCGCCATAATACCTTCCTGCTTGCCTTCAATATGACCTGTCAATCATCACCATGGAAACCAGGTAGTCCGCGTCGCCTCTAATCAGTGAGTGTGACTAACTGATCAACAGCTCTGTTCTGTCCAGGCTAGTGCTGCGAGAAACCACAGTCGAACCAGAGCAGATTACAAAATGACCCTTCACACTACAAATGAGTGTGTTTCGGAGTTGCTTTTTAACTATAAGCATGAACTTTGTTCTTTTAAACTTTTGAGATACAAAAAAGTCGTAAAAAGTATTAGGATACATAATTCACATTAAAAATATATGAGTATGAATTGCTTACACTACCAGTCAAAAGTTTTTAATGTTTTTTAAAGAAGTCTCTTCTGCTCACCAAATCCGCATTTATTTGATCCAGAATACAGCAAAAATATTTTTTTTCTGATTAAAATAGCAGTTTTCTATTTGGATATATTTTAAAATGTAATGTATTCCTGTGATTTCAAAGCTGAATTTTTAGCATAATTTCTCGTCACATGAACCTTCAGAAATCATTCTTATATACTGATTTGCTGCTCAAAAATAAATAATTCATTATTATTATTAAGTTGAAAAAAGCCGAGTAGATATTTTTCAGGTTTCTTTGATAAACAGAAAGTTCAAATGAACACCATTTACCTGAAATAGAAATCGTTTGTAACAGTATAAATGTTTTTTAGCATCACTTTTGATCAATTTAAAGCATCCCTGCTAAATAAAAGTATTCATTTTTAGAATTGATTTCCCCAAAAAAATAAAAAATTCAGACTCCAAGCTTTTGATAGTGTATAATGTTAATAATTGGATCAAATAAATGCAGGCTTGGTAAGCAGAAGAACATTTTTTCAAAACATTAAAATCTTACAGTTCAAAAACTTTTGACTGGTAGTGTATATATAATTTACAGCATATAACTATGCATGAACTAAATGGATCCATATTTTTTTATGACAAATTGCTTGTTAAATTCCTCATTTTGGACAAAAGCATCTGCTAAATGAATAAATGTGCTGTAAATAATCCAAACCATTGTTCTGTGTGAGCAGAATAGAAACTAGCACATATACAATGTAAAGGTTTTCAGAGGGGAAAGACAGAGATAAATCAGTGTGTGTTTTACCAGCAGGTTTGTTTGTTTCTGTGTGTGTTCTGGCTTATTTAATGCACTCCTGCGCAGTGGGAGTCGCTCTGCCCCCTCTGTGCTGCTCTTGACCGCTGCGGCCTCCGGCACTGGCGCTTGTTTTCAGAGATTTTGGCTGGGCTGGTGTTTTTCCTCCTCTCTTTTCATCCCTCTCTCCTCGTCTGCATTCTTTATTGGGCTCTGATGGGTGACCGCTGACCTTTAGAGAGGAGATGACTTCCTGTCCAAGAAACACGCCCGTATCTCATCACACACACACACACGATGAGTAATGTATGTACTCGGCCATTCTGTGATTTCAAGTGGCTGTCGCACTTGTTTACACGCCACCGCATATAACAAGAGGATCAAAACAAAGGCAAAAAAATACACACGCATACTCATACTGTACGCGCGCTGTCTGAGGAACAAACAAGCAAACCCAAAAAGCACAGGCAGGGTCAACAGGCATCAAAGCCCACTCACCGTCTGTGAAAAACGCTCTCTGTATTTCAGGCAGTGATTTAAAGGCACAGCTGAAAATTCTGTCATCATTTAGACATCCTCATAGTACTTTAATTTGTGTTTTTTGTCATTCCACCATTCCACCATTCCACCAAACATCTAATTTTGTGTTCTACAGATGAAATCTGAAATCTAAGACCTTTCTGACCCTACATAGACAGCAATGCAACTGACACGTAGTAAGGACATCAATAAATTAGTCCCTGTGACACCAGTGGTTCAACTGTAAATTTATGAAGCTACAAAAATACTTCTTGTGCGCAAAGAAAACTCTTCCATGTCAAAAATATCCTAATTTGTGTTCCACAGATGAACAAAGGTCTTGCAGGTTTGGAACAACATGAGGGTGAGTAATCAAAGACAGAATTTCATTTTTGGGTGAACTGTTCCTTTAAGTGGTCTGTGTTTCGGCAACAGCGACAGCTCTTTTTGCACAGCCTCTAATCTAACAACCTGTCCTCTTTCAGGCAGCAAGAGAGAACAAGCAAAATCAACAGAATCTGCACACACACATACACACACAGCTCAAGCTATCGCACACTGAAATGACCCAAAAGGTCAAGGTTAAGGCCCCGCTGGGACTGTCCTCATCAGTGCCTGAGTCAAAGTTAATGGTAAATAGATCTAAGGGGTGAAGTGAGCTGTCCAGTGGTTAGGAAACACATTCAAACACACACACACACACACACACACATACTCACACTCATGTTTGTTTTTGTGAATTGTGGGGACTTTCCATAGACTTCTATAGTTTTTATACTGACTAAACGATATTGTCTATCCCCTAACCCAACCCTAACCCTAAACCTACCCCTTACAGGAAACATGTTTGCACCATTATATTTTCAGATAAACACCATTTACTATTTCTAATAATTTTTTAACATTGTGGGGACCGCAATTAACATTTGGTCCCCACAATGTAGCAAAAACAAGTACACACACACACACACACACACACACATAGTCTCACTAACAAAGACACACAAGTGACAAGGAATGTGTGAATATTTTTCTTGGCATTGTTTGCAGGATATAAGCCATTTAGGATGGCTCTGTCTGCACAAGGACAGAAGTAATCAATAGAGAACAAGAACAGTGCAGAAAAGAGAGAGAGAGAGAGAGAGAGAGAGAGAAATAGCTTAAATAGCTTTAAATAGCAATAGTCTTATTTTTCAGTTATCTTCATAATTTATTCTTATGTTTTAATATTGGCTGATTATTTAACATTATTTAAATGTATTTAAATTCCGCCTACCACCTCCAAAAATGATAAAAATGCTATTTTTCTTTCTTTCTTTCTTATCGTTTAATTTTAATTAATCTTTTTTATGATTATAAAAACTTACTTAACTTCGCACAAACAAATCTGTATTATGGACAGTGATGGAAATAACAGCGTTATAAATAAACAGCATTACTAACAGTGTTGTTTTTTTCAGTAACGAGTAATCAAACAAATTACTGTTTCCAAATTACTGTTGTTACAACGCCGTTACTTTTACTGACAAGAAAATGCGGCGTTACTATAATTTATTATAATATTATTATTTATTTTTCAGTTTATCTAATGGATGCGCAGCGTACCTGTATTTGACGAACCATAAACTCTATAAACTCTAGTGTGAAAGCACATGACTAACCGTCGCTTTGTCTCATACACATGCAAAGAAAGATACAAAGCGAGAGTGTACCATGTGGATTGACACAATGCATGTAAACGCTATTCTTTGCTGGATTTTCCTGTCAAAATAACAGAGTTCCTTTGGAATTCTTCAGCTTTTACGAACTGCCAGTTTCTTCAGTAGTAGGCAGAACTAATGTGCAAACGACAATGTCATTGGCTGGCACTCACCTATTAGCTACTTTGTTTTGATTTCAGCAAATCAGTTCGAGCGAACACAGACAACGTGATTAATATTCACGAACCCAGCAGCTCATTAATCCTGCATTAATCCTGCATGCTGCACAAATATGCATTCATACATGGTTATTCTAAAGTTCTAATTGCTAAGGTTTAATGCTAAATTATCATAATGTCACATTGTAATGTTTGACTAACTGATGCTAAGTGTACATTCAGATATTTAAAAAACTGTGCCATTAAGCTTTATATATCTGGTGAGTAAACTAAAAATTTCATTTATTCATTTAACATATTTAATATTGGGGGTCATCCAAGTTATTTGACATATTTGAACATTGTTTTAAAAAGTAACACAGTAGTTACCTTCCCTGGTATTTTATAATGATGTAACTTAGTTACTAACTATAGTAACTAGTATTTGTAACTAATTACTTTTTTAAAGTAACATGCCCAACACTGATTATGGGATGGACATATGCCTAGCAGCCCTAAAAAATTTTCAGTATTTGATTATGTAAAAATATACAATAAAAAAAAAGAAAATCATGAAGATTTGTATTTTTATTTTAATATTAGTAACATTATTCAGTCTTTTTAAACACTACCTGATTATGTTTGCACTCTGTTTATATAGTTTGGTCTGATTTGGCAAAACAAGGCAAAACAAGTTTACGGTTTAATTTAAAAAAAATAGATCCTTGTTAGTTTCCTCTTCTTCTGCACTCTGCAGCCTGTAATTGTTAAAGCTGCAAATTGATGACAGAAGACATTTCAGTCCTGTAAAACAAACCCAATAAAATATAATTTGTCTGCTGAAACGGGTACTTTCTCCTGTACAAAAACAGCTCAATTACCAAACATTACTATTCAATTTCAGTCTCTCCGAGCATCTGTAACTAATATAACACAAAGTCACCTGTGGCCTGTTAGAGAAGCAGAGATTCAGTGCAACGCATTATCTTTTGCCTAGGCTTTTAATTGAAAACACATGCAAACTGCAATTGATCGGCTAATGGGCTGCAAGTGTGATATTTTAGTTGATGTCCTCCACTAACCCTCGCTAAATCCATATTTCTGCTGAAAGAAAGAGTAATAGATATAGGCTTTCAGCAGAAAGGAAAATGCCTTTTTGGCACAAGACGGAGTCAAGCTGTGAGTTGTGAAGGCAGACATAAAAGAGGAATGGCAAACTCATCTCCTGTGTGAATGTACTGTCCAATCTGCAATCCTCTCCACACTTCAGTGGCCCTCGCTTTAACAGAACACCAGAAAATACATCTTTGGCCCTACACACTCACTCTCCCTCTTTCTATCTTTTTTTTATAATAATATATTGATTTTTCGGAAGGTGGAGCTATAGCCCTCCCTTCTTGTAGTTTATGAGAACGGTTACAGAAGAATGGCTCTTGGTACAAGGTGAACTTGACTAGCCGTGAGGGAAAGTTTACTGTATCTTTCATTGCATTTCTTTTTTAAATTCCCTTCTGTACATCAACTGCGAATGCGATGCGTAGGTTTCTGCCAAATTGTCAACACAATGAATTGATTTATCTCTCTAATTAGCTTCTCCATGCTGATAACTAATGACATAAGGATGATGCGTGTGTGCGTTCATGTGAAGTTTCTTCTAATGGAATTGCCAATCTTCATATTGTTAAACCCTTACAAAAAAATACTACTCTTGTACTGTGGGAGAGTGACAGTATCAGGTGCTAATTTACCATAGTGGCAATAATTTGTTCTACGTGTAAAATGACATTTCTATGGCACTCGAAGGTACTTTTGTGAATCCCATGGTACATGTTTAACATACCATGGTAATACCATGGTACAGTGCCTTTATATCTGTGTCATCACACTCTTACAAAAACGCACTGTGGCAATATCATGGTAAAGTAATAGTTTCAGATGGTATAGCATAGTAAAATCTGTTTTGCGACATCGTAATTCTATGTTTTTTGGTTAGAACCATAGTATTTTTTTAATAAATAGTATATATATATATATATATATATAATTATGTTTTTTGAGGAAAACATTTTAGCATTTTTCTTCATATAATGGACTGATATGGTGCCCCGATTTTGAACTTCCAAAATGCAGTTTAAATGCGGCTTCAAACGATCCCAAATGCGGCTGTAAACAATCCCAGCCGAGAAATAAGGGTCTTATCTAGCGTAACGATCAATTGTTTTTATAAAAGTAATACAATTTATATACTTTTTAATGTCAAATGCTCGTCTTATCTCACTCTGCCTAAACCGTTTTTGTTTTGGGTCATGACAGTTAGGGTATGTCAAAAAATTCCCATCTCATGTTCTCCCTTACTTTAAAATCGCCCTATATCGCTGTTTTACCTTTTTTGTTAAGGGTGTTTGATCATCTTTGCATGTTCACTTTGCAAAGACTGTGCCGGTACTTCTGCAGTGATGTAGGATGATTTTGAAATGACTTTTGAAGTTGAGGGAGAAAATACGATTGGAGTTTTTTGACGTACCCTAACTGTCTTAAGCCAGTATACACAGAGTTCAATGAGAGCAAGGCAAGACGAGCATTTGAGAATAAAAAGTATTTAAATTGTATTTTTTTAATGAAAATAACCAATTGTTTCGGTAGATAAGACCCTTCTTCCTCAGCTGGGACTTGTTTACAACCGCACTGGGATCGTTTGAAGCCGGAATTAAACTGCATTTTGGAAGTTCAAAATCCGGGCACCATAGCTGTCCATTATATGGAGAAAAATGCTGAAATGTTTTCCTCAAAAAAAACAATTTCTTTACGACTGAAGAAAGAAAGACACAAACATCTTGGATGGCAATGGGGTGAGTACATTATATGTGAATCTTTGTTTTGGGAGTGGACTTCTCCTTTAACATTGTCCGTCATTTTGACTAGGACTGGATAAACAAACAAACAATTTCTCGATTTTAATAGATTCTCATTTTAATTAACCAAAATCGATTCACAATCACAATCCATCTTTTGGTCTATGCTGTTTTCATTTGATGATTAAACAGTACATAGTGCATCTTCCTTCCAAAAAATAGCAATAGACTAAGCTTTATGTTACGTTTGATATAAAACAAAATAGTCTCAGATTTCAAATTCTGTCCATTTCATTAGGAAATTCAAGCAATAAATACAGTTTTGGCTCTCTTAATGTGGCGTTAGATAGATCGTTGTAGCTTCTGTGTACTCGCCTGTGCGTAATCAAATGAACATTTGTGATAGTTTCGTTTTTGTTCTGGATCCAGCACTCTGCTGCTACATTGGAGCGCACTCGCCACCAACTGGACAAGGGTGGGAATTACAGCTACAGTTTTACAATAGATCACCCTCAGTGCGTCTGTCAAAATGATGGACAGTCTTCAGATTTTTCCGTGGCTGATAAAAAAAAATTCTGTCAATGATGGAGAATTTTCGGTTAACGTGACCTCTGATATATATATATATATATATATATATATATTTATATATATACACACACACACACACATACATACACACACATTTAAGTACCATGAGAGTGCTTTTTAATGTCTGAGTGTTTCATAACGTCTGTTTCTGTCCTAAAATACCCCTTATTTATATCAAACTCAAACACACTGCATAAATCTAGCTGAATTTAAAACCTCACACACATTATATAAATGGAAACACACACAGACACACACAACCTTAGTGCAGTAACTCACAACATACGCATTCAGTAATGCACATGCATAACTGTAGCCTATAGGAAAATACAATTAAAACAAATGCTCGATTATAAGAAATAAATCTTTTTTGTATTCAATATCATCAGAGTGTTCCATAAAGGTTCATCCTGTTTTGAATATTCTGAGGTTTCCAATTGAAAACCATATATATGATTATCTTCCTTCTCCTCTCAGATGTCAGAGGCTTGTGTCAAAAAGGATGTCATGGGTTGCTGTGAGAGACAGAAAGCCAGTCCAAACCTGATTTGGACCTTCCAGAACCACTGGGACTTCAATCTGTTTTCCACTGTGTGGATGGTAAAAATACCAGCTATCTTTGATTCTCTGGGGATGGTGCTGCTATATAACAGGCAAAAAAAAAATCTCTTTCTTTGCAGGAAAAGATAAAATGCTATTATTTATAGGGATTTATCTCATTTAACGTAGATTTGGACTTGATTATATGTAAAGACAATAAAAAATGTGAATGCAGGAATTCCTTACAGTATAAGAGGGATTTTCCCTCCCACGTATAGAGAATATTAAGCTACGACTGCATTCAACTGTCTGGATGTGAACACAATCTGACTGAAAAAAAGGATTCCAATAAGAATGTGGTTCTTTGATATTATGATGGACTGTAACTCCTGGTTTAATTTCAGTAAACATGATAAAGAATCTCAATATGACGCACATGAAATCTAAAGATAAAAAGAAATTATGCTATGAAGCACACTGCCTACATTACGAAATGGGATCCTGAGGCAAATACATAACTCTTTCGTTTAGAGAAAACAACGTGTTACACTTTGAGTGTTTGACTGCTGTTAATTATGAATTACACTTTGAATATTCATATACACTTTAAAACCTGACTTTATAGCCACCACGTAACTATTAATAATCCAAAAAGCATCAACATCAACAAGCATCAACAAGCACCTGCACAAATACAATAACTCAGCACTTCTCTACGCAAAAGCTGTTCCAAAATGGAATCCAGAAACATGCTGCCTACTAAAATACCTTCTAAAGTATCCTAAAGCATTCAAAGATGGCACTGCAGTGACTAAATTAATCTAAGATGAAGGTGAAAGAAGAGAAATTCTGATAATTTAATACCAAAAAGGTTTGATTATAAATCTACTTTATTCAATACCAGAAAGTGCCAATTAGAAAGATTAAGTATAATTAAAAACATACTATTTCAGTATGTTTTAATACAGAAATTAACTTTTCCAATAAGTTTAAATAGATTTTTACTCTTTTGCCGTAATAAGGCCATTATTTTCTAACCTAATTAACTGTATTGATCACCTTTTGTGTCAAAATTTTAAATTTAATCAATACATTTAAATAGTACCAATCAAATGAAATCAGTATCAACTAAACTTGTGTTTGCAATGTAGAGCTGGCACAGAATCTGCATCTGAAGTGGCATGTAGATGCATTTACACAGACTGTTTAATTCAGGACAGGAATGCAGTAACAAATGCATAAAAATGTTCTGATGTTTAAAAAAACTGATATGATATTTGAAATGAGTTATGGAAAAATAGGAAAATATACTTTAAATATAAACCTAAAATCGCCAGTAGCCCTTTGACGTGTACGATCACACCCGTGTGATTAGAACGTTGACCGTATCATGTGATCAGCTGCTGAATTCATATCTGCGTTTGCGCTTTGGCTGGCTCTGAGCGAGATCAGACAAATGGCAGCGCGGAGTGCGAATCAACATCTCACGCTTCATGTAATCGCTCAACCTGTGTTTCAACCATGGAAAAATGTCAACAAAACAGCATGGAAATAAAACGTCACGTAGCATTTCATTTACCTCAGGCAAGTCATCAGTGTCCACAGCTGTTAGTTCACTAAAGAAATGAAGTCTAGAGAAGAGCATTTCATGAAATAATACACTAAATACTCATTATATTGTACATATTGTACTTTACCTGTTAGTTTTAATTATTTAATGTATGTTTAAATTAACCTGTTAAGGAACATGTTATGAAAGCCACTTTGTAATTCAATATATTTTAACAAACAGAATTTTTATCATTTATAAGTTAATTTAAAAACTGCAATTTGTGCAATTTACAAGTTTGCACACAATTTTTTTTTTAAAGTTAAGTGTTGATTATTATATTTGAAAATAAATAGTAATTCAATTTAAGTTTGGGTTAAGTTGTTAATTGTAACCTTATAATGTAAAAGGGCTCCCTATAGTTTAAAACACAAGAAAATTGTAATTATTACGGAATGCATTTGAAGAAAGAGCAACTTGTTCAGTAAACCACTGTTTATTAAAAATTAATAATGTGACGTTAAAACCGAGGTGCGTACCGAACCGTCATATTTGTGTACCGTTCCACCCATACTTTGGATTAATCTGAGTTCATTATGATGTTGCATTACTTTTAAACATCATGACATTTTTCCCTCAAGTCCCACAGAGCCACAGGGGTTCAGGTGGTTGTTCTTCCCAGCAGACGCCCAGTAGGGGTTGAAAATAAGTCGAGCGCAGGGTCAGAAAGGATGTGGCTCTGGAAAAATCAGGCTGGATATTTAGGGAGTAATGCATGCGAGTGCTCCGATCAAAGTGACTGAATTAGGCCAGGTATCTGGTCGCCTGTCACTGGACTACACACACACCCCACGGATCTACACACTCAACAACCCCCTAATGACTGCCCATCTCTTTCCTGTCCAGCTCCATCACACACAGACTTCTTGACCACTCTGTACCCACAGCACACACACCTGCCAAATCTGACAATTCACATATTTGAGTCTGTGTCTTTGGCCAGCGCTGGGTTCAATGTCTGTGTGTGAGGAAAAGAAAGAAAATGAAAACAAGAAAGACAGAGAGATATAGAAAACAAGAAAGCAAAAATTGGCATTCCCAAAGAAGTGTGAGAGCACCTTACCCTGGCCTGTTTTGAGGACATGCGGTCCAGCAGAATTGGATTAGTTGCTTTTAGTGTAAGTGCTGTGTTTGAGCGGACATGTAGCAAATAAAAACACATTTTTAATCTCTTATGAGGATTTTAAATTCTTATCCAGCCACATAGAAGCCATTTACTGAATTCACCTGTACACAAACCACACCCAACGCTGCAGAAAAAAGAATAGCCGGCCCAAGTGAGGTTGAGGAAGGCCGACAGCTGTACGTCTCCGATCCGGCTCTTAAAATCAAATGAATCGGCTCATTTAAGCACAAACTGGGATGCAATTAAATTGGGGTCAGCGAGGATGGAAAAGTTTGGCGTTGGTTAAAAGCACACGTTCCCGCAGAGGCTTCTGGGAATCAAAGGAGGGTCTGATCTTTTAAGTGTTTGGGGACTGGATGTTAAGGTTTGATGTTATTGGTGTGTGTGTGTGTGTGTGGGTATGTGGAGAACGAGGAAGTGACATCAGAAAGAAGCACTGCTAAATGCATTTCAAGTGGGACAACCAATCAGATGTTGGCAAAAGTGTATAGGATGAAGAACCCATGGTGAAGAAAAATAAAAATTCAGTCATTAATTACTCACCATCATGTCGTTCCAAACTAGTAAGACCTTTGTTCAACCTCGGAACACAAATGAAGATATTTTTGATGAAATACAAGATTTTATCGACGTTCTTACTACCTTGCCTTGAAAGTGGTAGTTGCGTTACTGTCTACACAGGGTCAGAAAGCTCTCGTATTTCAGCCAAAATATCTTAATTTGTGTCCAAAGATGAACAAAGGTCTTACAGATTTAGAACGACATTAGGGGAACTTTAGATTTATACTAAATACAAAACTAAAACATTTACATAGGAGTCAAAAACAATAAATGAAATGAACCAATTGACTGAAGTGAATTAGACTTTTCAGTGCAACATAAGAGATTGAGATCTGCCTCATGTCTATCAATACATGCATTTAACATAGTTATTATTGCAATAATGACCTAATTTAGTCTTATTTGTGACCCTGGATCACAAAACCAGTCTTAAGCACAGGTATATTTGTAGCAATAGCCAAAAATACATTGTATGGGTCAAAATTATCGGTTTCTCTTTTATGCCAAAAATCATTAGGATTTTAAGTAAAGATCATGTTCCATGAATTTCCTACCATAAATATATGAAAACTTAATTTTTGATTAGTAATATGCATTGCTAGGAACTTCATTTGGACAACTTCAAAGGTGATTTTTTCAATATTTTGCACCCTCAGATTCCAGATTTCCAGATATTTTATCTTGGCCAAATATTGTTATGTCCTATCAAAACATACATTAATGGAAAGCTTATTTATTCAGCTTTAAGATAATGTATGAATCTCAATTTCAATAAATTGACTCTTATGACTGGTTTTGTGGTCCAGGGTCTCATTTGTCAATTACCTTCATAACTGAATCTGTTTTGTTAAAAATGCTGATTATTTAAGGAAAAGTTCATCAATTAAAAAAAAAAAAAAAAGATAATTATTTACATTTATTTTAATTGTCCCAGCATTGCCTATTATTTTAATTTATCATTTTACGACTGTTGAAAACCCACCAAGGTTTGCAGAATTCAAATATGTTTGTGAGTTAAGACAATACAGAAGTGTGTGTGTGTGATTGTGTAAGTGTGTTTAGGGGGGTGATTTACGCTGATGTATATGGAGCAAGAGAGGAACACAGAATGTTCATTTTCCCATAATGCCCCTAAAGGGACAACATTTGCCCATATTCCTCTCTGGGAACACAAAGCCCTCACAGTGGGTAAATGGGTATCGATTAAACTTGGAGTTACTTTGAGGGCAGCACTTTTAATGAAAAAAAGAATGGAAAAAAAAATCTTGATCCCTGGTCTATCATCAGCAGCACAAGCCAAACCGCAAACGCAGTGAGCACATTACTCCAAACCACAACGCTGTTCATCTGCTCCCAAACAGACCACACAGCACTAATAACCATTTGCTGAACAGTTTGGATTTTTAGCTGAATGAATTCACCACAATTGAATGTTCTGTGACAATATCAATAGCCTGCACCTATCTGCACCTCATACCAAGCTAAACATATTATGAGCTGTGTTACGCAAGAGAAAATTAAATTAGAAACAACCTAGTTTAGAGCAACCTTATGAAGATAAAGGGAAAAGTAATAAATTATTTGAAAATGAGGCAACATGCCCACAAGCACATGAAACAGATGTTCAGACACAAGCACACTGAACAAGAATGTCTTGCTAAATTATCTATAAAGCACGCACATTGTGTGTACAAATAGGCAGCTACTGTTGACTTCAACTGTTTAAACATATGCATTTCAAAGCAGTTGAACTCTATGTAGTAAACAATGACAGACAGACACATAGATAGATAGATAGATAGATAGATAGATAGATAGATAGATAAAGACAGGACAAGACAGACAGACAGGAAAGACAGGACAAGACAGACAGATAGACAGACACAGATAGATAGATAGACAGACAGACAGACAGACAGACAGACAGACAGATAGATAGATAGATAGATAGACAGACAGACAGATAGAGAAGACAGGACAAGACAGACATATAGACACAGACACATAGATAGATAGATAGACAGACAGACAGACAGACAGACAGACAGACAGACAGACAGACAGATAGATAGATAGATAGATAGATAGATAGATAGATAGATAGATAGACAGGACAAGACAGACAAGACAGGAAAGACAGGACAAGACAGACAGATAGACAGACACAGATAGATACAGACAGACAGATAGATAGATAGACAGACAGACAGACACATATAGACAGACAGACAGACAGATAGATCAGACAGACAGACAGACAGACAGATAGATAGATAGATAGATAGATAGATAGATAGATAGACAGATAGATAGATAGATAGATAGATAGATAGATAGATAGACAAGACAAGACAGACAGATAGACATAGACAGACAGATAGATACATAGATGGACAGACAAGACAGACAGACAGATAGACAGATGGAGACAGACAGACAGACAGATAGATAGATATAGATAGATAGATAGATAGATAGATAGATAGATAGATAGATAGATAGATAGATAGCAGACAGACAGAGATAGATAGATAGATAGATAGATAGATAGATGAGATAGATAGATAGATAGATAGATAGATAGACAACACAAGACAGACAGATAGACAGACAGACAGATAGACAGACAGGACAGATAGATAGATAGATAGATAGATAGATAGATAGATAGATAGATAGATAGATAGATAGACAGACAGGAAAGACAGGACAAGACAGACAGATAGACAGACACACAGATAGATAGACAGACAGAGAGACAGATAGATAATAACACATTAATAATAATGTGTACAATTAAAAATAAATAAAGCAGAAGGAAAGGAAAGCATTAGTAGAGGAAAAGAAGAGAGAGGAGAGTGTCAGACTCAATCACATTAGATATGCGGCCTCTTCCTCCACAACTGAGGCATTTTTAACTACACAAACACGTCAGGCTGTACACTCACCCCTGAGGCCAAACAAATTACGTTTCATCAAGCCGTGGATCAACGTGAAGAGAGATTTCAACACAGTCCATCAGAACACCAGCAGCAGCAGTCAACCTCACCGCTCTGCTTCTGTACATGTTTACATGTTCCCATGTCTGGTTTGTGGTAGTTTGCTATTCATAGAGGCAGTAGAGCAGAGCTTCACAAACTTTGTAGCATAAATGACCCCTTTCTCACCCTAAACTGTTCAGGGATAAAACAGTTTTAACAATAATGTACATTTCTAAAACAGAGCTACCATGATGCTAGATGGAGAAGCTATACAGTACGGCCTAAAACAAACCTGTGAACAATAAACTTGTGTTTTGTTTTTGTTCCAAGGGCCAGATTTACGAAACAGGGCAAATTAGCATTAGAGCGCCAATGTGAGGGGAAAATTCTCCATGTGATTTATTAACAATCTGCACATTCAAGAACACACATGCAGCCGGATCATTTTCATAATAAACAGCACAATCTACCAAAAGCAGCACAAATTACTGCTTGCTTGAAGACATGCTGTTTTTGGGCGCTAAATTATGGTGCAAATACCAGTAATCTGACGAGTGCAAACGTTAGTAAGTCGCGTTGCATGATTCATTTTAATACTCTCCTCCCATAATTTTTGCATTTGAAGGGGAAACTCCTACAAATTCATATTCAGTAAGGTCAGGTGCAAAAATGACTGTTCACACCTTTTCAGCCTTTAAAATAAGTGAATCCTGACAGTACTATTTTAACACCAAAAGACGGTTTGCACTGATGCAAGTTGTTAGTAAATATGGCAGCATATCTCAAAACTGGCTTAATTACCCAAACTTTTTTTTTTTTTAAAAACTGAGAAAATTAATAGGAACTGTACATATAGAACTCAGGCAACTGTACAAGCTGTTAGAGTCTGTTGAAAAATATGTTCGATTTTGCCGACTACGCCAAAAAAATGTATTGTGTAGTTGGAAGGATCTAACAAAGCGGTCTTATTGCTTTTAATGGTTTTGCTGTGAGATTTTCGTTCACAATTCAGGAATTTTTCACAGATCCCCTGGCTATTTGACACAGAGACCTGAGGGGTGCACAGATTTCCAAGCAAGAGATGAAATGAAATTACGTGAACAAAAAAGGGGAATGGGATCACAATGAGCCTTGAACACGCTTTTCCTATACGACCACCACAGCTCAATATGCTGGACAATATACACTAAACACTAGGCCACAGCTCAATTAGAGCCAAACTTCACATTGCAAGTTTTGTTTTTCTCTACATACTGTAGTATGTTCATGTTTTTACTCAAATTATTGAAATGGAATACGTAAGCCTGAGTAATGATGACGGTAAAAAATTGATTATTTAAAAAGTGGGTGGAGGATTTGTATTGTTTAGCACACTGAAGAAGGCCTTTGAGCCAAAATGTTTGTGTCCTTGTCCCATGGGTGATATATGCATAATAAAACGAAAAGAGAAGACTTTAATATGTGAGTGTGGATCATGGTTTTGTACTCAAATTACAGTAAACGACAACAACAAAAACAGTGAATCAGTTGCCACAACTTTACCATAGAAGATATGGTTGCAACATTTTAAGTTTTACAGATTGAAATTAAATTTACACAAATTTTAAGAGTTACTCATTAATCATTAATTAGAAATTATTCATTAACTGAAATAACCTTAGCATTGTGTCTGATTGGTTTGTCGGAATGGTGGATTCTACATTATGATTGGTCAGATCGGCTATCATCAAGCTGTTTGCGAAGCGTCAATTTACGGTACCATTAGATCTATTACATTTTTCCACCATATATACCATCTAATGGTCAGTTCACACTACCAGACACAGGCCAACATCGACAGCTAACCCGAGTACAATATGTCACTTCTCAGACATTCCTGACCTGATTGAATATCGAAATGGCGAAAAACAAGCGCTGACCCATGGGCAACGACAGGGGTGCTGAACCATCAGAATCTGAGAAACGTAACTGCTGTCGTTTTTCTGTGTCTGTCGGTACAGTATGAACTGGCCTTAAAGGGATAGTTCACCTAAAAATGCAAATTCTAACATTAATTACTCACCCCCAAGTCATTCCAAACTTGTAAGACCTTCATTCAACTTCAGAACACAAATATATTTTTGATGAAATCCGACAGTTGTGTACTGAAGATGAATGACGATCTTACAGGTTTGAAATGGCATGAGGGTGAGTCACTAATAACAGAATTTTCATTTTTGGGTGAAATATCCCTTTAAGGAAATAAACAGATGTTTACTGTAGGATTTTTTACAGTCTTTTACCCTTAAAATTACAATCATTTTTACGGTGTATGCTATTGCTTTGAACCTTAAGTAATGAGTAATGCTTGTCTGTACTATTATAAGACCACTGCATATAAACACATACATACATCAATGAAGTGCCGCAATATTAGATGTGAGAGCACTACACATCACGATGGGAGGGGTTGCAATCCATTCATGTGTCTGAGCGGGTGTATAACCTTGTGTTTACACTAAGTTCATGGATGATGCAACAGACAAAAGCATTTACAAAGAAGCACTGCACAACACAATTGTTTAGTAGAATCCAGCATTATACAACTGACGGCCACATAAATGCCAAGCCCGAGGCCAGTGTGAAAAACGCCGCTCAGATAAGCTCAACGAAATTAAAGGGAACTGAAATAAATTGGGTACAATAGGATGTTTACACCAAAATTTAGACATTCACAACTCTTTTAAATGTCACGCTGAATGGATTTTGAGGATGTGCACGCACTTCACCTCACTTTCTGCACTGGCCTGGATTTGTCAACACATATGCAAATTGTCAGCCTATCTCTCCTCGTGTCACACACACACACCGGGTCTATGGCTTAGATTCACTACTGAAGGGGTCAATTGACCTTGTTAACTGCCTAAAAACACATTAGCGTTATTTCCAGCACAGCTCTCCTGCTATCAGTACTCTAAATGTTCAGTGCCACTTCCACCTGCTGCTTTCCACACCATTACGGGCAAAAATGTACTGACCCTGAGATGAATAAATTTAGGGCACAGCTAATGTATGCCAACGGCAGTGCTAATGTGTGAGCAGTGGAGGACGTACACAGGCTAATCAATAATCAATATTGCGGTTTTGACTGTGTAGCCATTGGTTCCCCTCTGCATTAAATGACACTTATTGGCCTGGTGATCTGCATTTTGCCATTAGTGATTAGCAAACGGCCGCTAGGCCCATGCAGTTAAGTGGGTCTAATGCGATCTGCATTTACTAGCAATGACAGCAGGGTGCTGGCAAATTGCTAAACATCTACACGGTCATTTGAGGTTTTGTAGCTTCAACATGTTAAAGGGTTATAGCTAGGGATGTTCATTTCGGTTATTTTTCCTAACCGACAGCCGACGCTCGTTAACCGATTATTAACCGTTAACCGACAAGATTATTTTAAAATAGAATTTAATTATTTTAGAAAGGATAAGTGTCTGTGACTCGTTAAAAATACCAAAATTTGTTTTCCAGTGATTAATTTTACATGTGCAAAAAGCAGCAAACAACAAAACATGAGGAATCGCATGGACGCATCACATCACGCACTTGCAGCGCTTATGCCAGCGGAGAAAAACATCATAAAGCTAGGCTATATATATAATGAATGAATAGGCCTATACAATAAATATTTTTACTAAACAAAACGAAAGAAAAAACTGTGCAACAAGTAGCTATAGTATGCTGAGTTTTTGGTTCATTTTTGTGCTGCGCGAAAGGAAGACGGCTAAAAAGCGTCATCCTATACAAGTACAAAGTTTTGTTTTTATTGTGAATGTACACAAACAAACGCAAATCGTTTACAGTTTCGATTATCTGTATGACTAGAAGGAGTCGTTTCCACTGTTAAAAGGAAAAAGCCTTTCCATTATCATAATAAAATACAGTCAGCCAAACAAATCACACTGCTTAATCGTTATCAACACACTGAAGTAATATTATGTCAAACCATTTGTTTTATGTGGATACTGGAATGCAAGTGAAGTACAAAACCAGGTTTATGTAATAAATAATATTTTGCCATTCAAATACATCTCAAATACATAAACATTTGGATTCGTTTCGAATGAGAGACCCGACATTAGTTTCAGTTTCACTTTAGCCTTAATTAATTTATTTTGGCTTGTCGTTTATATAGCCTAGCTTCTTATATTTTACATCCTTGTTCTTTCCTGAATATTGTTAAACTGAAGAATTTTTTATAGAGTGAGGGGGAACTAAAATAGCCTAGCCTATGTTTATAGTGTTTGTAAACATTTCGCGTCAGCTTCAGAATGTAATAATAAAATGCGACTTATAGGCCTAGACGATCTATCTTTTTTTTTCTCTCAAAAATGCAAGTTTATTTTATTTTAATCATCCAGCAAACGTTTTAAAGTATTTTGATCAATTACTGGAAAAAAAAAAAAGAATGACCTTTTAAACCGTTTAACTGATTGTATTAATCAGTCAAAATTCTTTCCGTCGTTTAACGGTTAACCGGTTAAAATGAGCATCCCTAGTTATAGCTGTCAAAACGAAACTATATAGCAGATAAAAGAATTAAGTGCCTATGGCATAGCCTTAAGTCACCATGTCTATGCATATTAAAATTTCCACAACATCTAATTTTCATCAGTGTTTTGCTGGCTGGCATCAAGGTACAGTAATAGCCACTGAATTACCACATTCTGCCCCTCAAGCCTCGTTTTCATTTGCGTAAAATTAAATATATTTACCCAGACTGAGGTCGAATTTTCTGCAGTGCATATTTTAGAACAAATAAAGTGTGTGTGTATATATATATATATATATATATATAATAAAAATACTTATTCAGCAAGATTGCAATAAATTGATTAAAAGTAACAAGACTTTTTCGCTCGGTCTGGAAGAAACACAGCAGTGCAACTCAAGTTCTTTTAACTTTCTATTCAATATCAATTACATTTATAATAAGAAGAAATGTTTCTTAAGCACAAAAACAGCATATTAGAATCATTTATAAAGGGTCACATGCCATAACAGGAATTAAATATATTTTATATATTGAAAAAGAAAACTCTTGTTTTAAACTGCAATAATATTTTACAATATTAAAGTAAATGCACCCTTTAAAAACTACAAAACATTACGAACACCCCTACAAACTCTAAACTTTTGAACAGTAGTGCAACAGATACATAAATGTTCATTTGAACAGACAGGATTAATTAATTAATTTTAATTATGTTCAAATTAAACGATTACCGGGGTTCAAGCGCTTTAGGTATTTAAGCACATAAGGAAAAAGACATTACATATTATTTAGCAAGACTGTAACCGCCTAAATCAATTTTTTGTCAAATCCAGGTGATTTACCATAGGAATATGATGTTTTTATAACATTTATGACTGTTGCAATGTCAGCTGTGGTCTGATCTCCCTAAAACTTTGCATGCTTGTTTAGAATCACGTGTCACATGTGCTCACTTGGTTTCATGAAGTTGTGAGTTTTCATTTAGGCTTTATATGCTTTTGGGTATATTTGGACAGGCCCCTTTTCTTAAGGATCCTGTTATAGCTTCCTAAAGGGTAAATTTCAACATGTTTTTGATAATTGTTGACCTACAGAGAGTTGCACTGCTGTGTTTTTTCCAGACCGAGCGAAAAACCTAGGGCTAGTTCGGAAAAGTAGGTTTATCACATCTTCTCAATCATTTAAAAAAATGGTTTGACTGACAGCAACAGTTCTAGAAGCAAAGATGTTCAGGACAAGAAGTTCTATAACGCGACAAGAATATTGCGTGTCTGTGTGGAAAAAGCCGCACAATGTACAATCGTTTACCCCCTTAAAAAATGTGATCCCGCCCCCGACCAAGCGATGTGTACATCGAGTTTCATGTTGATAGGACAAATGGTTGCCTAGTTACAACCATACATAACCACACTTAAACATTACATAAGTGTGCCGAAGTTTGGCCAAGATATCTCATTTCGTTTAGGAGTTATAGGCATTTTACTAAAAGTGGCCCTGCCACTTTGGTTCCGATGGGGCGAAAAACCTAAGACTAGTTCGCAAAAGTAGGTTTTGCAAAAAATGTGAAATACCTGAAAGTTTTGCTCAAATCTGAGGCGTGTGTTTTGTCCAACATGAGCCAAGGATTCCAACGACATAAGACACTTGAGCCTGCTACTGACTGTTTAGGAGTTCTGAGCGATTTTGTATGTTTGATCGCTGTAGCGCCTCCTGTCAGGTCGATTGGGGGAGCCTCGGTCATGTTGTAGGCGGTGTGAGTACTACCATCCCTCCAAGTTTTAAGTCTCTACAATTTATGGTTTGGTCTGCACAATCAGTTTTATGTGGAAATCGCTCACCCGTGGCCATTCTAACAATTACAATAGAGTTTCAGCGCTACGTGCTTCAACCTCTACTAAATACATGAAGTAAATAAATATAAATAGTAAATATAATACTTTTTATTTAACTAATTTGATTTCTAACTAAACCTCTGAACAGTGGTGTACATGCATGTGTTATTTGTTTAATAAGTGTGCTGTAAACATGAATTTATAAACAGAGTTATATTAAAATTCAGTTTTATTTTTGTACAGTTGCCCAAACAGTCTAGCCTGGACTAGCCAGCCCCTCTGGTGCTAAAATATGCTTCATACTTATCAGTTGAGACAGCGAACTTAAAAATAGCTGTGACATGGGAGGCCAGGGACTATTGTTTAACCATGAGCTGCTAAGGCAGTGGCTACTCATCTCATATTTACTAATGAGTTTGGCAGTTAGCGGTAAGGCTAATGTCCTATGCTTCCTGATGAGGAGGGCTGCCACCACTGAGGCTAATGTTTAATGCTTCCTGATGACAGGGGCTGCTAACACTGGCTAATTTCATGCATGAAGACCCATCCGCATCTCATCCGCTCTACTGGCACACTGATGCTAATTACAGCCCAAAACTGCTTGATTCCTGCCATCCTCCAGAGTTATTCTGCTATATTTTAACCAACGAAACCATCAAAATCACTTGGGCTGAACAAGTAAGTACTGTATATTTGTCAGTTTGCTTACACGTAAACTATGACTGCATTACCATGACTCAGGCTTCCATTTGTATATCAGTTACATGATTGGAAAAACAGAATACTTTTAAGTCTCTAATAACACAAAAAACAGAGCAAGATTTGAATATGGCCCGATTGAGGATTTGTCTTTCTGAGCCCATAAGCGTCCCCCTGAGGCAGACCCTTTTGTGTTATAAGTCAACAACATTTGCAGGCTAATGGTGCCTTTAAGAACAGATCTCTGAGCCAAAGAATTAAACAGAATTGTCTTTCTGAATGAGACGCAGATGTTTGACGAGAGGCTCAACAGGCCCAACAGCTTTACTGATGATATAATCTGCAATCGGCAATTTACATGATACACGAATGCAATAGCTCAAAAGAAAATTCTGCCATTATTTATCCTGATGTTGTTCCATACCTGAACGCTTATAATTTGTATGTGTAATTCAAATTAATCTTCCCACAGCTGTTTTCCTCACAATGACAATTCATGTTTGAGCTGCAATACACACACACCTGTACTTGCACTTGCTCCAAATGAGAACAAAACATCAGACCAGATGTTAAAAATACTCCAGAAACTGGGTTTAACACTTGCACACACTCAGACGAGTTTAAAAAAATGAAATAAATAAAAACGAACAAAAACTACTAGTCTTTTCTCTCCTGTCCTATTGTTTATAACTCTCTACATTACAAAGTGTGAATAAGACTTTCTCTACGTGTTAATGTCTTTCCTGCAGGTAAATAAAGTACTCCAAACTGATAATTAATCCAGAGAGTAAATAACAGTGTCTGTGATTCATTATGGATGATGTAAAGTGAATAAGCGGCATGGCGTGCAGATGCTGGATGTCTGAGTCTCTTACGGTTCCTGTGTAACAGTGTGTGATTGAAAGACAAGCATGAAGAAATTGGCCTTTGCATGTAAGCGATAATAGGACACAAGCTCAACTAATCAGACCGGTGAATCACACGAGCAGGCAAAGGACTGGTGCTGATGGACAGAAGGAGGGCAGAAAAAGAAAGGGAAAGAGAACTGAATCATTAAACCTGAAGGTAGGCGTCTTAAGAATGTACTGGTTTGAGTAGAACCAGAGAAGAACATTGGAATCATTGCAAATCACTTACACTACAAGTCAAAAGTTTTTGAACCCTAAGATTTTTATGTTTTTTAAAGAAGTCTCTTCTGCTCACCAGGCCTGCATTTATTTCATCCAAAGTACAGCAAAAAAAAATATCTGAAATATTTTTACTATTTTAAATAACTGCTTTCTTTTTAAATACATTTTAAAGTCAAATTTATTCCTGTGATTTCAAAGCAGAATTTTAGCATCATTACTACAGTCACATGGTCCTTCAGAAATCTTATTATTATTATTATGTTGAAAACAGCTAAGTATAATTTTTCATGTTTCTTTGATGAATAGAAAGTTCAGAAGTACAGTATTTATTGGAAATAGAAATCTTTTGTAACATTATAAACGTCTTTATCACCTTTGATCACCTTTTTAGCAAGCATCCTTGCTAAATAAAAGTATTAATTTCTATAAGTCTATAAAAAAGTTACACTCATTCTAAGCTTTTAAATGGTACAGTGTGTAATGTTAGAAAAGCTTTTTATTTTAGATAAATGCTGATCTTTGGATCTTTCTATTCATTAACTGTTTTAAATATTGATAATAATAATAAAAAAAAATGTTTCTTGAACAGCAAATCAGCCCGTTAGAATGATTTTTGAAGGATCATGTGACACTTAAGACTGCAGTGATGATGCTGAAAATTTAGCTGTGATCACAGGAATAAATTACAATTTATAATATATATTTAAATCTGTTATTTTATATAGTAGAAATTAGGGATGCAACAATACAGTTAGTCCACAGTTTAATACGTACCTTGGTTTTTAATCACGGTTTTCGGTTCGGTTCTGATAGCTTGCCACATCAGTGTGGTTTTTTTTTTTTGTTTGTTTTTTTGCATTTATTTAACAACAAAATACTCCTGTAAACCTCTGTACACTGGAAAAAGCATGGATTATTATATGTCTGCTTAATATTTCTTTTGAGAGAGGCATTATTTTTCTGATTTTCATCCATTTCATTCATACTGCAGAAAATCCACACATCCGTCAAAGAGGTAACACTGATGACGTTCCAGCCGGGAAATCTCTAATATGGATAAAGGCATCGCTATTGCTGTAACTAAATAAAAACAAGATATAACGTTAAACGTTTTGAGTGATGAAATGTAAGGACAATAAACACTCGTCTGCAATAATATATTGTTTATCTGTGTTCTTCAAGCCATCTCGGGTATTTTCATAATGATTAAGTACAGTAGAATATATTGTCTGCCTCATTCTATGATAAGAAGCTGATGCTGTGAAGTAAAAATAAGTAATAATGTTCTCTTTTGTTGGACAAGTTTAGGCTTATCACTGCATTTCATTAGAAGGGAAGATGCTCTGCAAGTGTTGCTTTTTCAAGTATAAACGGGGAGGCGTTTCCTCATCTCAGCATGTGAAATCACACACAGCAAATTTTGAGAGAAATAAAACAAGTAAACTATTTAAATGCAAAACCCAAAAAAATGCAATTCACAAGCACGTATTGAACCGTGGATGTCGTACCAAGCGGTTCAATATTATATTGAGTATTGTGACATCCCTAGTAGAAATATTTCACAATATTACTGCTTTTGCTGTATTTTTGATCAAATAAACGCAGGCTTGGTGAACAGAAGAGGATTCTTTAAAAAAACATTAAAAACCATGTTAACATTGAAATTTGCTTGTTTGTCCCACAAATTCAAGTTTATATTGATAATGATATTAAGCTAAAGCAAGGACCGCCATACTGTTGTATGCGCTGACATTGCTGATGAGGCTACAATGCAAGCAGCCGTTTAATTAATGAGACAGTGAATATTAGGCATGAAAAGTCCAAAACAATCATTTGGAAGGAACCTAACAACGGAAATGAGAGCGCACCTGTTCAATCAGTCTGATTCTCCTCCACATTTCTCTCAGAAAAGCACAAAGGGACTGCCATGACAATGAGGCTTCAAAAAGACACTAATTAAATGCCCTGCCACTTCCAGACGTGTGGATAAACACATGATAACAGGCAGAAATTTAGTCTTGACGACACCAGGTTGATTTATATGATTAGTCAGAAAGCGGTATTTTTTTCTGACTGATAAAAATCTAAAAGACATGTACGTCTTTCCTAATTAGCTGGCATTTGTAAAACATTTGGAAATAAGAAATGACACTGAAGTCTGGTGTAATGGCTGCTGAATATACTATATTTACAAAACACACACACATACTATATATAGCTTCTGTGTGGACTATGAAATGAATCATTTGTGGACTGTATTGAATTTCTTTGAACTGCATTTTAGGTAATTTTCACGTCATTCGAATTCCTGTGACGGATGGCCAATTCAATTTAATTTCCAACTTGTTAACTGAAAGGAAGCCAATTCTTAAATTCAGAAACATACGCTAGAATGAGAACAATGACTTAATCACACACACTGAGGGAGAAAAAAAGAGATTTGGAGAAAGAGAGTGATTTTCCACTAAAATGGTTACTTCCAGGTTTGCGCTTTAGAAAAACAACACTCATCTGAAATCATACCGCATCTGCAAGTCTGTCTAACAATAGAGAAAAGAACTCACACACGGACAGAGACTAGCTCTCTCTCTTTCCCTTAGAGACCAAAAGAGGCATTTGTAATACTAATTGGTTCTAATATTATGAATGCAGATGTAATATTCTTTACCTGCTCTTATTTCTCCTCCACTAAGCTCATTCAACAACACTGAACTTTATATAAAACAGAAAAAGGAAGGCCATATTTAAACACACACACCTTATCAAACACAGCTTTTTCTTGTGTTAACATCTGCCTCCGGTGATCCGATCACAAGTGGTCAGCCGAGACAAATTACTGTTTACACCTGATCTCAAAGTGCAGTCTCCAGTGACTACTTGTGATTGGATTTCATCAAGGGGTGGGTCTCTGATTTCCTGAGTACACAGGTGTTGTCCGGGATGCAACAGAAAAACAGTGCGTCATGTGTCCCTGACTACCTCCAAATTTAGTTTGAGTGATGGGATCATGTTTCTAAAAACACAGAAGCCCATTTATATTCTGGATTTTATTGCTACTGGATTGTACTGGATGTCTCAGACTGCCTGGGTTGTGTGCATTGGGAGATAAAAGTAGAAGTCTGATGCATGCATTACAGAATGGTTTTTAAAAGTGATGTAAAGTATGAACGATCAGGCTTACACATACATGCAAACAACCATTCAAAAAGTTTGGGGGTCAGTAAAGAGATATATTGTTACAAAAGATTTCGCTCTCAAATAAATGCTGTTCTTTTAAACTGTCTATTAATCAAATCCTAAAAATCCTGAAAAAAAAAAAAAAAAATCAACAAAAAGCAGAAGAATAAGAGTGAACTTATATGTCATAAATCATCAATATTAGAATGATTTCTGAAGGTTCATGTGACAGTGAAGACTGCTGAATTTATTTTTTTTTTGGATAGAATACAGCTATTCTTAATCATAATAATAATTACACAATATTGCAGTTTTTACTGTATTTCTTTTTATCAAATAAATGCTACCTGTTCTCATGACAACATCATACTTGTGGAAATTTTTTCGCAAGGCGCGAAATACGTACCAACAAGTACTTATAACTGCAGTTTCCAACAGAAATGAACACTAGAGACGGTAAAACAGCGAAGACTTGTAATCATTTTTGTACACAGTTATGTTGGGCATGTTACTTTAAAAAAAAGTAATTAGTTATAGTTACTAGTTACATCTCACAAATAGTTAGTAACTGAGTTATATCATTATAAAAATTAATTACAAGAGAAAGTAAGGCTATTGTGTTACTTTAAAAAAAAAAAAAAGCTCAAATATGTCAAATAACTTGGATGTTGCCAATATTAAATTTGTTAAATGAATGAAATGGACACTAAATAGAATAAATTATTATTATAAAACATTGTACACTAATCAGCACAATTTTAATGTCGCTGTGGGACAATGTGAGAGACACCTATCAAATTAAATAAATGATTGTAAATATTATCAACCTTCTACGGACACCTTGGCAAAAGAATTGCCATTGGCTAGTACTTTTTTTTTTTTATTCATCAGACTAAAATTAAATATCTATACTTTTTTAAAATATCTGAATATGATATTATAATAATTTAGCATTAAAATTTATTAGTTAGAATAACCATCTATGAATGCATATTTGTCATGTTGAAAGGACTTAGGACTAGTGGTGGTGCTTAAGATATTGTTTGCCATTCAGTGTTTCTAAAAAAAAAGGGAAAAAACTAAAAATAATATTGATAACAAAACTACTATGAATTCTACTACTAATAACAATATAAAACACAGTAACGATTCATGAATATTAATCATGTTGTCTGAGTTTGCTCAAACTGATTTGCTGAAATCAAAACAGGGACGATAATAGGTGAGCGCCAGCCAATGAGATTGTCATTTGCGCATTAGTTCCGCCTACTACTGGAGAAACTAGCAGTTCTTAAAAGCTGAAGAATTCCAAAGGAACTCCGTTATTTTGACAGGAAAATACAACAAAGAATATCGTTAACACACAGCGCGTCAATTCTGCATGGTATATAAGACTCTCTCGCTCTGTATCTTTCTTTGCGTGTGTGTGAGACAAAGCGACATTTAGCCATGTGCCTTTACACTAGAGTTTACAGTTCATCACATGTGACCCTGGACCACAAAACCAGTCTTAAGTCAATGGGATATATTTGTAGCAATAGCCAAAAATACATTGTATGGGTCAAAATTATTGCTTTTTCTTTTATGCCAAAAATCATTAGGATATTAAGTAAAGATCATGTTCCATGAAAATATTTTGTAAAATGCCTACTGTAAATATATCAAAACTTAATTTTTAATGAGTAATATGCATTGTTACAAACTTTATTTCGACAACTTTAAAGGCGATTTTCTCAATATTTTGTTTTTTTGTACCCTCAGATTCCAGATGTTCAAATAATTTTATCTCGGCCAAATATTGTCCTATCTTAACAAACCATAAATCGACGGAAAGCTGATTTATTCAGCTTTTTTCAGAAAATTGACCCTTATGACTGGTTTTGTGGTCCAGGGTCACAAATACAGATCATCCATTCAGATAAACTAAAAAATAAAATGATAATAATAATATTATAATAAATTATAGTAACGGCGCATTTCATTGTCAGTAATGGTAACGGCGTTATAACAGGGAAACTGTAATTCCTTTGATTATTCATTACTGAAAAAACACTGTTTATTTATAACACCGTTATTCCCATCACTGATGATTACAGCTCCATATCCATAGCTCAGCTGACACAGAATTAGACTTAGGATGTGGAATCCTTGGGTACGAATTCTGTGAAAAATATGACTCACGATGAAAGAGCTGAAAGATGAGAGATCGAAAAACAAGCCAAAAACAAGCTTGCAATATCACATTCACTTTTGTACATACTATCAGGTAAGTTTAATGCAGATGGTATGTTATTTTAAAACGAAGCATTAGAGTTATAGCGCCACTCAGCTGACATTTCAAGTCAGAACTGTGGTGACACGTGCAAAACCACGTCACATAAAACGTACCATATGCATTCATCTGTTCCGAGGGAAAACAACAAACAGTCTTTTAGCACCACTCACTGGACATTTCACATTGAGTATGTCACAAAACGTACATGGCGGTACTTATTTTGCTTCTTGCAAAGGTACGTTTTCGTCATGAGATCAGGAAGATAAATGCAGCCATGGTGAGCCTTCTTTCAAAAAAAAAAATAAATTCTGAACAGTATTTTATACAATCAATTAACTGGACAAGATTTATTTTTCACTTAATTTTAAATAGGTTCAAATGGAACTTTACATTATCTATTATAAATATAAGTATAAAATAGAAAACCATACAAATGCAATATATGCAGGCGGCCTATGGTTTGTGGGCTAGATTTAAGGATAAAAACACTTGAGTTGCTGCACAAATCTGTCTCCATGGAGTGGTGGTTTAAGACCCCTGTAATATATGAATTATTTGACCAGTGGGCTACTTCTGAAAAGCAGCATGTCCACGGCTCCTGTTTTGACAAATCCTGCTCAGTTTTCCCGGCTCTAAAGCCTGAGACAAATCTACTGGAGAGCCTGAAAATGTGTGCCCAAGCTTGAGTCATGAACAAACTCTCAAGCATAATTCCTGAAATTACTGTTTCTGTATTACATATGTATCCTGTTGATCCTGTTTTAAGCCGAGAGGTCTTACTCGCAGACCTGTTCAAGCCCTTCTGTACAAGAACAGAACAAAATGAACTTAAAGTTTCTCATTTGGAAGTACATATGGGTTCCGGTTTGTCAGATATTAATATAATTAAAAGCTAATAGCTCACTAAAAATGTAAATTCTGTCACCATTTACTTACCTTCATGCAATGTTTTCATTGTTACCTGTTTCTTATCCATTTCATTTATGTGTTGACTGACAAATATGCATACCGTCAGTTTACTATTTTGTTTATTTTAAACCTTTGTAATCCAAAAGGATGGAATGTTTCATTATTCAGCTCTAGAAATGTCATTTGAAGTTATGTTGAAATGCAGCATCAAATATTAAACGTTATCGATTCTTGCATCTCAAATCAGGCTTGATGCAATTAACAGCTTTATTTGGCTTCAGAGGACTTAAAGCACATGAGAATACTTTAATGCTACTGAATTTTTAGTAAAACTTTTGATAAGCTCAGTTAGTTTCTTTCTACCATTTGCCTAAACCAAGTGTGAGGCTAAAGGATCTGGGGCAGTTTTCTTTGTGTAATCTTTTAAAAAATTTTCCTCGGGGTATTCACATCTGAAATCAGCCACGTATGAAACCAAACTCTCAGGGGCCGCAAAGAAATTAGCCGCTGTTTACTTGTTCATCCAAGAAAAGGCACTTTAGGAGAAAATTAACAGAATGAGGTGATGCGTTTCAGAAGTTTGCAGCTCAAATGTTCTGCGTATATGTGTCTGTGTGCTGTTGGGAAGCGAAGTGGTGCTGGAGGGAGGCCCAGAGGTATTTCTTTCTCTGTCCTTAATAAAGAGTGGGATTAAAAAAAGACACACCTGTGTTCACATGTAGCCCCTAAGCAAGCACACACATACACGCAAATAAGACAAACAGGCCCCTCAGCAGCTTCAATTCTGAAGACACATCTGCGGCCACACTCCTGCAGGGAATTTCACACTCTTGCACATTCATGGCCTAAGAATAAAACAGAATGAAAACCTCAGAACACAAATACTAATTCAATTACTAGAACATCTTACAATTACATCCACTAACCAGTGTTGGGAGGGTTACTCTGGAAATGTAATATGTGACCCTGGACCACAAAACCAGTCATAAGTGTCAGTTTTATTGAAAGTGAGATTCGTCCATCATCCAAAAGCTGAATAAATAAGGATAATATTTGGCTTAGATACAACTATTTGAAATTCTGGAATCTGAGGGTGAAAAAAAAAAATCAGAAAACAGTCTTACTTTATTAAAGTAATGTGACTAATTACATTTGATTAATTTTTGATTACTTTTCTAAATTTCTAACAAATGTTTTCAACCATTTTCAAACATTTAAAATGCATTTAGTTAAATCATCATTAGGTTCATAGATTTAAAAAGTGATTTGATCATAGAATTTACAGCTCAGGTGAAATGCAGATTTAAACAGAGTTTGGTAAAAATAAAACTGAATTCAACATAATTTATAGGGCTTTAATTTAATTACTTTTTTTTTACTTTTAAGAAAATTATGTTAAACATTGTAAGTTTCATTATTTAAATTTATTAGAGATACTTTTGATTAATAACATTTAATTTAACCATTAAAACAGAGTCTAGGAAAATGGAAAAAATAAAACAGAATTTGAGGGAAAAAAAACATAATTCATAGGGGAAAGAAAAAGACAGAAAGAAAGAAAGAAAGAAAGAAAGAATGAGAAAGAAAGAAATATTAATATTACTATTAATACTGTTAATATTATACCGTAACATTTGAAAATTGCAAATACACAATACAGCAACAGTATTGACCCATACAGTATATTTTTGGCTATTGCTATAAATATACCTGTGCAACTTAATGAAAAATCCTAAATTCAAAAATTCTAACAAATCTTTTCAACAATTTTCAAACATTTAAAATGTAATAAGCAGTGTAACTATTTCAATTATTAAAGTAATGTAACTGATTACATTTGATTACTTTTCTAAATTTCCGTACTAAACTCCTGAGAAAAAAATAACATAATTCATAGGGCTTTAAAATGTAATTTTTGTTAAACTTTTTTATTACTTTTCTAAATTTCTGTCCTAAACTCCTGAGAAAAAAATAACATAATTCATAGGGCTTTAAAATGTAATTTTTGTTAAACTTTTAAGAAAATTATGTTACATATTAAAGTTTAATTTAAGTTTCATTATTTAAATTAATTACAGATACTTTTGATTAATAAAATTTTATTTAACCATTAAAACAGAGTCTAGAAAAAATAAAAAATGAACAAAAAAAAAACAGAATGACAGAAAAAACAACATTTGGAAAAAATAATACAGAATTTGAGAAAAAAAAACATAATTCATAGGGGAAAGAAATTAGTACTATTAATATTATTAATATTATACTGTAACTTTTTATCAAATTAATAAGTCTTAGCTGAATAAACGTATGATTTTCTTTAAAAAACACTCTGACCCAAAACTTGAAAAAACTTTTTGGTACTGTACTTCCTGTGTAAGCCAAAAAACTGCTATTGAGATAAATATAAAAGTACTACAGTCTTTCTTGCGGTTACCTTTGCTATAGCCTACTATTTCCAAAGGGCTGGAAAATGAAACACACTAATCCAAATGTTGCCTACTTTTTTATATACTGTATATTAAATTAAACAGGTATGCAGCCTCATTCTTTAAGCATACTACTGTACAGTGTGTGTATGCCTGAATGAGCTCTGGGCCTCTGAATGCATATACTACCATGTGTAAGACTATTTATTCTTTCTTTGTGTCTGTAAGCCTCACTGTGCACCGTTCTCTGTGGAGCTATTTTGTAGTAAAATATTAAATGGTACACAGCTCACACACACACCACAAGTGTGCAAGTCAGTGTTAGTTCTCCCAGGGCCTTTCCTAATGTTTCATCTCTCTTCTACTCACGCTCACAAACACAAATCTACCAGGACAATTGGTGATTTAACCCTGGAGAGCTGTAAAGTGTTTCAAAGAGCAATTTATGACTGGAGTAACACTATGAATGGACTTTATAAACCCACAGCAGAGCTGCTCTTGATTTAGAATCACTCACACAGTGCAGATGGTCAACAATAATCAAATTACCTAAATGAAAAACATAAACATTTCATTAGACTTTTTGTTTACTACATTCAAACGACATTGAGGAATCATTTTCAAACATCAATCCACAGTGAGGTTTCCGATACTAAGCCTATATAAAGTCGTCATATAGCAGTTGTATTTGTTAAAATGATTTAGTAAAAACATAGCTATAGGTGAAGCATTTTTCTGGAGAAAATGGCACACATCATGTTGTACAGCAAACGCTCAAACCAAGAAACTTCAAAAGAGTGTAACTAATTCCCCTTGCTATACGAGTCACTTTAGACTTGTGTCTAAAAGCATTTGGTTAGTGTGCATTGAGATGTAGCTGTAAACTTCGCCGGGGTCATGGGTTATCCGTTCCACAGCATTATGCTTCAGTGGAGCACTCTGGTATACAAGCCATTACTTCTTTCTTTCTCTCTCTCCCAGACACTCACACACAGATGGAGGCAGGAATGACTAGCCACTCGCCTGTCCTGTTGCCCCTGTCCTATTAACCTCGTTCCTCTCTCTCGCTCTCCCCCTTGGACTGTAGCCTTCAGCGTATAAATACATTGAGTTTTTATAAATGTGATGCATTAGTCATGTGGTATGTGGCCTAGACTGACCAACTCACTGCCCTACAGTTTACCACAGTCGTTTAAGCGCTTATATGTGAAAGGAAGAAAAAAAAAAGAAAGAAAGAAAACGGATGCCAAACCAACAGAACTTACTTATTTTAGTTACTTTTTAAAATGTTGTTTTATGTTTGTTGTTGATGAGGTTCAAGGGATTGTTGAACTTGACTTATACTGAAAAACCAAAAATAACTACTTAGAAATGTAGGGCCTTATGATTTCCGATATGTGGAGCCCAGTCATAAAAACGGAATTTACTGTGTTAACACAGAATGTCACGGAATTTTGGATGAATAAATCAAAAGTAGGTCAGTAGACTTAAATCAAAACATGATACTAGTGTCTGTGAATATTAAGCTGCAAAAACTGAATCATGCTTGTCTCTGTGTGAATGAATGGCACAGACACACAAGCGCTTGCGATGTTTTCTGCCTCTGCCGCCTCAATATATGAGTATGTGAACAAATAAACAATCTCTAGAACTGCTCTGAGAGTCACTTCATGAGCATTTGACCATTGCAGTTAAGAAAATCTATCATCATATCATATACAAACAGAAACTTACAGGTCTTCACAGCATCCCCTTGAAGGATCTGTGACAGAAATATATTACTTAATGTAATGATAGTACTAGTAATAAAATTATTATTAAAACATTCATTTTAAAGGAATATTTACCAGAAGACTTATTTAGCAGAAAATGTATAAAAACACAACACATTATTTCTGAAAATAAATAAATAAATAATACAATTAATTAATATAATAATAATAATAATAATAAATTATATATATATATATATATATATATTTTTTTTTTTTTGTTTGTTTGTTTGTTTGTTTGTTTTTTGTTTTTCAAATAAATTAATTAGAGATGCTTTTGGTTATTCAAATTTAATGAAACCATTAAAATGAATTTGAGAAAAAAATATATAAAACCTATTGCATAGAGCTTTAAAATCTATTTTTTGTTAAACATTTAATCAACTGCTGGTAAATACTGTAAGTGTTATGATTTCAATTAAATATACATGCTTTTTGATTAATAAAATTTAATTTAACCATTAAAACAGAGTCTAGAAAAATTAAAATGGAAAGTTTCAGAATAACAATTAAAGCAACAGACTTTTGTTGACCTTCAAAAATTATATAAAAACCACCATAAATTTGTTAAACTCTAAGTAAATTCAGGAGCAAAATAATAAGAGTGTGAAAAGGTACAGTACATTAAAATAATCCAAAACAATCAATAATTAAGATGTTTCTATTTTACCCCCTTAGACACCTGATGAATATATATATATATATATATACAGGGGTTGGACAGTGAAACTGAAACACCTGGGTTTAGACCACAATTAGTATGCCGTTTGGCCTCCTTTTGCAGCCAATACAGCATTATTTCATCTTGGGAATGACAAATACAAGTCCTGCACAGTAGCCAGAAGGATTTTGAGCCATTCCTTTCGCAGAACAGTGGCCAGGTCGCTATGTGATGTTGGTGTATGAAAACATTTCCTGACTCGCTCCTCCAAAACACCCCAAAGTGGCTCAATAATATTCAGATCTGGTGACTGTGCAGGCCATGGGAGATGTTTAACTTTACTTTCATGTTCATCAAATCACTCTTGTCACCAGTCTTGCTGTGTGTATTGGTGCATTATCATCCTAATACACAGCACCACCTTCAGGGTACAATGTTTGAGCTATTGGGTGCACAAAGTCAACCTTCACACTCTGCTCTTATTGGTGGAATGTGCGATCAGTAAAGACTGGCCACCAGGCTGCATAAATATAGCCATGAAACCTCCAACGCTATATTGGCCAGTGTTTCAGTTTCATTGTCCAACCCCTGTATGTATATATATATACATATATATATATATATATATAAATGTGATATCTAGAACTGGAAAAACTACATAGGCATATTTATAATGAATATACATTTTCTAAAGTTCACTTCCAGAACAAAAATTTACAGATAATGTACTCACCTCCTTGTCATGCAAGATGTTCATGTCTTTTTTTCTTCAGTCATAAAGAAATTATGTTTTTTGAGGAAAACATTTCAGAATTTCTCTCCATACAGTGGACTTCAATGGTGCCCACGAGTTTGAACTTGCAAAATACAGTTTCAATGCAGCGAAACGATTGGTTATTTTCTAAACATGGTTCACTTTGTAAACACTGGGTCGGTACTTCTACAGCAATTTTTTAAAAAGTACACAAATTGTCAATGTGTTTCGAAAATGACTGAACATTTTACTAGATAAGACACTTCTTCCTTGACTGGGATTGTTTAGAGCATTTAAACTGCATTTTGGAAGTTTAAACTCACGGGCACCAAAGAAGTACACTATGGAGAAAAATCCTGAAATGTTTTCCTTAAAAAAAAAAAGCAATTTCTTATCGACAGAAGAAAGAAAGACATGAACACTTTGGATGACAAGGGGGTGTGTAAATTATCCGTAAATTTTTGTTCTGGAATTTAACTTCTCCTTTAAGTGAAAAAATATTTTTAGAATCCTTATTCAGTAAATCTCAAAAAATTGGAGTCATGGGATGGAAAAATAACTGGCATTAAAGTATTTTAAAAGTAGTCCATATGGCTTGTGTGCTATTTTCCAAGTAGGGCTGTCAGTTTGATGTGTGTTTAATTTATTGACAGCCCTAATTCCAAGTCTTCTAAAGCTTGACAATCTTATTATGGTGCTTTTTTGTCGCATCTGGAGCTTAAAAGTGTCTGCCATTCACTTTCTTTGAAAAGAGCACCTCTGAAATTCTGCTAAACTTCTTTTTTGTTTAACAGAAGACAGAAAATCACTTTGGAACGACATGAGAGTGAGTGAACTACTGCTTTAAGTGATTGAGAAAGTATTTGTGTTTTCATCATCACATTTACTCACATTATCATATTTAGGCCAAAACCCAGCGTGTGAGTGTCTAGCATTCTGTGCTTGACTCTCTCTCTATCTCTGCTCTCAATGACCCATACACTTCTCTAATTTTATTTCCCCGTATTTTCATTAGCTACGGCTGCGCAACCGAGGGAAATACATTCTGCCTGCTTGTGTGTGGCAGTAAATCAATACGGTGAGTGTTAGTCTTCTCTCCTACTTCTCTAAGACTGTCATCCCTCGCTTCCCTCTCGCTCTCTCCCTCTTTAGATTTCTTCAAGTTCTTACAGTTAGACTGATAAGGCCTGACCTGAAGGTCACCTGCCGCAAACATCCAAAGCTATTTCAGCATTCTGAAGAATCGCGATCAACTACGCAAGACGGGAAGTGTGTGTCGTGACGGATGACACAAAGGATTCCATGGCTTAACTAACTCTGTATTGTAGATCTGTAATGGCATGTCACCGCTGTGTTTAATAAGTCATTCTGAAAAGGCGAGGGACAGAGGAGACCTTTAAAAGCAGCGGACCATTTCCTCAAATGGACTACAAATTTTATCCTGTGATGAATGCTGAATTTTCAGCAGTGTCACATGATCCTTCAGAATTCATCCGGATTTTGATCAATTACTATTGGTCCTTAATTATTAAAATGGTTCCTATCATTATCAATGTTGAAAACAGTTTACATATTTTTATATTTTATATTTTACCTACTGTTTTTGTGGAAACAACGATACATTTTCAAGATTCTTTGACAAATAGAAAGTTTAAAAACAACAGCAATTATTTGAAACCATTAGAAATCATTTGTAACATACATGTCTTTAATGTATGGTTGCAGAATAATAAGTTAATTTATTTTATTTTCTTCTTTTTTCATTTTTCTAGGACAAACTTACAAATGGTACATCATGGTTTAATAATAAAATAAAATAAATATTTGGGACATGTCTAAATCTAATTTTTACATCTGATAAAAATTTTGACGTGTGATATTATTTTCTAGCAATAAACATGAACCAATTTTTTTTTTTGAAAAAAGACAAAAATTAAATTAAATTAAATTAAATTCTAGTTTTTACATCTGATAAAAATCTCAACGTGTGTGATGTTATTATTTTCTAGCAATAAACATTAACCAAAAAAAAATTAAAAATAGAAAAAACAAACATTATATTAAATACATTTAAATACATTTTAATTGTAATTTTTTTTTTAATTAAACATAAAAATAAATAAATAAATAAATAAATAAAATAAACAGGTTTCCACAAAAATAGTAAGCAGCAAAGTTTTGCAATCCTGTTTTGAAATTTTGAGACATGTCTAAATCTAGTTTTACATCTAATAAAAATCCTGATGTGTGTGATTTTGTTATTTTCTAGAAATAGACATAAAAAAACAGACAAGATAAAAATAAAAAAAATAAAATAAAATAAAATAAAATAAAAATACTAAGCAAAGTTTTGTAATCCTGTTCTGCAACATGTCTAAATCTAGTTTTATATCTGCTAAAAATCCTGATGTATTTGATTGTATTATTTCCTAGCAATAAACATTAATCAAAAATAAAAATAAATAAAATAAAATAAAATAAAATAATAAAATAAAATATTTTACAACACCAGTCGTGAAAGACTCAAATTGTTTAAAATAGCTACATTTGATATAAAAAAATGCATAATATATTAGCATCTAGTTTCTCATATCTGTGCCTCTAATGCTTTAAAAAAAATTCATGGTACGTGCACCAAACAGTGGAATATGATGGGAAGAAGTGCCATCCCTCTGTTTAGTCAATGGCGAAAACACAACTTTTCTCTTTGCTTCCCTCTAGGTGCTGTGTTTGTGCGACGGCGGAACGTGTGATCAGAATAAACCAATAAACCATCTCTTTTTTCTCTTATTATTCATCTTCTCTCCCTCCATCTCTCCTGTCAGCGTGTGACTCACAGCAACAACTGAATCAGAGAAGCATTTAAGTGCAGGAACCAATTTTCCCCACCGTATAAAAACCACATGAGTACGAGAGCCGAGCAATTACCGGCGACGATGACAGCTTTAGGGTGACGCTCGGGTCGTAAATTTCTCACTCCGCATGCCGTTGGGAGATTTCTACATGCTTTGGATATCAGGACAGACTCCCATAAATCGCAGAAACGTCTATTAGAATTCCCATTCCGGCGTTCCTCTCTCCTAACCCATCTCCTCGCGCTGCCTGGGGAGCTAACCTAGAGCGCCGCTAACGGCGCCGCCGTCATCAGGGTGACTGCTACGGGAAGACGAGAGGGACTGCGAGGAGCTAATTTGCACAGGAAGAGGACAGCGGGGCTGAGGAGGCTGCCGACGATATGCAGAGGAATCGCTGAATGGTCCAGAAAGCAGGCGGCGAACGCGCTGGAAAATCCACGGAGGAGGACTCGCGAGGCCTAATCAATCAAAGAGCGTGTGCGGTGATTAAAAAGCACTCAGGTGGAATTTGTTACACTGAAGAGTTTTCTCTCCTCAAAGGAAGAAAAAGAGCCAGTGAGTGGCAGAAACTGAAATTAAGAAGCCTTGGAGCTAATCATTTCTCCTACAGTGGTCTTCAACACTCCAACTTCATTGTACAAACCAAAAAAAGTGAAGAGAACGAAAAAGCAATAAGATTGCTAAATGGTGTGAAATTTCAAGCGATGCAACCATATACTCTGTGATCAAGCATAAAATGGTGATTCTCATGGAAAAATGTCCATTCTATGTTTCAAAAATATGGAAAAAAGCTAAATTCTGAAATATTATTTCAATTTAAAATTACAGTTTTCTATATTATTATACTTCAAAATATAATTTATTTCCATGATGCAAAGCTGAATTTTCATCAGCCATTGCTCTAAAAGTTAAAAGAACAGCATTTATTCAAAATATTAATCTTTTCTAAAAATATAAGTCTTTAGTATCACTTTTTAGCAAGTTAACACATTCTTGCTGAATAAAAGTATTAATTTCAAAGAAATTAAAACCCCAAACTTTAGTGTTTACTGTTACAAAAGATTTGTATTTTAAATATAATGCTGTTCTTTTGAACTTTTTATTCATCAAAGAATGCTAACAAAAGTGTCACAGGTTCCAAAAAAATATATTAAGCAGCACAACTGTTTACAACATTGATAATAGATCAGCATATTAGAATGATTTCTGAAGGCTCGTGTGACACTGAAGACTGGAGTAATGATGCTGAAAATTCAGTTTCGCATCACACAAATAAATTCTATTTTAAAGTATACTAAAATAGAAAACCAATTTTTTAAATTGCAAAAATATTTCACAATATTACAATTTTTTCTGTATTTTAAATTAAAAAAATGAAGCCTTGATGAGCAGAAAACTTTTTTAAGAAACATTAAAAATCTCTTTCTCTCTCTTCATATATATATATATATATATATACACATTTTTCCATGTTTTTTAACTATAATATATAATACAGTATTATAATAATACACTGTAAAACGTTTTTACCAGTTTCAACTTAAAAACTGAAGTTCAGCAGCTGCCATCATTAAATCAACTTAAAAGTACAAGTCATTTTAACTCACTTTATTGTAGTGAGTTGAAATAACTTGTAGTTTTAAGTTGAATTAACTTAAAATTTTAAGGCATCTGCTGAACTTTTGTTTTTAAGTTGAAACTGGTAACTGGTTTACAGTGTACAATACACAACTTTAATTATATTTTTTGTGCCATTATTTTACATTCATGTGATATTTTCATGACAATTAAGCTGGTTTTCCCTCAACAATTATTCTCATTACTGTCACAGTATTTTGAACTGCAATATTATACAATTATTACTTCCATTTATTCATTTAAGTTTATTTTAAGCATTCTACAAGATCATACATATTGCTTTCTCTTCAGTAATGAGAATGAACTTGTCACAATATGGTGATGAGAAATTGAGGTGAAATGAGACCTGAGGCAAAACACTTAATTATGAAAATTATACCACAATACACTTATTTTTAAAAACAAAATATCATTTCTTGTTTCTTTCTTTTTCTTTTTTTTTTAGGGTTCCAATAATCTTTGTTTTATTAATAACTTTGAATTTATTTATTTACTTTTTTTTTTGTTTAAGATATGGTGCATCTGAATTGGTAAACATATGAAATAATACAGACAAACTTAAAAAAAAAAAACACACACATTCCCTAAATGAGCTATTTTTCCATATGAACTTCATCTGGAAGCATAAGCGGTGAGTGACATCATAGCAGTACTTACTTCTCATTGGTGGAGCTGGCCTTCCTCTGGCAAAACATGGACAGGGAGGAGGAGCCAGGCACTACTTCTTGCTTGATTTCCCACGCTGCCAGATTACTGGGCTTCACCACCATGAAATTAATGCCTTCCCCATACTGGACTCTAAGGAAATCAAGAACACAGGATTTGAACACCCTAAACAACACACCAATAAACTAATTCACTTAACATAACTTCATACACAAATTAAGCTCAAACACACATTTTTGTTTTTAATTTAGAAAATGCAGCCCCTTAATGATAACATATTGCTTTTTTATTACCCGTTTAATAAATAATCAGCCACTACCAGGAATAAAATCCCAAGCAGATGACTCACATTAATACTGAGCGTTAATTCCACATCCAAATTTAGAAAAGCAACCACATGGGGGTGTATATCACACTCTTTCAAGAGTTTTAAAGTGTTAGCACAGCACTGTGGAATAAAATGGTTAATAAATTAGTTAGCTATTTAACACTTCTATTTACATTTATGTGCTTTAGGAAGTATATACTGTAGTATACACGTATTGTAATCGTGGATGAGGATATGTGCATTTTTTATTGATAAACTTCTGTCCTCTGGAGTTGTCTGCTGACTCATCTATTCCTCACCTTGGCAAGACACTGCCGACTTTATTAACACACGCACACACACACACAAACCACCACATCTGCCTTTCAATGGCCTTGGAAACATCAGAGGTGAGATTTCCTAACTTAAAAAACACTGCCAGGTTTCTCTCAGCTTCCTTAATTCTCAAGGTTTTTCATTACTATTTATCGGCGCTTTGGCTGAGGACTGTAAGGATTTTCAAATCAAAATGCAAACGAGAGAAAAACACTGATTCGTGATTACTGTGTGATTACTGTTAAAAAGATCAGCTCTCTTTTTTATGAGTTTGGTCTCCTCATACATTTAGTTTATAAGCTGTGCTAACAACCTATATAGAGTTGCAAATCAACAAATTTACAGCTTAGAAATCTAAACAAGGTGTGGTAATGAGACTTACTTTAGTATATTGTCATTAGTGGAGCAACAGACAAAACAAATGGCCATGTTGTGTCTAAAATGTAAGTTGCTTGATATCATACCTGTCTTTTTCTTACACAGACATCCTCAGTTCCTGAATCAGATTTATGTTGCCTAGCCACCTCATATTTGTGAGCACAAAGCAGGTGATGTAAATAGGTTATTGTGGTAAAAGAACATGACCTTTACTGCCCAGAGACAGAGATTCATTAGAAGTAAACATATGACTCTGCTCTGTTCACCACATAATTAATTACACCTCTGTATCCATGAATTAAAGGAGAAATAGCACAGTAAAGTGTCTTTCTTCCAAACACCTTGTTGAAAGAAAAACAATTCAACTGGCACATGTACACAACTGACTAAAAGAGGCTGTAAATATCAAAACCAACAAATACTAATAAGTACAGTAGTGCTACTTCTGTTATTATTAGCAGACAGAGGAATCCATCGCTTTAACTGGCTAACCCTCAGTACAAAATTCCATTCAGAATTTCATTCATACAAGTTAATTCAGAAACATCTAAGCAACAGCCATTTCTCTGAAAGTGTGAGTAGAGAAAAGTTGTATGTCAGTTACAAGTTTATAATGGTCCAGTGTCACATTCTTATTGTAAAGTAACCTTGAGCTTGAGAAATACATAAATGCAAGTACTTATTCACTACAATATATGTGGAATTGTTATTGAGCTACATGAGTTCTTTACTTCAACACAGAATTGATTCTGTGCTTCTCGAGACATTGGGGACTGAGAGTCAGCTTCAAATGTTCAGTTTGAAATGACTAAGAGATTATCTTGATTATCAAACTACCACAAATCCCAAAAGAGACTTATTAGCTATATGTGAGGATTTTGATTTATTCCAGTGACTCAAATCTTTTGACAAAAAGCAGAATCATGTACTAATTTATTTAGTGACTCTTTCTGTAGGTTACATCATTACAACAGCAGGAGGCGCCCATCTAAGTGTGGAACATTTTAAGTCAATGAATCAAACTCAACAGATCATTAATTTTGATTCATAATATCAATTGTAATACTGTAAATTAGACTTTTGCACTGTTTAATGGAATAGTTCACCCACAAATGAAAATTTGCTGTTTACTACATAAATACAAAAGCACACGTGACGCTCGTGGTGATTTTCGGCCTCTGCGTCTTCTCTTCTTGCTGTAAGAGTCACTTGATGTGAATTTTACCATTTCATGTGAGAAAACTAGCACCATATCATACTGTATACAAACAGATTCTAGACGGCAACCCGTCAAAATAAAAGTACAATTTAACATGTAACAGAAATATAATATATTAAGTTTTGTAGGTCTTTATATATTCCTGTTTCTGCTAAATTTAAATAAAACAATTAAATGATAAAAATAAATATTACTACAAGATTAACCACTTAATTGTAGAAAAAAAATACTACAATGATTATTAAAACTTTTTAAACTAAATATTCACACAGTTTTTCTTCCATGTATTCATTTTAACAGTAAATCTGTTTGTTTGGCAAAAAAATAAATAAATAAATAAATAAAAAGGTTTAATTTTCATTTGATTAAAAAAATGTTTAATGCCTTCATTTGATTATCAGAAAAATTAAAACACACAAGAATTTCTGGGGGAAAAAAGAAAAAGATTGTAGGGCCCTATTGTTTAAAATGTTGAAATTGAGAATTTTGGGACTTCTTTTTTCACTGAAATAAATGTTTTCGTTATTATACAGAGAGTACAGTACAGAATAATTCCCCAAAGCTGTAAACCTAGGGGAAATACTGAATTAATGTCTTGTAAAGTGAAAAGCTGTATGTTTGTAAGAAACAAATCCATCATTAAGGCATTTTAATTTAAGTTCTAGACAAAATTAAGAGTCCATAATCCACAATAAAGCTTCCTTCAGCAAAAAAAGGTAAATCAAAACCTACTGATATATTTGTGTAGAAGCTCTTGATCAGCGCGAATTTCTATCCTGATTCAGACGAGATGGCTTTTTCACTGGAGGAAGCAATATTATAGATGGAGGTCTCTTATTTTATACAAAAACAACAGTTTGAAGTTAAAAAACATGATAATGATGGATAGGTTTCTTACAAACACACAGCTTTTCACTTCACAAGACATCAGTCGATGGACTTGACTCGTAATGATTACTTGTGGATTACTGTGAAGTTTCTATCAGCTGTTTGGACTCTTATTTTAGACGGCACCCTTTCACTCCAGAGGAGCCACTGATAAACACGTGATTTAATGCTTAATTTAGCCCAAATCTGTTCTGCTGAAGAAACTTATCTACAATTAAAAGTTGAATTTTTTGGTGTGAACGATTTCTTAAACATCTCCCATTGCCTTCTTAGGAATCAAGAAAATTTCTTTGGGATCAATTCTCTGAATTCTGAAATATTCCAAAACATTCCATAAATAAACAACTCTACTCAAATGAAGCATATTTTTCCCTTTCTAAACCTCTTGTTTTAGGATCTTTTGAGAACAGGAACATCTGGGTAAAACAGCCTGCTTCCATAGAGTCACAACACAGCTGCTGCTCAACTCTTATGTAACTACTCAGCTATTGTGTAACAACTAAAAAATAGTTTTTATCTTTTCAAGCATGTTTGAACAAGCATTAGCATATGTATAAATTTACGTAATGAATAAAATCAGCTTCCTAATGTTCCTATTATCATGTTAGGGAAGATTGGAGTTGGTATCTAAAAGGTTGAAGGTTCAAACTTCAAAAACTGGTGAATTATCCACCCTCGTGTCCTTGAACAAGGCACCAGGATGCTCCAGGGGGTGTGTGCCAAATTAATAAATGCTAATGTAATATATCTCAGGCCAGTGATCACATGGTTTCTAATATAGACGTCACATGGCATGTTCTCCCAGTGTCCTATTATTATTACAATTACAGCCAAAGTAAAGCTGGATTATTCAAGAACAGAAATCGACCGTCACTGCCATCATTTACCAGAAAACACACATGCGCACAAATATGTTGGTGCTGCCAAATGATATTTTGGTTCTCAAGACCACATTGGAAAAGCACTGTGGTAGTGAGCATAACAACGAGAAAGGTCATGCATTTGCGTGTGTGTAAGAGTGGACACCGCACAGGAAGCGTTCAGGTCTGCAGGCCAATCCAATTGGCATTTAATTAACTGGGGACTCAGATCAGGGAGTTTACCCTTCTAAATCAATCCCCTATCCCGAGACTAAACGCTCACACACGAACAAACACACATGGTGGATTACACAGGTGGATTAGCAGGGTTTGTCTGGCAACGTGTCGGCTGGAGATGAGTTTGCAGATCGGGGCGTAAAGGGCGACGCAACCTTTGCACCAAAACAAACAGCCATGTCATTGCACGTGTGTGCGTGTGTGATAGAGAATAATGCATATCAGCTTGCCGCCATTTTGCATTTAGACTGAGGACAGACCACTTACGCAAACAGTGAGACGCAATCAAACATTAAATCAAATACATACTAAGCAGTTGCATAATATCTGTTGGTGTTGATGAACTTAGCGTCTAGCAGTTGATGTGGTTGCATTTGCACCTTCATTTGCATTGTTTCAAAACCTAGTCAGATCCCATTTTTAGGATTCACAAATGCTTGCCTGTATTATTGCCAGGGTCACTATATATTATATATACTTATATATATATATATATATATATATATATATATATATATAAATACTAAATTTTCACATATATATGTAAATATATACTTACTATTCTTATTCTAAAGTATTCTATTATTACAATATATTTCTTAATTTAATATTTTAATTAATAGGAATTACAACAAAATTTGTATTATTATTATTATTATTATTATTATTATTATCATTTTATAGTCATATTCATTGGGTCAAAAACTGGTAATTGTTTAAAACAATTTACTTTACAGTTACTAGTTTAAGTAAAAGTGTGAACATCCAATGTTTTTTCTCAAATCGTTCAGCCCTAAAAGCACGTTTCTCACTCAAATGTCTCCAGAGTAAAAAGTCATTTTTCAGCTTCTTTTTTTTTATTCTATGCAGATGCAACTCTTACAAAATCATCCCAATCATTCTAGAATGATTCTTTAAATAGAGGTATTAAAGCCATCTGGTAAAAATGTCTGAATTTTTCTTATTGCATAAAATATCGCAGGAAAAAAATATTGTCATTTACTTTTTTTTTCCCCAAATATCATGCAAAATTCATGAAAAAAACGTCATGCAGCAATAAAGCAAAGTGAGACCAGCATATTCCCATTCATAAGAAAATGACCCTTAAGAGATGGTTCTTTTTAGTGATTCAAAGAACAACATAATTTCTTACACAAATTACACTTATGAGCTGTTTTTTAATGAACAGTTCAAAAAGATGAGTTAATACCAGTCTGCACTGTATCATTTACAGCACTGGCAGAGAGAAAATGTCTTTTATACTTAATCAAAATACGAGTTTTACCAGAAATAAAGCCAAATGATTCCGAATCAAGTCAGAAGCTTGTGAATGAAACCGAATTACAGAGCTCTCCAAATCAGTCACTTGATGGTTAGAACACAGGCTATGCAGGAAGTGGGCAGCAAGTTGGTCGCTAGGTTTTGGCACAGAGCTACTGTGTTGATCTGAGATTGGCACCCTCACTCTGATACATATGGATTTAAAGCACAGAGCCTCATATCTGGGGCCGTCTGCTGCCCAGTGCCAACACGGGGGCGGGCTCTGAGAGAGCATGACAGGAGCAGCCCAGCGTAAAAGTGTCCCTGAGACTCAAACCCCTGTCTGGACCAGTGTTTGAGTGACAGGAGCAGGACAGGAGCTCTGAGAGGAGCCTTGGCAACCCTCATGGTCCCCGTGGCAACCTCCTATTCCAAAGGATTCTTATTGGCTGGCCGTGACAGTTCCAAATGCCACAGGGGCCAGTCTGAGATGCCAGGTCTTTATCACTCGTCCTTCAGGGAGAGAGAGAAAGAGGATGTCAAAGATATATATACATTTTTTCTCCTTTTATATATTTTTTTATAACCGTACAATGCTAGATTTTATAAACTATACTCCATCCAATCTTTCTTCTCACTATCTCTGTCCCTCTCAAAAGGGAGGGCAGAAGTATTTAGAGATCTCCACATCGTCTTAAGAGCGCGATCATTCTGACACAAGCACACACAGACATCCTGAATTCATTACACTACTAAATTATGCATGGCCGTCTTCTATGCTCTGACAAACTCACAGTGTCATGCTCATTCACAACTCTCTCCTGAATAGAGGCTAATCCAACCAATCAGAGCCAAGCTTCTAAAAAAAGATGCTCCTCACATAGTGCCCATTGCAGTGATGGTGCCCTACAGATAGTGGTTAACAGCTATACAAATAAGCCATCTTCCTAAAGACCTACAGCATGTTTTTAAAGGAACACTCCACTTTTTTGTAAAAAAAGGCTCATTTTCCAACTCCCCTAGAGTTAAACAGTTGAGTTTTACATTTTTGAATCCATTCAGCCGAAGGGTCTGGCGCTAGCACGTTTAGCATAGCTTAACATAGATCATTGAATCTGATTAGACCGACAGCATCTTGCTCAAAAATGACCATATATAATGACGATATTTTTCCTATTTAAAACTTGACTCTTCTATAGTTACATCATGTACTAAGACTGATGGAAAATGAAAAGTTACGATTTTCTAGGCTGATATGGCTAGGAACTATACTCTCATTGCAGTGTAATAATCAAGAAACTTTACTGCCGTACCATGGGTGCAGCAGGCGCAATGATATTACGCAGCGCCTGAAAGTGACCGGCACTAAGTTTGTGTAGATGCAGAGCTGCAGCCGGCACAGTTGACGGCTGCGTAATATCATTGCGCCTGCTGCACCCATGGTACAGCAGCAAAGTTCCTTGATTATTATGCCGGAATGAGAGTATAGTTCTGAGCCATATCGACCTAAAAAAATCACAACTTTTCATTTTTCATCCGTTTTTGTACACAATGTAACTACAGAAGAGTCAAGTTTTAAATAGGAAAAATATTGAAACTCTTTGGTCATTTTTGAGCGAGATGCTACCGCCAGACCCGGAGATCGGCTGAATGGATTCGAAAACGGTAAAACTCAACTGTTTAACTCTAGGGGAGTTGGAAAATGAGCCTATTTTCAAAAAAAGTAGAGTGTTCCTTAAAAAGAGTAAGTAGAGAGGAGACCAGAAATATATTAGAATGATTTCTGAAGGATCATGTAAAACTGAAGACTAATGAGTTTGGCATCAGTAAGACTTCTAATGTTTTTTAAAGAAGTCTCTTATGCTCATCATGGCTGCATTTTTTTTTTGGATCAATAATACAGGGAAAAAAAACTTAATATTGCAAAATTATTACAATAATTACAATATAAAAACATGCTATATATATTATATACTTTAAAATATAATTCATTCCTGTGATGCAAAGCTGAATATTCATTAGCCATTACTCCAGTCTTAAGTGTCACCTGAGCCTTTAGAAATCATTCTAATATGCTTTATTATTATAGAATTATCTATGTTGGCAACAGTTGTGCTGTTCCAAAAAATAAAAAAAAAAGAACCTGTGATACATTTTTCAGGATTCTTTGATGAATAAAAATGGAAAAAGAACAGCATTTATTCAAAATATAAATCCTTATAACAATATAAGTCTTTGTTATCATTTATTATCAAATGAATATATCCTTGCTAAATAAAAGTATTAATTTCTTCCAGAAAAAAAAGAAAGAAAAAAATTACTGACTCCAAACTTTGAACTATATTGTATAAACAAACTTTGTGTATATTGTTACAAAAGATTTCTATTTATAATAAATGCTGTTGTTATTAACGTTTTATCAAAGAATCCTGAAATTAGAGCATATTAGAATGATTTCTGAACACGATCATGTGACACTGAATAGTGGAAAAATGGAAAAATGGAAAAATGATGCTGTGAATTCAGCTTTGCATGACAGGAATAAATTCTATTTTAAAGTATATTCAAACAGAAAACCACTATTTTAAATTGCAATATTTCACAATATTACTCTTTTTTTTTATCAAATAAACGCAGCCTTGACGAGCAGAAAAGACTTCTTTTAAAAAAAAAACATCACAAATCCTACTGATCCCAAATATATATATATATAATTTATACTGCATTTATTTAATTAAAAATACAGTAAAAACAGTTATTTTGTGAAACATTATTCCAATTTAATATAACTGTTTACCTATTTAATATATATATATATATATATATATATATAGTTTTTCTTTTTTTTTTGTGATACAAAGCTGAAATTTCAGCAGTCATTACTCCAGTTTTCAATGTTCCTCTAGAAATAGTTCTAATGTGCTAAAGTGGTGCACAAGAAACATTTTATTATAATTAATGTTGACCACAGCTGTGCTGCTTAGTATTTGGGATATTTGGGATATTACTATTTTTTTTCAGGATTACATGGTTTTAAAAGATTATGATTATAAATAAATATTTCTTGTAAAAATGTAAGTCTTTACAGGCAGTTTTTTGTTAAATTTAATGCATCCTTTCTGAAAAAAAAGGAATTTCTTGAGGAAAAAAAAAAAAACACATACTGACCCCAAACTTTTGAATGGTAGTGTACATACTGTGAATATGCAAAGATTCATTTGCAATGGGAACCAGGGTCAGCTCCCTGTGGACAGACACCCATGGACCAAAGCTTGCTTTTAATTCTGCTTCAGAAATCTAATGTTTCCCCCCAACAGCGTATTTTTCTTGTACGTCTGTTTCATTTGTGAACTACCGCAATGCTAAATTAATGTTTGCTGAAAAAGGAAAATGAACCATATTAACCTTTTTGCCAGTCATGTGGAAAAAAAAAAAGTATAGGACGCTGTGAGCATGAAATAGGAAAAGTACACATGAAACACATTTCCTCCAGTAAATGAAAATAAATTTCCATCAAATTAACTTCACACCCACACTCCCATTTCTCATATCCAAACCACCAGGTGATCCCTATTCAGATAGACCCAAAGGCCCTTTCACTGTGTGTTTGGCTAGGCATGTGATTCTTCTACTTTTTAATTGTGCGTATGTAAGGGTGTGTGTGTGTGTGTGTATGTGTGTGCGTGTCCGCCCAATCAAAGATCTCTGTAGGGAACTCCAATTAGCAGTAATATTACAATATGCCACCTTAGTTGTGTATATAGAAATCTTTAATTTCAGGCATGGTACAAACTCCATGCTGTGGAGGATCTAAAACACTTTTTGTGTCCTAGCTAATGGCAGCTCACAGAGAAACAACTGAAACTCAGCCATATATATTTATATATATATATATATATATTCATACATATATGTGACCCTGGACCACAAAACCAGTCATAAGGGTCAATTTTTTGAAATTGAGATTTAGACATCATCTGAAAGCTGAATAAATAAGCTTTCCATTGATGTATTGTTTGTTAGAAGAGAACAATATTTGTCCGAGATACAACTATGTCAATATATGGAATCTAAGGGTACAAAAAAAATTGAAATATTGAGAAAATCGGCTTTAAAGTTGTCCAAATGAAGTACTTAGCAATGCATATTACTAATTTTGATGTATTTACAATAAGTATTTTACAAAATATCTTCATGGAACATGATCTTTACCTAATTTCCTAATGATTTTTGGCATAAAAGAAAAATCATTTTGACCCATACAATATATTTTTGGCTATTGCTACAAATATACCCCAGCGACTTAAGACTGGTTTTGTGGTCCAGGGTCACATATATGAGTCATTCTATAATTAGGGGTACATTTAGAATTTGACAATGTGAAGAAAAAGTTTTCCTGCTTCCAAAAAAACCAAACATGACCTTACATAGCTGCTTTGAAACACTAGTGGGGTTTTCTAGTGGGTAACTTAGTTGACAATGGTTTTATGGTCACAAATGAAAGTTATATAACAATAAACACTTATTATTTTTGAAGCGCACACCCAAATGTCTTAATAACTTAATCTAACTGAAGGCAAGACTATGACATTAATTTACATTTGAGGTAATTTTCATGCTTAAATGCAGAGTGAAATGAGCAACTTTACAAAATCGGACAGCTGAATACCAGCGTTGTATGTGATATGAACACAATTTTTAAACAAAAGATGGCTTTTTCAACATATAGCAGTGTAATGTACTAGAAAATTAAGCATTGGGGCTTTATATTGATGAAAATATATTTTTTAAAAAAACGTCACTGACATGAGATGTACCTACAAATACAGAATGACCCATTTATATATTGCTTATGACTTAATGTAATAAATAATGTTAACAAACTGAACTTTTAGTTTTACCAATAAATGTAAAGTCCTCATTTAACGAAATGTAGTAAACTGCTGAATGGCTGAACATAATCTCTCTCTCTCTGGCCGACAAATTGTTTGTTCTGCAACTTTATGACAAGGATTAGTCAATGAGAAAACACGACGGCATTTTAAGGAGAGCAGCGTTAATGATGGCACTAACAAGGAGAGGTGGAGAGCTCTGCTCAGAGCAGGACGATTAGCCCTCTGAGGAAGTGCACAGGCATAATTATGCATTCTATTATGCAAAAAGTAGTTACAGGGGACTTTAACACCAATTAGGGAATCATTTGGATGTGGATGACTCCCATCTGAGGATAAACTGGAGAGCAAAGGCAAGAAATAATCAGAGGGAGGATGGATGAAACTGGAGGAGAGAAAGAGAAAGTTAGTGGAGAGTTCAGTACTGCACCAAACACACAATCCTGCGGTCAAGGAGAACTGCAAATGAGGTGCAAGAACGAGCCCAAGGGAACAGTATTCGCTGATGTCACTATTAGACAGTGTCACCTAAGAAAAATGACTGATTCATACGCTATTTAATCTCCCATTTGAATATTTTCCTTTTTTTAATCACCTCCTCTGAGAAAACACCCCTTTTTGTGTGTGTGAATGAGCGTTTCCAAACTTTTAGTAAGGAAGTAGTGATGGAGTCTAAAAAAAATAGGTGTCGGACAGAAAGACAAGAATGAAAAAAGCAGGAGGAGGGCTGAAGTGAAGGGATGGGGCCACACGCAGAGGAAGAATGAATGTCATCCAAGGCTTTGACCTTTTTGAATATCATAACACAAACAAACTAACTCATGAGAATTTGCATGAGAGCAGAGGAGGGCTTCTCTCAGCTGTAACGCAGGGCTCGTTAAGAAGACAGGTGGTTTGTTCACTCCGACACACACACACACGCACACACACATCTGTCCAATATGCTGTTGACAGATAACAGCACGCTCACCTTCTCTGTAAATACCTCACAACACCTCTTTGCTGCTCACATTTACAGGGAACTGTAAAGATAACGTCATCACAGAAGTACTGAGGAAACGGCACTTTGAGTTTTTGATCTGAAATGTAAACAACGCACTGAAAGGAATGGTCACAGATACACCACCATTCATAAACTGGAGTTTATAAAGCTTTTTTATTGAAAGAAATCATTCCATGATTCCAAAAAATGTGTTAGTTTCCGCATAAAATGATGCAACTGTTGTTTGAAATAACAAAATGTTTCTTGAGCACCAAATCAGAATATTAGAATGATTTCTGAAGGATCATGTTACACTAAAGACTGGAAAATTCAACTTCACAATTCAGTCACAGAAAAAAATATTACCATTCCAAAAACTTTTAAACAGTAGTGTATATTTTAGTAGTATAACTTAGAGTAGTATAGTATTATATTCAGTAGTATATTTTTCTAAAAGAATGAAAATAATACAAGGATGCTTTACATTGATCAAAAGTGATGATAAAGACATTTATAATGTTACAACAGATGTTTTTGAGCAGCAAATCAGAATATTAGAATGATTTCTGAAGGATCATGCGACTGGACTAATGTTGCTAAAAATTCCGCTTTGAAACCGAAGAAATAAATTACATTTTAAAATATATCAAAATAGAAAACAGTTATTTTAATTAGTAAAAATATTTCACATTTTTACTTTTTTTTTTTGCTGTACTTTAAATCAAATAAATGTAGAAAAGATTTCTATATTCTATAAAAAACAATATAAGTTACATAGACAGATAGATAGATAGATAGATAGATAGATAGATAGATAGACAGACAGATAGATAGATATTTATCTACTTTATTTATTTATTTTTTATTTTTACATTTTTAGCTGAAATCAAATATCTGGTTTAAAAAATGGGGGGAGGGGGATTTTTAGCAGAACAAGCAAAATACAGCCAATGGGGTAAAAAAAATACATTTAAGTCTTAACATATTACAATTTTGCTTTTCAGAAGCAAATATGAATGTTTTTACTGGAAATTAAGGCTGATGAAAAATATAAATTTTTGCAGTGAAACAATTACCAGAAAGACAAAAATGTTTTTGCATATTAAATAAACTTGAATGCATGGAATGTTTCTTGTAAAAATGCTCTTATCTGACTTCAAACCACACATCTGTGTCAAATATCTTTCAACTCCATGAAAAAAGACAATGTAAAAAAATAAAAAATGCACACTGTCCTTTTATGTAAAATTCAACATAAAAGCACACTCCTACTGCATGTGTTAGTGTCTGAAAACATGACATAATCAGAACATCCAATTACTGTACTTCACTTCCCTTCCTCTTTTCCAATTGTGCTCAACATCATAGCATCTGAATTCAAATTCATCTAAGATAACATTCACAAATTTCACGGACTCCCTAGCACCCCCTTGCGGTCTTTATCATACTAGAGAAAGTAGCTGATTCTTTTAGTACACAGAAGTATGCAAATTACAATGTAGCCCAGCATTCTGGAACAAACAGCAGCTCTTAGATAATTGTATTAGGTTGTTTGTTTTTTGGTTGTTTGTACCTTTTGTGCAGGTACAATGGTTGTCATCTAACTCACTTACAAAGTGATTACGCTATTTCAGCCACAAAAAGTTGTTTGTTCTCAAAACGATATTGGTGAAAGGAAAAAAAGATATTTCAAAATTATAGTATGAGACTGGTTTTAAGAAAATAGCTCCTCTGGTTTTGCCAGAAACATCACACAAAACATCCTTTCCTTTCTCTCTCGCTCTGAGTTAGCAGCACTACCCAGCATGTGTTTGACGAGAGGGTGACAGCGGGATCCCGTCTCCTCTTCGTGCTAATTCCTCTCTCGCAGTCTGCGTCCTGGCATCGATGTACCATCAATCCACACCACTGACATGCACACACATCGCAGATGTCCATCAAATGCCAGTCACAGATGTGCTCCCGCCCACACACCCTCCAGGACACACCCCCCTGCCAAGCAACGTGAGCGGCTGTGCTAGTCGAGCCTATATCTGTGTGTCCTTTTAAGTGTGCACGTGCGTGTGTGCATTCATGCACTGCGACAGCCCTGCTGGATCTGAGCTGGATGTCGTCAAGTTTTGAAACACACTCACTCTCTCATTCAACCCCCACGCTTGGGAGTTTGGAGTTTACAGAATCTTTTTCAACAAGACTCCCCCCCTCCAAACTTATACCTGTATTTTCCTGGCTTTGACAAAATTTATAGTGCCAGGCCTCATGAGCCCATTGTCAGCTTCTGGAGAAACGGCTAAGTGTGTGTGTGTGTGTGTGTGTGTGTGCGCCTAAGTTTAGAGTAGCTCCCTAGGAAGCTGTAGTATTTACCATCTTTTTGCTGTACTTTTACCTGTCCCCCCTGAACAGAATATGGGCCATGCCGCATCCTAAATACACACTGGTTGAAGAACAAATTTAGCATTTGGAAAGGCCAAATACTATTCCTGACCTAACCAACTGAGATGTTTTGACCTGAAGTAGGTATTTAATAAGAGAGTGCAGGTGGTATTACCAAAATCTAATATCACGGTGAGTGTAATTTTATATTGTGATAACAGTCACAAAATAGCTGAAAATTAACCCCCAAAATGAATTATATATTACATAATCACGTTAGCAATGTCTGTTTTTTATATTAGTGCAGAGGTGCCCAAACTCAGTACTGGAGGGCCGGTGTTCTGCGGAGTTTAGCTCCAACCCCAATTAGACACACCTGAACCAGCTAATCAAGGTCTTATAGGCATGCTAGAAACTTACAGGCAGGTGTGTTGAGGCAAGTTGGAGCTGAACTCTGCAGGACATTGGCCCTCCAGGACTGAGTTTGGGCACCCCTGATTTAGTGACTTAAAAGAATAGTTTTTGTCCATACAGTGAAATGGGGTCCAACTTTGGAAGCCAATAACTTTATTTTTAAGAACTTTACATTTATTCCAAAATAACTCAGGGTAGTAACAATTTAAAATAAGCAGCGATTACTGGGGTTTAAGCGCTTTGAGGCATTTTTAAAGTACATATGAAAAAAGACATTATTTAGCAAGCCTGAATCAATGATTTAAAAAAGCATTTTTGTCAAATTCAGGTAATTTACCATAGAAATATTTTATTTAACATTTATGACTGTGATAGCACCAACTGTTTTCTGATTTCCTTAAAACTTTGCATGCTTGTTTAGAATCAGCTGGTGCATGTGCTTAAAAGGTTTCATGAAGTTTTGAGTTTTCCTTTAGGCTTTATAGGATTTGGAAAGCCACCTTTTCTAAACCACCCCATTATAGCTTCCCAATGCGTAAATTTCAACATTTTTTGACAATTATTGACCTAGAGAGTCTAGAGAATTGTACCGTAGTGTTTTTTTCCAGATTGAGTGAAAAACCTAGGACTAGTTTGCAAAAGTAGGTTTTTTACATCTTCCCAATCATTTAACAAACAATATGATTGACAGCAGTGGTTTTAATGGCAAAGCTGTCCGGATTGAGGAGTTCTATTGTATGAATATTGTGTGTATGTGCAAAAAAAAAAAACATGCACTGTACAATCGTTTACGCCCTTGAATAATGTGATATCGGCCCCTGTGGCTGATTTCTTTCAAATTTCTCACAGACCTTTGGGGCTGTAAGTCAAACAGGCCCACTGAGTCTTGTTCCGATCAGCTTCCTTTAACTTTAGTCTAATAGGTGCTCAAACTTCATCAGCCAACGGTGACCATTTGTTTTTTAAGATACACAAATGTCCTTATAGACACTTGTGGCACTTTGGACCAAGACTGTGCTCAGCGATTGTCCTGTTGATAGGACAAATGGCTGCGTAGTTAGCCATTTTTATGTTTTTTCTTCTTATAGCGCCACCAAGTGGCCAAGCTCTGTGATTTTTGTCCTCAGACTAAGCTCTTACATAAGAGTTTTGAGTTTGGCAAAGATATTTCATTCTGTTCAGGTGTTGTTGTCGGCCATGTGAGAACTACCATCCCTCCAAGTTTCTACAACATACAGTTTGGTCTGCATGATCAGTTTTATGTGGAGATTGCTGATTCTTGGCCATTCTAACAATAACAGGATTTCTGCACTATGCACTTGAACCCCTAAAAACATATTTTATTTGTGAGTTTATGTTAAACTTTTCTATTAAATAGTTCATTTTAAAATTAATTAATTAATTTTTTAGGATTTTTCAGATCATTAGTCATCAAAGCTTAGTAAATATTGGTCTCAGACACAGAGATTTACATTAACTTTTACCAAGCTGATTGCTCACTAAAAACTCCCACAGGCCATTCAAGTCTTATTTTGATTTAACAAAGTAGTTATATCTAAGTTCATTTTTTTAAAATTAGTCTTCCCATTAACGCCATTATATTGTTCATTCAGACTGATTCGCAAATGTGGAATCATATTGCAATGGAGGCATTGCCTTCTCTCATGTGACTCTCGCCCATTTATTTTCAATTACCCCCCACCAAACTCACTGCACGATTTAGGGGGTCTGTTAAAACTCAATGGGATTATGGGAGACGAGAAAGATGCAGACTTCCACTTTAACTTTAACTGCCTGTGTTGTAGCTCGACAGTGTTTCTTTAGAAAAACGTGATTTATACACTTTTTAATGATATATTTTGTAATATTTATATAATATGATTGCAAAAACCAGTTTGCAATGTCAAGCAACATAAAAGCCATTTTCATACAAGAAAAATAACTGGAAGTTAATGACACCGGAAGCATCCCCTATTTAAGTTACAAATGGCCGCACCTGCTCTCATGTCAAAACTAATGTGGATAATGAAAGGAGATATATTGGAAATACATGTACTGGAAATCATCATGAAGTCACTGCATAGGATGACAATGACAGGAACCGCGGCTACGCCACTTCTCAGAACCCTGACTCATAATCTCGCCTGTGTGCCCACATGCGCTGAACTGATGTGACAGAGCATATGTTGGATAAACCATCATCCTATGTCTGCCTTAACAGATTTTAGTGGTCTGACCTTGTCTGTGTTTTATCTCTTTTCTCAATCCATTCTTACTTCTGTGGTGGAGGATTTGCCTCAATCTTCTGCAGTGGTTGAGAACGTAGGCAAGGTGAGTGGGCACAACACTGCAGACATGCAGACTTCTCAATCTCTTACGTGTCTAAGAGCGTGGACACACAGGAACAGAGGTGCTTATTATACCTCCTGACTGCTGATAGTGTTCTTTGACTTGTCTAGAAGAGTGGCTGTAGCTTTATAGAACAAGGGTTACCATCTAGCCATTGCGGTACCGGACTCCTGCCAAGCTGATAATTGTCTAGTTCTGTGTCTTTGGAAGTTCTCTCCTTCTACTGACCCCTTCCTCACCTTCCACAATGGCACAAGATGATTGATTTGTAATCAAAAAGAGCAAGCAGTGGTAAAGAAAATGAAACACTATAAATTGATGAAACACTATAAATATACACCTTGGGGAAAAAAATAATGATGGAAAAAGTAATCTTTTCCCAAACTTTTAAACAGCAGTAGAAACATTATATATGGCAAAATATTTAAGTGAAATGTGTCTTAAGCATTTTAAATAAAACATCAGTCCAATCATATCATGGAATCACTGAGCTTAAAGGCATAGTTCACCCAAAAATCAATATTATCCCGTGATTTACTCACCCTCAAGTCATCCTAGGTGTATATGACTCTTCTTTCAGACAAATACAATCAGAGTTATATTAAAAAAATGTCCTCCCTGGTGAAAAAACCAGCATATGCTGGTAGGTATGTTTTGATGCTGGGATGCTGGTTAGGTATGTTTTGGTGCTGGTTTAAGCTGGTCCTTAGCTGGTTTATGCTGGTCAAGGACCAGCATCCACTAGTAAAGGACCAGCACAAACCAGCAAAGGACCAGCTTAAACCAGCACCAAAACATACCTAACCAGCATCCCAGCATCAAAACATACCTACCAGCATATGCTGTTTTTTTTCACCAGGGCTGGCTCTTCCAAGCTTTATAATGGCTGTGAATGGGTGTTTGAAATCCAATAAACTGCATTCATCCATCATAAAAAGTACTCCACACAGCTCCAGGAGTTTAATAAAGGCCTTCTGAAGTGAATCGATGTGATTGTGTAAGAAAAGTTTAAAACTTTCTAAGCATAATCTCTAGCTTCCGCTAACTGTCGTATGTGGTTCATGAGAGAGTAGCAATCCAGCAGATGACATAGGTGAACGTGGTACCAAATGTAAATTAGAAGTACAAAACAAGGATTTCGATATAAGACAGACTAAGACTAAGAGGAGACTGTTTTTCCTTTGCTGTAAACAAAACTTGGTTCTTGCAAGAGTAGCAGATTCTCACCAGAGCTTACGCTATTGCCTACATCCTACGTCATCCACTGGAACGCCACTCTCGTGAAAACGTGTACGACAATTAGCAGAAGCTGGAGATTATGGTTTATAAAGTTTTAAATATGGATATTTTTCTTATATAAACACATCGAATAGCTTCAGAATCCCTTTATTAACCCCCCAGAGCCATGTGAAGCACTTTTCATGATGGATGGAAGCACTTCATTGGATTTCAAAATTTCAACAGCCATTCACTGCCATTTTAAACAGGGTTCGTACAGATACTGTAAAATGAAATTCCAGGACGTTTAAAGACTTTTCAAGCACTACTTTTTTGTGTCATCTAAGATGTAAATGTATTACTTTTTTTGTTAACCTGGCAACACATCCCTTAGCAACACACACACGCATGCACAAAAAAAACCCCACAAAAACATGGTTACTATATATCTATAATCCTTCAATTCATGAAATGATTCATGAACCCGCTCCAAAGTCCCGATCTAAACCAAATGATTCGCAATATGCAATTTGAAGTCACGATCTGAATCAAATGATTTGCTATCCGATTGGAGCGCTTTGAAACAGTGAATCATTTTGCAACGCAATGGTTTAACTGATTCTGAGTTTTGAAAAGCTCAGTTTCACCAGTCACTATAAATGCTTTATAAAAAAATAACAAGCAATGTCGAAATTCAAAAATGAATGGCTATTTTAATCTAATCTGTTTTTTACTAGTGAATCACTTGAAATGAATGACCGAAGTCACGGTTTGAATCAGAGTGGTTTCAGCGTAAATGACTCATTTAATTGATTTGGTTCATCTGTTCTTTTTTTCACGTCTTCAGCTATGCTATTGCAATACTGTCAGTACTACTACTGGCTTAGTTCGCTAGTTTTATGACATTAACTAAAATAAGCAAAAACAGTATGATTTTATTTAATGTGATTTAATTGCCTGAAAAGATGTGCTTGTTGAAAAAATTAAACACTTCTTTCATAGATACATTGTCTTTCAATAATTCAAGTACTTTTCAAGTACCTCTTAAGGAATATTGCTATTTTCAAGGGTTTTCCAGGCCTTAAATTTCTAAAAGTCAAATTCAAGTACTTTAAGCACTTTAAGCACCTTGTACAAACTTATATAAAGCTTGGATCAGCCAGGACATTATTTAATATAACTTTGACTGTTGAGAAGGAAGTCATATACACTTAGGACGGTTTGAGGGTGAGTAAATCATGGGGTATTTGTCATTTTTGAGTGAACTATCCCTTAGAAATTATACAACTGGACAGTCTATTTTATGAATGAATCATTCTGTGTGATTTGTCGACCAGTTCAGTAGCTTTACTGAATCAACTTAATAGAACAATTCACCACATATCAGACATCACAATCGCACTCCTCAGAGTTTCTTCACTTTGAAATAAAGAGAAATGTTTCAAGAGTAAAAAGTAAACTATATGATGCACTGAAATGTAAAAGAAAAATTCTAAAAAGTAAAAATACTGTTATCATCTACCATTGAGAGCTTCCCATTCTGTCCTTGAGCAAGCCACATACTTTGGATAAAAGAGTCAGCCAAATGACTACTTACTTCCACTTTGTCTATCTACACCTCACAACAATGTTTTCAACAATACCCGAACATCCCCTCTACGAATGACATTGATACGATAAAGTATCAAAGACAATTAATGCCCAAGCAACAGGATCCTACTGCGTCCACTCCCGCTGGCACATCCGAAACGGATCAGTGCCGACACCACCGACCGCAGGCACCCTACGGGAAACAGATCTTACCATATGGGATTGCAGGTCTACAGGAGACCCTTTGAATTTCACGTCACCACAACCGTATTTAAGTAATTGGGCCTCAAACTTGCATAAACAGTAGGCCGAAGGGAAGAGCGCTCAATCTAGATACTAAAACGAGACTTTGCGGGAGTGAAAGAGATACCACTTGGCTTTTAAGATGTTTGCCTTTTAGTTCACATCGACTTAATTCAACCTCTGATTAATTTATAGTGTCCTCTGCATAATAGCTTGGCTCAGCTCTCCTGCTGGCTGAATGCAATACTAGGGTGATTCAGGAAGTTGTTCTGGGTCACCGATCTTGTCATTCCTCCATTTGCCTTTTCCTATCATTTTCCTGTTGCATTGCAGCACGTCACGTGTCGTGTGTAGGTGTGTGTGCGCATGTGTTTGTCAGGCTAACCTTCCATTGTAAGCTCTCGAACCCTCCTCTTTGTTGTCTACGCTGAAAAGAGTTTGATAGTTGTCTGGCTGACAGCCTTTATTGGGAAACGTGACACATACGTCTCTTTATTTTTCTTTTTGGAGGCAATTTTCTCTTCCTATGTGAACCTTTTCAAGTCTTATTTTCTTTTTTGTGTTTAAAACAAAGCTGGCACATCATGACATGCAGGTAAGAACATAAAGAGAAAGACAGGCACGAAGGGAGGTAGAGTATGAGGGGGGGAAAAGGGGAATACGGGGGAGAAACATAAAAGATAAGCCTTACATCCTGCCAGGGAGCTTGGACCTCTTTTAAACGACGGAGATAAAAACAGATTTTTAGTATACGTGTGGTGCTGCTTTTTAAACCTGGATTGAAATGGAATCCTGATTTTTGACAGAAAGACAAAGAGACAAAGAGACAGATAGGTATACAGCGCTGCCTTTAAAGTTTGTGAACCCTTTAGAATTTTCTATATTCCTGCAAAAATATGACCAAAAAGTTAATCAGATTTTTTTAAGACTTGACAAAGAGAACCCAATTAAACAAATGAGATGACAATATATACTTTGTCATTTATTTATTATGAAAAATTATCCAGCGTTAAATATTTGTGAGTTTTTTTTTTTTGTTTGTTTTTTTTTGAGTTTTATTAGAATGATCTGCATACACAATAATGGGTACAGCATAAACAGTGTACAATATTTAAGGGAAAAAAGAAAAGAAAGAAATGGGAAAAAATAAAAAATAAAATAAAACAATATCTGTGAGTTGCAAAAGTATGTGAATCTTTAGGATTAGCAGTTAATTTGAAGGTGAAATGACAGTATATCTGTTCAGAAGTGTTTTTAGTCAATAGGATGACAATTAGGTGTTAGTTTATGCCCTGTTTTATTTAAAGAACAGGGATCTATTAAAGTCTGATCATGTTTGTGAAAGTGAATCATGGCACAAACAAAGGAGATTTCTGAGGACCTCAGAAAAAGAGTTGTTGTTGCTCATCAGGCTGGGAAAGGTTACAAAACCATCTCTAAAGGGTTTGGGCTTCACAAATCCACAGTCAGACATATTGTGTACAAATGGAGAAAATTTTAGACCACAGTTACACTCTTCAAACTAAATGGTGCTTTAAAAGGTTCTTCACAGCAATGCCATAGAAGAACCATTTTGGTTTCACAAAGAACCATTCAGTCAAAGGTTCTTTAAAAGAACCATCTCTTTCTTTCCTTTTCATAATCTGAAGAACCTTCTTTCACCACAAAGAACCTTTTGTGAAACAGAAAGGTTCTTTAGATGTTAAAGGGTCTTTATGGAACCACTTAGACAAAAGAGGTTCTTCTATGGCATTGTGAAGCACCTTTATTTTTAAGAGTGTACCCTCCCCAGAAGTGGTCGACCAACAAAGATCACTCCGAAGCAAGATGTATAATAGTTTCTGAGGTTGCAAAGAACCCAAGGATAACTTCTAAGCAACTAAAGGCCTTTCTCACATTGGTTATTGTTGACGTTCATGAGTCCATCATCAGGAGAACAATGAACAACCATGGTGTGCATGACAGGGTTGCAAGAAGAAAGCCACAACTCTCCAAAAACACTGCTGCCTGTCTGCAGTTTGATAAAGATCATGTGGACAAGTCAGAAGGCTATTGGAGAAATGTTTTGTGGAAGGATGAGACCAAAATCTAATTTTTGGTTTAAATAAAAAGTGTTATGTTTGGAGAAAGAAAATACTGCATTCCAGCGTAAGAAGAACCTTATCCCATCTGGGAAACCCGGTGGCGGTAGTATCATGGTTTGGGTTTTGCTGCATCTGGGCCAGGACGACTTGCCATCATTGATGGAACAATAAATTCCGAATTATACCAGCAAATTCTAAAGGAAAATGTCTAAAGAGAAAGTGGGCCATGCAGCGAGACAATGATCCCAAGTGCACAAGTCATTCTACCAAAAAATGGTTAAACAAGAACAAAGGTAATGTTTTGGAACAACCGAGTCAACGTCCGGACCTTAATCCAATTAAAATGTTGTGGAAGGACCTAAATCAAGCAGGAAATCAAGGAGGAAATCCACCAATATCACAGGGTTAAAGTGCTTCTGTACTAAAAAATGGGCTAAAATTCGTTGTGCAGGACTGATCAGCAGTGACAAAAAACGTTATATGCAGTTATTGCTTCAAAAAGGGGTCACAACAGATGCTGAAAGCAAAGATTCACATACTCATTTTCTCAATAACTAAATGACAAAGTATATATTTTTGTCTTGTTTGCTTGCTTGGATTCTCTTTGACAATGTTAAGGACTCATGTGAAAATCTGATGCGTTATATTTATGCAGAAATACAGAAAATTCTAAAGAGTTCACAAACTTTCAAGCAGAATTATATATAAAGGGATAGTTCGCCCAAAAATGAAAATTCTGTCATTAATTACTCAATCTAATGTCGTTCCAAAACCGTAAGACCTACATAGGATCTAACAATCTTAGTTGCTCGCTCTCTATTCTGTCTTGACCAAGAAAACTAATTAAAATTTACAGTAGAACTATGACGCTGTCACGTTTAATTTAAGTACTACTTGACAGCTGTCCATTCTCAACAAAACACACACTGAACATCCACCCACACACACAGAATATACCATCAGTTTGATGTAAAAGCACTCTGTCATATGAGAGAGTTGATGTAACCAGCTAACTTGCTACAACACTGACCTCTTTTCACTAGGTTTGTGAGTGTGCGTTCCTGACTAAATGACAGGAGCTCAACAAAATAAAGAATTTTACGCACTGCACTAAAACTCCTTCAACAACGCACGCATACAACTTTTGCACATCTTAATTGTTGCCTGTTTGAGTGATGGCAGCATTTAGCATTTAAGGGGGAAAAAAAACAGTAAAGTCTTCTGTCGATTGGGAACACACTCTTTTCTTTTCAGTCTTTCACACAAACATAAACTTGAACCTTCGTTTTCATCAGCATAAATAGAATAACAACAGAAAAGCTCACAAAATCAGTTACAAAACATCTCTCTACTAGCAGAATAGACAAATAGATTTTCATTCCTCTCTTTCTAACTGATCTTACTGTCTCTGCCAGTAATAAAGTTTAGAACGCATTATTATATGCTAATTTCAGGTCTATAAAATAAACACCTTTATTAATAATGGTATTTTAATTAACATAACCATAGAAAAGCTTGACAGACTTTATTCTCCTCTTAAATTTCTATTGTTTCATGCTTTCTGCAGCCAATAATTCAGCACATGAATATCCTGATTTCAGCATAATTATTTGCGTCTAGCATTATTTTCCCCATTCCTTTTATAACATACCAATACCCTCAGTTGTAAACTACTAGCTAATTATAATTACTAAAAGTAACATACAGCTAATTATAAATTGCAAAAAAATCTAAATACTGAGAAAATCACCTTTAAAGTTGTCCAAATGAAGTTCTTAGCAATGCATATTACTAATCAAAAATTACATTTTGACATATTTACGGTAGGACATTTACAAAATATCTTCATGGAACATGAACTTTATTTAATATCCTTATGATTTTTGGCATAAAAGAAAATCTATCATTTTGACCCATACAATGCATTGTTGGCTATTGCTACAAATATACCCATACAACTTAAGACTGGTTTTGTGGTCCAGGATCACATTTAATAATAATAATTTTTAAAATATATAATATTATAGAAAATTATAAAATACATACTGTATCATTCCAGAGCCCTAGAGCTACAAAATCTGGGAAGTAAGGATCTACGAGACTCCACACATACTTACACACACACATTCATGCTGCTGTCTTTTTCTTTTGTGTGCTCTTCCTTTCCGGTTGCAAATAATGCAAATAATGCTTTTACATGCATATTCATGAGCGCAGAGAGGCATGCTGGGATGCTGGACAAAGGAAAGAAGAAAACTACAGAACAGAAGGAGCTGTCAAAGCAAACGACAGAGAAAAAGAGAGACAGGCCTGGATGACACTCATTCATTCGTCCTGGAAATACTAGTAAATGTCTTTTAATGACACACACACACTCACAGCATTCAAAGTTAGAACAGTAAATGCCAGAAGTGACACAGTAGATGTTAAGATCTTTGGTACTTGACTGGATAAAGGCTGTAAGAGTATTAGACTCGAAATCCACTGCTGAACTATATTTCCACTCCTTACAGTGAACAAAAGGTCACCTAAACTATAAGAGACGATCATGACTGGCACAGACAACAAAAACTACAGTAGCTGTAATTTTTTGCCAATTTTCAAAGCTAAACAGAATGGATTTTTCTAGATTTGCTGCTTATTTATTTTAAAGACTTGTTTTGTTTATTTGGTAAATATAGCAAGTATATTATTTACTTGATGTATATTATAGTCTACATATATTATATTGTTTTTGGGTTTTTTTGTATAGTGGCACCGTTATTATTGGTAGTATTTTGATTTTGAGTATTTTGATTTTGGGTATTTTGAGTATTGTTTATACATAGTTATTAGTATTTAATGTTTACAAGCACAAAATGTACATTTTTGTACATTTTGATGATGTGAAGTGTACAATTTGGATGTATTACAATGTTTACAACTTAAAATCACTACATACTTACAACTAAAATACAGAAAATATATTAAAATTTAAAATTTATATCATTAAAGGGTTAGTTCACCGAAAAATGAAGATTAGCCCATTATTTACTCACCATCCAGGCATCCTAGGTGTGTATGACTTCCTTCTTTCAAACAAATCCAATCGGAGTTATATTAAAATTTATCTGGGCTCTTCCAAGCTTTAGAACGGCATAGATGGGTGCTTCTCTTCGTCAGTCCAAAACAAGTCCAATAAAGTGCATCCATCCATAATAAAACGTGACTCACACAGCTCCGGAGGGTGAATAAAGGCCTCATGCAGTGAATCGATGCATTTATGTAAGATAAATATCAATATCTAAAACATAATAATGTTTAAGTGCGCTTCTTGTGGATGACATAACACGTCAGCGTTGCGCATGTGCCACTCAGACATGACGAATGCAACTGCACCGTGGTGAAACCAAAACACAACAACGGTCACGAATTAGAATTACAAAACGAGGATTTGTAAAGTGCTTGCTAAAGTAAGGAAACTTTGCTTCCTTTGCTCCTGTAAACAAACGTTGGTTTTCACGAGACTCATAGGCACAACGCCAACGTCCTATTAAAGTGATTATTATGTTTTATGGATTTTTTTCTTACAAAAATGCATCGATTCCCTACAGGAGGACTTTATTCACCCTCCGGAGCCATGTGAGGCACTTTTTATTATGGATTGATGCACTTTATTGGACTTGTTTTGGACTGTTGAAGAGAAACACCCTCCTATTGCCATGACAGAGCTTGGAAGTGCCAGGATAATTTTTTTTAATATAACTCCGATTGGATTCGTCTGAAAGAAGGAAGTCATATACACCTAGGATGCCTGGAAGGTGAGTAAATAATGGGCTAATTAAAATTTTTGGGTGAACTATCACTTTAAGATATTTGTTTCAATGCATTTTTATCATTTAATCGATGAAGAAACTTACCCATTTTATAACGAATATAAAAAGATATAAAACGTAATAAACTGACATGAAGATTGCTAAATGAAGACCTGAGTTTGAGTCTGTTCTTCACAGTCGTATGGATTCTAAAGATTTGTATCACAGCGCAATATCAAAATGTACTTCTTTTTTGTAATTATGTTGTGTTTTGGTATATTTTATGGTCCTATTGTCAGTCACAGCATGTTGGAGAGAATGCCTTTTGTGTCCCATGGTAAACAAAGTAAATATTATAAGATAAGGAATGGTTAACCGATTGCAGAAATGTTATTCATTTTAAGGGTTTAAAGTTTAGTCTTGTTTAGCATGATGTATTCTTCTAAACGAGTTGGAATGTTAAAAACTTTAATTGAAAACATAACGCCATTGATATGACAACTGAATACGATATAAGAAATACATTAATACTGCAACTGCAATATTCATAAAGATTAATCTATAAGTCTGTAAAGTTGTTCATATGTAAATAACTAATGTAAATTACATTTTTGGTGTCAGCTGTATGTTTAGATACTGTAAATACATCAGTATTGTACGTTTCAGTGTCTGTGCAAACGTAAGTAAATGTACGTTTTGTAGAACCACATTTTCCTTAAAATACATACAAATTCTCATGAGATCACGTTGGCTTTAAGGATGTTTAGTTGCAGTTACTGGAAGAAAAATGATTAAGCAAACTTTTTTTTGCATTGCAGAGCAGTCAAGGGAACATTGGCTTTGGTCTTGGCTGATTACTGAAAACAGTGTATGCTGTTTGTTTTCTACTGGAACCAATCCAGGATCGTCTTTGCTCTTAAACTGTCTATCCAGAGAAACAGCAAGGGGATCTGTATGTCCTGTACACACAGTATTGGAAGTGCTGATACCGTGGATCCGAGGAGAAAATGATCTGGATTGCTTGACTTTGGGTTCACCCACCGGGGGGAACAACATAGTGAGATCTTTTCAATGAATGTCTTTGAAGAGAAAGCACAGAGTGCTGCGTACAGTGGCCAGTTAAGGTCTCATTCGGTTCAGAGTGAACTCATCAGTCAAACAGCCAAAGTGCCAAAGCACCAATTCTCATGAAAAATAAACAAGCAGGAAATGAAAGAGTATCTGTATCTGATGGTGCCGCAGAGAGAAGCGTGATTGGGGAGGAATGAAAAAGGGCCACAAAATTGACATATGTTATTTGTATTACCGTTAACCGTGGGAAAGGGAAAAAGATATAAAGAAAGAAATACTGAGAAAATTAGAATGACACAGGGAAAGAGAGAGACCATGAGTAACAACAGTCTTTCAACAGTGTGCATATGAAACAGCAATAAATGTTGAAAGTAGGTGAAGATAATAAGCCATTCAAAAAACAAGAGCAGAATGTTTAATCTTTGCTCTAGCATGAACCATTTAATGAGAAAGAGACTTTTTATTAAAAATCAAACATTTAATAATGATAAACAAACAGACCAAACCCTTACTAGAAAACTGTATTGATGGGATAAACATAGAAGACGATGTGTATATGTATTGGAAATGGGACAAGATGATCAACTTTACTTTTTCCACAGCCAACTAGTTGATTAAAAACACGTCTGTGTATATATGCTGATTTGGTGCTCAAGAAACATTTCTTATTATTATCAATTTTCAAATATGTTGTGCTGCTTAATATGAGGAAACCGATAAAGTACTTTTTTAGATGAAGCATGAACATTAGTGCTATCAAAATGAGTGTGTTAACGCAGGCGATTAATTTTTCCAGTTTAACTGCTTTAAAATATTTACTGATAACAGCCAAAAAACCTAATAACCCAGCTGCTGTGATGTCTATTAATCAAAAAACAAAAGAAAGTGTAAGAATTCATCTATATTTAATTTAGTGTTTAGTGTTTGATAAATTTATTAAATTTCTGTATATTTCCTACTTGCTGAAGGGCACAGGTAAATAATGGGTTAAAGTTAACTTAAATTAGAAGTTGTTCATTTTTAAAGTCTAAAACATGTTAAACTGATAGCTCTCAGTTATACTGTAATGTTGAATGACTACAGTCAGTGGTTGAATATTAGAAAAAAAAATCCTAGAGACATCAGTAATATTGGTATCAGTGATAATCACCTTCATTCATAAAAAATATTTAACAAATATTAAAAAATATACTGTCTTTATGTTGTTTCTACATGAATTTGAAGACTGTGACATTACTGCAATATAAAAGTATATTTAAAAAATGTTATAGCTAGGTGGGATTAAAGTTAGGTGGGATTAATCATGATAATTTCAGAAACAAAAGTGCAATTAATTGTTTATTTTTTTTTAACTGATTGACACCACTAAATGGAAATCTAAAAAAATCACATTAATTTTATAATAATACGTCTATAAATATAGAGAAATTAATATATAAATGTGACCCTGGACCACAAAACCAGTCATAAAGAGATTTACACCCGTCTGAAAGCTGAATAAATAAGCTTTCCATTTATGCATGGTTTGTTATGCTAGGATAATATTTGGCTGAGATACAACTATTTGAAAATCTGGAATATGAAGGTGCAAAAAAATCTGATTATTGAGAAAATCGCCTTTAAAGTTGTCCAAAGTTGCCAAGTTCTTGGCAATGCATATTACTAATCAAAAATTAAGTTTTGATATTTTTACAGTAGAACATTTTGCAAAATATCTTCATGGAACATGATCTTTACTTAATATGGCATAAAAGACAAATTGATCATTTTGACCCATACAATGTATTTTGGCTATTGCTACAAATATACCCATGCTACTTAAGACTGGTTTTGTGGTCCAGGGTCACATACATTAAAATATAATGAGGAAAAATTATAGTGTGCACATGAGCCAAATTTGAAAAAATTAGTGTGTGCATGTATGTGTTTCATTCTATTCAAGAAATTACTTTCATTGCAAACCACCAAAAATATTAACATATTCATAAAGTATAATACAAAGGCCAAAATCCTGCTTTACAGACCAGACCAAAAAGCCAAAAATGAGAAAGTCACACTTGAGCAGAACTCAAGAGGAACAGGAGTCACTGACTATGGCTAATCTCTATTGAGATGAAGGACATTTTCTTGTTCACAGAGGTCAGAAGATTCAGCACAGGAGAGTTTGGAACAGGCCACATACACAGTGCAGCTCAATACAGTTGTTGCCTATTCTTAAGGGCCGGGTATATTTCACTTTTCGCGTTACGTTCCATTTCGAAAAATACTTAAGCCCGGATGGATGAGCTTGACACGTGCGCAGTACCACCTACTTGACTCGTTCTGCTTCAATATTGACCTGCGCTGTTATACGCGGATATGTCTGATGACGAAAACTACATCCCGAGAACAGTGTGCGGACTGTTGTGGAAGATGAATATGGGCCTTACTCCCAATTCTATGCACATTCAGTTAGTTTTGAGAGTGACAAGAACATTCAACAAATACATTCCCCTGAAAGTTAGTGTGAACCAAATGATCATCAAATCAGACAGCATAGTTAACACCCCATATCTAATCTGCACTGGTTGCTGCATTGATGACAAAGAGGAAGGAAAACTGAGACACATCAAATAGAGTTAGCATTGGAGACATAACTGTATAAAGACTGATGCATTTTTTGTTGTTGTTTTTTTATGAGCTGTATTTTACAGACTTTTCTTAGTGTGCAGAGACTAGTGCACTTTCGTTATACAGCTACATGGCAAATAGGAAAACATAACTTGAAATCCAAGATTTTTGTTCAAACTGAAATGCATTTCCAAAAACCATTTACATACAGGTTTATAAAAGGCAGATTTCATGTTGTTTGAATGCAGTTTAGTTTTTGTTCAAACTGCTTATAATCTAATTTGAGTCAGATACACTAAAACTTTTCACTCCCAAACTCTGCTTTGTGTATGCGGCCATATATAGACCATATATAGAGGAAGCAGAGAAGTGACAATTATCAAGCAATCCTGCAATTACTGCAGTTAAGCAACGTTTAAAATAAAGGCCACAGTGGTACGATTATACACTGCCTCTCCTATTCTGGAAAATTCAACACAATACAGCTGTTCAATCATACATAGAACCGTAAGGCCACCATCAGCACTGCATTTTGATTAGAGTAGTCATTCTCACACACATTCACTGTTTTTGAAAAGGATGCATGCTGTACACACATACAACGCACATCGAGAGCAGTACAGTCACACATGACTGACTAATAACAGCCAAGAGAAATCCTTAGAATGACTAGTGTTTGTAAATATTATCATTGGGATTCAATGCCGAGGAAAGAAAAAGGAAGGGCTTTTGTAAATTTAAAGGAATAGTTCACTTTAAATGATAAGTTTGCTGAGAATGTACTCACCCTCAGGGCATCCATGATGTAGATGCGTTTGTTTGCTTCTTTATATAAACAAACAAACTTAGCCAGTTTGGAAAAAAAAGATACAGAAAAAGTACAGAAAAGCATTTTTTTTTTTCACTTCGCAAAATGATAATTGATGGACTGGAGTGGTGTGGATTACGGTCATGTTTTTATCAGCTGTTTGGACTCTGGACATTCTGACAGCACCCATTCATTGCAGAGGATCCATTGGTGAGCAAGTAAAGTAATGCTAAATATATGTTCCAATGCAGAAAAAACAAATCTACATCTTTGATGGCCTCAGGGTGAGTAAACATTCAAAAAAATTTTACTGTTGGGCGAAGTATGCCCAACGATAACAATAATTACACAATATTTTGATATTTTTCGAATGAGCGTGTTATTGTGCTAGGAGTACCATGGACAGCTGACTGTTTTTTTTTTTTTGTGGCCGTCAGTTCACACTGATAGAAATTAATCTTTTCCAATAAGTTTAAATAGATTTTTACCTTTCATGGGCATTTTAACTTTCAAAAAGCCATTTTTTCTAAAAGTGTGTATTATCTTTTTGAGTCAAATTCTTACATTTGGGCTGTTACCAAGCAAATGAAATCAGTATCAACAAAAATCGTCATTGCAATGCAAAGGAAACACAGAAGCTGCATCTGAAGAGGCATTTAGAAGTATTTACACACTGTTTAATGCAGGTCATAAATGCATTTAACCTGCAGTTACAAATGCATAAATAATGTTTTGATATTTTAAACATAAAACATTGAATATTGATATTTGAAATAATTAAAATCATAAAAAGATGTCTTAAATGCGGAATTAAAACCACCAGTAGATGTCAGTAAGTCACAGTTAATAAGTGAGTCATTGCGATTGAACCGAATCATTTAAACGGCTGAATCATTCAGGAACGAAACAGTGTCATGTTGTTCAGAGAGGCAAAACAGTGCTGTGATTAGAATGATTTTTGTTGGTGAAACAGAGCAAAAACAGGCAATATTCTGTCTAAAATGTAATTCTCTTAATTCTCTAAAATGTAACTCTTAAAAAAATAATAATAATATCACATTTGTAATCATGGTAATTTTTAGAGAAGAAAACAGCACTTTTCGTGTAATATTGATTAATTATATGAAGTGGAATAAATCTATACATTTTCTGTCCCCATGTGATCATTCTAAATGTATTTTAATAGACTGGATCATACAGTAAAAGAACGCACTGTTAATGCGTATGCGCACTAGTCTAGACTTAATGAGTGCACTGCATTCTGTAGGTGTTTTGAATGGTTTTTGCTAAATACTTGATAATATCAAATTGAACATAGTAAAACAACAATTACGATGTTATCGCACAAGATATATTGCACACCCCTATTTAACCAACCTTTATACTAACACAAAATCTTCAAGCTAGGGATGTAACGTATAAAAATTTCTATCACGATTATAGTGACCAAAATGATAACGGTTATCAGTATTATCACGGTATTGTTCAAATGTGTTGGAAATGTTCAAAAAGTACTGACACATAAATCACTTTACCAAGTTTTACATTTAAAACAAACAAACAACAAATAAAATGACTTTTTGTTGAACTGTTTAAATGTGTAGAATCCACATAAGCTTGTTTTTCATCAACTGGTCAAAATTTAGGCTACAGCAAGGGCATGAAAATTCAGTCTGTTTTTTGGCCAGACAAAGACTGCACACAAGCTGAGTGAAGTCTATGTAAATCCACTGTATGTCACTAGATGGCGCTCATGGAACCGCTGAATTACAGCCGTTTCCGTGAACTCCGTGGATAAAGCAGTACTGCGATCAAGAACACTACTTTAGATGTTACATGGAGTGAAAATGAAAACAAAATGCCATCGAATCTTTTCTGAAGACAGACAGAACCTTCAGAGGTACACTCATATAATTAATTCATTCACATATTTGTATAAATTCCGATTTATGTTTCTGCCGGTGGGTGCCAACCCCCAGTTGCGAAGTGGAAGTGTAATTAAAATATGAAACGGTAATACTAACCATGGGGAATTTTATCATGATTTAACGTTACATCCCTACTTCAAGCAATTTTGTATATTTGTTTATAAGGCCATTTTACTTACGGGGTAACTGTAGGTAAGTTTTAGCATCATTGTAGGAACATTACATCCTACAATGCATGTAAAACCTGACCTACACACACAAACACACAAATCAGTAAAGAAAGACATTAGATGTTATGTGAACTGTGGTATTAAACAGTGAAAATAGTGCATAAAAGCAGAGCATAATCTCTCTGTGTCTAATCTTGCGTGAGGCAGTGATAAAAGTTGACGTGTATATTGATGTTCAGTGATCTTCTAAAAGCTTTCTGACTTTCCGGACTGTAATTACACAGGCACTTTGATTTTGTTTGTTTCTCCTTATTGAAGTTTCCCTTTAGAGATTCTTATTGTGATCTTATTCATTCTATCTGCCAAAAAACACCCCCAAGCAACTCCTGTCTTTTTCTGAAGCCTCCTACATCAATATGAGTTTTTATTGGACGTTACCTGTGGCTACATCTCATTTAGCAGAGATGATTTATCAAAAGCAATTTAAAGTACACCAACCACACGGACGGTTCTGCCGGAGCAAACTAGGGTTAAGGGTCCCGGTCAAAGACGCAATGCTGAATTGTCCTCATTCCTCTTCTATTGTTTTCCTTTTCAAGTATAGCAACCCCCAAAAGGATTGTTTTTATCTCTGTATGATATCCAATCCAAGTCCAATTTGTTGGGCTTTTCTAAATTTCTCCTCAGTTAATTTGCAGTAAAATGAAATTGCACAATAACTACTGATATGTTGCCGTTTGTGAATCCATTGAACTCCTTAAATGTGCTGCTGTATGTTGTCTACAAAAAATAACTAGTTCATTCTCACCGCTGTCTCCATCCACCTGAGGGAAAGTTAATTTGGGAGCTTGTGCCGGAAGATTTACCTTGACTCTGACAGCAAAACAGCACCGTTTAAATATCACCCCCTCTTCCTCTCACATTGTCCCCTGTCAAAACAAATGCAAATGCAGACTTCAGAATAAAAAAAAAAAAAAAAAAAAAAAAGTATCACACTTCGACTCTATCAAATCCTCAGTTTCAGTTGCTATGCTTCTCTCAAGGGCAGCGCAGGTTTGATGACTGTCCTTAGAGTAGGACGTCACCAGCAAGTCGTCAAACAGAACCTTGCCATTCACAACACTGTTACAAAAAGGAAGGGTGTTCATAACTGTCAACAGAGCCACTTATACAGCTTGGAAAATTTATCATATGTGTTCATATGTCTTTGTGGTTCCCTTTTTCACTCCAAACTAAAGAAATAAATTAAATTATTGGAGAATATTACCTGCATATTTCATTATTTATGTTAGATACATAAAGAAAGAAAATGTTCATCAATGTTCATCAAAAGAAGGAAATCAATCAATTCAATCAAACATGCCGAGATCCTTACCCTGTTCAACACTGAACTGGCAAGCAATTCCAGCTGCAGTGTTGAACCAATTCCCCATTGAGAGTCTCTGCATTATTCTGTCATGCATTTGTCTTGCATGGAAGACCAGCCATTTTGGGGGCTTGAATGAATTAGTGTCAACGTAAAGAAATAACAAATTTGAAACTTCTCTTGCGATGGCTGAAAGGGTCATCCCTTTGGCCTTCATCTGGACAATTTCCTGTCGCAGGGTTTCAGTCACCTTAGAGCAGCCCGCCATTTTGTGATCTCAGTGAAAATTGGTTAGAAAAGGGTTTGTCGTATAATTAAGGAAAATAACACCAGGTTCCAAATTAACACCAATAACTTAGAGATATCTGAAAGAGCTCTTTTTCTAATATTTAATTATACCGTGCTTTAGAAAGCAATTAATTTATGAAATACAGTTAAAGTCAAAAGTTTACATACACCTTGAATCTGCTTTTACCAAAATAAGAGGTGTCATACAAAATTATTTTTTATTTAGTATTGACCTGAATAAGGTACTTCACATAAAAGACATTTACATATAGTCCACAAGAGAAAATAATAGTTGAATTCATAAAAATGACCCCATTCAAAAGTTTACATACGCTTGATTCTTAGTACTGTGTTGTTACCTGAATGATCCACAGCTGTGTTTTTTTTTGTTTAATGATAGTTGTTCATGAATCCCTTGTTTTTCCTTAACTGCCTGCTGTTCTTCAGAAAAATCCTTCAGGTCCCACAAATTCGATTTTTCTGCATTTTTGTGTATTTGAACCCTTTCCAACAATGACTGCATGATTTTAAGATCCATTGTTTCACAACGAGGACAACTGAGGGACTCATATGCAAATATTACAGAACGTTCAAACACTGACTGGTGCTTCAGAAGAAAACACGATGCATTAAGAGCCGGCAGGTAAAAACTTTTAAACAGAATGAAGATGTATACATTTTTGTATTTGGCCTAAATATCATATTTTTTTTAATTTAGTACTGCCCTTCAGAAGCTACAGCAGATACTTACATGTTTTCCAGAAAACAAAATAAGTTAAATTTACCCTTCAAATTCAAAAAGTTTTCACCCACCAGCTCTTAATGCATTGTGTTTCCTTCTGGAGCATCAGTGAGTGTTTGAACCTTCTTTAATAGTTGCATATGAGTCCCTCAGTTGTCCTCAGCGTGAAAAGATGGATCTCAAAATCATAGAGTCATTGTTGGAAAGGGTTCAAATACACAAAAATGCAGAAAAACCAAAGAGTTCTGGGACCTGAAGGATTTTTCTGAAGAACAGTGGGCAGTTTAACTGTTCAGGACAAAGAAAAGACTCATGAACAACCATCACTAAAAAAAAAAATCAAGCGTATGTAAACTTTTGAAAAACAAAGTTTGAAACTATCATTTTCTCTTGTGGATTATATGTAAACGTATTTATGAAACATAAAATTTTATATGAAATATCTTATTCAGGTCAGCACTAAATAAAAATGAACATGTATTTTCTATGATCCCTCTTATTTTGGTAAAATAATTACCGTTTTGCAGATTCTGCAAGGTGTCTGTAAACTTTTGACCTCAACTGTATGTTTAAAAAACTGCCCTTCTACTCAATTCAGAAAATTATAGATTGTTCTGTAATTTTCACATATTTAAAAAGAATGTGTTAAATTAAACTTTAAAAAAAAAGTAATACATAAGTACAAATTGTAAAATATTAGAATTGTTTTCCTCAAATTTTCCAGCAGCACATTGCAGTCCCTGGGTGACCCCAATTCGAGCCCGAGTTTGCATGTCTTTTATTAGGTTGTGATAGAGCAGTGTCAGAGTAATCTTGGACAGAGAAATAATCCACAGAAGCTCAGAAATACAAAAATGGCTCCTCACTCCAGGCCAAATCACATAACTTGGCTCAAACACTCTGGCCCAGAGCAGCCTACCTGGGCCTTAACAGCAAGCTGATGCTCACACACACTTAGATCAGCTAGCTGTACTCTCATACTTAGACGAGGGGTGAAATTTCATTGTACAGAGTGACAGAGCGTGGCTGCAGAAGAAAGGGATGACCGGAACGGATTCATTCTTTTTTCTACACACACACCTTCGTGAAGCTCAGGAGCTTGCAGATGTGCACTGAGGTGGTACGACACAGCCCTGGTTTAAACTGTCAAAGGGGTTAGAGCAGGAAGAACAAGCCAGCTAGGGTTTTTCTTTTTATTACACTTAAGGTTAGAGCAGAGCTGGGCCTAAGCTAAGGTTAAAGCAAACCTGAGCTGAATTGAAGCTGTCCCACATAGTTCTGAGGAAAATCAAGAGCAGGAAAGTACTGGCAGCCTCATAGTAGAGTTTCTTTTCAGTTACAACTAGTTAAGGATCTCCTGTCAGGTAGAGGATTAGTCAAGCCACAGAATCTCTGCTGTCATCACACTGTCGGATAGTGTTATCACAATACTGAAAATTTGACTTTGATACACGATACCTGACTAAAATATCACGATACTACTACTGAACCGATACTACAAAAAAAAAACATAGAACAGGAAAAGTAACTAAATAATAGATGATCCAAATGGAGATCATAGTTACTTTATCTATTAAAACAAAGCATTTCAGCCCCCCTTTATAATATATATATAAATATAAAATCATATGCCAGTGCCACTACACAGGATTATGGTGCTACCGAGCATACAGGTATATAGAGATCTTTGCTATATTGGTAAGTTAGCTTAAAGAACAAAGCCAAATCTTATTTCATTATATAGTAATTTTATTTCACGACAACAATTTATATCATGACATAGTCATTTTTTGTTATTTTATCTTTGTTATTAATAATAAAAACATAGACGCGAGCAACAAACTAAAGGACAACTACAATGAGACAACGACACAAATAAAATATGAGGGCCCTATGAAATTTGTTTTATTTTTCCTAAATTCCTTTTTAATTTTTCTAGACTATTTTAATGGTTACATTTTTAAAAAAATATCAAAAAGCATATCTAATTAATTGAAATCATGAAACTTGCAGAATTTAACAGGAACAATTACATTTTAACAAAAATTACATGTTTTTAAGGCCCTATGAAATACGTTTTATTATTTTTCACAAATTCCGTTTTGTTTGTGAATCTCTGTTTTTTTTAATTAATTTTCTGGATACTATTTTAATCGTTTCATTACATTTTAATAATCAAAAGCATGTCTAATTTGATAAAGAATGAATTTATTATAGGCTATTTATTCCCTTTTCCTCAGAAATACTGTGTGTATTTACAATTTTCTGGTAAAAAAAAAATAGCGATAGTTTGACGATGACGATAGTTTTCCACAAAAGAAACGGTAAAATGCTCATGAAGTGACTCTCAGAGCAGTTCTAGAGATTATGTTCATGTGTTCATGTACTCGTATATTGAGGCGGCAGAGGCTGAAAACACCGCGAGCGTAAGAGTGTAGTAAACAAAACTGCGCGTCTGTGCCATTCACTAACACAGACATGCAGAAATACAGCTCTTATTAAAATGCATTCTTAAAATACCAGTACTAGTAAAATGCGGAATTGTACCGTTTTTTAAAAGCAGGGTATCATGATACTTTTTAAGTACCAGTATATCGTGCAACACTACTGTTGGATAAACAAGGGAACGTCAGGAGCTTGTAAGCACCGACTACTTCTCTTCCAGGCTCTGATCGTCACACTGATGGATGTGATGGCTGTCTCTTTCTCTATGAATAGTCCTGCCACGTGCAATTCATAGATTCAAATCTGCTAACCAGTATGACATGCAAAACAGTCAGACTGATAAAAAGACAGACAGAGATGGACAGAAATCTAGGCAGACAGATTCAGTTAAGTAGACTGAGATGCAGGCCTGCAATCAAAATTAGATGTATATTGTCTTTTTTTAGTCCTAAATGTTTGTGACCCTGGACCACAAAACCAGTCGTAAGTAGCACGGGTGTATTTGTAGCAATAGCCAACAATACATTGTATGAGTCAAAATGATCAATTTTTCTTTTATGCCAAAAATCAATATGATTTTAAGTAAAGATCTGGTTTCATGAAGACATTTAGTAAATGTCCTACCATAAATATATCTAAATATATCTTACTTTTTGACTGGTAATATGAATTGCTAAGAACTGGTCAACTTTAAAGGCGATTTTCTCAATATTTTGATAAACCATACATCAATGGAAAGCTTATTTATTCAGCTTTCAGATGATGTATAAATTTCAGTTTTGCACCAACTATTTTTAAAGCATTAAGTCAATGCAATGTTTAACACATTAAATTATCAGCCTCCATAAGGAAATGATTATTCAAATGTTTTGAAATGAGTTTGACACCTCTGTGCTACAGTGGATAATTTTCTTAATCTGTTTTTGTCTTGTTTTATAGTTTTTAAAAAGTAAGCACCATAAAAAAAAATTAATAAGATACATCCTTATAATAGTATATTTCTCATTTTATTCATAATTGGAACAAAATATAGTGACCTATACATAATGTATTAAATGTATATACATAATAGTATACGTAAATGTATAATTTTTTTTATTTAATTTATCTATATATTTATTTATTTAATTATACATTTTCTTATTTATTGCATTTATTTTTAATATAATAATATTTAGGGGATTTTTCACATTAATTTTCACAATAACAAAAATACATATGTTTTGCAATGTACAACTTATAAAAACGTTAATTTATGACATTGTATGTTAGCATGTGAGATTGGACAAGTAAGAAAAGATATGAATCTCAGAATATATTTTGAAATAAGTACTTTTTTGTGCTGAGGTTCATAACCTGTCTTGAGGTTCATAAATAAAACAAATTTCAATAAACATTATAAATAAACCATGTAAATAAATGAATAACTAATGCCAGTGGTGAGAAAAATTAACAGCATTCAAGTTATATTCTGAAAAGGTACAAATTATAAATAATGTTTTCTTATTTAATATTTGTAATAAAATTTTACTTTGTAAAAATGTTTAGATATTTTTCACTATTAAACAAAAATAAAAAGACACTGCAAAAAAAATACAATTTGTATTTAATAAAAACATATTTTCTTACATAATATAATCCTGTAAGAATGGCTATACACAAAGCAAAAACACATATTGCACATATATTGCAGCGTACAACCCTAAAAATACTCTTTGTGACTCTGTATGTTAGCGTGCGAGAGGGGGAAAGGTAGAGCGGATCACAGTGGGTCAGTGAGAGAAGAAAACAGCAAGAGATGGCTAGAGAGAGAGAGATACTGGGGATCACAGGGCTTTAGTCAGGATCAGATAGTGGTAGCAGAGCTCTTAAAACATCTGCGTTATCTTGACCTCCTTCAACCACACAGACCTACACATACACACACTCAGACCCTTTTGCACTGTGTGTGTGCGCTGCAAAGAGTCCTGCTAAGATCCTTTATTCCTCAGCTCTACACATCACACACACCAGCTCAACACCTACAGGTACGCACACTTGAGCCACTCAGAGCCACTCAGTTATTAGTCCGTAGCCCATAACATACTCTAAAACAATATTATTGTTCTATTTTACATCTGTGAGAGTGACAACATACCAGTTTACATGTTAGCAAAAGAAGCCTGTATTTTTAAGAAAGTTGAATTTAGCAAAGAACAAGTAAAATCTGTAGTGTCAGATGGGTTATATTGTGCATTAAACCAAATGACATCTGTATTGTCAGATGGGCTGAACATTGCATTAAAGCACATGAATGACCAGAGCACAATTTCTTTTCTTTCAGCCATGCAACATTTTTGCTCAGCTCAGCAAAAATTTGCTTTGCAAATTATTTTGGGGGAAATCGTTGGACATTTTTGCCACTCATGGTGTGAATAGGCATTTAGAGGCATTTAACTAGAACTTAAACAATTAGCCCCCCACAAATGCTGGTTTGTTAAGATATGACAGTATTTGGCCAAGATACAACTATTTGAAAATCTGGAATCTGAGGGCGCAAAAAAATCAAAATATTGAGAAAATCACCTTTAAAGTTGTCCAAATGAGACACTTGGCAATGCATATTACTAATCAAAAATTAAGTTTTGATATATTTACAGTAGGAAATATTTTGATTGAACATGAATACTTAATTTTTGGCTTTTTGGCATAAAAGAAAAATCGTGACCCATACAATGTATTTTTGCCTATTGCTACAAATATATCAGTGCAACTTAAGACCAGGGTCACATATTTCACATTTAATTCAAAGTGTTACACGTCATTTCTTTGAAACTATTTGTGAAATTGACGAGCAATTTCTAAGCGAAAATTGTTTCTACACCACTGTAACTCAAAATCAAAAAGTGAGACCCCCAGTTTTAACCAGCAAACCACTTTTTGTTTTCTTTTCATTGTGCAATTAAAGTTTCTTAAGTTTCATGTTTTCTGGAGATGATTTGATTTCAACTTAAACTCCTGATGGTGAAAAGAAGATGTCTCTCTTATTTATTCGTTGTTCAGGTTTGGCAACAAGTTGTGTTTCTACCTCTTTTTATGTGCGATAACCTGTTTTCTTTTGGCAGCCAGGCCTGTCTGTGTTGCATCTGAGGTCTTAGAGACCAGGCTTTATGGAAGATCATTATTTTTGTCTTTTTGAGGTTAACTGCCAGGGCCCATTTCTGACAGAAATTGTTCAAGGGGTCAAGATGCTCCTGTATGCCCTCTGAAGGGAGAATCCATGTGTGGACAGGATACATTTGACTTGAGATTGTTCTAAAGTGCCTGTGCTCCTTCATTAATGTGTATATCGAAGAGTGTGGGACTCCCGACTGACTTACTTTCAACTCCAGGGACGCAAACTGTGTGTTTTCTGCCAGCTTTACCTGCAGATTTGTTCTTAGCCTATATTGATTTGATGATGTATGTTTTTCCTCTCACACGCTCAATCAATTGGAGTAGGAGACCCTCAGTGCAAATTGAACCTCTTGTTATGTTTGCTCAAAACAAATGCAACAAAAATCAAGTCCTATCTTGTTTTTAACTGGAGTGGAGAGAAGGTTTTCAATCGGCACAATCTGTGCCTATTACTGTTTTTGTGACCTATGGAGAGCTGGCGCCAAAGCCAGAAACTCAAAAAGTTAACCAGCCCATTAAACCAGAAACTACTAATGTCAGTGTCCAATGTCCTCACCATAAGGTTTTCAACAACAACTCAGTCTGGCTAGACGGATTCAGAAAATAAGGCCAGAAAGGCACAAAACTAGATCGTTTCCATTATAATGTCTACTGGAAATGCACAATCTGGCACACATTCTGCTCATGAAGATATCCTATTTTTGTCACAGCACAGCTACTCCAGATGCACTTTTTTCCATCCATTTGAAAATAATATCACAAGAACGAAGTGCATATTTAAATAGTAACATGAAACCTAGCTCATGATGGCATAAAGTCAAATTACAAAGGATATTAAGTACATGAAATGGACATTTTAGTAAATGAAAGGCATACAAAGCAATGAACTTGGATTTACACTTTTAGCAGCTGCTTTTATCCAAAGCCACTTATATTGCATTCAGTATTAATGACTATATTCATCCATTTTATTTCAAAAAGTTCAAGAGAGTACTATCGCATGCATCATGCATGCGCTGTGATACTCTTGTGAACGAAGTACGAAGACTGATACGGAAGAGAAAAAATTGCTGAATAAACTCGTTATTTTTGTTTTCATTGCGCACAAAAAGTATTCTTGTAACTTTGTAACATTAAAAGATAAGTTCACTTCCAGAACAAAAACTTACAGATAATTTACTCACCCCTTTGTCATCCAAGATGTTCATGTCTTTCTTTCTTCAGTCGATAAGAAATGATGTTTTTTGAGGAAAACATTTCAGGAATTATCTTCATATAGTGGACTTCAATGGTGCCCCCGAGTTTGAATGTTCAAAATGCAGTTTAAATGCAGCTTCAAATGGCTCTAAACGATCCCATCCGAGGAAGATGGGTCTTATCTAGCGAAACGATCGTCATTTTCTAAACAAATTGACAATTTATAGACTTTTTAACCTCTTCTCTATTCTCTGCGACGTGCACGCGAACTCTGTGTAATTCAGGTAAATACAGTTAGGGTATGCTGAAAAAATTTAAATAAGACAAGCGTTTGAGGTTAAAAAGTATAAAAATTGAAAAATAAGACCCTTCTTCCTCAGCCGAGATCGTTTAGAGCCCTCTGAACCTGCTTTTAAACTGCATTTTGGAAGTTAAAACTTGGGGGCACCATTGAAGTCCACTATATGGAGATAATTCCTGAAATGTTTTCCTCAAGAAACAGAACTTCTTTACGACTAAGAACTACGAAGAAAGAAAGACACAAACATCTTGGATGACAAGGGGGTGAGTAAATTATCTGTAAATTTTTGTTCTGGAAGTGAACTTCTCCTTTAAGGTATTACATGGAGTATTTTAACGATGTCCTTACTACCCTTCTAGGCCTTGAACGTGGCAATTGCGCTGCTGTCTATGAAGGCTTTCAAAAATATCTTAATTTGTGTTCTGAAGATGAACAATGGTCTTACGGGTTTGGATCAACATGAGGTTGAGCAATTAATGACAGTTTTCATTTTTGGGTGAGCTATCCCTTTAACTACTTCAGGTGTGAAAATGTCATCAGAATTAAACTGAAGTTACAGAGCTTTTAAAAAAGCATCCAAATAATTGCGACCCCTTCCTGTGCACGTAAGATTTAGATACTGTAGGTCTTCGGGGAATAAGATAAAGGGGTTTTACCTCTGGATGAACAATACACGAGCCCTCAGGGGCCGCTTACCTTTCCATACGTTTGTACTCAACCCACTCAATGCTGCTATCAGAAGTCAGCTAGATCAAGAAATAAGCTCCCAGCCTCTTCTGGGAGTTCGATATGTGTGTGTTTGTGTTTGTTAGAGAGACAGGTAAGAGGGGGGAAAAAAAGAATAGAGTTGCAAGAGAGATTGTTGCAGACATTCTCTCTCTACAGGCCTTGCCCTCTATGTTCAAAAGCCCCACGCTAAGTGCTTTTGAGATTAGAACGATACGAAATGAGACCAGACGGGTAATAAGACAAGCTCCTGCACAGGTGGGAAGCCACAAGTGCTCATGACCCTCCATCTACTTCGCAGTTTAATGTAATCATGCGCATACACACACATTTAGCTTCCTATCACCTCTCTTGTTGAACGTAATTACCCAGCAGTTCTGTACTTATCACGTCTGCGGGCCAGCTTAAATACGCAGTCACGCACATTTACAGAGATAGAGAGCGAGCCAAGTGCTTTCTGTAGTTCTAAATGGATGAGCAGGTCATCCCAACCGCCACACACACACATATGAGCCATCAACAAAATTGTCTGTGTATGGCTGAGTAGAATAAAAGAAAAAAATCCTGAGTAGGATTTCATTTTCATTAAGACCAATTCCCTTGAGATCCTGTAGGTCTGAGTCTTTTTCCTTTTCTTATACATCATGTCTTCTAACAGGGACTAATGATGCTCAGTGCCTGTTCAAATGAATATTTTAGAGTTGGCTAATGAGGATGAGAGAGAAGGCGCACTATTGGAGGGAAAAAGAACGAGGGAGAAAGAGAGATTTATGGTGGTAAAGTGGTGGGCGCTTGAACATTAGGCCACACCAGTAGGCAGCTGCAGCACTGATGCACTGTGGGACACCGGACGACAGACATTAACACAGTGGCTGGGTGCAGACCCGGAGAACAAAACTCATTCCTTAATAAATGTGTGCACATATTTAACAATATAACAATATACTGGGGACAAAAGTGACCAAAAATGGTCTAAATCTGACAAAACTTCTCTGTTGGAAAAATTATTCATATAATTTTAAATTATAAATGTAATTTATAAACAATAAAGATAATTATTAATAAAGATAAATAATTTAGTTATTAATTCTAAAAATGTAAATAAATATTAGATTAAAATATACATTATATAAATACTCTCTCTCTCTCACACACACACACACACAAACATATACATACATATATATATATATATATATATATAGCTTCAACGAAACAAAAATGTGAATGTTGGCAACTAGCTGAAATAAAATAAGTTCCTTATATATGAAAAATGAACACATATACACATACACATACATGTACAATGCTGTTCAAAGTTTGGGACCAGTACGATTTTTAATGTTTTTTAAAAGACCTTTCTTATGCCCATTAAGGCTATATTTATTTGATCAAAAATCCAGAAAAAACTATAATATTTTGAAATAATATTTCAATGTAAAATATCTGTTTTCTATGTGAATATATTTTAAAATGTAATTTATTCCTGTGATGCAAAGCTTAATTTTCAGCATCATTACTCTGGTATTCAGTGTCACATGATCCTTCAGAAATCATTTTAATATGCTGATTTATTATCAATGTTAAAAACAGTTGTGCTGCTTAATATTTTTAAACATGTAATACCTTTTTCAGGATTCTTTAATGAATAAAAATTTAAAAAGAACAGCATTTACTTAAAATAGAGATCTTTCGTAACAATATAAACTACTATTTAAAAGTTTGTGGTCAGTAAATTTTGATTCTTTCTTTCGTTCCTTTTTTTTAAAGAAATTAATACTTTTATTTACCAAGTATTTGTTAAACTGATAAAAAAAAAATGATAGCGAAGACTTATATTGATATATTTGAATCACAGGGTCCAAAAATAAAATATTATGCAGCATAACTGTTTGCAATATTAATAATAAAAGTAATAAATCAGCATATTAGAATGATTTCTAAAGGATCATGTGACACTGAAGACTGGAGTAATGTCTGATGATGCTTTGCATCACAGGAATAAATTACATTTTAAAATATATTAAAATATAAAACCATTATTTTAAACTGTAATAATATTCCACAATATTGCTGTTTCTTTTTCTGTATATTTAATCAAGTAAATGTAGCCTTAATGAGCAAACATGTAAGAGAATTATTTAAAAAACATTAAAAAAAAAAAAAATTACTGATCCCAAACTGTTGAGCAGTGTACTGTATGTCACTTAAAAATTTTATGTAGAAAAAAAATTCACTCAGAAATTGCTCGTAAACTTCACAATTATTTATAAAAAAAAAAAAAAAAACGTAAATAACACATTAAATTAAACAAAATTTTGAAGTAATTTACAACTGCAAAAAAAAGTTTTTTATTTTTTAGTTTTACTTAAAAACAACACAAATAGTTTTTAGTTATCAAAAGTTTTACATTTTTTTTTATAACTTCTAAGGATTTATGAGGATTTTTGAAGTAGTTCTAAGTATCTGACACGCTCATTATTCACCAAGTCGTGTTTTGCAATTTTAATCATGTTATGAGGTTTGTGTGAGGTTCAGGGGTTGTATATAGTAAATATCATTATCTTAGTCCTCATTAGCACAGCTTCTGAGGTGTGTGCGTGCGTGTACATGTGCATGTGCGTGCTATAATGGCTTTTGTTTTGGCTAAAGCAGAGCTCTGTGAGGATGCATACGATTTGAAGATTTGTGGAATTAGATTTCCAATAGCACTATAAATATCTTTGCCACCTACAACTCGTGTAAAGTCTGTCATTGATCAGCCTCTGTCATTGAAATTCGCATTACTGATGTACTGACCTACAGAATTCCAGCAGAGATGAGTTAAAGATGAAGTCTGTATTCCGCTACTCCCAATAACACTGCTTGGACTTTATCAGTATAGTCACTGGGGATTTTTTTGGGAGACCAATGCCTTTCAAAAGATCTTATTTTGTGTTTGTGTTCCACTGAAGAAGAAAATAATATAGTTTGAAATGACAGAGAAACTGATGACAAAATTAACATTTTGGGGTGAACTATCCCCATAACTACTGACACACTTCTCAAACTTTAGGGTTTTAGATAGAGACACTGATTGCACAGATCTTTGCAAAAACAATGTGATGCAAATTACACTTCATAAATTTGTTTACAAGTAGTTTTCTTTTGCCTCACACCAATCTCCTGAGAAAAAGCACTGAAACAACATGTTTTTCAGCTGAATGTAATTGCGTATTTCAGATAGTACTGATTACAAAACTCTTGATAAATCCCTGAATATTTTTCTCGAATTTTGTTTTCTTATTACATTTTGATTTGTTAACCAAAGTGTATAAGCAGATGAGATTCAAAGCACGTTCAATCCAAAGTCCTTTGATTGCATTATGCATTAAGGTAGAATGAAAATGCAGATTGTTTTTTAAGATGAGGAAAACAGTAGGTAGAAGATAGAAGAATTTGCATCTGGTAACATCAGTAAAGCTAATTTGTCTAACATGAACAAATGCTGTAGAAATGATCTTTGCTAGTTCATGTAAATGAATGCATTAACTAATATTAACAAATAAGAGTATACTGTAAAGTGTTACCAATATACTGTTATTCAAAAATATAGTAAATAATATAGTACTGTCGTCAAACATTAAAATAGAATTATTTTGTAATATTTTAAATGTCTTATCTGTCACTTTTGATCAATTTAATTCATTTTTTGTTCATTTCAAAGAAAAAGAAAATAATTATTTCAAAAACTGTATTTTTATTTTATTTTTTGTGGTTAATGCTTTGTTTGGTTTCCATCTGTCTTTCTACTCTTCAGCTGATATTCTTAAAATAAATTATGCTAGCCTTGCAAATTAGGTGAAAACAGTTTGTTAAAATCTGTTAAAAGGTAAAAGGTAAAATATGCTAAACAGTTTAGACAGTTGTGCTTGCTGATTTGAGAACGAGCACTAAAACTGGAAAAATGTGGCAAATCATCTGAGAAATCTGCAGTGTTTTATTCACCAAGCATCCCATTGTGAAGTGTAAATGTTTCCTTTTTAAACGTTGTTTGACAGCTGTGTGGCACACATGATGGAACAGGACAGACAGAAGAATTATTTCCAACATTGTGATCAAATTAGATTTTCTATTTCATCTAAACTCCAATTAATCTAAATGGCTGGAGGCAAACTCCACAGGAAAGTTGACCTCGAAGGCCAGAGTTGAGAAGCCCTGATTTAAATAATAATCTTAATATAAATATTTTAAATAGTAACCTTATGGTCGCAACTCCATGTGGTGGCCACCAGAGATGCAGAAAGGGTCACAAAATATTCCTATGAATTAAAGTTTGAATAATACTGACAGAGAAACAGTTTCTTAAGAAAAGGAGTCACTAATTTTAACGATTTGCTAGTTATTACACTTTACACTTACAAATAAAGGTTCTTTATTGCCATTGATGGTTCCGTGAAGAACCTTAAACATCCATAGAATGTTTCAAATGCAGAAAAGTTTCTTTATAGTCCAAAAAGGTTCTTTAGATTTTTTAAATGTTCTTCAAATTGGTTCTTTTAAAGGAGAGGTGCACTTCCAAAACAAAGATTCACATACAATGTACTCACCCCCTTGTCATCCAAGATGTTCATGTCTTTCTTTCCTCAGTCGTAAAGAAATTATGTTTTTTGAGGAAAACATTTCTGCATTTTTCTTCATATAGTGGACTGATATGGTGCCCTGATTTTGAACTTCCAAAGGCAGTTTAAATGCGGCTTCAAATGATCCCAAATGTGGTTGTAAACGATTCCTGCTGAGGAAGAAGGGTCTTATCTAGCGAAACAATTTGTTATTTTCATTAAAAAAATACAATTTAAATACTTTCAAATCTCAAACGCTCGTCTTGCCTTTCTCTCCCTGAACTCTGTGTATTCTGACTCAAGACAGTTAGGGTATGTCGAAAAACTACCAATCGTATTTTCTCCCTCAACTTCAAAAATCATTTCAAAATCATCCTACATCGCTGCAGAAGTACTGACACAGTCTTTGCAAAGTGAATATGCAAAGAAGATCAAACACCCTTAACAAAAAAGGTAAAACAGCGATATCGGACGATTTTGAAGTTGAGGGAGAACATGAGATGGGAGTTTTTCGACATACCCTAACTGTCACAAACCGGAAAAAGAGTAAGAGAAAGAGTAAGACAAGATGAGTGTTTGGCATTAAAAAGTATATAAATTGTATTATTTTCATTAAAATAACCAATCGTTGCGTTAGGTAAGACCCTTCTTTCTCGGCTGGGATCGTTTACAACCACATTTGGGATCGTTTGAAGCCGCATTTAAACTGCATTTTGGAAGTTCAAAATCGGGGCACCATATCAGTCCATTATATAAAGAAAAATGCTGAAATGTTTTCCTCAAAAATCATAATTTCTTTACAACTAAAGAACGAAAAACCTGAACATCTTGGATGACAAGGGGGTGAGTACATTATATGTGAATCTTTGTTTTGGAAGTGGACTTCACCTGTAAGAACCGTTCACTGAAATTTTCTTTGGGGAACCAAAAATGGTTCTTAGATGGCATCACTGCAAACCTTTATTTTTAAGAGTGTAGAAAGTGGATTGTGGACCAAAAACGTTGGTCTAAACCTCTTTGAAACCCTTGGGTGTAGAATTTGTTAACAAATAAAATAAAATAATAAATAAAATAAAATAAAATAATTTTTTTTTAAAATTTGTAGAAATCCGAATCCAATGCAAAATTATAATTAGGGTTGCAAAGGGCGAGAAATTCTGGAAAGTTTACAACAAATTTACTGAAAATTTTCCTATCCATTTGTACCTCTAATGATAATTAAGATAATCACTGCTTATTTTAATGTATCAAAGAAAAAAAAATGCCAAAACCTTTTTTTTTTTTTCCTATCAGAGCACAGGTAGCATATATGCACAAGTAAAAACGGATATAAAAATTTTAAACTACGTCTAGACTGTGACAAAAGACATAAAATATATATAAACGTTTTACCTTTGTTAGGTCGATTCAAATGTCTGCAGAGGTGCGTTTTCAAAGCCCTATGTTTTTCCATGTGTATGACACACAAACAAGGAAAAATACCAACTACACAAACTCTGTTTTGATTTTAGAGGGAACAAATGAAGCTATTTTTAGCTATTTCAATCTCCTCCTCAGCAACAATGAGGGCAGAAATTTGTGATTTTCTAGACAAACAAACAAACAACGACTGGCAGATTTTTCCCATCACTGGTAGGAGGAAAACATTTTGATTTTCTCCATCTAAACAGATAGCAGGTGGCGAAATGAAAAACATCACACATCTTTTATAGACCCAAACGACACCAGCAGGAGTGGCTTTGATGTCGCAGCATCGTTCAACTAGCAGAAACAATAGCATCTTCCTCTGCCAGCATGCATCTGTCTCTCTGCTGACGGAAGTTAATTGAGATAGGAAAGACGTTTTCCATAGCGGCTCTCCCGCAGATAATCGCAATCCCAGATGTAAATACACTTCAATGCCACCACACCTAAACTAAAATATGTTTCTTAGCTTAAATAGCAAACTATTATATTTAACAAATACATGTTGCCCTCCTAAATCAGTAATGATTGTATACAAATGCAAAATTCACCTAAAATCTTCTCAGTGGCTATACGAGAGACTCCGTTGTTATACCCCCCGAAACAACCTCAACGTAGTGCTCCTTCATCCATTTTAATGATCCTTACGTGCTGATGGCGTAGACTAATTATTGCCCATTATAAAACTCAACTGCAGTGATAGAGAGGAGCAGAGCTGGCGGGATGTGTACGGCTGTAGTCTGGAGCTCTGCTTTATCTGCGCACTGATGAATAAGTCTAATCTATCATATGTCGGGGAAAGCCCCAAGGCCTCCAGACTGAAAAGCTGCCAGCGAGTAAGCGAGCAGCAGTGTGTTCATGTGTGAACTGTGACTATAAGGATCACTAAACTGCATGCGTGTGTATTGTTAGCACTGAATAATGGGAGTTCTATGGGTGTAAACAGGGCCTAAAATTAACACTCACCAAGTACCAAATGCAAGTACGAAAAAAAATTGGAGTTGGCAAGTATATGTTTGTTTACAGGACCAAAAGATGGTCTCCTCTTGGCTTGTATCAGTTTTTTTCTTTGCAAATCCTTGTTTTGTACTTCTAAATTGTGAGTGGCGTTTTGTTTTGCTCTCTCCACTGCGCCTCCACGTTTCTAACTAGAGATTATGGTTTTAAATATGGATATTTTTCTTACACAAGCACATTGCTTGACTTTAGAAGGCATTTATTAAGTTCACTTCCAGAACATAAATTTACAGATAATTTACTCATCCCCTTGTCATCCAAGATGTTCATGCCTTTCTTTCTTCAGTCATAAAGAAATTATGTTTTCTGAGGCAAACATTTCAGGATTTTCCTCCATAGAGTGGACTTGGTGCCTGTGAGTTTGAACTTCCAAAATGCAGTTTAAATGCAGCTTCAAAAAGCTCTAAGTGATCCCAGCTGAGAAAAAAGTGTTCTCGCTCCTCTTGTGTAGCTCTGTGTGAACTCTCTGTATTCCGGTTTAAGACAATCAGGGTAGGTCGAAAAACTCCCCTCTAATTTCTTCCTCCAACTTCAAAATCATCCAACATTACTTCAGAAGTAGCGACCCAGTGAACGCGCCAAAAAAACTAAAAAAAAAAATTCAAACTGCGATGTAGGATGATTTTGAAGTTGGAGAAGAAAATGAGATGGGAGTTTTTCGACATCTTTGACATACCCTAACTGTCATGAACCTAACTGAATTCACACTGAGCTAGACAAAACAAGCATTTGAGGTTAAAAAGTATAGAATTTTTTATTTTTTTTAAATAACCAATTGGTTTGACCCTTCCTCCTCAGCTGGGATCATTTATAGCCCTTGGAAGCTGCATTTAAACTGCATTTTTAAAGTTCAAACTTGTGGGCACCATAGAAGGCAACTATATGGAGAACATTCGTGAATTTTTTTCTCAAAAAACATATTTTTTTTACGAATAAAGAGAGAAAGACATGAACATCTTGGATGACAAGGGGGTGAGAAAATTATCTGTCAATTTTTGTTCAGGAAGTGAACTTCTCCTTTAACCCCCTGGAGCCATGTGGAGCACTGGATGGATGAATGGATGCACTTCTATTGGACTTTTGAATACCATTAATTTATATAAAATTAACTAATATAAATAAAGAAATAAACAAACCACCTGATAGGGCAGCGAGTCAATAAGTCAGCTGCCAGAGCTTTCAGACGCAGACTTTGTGTTCATAAACGTGCTGTAAGGTCCCCAATCCCACTCCTGAAGGGCCACCATCCTGCAGAGTTCAGCTCCAGTTCTAATTAAACACCTGAACCAGCTAATCAAAATCTTCAGAATCTTCAGAGTTATTAGAAACCAGGCAGGTGTGTTGGAGCTCTGCTCTCCAGGAAGCTGGTCCACCAGGAGCAGGACTGGACACCCCTGATTTAGAGTGTTGACATACAAAGCCACAGTTCTCGCAAACCACCTTGAAATTAATCCAGCCGCTAACAGAAACCATTTATGACAATCCGAGCTATGCACACTTTCATTTGTCACCAACATTGTCTCAGATGCACAGACATACTAAACACTGACACTCTTCATCAACACAGTGCTATAGACTTGCCAAAAAAAAAAAAAACGAATACTAGTAAAGCTGCACTCAGTATTTTTAGGGATGCACAAGATAGTGGTTAATGGACAATATTTTATTTTATTATTATTTTTTTTTATTCATATGAGTTGATACTAGATATATATTTGCCAATACTGGACATATAATTACGTAAGCTCATTTCCTCTATTTTGAGATTAGATTATCTTTGAATCTAACAGTCTTTTAACTCTCTCCCTACCATGGAATTTTCTGTTATCTATAAGACAATGCTTCCCTGCCAAACACTGAATTTTCCAGGTTTCCGCGTTTTCACTGTTACACACTTGGAGGCGCTATTACGCATCTCCTGAATGAGTCCAGAATCTCCTGATCAAAAACACAGGCGAGGAAGTTGCAGAAGCTTGCAATCTCATATGTAAGCAGGTGCATATGAAAAATAATGCGATCATCAACAATAAACAGTATATAAATGAAAACTACTTTTACCTAGTGAAAGGACAATTCAGGACGTGGTAGAGGACTGTGAAGCTTTGGGGGTGCTAATGGAAGCATTCTACTGCATCTATTTTTTGATCACTGTACTGAATATGATGCAGATGTAATATTTGATAAAAACACAATTTTCTCAGCTTTTTGCTCTTTTTTTATGAAACTTACCCACATTCAAGTGTGATAAAAAAAAGAATGTTTTAAGCTTTAATAAGAGATTTTTTGTTTAAAAAGTAGAGGCTCTGTTCTTTATTTTGATGTATTGCATATTTAGATACTGTATTCATACAACAAAATATTTTGAAGGCCATGAAATCTTATTGAAAATGAACAAAAATCCTGGTGGCTGGCAACGATTTTCAAAAAAATTGTTGGCAGGGAAAGAGTTAACGTTAATCTTTAAACACACACATACAAATAATAACATTGTTAAACAAATAATCATTAGCAGATGAATATTCCTGTTTCATACTGTATATTATAATGGTTTGATGCCTAAATTCACTTGATTAAAACAACAGATTTTATTTTCTAATGTTTTATTTTTAATTGATTTAGGGAAAAAAAATAGTAATGAATTTTAATATTAACTATTACAAAAAAAATTACTGTATTGTTGCTGGCCAGTAAATGTTTTTTTACATTTGATTATTCAATTTCTGTATTAAATTAATATTTTTCTTGTGTATCTTTGCTCTAATTTTTATATTGGTTTATATTATTATACATACTTTTAGTGTGAAATAAAATGACTCATATCCACCTTGTTCTTCACATAAAAATAATTGTGCCATTTGTAAATTTTATGGGTCTTGCTTCCGGTCTCATTTCCTTCCAGTTTTTTTGGCAGTACAAAACTGCTCGTTTTGCTGCTTGATACTGCAAAAGTGGTGTGTCATACCATATTATTTTAGTGTATTGTCATAATTATGAACACACTGGTTTGTAATGCAGACCCTTTTACTGTTTACTGCACCTTGCTATTCTTCTCGTTATTTCCCTATAGCGGCTAATGAACTAGAAGTCTCGCCCATAGGCTTACTTACACATTTAGGCATAAGGTGGATAGAGAAATAAGATTTTGGTCATACAACAGACCCTTAAAATGACAACATAAAAAAAATGACAAATAACATATAAGCCAAAATATTAAAATCAGGTGCATCCTTACATATTGTGATTTACTCACATAAGGATGCTACTAATTGGCTACTTTTCTAGAAGACAAGTAAAAATGAGTATTCATACAAGCCCTACACCACAGTAGTAATTGGTGGATTGTACTGAAATTAAGACCTAATTATTGTCTGATCAATGCATTAATGAGCACAAGACGTTCAACCTGGTGTGTATATGTACTTTGTCTTACCTCAGTGTAAACTGCTCAGTGGCGGCAGCCGAATTCATTAGTACTTGAAATCCCACAGTCTGTCCCTGTTTAACTGGGCTGGGGGGCGCCAGAATCTCAACATCGCTGTCCAATCTAAGTCTTTTTCTGGGCGCTCTGTTGTCCCCAGTGGCGAGAGTCACCGTCCCAATCCGCTGCATATCCCCTTCCTGCCCTACAGCCTTTCCTTGCACCCTACCCGCTACGCACTCTTTCCCCAGGGCCTCTGGAGGAAGGATGGAGTAGTGCAACTCCACCGTGACAGGAACAGGCTCCTGTGTGCGCCTACGTGGCGGAGGAGCGTTGAACCAGGTCGTTGGGATGCCAAGCTGGGCTACACAGATCCCCAAGTTTCCCTCCAGTCGGCAGGCGGTTGATACGGAACCTTCCCCTGGATCACGGATGCCAACGACACGGATACACGGCAGCAGTTCCGCGGGAGGATCCACATCCTCCCACCTGCGGCCCGCCAGATAAAACAACACCTGGATTTGAGGCCGATCGACTCCTATCCTCCTGCTCACCAGGTGTGCTCTCACCTTCCAGCCCAGCGTGAGGTGCGTAGAGGTGTGGAAGGAACGTGGCAGCGCCCCCTGAAGGAGCTCTGGCGGTACCGGCGCCTCTGCAGTGAGGTTGCCATAGCTACAGTTGACCGACAAAAGGGGAGCGGGGCCAGCATCGGGCAAGTGGAGAAAGAGAGGCTCGCTGCGTGTCTGCAAGCTTCCGTTACGCATCACTTCCTGTGTGGCCTCCCGGAGAAAAAAGGATGACTCTGCACCCTGCAGTTGGCAGGACACGGGGAGATACGTGGGCAAGGATGAGGAGAACCTGGGCACGAGATCGCTACCTCCGCCCCTGCTCTCACACACTGCGGAGAGACAAAGAGAAAGAGATTTATCTGTATGTTTATTTCATTTCAGAGACACTACAGATGTTATTACAAGGAAAATTGTTTTCAGTTATAATTTAAAGTGTCCCCTGGTCTTTGATTTATCTCATTTAATGAGAGCATTTATTTACAGAGAAACAAATTAAATTAAGGCCAAGGGTCTTTGGAAAGATAATTGTGTAAGTGTGTGTAGAGAGTAAGCCAATGTTCAGAGTGAACATCAAGAAGAGTTCAGCAAAAATAAAGTTATTGTGCACTAGTGTTCAAAAAATTGGGGTCAGTGAGGTTCTACTAAAGTCTCTACTTTGCTTGCTCAAAAATACAGTAAAAACAGTACTGTTGTGAAAAATAATTATAATTTTAAAATGTAATTATTTCTGATGGCAAAGCTGAATTTTCAGCAGCCATTTCTCAGTCTTCAGAGTCACATGCTGATTTGGTGGTGTTTATTATTATAAGGGTTGCAAATGGTTGGTATTTTTGACTTTTTTCAGGATTTTTTTTGTTGAATAGAAAGTTTATTATAAATATATATTGGATATTTTTTGTAACAAATGTAAGTCCTGCTAAATAAAAGTATGATTTTCTTTAAAAACATATATATATATATATATATATATATATACACACACACATTTTCTTGGTTAAATATTACTTACACTATCAAAAAAGAAATATATATATATATATATATATATATTTTTTTTTTTTTACATTAACAATGAATCTAATCAAGTTAGTGTTTTAAGCATTTTACATTTATTAAAATAATAAAATAAAATAAAACCTTAAGGCAGTAACAATTTAAACAATATATTTTATTTGCGAACTTATGTTTAGCTATTCTTTTTAAAAGTTAATTTTGAACTATTTTTGAATTTTTCAGGTCATCAGTCGTCAAAGCTTGGTAAATATTGGTCACAGACTTTGAGATTTACTTACTTTAAATTTCACCAAGTTGATTACTCTCTAAACCTCCCATAGATTATGTTTTCACGCCAATTTTAAGTCTTATTTTATTATTAAGAGAAAACAATGTGGTTATATCTAAATGTGTGAGCTGTTTGCTTATTTAAATTAATCTTCCTATTAACGCCATTAGATTGTTCATTCAGATCGATTCGTGAATATGAAACCCACCTGAACACAAGAGGCGGGATTTATCGCATGAACCAATCATAGCCAAACATAACCAGTCATATCCAAACGTATTGTGATGGAGGCACGTGACTTTACCCCATTAATTCTGAATTACCCCCCACCAAACAAACTTCAGGAGGTCTGTTAAAACTCTACGGGCTCAGGGGAGGCGAGAGCAGTGTTGCCAAGTCCGTGGTTTTCGAGCGAAATTTGGCTACTTTAATGCTGTTGCCATGGGTTGTTTTTCATGTCTTTGGGTTTAAGCGACCCCTTTAGTTTTGGGCTAGTTTGGATACAATTGGATGGATTTTGTTGTGAAAACCTGACAACCCTGGGCTAGAGAGACACGGACTCCTGCTGTAACTTTACCTGCTGGTGTTGCTGTTGGACAATGTTTCTTTAGAAAAACGAGTGATTTTAATATTTTTTAATGTTATATTTTGTAATATTGCCATTGTTTGCAGGTTGTGTAATTCGTTGGTTGAGAATTGCCAGATTGTGCTTTTTTACAACCTCCTTTTTCATTAATTAACCTCCAGTAAAATGATGTAAATGTGCTCATAAATACATAAAAAAAGTAAAGTATCTCAAGTAAGAATGTGCTTTTGTGGGAAAAATAATTGTGACATATCTATATACGAGTATATTATCACAGCACCACTTTTATTTAAAGTGACTTTGAGGGCCTTCATTTTAGCGAACCTATGACCTTGGCATTGCCAACACCATGCTCTACCAGTTAAGCAACAGGAATCATTTGTAGTCCTCAGGCTCACATTCACACAACTGCTTCCACCTCCACTGGACAGGATACGAGACTGCAGTGGCCATGTGTCTTTTTATGAGTGTCAGGGTGTAATAGCAATGGTGGAATGGTCTTTTTTTGTGGTCAGGGACAACTTATTTGAACTCCTCTTAAAACATGACCCAAAAAGTCAACAAGTCATAACTGAAATTGAAATCTGTCATTTAGCGGACATTTTTATCCAACGCAAAAGGTCCCACAGGAGCAAATCAGGGCTAAATACCTTGCTCAAGGGCAGAATGGTGCTACAGCAGGACTGTGGCCTCAGTAAAATCCCATCCCAGAACAACTGCAGGATCAGACGCCTAACTGTTTAACTGCACAACTTTACACCACTAAAACCGATTCCCGATGCAGTCATAATAGCCAAAGTCTGAAGGGTCAAAAAGTCTGTACTTCTCTAGTACACAATTAATTAGTATCTGAAATGCTCAAACACAAAGAAATTTGGCATGATAGCACTATATTGCTTTTACAATATCAACCTGATAACTTTTAAAACAAGATTGTGTTGCTAACTAAAACCTGCGTCTCATAACTCCCATAAGTTGCATTGCAGGCATGCAATCTGACTGAAGGAAATGACTTAAAAAAGGTATTTATGCCACATGTAGAAGCTCTACCGCATCTGTAGTCACTCATGGTTAACTGAAGCATAAAGTCAATCCTTCACCTTTCTCCAAGGATACCTCTATCATTGTAAAATCCCTCAGCACATGTTCGTATTTTCCGTTAAGTCTGTGATGGAGCTTATCAGGTCGCTCTGCCAATCAAATGTAAGACAGTGTGCCAAACAGACTGAGTGTGCCAAATGCTTCAATGAATCAGACCCTAAATTTACAGTTCTTTCCTGTTATAATTTTAGATCTGTACTGATAGAGCCAATATGAGGCAAAATGATGCTCTAATAGACAAGCGCTTGCAAGCCATGTGCCGCATTTGCAACATAAAGGCAGCTGATGATTAAGTAAATGCAAGACCAAGTACAGTTTATTATGCAAATAAATGCAAAAGATGATCAATTGCAATGCAAATATTACAATGACATCCCTGACAGTCGAAACTAGAGGTCGACCATTATTGGATTTTACTGATACCGCTAACTAGGTTGGACCACACTGGCCGATACCGATAGTTTTTAAAATAGATACTGAACGGAAAACAAATAGTGCTCTACTATTTAAATAAAAAAAGTAGCCTACTGAACCATACTTTGGAAATGAATAAAATATTAACATGAATTATATATTGATCATTACAGTTAGTTCATTGTTCATTAATGTTAACAAAAGCAACTAACATTTTTTAAATATATCAGTAAATGCTGAAATTAACAACTATTAACAAGGAACAATACTTCTGTTCTACAGCTTTTATCAATCTTAATGTTACAAATGGACTCATATTGTAAAGTGTTACCATCACATCAACAATCAAGCTAAAGATGGTCATCTTTAAATATCTACACAAAAGCCACAGTATTGAAATTGCATACATATAGATATTGTGTACTTTCACAATTTTATTGCTTCTATTCTAGAACATTTGTGGTTATCTAATCAAAATATAAAAATATGTTAGTCACACCACGGGCAAAAGTGCAGCGCCGCGTCTAGAAGAACTCCCAGCTATCCGGTATCACACACACTGGACACGTCACGTGCAATTCAAGCGGCAGTCTACAAGACATTAGGTGTGTTTGACTTCATCTACGGCTACAGACAGTGATCAACGAGAGTAGCCGAGAGCAGTCGCAGGCGGAGTTCAAAACGGAGCTGTCAAGTCGGACACTTTCTGCTCTCGTTAGTGATGCTCTCGCGGTGTTTGCATGCACTATCACAGATGAAGTGAATTAAATGCAATATTTATGGAATACACAGACTTTTCCAAAGCTTAATACAGCGCCATCTGAACAAGAATAATGATCAACATAAACATATACTATTTTAAATACTAATGAAGTGGGGTTATTTATGCTTTTATCAGTGTTCTATGAATAAATGTGACTCAATATAACATTGCGACTACAGCAAAAACACTTTTACTGTTCTAAAAACACAGATTTGTCAGCATTATCAGACTTGAGGATGTTAGAATAAACCCAAAACACACGTGATCGTTGTCATGCGGTGAATCTGGCCAATCGTGAAACAGCCATGTGGTCATCAGAGCTCCTGCAGCCTCTCTGAAGAAACTGCGCTGGCTGAGTCAGTCCGCTGCTCTCAAATTGCTATCACGGTACTTTGATGCCACACGTGACAGTCACAAGACGTCGGCGCCGCTTCAAGTCGGACAAAATTTCTAACCGGCATACACTGCTTCAAGTCAGAATTTGATCGAACTGCGCAGCGCTGCGTTAAGTCGAACACACCTAAAGACTATAGGGACTTTGCTGTATAATGACGACCTTCTCAGCCGCTCCAGCAACGGACCCAACCCGGAAAAAACTTTGCAGATAACCGATAGTTCCACCAATGTACTATCAGTGCCAATTAATCGGCAAAACCAATACATCGGTCGACCTCTAGTCCAACCAATCTGAACTAAAAACAAAAAATAGCCCATAGTTGAAATTCGTCTGTGTTTTAAGCAATCTGAACTGAAATAAGACAATTGTGGAGAAAATGAAGAAAAAGTGAAAATTTTGAACGCAGCCCTGGCTTATAAATTTCTTCCCACATGTGTTTCCTTAGATTCATATAAGTTCAGAAAAACCTGATAAATCAGAGAACGGGAGCACTAAACAATATCACACATTTTGCACAGCAAGAGTTTCAACCTCAGCTCATTATAAGCCAATATACGATGACGCAATACACAATCCCAGTTTTTCATTCTTTTGTATTTCCTCGTTTGTTTTCTCTCTTCTTTTTTTATAGTGATACAACAGATTTCATGCTGATTCAGAGAGACTCATTTGCATGTTTTGAAACAGTGACAGAATGGAGAGCAACAGAAACTCAAGCAGCTGCCTGGAATAGATCCGGAGGTTCATTGTGTTGCTTTAACTCTCTCGCTCTCTCTCTCTCTCTCCTCAGGTAGAGGGAGTGAAGCATAGTAAAGGTGTGAAAATATAATGAAGATTTGGTATGGCGCTGCGTCTCACAACAAGAGTTTAAACACATAATAATCCCTTCAGAGAGAGGTACACCTTCAGCGGTTCATTTCAAATCAACGCTGAGACAAAACACACGTGAGGCCTGGTGGACTCACTGTCTTGAGGAAGAAGAGAGGCTGGTGACAAGAAAGAGGATGAATGAACGTTACAACAAACAAAGGAAATTTTCTTGGTTCAAAAGCAAAAACAAAATTTCAACTCATCCCTTTGTTTAAAAACATTTTTTTGTGAAATGTAGAAGTAAATTAATATATTCATATATAAATAAATAAATATACATGTTAATAAAAGTATGATTGCTAATTAAAGAAAAATGTAATTGAAAAATAAGGAAAAAAAACACAGGTCAGTAAAATGTGTCACAAAATTACTGTAATTACTGGAAATTAATTTCTTAAAGGGGTCATCGGATGCTAAGTTTTTACTTTTTCATGTTGTTTGAACATTAATGTGTGTTGGCAGTATATGTACAAATCTACCCTATAATGATAAAAATCCATGCAGTGATTTTTAATGAATCTGTAAAAATAATAACCCCTCTTTTTAAATCGACATCTGAGCAGCTGAAGATGCAGTGGATTACATTTGGATGGAATGCTCCTCCCGATCTACATATATCCGTCTATGTTCGCGTGAATCATTCATGATCCAGCTTCACTTACAGCAGAAGTGTGTATAAGCGTTTTTTTATGAATCTTTGCGATCGCCTTTCCTTATAACGTGGTAGTTAGGAAGTTTAGCGGCTAAACGCGGCTAAACGTGGCTAAATGCGGCTAATGTAAACAAGACCGTCTTTTCCACAGAGAGAAGAGAGGGGCGGGGTGAGCAGAGCTCATTTGCATTAAACCCCTTAGAACAACCCCTTAGAATGAAATGATTTTTGCAGAGCTCATTTTGACAAGGTAAAAAGTGTGTTGTTTTACAAAACCATTGATAATTTTTAATCAAAGTATATTAGAGACTTTTCATTAAGACCCTAAACAATCATATCAACTTGTGGAAAATGGGCATCCGATGACCCCTTTAAGTTATAATGCTTGATTATTAGAAACCACTCATTACCATACAAACAAGGAAATGTAGAAATAAATAAATGTATGTAATGTGTACAAAAAAATGTGTAAGAAAAAAATAAAAATTATAATATAACATAAAATAAAATAAATACATTGAAAAATAAGGAAAAAATAAAATAATAAAACACATAGTTCAGTCAAATGTCACAAAATTACAGCAAAATTACTTAAAATGTATTTATTCTAACATTATTATGCTTGATTATTAGAAAAAAACCCTCATACAATGAATATGTGTAAAAATAAAAAAATAAAATAAAATAAAATAAAAGTAATGCAGAAAGCAAAAAGTGTAGTTCAAATCTAACATATTTACTGACATATCACTCGAGACCGATATAAAAATGATAATGAAACTTTATTTGGAGTACTATTTGTGCACAGTGCACATTTCCTAATATTAAGCCTAAAATGTGTTTTAATGTCACTATTGATGAGGACTGTATGATCTTTGAATAATACTGGACTTTAAAAGCAAGATTGTTAAAGTGTACCTAAAGTATACTTGCAATAGTTTGACTTTGGGACAATCAAACATACTTTAGTATATCTTTAGTTGGACCTCAGCACAGCTTTCGCACAATTAAAGTGCATTAAATACAAAATTAGTTCTTCCAATTTAGCAGACTTTAAGTATACCAGTTTAGCCCTTTAACTGTCACTGCCATTTTTGAACACAGACATAAAAATGCACTCTTCAGACTTAAATTTTTAGAATTCATGAATGAAAACATTTTGTAATATGATTTTAATGTACATTTTCCGCGGTAATGCAATGTCTGATTTTAAAATGCCTTTCAAAGGATGAATTTTGACATTTTAAGTTATGAACTGATATATAATTTCTTACGATTTCTAAAACGTGATAAAGACAAAGGCAACGAAGAAAGTCTTTTGTGACAAAGGTCAGAACTCATGTTATGATGTAGATTTTTTTTTTTAAGTTAACACAAAAATATGGTAAAATATCTATTTAGGAGTCTTAGACCTTTCCAACGATGTATAGTTTGTCATGATTAGATTTATTTGTAATATGGTGAAGTAAATTTAGGCGTCCCACAGAGGGGACGGTGACAGTTAAAGGGTTAGTACAATTGCAGTTTGCATTAAGTACATAAATATGTAAATGTATTTGTAATACACTTAAAATGAATGAAATGTATTTCAAATCCATTTTAGTACACTTATTTTTCACTATGATCTCTTACCAGGAAATTCTAGATGAATAAATTCCATTCTGTTGCTTTCGCCCCACCACCAGCGATCATGACATAATCGTGACGCCTCAGAGGGCTGAGAAAAAAATTTTAAAAGTGCAATGTTTTGTGGCGGCCCTGGGGAGCTGCGATACGGAGGGTGCGCGCTATAAAGCACGTAGCTTCGGCAGATGGAGGCAGCATCGTCCTGAAAACAGCATCTCGCTGTGTCACAAGTCCGTTCTTTATGGCGCTCTCAGGGCTACAAAGAGGACCATAATTCTGAGCCCAAACACCTCCGCTCTGATTTGTTTCAGCCGCTGGTCCCAAGGCTGACGACACCCCACACATTTCCAACCTTTCACTTTCACTCCCTCTTTCTCAGGCCACTTTTCAAATGTCAAACATTTCTCACAAAGCCGAGGATTTCACTGCGGTAGCTCACACCATACCACCCGAAGCTTCAACTCATATATACGGTGTGAAGAGCAGTATAGATGTGAAGATCTTTCCCCTGGGTTTTGGAATTGTATTTCTGCCCATTTTTTCCCACCAATTTAACCTCCCATCAATTTCATTACGGCCAGACAAAGCGAGATGCGATAAAGCGGTCTCTTCCATTTTTATCAGAGGTTCTATCCAAATCATCAGCAACCATGACAAGTGCCATACATTTACATTGCAGTTTGTTCTGGGCAAAAATAGGACAATATGAACTAGTATCTGTGAATATTAAGCCACAAAAAGACAATCATTCCTGCATGTTCTGCATGCCTCTGTCTGAATGAAAGGCGCAGATGAGTTGTTTTGTTTACTACACCCATATTGAAGCATGTAGCACATATGAATACATGAACATAATCTCTAGAACTGCTCAGAGAGTCACTTCATGAAAATTTTATACATTTCTTTTGAAAAGCTATCGTCATGAAGGTCTTCACAGCGGCCCGTCAAAATAAAAGTTTGGTTTAACTTTAAGAAATTGTGACAGAAATATATTACTTAAAGTAATGATAGTACTACTACTACTAATAATAAAATTATTATTAAAACATTATTTTATTTATTACTAAATCATTATTTTATTTTATTTAAAACATTATTTCCAGAAATCCAGAAAACTAATTAAAAACATAGAATTTAATAAAAAAAAATGAATTTGAGGAAAAACTAATAAATGTATTTCATAGGGCCATAAAAATTACATTTTTGCCACACTTTTTATAATTTGCTGTAAAATTTTAATACAACCATTAAAAAAAAAAAAAAAAAAAAAAAGGATATAGTAATAAAACAGATTTCACAGGGCCCTATATAATATAATAATGTTTGGATTTTATTTTAGTTTAAAATAAATTAATACTTGCATTGAGCAAGGATGCATTAAATTGATGAAGACTAAAAAAGTAGTCTAAACAGGGATGCTTTTGATTATTTTAATTACATCAAAGTCCAGAAATCCAGAAAATTGACTTAAAACAGAATTAGATTTTTTTTTTATTATAAATTATAAAAAAAAGTATTTCATAGGGCCTTAAAAATGTAATTTTTGCTACAATTAAAAGAATGCTGTAAAAAAATGCAACCATTAAAAAAAATCTAAAGAAATAAAATGGAAAACACAGAAACCAGAAAAATAAAAATGGGAAATAAAAATGGAATTTGGGAAAAATTGGAATTTGAAAAAAATAAAACATATTTCACAGGGACCTATATAATATAATATAATATAAAAAAGATAAATACTTTTTAATTGTCTATTTCAAATAAATGCTTTTTTTTGGACTTCATATTAATTCAAAGAATCAAAATAAAATTAAACAGCACAAAATAATTAAGCAACATATCTGTTTTTAACATTGATAATAATAAGAGATCTGAAAATAAGAGAACCAAATCAGAACTTTACAATTATTTCTGAATGATCAAGTGTGTTTTTTATCAAATAAATGCAGCCTTGGTGAGCATAAATTATAAATTATAAAATATAAAATAAAATACTTCCAAAAGGTTCCACTTCAGTTAGTCTTTATCCAGAATTTCCAAGCTACACACAATCCTGCTGAGAGATGCCAGTTGTTAGGCTCCATTCTGTCCAGTTTTGAAGTCTTCTAGCCCCTTCATTGGCCCTCTGAGTATTTATATGCCGTAGGCTGTAGCAAATGACTCCTAAAAACTAAACACCATTCCAAAGATCCTGGATCAGACCAGAGATGGCACAGAAACATCAGTAAGCACACAGCTGTACTTAGCAACCTCAGGGCATCCAAATACAGAGGCTGAATAACCCAAGTATGTGTGTGTGGGTATTATTCGGTCAGTAATGGAGTTGACGGATCATATGGTATTTTACGCCTGGATAAAAGAATTCTCCTCTGGCGTTTGTCCTCTGGCCCCTCATGGCAAGAGCAGCTGCTTCGTTCTGCTTCCAAAAACCGTGACCTTGTAGCAAGTGCACACTCACAAACTTTCTGACCCTCACTATCTCACTCACTCACTCACACACACACTTCAAGTCAATCTCACTCTGTATCAGACTCAGTCACACCCACATTCACTCTGACATCACAGAGCAACTCAGGAGAGCAAAAAAAATGAATGATTTACAGCCCAGTTCAAGACATCATTTGGAATACACTCCTTCAAACACACACACACACACACACACAGTGAAATGCACAACCCTGCTGGAAGCTCTTCAGGTTAATCGGCTTCCTGCCTCCCACTAAGCACTAAAACTATTCGCCACATGGATGCCCCAATAACCTTTGACCTTTGCCACAAAAGGTAAAATGCCAAAATGATCCATCACCAAGCTTCTCTCCAATTCTGTCTCTGTGTATTTTTGTATCCATCCATCCTGTCTTTCTTTATTCCAACCTTTTTCATATTTTCACTGCCTGTGCATACTGTATGTGCTAGTGTGATTTTGGAGAGACAGAGAAAGGGGGGTGAGGAGGGTGAGAAAATGAGAGAGATTTCTTTTTTCATTTAAAAAAAATAAATAAATAAATAAATACACATACATAAATAAATGGATGGATAGATTTTTGTTTTGTAACTGATCAAAAGTGACATTAAAAACAAAGTGACATTAAAAACTTATTTTGGATTTATATTTCAAATAAATGGTGTTTTTTTTTCTATTTATTAGAGGATCATGAAAAAAGTATTAAAATTTCCACCAAAATGTTAAGCACAACAGTGATAACACTGATGTTAACACATTTTATGAGCAACAAATGACTGCTAATATATATATATATATATATAAAAATTGAAAACTGATTTTTTTTACATTGTAATAATATTTAATATTTATAGTAGTTATATTTAATATTTAATATTTATAGGTTATCAAACATTAAAATTGTTACCAACTGCAAACTTATGTTTTTGTTCAGACAACAAAAAATAAATACAAATCAAAAATAAAATAAAGTAAAAATAAATTTAAAAACGCTATTTCTATTTTAGCTACTTGTTTTTTTTTTTTTTATTAATGTATGTATGTATTTACTTATTTATTTTGTTAAAACAAACCTTGCTATTCTACTACTTGTTTTCTTTTCATTAAACAATAAATTAATTAAAATATGGACCACTAATACTAGTGCTCTCTATTCCTTCACTATTCCATCTTTTTTTTAATTGTAAAAAATGACCTTCTAACACTAGCATTCTCTATTCTTCTTAAAAACTTTATTTCTATTTTAGCTACTTGTTTTCTTTGTATGAACTATGAACTTATAAATGTATTTATTTATTTGTTTGTTTGTTTGTTTGTTACCCTGGACCACAAAACCAGTCTTAAGTAGCACAGGTATATTTGTAGCAATAGTCAAAAAATGTATGGGTCAAAATTATCAATTGTTCTTTTATGTCAAAAATCTTTAGGATCATGTTCAATGAAGATGTTTTGTAATAAATATTACAAAACTTAATTTTTGATTAGTAATATGCATTGCTAAGAACTTCATTTGGACAACTTTAAAGGTGATTTTCTCAATATTTTGACGTTTTTGCACCCTCAGATTCCAGATGCGCAAATAGTTGTATCTCTGCAAAATATTTCAGATGATGTATAAATCTCAATTAAAAAAAAAACTGACTCTTATGACTGGTTTTGTGGTCCAGGGTCATTTTCAAAAAACCCTCTAACACTTGCTGTTCTACTGCTTGTTTTCTTTTTATTAATAAAAAAGAATAAAAATATGGACCTCTAACACCAGCATTCTCTATTCTTTTTCTATTCCCATCTTTTTTTATTTTTATTAATTATAAAAAATGACTCTCTTACTCTAGCGTTCTCTATTCTTCTTCTATTCCATCTACTTGTTTTCCTTTTATTTATTAAACCCCTCATTTGTAAGTCGCTTTGAATAAAAGCATCTGATAAATGACTAAATGTAAAATAAAATAAAATAAAAAAATAAAATTAAATAAAATTAAATAAAATTAAATTAAATTAAATTCCAAACATTTGACTACCTAGTGTCACAAAAATTAAACAAGTGCTATCTTTGGGAGGTGAAAGACACTTGCATGGACTGACTGGTCATTTTGGCATGGGCACCATGGCAACAAAACCAGAAACCTGGGAATTTAAACATTAGTCAGACATGACAAAGCCAAACTGCCACACTCCTTTCTAGTGTCAAAACGGACCATATGTAAATGGAACCTATGAGAACAAAGAGCGCAGATCCAATTAAAGACAAGAGGGAGGAAAAGGTAGGAAACAAAGAGGGGAAAAATATCATTATAGCTCTGAACGGCATGTTGAATTTTGTGCGTATAGCTAAGTGAGTCAGAAGTGTGTGTGAAGTGTATGCTGACTTTGATCGTCACCACCTTGCGCAAATTGATTTGGCCCTAATTGAACATTTTAAGAATCGATTAAAATGTGCTGTGCAAACACACTTAGAGAGATCCATCAGATTCTGAGCTGGCTCAAGCAGAAATTTACACTCAGTGACTAGAGCTAGAGCCAACATTGGCACACTGCTGCCATCCGTATTGTTAGGGCTTTTAGAGAACGATAGAGAACGAGAGTGAGCAAATTTGACACAGTATCATAAATAAAACAACCTGATGAAGAAACGAATTTATGTAGACCTTAACCATCAGGCAACAGCGCCAGAACTGGAGGGCCTCACTTTTCACCCAATCGTTCAAAAATTAGTGGACTGATAGTAAAATATGTACTCCTGTTAGCTTTTATTAAAAGCCCATTCTTAGTATAAGACTACAATTTGTAAAAGTTTTAGTATGTGATATTTAAAATGAGCACATGAACTCAAAATGCAGAAAAGACATGTGTTATCAAGGGAAAACACACACACACACACACACACAAACAATTTTAGCATTTCATATACATACACATTCTGAGGCTAACAGTTGAAAATCTCATCTAACTTTTCTAACTCTCAGGATACAGGAATTGGAAAGACCTCATACAGTGCAAGAGAGAGAAAGTGTAAGGAAAAAGTGTGAGCAATTTGCTTGAGGATCTATAACACTGTTCTCTCTTGGGTCTGTCAGACTGTGCGCATGTAAGTCTGAAACCCCATTCCCGCCAAAGGTGTGAAAAAGCAATTTAAAATGGCCACCGCCCACTGATATGGGATGGTACCACCAGGGTGGCGCTTAACCAAAACACACAGCCGGGGGTGATGCAGACGAGCGAAATACACCAGACAGCACTGAGCATTATGCCACCCGCTGCCTCATGTGCCAACGAAATTCCCTAATTCTACTAAATAATACATTAACATGTGAAAAACCTTTCTTGCACTTTTCTCAACTGCCCCAGGACACACACAATCACTTCCTCCATCACATAAAACACCTGTATGCCTTTGGTATTTGCTGTTTCACCAGATTTCACATTGGACAATTTTTAATATTGTATGTGGTGCAGTAAACAATTGATTTAAACGAAATATCACTATTATTAATATAATATTAGAGTTGAATGTAGCATTAAGTAAAAATGTTTTTCGTGTTTGAGGGAACGTCATGAAACTGTTTCACGTTGTCATCCAGTTTGGATTGCTTCTTTTAAGAGAGAGGAATTTGCACCAAAATACCAGAGTGTAGACGCACTTCCTTTGACGTCAAAGCACTAGAAAGTGCTTTCTCTTAAATGGACAATACAAGAATTTGTGGAACCTGAAGGAATTTTCTGAAGAACAGTGGGCAGTTTAACTGTTTAGGACAAACAAGGGACTCATGAAGTATTACTAAACAAAAAAAAACACCACCACCACAGTATTAAGAATCAAGTGTACGTAAACTTTTGAAAGGGGGGCATTTTTATAAATTCAGCTATTATTTTCTCTTGTGGACTATATGTAAATGTATTTTATGTGAAATATCTAATTCAGGTCAGTACTAAATAAAAAATAACATGCATTTTGTATGATTCCTCTTATTTTGGTAAAATAATTAACATGTTGCAGATTCTGCAAGGTGTATGAAAACTTTTGACCTCAATTGTATATACAGACTTTTTTTGTTTTTTTTAAGTAGGTCACAAAGACTTCATTTATTAGACCAAAAATGCATTCAAATTGTGAAATATTACAATTCAAAATAACTTTTTTTTTATTTAATAGATTAAAAACTGCATTTTTTTTCCTGTGATGACAAAGCTAAATTTTCAGCAGCCATTACGTTACAAGATTAACTGTCATATGATCCTTCAAAATCATTACATTCTGAATTGGTGCTCAAGAAACATTTTTTATTGTGATTAATAAAAAAAATATATATATAAACATATAAAACTGTGATCAAGAAATAATATATATTTTTTGTGAAAAACATTTTTTCAGGATTGAAAAAAAAATCCTGAAAAAAAAAAAAATGTAAAACTGTTATACAATAATTTTTTCTGGATTTTTTGTCCAGGATTCTCTGATGAATAGGACATTTTTTGTCTTTACAGTCACTTTTGATCAGTGCTGGGGATTAACTAGTTACTTGTAACTGCGTTAAGTAATTTAATTACAAAATAAATGTAACTGTAATCCATTTCAGTTCCTGAGAAAAAAAATGTGTAATTAAATTAGTTACTTATGAAAATGTTATCGATTACAAGGAGGGTTACATCTAAATATTTCTTGTATTAAAATTTACCATCTATTGTTATGATTTTAAATCTGTATTTAACCTCAGAACAAGCATGAAAGTAAAAAGAGGTGCTAAATCTGATTGTGAGGTGGGCGTGCTTTAAATTATTATAATCTTCATTCAAGTGATGAAGGATTTTGAAAGTCTAAAAGTAATAAGTGTTGAGTAATACTGTAAGCTTTAAATGTCTGAAAATGAATAATGACAAATTTAGAAAAGTAATCAAATGTAATCAGTTACATCACTTTAATAAAGTAATTTTAAATTTTAAATAGTGTAACTTGTAATCTGTAACCTATTACATTTCCAAAGTAACTTTCCCAACACTGCTTTTGATCAATTGAATGCATACTTGCTAAATATTGCTAAGTATTAATTTCTTTAAAAAAAAAAAATACTGACCCAAACTTTTGAACGGTAGTGCAGTTAATTGCATTTTATAATTGCATTTCAGAATTTTTTTTTTTCTCAGACTACATCAGAACAGATCCCACTAATGGACAACCACTGCTTTGCCTCTTTGAAGTTCCATGTAAACCAAAAGCGACAAATTATTCTAATTTTATACAACGACGCATCAAAGTATCAAATTCACTCTCTTTGCATCAAAACAGCAGTACAGAGGGTGTGTGTCAGCGTGATAGCTGGCGTCCCAGTCATAGAGCCAGAGGCAGTTGATTCATAAGTGATCATAACAGGCATCTAAATCAAGCAGCTTTGGGCTTTCTTTGTCCTTTAGCGGATCAGCGAAGTGAGAGAGACAATGAGAGAGAATGATATGCTGCCAGTATATTTAGTGTTGTTATAATCTTTACAGTAATTACACGAGACGGTGTAATCTTGGCATAATGAATATGATTAGAACGTACAGTGCTCTATAAGCTTGGCGCAGACTGCCAACACTAGGCTGTCACCGTTGAGCCAATGCAGGCCATTAAAGTCCGCCAGACTGCAAAAAATGCACAAGCATGTCCAATCATTCCCGTATAACACTTGATTTAGAGGGACACCTCTTAGTGTTCTCACAACAGTTTTCCTGACTCATTATAGATCATGAAAGCAGCTGACACAGACACAAATGGGTTCTCCTTATAACTGTACTCTGTCGCTTCAAAATCTAAACACAGTAATACAGTCACACGCTGCCAAAAAGCAGGTGAAAGTGAGGTCAGACACTCCAGAGGAATGATTCATCTCAAAAGCATCTAAAAATTAGTGGTTCCTGGTAGCACATTATTAGGAAAGGCGATCGCAAAGATTCATAAAAATATATGGAAAATATGTGTAAAATGGCCATAAACGGGTTTTCCTGGTATATACAATGCATCTATACACATGTAATTTGCAAATTAATGTGTTTTTGGGGCAACATGTAATGAAAAAAGAAATGTAATAAAGAGAGTAATAACTGGCAAGAATTGTATAACAATATCTTATATTTCATAGGAATATTGATATATAATTTATGTCCTTATTCACTTGTTGTGTCTCCCAAAATGTGTAATAAACATGCTTTAAGTCCTGGTGTCCTCTACAGTGGACATACAGTATAGGAAATCGATGTCCTGTTTCATATCAGAAAGTCATATTTTGATTTGGAAACCCATAATGAGATGTTTATTTATGACAAACTACTTGAAAATTAGTCATATTTAAATATGATCATATTACCATTAGAGTGTTAAAATTGATCACTAAATTAATGTCAGCCATTTTTAAAGACCAAGGAGAGGTAGTGGTGAAACTTCTAAACATCTGGTATCTCTAAAAAGCCCTGAATGTGCTTTTTACAGGACATCCAGACTTAAAACTGTGACATGTAAGGTCTCAGAGAAATTTGTTAAAATATAATGCCCTCTATAGAGGACAAAACTCCACACCTGGGAGTCAGTTCATAATTTGATCAAATAAATGCAGCTTTGAATAAACAAATCTCACCGGTCCTAAACTTCTGAACGATTTGGTAACATCTCTTAACACATATTCAGGGGGACACTGTTCTAAAAACCTAGTAAAGTGCCTTGAAAAGCTGTGTTTTAAGGTCTCACAGACATGGCTCTAAAGGTAAGCAACGAAACTATGCTATTTCCTATGACACCAACAGTAATTCTGGTCAAACTGCTGATAAAAATATCTGTGTGTTGGATTTTATGCTTAACACCAAACTCGACTAATTTCAATGCGAGTCGCTGTTTGTCTGGCATGCTAAGTTGCTGTCAATATAGAACACTCAGTATTGGTCATTTACAAGGATCTACTTGAATTAGGATTTAGCCAGCAAGCGTTTCACATTTTGGAACAGAGCAAATCTGATCTCACTGTCACTGAAAGTTTTTTTGCAAAATAAAATACAATAAGGTATGCTACAGGGAATTTTTGTTGTAGTTTTATCTTTTATTTATAGGGGCTTTACTCAAAGTAAAGGATCCAGAATTCACCAAGCATCAGGCAGATTGTAGAATTCTCCAGACAGCTCAGAATTGTGTAATAGAAATCTTAGAGGAGCTGTAATTCATAAGGGAGAACCTTCTGCGCTGAAACAGTCATTCTCTTCGGCCTTTCTGTCTACTGTCACACCAATGGGGCTGTCATGCCATAGACAGTAGTGGATGTGTGTGTTTGTGCACACATATCGTGGTGAGAAACAGTAAGAGAAAAGTAGGCAGCTGTTTAACTTTTGTGAAAGTTGTATAGCAACTCACTTATCTAGTTTTCCCTCCTACAAGGAGCACAGCAGACATCATCCATCACAGACGTTAGTTAGAATAATTCAAACTGAAACGAGGCTATGATGTGAAGTCTGTTGTACTTTTGAACACCTGGCTCTTGATCACTCAACCAACAAAACACTGAAAATACAAATTTCCCCTCACATCCTCATTTTTGATCGCATCAAATTTAATAGGGCCTGATTTTTTTTGACCAATGAATTTCAGATTACTTTTCCAGTTATTACTAGACTGTTGTGGCGGATTTCCATTTGTGTGTCTAGTACCAATTCTTTTTAATTATTACATTTAAATAATCTTTGCAGAGTATAAAAATGTGAAGTCTCCAACAAGTAAAAAACATTAAGATTTAATTGCAACTGAAAATCTAGCAAAAAATCAAGTTTTTAAACTACAAACAAATTTGTTCTGTTTTCTGTGACATTTAATATTTTACTAATTAAAAAAAATACAGTAAAAAAAAAAAAGAGTTAAATTATGAAATATTATTACGATTTTTAATAACTGTTTCTATTTTAAAAGACTTTAAAATACAGTTTAACCCTATGATGGCAAAGCTGAATTTTCAGCATCATTACTCCAGTCTTCAGTGTCACATGATCCTTCAAAAATCACTCAAACGTGTTTGCCTTTTCAAGAAACATTTTTATCATTTATATATAGTTAAAACGGTTGTGGTGCTTAATATTTTTGTGGAGACTGTAGACGATTTTTTTACTACTCTTTGGGTTCTGATCACTGCAAATACAATGTTTTCCTCACATTAATTGTAAAAGACATTGAGATTTAATTGCAACCAAAAATCTAGCAAAAAACATATTGCTTTAAAAAGGGTTTTCAACAATAAACAAATTTGTTCTGTTTTCTGTGACTTTTTATATTTAATTAATTTTAATGTATGTAATTAAATAATTAAATTATTATTTAATTGTAATTAATTTTTAAATTCTTTGATATTTCCAGGTTTTCCTGAAAATAAATTTCACTAAACTCACTTCAAACAAGGCAGGAAATGAGGAGGAAAATGCTTCTTTGCCTGTTAGTAATGAGGGAGTCATTCTGCCATTAACATTAAGTATTGTAAATGATTATGGAACATAATACCATTTATGGTGGCTTATTGTTCTGTCTGTGTAATTTGTGGTATAGTTGATTAATGGAGAAGTCCACTTCCAAAACAAAGATTTACATATAATGTACTCACCCCCTTGTCATCCCAGATGTTCATGTCTTTCTTTCCTCAGTCGTAAAGAAATTATGTTTTTTCAGGAAAACATTTCAGCATTTTTTTCCATATAAGGGACTGCTATGGTGCCCCGATTTTGAACTTCCAAAATGTGGCTTCAAACGATCCCAGTGCATTTGTAAACTATCCCAGCTGAGGAAGAAGGGTCTTATCTAGCGAAACGATCGGTTATTTTCATTAAAAATATACAATTTAAATACTTTTTAAATGTCAAACGCTCGTCTTGCCTCTCCATGAACTCTGTGTATTCTGGCTCAAGACAGTTAGGGTACGCTGAAAAACTCTGATCGTATTTTCTCCCTCAACTTCAAAAATCATTTCAAAATCATCCTACATTGCTGCAGAAGTACCGACACAGTCTTCGCAAAGTAAACATGCAAAGAAGATCAAACACCCTTAATAAAAAATGTAAAACAGCGATATAGGACAATTTTGAAGTGTGAAGTCTGTATGAAAATAATCAATCGTTTCGCCTTCTTTCTCGGCTGGGATTGTTTACAACCGCATTTGGGATCATTAGAAGCTGCATTTAAATTGCATTTTGGAAGTTCAAAATCGGGGCACCAAAGTCTATTATATGGAGAAAAATCCTGAAATATTTTCCTCAAAAAACAATTTCTTTACTGAAGAAAGAAAGACATGAACATCTTGGATGACAAGGAGGTGAGTACATTATATATGAATCTTTGTTTTGGAAGTGGACTTCTCCTTTAAATAAAGGTGGTTTTGTATGTAAATATACAGCCTAGATGTATAGACAGTGGTAGTGGTCACTCTCTACGTAATGTCGGTATGATCGACTAATTAAGATGCCAATTAGACGGTCATATGCTCAGTACCTGAGCGAGCTCTTATCGCATTACAGTCCCTCACGTCCGCTCCGTTCTTAAAACTCTGGCAATTTGATAATACCTAGAATATCAAAATCAACCGCGGGCGGCTGATCATTTTCTTATTTAGCACCCAAACTTTGGAACAATCTACCCAACGCTGTTCGGGACGCAGACACACTCTGTCAGTTTAAATCTAGATTAAAGACCCATCTCTTTAACCTTGCTTACACATAACACATTAACACATTTCTATAATTCAAATCCGTTAAAGGATTGTTAGGCTGCACTAATTAGGTCAACCGGAACCGGGAACACTTCCCATAACACCCGATGTACTCAGTGCATCATCAGAAGAATGGCATCTACGCTAATATTAGTCTGTTTCTTTCTTATTCCGAGGTCACCTTAACCACCAGATCCAGTCCGTATCCAGATCAGATGGTCACTGCAGTCCTCCGGATCCAGTCCGTACCCAGCCCAGACAGTGGATCAGCACCTAGAGACGACCTCTACAGCACTGAATGTCAGCGGAGACCACATCGACTAGATGAGCCCCAGAGACGGATCCCCAGTGAAGACCTTGTCACCTAGACGGCTGTCGGCACAGGACCACGGGACCTGGTGAGTCCTCTGTGTCTGGCCAGAGGAGAACTGGCCCCCCAACTGAGCCTGGTTTCTCCCAAGGTTTTTTTTCTCCTTTTGTCACTGATGGAGTTTTGGTTCCTTGCCGCTGTCGCCTCTGGCTTGCTTAGTTGGGGACACTTTATCTTCACTTTATCTTCACACAATATTGTATTTTATTTTATTGTATTTGATTAACTACCTTTACCTGAAAATTGAGTGCTTACTGTTGCCCTTTGCATTGTTGATGTACTATTTCCCATTTAATACTGTACAGGCGCCTTGTCACAATTCTGTATTGTTAAAGGCGGTATATAAATAAAGGTGATTTGATTTGATATCGACGTGACATCTCTGTTCCCTCCACTGTCTATACATATAGGCTGTATATTTACATACAAAACCATCTTTTTTTAATCAACTATACCACAATAAGCCACCATAAATGGTATTATGTCCCATAATCATTTACAATACTTTAAAGAATTTTAACCAGTTGCTCACTCTATGTGTCTGAAAGAATGGCATCAATTCACAAATTTCTGTATCAAGATTGAATCTCCCTGCCAAGACATGATCAGGTGATGATAAATGGTCCAATTCAGTGCAGAAGAGATTTCAGGGTCCATTAAATTAATGGCCCCTGGAACAGCACCAGGGTCTGATTGATATATGATAGAATTTTACAGAATGGTCTGACTTGAACTATATTAGATTTGGATACCTTTAATAAACAATATGCTGAAAGTACACATCCGATACATGGAAAATACTCTAGAGTCTCCACAGCTTATTCTGAAAATGAACAAACAGAATGCAAATCCTTAATTAAATGCTGATTTTAAAGATGCTGCCAAAACACTGGTCCATCATCTCATTAGACACTTACCTCCCATATTTTAATAAACCAGATGGTCAAATTTAGGCTTGGCTTCACATCTTCTGACATGTCCCGACTTATTTTGACTACCAAATCAGAAAAAAAGGTTAAAGCAACAGTTCAAACAAAAATGAAAATGTACTCTCCCACATGGAATCCAAATCTGTTTTGACTTTTTCTTCTTTTTTTCTTCTTCTTCTTTCTATATCCTTCTGCATTACACAGAGCACAGTAAGTCATACATGATGACAGAATTTTCATTTTTGGGTGAACTAACCCTTAAGCTTCTATGAATGTTTTATTTTATGTTCAGAATACCTTCAAGGTAGCCCGAGGTCCAGATTGTACTCCAGATATAAAGCAGTGGTTAACACAATTGAAAACACTTTAAACAAAAGTAGGTTTCCTAGTCTTAACTGGTTTATACTGGTCTATTTTGTACTGGTCTAAGTTGACCCAGCCTTGTTCAGCAGATCTACCTGGTCTCCAAGCAAGAGTTTAGCTGTTTTAGCTGGATGGCTAGCTGGTCGCACAATCATAACAGCTAAAAAACCCTTTAAAACCAGCCAAAAAAAACTGTCCATGCTATTGTCCATGTACGTCACTAAAATGACAAAAGACCAGTCCCGTAATGAAGAATAGATTATGTTTTCAAATGAAATTCTGTGTCCTGATGTCAACTATATCATTTCGACAGCTTGATTTTGAACCACACACCAAAAAGGACGGCTAAAATGTAGGTTTTCAGAATTTCATTTGAGGTAATGATAGGCTACATTGCCAAGTAAAATGAAATGCTCTACCTGTAATAGTTCGGAAAGCAGGAACAGAATACCTGAGTGCTCGATATTACAGGGCGGAGCTAATCATAAGTTATAATTAAGCACTAACACTCCAACTTGTTGTCATGGGCAACCACAACCAATCAGAACTCACTCAGCTTGCTTTCTGTACTTCTTATTCTCTCCATTTCTGTCACAAATAAGCACAGACACACACATAAACTCAGTCACTGAATCACTCCTGACTCCTGTCACCCTTGCACCTCGACCTGCTGGTGTTGTCACCTGCTGCGGCCCATGCTGTCACTTCCAGTTTGTCTGTTTGGGACAGCCCCTAAGAGAAACACATAAACACATACCCTTTGCAACTTTGGGAGACAGACTTCATCTTCCACTGACAGAAACCGAAGTGATGCCCACTGAGGTTTAACCAGGCACACTCACATAAACAGCATGTTTTATGTGGTTTTGGGTACATGCTTGGAATCTACAGCCATAGACTTTCTGTAGAATTCAAAATCCACCCTTCACAATGTTTTCCATATTCTCTGACGTTTACACATGTTTATCATGTTAGCTAATTGACAACTTTCAGAAATCAGTTAAACTATGCAGAAGTTACACAATCACCTCAGAAAATGCAGTGCAGACTGCTAGTATGCATTTAGGATTAGCTTTTGTGGTTAAAAAGTATATACATTTTTTTTTGTTTGTTTGTTTTTTTAGAAAATGATTTATCATTTTGCTAGATAATAGCCTCATTCCTCAGCTGGGATCGTGTAGAACCCTTTGAAGCAGGGTTGCCAGGTTTTCACAAAAAAAAAACCCTCAACTGATTACTCAAAACTCAAACTCAAAAAAAAAAAAAAATCACATTCTGTGGTGTAAAATACACATTTTTTTGATGTGGTTCCCCTGATACAGTTCACATTCCAGGGGCTAAATATAACGTTATTAGGACCGCTTCAACCCCCGGACATGAAAAACAACCCGCAGCAACAGTGTTAAAGTAGCCCAATTCCACGCAGACTTGGCAACACTACTTTGACGCAGCATTGAAACTACTATTTAGAACTTCAACCCGTTGGCCACCATTAAAGTCCACTATATGGAGAAAAACTGAAGAAAGAAAGACATGAACATCTTGGATAACATGGGGTGAGTAAATTATCTGGAAATTTTAATTCAAGAGTGAATTATTCCTTTAATACTTAGTGGTTGGCCAATATGAGTTTATTGGCCAATTTAAATCAGATATATACAGGTACATCTCAATAATGTCGTGGAAAAGTTCATTATTTCAGTAATTCAACTCAAATTGTGAAACTTGTGTATTAAATAAATTCAATGCACACAGACTAATTGTGATGATTTTGGCTCACATTTAACAAAAACCCACCTATTCACTATCATTCACAATTAGCTAATCAACTCAAAACACCTGCAAAGGTTTCCTCAGCCTTCAAAATGGTCTTACTAGGCTACACAATCATGGGGAAGACTGCTGATCTGACAGTTGTCCAGAATACAATCATTCACAAGGAGGGTAAGCCACAAACATTCATTGCCAAAGAAGCTGGCTGTTCACAGAGTGCTGTATCCAAGCATGTTAACAGAAAGTTGAGTGGAAGGAAAAAGTGTGGAAGAAAAAGATGCACAACCAACCGAGAGAACAGCAGCCTTGAGAGACTTGTCAAGCAAAATCGATTCAAGAATTTGGGTGAACTTCCCAAGGAATGAACTGAGGCTGGGGTCAAGGCGTCAAGAGCCACCACACACAGACGTGTCAAGGAATTTGGCTACAGTTGTCGTATTCCTCTTGTTAAGCCACTCCTGAACCACATACGACGTCAGAGGCGTCTTACCTGGGCTAAGGAGAAGAAGAAATGGACTGTTGCCCAGTGGTCCAAAATCCTCTTTTCAGATGAGAGCAAGTTTTGTATTTCATTTGGAAACCAAGGTCCTAGAGTCTGGAGGAAGGGTGGAGAAGCTCATAGCCCAAGTTGCTTGAAGTCCAGTGTTAAGTTTCCACATTCTGTGATGATTTGGGGTGCAATGTCATCTGCTGATGTTGGTCCACTGTGTTTTTTGAAAACCAAAGTCACTGCACCCGTTTACCAAGAAATTTTAGAGCACTTCATGCTTCCTTGTGCTGACCAGCTTTTTAAAGATGCTGATTTCATTTTCCAGCAGGATTTGGCACCTGCCCACACTGCCACAAGCACCAAAAGTTGGTTAAATAACCATGGTGTTGGTGTGCTTGACTGGCCAGCAAAGTCACCAGACCTGAACCCCATAGAGAATCTATGGGATATTGTCAAGATGAAAATGAGAAACAAGATAACAAACAATGCAGAAGGCCACTGTCAAAGAAACCTGGGCTTCCATACCACCTCAGCAGTGCCATGGACTGATCACCTCCATGCCACGCCGAATTGAGACAGTAATTAAAGCAAAAGGAGCCCCTACCAAGTATTGAATACATATACAGTAAATGAACATACTTGCCAGAAGGCCAACAATTCACTAAAAATGCTTTTTTATTGGTCTTATGAAGTATTCTAATTTGTTGAGAGAGTGAATTGGTGGGCTTTTGTTAAACGTGAGCCAAAATCATCACAATTAAAAGAACCAAAGACTTAAACTACTTCAGTCAGTGTGCACTGAATTTATTTAATACACGAGTTTCACAATTTGAGTTGAATTACTGAAATAAATTAACTTTTCCACGACATTCTAATTTATTGAGATTGAGATTGAGCACCTGTACATTAAAAAAGGTAAAGATCACAAAAGAGAGGTATAGAAATTACTCTCGTTTTCACAGTATTTACTCAAACTTCACTAAAAATGGCACAGTTATTGGCCAATCATTTTAAAACAGCCAAATATATCGGTCTGTAACTATTTCATACGCATGGTGTTTCTTTGGATCTGTTTGCTGGAGGGTATTTTGAGGTCAGTCGTCTCGTCATGTAAGCTCATCTCTGGGCTGAGCTACAGATGGGAGGAGACCAGAAATGGAAAGAAGAAGAGATGCGACCGGGGAATAAACGACACGACTCTACCTCTGTTCAGCATCTGTGCCCTAGCACCATCTGACAGACATCTGGCATGTGTGCGAGCGAGAGTGTGTGTATTGATTTAATGTCTGTCTCGCTCACTCTGATAGATGACATTGGATGTGATTAATGTCCATTCTTCAACACTGTGAAATATGAAATATGAGAACCCCACACATATTCGGCCTCTTTCTCCTCCATCTGTCTTTTAACCCTGGCAATATACAAATCACAGGTACATGTCTGACAAACATCCACAACCGCTTTGTTTCTCGGTCTTTCTCTCTCTTAAAGCCAATGTAATTTTCACAGTGCAATTTCCCATCTTGCAGGTCAGTTCTGAATGAGTGCTACAGGTCTTGAAGGATGCAGGTAAATACCATGTTTTGGCATACTTGACTAGGAATACACAGTTTTGCTTCACCACACCAGGTACCTAAAGTGCATAAACCATGCAATGTGCAAATAAATCATTTGATCATCTATTTAAGGAATAGTTCACCTAAAAAAAAAAAAAAGATTTGCTTACTATGGATCCTCTGCAGTGAATGGGTGCCGTCAGAATGACAGATAATAAAAGCACAATAATCCACATGATTCAATCCATCCATTAAAGCACTGTGAAGCAAAAAGATGTGTTTATGTAATAAATAAATCCTTCAAGACATTTTTAATGTTAAACCATACAAGTCCTCTGTCCATAATGTGAGTCCTCTATCCATAATATTGATTCCCCAGAGAAAATGTTGTCTTGTCTAAATCAGGAAAAAAATATGCACATATCAAGCAATCTTTACAAGCTAAAACAGCCCAAAACTGTTCTAAACAAACATGTTGTTGAATTTTAATGTGAGAGGTCAACAGGGGATGGATTTTTTCACTGGGGGAAATGTTCATATGGATTATTGTCTCGTATTTTGTCTTTTGGTTTAAAGTTAAAATGCCTTAAAGAGCAAGTCATATGGTTTTGTTTTTTTAAAATGCATTAATATTGTGCTGGAGTCCCCTGCGACAGGTTTAACGCATCTAAGGTCAGAAAATGTTGTAATTTTTCTCAGAATATACATTTATCCATAGAGTCATTAGTCAATGATTTCGAAACAGTTAATTTCCAAGCATGTCTGTAAACTCCTCCCTTCTATAAGCCTACGCTGCTCTGATTGATCAGCTGGCCAAGCCTGTTGTGACTGGCAAAGAGAGGCAAGTCCACGGATGTTTTTGATAGGTTAAAGTGACCCCAATAACGTCATATTTAGCCCCTAGAATGCGAATTTACCAGAGGAACTGAGACAAAAAGTGTATTTTACACTCTGGAATGTGATTGAAATACTTTTGAGTAGCAATTGGACGGGTTTTGTTGTGAAAACCTGGCAACCCTGCACCTTTCTACATTAATCAACAAATTCTTTGTGAATAGTGGGTTCACAGCGAATTATCAGAAGTATTTCAGCAAGACAGTAGTATTGTGGTTTATCTGAAAACCTGAAGTTGCACTAGGTATACATCACATATATTTTGAGCACTCACTTGAAAATGTACACAAAGTATCAATCGTATTTGCAGGTTGTGGCTCGGAGACGCTTGTTGGTCCAAATAAAGAAGGTACAGACTTATCTTTCATAGACAAGCGTTGTGTTTAGCAAATTTGGCATTGAACTCTCCAAGATTAGAAAAGCAGTCCTCGGTAAAATGATGAGCACAACAACAGGTTCAAAATGTATTGCTGTGGTATTGTGGAAAAAATTAAATTTTAACTACTGATTCTTCACATCATCATCTTTCAGCAATGAAAACAAAACAAACTTGAGTCGTTCTTATTTTGCGGGCAGGCAAGGATTATGCTAATTTGTTACCCAGTGACGGAGATTGATAACAGGCAGAAGATTCGCAAATATAACGACTAGTTAAAGCGATTCTGAGTCGACTCTTTCTTTTGAGAGACAATATCTTTATGTATAATGCATTTTTTGATTAACAGCTTTCAGACTGTTTACATTGAAGGATAGCTATGTTACAAACTGCAAAAAAATATATATTTTGAACACCCATATGACCTGCTATTTAATGATGTATTTGTTTCTTACAAACACACAGCTTTTGACTTCACAAGATGTTAATTGATGGATTGGAGTCATGTGGGTTACTTGTGGATTTTTGTGATGTATTTATCAGCTCTCATTCTGACGGCACACATTCACTGCAGAGGATCCAAGTGATGTAATGCTAATTTCTCCAAATCTGTTCTGATTAACAAACTAAATTATCTATATCTTGGATAGCCTGAGAGTAATTAAATTCTTAGCAAATATTCATTTTTGGGTGAACTATTGCTTTAATGAATTACTGCTGTCATGACCACTTGAAAATGTACACAAGCATCTCTTGTCAATAAAACACTGTCTACCACCTGCTTTCTCTGGGAGCAGCACAGCATTAATTGCACCAGGCAAATAGAGTTTTGTTAACAAGGCGCAATCGATAATAAGCCTAATTTACTGGATTGTGGGCGGTTAGTGAATAAGAGGTTTAGTAAGTCACACAACTGTTACTAAATCCACCTCACAGTGTCGCAGCAGTGCTAAAACAAAACTATACATTGTTAAGCTTTCACACTTCCATACAGAAAAGCTTCACCCACATAATGATATGTTTTCACATAATTTTCTCATAATAATTGTGTGTGCTTCAAAATGTCAATGGAAACTGGGGTCAAAGTTGACATTGTTTGAACTTTGAGTGTCACAATACAACACTTAACCTGTGTGTGGTACTGGCTGTAATGCTGTAGCTTGACATCACTCCATAGTGACATGAATTATGTGGTGCAACACTAATGCACATGCTCTTGAGCTGTAGTCACCTCTGAAGGATGCAGGTTTGACTCCTTTTAACCTCTTCTCTAATAAAAGGCAAAATGAACAATACTATTAATACTTATAACTTTTGTTTAGCTTCAATTAAATTTTTCCACCACTTTGATCTTTGACGTACAAACAGCAGAAAAATGCATGATGCAGGTATTTTACACCAATATGTTGAAGGCTTAAGAAAGAATACCAACTTTAAACTTGTTTAATAAAGCAGACTACATTGCTTTTTTATGCTCTGTGTACAGTATGCGTATGATTAATGAATCTTTTAATGGGTCTTTTCTGAATGTGAATTTCTAGACTTTTGCAGGCCAAACTTCCATGATGAAATTCCCCTGAGCTTTACAGTCACTGACCCTTTTAAGGGGACTGGCTGGATACTCAGGCTCTTCAGACCACTGACATACTCTCTAATGAGTGTTAAATATAACCCAGAGAGTATAAGAGCAAAGCAGATGAAGAAAAAGAGTGAGAACGTGGGAGAAAGTGAGAGGTGGCAAATCTCACAGTTTTTCTGATGGAAATGGACACTTGAAAGGACAATCAACACTGTCGATTACATCAATAGGAATGGCATTTAATGAAAGAAGTTCTCAAATGCTTGGCATAAATATGTATGCACTTCACACACACAGATATTTATGAAGATTTACCAGTCTCGAGGTTAAAAAAATCTGTATAAAGGGATACTTTCATGAATGCATTGAATCAATCTAGTTAATTAACCTAAACTGCAATATGCAGCATCTAATAAAAACCTCATAAGGAAACGCATGTACATTTTTTGAAAAAGCTTTAAAAAAAAAATTAAAAAATGTCCTCTAATAAAAAAAGATTTATTGCTGCATGTCAGACAGCAAACTACTAAATATTAGTGCTGTTAAATCGATTAATCACGATTAATGGCATCCAAAATACAAGTTTGTGTTTACATGTGTGTGTACAGTGTATATTTACAGTTAAGGTCAAAAGTTTACATTCACCTTGCAGAATCTGCAAAATGTTCATTATTTGACCAACATAAGACGGATCATACAAAATGCATGTTTTTTTTTTTGTTTTTTTTTGACCTGAATAAGATATTTCACATAAAAGACATTTACATATAGTCCACAAGAGAAAATAATAGCTGAATTTATAAAAATGGCCCCATTCAAAAGTTTACATACACTTGAATCTTAATACTGTGTTGTTACTGGAATGATCCACATGATTTTTTGTTGTTGTTGTTGTTTTTTTAAGTGATAGTTTTTCATGTGTCCCTTGTTTGTCCTGAACAGTTAAGCTGCCCGCTATTCTTCAGAGAAATACTTCAGGTCCTACAAATTCTTTGGTTTTTCAGCATTTTTGTGTATTTGAACCCTTTCCAACAATGACTGTATGATTTTGAGATCCATCTTTTCACATTGAGGACAACTGAGGGACTCATATGCAACTACTACAGAAGGTTCAAACGCTCACTGATGCTTCAGAATGAAACACAATGCATTAAGAGATGGGGGGTGAAAACTTTCGAATTTGAAGAACGGTAAATTTAACTTATTTTGCCTTGTGGGAAACAGACATGTATCTTCTGTAGCTTCTGAAGGGCAGTACTAAATGAAAAAAAAATAAGAAAAATGTACACATCTTCATTGTGTTCAAAAGTTTTCACCCCCAGCTCTTAATGCATTCGGTGAGCATTTGAACCTTCTGTAATAGCTGCATTTAAGTCCCTCCGTTGTCCTCAGTGTCAAAAGACAACTTTTATTTTGGATGCAATTAATTGTGATTAAATCGACAGCACTACTAAATATGCAATATTATAAAAAATAATAATATATAGTACTAATTTTAATACTGTGAATTAGAGCACAAGCAGGGTACTCAGTCCTTCTCATCTAAAACCAGAATTAATTGGCAAAATTAACTAAATTAATTCATACCACAACAAATTATTTTAGCTGAAAAGAGTTAATTTAATTAAAAAGTTTCCCAATTTAATTAAGTCCAGAGTGTTTGCAATTCTTTTTGGAGTCCTTAGACACACAACACCATCTAATCAGCCTCTCAGCTCCATGCAGCTATCTACAAACTCTCAGCTGGTTAATTAACACCGCCGGTGACCGGCTACTGTTTCATCGGACAGGATTCACAGCGGTTTAAATGCAGTGGATCACATAGATTCTTGGATCGTGTGTAGAGTTCAAGACTATGATAACTGCAGCCAATCCTGAATGGCTTTTCAATAGTGACAGGCTCCACAAAAGAAAAGACCGAAACAGAAGAGGACAGGAAGGATTTATGCCAAAGCTGCAGCTGAACACACCAAGCCAGATCAGGTCACGGTGAGACGTGCAAATTCAGTTCAGACAGAGTGCATCTTATCTGTGTTGGCTAACAAATCGAAGCTTATCTCATCTACTTTTGCTAATCTAGCTGGTTTATCTTCACAGGTAGGAAAAGAATCTTTGTCAGAACAAGAAGAGGGCTTGCACTCCACGTACCTACACATATCCCAGAATGCTTCAGGCAATATAAAAGCACACACAGTTAAATTAGAGACAAAGAAATCACACAGATCAAAACATGGCTAAATTTGCATACTTCAGACCACCGTTTTCACATCCTAAATCTAAATCTTACATTTCTCTGCATTTACATGTGCTCCCTCCCTGAGGCCAGAGTGGCATTAACCTCACAACAATTTACAAAAACATTATTTACATTTACACCACAATAATACAATGAAAATGCATTCAGCCACATTGATCTCTGCTGCCGGCTGTGCTTTGGCAAGGCTGGCCTTTGGGAAATTGAAAACACCCACTTATGTTGTCCGAGAGAGACTTTCTGGTTATAAAAGAAAACCCTGACTTTTTTTTTTTGCTCCCGAAGTGTTCTAAAACAGTTCCTCAATCACCAGCAGGGCAGCACCAAATGTTTATTATTTGCATCTGTCATCCTGAAATGCTGGCCTGTGGAGAAGTACGCAAAATGTGATTTCCAACTATCATTTATCAGTCTATTGCAGAACACACAGCATTTACTGCAGGTAAATTGTTTTCTACGATATAACATTACCAACACAGTATTTATGACCGAAAAGTTAGATGAACAGAAGTGAACTTATTCCATCTGATCTGATAATTTGTGGAGCTTATTACTGCAAACACCATAACAATTGCTCACACTAACCCAGTGTTGTACGTCAAAACATAAGTCATCATGCACTGTTTGTGCTACGCGTGAATGACGCCGCAAATCACGCAAATTGTTATGGAGAAGTGTGCTGTACATTTTTTAAGAGATCAGGCATACAATTTACACTTGGCAAGTGAAAAATCTAATAGACTTACAATGAAAGAGCCATATTTAGAGAACAGAATATCTGAGATTTAGGATATTATATATTTTTATTATACATTATAGTGATTTCTTTTAAAGCAATCACCCAACCAATAAGGCAGAACATCTTCACAACCACCTAGCAAAATAATAAAATTGATTTAGAACACCTTAGAACCTACACTATCATTCAAAAGTTTGGAGATTTTATAATGTTTTTGAATTTTCACCAAGGCTGCATTTATTTGATCAATGCAATAATAAAGTAAAAACGGTAATATTATGAAAATTTACAATAACTGTTTTCTGTTTCAAAATGTAATTTTGATGCAAAGCTGAATTTTCAGTGGCCAGTACTCCATTCCTAACTGTCACAGGAGTCTTCAAAAATCATTTTAATATGCTGATACTTTTTTCAAGAATCTTTAATGATTAGAATGTTCAAAAGAACATAATTTATCTGAAACTGAATTATTTTGCAACAATGTAAACATCTTTTTACTGTTCATTTGATCAATTTAACGCATCCTTGCTGAATAAAAGTAATGATATCAAAAAATGATAGTATACATACAGTTTTATGGGAAAGCTTGAGAAACCTTTGCAGAATCTGTGAAAATGTGAATAATTTTAACAAAATAAGAGAGATCATACAAAATGCATGTTATTTTTTATTTAGTACTGTGCTGAGTAAGATATTTTATATAAAAGATGTTTACATATAGTCCACAAGACCAAAAAATAGCTTAAGTTCTTACTACTGTGTGTGGTGTACCTGGATGATCTAAGACTGTTTTTTTTTTTTTGTGATGGTTGTTCATGAGTCCCTTGTTTGTTGTGAAGTTAAACTTAGCACTGTTCTTCAGAAAAAATCCTCTACGTCCTGCAGATTCTGCAGTTTTCCAGCAGTGACTATATGGTTTTGAGATCCATCTTTTCACACTGAGGACAACTGAGGGACTCAAACACAACTATTAAAAAAGGTTCAAATATTCACTGATGCTCCAGAAGGAAACACAATGTATTAAGAGCCAGTGGGTGAAAACTTTTGAACTGGATGAAGATGTCCAAATGTTTCTTATTTTGTTGAAATATATATATATTTTTTTTTTCCATTTAGTACTGCCCTTCGGAAGCAACAGAATATACTTGCATGTTTCCCGGAAGACAAATTAAGTACGGTTTACCTTGATCTTCAAAAAGTTTTCACCCCCGGCTCTTAATACATTGTGTTTCCTTCTGGAGCATCAGTGAATGTTTGAACCTTTTTTTAATAAATGCGTTTGAGTTCCTCAATTCTCCTCAGTGTGAAACCACACACAGTATTAAGAACTTTTATTATTTTAATAATTTCAGCTGTTTTTTGATCTTGTGGACTATATGTAAACATCTCTTATGTAAAATATCTTACTCAGGACAGTGCATTTTGTATGATCTTTCTTATTTTGTATGATCTCTTATTTTGTAAAATTATTCACATTTTCACAGATTCTGCAAGGGGTTCCCAAACTTTCACATAAAATTGTATATAGCGAAACACTAACATTAGCAATAGTTATTAGAAATATTACTACTACTACTACTACTACAAATAAAAAGTTACTGAAAACAGAAAAACTGTGCTGTGCTCTGTGTTTTTTTTTTTTCCCTGAGAAGAATCATGAATGAGAACAGAGAGAGAAAGAAACTCCAGTAAGGGCCACTTTATAAAGACAACATGCAAAATCCTGGGCCTGTCTCCTTCTGTGTCATGCACTCTCCATCCCTGCTTGTCTTACCCGTACTCCTTTCATTTCCTCCATCCCGCCCCGCCCCCTCTGCGGCCCCTCACACACAGTAGAGTGATTGTGAGGGGTAAAAGGGGAGCAGTAAAGTGGTGGTAGGACATGGATGTGCGCTGGGCCAGCGCCAGACTTTTCTAGCACATCTCCTCCTAAACCATTGAAGCACAATCCAAACGCAAGAGCATTTCTGCTTTAATTAACACACACAAAAAATAGAATAAGAAAGCAGGAGCGAGAGAGAAAGAGAGGCGGAGAGAGCTACTAGGACCACAGCCAGGCATCTCAAAAACGGCTTGGCTGGGTTTCCATGGTGAAAGAATCCTGCCATCTCTGTATGGCTTCCAGAATCCTCGCCGCAGTGGCGAGACGGACCCAAAGTTACAAGGAAGTCAATGAAAAGAAAACAAGAACAAAGGAGCGCTGCAGGCCACTTAAGACATCACAGTCTATGAACACATTAACAGAACGAACAGAATGAGAGCTACATCCGGCCACGGCCAAGCCAAGCCCTTGTCCGTGAGTGTTAATGAAGCAGACTTCACGCATACGCGCACATACACTGATGAGCAACCCCTGCCCCCTACCCCCTGTTTTCCTCTTGGCCGTCCTCTACGCTAATCCAAACAGCAGGGCTGGATGCCTCAGACCACCACGGTCACATTATGTGTGTGTATGTGGATGCATTTGGAGTCTGAAACACACTGTGGAGGCCCTTCACTGGGCTACTTCAATGCCAATTCAAACAGTGGCACTTCCCACACGCTGGGGAGCGGCATACTGGAGGTCATACTCAACATCAAAGGTCCGCAGCATGGCAAATGGAATGACAGAGGGGGGGAGAGAGCGGGAAAGAGATTTCTGACTGACATTGATGCCAAGACTGACGTTCTCACAGTTTACTGATGTCTGACTTCAAGGAGAATCAATGTCATAAGGAAATTGAATAAATGCCACCATCACACATGTGCACTATTCAGAAATGAGCTGAAAATGCCTTGTGAATTCTTTTTTTATTATTATTATTATTAAATTGGAATTTAATTTAAATTTGAGTAGCAAACAGGATGAAGAACTGCAGTTCAAAAGAACTGAATTTTAATGATTCAGTTCATTCAGATTTAAATGAAAATTAAATACATTTAAAAACTTACAACAAACTTTGAGTTGACAAGAAAAACTCTAAATGCTAGGTTGACAAAGCCTAGTTTTGAAAAAAAGCCTTGAAGAGAGACAGATCAATAAACAGAACGATAGATTGACAGATAGATAGAGAATGACAGATAGATAAAACAAATGAATGATCATATAATAAAATGATAGATAAATAAAACATCAAATGATAAATAAAATGTCAGACAGAATGATAGAACAATAAAAAGAACGATAAATGACAATAGAAAGATTGAATGGTAGAACGACAGAATGGTAGAATGACAGACGATAGAACGAATGATGATTGAACTAGAACGATAGAAAGAATGATAGAACGATAGATAGATAGAACGACAGAATGATAGATAGATAGATAGATAGATAGATAGATAGATAGAACTAGAACAATGGAACGATAGGACGATAGGGCGATAGATAAAATGTTAGAATGTTAGAATGACAGAACAACAGAACAAACAGAACGATAGATAGAACGGTAGAGCGATGGAATGATAGAATGATAGAACAATAGATAGAACAATAGAACAATATAACGATGAAACTTTAGAATGATAGAATGATACAACAATAAGAACAATAGAACGATAGAACAATAATACAATAGACAGAATGATAGAATAGATAGAACAATGGAATGATAGAACAACAGAATGATAAACAGAATAACAGAATGATAGAACAGAATGACAGAATGATAGAACAATAGATAGAAAAACAATAGAGCGGTAGATACAGTACTTTAGAAGGATAGAATGATAAAACGATAGAATGACAACAATATAACGATGGAATGATAGAATGATAGAACATTAGATAGAACTATAGAACAATAGTTAGAACGATGAAATGTTAGAATGATAGAACGATACAACAATAGACAGAACAATAGAACGATAATACAACAGACACAATGATGGAACGATGGAATGTTAGAACGATAGAACACTAGAATGATAGAACAATAGAACGACAGAACAATAGAAGGACAGAAAGATAGAACTTTAGAATGATAGAATAATAGAACAATAGAATAATAACATAACAGAACGATAGATAAAACTAATACAATGACATAAACAGAAGTTTATTATGTTTTTATGAAGGCATTTAAAAGTAGTAGAATGTTTTAACTCTGTACAGCACCTTAATCTAATGTTTAAGCATCACAGGTGTATCAGGTATTTACAGTAGCAATTAAAACTATAAAAAGGCTCCTAGAGACCCCTGTACTCTTTCTTTCTGTTGTGCTTCATTGCTGTTTCTGAACATGCATGTTTGCCCCTTAAGACAACACAAATGAACCAACTCAGCAGGCGACATTAAGAAAAAGTGGTTGTGGATCAACATTACCTGACCCCTGACTACTTAGCAAGCAACATAATTGAACTGCTTTGCTATTTTTTCTTCTTATACACATACCTGTCCTTGACCTCTAGTGTTACAGATCTTTGGATAATTTGACGGCTGGTAAAAGATGAACATGCTCTCCATTTTCTACATAATCGTGCCATTGTGCGTCCACAGAGACCTATAAAGGGCGGGTGTACATTTCAGCTGGGATCCATCTCACTAAATGGCCATAAGAAGAGGTTGTTGATGATAAAAGTGACCCTGTTGGATTCATGGCCTAGCAGTATGCACATAACACAAGCTCTGGTGCTCACATGGGAGAGATTGGTTCAAATCAGGCTTGAATTTTATATCACAACCCCGTTCTCACACCACTTCAACAAAAAGAGAATCAAAAATGTGTCCATACTGAAGCTAAATATAGAATGCAATAAAAAAGGTGTTATTGGGTGGATGGCATTTTCTTTAAAACCTTTAGACTGTCCTCTCTCGCTATCATTCTAAAACAACGTGCCAACAAATTAGGATGCCCACGTCAGCCACCATATGCGGTCTGCTGCCTTATTTAATCTGACCTATAAAGCACTTAATACATGGAACGAGGCCAAAGATAACCTGCGGTTCATTAATACCATTCCTAAATGTTGCCTTTATAGCCTATACATAACATGACCTCAGGTCCTGTACTTACTGGATCATCAAATAAATGGGCCGTAGGCTCACTCAGTCATGATGTCCTCCCTTTATCTGAATATCAACAATACCTCTGTTTGACTATCCTCTGATGTCCAGCTGGCTGTACCACATGTCTAGGAAATCTTGGGTATGTTTCAATCACCTAGTCAGATTTTAAAAACGGATTTTGATTCACTTCTTTGTGAAAACAAATTTCAAATTTGAAAATCAAAATTTGATGAAAATTTACTCGATCTTAAGACATTCAAGATGTAGGCGAGTTTGTTCCTCAACTGAGCAGAGAAATTAAGCATTAAAAGGCTTCCTCACTAATGATCCTTTGCATTGAATGGGTGCCGTCAGAATGAGAATCCAAACAGCTGATAAAAGCATTACAAAGCATTGCTTGTAAAGCGAAAATCTGCACGTTTGTAAGAAAAAAATACATCATTAAGGCATTTTTCCTTTAAAAACTGTTACTTGTGGCTAAATACAAGTCCACTATACACATTATTTCTTTATCCAGGGTAAAAGTAATCTCTTCTGAATCAGGAGAGAAATATGCACAGATTAAGCACCATTTACAAGTGAAAACAGTTCAAAGCAGTTTAAACAAACAGTCTAAACAAACAAATTGGTGGATTTCGATGTGAGAGGGCAACACAGGATGGATTTTTTCACTGGAGGAAGTGGTAAATTGGATTATTAGATAAAGGTTTTTAAAATTAAAATGCCTAAATGATGTTTTTTCTTTTCTTACAAACAGCTTTTCGCTGTGACGGGTGTCTGCAGAGCTTTGGGCAGGTCGGTTTTTAATGTGTTTAATTAAATTTGTTTATAGTAAAGAACACACAATAACATTAATTTGGTTTAACAGACTTTATTTAAACTTTTGTTTGGAGGTAAGTGTGCACACTCTTTAGCAATTAGTTCATTTATTCTTACCATTTTTTTGTTTGTCTGTTGCGGCCGAGTCAAAAGGTGTTAGGCTGGAAACTTCGGATGTTTATATGCAGTTCCAGCCAATGATTTTGCCACAACCATTCATGTTTCTGCTCAGGGGGACTACAAGGACTGTTCCTCCTCCCTTTTATGTGTATTTATAGAAAGTAAGATTATAAAGTGAAGTAATTATTGCTATATGTTAACTGAAGTGTTACTAATGTGTATTTAATGTTTTTATGTTTGTTTGGTTTTTGTAATGGGCATTATGTGAATGTGTTTTCCCCTTTTATTGTGTTAATTGGTGCTGGCCACCCATGTATAAGTTTGTTAGCTGTGTCTGTAGTCATTTAGTGTTGTTCTTTGTGAGAAGAGGTCCTGTAGTCCCTACACCTCTATATTTCTTTTAAAAGAGGCAAATGCAGTATAAGTTTTTGGTTGTTAGTTTATTTTTTGTTTTTCTTCCTTTACATTTTGGTTTATTTCCATGGGTTATCATTTGTGTTACTTTTGTAGTCTTATTATAAGGAACTAAACCCTTAAGCATTTGCAGTAGCCTGCTGTCTCTGTGGATTTATTATTTATTTTATTTATTTATTTATTTATTTATTTTTGCTGGTCACATCTACCACACTTCACAAGATATTAATTGATGACTGGAGTCGTGTGGGTTACTTCTATGTTACTGTGATGTTATTCTCAGCTGTTTGGACATTCAGATAATCTGTCGGTGAGAAAGTAATATGATGCTTTCAGCACTAAAACCAAATAGACAAAAACAAGTAAAAAATTGCACCTAACAAGGCCTTCCATTTTTGATGCCTTCTCCAAGTGTTCATAAAATACCACTGACCTTAGTCATGAAAATGCACCATTCAGAATCAAACAACACAGAATGTGAAAAATGACCTTAGAGTGTAAGAAGGAATCACCAATAAATCGACAAAAACGTGCAAGCATTCTTAGAGATCCAGGTCAATGCAAGGAAAGCACTATGGTACACTACACATGATGTGACCCTTTGATGACACCTGAAAGTGACAGGTTGATTTCAAGAAACGCAATCAGTGGCCCCAGAAAAGACACTTAAATCTTGCTTAAAAATTTATGAATGTCATTGTGTTAGACAGCAAAATAATAAACCAAGTGGCAGTCTTTTTGAAAAACACACAAACACACTTTTAAAGCACTTTACCTAAAGCCTTTATGCATAATGCATTATAAAAGTAGTTTTAGTGCATTAATTATGCCTTGTAATGCACCTTATAATGCATTGTACAATCTTATGAATAATTGTAACCACAGTTAATACATTACAACACTTACGCGTTTTTAAATTCGGATATAATACTTTTCGACAAGATATAATTTATACAACGCACGTTATGAATAATTATAATGCTTTATACCTTTCACCAAGGCTGAATTTATTTAATCAAAATACAGTAAAACAGTAATATTGTGAAATATTATTAAGTACATTTTAAAAATGTAATGTATTCCTGTTTCAGCATCATTACTTCAGTGTCACATGATCCTTCAGAAATTATTCTAATACTCTGATTTGGTGAAACATTTCTTATTATCATCCACGTTACTGTCATTTTTGAGCAATTTAATGAAAAAAAAAAAACAATTATAAAAATTGTGCCAATTATTGCCTTCATATATTTGCTTTCTGTAAAAATTAGAGAGAACTTATTCTGACTTTGTTCTGACAAAAGTTCTAGCATTATTTTCACAGACGCTATTTGGTTTGATATTGTGCCATCTTATGCAATGACATCCATACATTTTAAATAAGTTTCTTGTTCTCATCAAGGCTGCATTTACTTGATCAAAAATCCAGAAAAAACAGTAATATTATGAAATATTATTTCAATGTAAAAGAAACAGTTTTCTTTGTAAATATATTTTGAAATGTAATTTATTCCAGTGATGCAAAGCTGAATTTTCAGCATCATTACTCCAGTCTTCAGTGTCACATGATCCTTCAGAAATCATTATAATATTCTGATTTATTATCAGCGTTGGAAACAGTTGTGCTGCTTAATATTTTGTTGTAACCTGTAATGCTACTGTAATGAATAAAAAAAGTTTAAAAGAACAGGATTTACTTAAAATAGAAATCCTTTGTAACAATATAAACTATTTTTATTCTTTCTTTTCTAAAAGAAATGTATACTTTTATTTAGCAAGGACGTGTTAAATTGATAAAAAAGTGATAGCAAAGACTTAAATTGTTATAAATAATTTCTATTTTGAATAAATGCTCTTCTTTTTAACTTGTTATTCATCAAAGAATCCTGAAAATATTAAGCAGCACAAGTGTTTCCAACATTGATAATAGAACTAATAAATCAGCATATTAGAACGATTTCTGAAGAATCATGTGACATTGAAGACTGGATTAATGGCTGATGAAAATTCAGCTTTGCATCACAGGAATAAATTATATTTTAAAATATATTAAAATAGAAAACCATTATTTTAAACTGTAATAATATTTCACAATTTTTTACAACTGCTTTTTTTTGATCAAGTACATTCAGCCTTGAAGAGCATAAGATAATTCTTTAAAAAAAGATTCAAAAGATTTTGAAACCACTGGCCTGAAAAAAATAGCTTCCTCAAATTAGAGAATCATCACGTTTGTTTTCATTACAATTTGTGACAGTGTGTGAAACCAACGGAACCTGTTAGTTTATGTGTGGGGAAAGAGACAGTAGTGGTTTTGTGTATGTGTTGGCATGTTTTGATGTGGCCTGTGAGACACATATCAAAGTGTTTAGCCAACTGAAGATCTTCAGCTAGTCTGTTTTCCCCTTATAATGCAGCTTTCCTAAAGAGCTCCTCAGTTGTAGAGCAAAAAAAAAAGTAAGCACACTCAAACTCTCTCACATACACACAAACACTGAAAACAGTTGCCTCTGTAGTACGCTGAAACAGACTGATGTTCCCTGAGGCAGACTGCGAGAGGTTAGGGCTCTTGAGCTCATCTCTTGTCTCATCCTCTTCACTCATGCAAACACACAGATTTCACAACCATATGTCATACAAGTGCAGGGTCACTACATCACTATCATGTGGGATATAAAAAAAAAAAAAGAAAAAAAAAAAAAGGATTGAGGTTTATTCTCAGCATTACATAATTGAAGATTAAGTGTTACACTCAAAAGTATAATCAAATGGTTAACAATTGTTGGGTTGAAACTAAGGTTGAAACCACCGTATCCTTAAGCACTAGAAGTCTTGAATCTTAAATTTTTGCAAGAAAAAATGAAAAACAAAAATACAGCATAAAGCTACTGTCAAACAAAGCAAGTAAACTTCAGCCACACTGTATGTTGCAACTTGCAGCTGTTGGTAACTGCAACTTTTTATCTGACAATTCTTACTTTTTTCTCACTCACAACTGCGATTTATAATGTCAGACTGACTTTTTTCTCAAAAAAAAAGTTTTTGAGTGTTTTCTCAAAAATTGTCTTATACACTTGCAACTGAGAGTTATAAAGTCAGAATTGCCAGATAAAAACATGCAATTCTGACTTTTTTTCTCAGAAGTGTGTGATAGAAACTCAATTGTGAGAATTGCGAGATATACTCACAATTACGAGAAAGTCAGAGTTAGAAGTCAGAAGTCAGAGGTTTGAGAAATAGTCCGAATTGCGAGATATAATCTTGCAATTCTGACTTTTTTGTTCTCAGAACTGCATGATATAAACTCATATTTATAAAACTTATAAAATAAAGTCCGAATTGCAAGATTTTCTTCTCAGAATTGCTTGATATAAACTTGCAATTGCGAGTTATAAAGTCAAAATTGCAGGATATAAATTCGCAATTACGAGAAATAAAGTCAGAATTTTAAGAAATAAAGTCAGAATTGCGAGATATAAACTTGCAATTCAAATTATTTTTCTCAGAATTGTGTGATAAAAACTCGCAGTTGGGAGTTATAAAGTCAGAATTTCGAGAAATAAAGTCAGAATTGCAAGATAGAAACTCACAATTGCGAATTATAAAGTCAAAATTTCTGAATATAAACCCGTATTTACGAGAAATAAAGTCAGAATTGCAAGATATAAACTTGCAGATTTTACTTTTTCCTCATCATTGCGTGATATAAACTCACAATTGCAAGGTAAAAAGTCAGAATTGCGGGATATAAACTTGCAATTGCAATAAATTTGAAATATAAACTGTTGTCTTGCAATTGCAATTCAAAGAAAAAAAGTCACAATTGGCTTTTTTTATTTTTGATTCAGGTGGAAACAGGCTTCCATAAATTTGTAATGGGCAAAATGTACATTATAATTGAACTTTTGTTCTGGGAACACAAAAGAGGGAAACTACAATGGATAAAGACTGGATGAGTTTTCTCAAGTCAAAGGCACTATAAACATGGCAAGTTACCTGTATTTACATAGTATTTTATACAAAAGAAAATGCTTCAGGCAGCTTTACAATATTAAACAGTTCAGTAACGGAATCAGTAATGCCAGCTTCATCAGATATGAGTCAAATCCAAATTCTGCTGACAACAGTGTCTTTATTCAGCTCCAGTCAGTTTAGTTTTGATACAGTGTAAAGTTCATCAATTATGAAATGCGTTAAGCGATAAGCAACTCAACTGTAGAAAGCTATGTGAGGAGCAGAACAAAACTTAAGTAATTCACAGAGAACTTTTCCCTTCCAGTGAGCAGTTAACCTCTGTGACCAGCTTATTGATTCCAGTGAGTTGAACAAAAGTACCAGACCGGACTAATTCAGGAATGAATCATTCAAACCGGCTTGGTAAAATGAATTAATCAATTCTTCTAAAAGCTCTGATTTTATTCACAAAATGGACGTTACTACTTCTCTCATAAGAAACAAGTACGCATACATATTTTCAGTGAAAAACAACTGAAATTTGTGCTTTCATCACACAGCTTCAGAAGACTTGGAATAAAGTCCATAAGTCTGGCTCTGTGGTAACTCTACATAGGAGGTAATTAGACAATCAGATAGCAGATGTCTAGACTAAAAATATGCCAACACAATAAAACAATTATTAAAACCCCCAAAGCACCAAGTATATCATTGACAGATCAACAGACAGACAGATAAATAGATTTACTTTAGTGTTGCCCAAGGGACAATATGCATCACAGTAGCATTATAAAAAAAACAAAAGGCGGAAATATCTGTACTGTTCTGTTCTCTGCATTCTAGTCAGAATAACATCTGTGGCACTGTGCTTTTGTTAATGGATCAGGCCAATGAAATGTAATGTTTATATCAGCTATTACAACATAAGCAGCTTTCCGACAGGGTATTAATGTTATCAGACTATTCTGCCCGGATTAAAACAGGATCTGCCATTGCCATGCCACTAATCTGCAAATCCAATCGCACTATGATGATAATCTCTGCCTAATCTGATGGGAAGCAGTCTATCGCCGCTCTGAGCAAATTACTTTGTGGATGTGCTCCCACGGTACCTTTCAGAGCTTTATGTCTAACGAAGACTTTACATTGAGACCTTGATCGAATCATCAGAGATGACCACAAAAACAGATGCATACTGTGACTAGTACACAATACAACATCTATGTTCTTTACACACCAGCAACTCAAACCTACTGCTTATACTATATACTCCATATTTAATTATATACTGTTTGTAAGAACACCCTATTCAAAAAAAAACTTGCACAAATTATGAAATGTGTTTAACAACACACACACACACACACACAAAGTTGCTTCAAATGATATATTGTACATCAACATTGGGTACATTGGTTAAAAAAAAAACATGTAAATCAAGACTTAAGTAGAATCTGGACACCAAATCACATATTATATTTGATAAAACAGAGAGCCAAAAGTCTAAGACCTTGTAAATAAAATGAGTCAAATCAAGTTTCATTGGGCTTAACGTGATTTTTGGTGTTGTGATTCTGTATTCTACTTTATTCTTGATGAAACTATATGTGCTCTATGTGCTAAAACATAGCATTTGAAACAACTGACAAAGTTCGCTAGACAATTTCACAAATAATTACAAAGAAACATCAAGTACTGAACTACTTTTTCTGTAAAACATAATCTAATCTTCATTTACAATAAAAAATAAATAAATAAATAAATAACAATAATATTACAGTGTGATGTTTCTAAAGACTTTTCTTTATGTTACACCCAACCCTATAACGAAATTACTATAATTATAATTAAATATATATACAGACCATTCTACGGAATAGGTTCAAAGTCAGAGTTGGAAACATCTTAAAAACAAATAGTCTTTTTCTACAAATTTTGTATGTATACAAATTGTATAATATCCAAGGTACGCATTTATAGTAATTGTGCAGTTAATTCTCATATTGTATTGTCAGAAAGCATTGGAATATTTGTCCTCTCCCCAAATTTGTCACTACTGTAAGAGTAATATATAATTTAATTAGAAGAGTTGTATTGACCTATTAAGATTATTCTTACATCTGTCACAAGTTGTAGGGGTGAGGAGCATAATTCATAATTCAATATACTTTATTTTTGACAAAACCTCCCATGTTTTAGCCATGACTGCACATTTTCGGTAGTGACAGTAATGTTGTAACATCACATTACAGAATTAATTTATTTCATTACTTGCATACTAAAACACTACTAAAACATACTAAAATACTAAAAAAAAAAATTGTATAACGGTAATAAAAATTTAGTTTATTTCCCCCAAATAAAAGATTCTGTTTTTCCTTTTGTCACTACCAAAACAATGATTACATGTTACCGTTACGGTAGTGACAATTTTAGACTTAGATAGACTTTTGAGCCCAGCTCAACGATGCTAATCAGCACATGGTTAGCTAGCACAGTAAAAAATGTATTCAATTATTTTTTTTTTTTTTTTATAAAATAATGAGATGGGAGTTTTTTGAAACTGTCTTGATAGTAGAGTACGCATGTGTATCGCAGAGATAGACAAGACAAGCATTTGTGGTTAAAAAGTGTATAAATTGTAAATTGTTTTAGAAAATGACCATTGTTTCACTTGATACGACCCTTCTTCCTTGACTGGGATCGCTTAGAGCCATTTGAAGCTGCATTTAAACTGCATTTTGGAGGTTCAAACTCACAGGCACCATAGAAGTCCATTATATGGAGAAAAATTCTGGAATGTTTTTCTCAAAAAACGATTTCTTTCTGACTGAAGAAAGAAAGACATGAACATCTTGGATGACAAGGGAGTGAGTAAATTCTCTTTAAATTTTTTTCTGGAAGTAAACTAATCCTTTACCTACAGAAGAAAATGTGTTTGGCAGTGACGTTCCTTAAAGTTACTCACAGAAGATAAAAACCGAAATTAGAAAATGGAATTTAAAAAGTTTCCCCCACAACAACAAACTCCAAAAACTTTTTAAAAGTGCAATCTTACTGTAGTTGTTCTTGTCATGTGTTACATATGCAGTGCTTTTTTGTTTTGATGATGACAGCACATACCTTTTGAGATTACATATTTTCATCCAAGTACCTCCTCCTTTGTGTATGTCACTCACTTCCAAGGACTTTTTGACTGCAATCCATTGGACCATTCATTTACTCGTCTGACTCATCCCCAAAAAGCATGCTGTGCGTTTTTGCAAGTAGTGCACTAGATGGCATGCAAAAAAACAACCGCTGACTCAATTCAAGACAGCTGGATTCCTTGGAGCACTGTCCAATATATTCCTTATGACTGATGAAGTTTTGATTGATGACACTCTGCACAGTCTGGGCACCTAAACATCTCAAAGCAGAAATTCTACAAAATAAAGAGCTACCAAAATTTCAAAGAGATGCAAATCTAACATAATTTATGACCACCCAAATACATGTAATCCGTTCTTGTACACCTCTCCTTTTCACCAGCCTGAGCCTCTGAAGGCAATAAATCAGAATGAGATCTACATGTGTTATTCATAAGTTCACATTGCACAGGAAAATTTATTAACTTTTCTCCTAGAACCTACCTTTGGAGTGAATTTGCCGCAGAAAGACGCATGAATAGATGTAAAGTGATTGGGTAGGGAAAATACCTTTACGGTGTCAGAATGATCACTAGTTCCTCAGGGACTAACTTGGCAGTAGTCTGCGCTATAACGTACTTTGCACGCAGTTAGCTATATTCCTCATTGACTGCCTTTATACGTTTCACACCTCCTGTGTAAGAACTGTGAAAGAGCTCTTAAAGGTGCACCCAAAAAGTTGAAAGGGCAACTAGAGAAGGTCACGGCCAACAACTAAAGGGTTTTCTCACCCTAAATGGAGGTGAGGTTCCATTAGCAGCTTGCGCTGGCATAAAAGGGCAGTCATGCTAAAAATAGGGCCCATTGAGGGAATAGAGCAGTCTCTTTGGACAGTGATCTGCCATTAAGACTGAATGACTGTTTCATTAGATGGATCAACTGAGGGAACTAACTCACTAATCATCAGATTCATGCACTAATGCGTGAGATCTGGAGTCTGTAAGTAGAGAGGATTGCACTCATAAATCTCCCTCAGTGACAATTTGATCACTGGCATGTTAAAGTAGTGTGTGTAAGTGCCCGTTTCAGCTCTCGACGCACACTGACGTACCCTGCTATGATATCTACTCGTGTTAGATCTTCCCCTGAGGGGCTGAGACAACTTTGCAATTCCAAGATTTTCCTGAAGTAGTGCATTTGAGGTGAACTTGAACTGAAAAACAGACACGTTGGACAGTGTGCACTGAGATGGGTCTTAAGACACATTTTTAAATGTAAAACAAAAATAAAAAATAATATATAATATAATCTGTGACCATGGACCACAAAATCCTTAGCTTAAGTAGCACAGGTATATTTGTAGCAATGTATGGGTCAAAATGATTGATTTTTCTTTTATGCCAAAAATCATTAGGATATTAAGTAAAGATCATGTTCCATGAAGATATTTTGTAAATTTCCTTCTGTAAATATATTAAAACTTATTTTTTTATTGGTAATATGCATTGCTAAGAACTTCATTTGGACAACTTTAAAGGCGATTTTTTCAATATTTAGATTCCAGATTTTCAAATAGTTTTATTTTGACCAAATACTGTCCTAACCTAACAAACCATACTGTACATCAATGGAAAGTTTATTTAATCCAGCTTTCATATGTTGTACAAATCTCAGTTTCAAAAAATTGACCTTTATGACCTTTATGTCCATGGTCGCATATACCGTCACGACCAAAAAGTAGCCTTGCAATTCTGTCAAGAAAATGCAACCCTTCTCTCAGAAAATTATTGCAGTTGCAAATGTTTTGGTACTCACATGTATTAATTTTTTGCATTGGAACAAAAGTCAAATCTTATACAATTTCACACAGAACCCAAAAAACGCACTGGACACAATTATTGGCACCCTTAACTTAATATTTGGTAGCACCCCCTTGGAAAAAATAACTGAAATCAATCGCTTCCTATAACCATGAATGAGTTTCTTACACCTCTCTACTGGAATTTTGGACCACTCTTCTTTTGCAAACTGCTCCAGGTCATTCAGCCTTTTCCCAACTGAGATCTCTCCACAGGTGTTTTATGGGATTCAGATCTGGACTCATTGCTGGCCAATTCAAAACTCTCCAGCGCTTTGTTTGTAACTATTTCTGAGTGCTTTTTGAAGTGTGTTTCGGGACATTGTCCTGCTGGACGACCCATGACCTCTAGTGGAAATGCAGCTTTCTGACACTGGCCACTACGTTGCGCCCCAAAATTCTTTGGTAATCATCAGACTTCATGATACCATTCACACAGTCAAGGCATCCAGTGCCAGAAGCAGCAAAGCAACCCCAAAACATCTTTGAACCTCCACCATGACTATAGGGACTGTGTTCTTTTCTTTGAAGGCATTATTTTTTTCTGTAAACAGTGCTATGATGTCCTTTACCAAAAAGCTCTACTTTTGTCTCATTTGTCCACAGTATGTTCTACCAGAAGGATTGTGCTTTTGTCGAAGAAGTTTTGGCAAACTCCAGTCTTGCTTTTTTATGTCTTTGTGTCAGCAGTGGTGTCCTCTGGGTCTCCTACCATAGCGTCCCTTTTCATTCAGATGGCGACAGATAATGCGAGCTGACACTGTTGTACCCCGTGTCTGCAGATCAGTTTGAATTTGTTTGGAAGTTAATCTGGGTTCTTTATCCACCATTCAAACAATACTTCGTTGTAATTTTTCCAGAGAAATTAGCTACAGTGCCATGGGCTGCAAACCTCTTGATGATATTGCGCACAGTGGACACAGGAACATTAATTTCTCTGGAGATGGATTTGTAGCCTTGAGATTGTCCATGTTTTTCCACAATTTTTTCTCTCAAATCCACAGACAACTCTTTACACTTCTTTCTTTTCTCCATGTTGTGTGACACACAACACAAAGGTTGAGTCAACTTTTCTCCATTTTAACTGGTTGCAAGTGTGATTGACTATATTGCCCACACCTGTTACTTGACACAGGTGTGTCTAAATACAAATTACAGGAGCATCACATGCTTGAAAAGCAATTATTTCTTACAATTTTGACAAGGTGCCAATAATTTTGTCCAGTCCATTTTTGAGTTCTGTGTGAAATTTCATCAGGTTTGACTTTTCTTCTCTGTTTTTATGTGTTGTTGCAATGCAAACAAAAACAACAAACATGTGAATACCATTTGTAATTGGAACACTTTTCTAAGAGAAGTGTTGCATTTTCTGACAGAATTGCAAGGGTGCCAATATTTTTGGCCATGACTATAATATAATATAAAATTTGAAGCAGTGCAGAATGCAAAAAACCTATTAAATTTCACATTAAATTATATCACTGGCACAGAAAAATAAGCAAAGACAAAAAAGAAAAGAAAAAAGCTGACAACTAGTTGTCCAATTTTGGTCTCCTATGTCCCTGTGCTAAAGTTTTCACACATCGTCTTGTCCTTGCTGTCTGTTTTATTCACGCCCCTTTCCCTCGCTCTCTTGCACCCTCCCTCTGTCCCCCAACCTCTTACAGAGAACTCTCTCTTTTCAAAGACAGACTAGCTGAGCTCAGCATTTGTGTCACACATGCTTCGTTACACCACACAAAATGGAAGAATATTTTAACAGGGTGCATTGTGAGTAATAAGTGCTTCTCCAATGGTCTTTATTTTAGGCTTTGTACCTTTTAATAAAATAAAATGATTAATTCCTTGGCACTATTTCATACTATATCTTTTCCCAAAGTCAAAAATTAACAAAACAAAAATAAAAATAGGTACACTTGTGGTTACGTATGAAAAAACAGATCACAAAGCCTAGACAAGCAGCATGCATATGACTCACTAACAAACTGTTACTACTCTAAGAATCCAGACGGTTCTACTGATGAGTAGTAGACAGTAATGCACAGATGCTCAGCTATCATGCACTATGGTATATGCAATGTGAGTCAACAATTTTGATTACATACAGGCTGGTTTACTGTTACCCCCTCTACTGCACAACTAACTGTTGGAAGGACGCTTAATATTATACTGTTCAGCACTTCCTGGCAGAATTATGTAGGACACTGAATTCTGTCTCTTCCAATTGGTCATAATGAGAACCTTTTAACATAACACTAGGGCTAACTCAAAGCAAAAAGCAAAGTAGAGAGCAGATATGTAAAACAACTCATTAGCATATTAGTGACTACTCTGAAAACCTACTTGAGTAAAAGCACAATGGTGCACATGCAACATTTTTGTTATGTACAAAAATACTATGTTTGTGAAAGACATGGATTCTGGATCGGCATTCGTTAGTCTTGGTAAAAGATTTATCAAGGTTTATTTAAAGACAAATACATAGTTTCAGATTATGTATTCTAGATGTATATGACTTTCTTTTTTCAGACAAATACAACTGGAGTTTTTTGGAGTATTGAAAAATGACCTTGCTCTTCCAAGCTTTATAATGCCAGTGAATGGCTTAAATTTATGAATCCCAAAAAACTGCAGACATACATAGAAAGTGCTCCACATGGCTCTGGGTGGTTAATAAAGGCCTTCTGAAGTGAACTGATGCGTTTGTGTAAGAAAAACATCCATATTTAAAACTTCATAAAGTGTAATCTCTCATACACGCATCCAAGAGAGAGTGATGTTCCAGCGCATGCTCGTTTTAGAAGTCCAAAATGAAGATTTGTACAGAAAAATGACAGAGAATTTCGATCTAAGCCAAGAGGAGACTAGCTTTCCTTTGTTGTAAACAAAACTTGGTTCTCCAGAGATTAGTATATTCTCACCAGAGCTTATGCTACATCTACATCCTTCGTCATCCGCTGGAACACCACTCTTTTGTGAATGTGCGCACAAATGTTAGCAGAAGCTAGAGATTACAGTTTATAAAGTTTTAAATATGGATATTTTTCTTACACAAAACCCATTTGATTTACTTCAGAAGGTCTTTATTAACCCCTGGAGCTGTGTGGAGCACTTTTTATGGTGTATGGATGCACTTTGTTTTAAAATCTCAACCACTACTCACTTACTTTATAAGTCTTGGAAGAGCCAGGACGTTTTTTAATATAACTCTGACTGTATTCATCTGAAAGAAGAAAGTCACATACACCTAGGATGGCTTGAAGGTGACTAGATCATGGGGTAATTTCTATTTTTTTAGGTGAATTATCACTTTAAAGTGAAGATTCAACAACATAATCCATCTATCATTTCTGCCTCATTTAAGGGGTAGTTTATGGTTGGAGTGAAAGATATAGTCAGCAGTTCGGTGCTAATTTAAAAAGTTTTACACATTAAAGAAGTCATGAACTTCCTTTGTTTTTTTTATTTTGTACTGTTTTCTGAGATCCACTTATAATGCTATCAAGATTTTTACATTAAAAAAAACATATTTTAGAAGCAATAGGCTATTTTCTGTCGTGTTTTGATCCGTCTCATCAGAGCGTTCTGCTTGAACAAGTGTGGCGGACTGAAGACTCGGAAGTATATATTTGACAACCTACAACTTCATAGATGGACGCTGATTTAGGTTAAAAATTCATATCAAAGACAAACTAACAGTGACCACATAATAAAAACAGTTACTCACACTTGTGTGGTGCGACTTTACTGTCCAATGATCCATTATATTCGGCACAACATCGTCTTTTTGTTTTAATCTTTCTGAAAATCCTGCGTCAAACTGTGCCTTGTTTGTGAACAAATCAACGTTAAAATAAAGTGAACAAAGGACCAAGTTCTTGATGTGGTCTGAATCTTAAAATCTTAAAATAAAATATAAAAAATATTAAAAACAAAGCTAATCAAATAAAGTTTATCGTTTGGCATGAATCGGTGGGCGGGGCTAAACAGGCAGTTATGTAGAAGCAGACTAACAAGAAGGTTTTGAGTTCTGAAACTTACAGGATGTTTTTATAGTACAATGACCTCTAATATGTCAAAGGATCAAGGGAATTTTGATTTCTCAGTTCATGACCCCTTTAAGAAATAAACTGCGTATTTGTTTGGAGTCAGCAGAATGGTGAGAACATGAGAAAAGTACAAAAGCTTTCACTAGGGCAGTACCCTTTCAAAACTTACATCTTTTTACCCTATTTATCTCTGAAGAGTGCATGTTAGTATCTAAAGTGTACATATTAGTATCTTTTGAAAGGATACTGTACTAGTGACAACCTTCGTACAATTTTTTTTCTGAGAGTGTGCACAGAATGTTTTAATTGTCAACACTCTCAATGTATTTTGCCATGTTGAAATGACGTGACCCGCTACGTTTTACAAAGTGTCTGAGAAAATCCTCACACTTATTGGCTGTCATCTCTGCAGCAGCTAGTAGCACAGTGTAGTAGTGTAATAAAAATTAGATAGTGGAAACACAGTAGAATCCGTACATGTATGGTCAAAGAAGAAGAAAAGGCCTGAAGCCAAAAGATAAAAAGGCCAACAAAGATCAAAAAACGAACATCGGTACAGCAAACACGAGGTGGAAAGATTATTCGACAGAGAAAATCCTAACTAGAAATATCCAATTTGCATCTTTTTTGTTGGCAAGTAAGCATTCATTTTGGTGTAAACCACGCTCTAAACTCACTGGGGTCAGTGTAACTGTGGAATTGGTACTTAAAGAGATAGCGCACCCAAAAATGAAAATTCTGTCATTAATTACTCACCCTCATGTCGTTCCAAACCCGTAAGACCTTTGCTCATCTTTGGAACACAAATGAAGATATTTTTGAGACTGCATAGAAAGCAATGGAACTACCATGTTCAAAGACCAAAATAGAAGTACAACATTGATAAAATAGCCTATGTGACATCAATGGTTCAACCATAATGATACTTTTGTGAATGCGTGTGGAAGACAGGAGAGAACAAATTGTTGAATTAATTTTTTATTTTTGTTTTCTTTGCGCACAAAAAGTATTCTCGTAGCTTCATAAAATTAAGGATGAACTACCAATGTCACATGGACTGTTTTAAAGGTGTCCTTATTACATTTCTGGGCCTTGAACGTGTCAGCTTCATTGGTCAGAAAGTTCTTGGATTTCATAAAAAAGAGCTTAATTAGTGTTATGAAGATAAACAAAGGTCTTATGGGTTTTGAACAACATGAGGGTGAGTAATTAATGACAGATTTTTCATTTTTGGGTGAACTACTCCTTTAAAGTCCACAAAGAACAGCAATGCTTATACAAACTAAAGAACTACTGAATGCAAAAGGCAAAAGGTTGACGTCAGGAACAGAGTAAAGCTTAGGTCAGACTACACAATTTTTTTTTTTTTTGTCGGTTACGACAGTCACTATGTCAGATTATGCAATTTTGACTCATAAAATCTTGTCATGTCATGAACAAGCAACATGTCAGACTACACAATGATACCGGACCATTCACCCCATGCTGTCATTAACAATATGCATGCTGTCATCGATACAGCGGGAACAGACAGAAGGTGCTATGAGTGTAAACAAACAATAGCTAGCAAACACAGTGTGTTTTACCCTGTGTTGTCATCATGTAATCTTGTTGTACCGACCGATGCCCATTGTCGTATACAAATCTCAAAGACACCCTACTACAAGCAGATCGTGGAAAAAAAAAAAAAAATCAGGCTAAAATCGTGTACTTTGACCGGGGCTTAAGAAGTATGTTTCTTTGACAAGAAGGTTGTTCCAAAACCAATAAAAGATGCTGGTCCGAACTAAATCACAGACATTATATTTAACACATACCTAGTGCAACATTTCCAGTATACAGTAGAAATACCAGTTAAATTTCCTTGTCTGATCATTAAAAAGGTTAAACAAACGTTATGTTAGTAAAACAAAAGGTCGCAAAGAAGTTTGACCTATTCGTTTAACAACTTCCCTATAAAAGTTCGGAGGACAGAGTGATTCTCAGTTGCCATCCCCTGCATTATTTTCAAATCTATTTTTCATGACCAAAACCAAAACACAAGGCGGTGTTTCAGCAAACCTTGGCACTGTAAGCTTTGTTTAACTGACAGAAACACAAGATCAAGAGAAAGCGAGGCACAGGCGTGTGCGTACGTGTGTTCCAAGTGCCGCACAACGTGCAACTTTGCAAAAGTCAAGTTTATGATGTACGCATTTACAAACGCATTGATTAAGCCTCCCAAATCAAAGCATCCCTGGGGTGGCAGATCGATCTAACAGCCTGTTTGGTGTGCGTCTTCCCTCTCCTGTCCAAAGGAGTTTATTTTTGAAAAATGAAAAGACTCTTTTATTCTCCGCTGGATGGAGCAGCGAGAAGAGAGATTTGTAGCGCACTCACACACTCGGTAGGCTGTGCTGAGAATACGCCCACACATGCAAAGAGGCGAACGGCAGAGGGGGAAAGAAGGAAAGAATAAAAAAAGAAGAATATGGGCGACTTAGGTGAAGAAAAGAGAAAGAGGGGTTTGAGAAGGAAAGGAACAATGGGTAAAGGAACCATAGAGAAAAATCTGAAATGGATGAGCGTGTAAAGAGTCTAAAGATGAGGAAGAGGACACGTCTAATCTGGCTTCCAACAACTATTTGAACATTATCTGTATGTTGTCTCGCTAGGTGTCAGTCTGAGCGCAAGGGTCCAACTCAATCCTCAAAAGGCGTCTCATTGGCCAGCACTTCAGGAGGCATGAAGCAGGCAGCAAGTGATTGCACAGGCTGACTGAGACCCAGGAGAGGCTCATGGGTCCAAAACACCACTGGACAATGGCCATTTTTTGCGTCCTCCCTTTTGCTCTCAAGGGACTTGTCCAAAAAACACCATCTGAGAGCCACTCTGGTCCGGCCAACCGCGCACGCCTGCCAAACGGTCCATTCTGCACAACATGTACCAAGACGATGAGAGAGATGGCAAGAGAAAGACAGCGTTACTCACAGGGCATGATACAACAATTGCCTGCTGGAGGAAATGTCTCTGTGAACAGTGCTTATGGAGCAATTTAAATGTACGTCGGGTCAGACTTTTGCGTAGGATAAACCGATCAGGATGTTATTTACTGCCAAGGAGTGCAGCAATAGAGCTTCTCTCCACTTATTAACACCCCCGCACCACGATAGGCTTGCTCCTTGTTCATTTTGAGCGAAAAGACCCTAGCTAAGTAATAAAGCTTTCAAGGAATCAACCCACCATCATGAATCTATGACACCGGAACTTTTCCAGACATTGGCTGCTGGTTATATAGTATGTTACGATTCTTGAAATCTACATTTACACCTGGATGCATTACATATATCGGCACCTACTTTTTAACCTGCACAGGTCTAATTTCATAGCAAAAAATGTCCCGAAATTTGACAAAAGTTTCTTTTTTAGCCCTCTAGCTTAAGCCTGCATACTTTTTTTTCACTCTGCTCTGATTTCATGCCGGGTGCTAGCAAGGTGAGACCAGGACATCCTACAACTGCTGACAAGAATATTACATTATTACCACTTTCACACATACATACTGAAAAATACTCTCACACAAACACATTTGAGATGTTTACTTCACACTTCAGTGGTCATAAGTGAGATGTTTAAAATGCATGCTGAAATTTAAACCTAATTAAGTTTAATTGAGTTTAAGATGCAAACATAAACAGAAATTTTCACAAAAATATAGCTGTATTGTCTTCGCCTTCTAAAAAGTCTGATGTACTAGTATATAGACATACACTAATGCTCCCATTTACCAACATTAAACATTTTTAAATGATACTTTGGCAGGCCTAAAATGCTAAAACTTAAAATAAACAAAAATTATACTATAAAACTGACCAAAAAAAACTAAACAAATAATTACAGAGTGAAAAAATAAATTCAAAACTAACTTCAAAAATCAGTGTCATGGTACTGAATTCAGATTCATGAGCACATGAACATTTGGTTGCCACTGTTTCCACATTTAGCTTTACAGTATAACCAATTGCTTTGTTACTTACAGTTTGGTTAACCAGTGTCACATTTTATTGCCATCTGCATGCAGTATGTCATAATCAGGTCAGATGACTCCATTCGTCGCCAAGCTCAAAAACATAAACATTCAGTTATCTTTTGCTGTTTTATTAGTGTATTCAACAACATTTTTTGAGTTAAGTTCAATTTTAGTTTTTTCAGTTACTTTTAGAGCCCATGTACATAAATACTACATTTGAGATGTTTACTTCACACTTCAGTGGTCATAAGTGAGCCTAATTAAGTCAAAGTTTAAGATACAAACATAAACAAAAATTTTCATATAAATATAGCTGTATTGTCTTCTGAAAGTATGATGTACTAGTATGTAGACATACACTAATGTTCCCATTTATAAATGTTAAACTTTTTTAATGACACTTTGGCAGGCCTAAAATGTTAAAACTAAAATAAAAAAGGTCCAGTTCTTGCTATTAACAAACCACTAACTCTGGCTTTCACCTCAAACTCCTAATTTGTTGATTATTAATAATTAGTAAGGTAGTTGTTAAGTTCAGGTATTGGGTAGGATTAGGAATGTAGATTACGGTCATGCAGAATGGGTGCTTTATGAGTACTAATAAACAGCCAATATGTTAATAATAGGCATGCTAATAAGTAACTAGTTAATAGTGAGAATAGTTACCTATACTAAAGTATTACCAGAAACTACAAAACAAATAATTATAGACTGAAAAAAATGCATTCAAAACTAAATTGAAAAATCAGTATCATGGTACTGAATTCAGATTCATGAGCACATTCGGTTGCCACTGTTTCCACGTTTAGCTTTACAGTTTAACCAACTGCTTTGTTACTTACAGTTTGGTAAGCCCACGACGCATGTTTTATTGCCATCTGCAGGCAGCATGCCATAATCGGACAGACGACTACAATTGTTGACAAGCTCAAAAACATAAACATTCATTTATCTTTTGCTGTTCATAGTTTATCAGTGTATTCAACAACATTTTTTAAATTTAGTTTGATTTTAGTTTTTTCAGTTACTTTGCGTTATCTTTACAAAAATGTTTTTATCAGTAGTTCTCAAATACAAAATAACAATGTAAAAAGGTTTGCTAATCAATAGAGTCCATGTACATATAGACCTTAAAGGATCTTAAAAATTCTGTCATTAATTACACTCGTGTCGTATCAAGACCTTCGGTCCTCTTAACACAAATTAAGATACTTTTGATGAAATCCAACAGCTCTCTGACCCTGCATAGACAGCAACACAACTGACACGTTCAAATGGCCCAGAAAGTTAGTAAGATTAGTAAGACAAGAAACTCTTGAATAAAGTCGTTATTTTTGTTTTCTTTGTGCACAAAAAGTATTCTTGTAGCGTCATAAGTTACGGTTGAACCACCGATGTCACATGAACTTTTTATTTTAATGATGTCCCTACTAGGGCTGCCTTCGACTAAAGCTTTTTCTGGCCGACTAGTAGTCATTCATTTTAAGCATTAGCCAAATATTAGTCAAACTTTTACTAATAAACTACATAATAATGAGCCTTTAATTGCCTACATGGCTCAATAAGTGCATGCAAAAAAAAAGCTTGCAACAGCGCACCAGCAGATAAAATTATTATGAATGTGTCAGGGAAAAGCAGCAAGGAGACTGCATTAACATTTTAATAATTTATTGATAAACTAGTGCTTTCTTTGTTTTCAGTTTAAGAGATGAAGTCTCCATGTCTGCGCAATAGCCTTATAGCTATACATACAGCGCTGTTGTGCTACGGGCGTCCCGTGTTCGAATCCCGACTCAAGGAACTTTTCTCTCTCCCACTTTGCTTCCTGTCCGTTCTGATCTGTCCTGTCATAATAAAGGTTAAAATGGCAAAAATAAATCTATAAAAAAAAAAAAAAAACAAGAAAGAGATGAAGTCTCCACAGTAGTGGATGCGCCTGTATGCAGGTTTCATGTGAATTACATAATCTGAGAATATTTGTTTTCTATTTGAATTGGTTCATTTAAAAGAAGGCATTTCACACTCTATAGATTTAGATAGCCTATATTTTTCATGTTTTTAAGGCAAGTACATACAGAGTTTTGAAGTTTCACACTCAAGCTCACAGACGGCATAAAGCGCATTCTGTTTGCTTTCATTATTTTACAAAAGCGCAACGTTTCGTTGATATTTCGTTGATGAGTGCACACAAATAAACGTAGTCTTTACAGATTCGAAGGATGTATTACTTTTATCTGTATGGCCAAAAATGACTGAGTTTTTTAAGAGCAAGTGGCCGCACCGGCACCTCCATCTGACATGGAGGTAGCACACTCCACACAGACACTTAGCGCACACTTTTCTAGTTTGACAATAGATTGAGCGGCCATGTAAAATTGCTACTACTACTACTAATCTGTGTTCTGAAGATGAACAAAAGTCTTACAGGTTTGGAACGGCATGAGGGTGAGTAATTAACAACAGAATTTTCATTTTCTATCCCTTTAACAGAACGCACATACACACAGACACATTCAGTACGTAGACTGGCCTGCTTTCCCTTGGGGCCCAGAGACCAGATGTAGTTCACTCACAATACTACTAAAAATACAGCTCTGACTAACAGAAGAGATTAATTAAAATGAACATGGTTCACAGACTACCCCTCCCTCCCTGTTTGTCTTTCTCTTCCTGTCATTCTCATGTGTGTGGGTGTCCCCTCCTGTTAAAGTCTTTTTCTTTGCTTTCTGTCCTTCTCTGTGTCTCCGCTGGGATTTCACAGAGTCAAATTCAATCAAGGTTAACGTTCGTCTGCATTCAACTCTTGGATCTCCTCTCCGAAAAGCCGAGACTCAAACGAGGACGGCGTCTCTCACCTGGGATGTGAGAGAATACGTCAGGACTCGCAGGTAGGGATTTGAGGCACACCGAATTCGCGGCTGTGTGTAACAGACCAAAGCGGGTTCCACAGACTGAGCAGATTTTCACAGTGAAAGATTCCTCAGACTTTTTTCACGAGAATGCTTTTAACCCCTGATACGCAGCTTTATAAAAATACCTCAGGCGGTGAGTTGTCACACGGGAAGTTCAGGATTGAACTCTTCGTAAACACAAGACTTGAAGAGAGTGATGTTGCGACCTCTCAGCTGTGATGGTTTCTACAGACAGGAAAAGGTCAAAAGGTGCAAGAACACGTAAGCCGACAGACTTTGATCTCTCTGAAGATGGATAAAAGTGTAGGTAAATGAGCAGATGATAATGTTTGGATGGATCACTGAACATTGCAGGTTCGAGGTCTGATCAGGTCTACCGTGCTGCTAATGCTTTGCTGAAAGCTGATGTCAAATGAGGACTGTCTTCACTGTTGTTCCTGTATCAAAAAGATTGCAGCCTTCAATGCCACATAAATCCAAACAAATAATATACTTCAAATGACAGCTTTTAGGCATACAAAAGTTAGAAAAGCTTGCATTTCAGATATGTTGTATTCAACCCACCTGCGCTACATATGAAAATGTCAATAGTTTAAAATAACACTTGACTTTGCTGAGATATTTCAAGGGATAGGTTTTTTTCATATATATTATATGAATTATTTTGTCACTAACAAGACACATAAGAACAAAAAACATGTGATGTCCCTGAATGCAAAAGATCACCCAAGACATTATGCTAAACTTCTCCTTTTGTGTTCCATTGAAGTCACATGGGTTTAAGTAAATGAAGACAGGATTTTAATTTTCAGATGCGCTATTCCTTTAAGAATAGTTTCTCTGCACTGATTCCTGTGGTAGTTTACGCATAAAAAGACACATAAATGCTGAAAATGAATATGAATGTGAATATTAAAATGCAAAAGGATATAAGCAGTCATCAGGGCCTTTGCAAGTTAAGCCTCGAAATCTCAAACAAAAAGAAAAAGTGCTTACTCACCCAGCCTAAACTGCACTTCCCACAATTCTCTGATGTGTTTTTAATTTGACTGCTGCTCCAAATATCTGAGGCACCACATTACGCAAGAACAAAAATATAAAAGAGGAAAGAACATGAAAAGAATTCTTTAGACAGAAAGACAGCCACATTAGCTCTGTGCTTCCTCATCACAGCATGGCTAGGCTTTGGGAGAGCAGGAGAGATTGAATTTGGGACTGACTATGTTTTCTTTTTCTGGGGAAGCGTTCCTCTCGCTCTCTGTCGCCTCCAAAACCATTATGCTGATATTCATGCTATTTATTCCCCTGCCTGGTAACAGCTCTCAAAGGAGCCATGTTGGTCTTCGTAAAAATGAAGTGCTTTTGTCTGTTTATTGACCGTTTAATAAAAACTCAAATTTAAAGAGTACCACTGACTAGTAATCTTAGCCCACTGATTCGCTCTCTGACTCACGGTATTCTCTCACACATACACACAGACAACACTTAGCCTGTCTGGCCCGGTTATACCCTTTGGCAAATGGACGAACACACATGCACACACACACACACACAAACTCACACCAATCTGATCTAATCCAAATGGAGTGGTGAGGATTTCTAACCTCTGATAATGAATGTAATTTCATTTTTATCCCAGAGACCTTCCCTAAGCTGTGCCGGAGTGCCTGAGCTGGTTGATGTATCTGTCGCTTTCACATGTATGCATACACACACACACACATACACACACAGAGGATGCCATGGACTTTCTTAGCACTGGGACTAATCAGCGCTAGTGGCAAACCAATGTGTTTTTTTTTCCTGATAATTTACTCACCTCTGTGTCATCTAAGATCTTTCTATCTTCAGTCGAAAAGAAATTAAGGTTTTTGAGGAAAACATTCCAGGACTTTTCTCCATATAGTGGACTTCAGTGGAAGTCAACGGGTTGAAGGTCCAAATCGCAGTTTCATTGCAGCCTCAAAGGCATTACATGACCCCAGCCGAGGAATAAGGTTCTTACCTAGCGAAATGGTTGGTCATTTTGTTAAAAGAAATGAACATTTATATACTTTTCAACCACAAATGCTCATTTTGCACTAACTCTGTGATGCGTGGTTAGTTCTTTGTCTGTGTACTCCAGTTCAAAAAGGTAGGTTAGGGTGAAAAACTCTAGGGCTGCCCTCGACTGAAGATTTGTCTGGTCGACTAGTAGTGGTTCAATTTAAGCATTAGTTGACTAATTGCACATTTATTAATAAACCATTTAAATCATAATAATGAGCTTTTAATTGCCTAAATAGCCTAATAAGCGCTCAAGCACAAACACAAAGCTCACAACAGCAAACTGACAGAGGTAATGATTATGAATTTGTCAGGGAAAAACAGTAAGGAGACTGCATTAACATTTTAATCATTTATTGATGAACTAGTGTTTTCTTTGTTTTCGGCTTGCAAGATGAATTCGGCGACACTGACTCATCATCTCCCGCAGTAGTGGTGCACCTGCATGCATGTTTCATATGGATTACATAATCTGAGAATATTTGTTTTCCATTTGAATTGGTTCATTTGAAAGTAGACATTTTGCTCTCTACAGATACTGACACAGATTTTTGATTAATTCTTTTTTTTCTTGACGCTCTCAAGTTCACAGAGGCCGAGACGGCAAAAAGCGCATTTGCTTTCATTATTTTACAAAAGCGCAATGTTTTGTTGTTATTGTGAGCATGCACAAATAAACGTAGAGTCTTTACAGATTCAAAAGATGTACTGCTATTATCTGTATGACCAAGAATGACGGAGTATTTTTAAAACCAAGTGACCGCACCAGCACCCTCTTTTTTCTGCGACTAATAAAATTTTGGTTGACCAAGCCTCTTCGGTTAGTCGACTATTAGAGGGCAGTCCTAAAAAACATTTTTAAACTCTTGTTTTCTCCTCCACTTCAAAATCGTCTGAGATCTTGTTTTACCTTTTTTTGTAAAGGGCGTTTGACTTTCTTGTTCGTATGGACACAGAGCTAGTGCAAGACAAGCATTGGTGGTTAAAAAGTAAATACATTTTAATTTCTTTTAGAAAATGCCAGATTGTTTCACAAGATAAGACCCTTATTCCTCGGCTGAGATCGTGTAGAGCCCTTTGAAGCCTCATAGAAACCAGTTTGGACCTTCAGCCCATTGACGCCCACTGAAGTCCACTATATGGGGAAAAATCCTGGAATGTTTTCTCCAAAAAAAACGTAATTTCTTTTCAACTGAAGAAAGAAAGACAGACATGAACATCTTGGCAGATGATAACACAGGATTGTTGATGTCTGAAACAAATAATACAGCAAATAAGTGACAAACAAATGCGCTGAATTTAAAATACATACTTGTTTTATACATTATTCACTCAAATATCTGAAAACAAAATATTTGCAGTGTGCACTGAGAGTCTGTGCTCTCACAGTCTACTGGTTCTGTAATGTGAGATGTGTGTGTAGGCAGATGAGGGAGGAAATAAGGAAAAACTCTAAGTCCCTGAGCCCTGCCAGGTTCCAGACAATGCTGTTTTTGGTAAGAGCACCAGAATACATTGCATATCTTGAAATTTAAGCAACTGGGTTTGGCTCAATGACCTAGAAGGAAACTCTCTCCAAACTTGCACACAATGCAAAAAACATGAGGCGTGTGTTTATTAGGGGTGACTGCTAAGGCAGAAATCACTATTGCTATTCCATATATTTATGTTTTTTGTTCAAAACCCCTAATGCTAGATATTACACTGCACTGTTTGTGCCACAGATATGAATGATACCTTGAAAATAGTGCAGCTCGCTGAGAAGCGTGCTATTCTAAGGAATCAGACCTTGGAAGATGATAAAACACGTGGAAAAAAAAATCCTTAGACTTGCGTTGAAGGAGGGGCCCAAGCTATATCTAGGGACTGGAATATCAGAGACTTGCAAGTGGGCTCTTTTGACTTGCGCCAGTAAGCAACCACCTAGCAACCGTACAGCAATGCTCTGCCAACCACCCAGAACACCCTAGCATCATGCCGCCAATTTCAGAACTGGAAGACAGCACTAACATTCTGAAAAAAAAAGATAGTTCTATTTTAGGTCTTTGGTGCTGAGAGTGAGGACAAGAAACAGAAAAGGTGTAAATGACACAAGCTGGACTCAAGCGCCACATTTTAAGTGATGTTAACAAATAAAAAGACAATGAACGATTAAACTGGATGAGGTTTGGGTTGAAAGAAAGGTGAGGAGGCTGAGGAAGAAATTGATGCCTTCCATTTCCTTTCGTTCTTTCTCTTTCGCTGTGTAAACAGAAGCTTGCCAGGCTACATTAGCACTCTCTCCAGTTTCAGATTAGCATGAAGGGAAATTACTCACAAACACACTTTTCTGGAGAATTCAGGGGTCGGGGATAAAGAGAATCTACACACTGGATGGATGAATAGTGCATGGAGGAGGTGATGAGAGTCCTCAGACTTGTCTTAAGTTACCTCTCTCACTCTCTTAATGTTCAGTGCATTGTTCTACTGTGATTATATGGTTGGGAGTTTGGGGACGCAAAGCTATTTTAGACAATTACACACTCACTGAATGTTGAAAGTAGTACAAGCACTCTCTGTTTCCCTTTAGAAACACACACACAAAACCTCACTTTTATACACACACTTTCACTCACTGTAAAAAGGGAATGTCCCCATCACATACTATAGTCACATTCACACAGCAGCAGAATAAGGTTGTCAATACCGTTTTTGAGTTCTTAATACGGTTACATTCACACACAGTATGGTTATTTACGCGTGTAACAACCGTATTCTATAACTGAACTCACACGTAAATTTTCAGGACTCACAACCGCATTCTCGGAACACTCACGCTGTGTGAACGGAACAGGACTGGACAACTAGTTATCTGCCACGTCATACAATGCGAGAGAGCCGTTCTGTCACACTAACGCGTGTCTAAAGTGTGCTGCATGCTTTCATTTGTGGTTTCGGTAACTTACAGTGACGGAGAAATGAGGTGTGTATCATCTGAAAGTTTTATATCCAGTCTCCACCGGACCCACTCCCTGCCATCAGTTTTACGTTCTTTGCGCAGCTCAAATGCTTTGCTCTCCACTCAAATTTAACCGGAATGAATAGCTAGTCTCAGCAACATCACTAAGCGACAGATTGAAGCACTCGCGGGTGAACACTGAGCACGAGCCGCATTAAGAACGTTCCGTCAATAACACTGCAACGAACGTTCAGCATGATTTCAGAAACAACAGATTGCCGCGCCAGATCGCATCTTATTTAACAGAAAATAATGTTTTATCAGCATTAGTACGTCCGTGCCGCGAGATGTTCAAAAAATATTGTGGGGACAATATCGACCCTGGCAAAAAGTGGTGGGGACATGTCCCACCCGTCCCACCCATAAATTACGCCTATGAAATAAGGATTAGATTGCGCTGTGATGTATACAACGCATAATGTATATTAGCTCCATAGTTTATAATACATGATGCATTTTAACAGTTTTGTTCAATAAAACCATATGATTTGTTGCTTTTGATAATTATTATAGCCTCATTGCTATTATATATGTATTTTTAAGTAATTTTAAAGGCAGCTGTTCACTAACATCTATTTTTATTACCACAAAAAACTAATTATAATTATAGGGTCCTATGAAATCCGTTTTATTTCTAAATACAGTTTCTTTTCCATTTTAATTTTTCTATACTCTGTTTTAATTAGGGATGGGACAATAAATCAATTCATGGATCGATTCTGAGATCTTCCGAATGCATCGCCATTCTCTTTGGAATCGATTCCGAGCTTAGATTTTAACAGCAGATGGCGCTCTAATCTAGATTTTATCCGCACACACAAATGCTCATGAAGAAAAGTGCTGACTTGTGCGTTGGGCTGAGTCATGTAATTTCACCTCGGCTCAGAATGCTTTTATGACGCGAGATTATTGTAAACACAGCCCACTGTGAACACCCTTGTCATTCGCTTCAACCTTTTCAAATTGTATAAATGATTATTTTAGGTACAAGTGCTTGTAAGGATTTGGAAACAAGCAGAGCACAGCTGTTTCTAAAGCAAGCAGTGCCATCTGTTGTTCAAAACTAAGCTCAGAATCGATTTGAGAACGAATCGCGATGTGTTCGGAAAATCTCGAATCGATGCTGAATCATTTCTCGATTCGCGTTGCAACGATTTATCGTCCCATCCGTAGTTTTAATGGTTAAATTAAATTTTAGAAATTAAAAATCCTGTCTAATTAATTGAGTTTTAGTTTTATTTTTACCAAATTACTTTCCTGGATTCCATTTTAATGGTTCCATTGAATTTTAATAATCAAAATCAGCTCCAATTAATTGATTTTATTTTAAAAAAAATGAATGTATTATTTTATTTTATTTTTTTATTTTTTTTTCAGAAATACTGTGTAAATTTTTCTCCTAAATATTTTTGTTTTTGAGGGAAATGAATCGTTTACATTATTCGATTAATCCATAAATTAGTAGATTAGATTAATTGATAATAGGATTAATTGATATAAAAATAGTCGTTAGAGGCAGCCCTATATACATATCTTCAATTGCTCTACATAGAGAAAACCATGCATCTGGCAAAATATGCATTCCATTCTTCTACACACAGCTTCTAACCTTCCCACACACACCTAAAAAAAAAGCACAAACCCTTCCTGATACAAACTAATAGAAGAACCTGTGCGTATGCATGCATGTAGGTCTTTCAGAGCAGTTTGGAAAGAAACTTGGCTTACTTTAAACCTGCTAAGCAGAAGAAGCAAGAATTATTTTATCAATGATGAGAGACTGTGAAAAAGAAAAACCAGTGAGGATGATTTTCCTCTTTGTGTAAAGGCTTGAGGGAGGAGAGCGGCTGCTCAAAACTAAAAGATTTTGACTCTGATCTATAGAGACGTGAACGAGTCCTGAACAATGATTTTCTCTCTTTCTCAATTTCTTTCACTCTCTTTTCCCTCCCTCTAGAGAGAGACCCATACAGACTGATCTTCAATCTTGCAGTCTGCTTGTAGGGATACTTACAGGTTAAGCCCTGGGCTAAACTTCACTTTACCGCAGAGTTCTGGAGGTCCTTTCGGCCCTAACAAGACAGAACAGGTTTAACGAAAAGGAAAGATCAGAGACAGAGAGAAGACAGTGAGCGAAATGTAGAGAGAGTGCATGAGGAAGAGCTGTATGACAGCAAAAAGACAGGTAGAGAGAAAGAAGGAAGGATGAAAAAAGGAATGCAGGTGGAAAAAGAGAAGTAGGCAGAAGAGACATAGCACATTTGACTGTAAGTGGAACTCAGTGCTAATAAAACCAACTCTCTTTTCCTGCTTTCTCATTCTTTCTCTCTTTGTACCATCCTTAATTACCTCTCTCAGGAACGGCAAACGAGTAAACAGCACTTAAACAGCCAGCTGGGAGAAATAGAGATATGGAGAGCGGAAAGAACTCTGAGCGGTTTAACAGCGCGTGGATTGAGGAGAGGAGTCCATAAGCGTATGGTGACATTACAGAGACGCAAATGGCCAAAAACAACACATCAGCACAACAATAAATGCTCATTTTTAATAGGGGCCACATAGGTTTTGCTATTGTCAAAGCCCTTGTTTATATCAAAGGAGAAGGGTGGCAGATGGATGACAGTGTTGATGTAAATAACATAATGCAATTATTGTATGCAATTTAATAATAGCAAATGTGACACTCATGCAGATTGCTGAAATGACAGAATATAAAACGCAATTATATAATTATGAAAAAATGTAAATTAATTAGCCAGGCTGATAATAACTGCTTTCTATTAAATATATTTTAAAATTTAATTTATTTCTGTGATAGCCAAAAAAAAAGAAAGTCACATGATCCTGCAGAAATTATTCTAATATGCTGGTTTGGTGTTTATTTATTATTTTTTATAATACATACACACACATGCTAATCAAGGCTGCATTTATTTGATCAAAAATACAGAAAAATAAAAAAATTATTCTAATATACTGATTTTTTTAACAGATAAATATTTTTGTAACCATTTTCAGAATACTTTAATAAATAATAAAAAAAATAATAAAATAAAATAAAGTATTTATTCAAAATAAAAATCCTGTGTAACAATACATACGACTGTTCAAAAGTTTAGGGTGAGAACTTTTTTTTTTTTTCATGAATACTTTTATTCAGCAAGGATGATGCATTCATTAAAAGTGATAGTAAAGACTATTGTTAAAGATTGTTAAAATAATAATAATAATAAATGCTGTTCTTTTAAACTTTTTATTCATAAAAGAATCCTGAAAAATTTCACAGGTTCCAAAAAATATTAAGTATCAAAGTATCAAATCAGCATATTAGAATTATTTCTTAAGAATTGTTTGACATTGTAGAAATGTGTGATGAAAATTCAGCTTTGTACAAAAGGAACAATTTAGAATTTTAAGAGTATTAAAACAGAAAACTGTAATTTTAAATAGTAAGAATATTGCACAATATTTTTTTCTGTATTTTTGACCAAAAAAAAAAAAATACAGCCTTGATGGGCATAAGAGACTTCTTTAAAAAATATTTAAAAAAATCTTTCTGATCCCAAACTTTTGAACAACAGTGTAATTAATTTTTATTTATTTTTTAAATAATTTGGTGCTTATTTATTCATATTTATGATTATCATCATCATCAATGATCAAAATTGTGATTCGCTGACAAACGAAAAACTCAACATAATTTATCCTAATAAAAATCTTACCGAACCCAAACTTTTGAGCTTAATTAAATTAAAAATATTTTATTAACCTACTATCTAACTTAGTTCTGAACACTTGTGAGACACATTATAATCCCTATCAGCTTGCCTCATGAATATTAATAATGTGATATAACGGACTTGCAGAAATGGCAGGTAAGTGGGCGCTAGCCATAGCAGAATTACCGCTTGAGCCTTTATTCAGTCCTCTTACCGATGCGACTGGTTCACACAAAGCAAAACAAAACTCTTAAAATATGATGAAATTATACAACACCATTGAAACTACCATCAATCATTTCACAAGGTGTATTAATGCTGCAGTGTACTTTTAAACAATTGCAGTCTTGGCTACGCAACTATAACTGGCTTCGTACCATCACTTCTAAGATGTTAGTAGACCCACTCAAAGCACTGCTACTTTAAAGAGGTACCACCAGCAGAATTCTGAGTGAAAGCAAATATCACAGGTCTCTTCTACTGCACTTACGTAAAGTTCCCCAAAGATTACACCCCTTTCTGCCTCCTGAAGCAGAGGCTGGAGAAGAGCGAGCGGAGAGGAGAGAGGGAAAGGTAAGTGCTGTAGGTTTGTCTTATCAGAGGAAAGCAGGCGGGGATATCTCTGAGGCCTCGGGGTGAAGGGAAAAACGCTGCTGCCATTTCACCCACAGAAAGTGAGAGAGAGGGGGAGTGAGAAAGCAAAAGAGGGGGGCAAAGAGACAGATGGGTTGTGGCACACACAGGCAGTGCCCGCTGTACCCTCTCCAGTGCCCCTCTGCCATAATGAATAACATTATGGCTGCATGAAATGTCACCGGTCCCACCCCACATCCCCCCCGCCAACCCCGCCTCTCAAGACGAATGGAGCCTCAAAATGTCAGATGTGCATCAATATCATTGTGAGCGTGTGTGTGTGTTTCCATGTGACGCAAGGAAGTAGGTGTTAGCAGAGGTGCATTATTATATACACACACAAGGATGTGACTGTCTCAGGAACAGGTACAGTTAACAGAAATGCCAACAGTTGATCAGAAATTTCCACGGATGGCACAAATCACGCATTACAATCTCTATGATATTTAGGATCATCAGCCGCTCCATTAAACACTGTCTCAGTTTTAGGGAAGAGTATGCTGGGCTACCAAACTTACAACATAGTGTTTTTGCACATGGTATATATTGATAATTGTATGGTCAGTTTTTTTGCAATACAATAAAAAAGCATGATCCACTGCTGTGGGACCAGCATGACTGAAATTATATATTAAAGTAGCAAAAAATAAAACTACACAAGTAGTGACAGATCTTTTGTTTCCTCTATTGTGAAGTACAGCTGAAATATATATCAAAATATATTTTGTAATATATCAAAAAAGAACAAAATGTAGGACTGAAGTTTTTCTATCGAGGGTTTTGGGTTTAAGCCGACTAAATAATTGGAAAGGTCCAGCAAATACGTAACCAGAGAGAACTCTGTTGTTCTAAAATAGAGTTATCAATAAAATCTCAAAAAAGTAAGTAAATAAATAAACACATTTATGTATTAATCATTAATCATGTCTATATAGTCTATAACATGCATTCATAAAATAAATACCCGTCTCATGCCAACTGGGAAATAAAACCGATAAAAAAATCTTTTAGTAAACAAGAAATTTTACAATTTAGTGGAAACAAATACACACATACATACATATATACATACATACATACATAAACACAGTTGTGCTGCTTAATATTTTTTGGAAAATTATAAGAATAAGTCTTTACTATAACTTTTTTATCAATTAAACACATTCTTGCTGAATAAAACTAATAATTTCTTTTTTTTTAAAAAAAAAGTAAGTCAAAAAAATACTGACCCCAAATTTTGTACCAATATAAACTACTATTTAAAAGTCTGTGATCAGTAAATTTTTATTCTTTATTTACTTCACAAGGACGTGTTAAATTGATTTTAAAGAAGGTGATAGCAAAAACATAAAAAAGATTTCTATTTTGAATAAATACTGTTCTTTTTAAAGGGGTGCTATTATGCTTTTTCACTTTTTGAATTTTAGTCAGTGTGTGGTGTGTATCTTTGGGCATAAAAAAGATCTACAAAGTTACAAATCTCAAAGTCCACTCCAAAGGGAGATATTTCGTTTTTAAAAAATCCCTTTTCAAGAACTACAATGAACGCCTCCTTTGGACTACAACATTTGTTTTCCACATGCAATGATGTCACAACGCGGTCCATTAGAACATTCAGATTGTTGGGGGGTGGGTAGGGACGAGGTGGGGGATTAGCCTAAATTTAGCGATGCAGCGCAGAGAAACGGTTCAACGAGCCGCAGCGCAGCGGGTATCATCACAAGCATTGACTAGAGTGGCCACTTCAGAGCTGTAACGCACCGCAGACGCGTGCAGTACAGGGCGTCTAAACACATGCCGAAGCCACAGTCTACTCCAGTTGCTGCGTCTGAGGCGTAACGCACCTGTGCGGTGTGTGGTAAGAGATTTATTCATCATACAGTGTAGACAGCTTCACTTATAACGCAAGTGTTTTTTAACATGCATACATTTGCACTAGAATAGGCTACGCTAATCAGTGATGATTCTTTGGTAATGTTAGGCTGCTTTTAGCCTTATGCTGGAGCTGGTTTTAGACAATGAAACTAAGTATGTAAATAATTAAATACATTAGCACGATAATATCATGTATTGGCGATCTCGCAGGCTGATGATAGGACCCAACACTACTGTAGCGTATTATTTACTCACCCTCCATGCATCCTTGGTTAGAATGGCATTGACGGGTGTTTCTCCTCATCAGTTCAAAACAAGTCCAATAATATGCATCCATCTATAATAAAAAGTGCCTCACACGGCACATTTCATTTTTCAGAAGGCAGCCCTTCATTAAACCCGGAACTAATCAAGCCATTTGTGCCAGGCTGGGAGAAACGTATTGTAATAATGTAAATTATGTAAAAAATAATGCATTTTTTTAAAACAGTACACCCCCAAAACAAAATCAAGACTTTGTAAAAGATCATAATAGGACCCCTTTAACGTTTTATTTATTAAATAATCCTGAAAAATGAATCACAGGTTCCAAAAAAAATATTAAGCAGCACAACTGTTTCCAACATTAATAATAATACAGCATATTATAATGATTTCTGAAGGATCATGTGACACAAGACTGGAGTAATGATGCTGAAAATTCAGCTTTGCATCACAGGAATAAATTCTATTTTAAAGTACATGTAAATAAAAAACAATGTTTTAAATTGCAATAATATTACTGTTTTGTGTGTTTTACTCAAATAAATGCAGCATTGATGAGCAGAAAAAAAACTTATTTTAAAAAACATTAAAACTCTTACTGATCCCAAACGTTAGAATGGCAGTGTATATATGAATATGAAAACATTTCTTTATAGAAGGGCTAAAGAAAATGTAGACAGGGAAACAACCCTGAACTACTGTACATTCTATATGTTTGTGTATTTTTATAAATAAGTTGACATGACTTCATTTGCTTCTTGTTATTCTAATTGGCTAAATGAAATTGTTTTGTTTTTTTCCAATCAAAACTATTCATTACAACAAAACATACAGAGGGTCGTTCATCTGACCAACAACAGAGCGGAACGGAAATTGCCAATGAGAGAGCTCGAAACATACTCTTGCACCGTGCAGAATGTTAATTTGTTTCTTTCTATTTTAAGTTGCTTTTATGTCGTGAACAGAAGCATTATTTATCTATTACTGCATCGCGGGCGTACAGAGAGCATTAAGGTCACGCCAAGCAGACAGACCATCTGACAGAACTTATGCCAGGCAAAGTGATGGAGTGATCTAGTGCCAAGATGAGCTGTACACATATACACACACAGTGCTGTGAGCGCTCCACCCAACTCTGAGCAAAGTCATTTAGGTCTTAACTGTGTGTGTGTGTGTGCATCACGGTGCCAAAACTCAGCAGGACAGGCAACATGTTGAGAAGTAATCACCCACTGAGGCCTGCGGTTAACGAGAGCCTCAATCCATCACACACACACACACCTTAGCAGAGGTCGGTCCCTTACAGACAACTAAGGAGCCTTATAAATACATAAAATCCCATACCTACGACATTTCACAGCCCTCCAGCGCTTTAAAATGCTTTGCAGACCACTACACAAGTGCTCTCTAGAGGCACAGCAAATACTGTCACGTCCAGTGGTCTTCACCACAGCACAATGACTTCACGGTTGACACTTCTGTGTGGAGGCCATTGTATTTTGTTTTAATATTTTCACCCATCCTATTATAAAGAGAGCTGTTTTTCTTTCCGCGACAGAGCTGGCCTGAAAGCCTTATCCGATGATCTCTCTCTACGGTAAAATAATTTGAGAAACATTTCATTTCCCCCGAAAATGGAGCAGCTTCTTTATTGCCCTCAGAGCTTATATTTGATTACAGATTACAGATTTCATCTATCCTCCCTCGTTTCTGTCATCTCATTACTCGTTTTTCTCCTTCGCATCTCTTAAATAGATCATTGCTTATTTTATTTCTATTTCCTTTCACCCTATAACAGCTCATTATCCCTCCCCCCTTCGTCTTTTCTTCAGATACTCTGCTTCGCTCAACACTGTCATCTCTATCTGAGGTCATCAGTACGACAGAGTTCAGGTAAACACTGACAGAATCACACTTCCTCCCAATTTGCATAATGAGGCCTATTTGACTCTAATTATCCTAACAAGTAGCATCACCCCTAAGCCTCTCATCACCCTCTTAATGAGCGTTAATTATTCCATCTACACAAACAAGAGCCACCTCTAACACCTCCAGTATCCTCTTTCCCCCCCGCCTTCACTCTCCCTTTCTCACATCATCACAGGAGAAAGCACCAAGCCCAATCGATAGAGAAAATTGCCATAGTGAGAAAGAAAAAGAGAATGATAGCCAAGTAGTAACACAAAAGTGCAACTCTAATTTCCAGAGCCGATACCATATGGCTACAATACATCCAAAAGTGAGCGCGAGAATATGGGGAGTCTAGCTGATGGTAATGCCGATAATTTCTCAGGCGTTCCGAGGGCATGTACGTGTTAAATGAACTGCTGGCCGAGAGTCTTTAATGACAGAAAAATACCTTCCAGCAGCCTGCAAATAGATGGAGAAGAAAAAAGCAAGTTTTCTAGAAAACAAAAGAATAAAATAGAGATATGCATATAAGGGCCATTCTACAGAATTGGTGCAAACTGCTGTCCCACAACCAAAAATCTTAGATCTATTATCTATTGAATCTATTGAAAAACACAATAATATTTAAAATATGAATAAGCTTAACATATATAAAATCATCATTTATTAGGTACTTTCAGTTGGGAGGTGACTGTCCCAAACCCTAACCCCTAACTTATGAAAATGATATTGAAATAATTTTTGTATTTTTTTTTTCATTGTTGTTTTTAAAAGTATCTTTCTTTTAAAAAGTGAAGTTCAAAAAAATATATTTTCTTTGTAAATTTTGAAACTTTATGTAAAAAGTGTCCCGCATTTTTCATGTCACTATCGAAACTGTGTATGACAAATGCTTTTATGAGAAATAACTGCACAATTACTATAAATGTGTACCTTAGATACTATATAATTTGCATACATTCAAAAAAATATATTTTTTTATGAATTATTAAACTTTATGTAAAAAGTGTCCCACAAGTGACATTTTCATGTCACTATCAAAACAGTGTACGTTTTAGTCTATTGGCAGAGACTGATTTTAGCTAAAACCATAAATTTATGATCAGGAAATATTCCTGTCCCCCCCCTCTCTCATAGCTACAACGTGTAAGTAAATAGGTCTCATCATTTTGAGGTAAATGTGTTCAAAAGTCTGAAACATCTGTGTGTAACTTTAATGAACAACATTACCGAACATCTTTTTTCTGCAATTAAGCACTTTTTTGGGAGTTATTCCATAACATTTAGTTTTTATATGTATACCACTGCTTAGAACTGTTCTAGCTAACCATGTGGTGATTAGCATCTTTGAGCTAGGTTCAAAAGTACCCAAAATCTTTGTTTTTGGGTGTTATTCCATAGACTTGTCACTACCAGAAGGAACACATAATTTTCATATTTGTGGGACATATACCAAATTTTAGTACAGTTATGCATTTTCTTTGTATTTTAGTATGTTTTGGAAGTGTTTTAGGATGCGAGTTAAAATTCTGTAATATGAAGTATACTGAATTGTTATGATAGTTTTTGGTTCAGTGCATATTCAAACTAGGGTTGTGCCGATAGACGATAGTATCATGTGACGATGGTCAGAGATATCGCCTGTTGTTGATGCCTTTGACAATAGCAAGACGATTATTATTATTTTTCGTCAAAAACAGACTAACTTTAGCGATGCAGTGCAGAGAGCCACTTCTGGGGCGCTTCAGAAACTTGCCGCGAGGTGGCCAGTATAAACACAAAGGCATAAATCGCGGTGAGCGGGAGGGGGTGTTTCGGGTGAGAAGCATGCAACTGTGATTGCGTGCAAATGCTTTCTTATGCGCACTGTTTTTCCAGTTTTACTTTCACTTTTGAAACCAATCCCGTTCAGCAAGGAGGGGAGAGGATGGAAAAGGGGGGCAGAGTAACTCGTTTTGGGGGGAACGGCACTAGGCTTGGCTAGTCAGTGATGATGTTCTTTGATAATGTAGGCTAAATGTTCTTTGCTCATTTTCTGTAACTGCTTTTTGAATAACTAAGGAAATTGAAGCATTAGTAACTTACAATGTTTATATTCAATTGTTATCATGTTAAACACAAATTAAGTCATATTGAAAACATTAGGCTGTTTTAGCCTTATGCTAGTGTTGGTTCATTTGCCGGCAATGAAACTAAGTAAATAATTAAATAAATTAGCACAATAATATTGTGTATCAGCGGTCTCACAGGCTGACAATAGCACGATATGAAAATTGAGCATATTGCCCAACAATAATTCAAACTAATGAATCCTTAGCTTTAAAATCAGTATGGTTCACTTTTTGCCTTTTACAAAGAAAAATTGGATTCAAAATACAACAAATCTCATAAATTACACTTGAAATATTGTTAAAAATGTAATTGTTATGCATTTACCTCTGAAATTTGTGTGTGTAAACAAAATCTTAATAGGTCAATAACCCTTCTAATTAAATTATTATTGCTGTGTTTTCCATAGTGACAAATTCGGGTAGAGGATAAATGTTGCAAAACTTTCTGAAAATACAATATGAGAATTAACTGCACAATTATAATAAATGTGTACCTTGTGTATTATACAATTTGCATAAAAACTATTTATTTTGGAAAAAGACGTTTCCAACTCTGACTTTGAACCAATTCTGTAGAACGCCCCATAAATAAATGTATTCATGTCTTCTTTATCAATCCATCGAATCTTGCTTTTGCTGCCAATTTGTATCACAATCTGCTTTTCTTTGTCAGTCTAGCTTTGTATTTACCCACATGCCCTTCCCTAATGCAAAAATCTCCTTCACAAAGTCACAGAATGAGTGAATGAAATAATAAAAGTAAAGCGGGAGCCCGTGTGTGTTCTCACCGCCATACGCAAATTCCTAAAGTCCCACGGTACAGTCATGCTCCAATGATCTAATGATTTTTTCCCCTCCTCTTCATTCTTCCTTTCTGAATCCGACTGAAATCAATTTGCTGAGATGAAAGTTTTCAATTTTATTACGTTTGCAAAATGGGAACCCGCTAACTGGTCTTTCTGCAGTTGTAATGGGAAATCATTTCCGTTTTAGCGAACTTCTTTCTCTCTGCCTCCGAGGGTTAAAAGTGACAGAATCGCATTTAAGTATTTCGTATGGGAACACAACGGAGGATTTCAAAGGCAACATTTACCTTTCGACAACGCTTCTTTGTTCAGGGTTATAGAGCCGTCTTGGAAGCGGGGCTATCAAAACTGATGAAATTTCATGCAGTCACGTCTGAGAAATTGAAAGGAGAAAAATAGAGGGGGAAATGAGGAAAGAAAGGCGGGGGGGGAAAAAGAGAGAAAGAAATCTCTCCTTTGGGAGTTTTATTGTCTTCCTCTGGGTCATTATCTCAATTAAAAACATAGAAGATAATGATCACAGTCATTACTTTCACTCATCTGCCCCCCTCCCGTCCACTATCCCTCTTTTCTCTCTGGATGCCAATCTGTGGGGAAATATCTTCTTGATTACCCCTCTTTGGCTATGGATTATTAAAAGCACACTCTCGCAGCTCGCACTTCTAGCTGTGAATCTCGAATTTATCCTGACGAATTTTAAGAAACAAAGCAAGAATGCACTATTTATTGCTTTGCTGGAAAGTTTGTCAGCAAGAAAACCCACCAAGGGGGTGTGTGTCTGTACGCATAAGCATGCCTGAATGCCTGTGTGTGTTTGTATGAACGAGCAGAGAGAGAGCGAAAGAGATTTAGGCTTCACAGTCTCCCTAGAGCAAATCATCTCCCTGGTGTCAGCCAACCCTCAAACATATGGGCCCCTTGCTCGGCCTGGCTCGCAGACACGGCCAATGTGTGTGTGTACTGTGTTTGACAGCCTGATAGTCTAACAGTTTTAATAACACCTCTGGTTTTGTTACAACTGTTCAGACCTGCGGTTGAGCCCCGAAACACGCAGATATCTGCCCTCAGACGCCGAAGGGAGGGGAAAAGCTGAAGACGAGAGATGTTTCACAGTCAGTTTTCGCACAGCTAGGAAAATGAGCTCCAAGCCCTACTTGGAAGACGGTCCTTCGGTAAACATCCATCTGCTTTTGTCAATTAAGCTCCTAAAACTCCCTGAAGCAACAAAAACCTTTCATCCTGCAGATTTATCGACGGCGTCGTTGAGAACAGGTGCGTTTTCAGGCCTTCAATTGCAGACAAATTGCAAATTTGCTGTAACTCACTCACAGATCTGTCTCCTCAGTCATCAAACACTGGCACATCACACAGACACATGCACATTATAAGCTGTTTTCTGCTTCTTGATTCCATTCCTCATATGCTGCGCAATGCGCACAGTCCATCCTGCTATATGTCAGCAATATAGCAGAAAAAACAGAAATAAATCAAACTGGCACTTTCGTAATCATCCGGACAGCCACTAACCTGCAAACACAAATCTGTGAATATTCCTGTGGATATTGCACAGTTCACCAGACACAATTCCATGCATTCAAACCACATGCTGTCTGAACTTGAAAGTGATGTACTCTTTGCATGCAGTCCATTACACACAGCAGTATGAGGCCACGATTGCTGGGAAGGAGGATGCATGGAAAAAAAAAACAGTAATGATGATGATGACAGTTTCAGTGCTTGATCAGCAAGTGCTGTCTCCAGAGTCAACATCTCTGATACCATCCAAGCCCTCACACACTTGGACAAACTTGTCAACCCTCGCCTTGGAAGATCTTCTAATTTTGCAATCCCCCACACTTTCTGTCTGTCTCTATCTCACCCCCACAGCCTAATTGTTTGTTTGTATGACATGTCCAGTTTCAGACTTGCTGGGATAGTAGAAGTAAAAATAGATGTGAAGGCCACTGTGGGTCCTCAGCTGGAGAGGATGAATAAAAACAGCACGCTGCTGGGACACAAGTCTGCTCATTTCATCACTGTCTCTTGCTTCTGTGGACAGTGAAGATAGGGTGGCTCACCTTTAGCACAGCAAATGTCTTTGTATGTATTCAACACTCACGGAAATATAACGGTACTGCCCACGTAAATATTTAAAATGCTAAAAAATAAAAAGCATCTATGTACCACATAAGCCCATTTAACAAGCTATTAATGACAGAAAAAAAATACTCCTGTGAAATGAAATTAACCTTACTTTCATTTGCACCTCAGAATGTTTTTATTATTAGATTCAATACCTTACGCATCATAATCTTGCATAAAAATGCATTAAAATAAGACGATAATAAACAGCTCTTCCTAAATGTCCGATAAATGTGCCTGTGTGACTATCACAAAACTGTTGTTTCCACGCGGTATTTCGTGCAAGACGCTTCAATCATCCTATTTCTACATCTCTGTCTTGCCAGCTAACTACATGCATGCATAATTCATGATAAGACTGCAAAACAACAAGGTGAGAAACCAACATTTCTATTATTTATACGCTTGGCACAACAAAACCACACCGCTGCTGTCGCTGCGCGCCACAGTCTCTTCCAAACGACCAAACGCAGGAGCCACTTACCACAGAAGTGTGTGTATTCATCTATAAATATTTCAAGGGTAAATTAAGATGTTAAAATGGGTCAAGTGGAATAGGGAGCAGTCTGCACCAACTTTTTATGCATTCGCGCTATAGACGTGAAAGCGCACTGGCTTGAGCTTAAAAACAAACAGTTGTTTGAATACACGAAGGATGCTTGTTTTTATCATGCTCGTTTAATTTATTCCGCACGATTTGCGATCTCGCAACAAGTTTTGGATGTGCGTAAATGTTACTTTACCTCCGTGGAGAGACGCGACGAGGAGCGCTTGCAGTAACGCCATCCGCGCAGCGATCATCTTTGGCTTTCTGGGTAGTAGTATATTGTTCAAAAACGACATTATGAATAGTCTAGTTTGTGAAGTTGGTGAATAAATAACATAATCCTCTGAAAAGTCATGTGAGAATGTAACTGGTTCGACAGGAGACTGGCGTTGTTGCGGTCCCCAAAAATCCGTGTCCTTTAACTATCACCAAAATTCCGTTGGAAACGCGAATCAAACCCGTCACTAAAGTGATAAAGCGTTATTATAAGCCAGGGAAAGTCACTGTCATTGTTCCTCTGGTGTTATTATCCCTTCAATACATAAAGTTTAAAACACAAGTGTAGAGGTCCGGACCGGTGGCGTTATGAAGTTGGAGGTGTTCTCCGTGCGAGCTCGTGGGTAGACGCGCGTCCTAAGAATCCGTCTCTTGGCGCACGAGAGCGCAAAACCACCGGCGGTCGCTGCTGACTCTCTCTGAAATGTTCCCATCGCTCCTGTGACGCTGCTTTTGCGTTAACATGTCTGATTTTTATCTGCGCTTTGCCTAAATGAACTTACTCGCGTAGTTCTCCTGAGACAGAAAGGCCAACAGTCAAGCTGGTACTCCAGCGCTAAGAGCGGGAAGCGTGTGAAGAAGAGGCACAAATGAGTGAAATCTTAGCCAGCCAATGAGGTTTTCCGACAGAACAGGTGCACTAAAAGGAGAGCCAATCACAAGCAGGGAAAACCCCTCATCCTTGCAACCAAGGCGGCAGATAGATTAACAAAACAACATTTTAATTTTACAAAACGCATTTTACGCACTGTTGTAATGTTTCATAAAAGTTAGGAAAACAGATATATAAAGCTTATACGCACAACATAAGTCTTCCAAGACATGACAAGCTTGGAATTTAGATGTTAAATTTGATTTATGGCTGTACAAATCTGACTTTGGGTTCACTTTGGCTTCATATTAACATGCTGACAGGCTTAAAATAAATGTACATTTTACCTACTGAAACAAAGAAAACATAATAAAGCAACTAAAATTGGTTTGCTGATCTTTGCTGTTTTAAGATGGTCTCCCAGACTGATTTAGTTGGCTTGATGAGATTAAAATGCTCAGAATCACTCAAAACCAGTCAACAAACCAAAGTAATGGCCAGTAAACCTACTTTTGGTTTCAGCATTTTTTCCCCCACACTATAAATTCCCGCAGTATATGCATTTCCTGAAAATCAAACCTATGACCTTGGCTACAGGTAGGCTATGTAAAATAAAGTACTTTAGGATATATTTTAAATATGAGGAAAAGTCTATTAATGGGAGCCTCAGCATGAGTAAGTGTGAGTCTCTGATCAAATAGAGGAGCAATAGGGACCCCTAGTGAGGACTAACTGAATAGGTTGTCTCTGTGTGTGGTCTACGTGGCAGGAGCAATGCAAGATTTGAAATGTCTTACCACCTTCCTGTTTTAATCCATGCATTTAATGTTTTGATTTGTGAATCTACTATAAAGAAAATTATACGTAACAAAACATGATTTGAAATAATGTATTGTAAATAAAGCATTCCTGATATCCACCAAGACAAATGCATTTGTACACATTGTCCCCCTTTTTTTGGTTAAATGCAAAACTAATTCATTTAAAAATGAGGCCCGTTAACTCCTTATCTGCCTTTCTGATGATTACAGGAGCTGTTTTTTCGACCATGCTTTATTTTTTCTTTGGCAAGCGGAATATTTCCAGCTACTGAGTGCGTGAATGATGAATGCAGCAAGTGAATCCGATGCATTCTGCTTTCTCCCGAATCTAATCGCCAAGCCCAGCTTTTGGGATTGATGTTTTTTGGCCCAGATTTTTGAATGCACCACATTGTGCATTTAGAACAAATACCACTTGGTCTCTTGTATCTCTCCCCCTCCCTTTTTTTGTCTTCTTACCCTATTCCTCTACTATATGCGTACACACTAGCACACAAACATCCTTAACCCTCAGAGACCCAAGCACTGATATTCATGATATATATAGCAAAATTGCAAAGCTGAGCATTTAGGGCTGTGAAATTTCACAGTTGAGCATTCAACAATAATATATTTCAAACTGTAAAGTTTGAAAGTCATGAAAAGGTAAAAAAAATTCACTATTTGACCATTTAAATTAAATCATATATAAAATATATATATAAGAATCGATATTTGTTCATTAAAATGAGAATCTATTAAAAATCAGTTCCCAGCCCTAGCCTATTTTGTTGTTTTTCCTGTAACGTTAGGTTCATGATAAAAAATGAAATGTGAACAAAAATAAAAGCAATTAAATGTGTTATTCTATTTAAAATATGAAAATTAAAATGACAGATAACAATAGATTATAACAGAATTTTTACAACCCTGTCCGTCAAAATAACAAACAATGTTAAAGTCTAGCGCAATATATATATATATATATATATATATATATATATATGCTCAAAGGTTTGGATCAGTAAGATTTTTAATGGTTTTTAAAGATGTTTCTTATGCTAAGCAAAAATCTATTTCTTGATCAAAAAAATTGAAATATTTAAATTTAAAATAACTGTTTTCTTTGTGAATATATTTTAAAATGTAATTTATTCCTGTGATACAAAGCTACATTTTCAGCATCATTACTCCAGTCTTCAGTGTCACATTATCCTTCAGAAGTCATTCTAATATGCTGATTTATTATCAATGTTGAAAACAGTTGTGCTGCTTAATATTTTTTTGGAACCTGTGATACCTTTTTTTCAGGATTCTTTGATCAATTAAAAGTTAAAACAGCATTTATTTAAAAGAGGTTTTCTAACAATATATACTATTGTTCAAAAGTTTGGGGTCAGTACATTTTTATTCTTTTTTTTTTAAAAAGAAATAATACTTATATTCACCAAAGATGTGTTAAATTAATAAAAAGTGAGAGCATAGATTAGAAAATATTTATATTTTGAATAAATGCTGTTCTTTTGAACCTTTTATTGATCAAAGAATCCTAAAAAAGTATCACAGGTTCCAAAAAAATATTAAGCAGCACAACTGTTTCCAACATTGAAAATTTACCATAAATAATTAATCAGCATATTAGAATGATTTCTGAAGAATCATGTGACACTTAAGACTGGATTAACAGCTGCCAAAAATTCAGCTTTTCATCAGAGTAATAAATTATATTTTAAAGTATATTAACATTGCTGTCACTAGCAAGATGTGGCAGATAATATGCTCATTTTTTCCCCATCAAAACTGAAAAAAAATACAAAAAAATACATTTTTTTTTTTACAAAAAATACATTTTTTGACAGAGATCAAGAGAACATAGTATACAAATTAGAGGGGGTTTGCTCTGTGTGTCAGCAATACCACACCACAAAGTGATCTTTAAACCACATTTGGGACACCATTTATCATCTTGGGGCACTACATAATGACTAAGTTAACAAAAACAGCTTTAATAAAGATCTGTTTGTGATGACTACAACCATTTCCTCAAATAATGAAGGCACAACGCCGCGGTTGTCGCTAGAGGAAGCTCACCTGGCCTTAGAGAGGACAACAATCAGCAGAAACTGCAATGATCCTCATTAGAATAAACACACACGCAAACACTTTATTGTCACAGATACACACACCCATGGCACACCGAACATGAGCCCCGGTGCAGAAAGGCAGCTCCGTGCTTGTTGAACCGTACCGCATATATTAGAATCTCATTAACAGTGGGTGAATTGCAGGGCTCAGAGGGCATGCTAGCAGGCACATCGCTGGGGCGGACAGACCAGAACACTGTGTTACACACCACAAGGCTCTCATACCGTTCATTAGTTAGTGAAACAAGCCGTCGTAAACTCAAACGACACCAGCATTCCAATTACAAAGCCTATATTCCAATTAAGAAAGGAAGCCACACACAATTAAATAATTAACCGATGCAAATGAACGCCATCGTGTAGGCCATCAAACCGACTGTGTTTGCAGTGCAGCGCACAGCACTTTTGGCTCTCCTGTGCCACATAACAGAGGAATCAAAATGAACATTACAAAATGCGCTCATAAGATTGTGATATGTAAATTAGCTGCGGTCCATCGAGTAAGTAATGATTGTTAAAACATGTTATCTCGGCCTTTGAAATCGACGAAGTGTGATCAGTCTTTGAAACGAATGCTTTTCTTTCCCCGCACCGAAATGAATGTTTTCCTGACTGAGGGCCTCCAGCCCTTTCAGGATCTCTTACAACCAGATCAATTACGCTCTTGAAAAGCTGTTGTTTAAACGCGCGTCTCCTCAGGAGATGCAATTTACCACTGAGCATAAATCAATGCCGACGAGAAGGGCTAATTCAAAGCCCTCATTTGATGTCAATTTGGCCCTGACCGTGGTCCGTTTATAATGACTGAATGTGTTGGGAGTATATTACCCGGAACGGAGCCACAAAGCGCGTGCAGTCATAACTTCCTGGTCTCTTAGACATCGAAAGCGCATTTCCATATTGCGCCTGTCCGGAACCGTTTGTTTACTAGCCTCTTTGGATGAAATACGGGTGTCACGAGTCATCAATCTGCACATGACTGGAGGTGCGAACGTTTCTTTGAACCGGATCTCGTATTCAGAGAAACGTCAAGTACTCCACATCTCACGAGGGAACACTCATCTGAAAGATTCTAGAAAATGCAGCCAAATCCCATATTCAGCACCAATCTGTTACTGGCTCCTCTGAGATCCATAATGATAAAACAGAGAGTGGAGATAAGAAGCGGGACATGACCAATAAACTGGCATGCGTGTAATTCAAAGAGAGGATTTTTCAAACTTACTAGAATTTGGAACAGATTGCAGGACTTTTGTAAGCATTGAGAAATTTTGAGAGTCCTTGTTTGAAGTCACATAAATCACAGGCTAGAGGATTAATGTAGAGCACCGAGGTAAAAGATCAAAGGTTAAAGTGAAGGAGGTAAGATTGAGAGGAGGTCACAAATGGCAAAATGTAAAGTGAGGAAATATTGCCTCTAAAAATGGAGCCTAGTGTCATAATGCTGTAACGTGGGCTATTTATGGGAGTCCGAATGAGAACACCTAGTCTGGCAGTTTACCATTTTTTAGCCAACAGAGACACCACTGAAAGCAAAGTTAAAAAAAAAAAAAAAAACTGCATGGCCTAGTGATTCCAAATACAGAACATCATTATGACGCATACAAAAAAAAGCACTGTAACGCAGTAAACAATGATCATGTTTAAAAGCTGAGCAGATCAGAATGCCAAGTTGAAGTTGTAATTCTGAGCAAGAAACATGGCTACTTTATGCTCTGATGTAATGAGTTGGGGTCATGTCAATTATAGAAATTGCAAATTGTTATTGATCATAATTAGTTGTAATTGTCGATCTTAATGTTACAGTTTGGGCATTTTGTGCTCTGTTCATTTAGAATCGCTCAATAGAATTAAGCTTGCCAGACTACACTATTGATTTTGCTGGTTTATGAGGAGACAGATTAACCAAACTACATTTCCACTAATTCTCTGGAGCAGAGATTCCCAAACAGAGGTTTGCGAACTGTTTATTCACATGCAAGCAGCTCATGATCCAGTGTTGTCAGTGTCTCAAAGTGGCTCGGTTCACAGTAAATGGAGCGAACTCCATCTCTGCATGTACTGTGGGTTTAATGTGCATTTGGGAAAGCAATATGCAGTAGGCTCACTTTATTAACACATTTGCCACATTTCCATCATTTGAAATAAATAAAAAGTTAATGCTAAAAGAAATGTTAAAAGCTTGAGCGTTTGAACGTGAAGAATTCATGGCATAAATATTAGCACTATCACTTGTAGTACAAAATAAATTGGGTTATTTTTCAGATATTCATTTTTTTATTTTACTGTACAATTGCAATGTACAACAATAATATTTTTTAAAACTAAACAACAATTATTATTAATATTAATATTGTTACTACATATCTTAAAAACACCAGTGTGAATGTAATGTGGACTGAGACACTATCGCAACTAAAAAGAGGTTTGAATCGACTTTAAAGTTAAACCACAAATATGTTTCAAACATTTCAAAATATTTTACTTAATGAAAGTTTACTTATAAACTTATAAATTTACTTATAAACTTATAAAGTTTACTTAATATTACTTGTATTGCTTAATATTTAACATAAACTAAGTCTCTTTCTGAAATATGTAAAAGAAAACCCATGAAAGATTTATGTTATTTAAAAAATCCACTTCGTTTTATGTATATTTTGGACTATGGGGGTGCCATTATGATGTGAAATGGTTGCACTTGGTGATTTACTCGCGCTACAAGTTGTTGTTTTTTTCTGTATTTTTACAGCAACACAACTCTAAAAATAAAATACTGATACGATTACCACAGCTACTGAAAGATCTTAAGCACAGGACACACCAAGCAGACGATCGGCTAGTTCTACACATCGCCTCTCATCAGGCTCACATCGGCGGGACTTTGCCCGATTTGACATGTTGAAACGGCGTTGGGACATTCAGGGCCATCGGCACGAGTGAGAACTTATTCAAAATAGTAATCAAGTGCCGCTTTGTTTATGTTTCGTATGTCTGCATATATCTGGTATATCATTCTTACGGTTTCTCCTTTTGAATGACGAATATACAGTATACTATTAAAAGCTGCTGATATAGACAGCTAATTCAATTCACGCAGGTGTAGAACACATCAGTTTGCAGTCGACTGTAGTCTGTGCGGTGTGTTCAAGTGCAGCTTTTTGGTCCAGACTCGACAACACCGTCAGCTTTTGTCACCACTGGTTCTTTGAAGTTAGCTTGGTGTGTCCCGGCCTTTACAGGTGTCGATGGATATAAGTGTAGGCTTAAACCAAATGCCAAACCATTTTTTTTCTTCACAAGAAGTCTAAACACCCCTGTATATCGAGTGAAATCTGCGCTGAGAAACTCCTCCAGTGGCTGTGATATCATGAAAAGTGTCAGGATGGCATCTAGCGTTTCTTGTCTCTGCCGTTTATAAGCTCTTTCAGTAGCTGTGGTCTACTAAAAACCTCAAAGGCATCAAGGCTAGTGTAGAAAGAACAAAAACGCAGGTATTTAGGAAGTTTTATTGATCCACAGGCATCTTCCCATTCTTTTCTTTTTTTCTTATCAGTAGGAAAAGCAGTGAAGACTTATTCTGAGTTGTGTTGCTGTAAAAATAGCAACAGGCAGCGACAGTTGTTCAACCATTTCACGTCACGGAAATAATAGCGCCAATGTTGCAATGTTGATTTTTTTTAAACAACGTAAATATTTCATGGGTTTTCTTCTACATATTTCAGTAAGAGACATAATTTATGTTATATTCAACTATACAAGTCTTAATACCCGGGCTTCCCTGTCAAGCAAAAAAGTTAAACGTATCTATCCAGCATTATGACATAAAATTAAAACCAAGCAAGCAGTAAAACATCCTGTACCTCATTGCAGCCGTGGCTGGTTAGCACAAAAATATGACTTCCTTTTCATCATTTAAACCCCTGCCTCCAATCTATTATTAATAATAATATTCTAAGCTTTTATCATAGTTTTATCTGTGAGTCTGCAAACACTATCCCATTCAGTTCCACTTCACAGTTTCCCCCCTCTGTGTCAACTTATCCAGAATAATCTAAGTAAAACATTCTGTCAGGCTTTTAGGTCTACTTCTGCCAAAACGTAAGCCCATCAACAAACAAGACCCCTGAGCAGCGTGCCAATCACTGAAATAACGATAATGCGAATAATAAACAAGAAATAATAACAATAATGACACACTTCCCATGAATCGGCTGTTAGTGGGGAGTGTCAGTGAAGCGTGATTCAAGCAAACATCTCACTTGCCAGTAGATTACCCTAGAGAAAGCATCCCACCTGCAGAAAAAGAGAAAGAGCGAGAGAATAGGGAGATAGACGGATTTATTAGGAAGAGTGTAAATATTAATTTTGATCTCGTCTCACGGTGCGCAAGGACTTAATTACCCTCATTTGCATATAATTGTGTCCCGTGGGATGGCCCGCAAGGCATGACTCATGGAGCGAGACGTTGTTTTGGTCGTTGTGGTGACGAACGTTGCTCATCAGTCTGGCAAAAACCTTGCGGTGTGATGAGGCGTGCGGGGAGGAGTCCGACCGAGCATGCTCAGTACACACCGATGAATTTCAATGAACACCAGCCCATTCACCTTCTGTCCCGTGGCAGTTCCAGCGTGACACATGCTGATTAGCGGAGCTCTGTAAAGTGAGATTGAATTATGTAAATACAGTGATTTATAATACATCCAATCTGACTGGGCCATCTCGCAATCAAGCCTGCAATTCGCTGTTTTAGTTATTTACATGCCTCTTATTCAGCCGCCGGCTTGTTTATGTGGATGTGTAAATCAATTCAGGAGCATCATGCAGATCTATATCTGTTTGTTCATTTACTTTGGAATACAAACATTTACTTTCCTCAGTCGTTGTACATGCTAGCACAAGACGCACAGGACTATTCCTCAATGGCACATGGTGCATTCATGCATTCAGAGAGAAGAACGGAGAATGTTAAACAACCCTTCAATCACTTCACACACACACACAGTAAAATCAATGATGCTCGGTTTACAAAATGTCTCAAAAATGCTTCCTCCACCCAAATCCCATGAAAACACCTTATCGACACGAGGACTTTGGCCAATAGAGCTGTTTAGCTAATGAGCCGAATTTAACACTCGGTAATAATGAAACCAAGAGTGAAGAACACAAAACACATTGAGGCCTAATCCAGAAACAGCCTTCACACATTTATTCGCAGCACACAAAGATCCATTAGTGGGTGCCAGGAATGTTATATGACTGTTGGATGACCAGAAGGAGTTGTGCTCACAAACGGAGGGAGAATAATTGTGCTAATGAACAGAAAGGAGGGATGAGACGCAGACGAGTATGTGGCAGATGGCTATGACGAGCTGCAATTAGAGAATGAGGGACTGACTCTGTGTACTCATGAAAGCTAAATATCGCTGTATCTGAGCAGGTTCAGGCAGAATTTACATACAGATGATTGTATATAAGCGGACATACGTGTAATCATGCTCAAACTAGGTCTCAGGATGTAAAAGCTACAGCTCATTTATATGGCAGCTTGTGCAATTGCATGCAAACAAATCAGCCAACTCTCATCAGAGAGAAACAAACATCACTGAAACTGTGAGAAACTACTTTAAAACATCTGAGATATGGGGTCTCAGTCTGTTTAGCAAGCATGGAAGCTTTTTGAATTTGGATTAGGGTGAAACAGCGCTCCAGAGTCAGACAGGTACTGTGTAATATGTCTTTTGCAGCTCAGAGGCACAGTGTTCAATTTTTGACCAATGCATGAAGTCAAAAAGAAATCATGTTCAACTGCCTCTAGTGTATGGCAGAATAATATTTGATGGGATGTTACATTGCCAGGGAAATCTGTTGTGTGCAGAGCATGGCTGGTGGGTAACAAATCAGTGGTTCACTTTTTTGTCAACAAGTGGCATACTAAAAAGGTGACATGCAAATTTCTTATATTCACAAAGCCAACATTTTATGTGCAAGATCCTGCAAATATTATTACTATTTAAAATGATGGTTTTCTATTATATTTCTTAAATGTCTATATATGAGCAATATCACAGAAGTAGCCATGTGATATGGCTGTATATTGGCACAGCTGTGATTCGGCTGTAGGTAATCACAGTGTACCGACATACAGTCATATCAGATGGCTATCAGTGTTATATTGCGTTTATACAACAGTTCAATGACACGAGTGTGTAAATACATAAGAAACAACAACAGAGCGTCTTTAAGAACTCTCTTTTATAACTCCGTTACTAATTCGAAAATGTCACTTTAAAGCTAGTAACAAAGGAACACTAAGATGCTTCATTGAAAGCTTATTGTATTACTGTATTAAAAGCTCACTGTATTATGTATAGTTGAGAGAGATGAAATGAGAAAGTCTGATTACCTGCATCTGATACAGCATTCATTCTTCAGCACATTCTCAAAATCACAATAAACCATTCATTTTAATGACCGCTGAGGAAAGCGATATCTTTGTTATATTATCCTTTCATCTGTGAAGGGTGATTTCCGATGACAGCTCTACCATTTGTTGGCTGCATCTTACAAGGTGTTGTTGAAAGTAAAATAACTTCCTTGTTAACAACACTGTTTCAGTCTCTTTCAATGTAAAAGTCTTTACTATTGACTCATAAAAACAGTCTCTTGTCGTCATCTATTGGCGGAATAATGCAACTAAAATCACCATCACAAACATACATACACTGTTTCCCTCTACTAAATACTATTATTAAATACTAATATTATTAATATAGAATATTAATTATTGAAAAATAATATTTTATAAACAACAGCCATCATAAAAGTTGCAAGGCAATTCTGTCAAAAAAGGCAGCGCTCTGATATACAGCATTACATTTATATATAATATAAGGTGATGAGATTTTGCCGTCAGCCAAAACTATTTGCTCTGGAACAAATAACAGATTAATGAGAACAAAGACTGTCCATTAGATTTAAGGAAAATGAATTATATCTCATGTTTAACCACTATAGAGACATCAGAGCCAGCTGCAAATTTCAGAAGAACTGGCTGAGGTAAGGGTGCTCTCGGCAGGTTCATAAGGCGCCGATCAACCGATTGATGTCCTGGAACTTCAAAAACAGTGAAGCAAATTTTCACACTCAGATATTTTAACTTGCATATTTGAAGTCTAAAGAAATATATTCTCACCTAAAAACTCTTAAAACTACATTCCGTGACACAAAAACAGTATTACTTATAAAATTATAGTGGATTTGGGCACCGCCACGACATTCGATGTGAGAAATGCTACAAACAGAGTGATACAAATGGTAAAAAGGATGCAGTTCTGATATGACTAGAATATTGCACTCCTCTCAGCCCATTAGATTCGAGGACCAGAAAGAACTGTTGTGCATATACAGTAGGCCTATATTATTGTTGCCACTGTGAACAATTGCTAATGTGCTTCTAAAATCACTTTCAATAAATGTAAATAGCAGCTTGAATGTAGCTCAATAATATACTTGCTTATTCAGCCTTAATGGGCCTCAGAAAGGGTCAGAGCCCATTGCACACCAGAGAAGAGAGGCATCAGGTAGGACTGGCTGAGGAGCAGAATCCTAAACTCTTTAATTAAAGCTGATGAGAGGTTTGCACTCAACAAGCCACAAGTTTCTGTCACCGAGCCATTTACTGGAGTCACAACGAACTGGAGAGGAGAGCTAACGAGGTGTCATCTCCCAGATGCTTTGCTCATAGAGGAAGAAGAGTGGAAAGAGTAAAAGAGAGAAAGAGTGTAAGAAAGCAGAGGGTGGGCGACGGATGACATTATGTGAGAAGGAACAAGATGGAGAGAACAACAATGAGAAGAAAGGAGGAGAGCGACTGAGAGAGGAAGAGGACTTTTAATAAACTTCTGTTTATTAACACTACCACATCAGCTGGCACAGTTGATGCCATCTGGTGTAATGGCCTGGGTGCCACGTGCCCGCAGGCAGATGGTACCCGTTTTACCGATCATTATTACACCATCAGCATGTGCGTATGGCAGGCGGGTACAGTCCATAAAACCCTGCTTGGCAATATAAGATTTTGAAAATGTTCTCACGCTCACAGAGGCTGGATTTATTTGATGTAAAATACAGCAAAACACTAATATTGTGATATTTTAGTACAGTTTAGAAGATTTGTTAGATCTTACTTAACGTGTTTTAAAATGTAATTTATTTGTACGTCATCTTATATTTCATATAGTTGACTGTTGACAAATATGATGCAGGGCAACAACTCTATAAATACAGTTATGCCCTAAAATTCAAGATATTAGTGCAAAAAAATAACCCTGTATGTGTTTTGTCTTATATTTACATAAATCACATATCACACAATATCACATGGGCACCAAAAGCAATATACACAAGTGCTGATTTTGTCCTGATCTATCACAATCTTAAATGTAATTGTAAACAACAGTTCAGTAAATAAGAAGTTGATATTGTGTTATATTTTAAACACAATATTATGTTTTTGCTCAATTTTGCAGAGAACATATTACCTTTGAAGCCATAGCAGAATTTTTCTGCGTCTCCGAGCAACACAGCAGTGTTCAGTTTCTGAATGAATCCACGTTTTGAACGAATTGTGTGAACCAATGATTCAAAGGCCCAGTCATAAGCAGAGCCATTTATTTCATTTGTGAATGAATCAGCCATTTGAAAGATTCGAATGAAAAAATAAATGACTCATAAAGACATTTACCGCCACCTGCTGACTTATTTAGAGTATCATTTCATTTAAAAAACAATAATAATAAAAATAAAAACATTAAAGGGATAGTTCACCCAAACAATTTAAATTCTGTCATCATTTACTCACTCTCATGTCGTTTCAAACCTTTCATTTGCAGAACATAAAAAAAGATATTTTGATGGAAACAAAGCTGTTTTGGTTACCAATGAGTTTCACTGTATGTACAAAAAATACTGAGATGTTTCTCAAATGATCTTTTTTTATGTTCCATAGTTTGTGTTAGGCCGTTGCAGTCTAAATGTTTATGTGTAATAAATTTTATGCTGAATCAAACAAAATATTTTTTCTAACGACAGCCCTAGTGGACGGCGGACAGCCCTAGTGGAAACCATACACAACCATTTAAACATCTGGGGTAACTAAGATATAAATAATAATACTAATAAAAAAGTAAAAGGAAAAATTAATCAACAAGGATGTATCAAATACCAGAGAACCTTGAAAAAAAAATATCATGGTTTCCACAAAATATCAAGCAGAAAAAAATCATTTTTCAGCAGTGACAATAATAATAATAACCATTATTAATAACTGACCACCAATAATTGATAGTAACTGAGCAGCAAATCAGCATTAGAATGATTTCTGAAGGATCAAGTGACGTAGTAATGGCTGCTGAAAATTAGTAATAAATACAATTGTTAATTTAAATTTTCAATTTTTTTTTTATAAATGTTTATATTTTATTAAATTATACAACCATTCTTTAAAACTCTATGAAAACACAATGTTACTTTATTTTACTGTATTTTTTTATTAAATAAATCAAGCCTTAGTGAGCATACAAGTAAGCATACAATTGTTCAAAAATATGAAAAAAACTGACTTGACCAGCCATTAAATTTAAAATAATTAAATTTTACATTTTAAATGATTTTATATTAAATTAGATAAAAGTTCTTTTAATGTCCAAAAGTATTTCACAATATTACTGTTTTTACTGTATTTTTAATCAAATGAATTTAGCCTTAATGAGCAAAAGACATTTTTCAAAAACATAAATTATAATTATTCCAAACTTCTGACTAGTAGTGATTAACCCCTCACCTCACGCCTTCACACACACACATGGGACAGTTAAACAAAACGCTTAAAATTTAACAGCTTCTCATTTGCAAATAAACACAATTAAGCCATAGTCATCTATCAAATATGTAAACTGCTTATGACAAGATTGAGCTTTAAAGTGTTTAGATTACATTTTCTCTCCACTGAGCTAATGAACGTGAGTTCTCGGATGCTCTGTTCATTTTTGAACTGCTCCAAAAAAAAATGCTTGTGTTTGCTAAAGTGTCCCTCCTCCATGCAGCTCTCCCGTCACAGATTGCCGTCTAATCCAGGTAATAGCCATTAAGCTGCCTTGTCTGAACAAAAATAAGCTTCACTTCACAAGCCAAATGTGCCAGAGACATTTTTGGATGCAACAACACCCAGAGGAACATCTGAACCCACCAGACACACCCCAATCCTCCCAGGCTGGGGAAAACGTTTTCGCTCTGGCTGTCAGTTGTTGGACACACATCCAGTAAGTGGCAGGTTGTCATGAATATTCAGCATACAGTGTTTCCTGCATGTCTATGAGAACGAGACTGAATATGGCTGGGATTTCCAATGGGATAATGAAGATCATCTGAAGGGTCCATACAGGTGCCTATTTTGGAACGTAGACCTTTCCTGTTTACACTATAAAAATCCTCCTCACGTATTTGTAAAGCCATCTGATTGGTTCAAACCTCACAAAATACTGTTGTATACAATCTAATACAAATCAGACTACAAAGGCCATCCTCCAGAGCAAAGGCTATCAAGTAACTCAAGATACCCTTTTATGTGCAGTTTAAACAAGATTAAACAGCCCACCAGGACACAATAAGCTTTAGCCATAAAATGACTCTTTGACTGGTTAATTTTAGCAGCACAAATACATTTTAACAAAAGCCTTTTTCCTATTAACTAGATAATGAGGAATTGAATTTTCTTGATCTTTTTAAATTAAAGTAGTTGGTATGATTCTTTAGGGTCTTCGTGAAATCTCTACAACATACTGACGAATGTTCTAAAGTGTGCAATTATTTTCAGGGAAGTGCACAGTGAACGAAGTTCCAAGCAGCTCTTGGCCGCATTACATATCCATATAACTACACCACACGATTTCCACAAAATCTACAATGACACGGGCCAAACAAATAAATACAATAAAAATGGGATAGAAACGACAGATTATTTACACTTTTTTTGACACAAAAATGCACGCACATACAGTTTGCACACACGTTAACATACCTGCTGATGTTGTTTGCGCTGCTTTGACGATTTGATCAGTTTAACAGCTTAAAAAAACAACAAACAAGCAAGGTAACAACGACACTATTCCTAAAGAAAATTACCTTAAAGTTTCACTATAATTAGAGACACTGCTGCCGAACACTTTATGCTTTGTTAGGCTTGGGGCTGCAACAATTCCTCGATTCTATTCGAGTACTCGATTTAAAAAAAATCCCCGACTGCATTTTGCTCCTGTCGAGTAATGGGCGAAATACCGGAAGTGGCGCATTACACATTTTAAACCCATTTAAAAATCATAGTAATGCATAATGCTATTTAGAATTCATAAATGCTATGATTTAAGTAAATAAACATATGCGTTGCAGGTTGAATATGTGCGCTTAAAATATTTTATAATGTGCATCAAATGATGTTACACAAACTGTTATCATTTACATGTGCGGAGCATCTCAAATCTTTGCATATTTTGTGAGATTGGGTTTATTAGAACGTTCATCTGGGAACGCAACATGCGCCCTTTCATCAGATTTGTAAGGTAAATCATTTATAAACCTATGCAAACACAGGAGAATACATCATCATCTAGATACGCCGTTCATCGCGATTTCAAAATAAAAGCTCAAACCCCTCACTCGTTTTAATGTCCACATATTCAAGAAATTACAGTAGATTTTATATCGTAACGAAATGGCCCAATATTAAAGATTAAATAGACATTTAAAATAAATGTTTAGTCAATATTAAACACGGATTAGATCATGCAGCAAAGTGTAAAAACAATCGTAAGGCCGATTGCGCCCTCTGCTGGCATTTGTTATAATGCGTAATGTACATTCGCTCTGTTGTTTATAATACGTTATGTATTTTAACAGTTTTGTTCAATAAAACCATATGATTACTTGCTTTCGATACGTTATTTGAACTCATTATTATTGCCTCATTGCTATTATATATGTATTTTAAGTCATTTTATAGGCTATTTTATACTTAGGTCTATTTTTATTACTACAATAAAAATTACTTATAATTATCTGATCACTTGATTAATCGTCAGAATAATTGACAGATTACCAAAGTAATCGTTAGTGACAGCCCTAGTTAGGCTAATTCACACAGGGCTAATCAATCTCTCTCTCGTCTCTCTCTCTCCGTCTGTAAACTTCATTATTAACTACATTAGTCTGCTATCAACGGCTCAGTCCTGCGTTACTTGGTTTAAATTATTAGATTTAAATTAATCCTACTAACAATGGCGTTTTAAAGACAAAAACTGGAATACCTTAGTATGCGGAATAATTTACTTCAGTCTGTTAAATTCTTCAAAACTAATGCACACTCGAGGTGTAACATCACCGCCGGTGTGCATTATTTTCAATGAATTCAACGGTCGTCATTTATTCCTTGCAAACAAAGCGCATGCCTGATTTGTTTTTCTTCCTCTCTTTCTCTAACCTTAATTTAGTTGACAGTCTATCATGAATCAGTCGATTTCTCTCAGCTTTAGCCAATTTACTCTGAACAACACCCATGTCAGCACTGCGTTGATCTACATGAGACCTTCACAGGAAAGACCTATCCAAACCTCAGTATCACTAAACACACACAACCCTGGTATTTTTAGACCAATTAAAACTTTTCCCACAGTAATGCACCTGAAGGACAGTGATAGACACTTCAAAGAAGATCCATTCAGGGATGAACTGGTTATTAGAGACATAGGGTTGTAAATAGAATTTGGTGTTATGTTTTCCAGTTCTGAATTACTGACATTGGTTCTGCTGGGTTTGTTATAGTGGAAGCACTGGGTGAAGACACCAGGCGTATTCATTAATTCTGACAGTATCGAGTTTCCCCACAGACTACTGAGCAGGGACGTCACATAGAGAGGATTGTATATCATATACCACAAGACTAATGCTACGGTGACAGAGTAAATTGTAAAACTGCAACCTCAGAAATACTTTTAAAATGATTTTTTAAGCTTTTTCAGGCACTTTGACCTAGATACACATTTAGAATTGTATGTACTTTCAGTAAAAATAAAGTCTCAGTCAACAATTAAAGGTCCACTGAAGTGCTTTGATGTAATTTCAAATGAAATAGGAAGACAGGAAGACATATCAAGCAGTCCCGCCCCCTTTTTCAAATAGCCAATAGTGTTTCGTTTATAGCTTGGGCCAGAGCCGTTGAGCTAGGTAACAGCCACAGTAGGGCTGCAATGATTCCTCGATTCTATTCGACTATACAGTTTGAAAAAATCCTTGATTGCATTTTTCCCGTGTCGAGTAATTGGCAAACCCATATTAAACCCATTTAAACATTACAAAAAAGCATAATGCTATTAAAAATTCACAAACGCTATGATTCAGTTAAATAAATATAATAAATATTTACAGTTTTTTACAATCGCTATGACAGTTTTTTCAATACATTTAACAGGTTTCCTAAACTCTTAACACACCAACACACCTAAAACACACAATTGGCCAAACGGTTAATTTCATGCTCAAAATCACACATTGTAAACTAAACCCCAAAACTAATTTTCAAAATACAATAATAAACTAACACAATACACTATGTCTAACAAAACACTGCAAACACGTTTTAAAATCAAATAATTATTCAAAACACTAACACATGTTCTCTTCCAACAGGAACATTTAGTCAATCATAACACATTGACAAAAAAACACTATCATCAGCTGAAATTACAGAAACTGCATTATTTTCTGTGTCAGGTCTGCCCTTATATTTGAAGCCTCTCTACATTTTTTTTGTTGTTGTTGTTGTTGTTGTTGTTGGGTTTAGTAAATGCATGCATTTTGTTTCTTTTGCTGCAGAAATTCAATACAAAAAATGAATGACCATCTCAAAGTAGTTTTATAAAATGTACAGTTTATGTAACAAAAAAAAAAAATACAGACACAGAATTGCTGCAGTACAGACTTTATTTGCAAAAGGACATTACTGCAAGATATACAAACAGAAAAAGCACCGGAATTATAATAAAAAAAAAAACAAAGTAATCTTCTATTCTGCCCGGTCTTCGGTATTCAGCTGTGATTTATATATTTGCATAACTGCAATAAGCTATTTCTCACTGGCAATGGAATAAAATACAGGGAATATATTTGTGTTTCAATTCACAATATGAACAGCTGTTCACTTTGACTTTAGCCTATATAAGTTATGTTTAGAACAAGATGTTATCTGTTCTGACATACAGTGTGAAAGCATTTGTAAATTTGACTGTAAAATTACATTGTTTTGGTCTTGGTTGAGCTTGTGTGTAAAAGAAGTTCAAGCATTTTAAATTGGTGTTAACTGTATGCATTTTGTATCAAAGCAACAAGAAATGTGTTAATCGTATAGCCTACAAAGACGGATGTTGTGCTAACCGTGTTAAGAGTTTAGGAAACTTGTTAAATGTATTGAAAAAACTGTCATAGCGATTGTAAAAAACTGTAATCTAAATATTTTCATGCATGTAGGTTACGTATGTGCATCTCAGAGCGGCTACCTTTACAAAAAAAATCTGCTACACAAACTGTTATCATTTTACATGTGTGAAGCATCTTAAACTCCATCTCTGCATGTTGTGAGTTTGGGTTTATTATAACATAAACCTGGGAACACAACATGTGCTATTTCATCATATTTGTATGGTAAATCATTTCGAAACCTAATCTTTCTCAATATGCTAACTGTTAATCGCCAGTTTACACTTTTTGTGGCTGTAGTTTTTCTATCATAAAGAAATGGACAAATATTAAAGATTAAGTGGACATTTGAATTAAATGTTGCTGAGTCAATAGTAAACACGGATTAGATAGTGCTGTAAAGTGTAAAAACTATTGTCAGGCCGTTGGCGCCATCTGCAGGCATTTGTTATAATGTATAATTTACACTAGCTCTGTTGTTTATAATACATTATGTATTTTTACAGATTTGTACAAAGAGCCATATGATTACTTGCTTTTGATATTTTATTTGAACTAATTATTATTGCCTCATTGCTATTATAGCGACAGCCCTAAGTCACAGTCTAACAGATTACCCATTTTACTCATCAGTGCTGTTTGTCTAACCGTTTCTCCTCCTAATCTCATCCATATCGCTATAAAATATAGCATTCTGTGTGAAATTCAAATGGGTCCGATACGCTTTGTGGTCGGCGCTGACTCGCGCTATTGATCCGCTCCCCGTTTCTGGACTGGAGCAGATTGTGCGCGCAGTGCTGGTTCATGTAACACAGCACGAAACCAGACTTCTTTTGCCCCAATGGAAAACATATTTACACCGTCTGAAACGTTTCCCATACCTTATATACTGCAGGACGTGCCGTTCGCAGGACAGAAAATACTAACTCAACAAATACTAACTGAACAAGTTACAGATTTCAGCCGAGCATCAGCGTCTATTTATAGTGTAGGGGGCGGGACGCTTCAGATTCTAGAGAGCATTTGATTGGTCAGAAAGTTTGAAGAGACGCTGAAGTGCAGGGTGATGTCATCAAAATTGTTAATCCATATTGGCGCAAGTTACAGACTGTAAGTTTTTAATGCTTATATCTTCTAAATGGGAATTTTGTCATTGTTTTGGAGCATAAAAGCTTATAGATAACCTCACGGCTAACATATTCATACTAAAAAAAAACAACTTCCATTTTGATTTCATGGGGACTGAAGTTGAAACGTCCCATTTTACTGCATAAAACCCAAACTGTGTTTCTGGGTCAAAGTGACACAAAATCATGGAACAGGTCACAATTATGTACCCAAACTTCCTTACTGAAAGATGATTTAACTAGAGGACATGGACTGCCATGTTGTTCATCCAGAAAAAAGCTGGTCGACCATGCTTCTGATGGAGCTGGTTGCCTGGCTGATTTCTGTTAGGAATGCCAGCACACCAGCATCCAAAACACAACATATGCTGGTGTCCAGCAATGCTGTTTTTTCACAACAGGCTCGGATTCAGAAGCAGACCTCTGCTACTCACTCCTGGGTTTTTTGGCGCTCAAGTGTGAATCTTTATGAAGCCACTGGAGCAGTAGCTATTTCCCAACCTTTCTTGTCCTTTCTCATCAGTAAATTTCAAGTACTCCATCATCTGCTCCAAACTAGTATAGTCCTCCAACTTATATGTTAACTTTTTTACAAAAAAAAAAAAGAAAAAAGGCCAATATTACTATGATTCCCTTTCAAACAGAAGGCAATTTATACAGTGGAGATAAACAGACAGAAGTAGCTTTCTCTCTATTTAAAGCAATAGTTAACCAGAACAAAATAAAATAAAATTAGCTTAAAACGTACTTACCCTCAGGCTATCCAAGATGTAAATTAATTTGTTTCTTAATCAGCAGATTTGGAGAAATTTAGCATTAAGTCTTCTGCTTACCAATGAATCCTCCGCAGTGAATGGGTGCCGCCCAGAATGAGAGTCCAAACAGCTGATAAAAACATTACAATAATCCATATTTTTAACTTTAAACCATTGCTTCAGCTAAAATACTAATCATTAATCCATAATAACTTTCTCTGAGAATGACCTAATGGTAAATTTATTTATAAATGATACCCATACAACAAAAGTAAAGTCAAAGTTAAATTCAAATAGAAGCTCAGTGAGTATGACATATCACCCACAATTTACATCTGTACATTACAGTTGCACATGATGTATAGTATAGCCTACATTCATACATTTATGCTGCAATTTAGTGTTAAGTGTCTGCTATCTCACCCTCACAACAGCACATCCTTCGTTGTTAGTATACATTGTGTAGTATTCACCTGATCTTAGGTTAAAATTTCTCTCAATGCACTCAAACACGTATAGTATAAACACTCAAAACCTCATGACCAGCGTGAGTAAGCATAGAACATTATGAATGTTATCTTTCTAATCCAGACAGGGTTTAGAGAACTGCAACACCTCAGCAACGCTTCCAGTAACACCCCTGCTGGCTGGCAAACAAAGGAAATCTCAACGCATGAGGATAAAACATTCAAACGCTACAGTTGATGTTGTGAACAGGCTCCAAAGTCACTGAGTTATGACATCCGCTGGGCTGGCACATGCTTCAAGTAGCATGTCGTTTTTAGAAATGTGATGCTTTTCTTTGTTTTTGATGGCCGCTTCTCGAAATGAGAACAACAGACGAGCATTTTAGTTTATGGATGTTAAGCTAGTATAGCGAATCACTGAATTGTTTGTCTAGGTGACTTTATAAGCAATAATTGCTCAGGAAATTTTTGAATAAATCTATGGTTTAGAGTTATACTACGTATTACATAAATGCAACTGGTGGAATCTTGCATCTTTATTATGTACTTTAATAAGGATGACCTCAGAGGACTTTACTATAGAGGGTTTGATTTGGTCAGTTACCCGGATGCGCAGCCATGCCATACTGGTGATACTCGGATGTTAACAACAGCATGGTTAATGTACTACTGAATACATTATTCTGCTAATTTATGCTGTCTTAACCACGGAAAAAATGTGTGGAAGCTGCTAAATCATGCAGAGAAGGACTTAGTAAGCACGAAAGGGTGCAATATTTTGACAAACTAAAGTTAATAGGTGGTAAAGATACATATTAGCAGTATTAATAAAGATATTAGCCTAATATTTCACCTACCTGACCAGAAATTATAAGAACAAACTCAAATGTTGTCAAGATTCTTGAACGGAAATCCTGGTTCACTTTGGCCAGTCTATAGTACTCCAAATGTTTTTTCCCAGTTGGACCGATTAGTACAGCCCAAAACATGGCAATAATTGACCATTTTCAGCAGCAATAATCAGTAAAAAATATGCAAGTTTTGTTCAGTACAGTGGAATTGTGTACATTCAGTGCCGCCAATATGGCCGACTGATGACGTGTTGTGAAAACACTCTATACCAGGGATGCCCAAACTCGGTCACCGGCCCTCCAGGACCGAGTTTGGGCACCCCTGCTCTATACAGTTGCAGTGTTCATCCTGTTGCTAAGCTGATATTAAACATAATGCTTTTTTTTTTCTTACTGAAAACTTTAAGATAATCGTTATCTTATTTATATGTATTCATGAACAAATATGAAGCCCTAGAGACATTGTGATGGAAAAATGGGAGAACAAATTCTGTTTAAATGTGACCTATTATACCCTTTTTTACAAGATGTAAAATAAGTCTCTGAAGCCCCCAGAGTGTGAAAATGAAGTTTTAACTTAAAATGCCCTACAGATCATTTTTAATAGCTTGTTAAAATTGCTACTTTTAGGGGATGAGCCAAAACGTGCCATTTTTGTCTCTGTACCTTTAAATGCAAATGAGCTGGTGCTCCCGGAGAAGAGGGCGGAGCTTCAAGAGCTCATGCTCCAGTGCTGGCCTTTGCATATAAACATTCCACTATTAGTACAAGCCTGTTATCTTCACAGAAAACCTACTCGGTTTAAAAGTCAGTCAGCTTATGCTGTGCATAAGACATGCGCATTTATGAATTACACAGATGAGGAGTACAATAAAAAATAATTTTTGGTACCAGTGCTTGCTATTACAAAACTTTATAAGCCCCACTTGTGATTATGAGCTCGACAAATTCAAGCGATCAACTTACATTGCTTTCAAATGCAATTTTTAACTACCACATTTCTATTCACGATCATTCTGGTAACATGTGAAGGCAGCATCAGTGAAAACAGGCAAAGACAATCATAGCTTTAGCAACATTAGCTTTACAGAGTGCCATGAAGTGCTTTCAGAAAGGCAGTTTGGAAAACAAACGCTTGATTTACTTTGTTTGTTTGTGACGTTGCACAAAATGATCCCTAAGCATATCAGGGACTTTTTTCGGGGACATATTTTTTTCAACCACAGCAGCTTAGCTGGAGGGAGTCTATGGAAACTCTTGTGTTCATTTGTGAATAAGAAAACATAACACTTGTAATGCCTCTTTGGTGCTAACATTGTATATCTCCAGTAATGGCGGACTGCTGCTTCTGTGTTAATGTTAATAGGGCCGAGGTCGTCACAAATGGGCAGGACTTCTGAGAATCTGAGGGGAGAATCTGAAACAGCTTGTTTGGAGAGACTGTCTATGACTTATTGGGATTCTAAAAGTATGAGTTGGTAAATTTTTACCATTATAGGCTGTTTTTTTTACACACACTGCGGCCACACAACTGTGTTAAAACACCTTATAAACGTGATTTTTGCATAATATGTCCCCTTTTTTGTGTCAATTTTTTTTCCTTTTCTCACAATGTTGTTGCATTCCCCCAAAAACTTTGCATTCACTCTCAAATCGTTCTCTCGCATAAGTATTGAGTTCCCCCAAACAATTCCATCTGCTGGCAAAAGCATTGAAATATAGTTTTTGCCCGAACCTCATTGTTTCAATCACGAATGTTTGTGAGTGACCTTAGTTTCATGGAGAATGCAAAAGTTTTATGTGAGAATGCAAAGTTTCTCAGGGGACCGCAAAAGTTTTATGAGCAAACAATTCTTGGGGAACCCAAAAGTTTTATGAATGAACAAAACGTTTCTTAGGGATCGCAAAAACATTGAAATATATTCTTTCTTCCATATAATTTTTTGTCCCATCACCATTTACTCTGTACCAATGTAAAATATTCTCGTAGCTCAAAGTAGCAACGCCATGAGTATATGTTCAGTTCTCAGGGAATGCATGAACTGATAAAATATGTATATCCTACCATAAATGCAATCTAATTTGCTTTGAATAAAAGTGTCTCTCAAATGCACTGATGTAATATAAGTTATAGCCTAAGTTACAAAATTACTATATGTGTCTGGTTGTCCTCAATGTTGTCTGGGAAAGTGTAGGTCAGCAGAGGATGAGGTTTGTGGTTGTGTACAGTACGTGCATGTAAATACATACAGTTTCTCATGTGCGTATATATATATATGTATGTTAATATCCGTAGGTTTGTGGCCTCAGCAGCTTTGGCTCGGCCATACCTGGGTCTGTCAGAGAGGATTACACTGCTGCCAGCAACATCACCAATGCAAAGAGGATTTAGGAATGATTTCCCAACTCTACCAGCACGCAGTGACTTAATTTATTTTCCACCAAACTGAATGAATACATAGATAACATTAATCAGACACTGAAAGACAAATACTGTTAATGGGGAAATGGCAAAACTGCTGAAAGTGATTTGACCATTTTTAGTCAACATGAAATCAAAATTCACTTAATATTTACTTTATTAATACACATTCAGTGTAGTTGAACTACTCACTTGCAAGCCATCCAAGATGTAGATGAGTTTCTTCATCAAAACAGATTTGGAGAAATTTAGCATTACATCACTTGCTCACCAACAAATCATCTGAAGTGAATGGGTGCCGTCAGAATAAGTAGAAGAGTCCAAACAGCTGATAAAAACATCACAATAATCCACAAGTAAGTGAAAAGCTGAATGTGTCACGGAGGCTGGACGAGAAATGAATGATCGAGATTAGTCCCCTTGTAGCGTGACGGAATACTCAAACGCGGAAGTGCACGAGTGAGCAGGTAAATCACGCAGTTGGTCTGAGAACGTTCCGATAAGGAGTAGAGATTTCCACCAAGAAATCCGCGTTCTCACACGCACACAGACAGGTAAATAAGCGCTCCGTAGAGCTGAGAGTTTACTCACGTGAGTTGAGGAGATGAAGGGACCTGACGTGGAGTCGAGCATGAACTCAATGTCTGGTGCAAAACAACACCTGCTTCCTGCTTAAATACCTGCGTGAGGTTACTTCCGGGTCCTCGTGACCTCACGTGATCTGGTACGTGTGACAGTACCCCCCCCTCCAGGACCGGCACCTGACGGTCCCGGAACGGAGGATACCCGACGACGGTAGTCCTGGATGAGAGTGGGATCCAGGATGAACCGCCCGGGAACCCAAGACCGCTCCTCCGGACCGTAGCCCTCCCAATCGACGAGGTATTGGGTGCCACGGCCCCGGGTTCGCGAGTCAAGGATCCTCCGGACGGTGTACGCAGGACCACCGTCGATGATCCGGACCGGGGGAGGTGCAGTGACCTGGGGAGACAGAGGGGAGAAGAAGACATGTTTAAGTTGTGATTGGTGAAATACAGGATGGATCCGGAGGGAAGCAGGCAGCTGGAGCCGGAAGGTAACAGGGTTTAGGCGATGGGTGATCTTGTAGGGTCCAATGAAACGTGGGGTGAGTTTTTTAGAGTCCGACTTCAGATTTATATTGCGTGTGGAGAGATAGACCCTGTCACCTACGTGGAACAATCGTCCCGGAGGGTGCCGGCGGCGATGTTGGGTGGTGTAGCGTTGGTTGGCCTTTTGAATGGCAGTCCTGGCGTGGTTCCAGAGCCGCTGGCACCGGCGGACCAACTGTTGGGCAGACGGGACATCAACCTCCGGTTCTTGATGTTCGAACACCGGAGGTTGGTACCCGTAGCATACCTCGAATGGGCTTAACTTGGTGGCCGAAGAGGTGTGTAGGTTGTTGGATAGTTCGGCCCAGACGAGGTAGCGTGCCCAGGAGCGCTGATGTTCACCCGCAAAGCATCGAAGAAAGCGCTCCAGTTGTTGGTTGGCCCGCTCCGTCTGGCCGTTCGTCTGAGGATGGTGACCGGACGATAGGCTGGAGGTGGTACCGACCAGACGGCAGAAGGCCTGCCAGAACTTGGCCGTGAACTGGGGCCCTCTGTCCGAGACGATGTCCTTGGGAAACCCATGCAAGCGGACTACGTGCTCGAGTATCAGCTCAGCGGTGGTCTTGGCAGAGGGGAGTCCGGCGAGAGCCACCAGGTGCACAGCCTTCGAAAAACGATCCACAATGGTCAGGATGGTGTTCTTGCCCTCCGAGTCAGGGAGTCCAGTCACGAAATCGACAGAGATGTGACTCCAGGGGCGTTTGGGGATGGGGAGGGGCTGCAGCTCGCCGGTAGATGGAGAGTTGGAGGTTTTGGAGCGAGCGCAGATGTTACATGCCTGGACGTACTCCTGTACGTCTCTCCTCAACGTCCTCCACCAAAACGCCCGGTCGATAAACGAGATGGTTCTCTGGACCCCCTGATGTCCTGCCAAAGTGGAATCGTGCCCCCACTGGAGAACTTCTCTGCGGAGGTGGTCTGGAACGAAGAGTCGCCCAGCGGGGGTTTCGGGTGGGGGGGGTTCCAGGCCGTGACTCTGGCGAACTCTCTCTTCTAACCCCCACTGGAGGGGAGCCAAGATGATGTGTGGAGGCAGGACAGGCGCGGGCTCCGAGGAGATGGTATCACGTTGATGTTGTCTGGAGATGGCGTCTGCTTTGGTATTCTTCGAGCCGGGCCGGTAGGAGAGGTGGAAGTGGAAATGCTCGAAGAATAATGCCCACCGCGCCTGCCTGGGGTTAAGCTGTTTGGTCTGGCGGATGACGGTGAGGTTCTGGTGGTCAGTCCAGACGGTGAATGGGTCACTGCCGCCCTGAAGCCAGTGACGCCACTCTTCCAGAGCCCACTTGATGGCCAACAGTTCACGGTCCCCTACCCCGTAACGCTGCTGAGTGGGATTAAATTTTCTTGAGAAAAAACTACAAGGATGTAGTTTCTCGTCTGGACCACGTTGTGAGAGGACCGCCCCTACGCCCACATCGGAAGCGTCCACTTCGACAACGAAAGGTTTAGCTGGGTTGGGATGGATGAGGACTGGTGCGGTGGTGAACAGATGACAGAGTTTCTTGAACGCTTGAATGGCTTCGGGTGTGAGTTGGAATTCTCCTCGTGATGGCTTGGTGAGAGCAGTCAGAGGTGCTGCAGTTGCGCTGAAGCCCTGGATAAATCGCCGGTAGAAATTGGCGAACCCCAGAAAACGTTGCAGCTGTTTGAGCGATGTGGGTAGGGGCCACGAACGCACAGCCTCCAGCTTCTGGGGATCCATGGCCACACCCTGAGAGGATATAACGAAGCCGAGGAATGTGGTGGTGTGCTGGTGAAAGGCACATTTCTCCAACTTGCAGTACAACTGGTGGGCCAGCAACCTCCGAAGTACTGCTCGGACATGCTGGGTGTGCTCCTCGAGGGTCTTGGAGTATACAAGGATGTCATCAAGATAGGCGTAGCACCATCTACCCAGCATGTCCCGGAGGACGTCATTAATGAATTGTTGAAATACAGATGGACTGTTGCACAGACCAAACGGCATAACCAGGGTCTCGTAGTGACCAGTGGGGGTTATGAAGGCCGTCTTCCACTCATCGCCCTCCCTGATGCGGACCAAGTTGTATGCGCTCCGTAAGTCCAGCTTCGGGAAGAAGCGGGCACCAGAGAGGGCGTCCAGGGCGGTGTTGGTAAGAGGGAGTGGATGACGGTTCTTGATTGTGACTTGGTTGAGCCCCCGGTAGTCAACGCACGGACGGAGACCCCCGTCCTTCTTCTTCACGAAGAAGAAGCCCGCAGCCGCCGGAGAGCTAGAAGGACGTATAGTGCCGGCCCGGAGTCCTTCCGCTACGTACTCCTCCATCGCTTGGTGTTCGGCGGCCGACAAGGAGTACAGGTGGCCGCGGGGAGGTGCCGCGCCCGGCACGAGGTCGATCGCCAGATCGTAAGGGCGGTGAGGTGGTAGACGGGCAGCCTGTTTCTTACTGAACACCTCGGCCAGGTCACGGTACGGAACGGGGATCCCATCCAGCTTGACATCGGGGACCTCGGACTCCCCTGAACACGTCCCAGCCTTCGCCTGGAGACAGAGCTCCTGACAGGTCGCCCCCCAGTGGACGATGCGGTTGGTGGTCCAGGAGATGAATGGATCGTGCATGATGAGCCACGGGTGTCCCAGGATGATCGGTGATGAGGTGATTTTGGTGATGAAGAGGTGGATCTTTTCAGAGTGGTTGCCGATGAGTAGGTGAATCTCTTTGGTGCGTCGGGTGACGGGGCTGAAGTTAAGGGGGCGACCGTCAATGGCTGTTATATTTAAAGGCTGGGATAACACCTCAGTCTCAATCCCCAATTGGGCAGCATAAGCCTGATCGATAAAATTCCCAGCCGCACCTGAGTCAACAAATGCGGTGGTCACGATCCGTTGGTGGCCCATGAGGATTGATACCTGAAGGAGCAGCCGGGAATTGGCGGGGTAGGATTGGTTGGCAGCGGAACCAGATGAAGACCTCCCCCTCTTCACCTGGTCTGGCCGTTTCCCGGACGCAAAGGGCAGATTGCACGATGGTGATCTGGGGAGGCGCAATAGGCACAGAGCCCCTCGCGGTAGCGTCTGGCCCTTTCTGCTGCCGTCAGGGAGGTGCGCCCAATCTGCATGGGTTCCCCGGCTCCCGATGAGTGGGCCTCTGGAGCAGTCGGTGGAGGTGGAGATGGCGCAGCGACAGCGTGGGTGAAGGATTGATCCAGATGACGGTGACGGAGGGTGGATCCTGTGGAGAGAGAAGAAAAACGTTTAGTAGGGTTGCTCATGCGTTGATCCACCCGGAGGGCGAGCTGTATCATGCCCTCCAGGGTGGCCGGCAGCTCACGCACAGCCAGCTCGTCTTTTAGACGGAGCGCCGCATCACTCCATGTAGTTTGAACTGCAAGAGTACGGAAGTCCATAGTGTATTTGCTGACGCTGCGCTCGCCCTGCCTCAGGTGGTATAGACGGGAATCCACCTCCACCTCGCTCTCAGGGTGTTGAAAGGCGGCCCTGAGCTGGTTGGTGAACTCAGTATATGAGTGAGCCGCGATCCCGTTGGCTTTCAGGACCGCCGCAGCCCACTCAGCTGCCTGCCCGGTGAGAAGAGAGATGAGGAGAGCGATCCTGCTGCGTTCGGTGGGATAACGTGCTGGCTGAAACTCAAATAACAGGGAGAGGTTAGTGAGTAGGACATCGCACCGGGCTCCGGATCCATCCCATTTGTCCGGCAGTGCGATCTTGGGTTGAAGGGCGGGGCGGACCGGTTCTGCGGGGGCAATCGGTGCAGCAGCCAGGTCATCATAATCCGCCTGCAGGGTGGTGAGGTCGGACTGGAGAGCCCCGCACTCCGCCCGAAGACCCGCGGTCTCGGCGCGAAGCGCGTTGACTTCCACCCGAAGCCCCACCAACTCCTGCCGCAGACTAATGATTTCCCCGGACTGCTGCTGGATCACGCCCCACAATTGCTCCAGATCCGCCGGGACCATTTCGGGACCAGACATTCTGTCACGGAGGCTGGACGAGAAATGAATGATCGAGATTAGTCCCCTTGTAGCGTGACGGAATACTCAAACGCGGAAGTGCACGAGTGAGCAGGTAAATCACGCAGTTGGTCTGAGAACGTTCCGATAAGGAGTAGAGATTTCCACCAAGAAATCCGCGTTCTCACACGCACACAGACAGGTAAATAAGCGCTCCGTAGAGCTGAGAGTTTACTCACGTGAGTTGAGGAGATGAAGGGACCTGACGTGGAGTCGAGCATGAACTCAATGTCTGGTGCAAAACAACACCTGCTTCCTGCTTAAATACCTGCGTGAGGTTACTTCCGGGTCCTCGTGACCTCACGTGATCTGGTACGTGTGACAGAATGTTTGTAAGAAACAAATCTGAAAAGCAGCCAGAGACTCACCATGCCTTCAAAGCAATCCAACTGAGGTGCGTAGACCAAAAAAGTTTCTCAAACAGTAAAATATTTGAAAAAGTCCACACACTCTCAAAAAAAAAAAAAAATCACAAGCGAGATCAAAGCAATGTAAGCAATTTACTGAATAAAAACAAGGCAAAAGTTGTGGCCTAATGGCTAGAGTGTCGGGCTTGTAACCCAAAGGTTGCTGGCTTGATTCCTGCACCAGCGGGGCAAGGAGCAAGGCACTGAACCCCGAGTAGCTCACTGCTGTGTGTGTGCACTCGTGATGGGTTAAATGCAGAGGACCAATTTTGAGTATGGGTCATGTTGTCACTTTCACTTAAAAAATGTCTTATTGATAGGATTGATCATGACAAATGCAGTTTGTGGATAACTTACATGTGGATTATTGTGATGTTTTTATCAGCTGTTTGTACTCTCATTCTGACGGCACCCATTCACTGGGATCCATTGGCGAGCAAGTGATGTAGTGCTAAATTCCAAATCTCCAAATTTGTTCGAATGAAGAAAAAAAACTAGGGCTGTCAAATGATTAATCGCATACGAAATAAAAGTGTGAGTTTGCCTAATATATGTGTGTGTACTGTGTGTAATTATTATGTATATATAAATACAAACACATTCATGTATATATTTAAAAAATATTTACAAGTATATGTATTTATTATAATCTTTATATAATTTATATATTAATAAAAATATTTTGTACATAACATATTTCTCTTAAATGTATACATTAATTTGTGTGTATTTATATATACATAATAATTACACACAGTACACACATATATTAGGCAAACTCAAACTTTTATTTTGTATGCGATTAATCGTTTGACAGTCCACAGATCTTGGAGTACATTTTTAGCCAATTTTCATTTTCCTTTAAAATGCTCTCAACGACGCAAAGCAAAATACAGTAACAAACTTGAAAGTGTATAAATACAACCGCAACATCTAAGGCAGAATTTTAATCAAATTTTTCCAGTGCTTCTGGATCATTCTGTAACTGTGACCTCTCACTTTTTGTGTAAACTATTTTCCTTTCCTGCATTTTGACCTATTCCATGAGTGTTCTTAGGTAAACTAGTACTGACCAAAGACCAGGTGAGAGGGAGAGAGAAATATGAAGCATGTCGGGCAGCGCTCAGTGGGTTTTTGAAGAGACTATTATGGCTACCATTGCATTTTGTGAGCATTTTAAATGGTACTTTTGAGTGGTGATGTGGCTTTTTAAATTACTTTTATTTTAAATTAGCCATATGTTTTAACGCCATTTCAATATATGCATGCATGTGCATTTGTTATAAAGATGCTGCATGTGTATTTTGAATGTAGTATGTCTATGTAAGTGTGTGTGTGCACTGAAGGTGGTTTGGGGCTGTTCTCTCGGCAGCAGCTACAGGCTTTTGTACAGTGAATGTAATGGAGTGGAAAATGCACTCGGCTGCTCTTTATTCGACACAACTACATCACCAGCGGGAACTCTCCACTTTCATCTGTTTCTCTGATACACACATGAACTACACCACCTGCCCACGGACGACCTGACAACCAATGCTTGATGTCTGCAGCACATGCATGTCATCAACATACCTGAACAAACTCACACAAGGGAAACGGATCAGTTCACACTGACAAAACACTTAACCAGAGTAATATGAAAACCATAACATATTATATGATACATCACTGTTCAAAAGTTTGGGGTTAGATTTTTTTGGTGTGTGTGTGTGTGTGTGTGTGTGTTTGAGGTTTCTTATGCTTAACCATGCATTCATTTGATTAAAAATACAGTTAAAATTTAATTTATTCCTATGATGCCAAAGCTGAATTTTCGACAGCCATTACTCCAGTCTTCAGTGTCTCAGTGTCACAGTGTCTAATATGTGGCTAATATATAATAAACATTTCTTATTACAACCAATGTTAAAAACAGTCGTGTTGCTTTAAAGGAGAAGTCCACTTCCAAAACAAAGATTCACATATAATGTACTCACCCCCTTGTTATCCAAGATGTTCATGTCTTTCTTTCTTCAGCTGTAAAGAAATTATGTTTTTTGAGGAAAACATTTCAGCATTTTTCTCCATATAATGGACTGATATGGTCCTCCGATTTTGAACTTCCAAAATGTAGTTTAAATGCGGCTTCAAATGATCCCAGCCGAGGAAGAAGGGTCTTATCTGGTGAAACGATTGGTTATTTTCAAAAAATAATACAATTTATATACTTTTTAATGTCAAACACTCGTCTTGTCGAAAAACTCCCATCTCATGTTCTCCCTTAACTTCAAAATTGTCCTATATCGCTGTTTTACCTTTTTTGTTAAGAGTGTTTGATCATCTTTGCATGTTCACTTTGCAAAGACTGTGTTGGTACTTCTGCAGCAATGTAGGATGATTTTGAAATGATTTTTGAAGTTGAGGGAGAAAATATGATTGGAGTTTTTCGACATACCCTAACTGTCTTGAGTCAGAATACACAGAGTTCAGGGAGAGAATGACAAGACGAGAGTTTGAGATTAAAAAGCATTTAAATTGTATTTTTTTATGTAAATACCCGATCGTTTTGCTAGATAAGACCCTTCTTCCTTGTCTTGGATCATTTACAACGGCATTTGTGATCGTTTGAAGCCGCATTTAAACTGCATTTTGGACGTTCAAAATCGGGGCACCATATCAGTCCATTATATGGAGAAAAATGCTGAAATGTTCACCTCAAAAAACATAATTTCTTTATGACTGAAGAAAGAAAGACATGAACATCTTGGATGACAAGGGGGTGAGTACATTATATGTGAATCTTTGTTTTGGAAGTGGACTTCTCATTTAAGGAGACCTATTAAGCCTGTTTTTACAATATGTAATATAAGACGTCCCCAGAATGTGTCCGTGAAGTTTCAGCTCCAAATACCCCACAGATCATTTTGAAAAAGCCTATTTTGAGTGGAGGCAGAAACATGCTGTTTTCGTGCATGTCTCTTTAAATGCAAATGAGCTGCTGCTTCCCGCCTCCTTTTCCAGAATGGGGCTGTGCCTTTATAGCTAGTACCACAGATACTCTGCCTAAAAACATCTGTTTGGTTTTGATTATCATGTCTATCGTGCTGAAATAATGCATTTTCAATCATCTTAGTTTAAACTTCTGATATAGGTTTTTCTGAGCGCTCAAATCCGAAGCAGGCACACAGAAAGTGGCTGTCACGCGGCATGTGAGTACTAAACTAAATTCTCTTTCATGTCTTATTGCACTTAAACTGTCAAATATACACAAGTACACTATAGTAAATAAATCAATAAATCCAGATACATGCAGTTGAGGTCAAAAGTTTACATACACCTTGCAGTATCTGCAAAATGTTAATTTTTTTGCCAGAATAAGAGGAATCATACAAAATGTTATTTTTTATTTAGTACTGACCTGAATAAGATATTTCACATAACAGATGTTTAAATATAGTCCATAAGAGAAAATAATAGCTGATAGTGATAGTGATAGTTGTTGACGACTCCCTTGTTTGTCCTGAACAGTTAAACTTCCTGCTGTTCTTCAGAAAAATCCTTCAGGTCCAACAAATGTTTTGGTTTCTCAGCATTTTTGTGTATTTAAACCCTTTCCAACAATGACTGTATGATTTTAAGATCCATCTTTTCACATTGAGGACAACTGAGGGACTCATACGCAACAATTACAGAAGGTTCAAACCCTCACTAACGCTTCAGAAAGAAACACGAAGCAGAGCCAGGGGGTGAAAACTTTTTGAATTTGAAGATCAGGGTAAATTGAACTTATTTTGTCTTCTGGGAAACACGCAAGTATTTTCTGTACCTGCTGAAGGACAGTACTAAATAAAAAAACATATATTTAGGCAAAAAAAGAAAAACGTAAACATCTTCATTCTGTTCAAAAGTTTACACCCCTGGCTCTTAATGCATCATTTTTCCTTCTGGAGCATCAGTAAGTGATTGAACCACCTGTAATAGTTGCATATGAGTCAGTTGTCCTCAGTGTGAAAAAGTGGATCTCAAAATCATACAGTCATTGTTGGAAAGGATTCACATACACAAAAATGCTGAAAAACCAAAGAATTTGTGGGACCTGGAGAATTTTTCTGAAGAACAGCGGGCAGCTTAACTGTTCACAGCTGTGGATCATTCAGGGAACAACACAGTATTAAGAATCAAGTGTATGTAAACTTTTGAACAGGGTTATTTTTATAAATCCAACTATTATTTTCTCTTGTGGACATATATGTAAATGTTTTATGTGAAATATCTTATTCAGGTCAGTACTAAATAATTGGTATAATAATTAACATTTTGCAGATTCTGCAAGGTGTATGTAAACTTTTGACTTCAACATATATACATGCACACAAAGACATGTAAAACTGAGTTGAATCTCACATCCAGAGAGCTATTTACGGTGAGCATTCCTATGTAGAGCATTTCAAATCGGTCAGTTATGAGGTTCTATGATGGTCCCTTTCTAGGTCGCAGTAGAAAGTTCACTAAGTTTTGGAGTGGAGCTTATATATATGCGCATATTTTCTATTGTGGTTTAATCAGAGTCTACATCATAAGGTTTTTCCACTATGCTGTGATTTGTCGTGATCGGAGATATCAAAAGATGACTTAACGGGAAGCAGGAACGTCCTTCATCATGCCGGCGCTCCCCCTCTGTGTTCATGTTTCTGTCAGCTCGGTCTCCTTTTTCCATCCGCTTCGAAATGAATACCCCCTACCCTTCCATTTAAACACGCACTCACACTTAGATGTAAAACGCGCTCTGCGAGTGGCCGGTCGGCAGATTACATGTTGAGCAGAGGCAATTTGCTGACAGACAAGCCTGAACATTTCAATCATCTCTAGGAAGACGAGTGACAATACTTCACACGCACTCGTGCACCTGACCCTCCGGCCCTCTCCTCTTCCTTCTTCCTTCAATGAGCCTCAAAATTGAACCTGCACAAATTTGTCTCGTCTTTTCTTACTATAAATGACGGCATTCATATGGGGACGGTGTTGCCTTATCTTTCAAACCTTTCATTTGAGTTCAGCCTGTCTCCCTCTCCCTCTTTCTCACTCTCTCTTTCACAGATAGGATTTCATTTTGATCATCACATTGAAAACATCAGGGTGGAGAGGGAGATGAATCTGGTTTGAAATGAGGCGACCACAGGCAGCATCTCGCTGCAACTTTTATTTTCGAGAGGAGTTCTGGGACCCTGCCGTGACCGTTCGTCGAAAAATGTACTTTTAATTTTACTCCATGTCCAAGAGAACAGCAATAAACCTTCAACCTGCTTCCAGAAGGGTACCAGAATACGATTTTCCATTACATGTAAATGCTTATTCTATATAAATTTCATCAAATTCATGTTTCATAATTCAATATGCTCCGAGGTGGACTGATATGGATTCTTATGGATTCTCTTATTTAATAAGGTCAGGGACTGCAGGGGAAAAAAACAATGCTAAATGCTAATAATAATAAAAAGAAACATTGTTCGGAAAGAAAAATAAATAGGCTTGTAAACTTTTTAAAAGAGAGCTTCTGATATCTTTTGTTGAGGTCAAAGGCCACATATCCCACTAATTAGACTGGTAAATTACACTTTTGTTTATTTGTGCCTTTACGAAATTGAAATAATTTTGTTGTAATTTAGCTTAATATATTTTGTACATATTTAAATATGTACATTGTCACACCCTGTGGACCGTTTTGTGTTTTTCCCCATGTATGCCCTTATTTGGTCTTTCCTGTTCCGTCTTCAATTATTATGTCACTGTTTAATCGTTTACACCTGTCTCCCCTGATTGGTCTGTGTATTTAAGTTCGGTTGTGTTCACAGTTTGGTTGTCGGTTATTGTTGTTGTCACACCGGTTTAGTCAAAGTCTGTTCATGTCGTTTTCACGTTGGATTCCCTGCTGTTCCTGTCCGTTCCTGCTCTATGTGTGGATTGTTTAATAAATGTGCATATTCTGGACCTCCTCGTCATACTCCTCATTCCCCGCACACCACGACGTTGACATACATTATATATTACATTTAATATTTATATATAAATTATATACACTACCACTCAAAAGTTTTTGAACTGTAAGATTTTTTTTTTAAAGACGTTCACCAAGCCTGCATTTATTTGATCCAAACTACGGCAAAACAGTAAAATTTTGATTATTTTTACTATTAAAAAAACTTACTATTTCAATATATTTTAATATGTCATTTATTCCAGTGATTTCAAAGCTGAATTTTCAGCATCATTACTTCAGTCACATGATCCTTCAGAAATCATTTTAATATTCTGATTATTGTTAAAAACAGCTGAGTAGGATTTTTTCAAGTTCCTTTGATGAATAGAAAATTCAGAAGAACAGCATTTATCTGAAATAAAAATCTTTTGTAATATTATAAATGTCTTTATCGTCACTTTTGATCAATTTAAAGCATCCTTGCTAAATAAAAGTATTAATTTCTATAATTTTTAATTTAAATTTAATTTAATTTAATTTAATTTAATTTAAAATTTAAATATTGACAATAATAATAGTAAAAAAAAATGTTTCTTGAACAGCAAATCAGCATATTATCATGCGACACTGAAGACTGGAGTAATGATGCAGAAAATTTTGATTTGATCACAGGAATAAATTAGATTTTAAAATATATTAAAATAGAAAACAGTTATTTTAAATAGTAAAAATATTTCACAATATTACTGCTTTTGCTGTATTTTGGATCAAATAAATGCGGGCTTGGTGAGCAGAAGAGACTTCTTCAAAAATATTAAAAATCTTACTGTTCAAAAACTTTTGACTGGTAGTGTATTTAATGTTTAACTGAAATATTTAAAATGGAATATTATATATATATATATATATATATATATATATATATATATATATAAAAATATAAATACTATAAACATAGATAGACAGCATTAAATAAGCATCAAAATAACACTGCAAATTCATGCAATAAAATAATAAAATAAAGTAAATCACAGGATGCCAGAATTATTTCTTAGTTCTTTAATTATGAGTACAATAACCATCTTTTTATACATGAAGTACGTATGCTTCTAGTAACAACTGAAGCAGTCCACTGATATACAGCATATAGGCGTAATATATTCATAACAAATATATTCTCAGCTATATTAGTAATCATTATTCACATTCAGCGATGTACAATAATATTATTTCAAAGCAGGAATATTACATAAGTCACTGCGAAGAAAGCACCTTTTATTTACTAGTGGTACACCAAACACATTTAATGTAATACAATAATAAGGACTAAACAAAAAATTATTTCCAATATTTCTACTCCCATGTATCAAAAAGAAAAAAACAAAACAGTAATAAAATGGAATAGATCTCCTTGGAATGTTTATGAAATTGCCGAGCATGGAAAAATTAAATAAATGTTGGGGGACAAAAATGTGATAACATACAGTGACTGTCAATAAATAAGGATTCAGTAGCTTTCCTTATGTCCACAGTCCCAGGCAAGTCATGTCAGCAAAACTGAGCAGATACAGGGCATATGGTGGCACAAGGGTGGGCATGAGGTAAAACAGACCCGTCCCTGCTTGTCTGAAGCGGAAATAAGGACTGATTTAATTCAAGCGATCTGCACAACTGCTTGCCATCTGCACCTCTACACCGACCGATTTCAATTTGAAAGAAATGAGCCTTTTAAAAGGCCAGTCCACCCTTATTATCATGTCGAACCTTTATCATATATAAAAAGCATTTTTTAAATCTGTAATGTGTAGTTTCTTTTAGGAAACCAAGTAAGGAGTCCTCACTGAGGTCAAATGGATTCACTCACAGGTTAAAAATCATTTTTAAGCATGTAACAATCCCAGATTACATTACCATGTCAAAAAAATATAACGTGAAATGTACATCAATACTAGCCTGTAAGGCTTCTCTGTTGTAAACAACTGCTGAAATAACATTACTAGCTCAAAATTATCTTAAAATTGTTACAAACGCAGCACATTTTCTGGCTTGCAAGCAGTTGCAGCATATCCTTTCTCAGTGTCGTCAAAAAACTTTTTTTCTGGCTTTTGTGAAACGTGTTGATAAATGTTTCTGTAATATGCTGCAAAGTCAAACAGCTTGAATCTGATCCAACAATCAATATTTTCTATTTTTCATTTTAGTTTTAGATTATAGCCAAGATTTTTCCCTTTACTCCAAATGTAAACGTTATATTAATCAAATAATGTAATATTATACAGTTAACTACACTCTAAAAAATGCTGGTTTATGCTGGGTTCAACTTGTTGGGTCAAATTATTGGGTTGTTTGTAATATTTTTTTACCCAGGTGCTGGGTAATTTTCTTCTACCTTCTTCTACTACTTTCTTCTTCCTATGGAAGTTAAGCTTAAACATTTGCGTGGTGCTATGGAATTGAAAGTGGCGCGGAGAAAGCGTTGGGAACGGCTGAGAGCGTCAAAAAGGTTGGGCATTCCTCAACTTCATGGAAATCTCAAGCGACAACCAATCGTTGTGAAAAATAGACAAGGCAAGCTTTTGACGTGTGTTTCCGAGTGGAATACTGAGCTGAAATCACATATCATTGAACAAGTCATGCAAAAGTAAATGTACTTCGTATGGTTTCATTATATTCCATGGCACCGTAGATGATGTCAATAAAGTGTTTAGTTTGCGAACCACCGTTAAAAGAAGAAGATGAAACGCAAACAGGGTGTAAACATTGTTTTCAGAGGCATGCTCTGCCCTAAATTTCACACCCCAAAACAGCTGCACCGAGCACAGATTTGACGCTGTAGTGGAAACGCACTGTCGCAGTCAGTCAGAGAGCGGGCTTTTTGAGTCCTCTACACGAGAGAGCAGTTCTTAACGTCGCCGATTTGCACTTCTTTAGCGAAATAGAGGTTTGTATACATTTTATTTAATTTCTTTATTGTGCTGTAAATTGTATAATTTTACACAACGCAACGTAAGGACGAGATGTCAGTCAGGATGGAAACGCCTTTGCATGCCTTGCATAAAATAAATGGATTTTATTCGTTATTGTACTGAGTTTAATCTTTAAAATATGTTCTCTAATGTCAGTACTGTTTGTTTATGGGTTATCTTTCAGCTATGAGTGAAATGCGAGGCCGCGGTCTAAAGTTCGCAGTTAACCCGGCGAACAGCAGCCCTTTACCGGCTCAGATTTCAGCGACACACCGACATGATAATTAGCGCTATTACAGAGAACGGTTGAATACACTAAAATTAAAATTCTAAATGTTACATTTCTGATGTCTAAAATTCTTGTTAAACGAGTTTAAATGTATGTAATGTAAACTATGCTGTATACACCCAAATCAATTAGTCTTTTGTCCGTGTGTTCTTTCTTAATAAATGTTCATCTTTGATTAGTAATTCTGTGTGTTTTTATAAGTTCCAGTCCATTTTAAACCAGCAATATAATAATTTTTAAACAATAGTTGACTTGAATAAAAATAACCCAGCATGTTTGGTTAAAAACAGTTAACCCAACCAGCTGGGTCAAAGTAACCCAGCATGTGTTCAGTCCAAATTTACCCAGGGCTGGGTTGCCAAATAACCCAAGTTGGGTTGTTTTCATCCCAGCATTTTTTAGAGTGTAGATATTACACCATTGAAATGGCCTTGCTGACTTTCAAAACCTCAAACAACAAACAAAAGCAGCTTTTTCATATTTGTTCAGTGTTCTGATGATAAATGCATTGGGTTGAAACGTGATGGAGGATTGCCTCATGGGTAATGCCTACAGCGACAGTCCCTGGATGTGTGGATGGGACACATGAAGAAATAGATTGTAAGCCGGCGTATTCGGGGACGGCAAAGGTAAAGCTATATACCAAAGAACAGCTCAAAGAATGAAGATGAGCTCCAGTTGATAAAAACCTTTCAAAATCTGATATAAGGCGTACCGAAAAAGACCAAATAGTGTCATTACGAAGGGGCATCTATAGTGTAGCACACAACATACAGCTGCATAATCGGAATCAAATATATACAGTATACGTGTAAAAATATATGGAAAACTTTTTGGCCAGTGAGCTACATCAGCTTCAATTTAAATCTACACTCTGGAGAGTCGTTCTGGACAGTATAATATATCCTACAAATACAGCAGATGTGACGAATCACAATTTACTCATAGGTTGTTGTTAAAAATATAATATTCTAGTTTCCAGAGAGGAAGTCAGGCTTTTGGGGAAATTTGAAAAAGGTGCATTGACTTTATTACGGCAAGAGTTCGTAATTGGAAAACAGCTGATTTGACCCAGAAAGTCAGTGTTACTAGAGAAATGGCTCTTATCTTTAACACAAGAAAAATAACCTTCAGTCTTATGTTCAGTAACATATCTGTGTATTTCACTCAAGGTTTATGATAAATAGCGTCATTTTTAGCTTAAAAAAATACATGGCCAGATTTTCCTACACTTTCATTAAGGTTAAAGTGACACTGTATCAAAATATGGGACTGACAAGAAAACTGATTTGAAAATCACTTCGGTACGTCTCTTGGGAATAACACTAGGTGGAAGCAATAACAAAAGCAGATAAAATGTTCCTTTGAGACCCAGTTTGAATCTCATAAAATGGCACTCAACTTTCTATCCAAGAGGAACCCAAAACACCTCTGAGGAAGTGTTACATGTACAGACTCCATCAGTTCCAACGGGTAGCAGAATTTGCCACAACAGGTAGAGAAAGCAAGAACTTGATGTTCGAAAGCTTTAGAAATTCCTCCAGATGGTCCAAAGTTGCGTCCAGAGAATCTGAACCCTTCACAGGCACCCAGAAACACAGGACTTTCAGGAGTTCAGATGTACCTCAAGCAGGTGCTCAGAAGTCCTGGAGCTCAGGTAGGTTCTTGTAGAGGTCCAAGGAGTCTGGGTTTGAGAAGGCCCCTCGTTGAGTGACGTCCTTACCTGCGATCACCTGCTTTACTGCAACTTCGACCTTCTTTCCGCTGATAGTGTACTGCGGGCAGAGAAAATGTGAAGTCAATCAGGTGGAAAAGTACAGCAAATAAAGCAAGTGAAAGAGCTGAACGTGCAAATTGAGCTCACCGGGATGTCTTTGGTCTCCAGCATCAAGGCTGGTACGTGTCGGGCAGAGAGAGCTACTCTGATAGCGCTGCGGATCTTCCCCACTAGCTCTTGACTGAAGGTCTTATTAGGTCCCATCTTTAAGAACAGAATCACCCGTTCCTCTCCGTCACTGTTGTACTGAGGGACACAAAGGCTGTCCGACACTTCCTCAAAGGCTTCCACTAGTTAAAGAGAGGTCAAAGCAATTGTCTTAAATGCTATTATTAGCACATTCTAAATAATTATGGGCGTATTTAATTATTTAGATCAAACTCGAGTTTGAACTTCCAAAAAGCAGTTTAAATGTAGCTTCAAAGGGCTCTAAACAATCCCAGCCACATAAGAAGGGTCTTATCTAGTGACATGATTGGTTATTTTCTAACTTAAAAAAAAAAAAAAAAAATTACAATTTAACTTCCTCCAACTTCAAAATCATCTTACATCACTGTTTTACCTTTTTTTTGTAAAGGGCATTTGATCTTCTTTATACATTCACTTTGTAAACACTGGGTCGGTACATCTGTTGCAGCGATGTAGGGCGATTTTGAAATTGGAGGAAAAAATGAGATGGGAGTTTTTCAACATGCCTAACTATAACTATATTGACCCGGATTACACAGACTATACATGTGCATCGCAGAGCTAGAAAAGATGAGCATTTGAGGTTAAAAAGCATTAAAATTGTAAATGATTTTAGAAAATAACCAAACGTTTTGCTAGATAAGACCCTTCTTTCATGGCTGGAATCATTTAGAGGCTTTTGAAGCTGCATTTAAACTGCATTTTGGAAGTTTAAACTCATGGGCATCATTGAAGTCCACTATATGGAGAGAAATCCTGAAATGTTTTCCTCAAAAAACAATTTCTTTACGACTGAAGAAAGAAAGACTTGAACATCTTTAAATGACAAAGAGGTGAGTAAATGATTTGCCAGTTTTTGTTATGAAAGTGAACTTTTTAAAGTGAGCTTTAAATGACTGAATAAAAAAAGCTTTTAAATGAATTAAATAAAAATAGGTTAAATAAACATACACAATTAAATATTTGAATCAGCTGATGTTCATCTGATGTTGACCAATATCATTAAAATGCAAAAACATATATACACTACTGCTCAAAAGCTAGAGTTATGTTTTTTTTTAATTAAAAGTGACAGTAAAGATTTTTAAGTTGTTATTGTTATAAAAGATTTCCATTTAAAAACGTTTAAAAGTTTCAAACCATTTTAAATATTGATAATAAGAAGTAATGTTTGTTGGGAACCAAATGAGCATATTAGAATGAAGAGAATTTTAGATTTTGAAAATATTTTACAATATTACTGTTTTACTGTATTTTGGCAGCTTTAATGAGCATTACAAAATACACTTCCAGTCAAAAGTTATTTGATTTATAGATGTTCAGCAAAACAGTATAATTTTGAAATATTTTTACTATTTAAAATAACTGTTTTCTATTTGAATATATTTTAGAATGTAATTCTTGTAATTTTAAAGCTGAATTTTTAGCATCATTACTCCATGATCCTTGAGAAATCATTCTAATATTCTGATTTGCTGCTCAAAAAATATTTATTATTATTATTACTACTACTACTACTACTATTACTACTACTACTACTATTATTATGCTGAGTAGAATTTTTTCAAATTGAAAAGTTTCAACTTGAGAAGAACCACATTTATCTGAAATATAAATATTTTGTAACATTATAGATGTCTTTATCATCACTTTTGATCAATTTAAAACATCCCTGCTTAATAAAAGTATTAATTTCTTCAATTTCTGACCATAGTGTATAATGCTATGAAAGCTTTTTATTTCATAAATGCTGATCTTTGGATCTTTCTATTCATCAAAGAATCCTGAAAAAACATTTACTCAACTGTTTTAAATATTGATGATAATAATAATAATAATAATAATAATAATAAAAAATGTTTCTTAAACAGCAAATCAACAAATTGGAATGATTTCTGAAGGATCATGTGACACTGAAAATTTAGCTTTGATCACAGGAATAATTTACATTTGAAAATATATTACAATAGAAAGCAGTTATTTTAAATGGTAAAAATATTTCACAATATTACTAATTTTGCTGTATTTTGGATCAAATAAATGCAGGCTTGGTGAGCAGAAGAGACTGCTTTAAAAATCTTACTGTCTAAAAATCTTTGACTGGTAGTGTAAATAAAAAGCGTATTGATTGGATTTTGATATATTGTACCAATACATTGTATATTTTGAAACAGACTAAAACCACTTGAGAATTTAGCCTGTTATAAACCAGTCCAAACAAATCTATTTTTTCATCAGGAAAAAACGTGTGCACATTTATTTCTCACCAATGTTGTAAATTTCTGAGCTCCCAAACCGAACACCATTAGGATTCAAGGTTCCGTCACTGAAAATACAAACAGAATAAATAGTGCTTTATACAATCAAGGGGCATTACTAATCTCAGAGTATCAGCATACAATAACAGCAATATTCTACAAACACAACAAACCAGAACAAAGCGAGACTTACCTTCTCCCCAGCATGACGACTCCTCCCGTTTTTGGATTTATCTTACAGTAATCACCATGGGCCCAGACACCTGAATGAGGAGATACACACAAATAAATGGACTGAGAGGGATGAACAAATAGTTATAGAAAGCAGCAGCTACTGTGTATCTTGACCGCTGGCGGCCTGAGAACGCTAATGAGCCTGAACTGTCCTGATTGGCCTTTTCCTGCTTCTCCAAACTGACAGCAATAAGGCTTCAAGGAGCTTTTTCTTGTGCTAACAAAAGCTGGCAGGTTCTTTTTTTCCCTTTTCGCCCTCAGAAATCATTTAATCAATACGGCGGAAAAGCTGCAGCCTCTTCTGAAAAAACTGAAGCGGCATGTTTGTTTTCCAAATCAAAGGGATGACTCGTTTGCTTTCTAAATCAGACAGAAAACACTCCACTGTGACCACTTCACAATTTAAAGGCTTCGAAGGAAGGTAGCAGAGTGCCTCTGTGAGCCTCTATAGGCAAACAGCAATGAATTTCAAGCAATGCATTGTGGAATGACGCCTATAATGCGTTAAAACGCTACCTATGGAGACAGTTCACTAGATTTTGAAAGAGACCTAGAGTTGTTTCATGCGAAGGGTTACCTGGGAAGGTAGAAAAGTAGGCTTTGTGGTATTTGCTGCCATTCTCGTCGTTCCAGAAATGAGTGGGCTGGCACGGGATGGGCTTCAAACACACCAGCTCCCCGCTCTCGCCCCAAACAGGCTTACCTGAAATACACACAAAACACAACAGGTTTATTGAAGAAATAAACTAGAAGTAAGTTAAAGTGTTTTTAGCATTGCAAAATAAAGTGAATAAATAAAATAAAATGTAAATAAATAAATAATATCACAAATGTATCATCTTAAGACAACAGCAATATAATAAAATACATATATATTATGACTTAATAAATATAATAATTGCATTTATTAATTCATAATTCTCCTGCCAGTTAATTTAGGTTCTTAGCATTATTGCAGATGATATTGTAAATATATAGGCATTAAATAATCTATATTATTTATATAATAAATCTACACTACTGTTCAAAAGCTTGGGGTTAGTGAGATTTTTTTTTTTAATGTTTTTGTGAAACAGTAATATTGTGAAACAATATTACAGTTTAAAATAACTTTTCTATTTAAATATAAATTTTAAAATGTAATTTATTCATGTGATGGCAAAGCTAAATTTTCAGCAACCGTTACTCCAGTCTTTAGTGTCACATGACCCTTCAGAAAATCAACTAACATGCAGACTTGGAGAAACATTTCATATTATTTCCAATGTTGAAAACAGTTATGCTGCTTAAAATATTTGCGGAAACATATACATGTTCTTTAAGATTCTCTGAAGTCTTTACTGTCACTTTTGATTAATAAAATGAACCCTTGCTGAATAAAAGTATTCATTTCATATATATATATATATATATATATATATATATATATATATATATATATATATATATATATATATATATTAGGGATGCAACAATACAGTTAGTCCACGGTTTAATACGTACCTCGGTTTTTAGCCACGGTTTTCGGTTCGGTTCGGTTCTGATATCTTACCACTTTTTTTTTGTTGTTTGCAGCAAATTAACAAAATACTCCCTTAAACCTCTGTACATTGAAAAAAGCGTGGTTTCGTATATGTCTGCTTATTTTTTCTTTTGAGAGAGGCGCCCTCCTGCAGTGAATCTACATATGCGTCAAAGAAGTAGCACTGATTACGTTCCTTTCCAGCTTCTCTAATGTGACTGGATAAAGATATAACGTTAGACGTTTTGAATGATGAAATGTAAGGACAATAAACACTCGACTACAAAAATATGTGGTTTATCTGTGTTCTTCAAGCCATCTTGTGTATTTTCATATGCCATTGCTAATCGACATACATACAATACAAATATAGAATTTATTGTGCGACTCATTCTGTGATAAGAATCCACATCAGATCACACAAGGAAGTTATTTCAAACACTCGACTGATGTTGAGAATTAAAAAGGAGTTATGTTTTTTTTATAACTTTTGTTTTTGTAACTCTTGTTGGACAACAGGTTTAGAAAGGCTTATCATTGCATGCCATTAGAATGGAAGTTGCTCTGCGTGTGTTGCTTTTTCAAATATAGAGCTTGGGAGTTTACGTCACTGCGCGTTGCATCCTGGGTCGTCGCCGCCATGTATTAGGACACGCTAAATAGCGTACAATGACAATCAATACAAATCACTAGAGGAAAAAACGATTGTTTTTGCGTTAATATTTTTAAGAGCTGCTTGCAATTGCTTAGAATAAATGTACCAATATTTGAATCCACTGCGTTCATTCGAGCACTCAGTCGTGTGGCCAGAGCACAACACATACACACTCACAGAAATCATACGCCGCCTTCTATTGTACCACACGCAGGACCGAATTAATTTCTCGTTTGCAGTTTTTAATAACTAGATGGCACTGAGGTATCTGCCAGATAAAATAAACACACCATAGCTTGATCTCTACCAGTTGATCATGTAAGTGAACCACCGCTCTGCACATTTTGTGTATCTCAGATGTCTGTTCTATTCAAAAGTAAGTGCCCTGCGAACTTGAAATATTCCGCCCTGATTATTACAGTTCGAAGACTGTAATCGTATATGTTCCATTCACTGAGCATTAAAGTGTGCAAGACATGAATTTAAACTGCATTTATTTACAATTATGTCACGCTTCTCTTGTAAGTTTAGTCTGTGTGTAAAGACGCAGGTGGTGGCGTAGCGCAAATCCATGAATGAATATTCCTAAGTATTCGCTGATGTATTTAATCATATCGCCCTAATTTCATTAAGGGATGAAGTGCAATAAGTTTGACTGGACTTAAATTGAAAAAAAAAATACACGATTTCTTACAAAGAGCTGCTGAACAGTAAATCAGATGAGTTGCTTTATGAACAAGGATCGTGATCTGAACGAGTCATATCACAGATTAAATTACATTTCCAAACTTGTTATTCATAGCGTGAGCACTTACAAATTCATGTGGATCGGAATTTATGAATCTGTAATAAATAATAAATAGAAACGACAAAGGCAGATTTTGAAGTTGTTTATTTTCATTGAGCTGATTTCGCCATTGTGTTGTTTCAAGCTGAAAAGCATAAAATTGCGCTTCATTTTAGATCGGTTCTCCATTACGGTCATGACAGCAGATATGGCAGTTCATGTCACAGTAAGCGCCCTCCATTCTAATGTGTTTTTAAATGCACAATATAAATTTTAACGTCTACCTCCACAATTACCCAGTCTAATCTGTAGTGCCCGTGTCCGAAAGTCCCAGAATGCCGTGTGTTGCTGACATCACGTTCCAATTCTCTATAAGAGGGGAAGCGTTTCCTTATTTCAGCACGTGAAATCGCGGGCACACACACAGCAAATTCCGAGAGAAATAAAACAAGGAAGTTATTTAAATGCAAAACCGAAAAACCGCAATTCACAAGCCCGTATTGAACCGTGGAGGTCGTACCCAACGGTTCAATATTATATTGAGAATTGCGACATCCCTAATATATATATATTAGTGTGACGAGACACTTATCCCACGAGACGAAACATGAGAATGGGTTCACAAGAACGAGACGAGACAAGATTTTTACATTTTTAAATCCTCAATGATGAAATATATAGGGAAAATAGTCTTTTATTCAACTGAAAAAGACTAAATGCAAAAAAAAAAAAATTAAGGTGCATTTTGAACTTTATGAAATTAAACTTCAATTTTAATGAATAATATAAAGTAATAAACAACATTTAAACAAGAGCTTCATGATTCTGGATAAATTGAGAATCCTAGTTGTTTTTAAAAAATTGGAGATCATGATTCTCTCGCGATTCAGGAGAAAAAAAAGATTAGAAACTACACAAAATAACATAATTTACTAGTGGTTCTGACAAACTGTTCATTGCTTAAGTCTTTTAAAAACATATATTCATTTAAACAAGATATAAAAAAAAAAAAAACATTCAATGAAGGAGTCAGTGTCTCACTTCATTAAGACTTGTTTGACTATTGAAATCTCCTCAATGAATGATTCAATGACATACTTTTTTAAAACGGGCAGTTGTCGCCACCTCCTGGAGGAAGAGGATAAGCGTTACAGTACATACAAGGGCTAAGATACTTTCGTTTTGATCGCTACTGTAGACAATAAGTGTTTATACCCCAGCTATACAGCTACAGCGTTCACATTGGAAGCGTAATGATGGCCGACCCTCTGATTCCTTAACATGGGCAGCGACAAAACGTGCTTCTCACTCTCCACTGACACTCGCGATGTGAAACAGTCGGAACAGACATGGCTAAATCGGTGTAATTCAGGAATAAGATCGCGTGGGTGTTTGAGTGCAGCTGTAATGTAAACACGGCAAAACGTTTTGTGAGAATATTGTCACGAGATCTCGCGAGATCCGACTGGTCTCGCAAGACACATCGGATTTCGTCACATCCCTAATAAATAAATAAATAAATAAATAAATAAGAAGAGTTCAGATGCAAAACCAGCTAATGATACTGAGTGAATGCTCTTGACACATATTATACATCCATCAAATACTTTTACTTCAAACTTGCTAAAATACCAGCCTCAGCCCAATCAGAAGTACCAGTACTTACATAGAAACCTATACATCTGAGCCTGATAAAAATGCATTTTTTAAAGGAAGACGTCAGATGGATTTAGCTGCTTTTGCATCTGAACTCTTCATATATTTAACTGATCTAATCAAACCAGATTTCAGACCAAAAACTTTTAATTTTATATTAAAAATTAAATTAAATTAAATTAAAATAATAATAAAAAAAATGTATATGTATATCTCACCTTCAATGTTCCAGGACTCCACGGCCATGCCTAGATTTCGGGCCTGAATTTCCCCTCTGTAAACAGGCACCGTCATGTTCTGGCCCATGAAGCATGAAATGATGTCTGTGCCACCTGAGAAAATATTAAAGACGTTAATATGCAGTTTTTAAAGATGATCTTCAAGGCAAGAAAACCTCACAGGTTTGTGGAGAAATTCATGGACTGACAGATCTTTCAAGTTTCAGAATATCTTCAGAAACACACAAAAAGCTCAAAACATTTAGTTTACTTTTTGGGGACTGATGGGATGTTTTCATTAATGCAAACGTTCTGGCATAATTTGCTGGTAGCTTTGTTCTCCTGTCTCCATTTATATGGATCACAGTTTCTATACTTGCAGCTCTTCCCTATTGATTTGTTTACCAGACACAATAAAAGCAAAAGGAACAAGCTGAACAAAGGTGCTCAAATATCTATTTGGCCCAACAAACTCAGGCCTTTCTTCAGGAATGAAACTGGCTCACAAGATACTTCTCTGCAAATAAAATGTTTCGCTTGTCTCGTAACCCTAGCACGCCTCAAACAATCTTTTTGAATGTGGAGAAAAAGCCACAAACACAAGTAATAAGCCATTAGTGTTGGGTAGTAACTAAGTAAAAGAAGCGACTCTACAAAATTCAATACATTTACATTCAAATTTTCCCATCGCAGTTTTTATATTACATATTTGTGTATCATATGGTCTGTTGAAAGTACAATTAATTGCACAGAAAACAGATATTCTAGATAATCCTGAGTTTTGTTTACTCTACACATATGAAGTGCGAATGATGTTCACAGTGTTTACAGCCTCTGCTGTCTCAATATACATGTACATGAACAAATAAACATGATCTTTAGAACTGCTCTGAGAGTCACCTCATAAGCAACTTTCGTCATATTAACATACAAACAGAAACTTAAAGGTCTTCACAGCTACCTGTCAAAATAAAAGTTTCACTTTAAAAAACTGTGACATATATATTACTTAATGTAATGATAGTACTACCACTAATAATAAAAAATTACTAAAACAATATTTTTTAAGGAATATTTTCCATAAAAATGATATACCACATTTTATTTACTATATAAATGTAAATACACAACACAGTATATCTGAATAAACAAACAAACAAACATGTATGTACGGCATGGGGCGCTACAAAAAAAAAGAAAAGAAAAAAATATGTATATGTATGTATATATATATATATATATATATTTTTTTTTTTTTTTAATAAAAATCAGTTAACTAAAGATGCTTTTGATTATTCAAATTTAATGTAACCAAATGGATTACATGGTTTTGCATCTGAGCTCTTATATATTATATATATATATATATATATATAATAAAATCAGTTAACTAAAGATCCCTTTGATTATTAAAATTTAACGTAAACAAACGGAATCCAGAAAATGAATGGGAAACACAGAATTTGATCAAAAATAAAACTGAATTTGAGAAGGAAAAAACGTAACTCCTAGGACCTTAAACTTAAGTTTTTGTTAACTTTTAATAAATTGCAGTTAAATTGTGAGCTTCATGATTTCAAATAATTAGACATGCTTTTTGATTAATATTTTTTAATTTAACCATCAAAGTAGAGTAAAAAATTAAAACTGGAAAAAAAAAACAAAAAAAAACAGAATTCAGAAAAAATTTAAACGGAAAAAAAATGGAATTTAGAAAAAAAATAAAACCGAATTTAGGGGAAAAAATTAAATGGATTTCATAGGGCCCTACATAAGTGATAATCTAGCCATAAATAAGTAGTAGGTTTATAAGGAGCTTTCTCAGCAAAATTTGCTCATCCATGACAGTAGTAGACTTGTAAGACGGAACTGACTAAAGGCAATAGGAGTTTGATGCACAATATAGCGCCCACTGTAGCACTGATGAGAAATACAATGCGTACTTGTGCTATGAATCACACTGACACATTTTGAACCTCAACAACACAGAAACTTAAGTTAATGCAGCTAGAAGCATGTGAATTCTTGTACTTCAACAAAGTAAGTTTAGGCCTATATTTAATGAGTGACCCAATATAAAGACTGAACCTACAATATGTGTGAGCAGCTCAGATGCTCAGTCATTATAATGCCAGCACAGAGAAGTATAGAGAGAGAGAGAGAGAGAGAGAGAGAGGCAGAGAGAAAGAGAAGGGAAAAAGAGACAGATACTTGATATTGCAACCCAAAAGAAAAAGCAAGACAATCAATATTTCAAAATAATGAGGTTTTGTGGAGAAAAACAGAGAGAGGTGGTGTCATACTGAGGAGGGTGTAAATAAAAATAGGTCTTGGTAATTGACGAATGTAATGGCTGTAAAGTCAGATTATGAAAGAGACAGAAAACAATAGAGAAATAAAAAACGCAAAAGAAAAAAGGGTTGCTGGGACAATAGATATATGTGCGTTTATGTGTGCATGTGACAGATGGCAGGCGATATTGGGGGGTCTATTGGATTCAGGTGATTCTGGGTGGCTGAAAGTGTTAAAGTTTCCTGCCAGCTGCCCCTCTGCGCTCAGGAGTCTGGCTGGCACAGTAACGTGAGCGGCGGGAAACAAGCCCTGTCACATATGCTCTGCTTGACATTGGGGTCAAGGTCAAATCTGCCTCGGGTTGGCAGAGGTCACGTTATCTGAGGGGAGGCCGGCGCAGCGTTGCTCCCGGACAAAGCGGTTTCTCAGTATTTCAGAAGGCCAACAGGCTATCTGAGCTCAGAGCTGAAGACAAGCATTGTGTATCTGCGCTGCTGTTTTCCAGCAGACGTCTTTAGGTAGCCTGACATTTCAAAAACCTCTGGAGTCAAGAGACGTCAGTCAAAGCCTTTTTCTGAAAGGCTCATGTGCTCCGAAGACATGTCAGAATTCAATGAGATTGCTGTCATGGTATTAAATGTTAGTCAAATGGCAAATCAAAAAGCCTTTATGGTGGACATATGCAAAAATGTTTTCAGAATGCATCAAAATCTCAAACTCATTTAAGACAATTAGGTTAAATTGTCTAGATTCACATTCTGGAAATTCTAAAAGTTCACTGACTAAACTCTTCCAAGCATTTACCATGCTAAACAGCTATTGCTACTATTTTAAAGCCATAGTAAATTCAATAATACTAAAAATATAAAAATATCAACAGCATCAAAGACCGGAACTATCCATTTTACATCATATAAACGTAATATAAAAAATGAGCAAAGACTGAAAACGTCACAGCTGTAACTTCCTTGTTTTCTTTGCAATAGTTCATGCAGGAACAAGCACTGCACATGAGAAGTTAAATAACAAACAGCTCTGAAAGGTTCAGTCTGAATAACATGACTGTAGCAGGCTGCCGCTGACCTGCCATGAGAGCAAAGCTCATCTGGTGAAACCGCAGGGAGAAACTGGGCACAGGTGGTGTGTGAGAGAGGCATGCTGCGAGACCCCAGTCACAAACACACACACATGCACACAAAATCAGCAGTCCACCACAGCTGTTAACGCTGATGCTAATTTGTTTCCGCAGGGCCCTGCAGGCATGAGATCACACTGCGACACACATACATACACCGTACTATCAACACAAGCGGAAGCACTGATGATTGGAGGAAAGCTGAAGAGTAGGCTGATCAGAATAGAACAGCAGAATAAAGAATGAAAGTGAGAGAGTTGAATAAAGAGTGAAAGAGAGAGAGAGAAAGAAAGAAACAAAGAAAGAAATGAATGAATAAAGTAAAAAGTAAATTAAAAAAAAGATGATAAAAGAGGGAAAAAATATAAAAATGCAAAAAGTATAAAAAGTAAAAAAAAAAAAAAAATAAAAATAAAAATAAAAATCCAGAAAAAGGGAGAAAACAGTAAAAATAAAGAAAAAGGAAAAAATATAAATTAAAAATAAAAAAAACGATAAAGGATAAAGATAAGGAAAGAAAAAATTTAAAAAAAAAATCATAAAAAGGGAAATAAAAAAATGTAAAGAAAGAAAGAAAGAAAAAAAATAATGAATGAATAAAGTTAAAAGAAAATAAAAAGCAATGATAATAAAAGAGAGAAAAAGATGAACAAAAAAAAATCTAAAAATGCAGAAAAGGGGAAAAAATTTTAAAAAAGCAAGCAAGAAAGAAAGCAAGAAAAAAGAAAAAAGAAATGAATGAAGTAAAACGAAAATTAAAAAACAAAGATGATAAAAGACAGAAAAAGATGAGGGGAAAATGTAAAAATGCAGAAAAAAGGGGGAAAAAGTAAAAAAGTCAAAATGAAGAAAAAGGGAAAACTAAATTAAAAAAAACAAGTAAAATGAAGAAAAGGGAACAAAATATAAATGTAAAAATTTTAACATTTAAAAAACAAAGACTATAAAAGAGACAAAGATAAGAAAAGAAAAAAAATTAAATTCATAGAAAGGGAAATAATAAAATGTAAATAGAAAGAAAGAGAGAAAAAAAAGTAAAAATGCAGAAAAAGGGAAAAATTTAAAAAAGCAAGAAAAAAGAAAAAGAAAGAGAGAAAAAAAAGTAAAAATACAGAAATAGGGAAAAATTAAATGAAATGAATAAAGTAAAAATAAATAAAGATGTTAAGAGAGACAAAGATGAGGAAAGAAAAATGTAGAAAAGGAGTAAAAAATAAAAAGAAGAAAAGGAAAAAAAGAAAGAAAGAAAGAAAGAAAGAAAGAAGCAATGGGGAATGGAATAGGAAGACAGGGAAAAAGCAGGCAACTGAAGAAATTAAGGAGAAAAAAATGAAATAAAAATGAAAATAAAATAAAATAAAAAAATACCCACCTGATATGGATCCGAGAAGCACATTGTTCTTAATGCAGCTGTACACATACTCATAGCTCTGAGGCTTCAGTGGAGATCCTGTAGAAAGGAGTGTGTGGAGGGTTTGCAGGTTGTGTGTGTTTGCTGCAAATGGTCAAGAAAAACAAAATCTATTAGTTTAAAAAAAAAAAAAAATTTGGTATTTCCTGACAGAAATACTATAGCTTTCAAGGCCTCAAAAGAAGATCAACAATAAAGGCCACATACATACATACATACATATATACAACTTCAGATCGATCTCCCTACATTTTCATTCTGTAGCTAACATATTCAATGCATCGTGAACGCCAGTTCATGTCATCTTTAAAAAATGAAGCTCTTGGTGTGTTTGATATATTGGAGGAGTTAGGGAATTTATTTGTTTTGAGTGCTTTTTTTTGCAACAACCATTGTATGCATTTAATTGCAACCCTAAACACTATTATTCAAATTAATATGTAAAATGTCAAGCGCAAGATATGATACATTGTATTATAAACAGTCCTGAAGTATAAAGCTCAGCTCGCTGTCATCTATTCAGACTGTCTATAGTCTGGAGGCAGATGGGTATGGCTCACAGTGATCAGAATTATGAACCGCGTTAAACTGTTCTGAAATGTATGCAGGCAACATGCCAAGCCACCCATCTGGGGTCCCGTGTAGAGAGGGTCTCTCGCCCTGGTTATCAGAGCCAGTGCCACACCCCACAGGCTAACAGGTGTCGCTCTGAAATGTCAAGCAGCCAAAGGGAGCAGCAGAGGGCCAGGAAGCACGTCTTTGACCCCCAACACACAATCCACTGAACCACACACATGCAAAACAAATGAATCCCCTAACTCCTCCAACAGCTCAAACACACCAAGTGCTTCAGCTTTAAAGACAACATAAATTAGCATTTACAAAGCACTGAATATGAATATGAAATTTATTTTTCTGTTGAACACAAAAGAATACATTTAGAAGAATTTTAGTAACCAAATAGTAGTTGGTAGCCACTGATTTCCACACAGCAGCATGGAAAAAAACACTATGGAAGTCAATGGCTAACAGGCAACTGTTTGGCTACCCACATTCTTCAAAATATCTTCTTTAATTTAATTTGACTGAACATTAATTTAATTTCATTTACAGAGCACCAGTTGCATCCAAGATGTCAGGGTTTGGCTGATTAGCATTGGCGCAACATCTTTTTCCACTGATGAATATTCTTAAGTAGCTGTACATCCTGACCAAACAGGGTCGATTTTCATTTCAAGCTGTTTTTAATCCCTGCATGGCAAACCACAGGTGCTCATGAAAGTGTCTCCTCATCAGAAGAGTTCCTGCAGTAGCTCTTTATTTAAAAAAAAAGACCACTAATTTGATCGCTCTCATGGTAGTCGTTACGCATAAACTTCATCTTCCACTGTAAATTGCATTTTAATTCACTTTCAGTTTGTCTCATTATTGTTGAATATTCACAAGCACGCACACACGGTTTAGTGAATGAGTCAGTGGCATCTAGAGACCGCAGAGAAAGTGGGGAAATGAATGTGTACTAGGGATGTCAAAAGACAGTACTTTGGAAGCAAATTGAAGCTAAGAAAAACATACATATACATTTATTAGTCTTTATACAGTATCGGAAGTAACAAGTACAGACTCAGTTTGGTCCACATGCCTCAGAAGCACATGAATAGTCAAACATGTGCAACAAAGTGCTTTCTGACAAGGTAAACAGAGTAGATTTGTAAACAAGCAAGAAAATAAATAATTAGAACGTTAGGCTTTGCAGTGTAAATGTATTTATGTACTTGCCACTAGGGCTGGACCATTAATCAAAAAGTAACTGAAACCGAAAATTAAAACCTCTGACGTAATTTTCCCGAGTCAGTTATTTCGTTTTTTCAAATCCTGTTAATACTTTCCCATTAAAAACATACTCCCGCATGTGTAGTTGGCGCTTGCGCTTGCGTCTTTTGCAGCATCTCAAAAAGTATCGGCACCCCTACAATTCTGTCAGGAAATGCAACCCTTCTCTCAGAAAATTGTTACAGTTGCAAATGTTTTTTTTACTTACTTGTTTATATTTTTCTTGTTTGCATTGGAACACCACAAAAAAAACTGAGAAGAAAAGTCAAATCTGACACAGTTCCACACAGAACCCAAAAAATGCACTGGACAAGCTTACTGGCACCCTTAACTTAACATTTGGTAGCACCCCCTTTGGAAAAAATAACTAAAATCAATCGCTTCCTGTTCTATGGGATTCAGATCTGGACTCATCGCTGGCCATTTCAGAACTAATTTCAGTGCTTTGTTTGTAACCATTTCTGAGTGCTTTTTAAAGTGTGTTTCAGGTCATTGTCCTGCTGGAAGACTCATGACCTCTGGTGGAGACGCAGCTTTCTGACACTGGCCACTACGTTGTGCCCCAAAATTCTTTGGTAATCATCAGATTTCATGATACCGTTCACACAGTCAAGGCATCCAGTGCCAGAAGCAGCAAAGCAACCGCAAAACATCTTTGAACCTCCACCATGACTACAGGGACTGTGTTCTTTTCTTTAAAGGCCTTATTTCTTTTTCTGTAAACAGTGCTATGATGTCCTTTACCAAAAAGCTCTACTTTTGTCTCATCTGTCCACAGTACATTCTCCAAGAAGGATTGTGGTTTTGTCACATAAGTTTTGGCAAACTCCAGATGCCTTTATGTCAGCAGTGGTGTCCTCCCTTTTCATTCAGCTGGCGACGGATAGTGCGAGCACACTGTTGTACCCTGTGTTTGCAGATCAGCTTGAATTTGTTTGTAAGTTAATTAGGGTTCTTTATTCACCATTTGAACAATCCTTCGTTGTAATTTTTCATTAATTTTGCTCTTCCGTTCACATCCAGGGAGGTTAGCTTCAGTGCCATGGGCTGTAAACCTCTTGATGATATTGCGCACAGTGGACACAGGAACATTAAGATCTCTGGAAATGGACTTGTAGCTTTGAGATTTTTTCTCTTAAATCCACAGACAACTCTTTACACTTCTTTCTTTTCTCCATGCTCAGTGTGACACACAACACAAAGGTTGAGTCAACTTTTCTCTTAATTTTAACTGGTTGCAAGTGTGATTGCTATGTTGTCCACACCTGTTACTTGCCACAGGTTTGTCTAAATACAAATTACAGGAGCATCACATGACTGAAAAGAAATTATTTCTTACAATTTTGACAAGGTGCCAATAATTTTGTCCCGTCCATTTTTTTTTCAGTTTTTTTGTGTTGTTGCAAAAATAATAATAATAATAATAAATGAATAAATAGCGTTAAAAACATTCATAATCAAAGTAAAAAAAAATTCAATTAATCAAGATTTTGATTATTAGGTCATATCATCTAGCCCTACTTGCCACTGTCTATTATGTCATTTATTATGTCAAATGACTCAAAGAACATTAATGACTGTGAAAAATTAATTGAAAAATTTGAAGCAATGTTTACTTCACTAAAAAAAAAAAACACCTGGTTATATGCCATTTTTTATACAGATAATATAAACATCTGACTCTTTAAAGAAAGGAGAGTGATCAACAACATGTTTTTGCAGTGGTATTACAAATGATATTAAAAAACATGAATCATCACTGGTTTTGGTACTGACTACTGAAATACTGTATAGTGACTATATTATTATGACAGAAAACGGGAAGAAACGTAAGAGAGAAGACAGAGGGATTGGAATTCAATGCAGCTTACCAGGTTTCAGATTTCTCTCCTCCAGCACAGCCAGCCATTTCGCTCCAGTCCCAAAAATCGTGATTCTGTCAGTAAACAATAAAACAAACGGACAAAAATGGATGTTAAGAGTTTTATTTTTTCCCCAAATCTGTTTTTTTCCCATTTTATTTTTTCTCAATTCTGTTCTATCCATTTTAATTTTTCTCAATTCTGTTCTATCCATTTTAATTTTTCTGTACTCCTTTTCAATGGTTAAATTAAATTCTATTAATCAAAAAGCATGTCTAATTAATTAAAATCATAAAACTTATACAATTTAACATCAATTTATTAAAAGTTTAACAAAAACTACATTTAGAGCTCAATGAAATGTTTTATTTTTTCCTCACCTTATGTTTTATTGTTACTGTTTTAGCATGTCTAATCATTTGAATGGATAAAAACAACCTTTATTTATTCTTACAACAGGCTTATGAAATGTTTTTTTTTCGCCCTTAGAAATTCTCTGTTGTATATTTAAATTTTTCTGCTTATCAAATGAAGGCATCAAATATTGATTTAATTTAATATTTAATTCATGAAATTCAAACACATTTTATTTTTTGGCAGATACATGGGATTTCCTATTAAAATTTAAACATGGAAGAAATAGTGTAATTTCTTAAAAAATAAAGTTTTATTATTTTTTTTTCAACAGTAGTCGTAGTAGTATCACATACATTCTACTAAATAATAGTATTATAGGCCTATTTCTGGCACAATGTCTTCAAGTAAAGCCAAACTTTTATTTTGACGGGTTGTCGTGAATTCCTTTAGATTTCTGTGTGTATATGTATGATATGACGCTAGTTTTACTCAAATGAAATGGCAAAATGTTCATGAAGTGACTCTCAGAGAAGTTCTGGAGATGGTGATCATGTATTTATGTCCTCATTTAATGAGACCGCAGATGCTGAAATCACAGCGAGCATCAAGCGCGCTTCAGTACAAGTAGTAAACAAAACTGAGCCTCTGTGCGGGTCATTCATTCATTCAGACCGGGAGACGCGCAGAACATGCAGGATTCATATTTAATGAATCTTTATGTGGCTTAATATTTCAGATATTAGTCCATATCACGATTTGATTTAAGTGTAATGACCTATATACCCAGCATACATGCTGTTTGAACATTAATGTGTGTTGGCAGTGTATGTACAAATCTACCCTATAATGATAAAAATCCATGCAGTGGTTTTTAATTAATCTGTAAAAATAATATCCCCTTTTTCAAATCGAGCCATTCTCAGATGCCTGTCGTTGTTGCGTCATACCCACAGAGGCCGCTCCCACAATAGTTGATTGACATGAGCGTCTTACCTAAGATCAATTGTAACAGTCCAGCCTCCATGTTTTGATGCTGGAGCAGGGATGTAAGTTAGACAAGAATTGAGCGATTGAGGTGTTGTGTTGCTGGATGGAATAATGAACGTAGTGGTCGTCATTTACCCCTGACATCTGAGACGCTGAAGATGCAGTGGATTATGTTTGTTTGTGAAGGGAATGCACCTCCCGATCTACATATATCAGTCTATGTTCGCGCAAATCATTCGTGATCCAGCTTCACTTACAGCAGAAGTGAGTATAAGGATTTTTTAATGAATCTTTGCTATCGCCTTTCCTAATAATGTGCTAGTTAGCAAGTTTAGCAGCTAAACACGGCTAAATGCGGCTAAAGTAAACAGGCTCGTCACTCCACAGAGAGAGTAGAGGGGCGGGGCAAGCAGAGCTCATTTGCATTTAAAGCAGCCTCGACCAGAATGAGATGATTTTTGCAGAGCTGATTTTGGCAAGGTAAAAAGGGTGTTGTTTTACACTACCATTGAGCATCTTTAACCAAAGTATATTACAGACTTTTCATCAAGACCCTAAAAAAATGGGCATCCGATGAACCCTTTAATTAGTCCAAACTCTGATAAATTCTGTGACATTCCGCATTAAACTGTAAAATCCATTTTCATGACTGGATTCCATGATTCCGTCTGCGTTTTCCGCATCACGGAAATCATAGGGCACTATGTTAACAATTAGGTGTGTATTTTAAATGCATAAAAACAAAATAGCTTTCTTACAATAAAGGGCAGCATCTTTAAAGAACCTGAGGTACACACACCCCTGGTTCAGAATCACTGCACTAGGCCACATTTCAGAGAAATATGAAAACGTAATTTCCACAGCACTTTAGATTTCCACGCTTTCACTATAGAACAAAAAGCAGAACACTTTCAGTGTCAATGAGGTGGAATTGATCGAAACGGCCTGTTGACCTGCAGAGGCATCAGTCAGCCATCTCTTGATGGAATCACTCGCGGTCAGAAATCAGGGGGCGGAGGTCATGGCAATGCAATATCTAAAGAGCACAGACAAGCTTAAATGCTGTCAACAAGGTTGTGTTAGCGTAATCTCCATTTGTCTAGCACAGTTTCATACGGTGTTTACGGAAAGTTTACAGTAAAGCAGACTTTTTACTATACAGGTTGTATAGTGTTATGAAACTGCCCATCCCTAAAAGCAATTGAAACCATGACTGCAAAAACATGTTTAACACATGAACTGATATATTCAAGGCCCAGAAAGGTAGTAAGGACCAATCACAGGGAATTTGTATAAAGTATAAAATATATAAAGTAAAATATCAAAAGCTGAACATAAACATAATTAACTTATCCATTTAAACTAGAGGTTTTCACCCTCTATAGAGTCCAACAAGAAACGTGCTCTATGTGGATAGGTGCCATGACAACGTCCTGCTTGTGATTGGTGGCAGCTGGCAAGGCCTGGTTAGTAATGGGTCGTTTAGGATGTTGGAAGGGAATTGTATATGAAATGAAATGGAACGTGATTTCACAAGCAAGATATCAGTCAGGGAAAAAATGGGAAAACTCGCCAGTACAAATAAAATGATATGACCAACCACTGATCTTCCTTCCGTTTATAGCATCATGGACCTCTGATTTACTGCACAGCCTATCCATAGAACTTATCAAGGGGTTGTTCATTTTTCTAATATTAAAGAAGTGAAGCTCATTTAAATATTCAGACAGCTCATTTCGTATAAGCCACATAATTTTGTCCCCATCTGCATGGAAAATTACAACTGGCAAATGAGACAAGCAAGTTTGGCCTATAGAAGTAAAATCTCAAGCAAATACAATTCATTTAGACTTTTGTTACAACATATAGGCGTATACCAGATCTTAACCTGATATTGACTGGATAAGTATTGGTGAAAAGATCTAGGTTTATAACCAACAGGTTAGAAGTTCACCGGGCAAATCCATCAGCTATCACCAGTGAAGCATTGGGAAACACTCAGACCCAGGTTTCTCTAAAGCTATTCCTTTAACTTAACATGTTTTGTTAAAGTCATGGAAAGTTCACTGGCCCCAAATGTGTAGTGATACATAAATGTGACACTGGACCACAAGTAGCACGAGTATATTTGTAGCAATAACCAAAGATACATTATATGGGTCAAAATTATTGATTTTTTCTTTTATGCCAAATATCATTAGGATATTAAGTAAAGATCGTGTTCTATGAAGACATTTTGTACATTTCATTCTGTAAATATATCAAAACTTAATTTTTGATTAGTAATATCCATAGCTAAGAACTTCATTTGGACAACTTTAAAGGTGATTTTCTCACTATTTTAAATTTTTTGCAACCTCAGATTCCAGATTTTCCAATAGTTGTATCTCGGCCAAATATCGTCCTATCCTAACAAACCATACATCACTGGAAAGCTTTCAGGTGATCTATAAGTCCCAATTAAAAACAAAATGACCCTTATGACTGGTTTTGAGATCCAGGGTCACAAAAATTGTCATCTGGATTGTAATAAGCTCTTGACTTTAAAACCACCTCAATTCATATCCCGGACGAGCCCCCAATTATGTTAAGGTCCAGCTTAATGGTGTATATCAAAGTGTCCAATCCAGCACTTGGAGGGCCACGTTTCACCAGAGTTTAGCTCAAGCCTGAACAAACTAATTAAGGTCTTCTAGACAGGTGTGCTGGAGTTAAACTTGACAAAAAGGTGGCCCTGCAAAAGCAATAAAGGTACTACCAGTATAGTTAAAGAAAACAAACATAATAATTACAATAATTCAGAGATTGAAATATCTACATTATTTAAAGGAGAAGTCCACTTCCAGAACAAAAATTTACAGATAACTCACGCCCTTGTCGTCCAAGATTTTCATGTCTTTCTTTCTTAAGTCGTAAAGAAATTGTATTTTTAAGGAAAACATTTCAGCATTTTTCTCCATATTCGCTTCACTTCTATGGTGCCCCGAGTTTGAACTTGTCGTTTGAAATGTCATTTAAATGCGGCTTCAAATGATCCCAAATGCGGTTGTAAACGATCCCAGTCGAGAAGGAAGGGTCTTATCTAGCGAATTGATTGGTTAATTTTTGTTCTGGAAGTGAACTTCTCCTTTAACTTGTTCCAGCAAAGGTAGATGGCTTCAGCAACCTAAAATAAGATTCAATGAATGTAACACTCTGGACTGAATTTAAAACTGATTGTGTTCCCCATAGTCATAGAGGGACTATGGGGAACATACCGTGTCCATTATGTTACACTTCAACATAATCCATTCTTATTCTGTCTTATAAAAGACCAAAATCAGGAGCTATTTTTCCCCAACAACGACAATATGGGACAAAGAAAGAGTTGTCTAGCATGACCAAGTTTCACAATGGCCCTTTTGTCCAAAATAGGATTCCCTTACGGATTTTCCTTCATCTACATGGACACCCCGTCTGCCTTCTGATTGAATATTGATCAGGTGTAAACATTAAACACAATTAACCTGAAAAGGGAGCAGCACAAGATAAAAGGTAATCCAGGATCAGTATATTCATACGTCTAAACACAGAGGGACAACAGAGAGAGAAAGAGAGAGCATGTTTTATTCATTATGCAGTGGACACCGGGAGAGTTCCACCTTGTCTGCAAAATGGGTAGATGGGCTGATTCAGTCTGAAAGTTATGAACTTTATTTGTCTCTGTGACAAATTTGGACAGCATGATCAAATAAAGCCAAGTACACAGAAATGTTTCCCTGCGCACGCTACACAGCTGATCGCAGACCTCGACTGAAGCAATGATCCCAGAATATATTCCCTCACAAACTTACTTACAAGGCAAAGGGAGAAGTGTTCCTTGACTATGTAAACAGCCAACAGGAAGGATAAGCTTGGGATTGTTTTATACAGAATTGCACAGAGCAGGAAAACTAGGAAACAGTGCTGAAAAACATAGATGAAACGGTTTGATGTTTTTCTATTTATTCTTGCTCCAGTTTCCCAGTGCCTTTCTCACTCACTGCTTCATTGGCTGTTGCTCATTACTGCCCTCTTGCTTGTCAGGATAGTGAACACAGTTGAAGACTAAACGAAGTCTAAACAAGCCTGACAAAGTCTGAAGCAAGCTTTAAATGTGTCGTAGCACCCTAGACCAGTGTCAACAGGTATGAACTACAATCTGCAATATTTGAATACAGACTAAAAGATCAAAAGCATCAAACTTTGTCCTGCAGTGTGCACTCAGTTCAGAGGCTGTAACCAGTTGGTATTACCTAAAAGTGAAATTTGATGTTCAAAAACATTGGAAAACAAATCTTGCTCTTTTGAAATAAAACAAGTTGCCATGTAAACATCCTTCTAGTCTAATAATAAAACGGTTCAGAACCAGTTGAGGTTGACTGCTTGGAAGTTCTTAAAGTTATGATGAAATGGAAGCAGAAAAAAAGTTCTTCTGCATTGTGACAAACACGAATGTAAGAGATGATCAAATAAGAAAAAAAAGGTAGCAGGCACATCAACTGTTGACTGGAATTAAGACATAAAAGGTTGTGGTTTTGATCTACACTAAATGATAACGTATTAACTATTATAAAAAAAGAGCTGTCATCTTTTTATTATCTCAATAAACTCTAAACAAACCCTAAAACTGTGCAGGGAAACAGCGTAATTGGTGTCACCAACAGGGCTCCAACTTAAAGCTAAACTTACAAAGGCAGAAATACAGAGACGCTCAGACGCAAATCAGAGCTGCCTTTTAAAATTAGGACTGTTAAATTAAATAACGATATAAAATAATGTGATTAAAAACATAACAGTTTAAGCATGTCTCCTGACCCATATGTAAATTCCACATTTGGAATATTCCTACCATTGGAGCAATTCAAGCTTGAAATCAGCTGCTACTAAAAGCAACACGCCTCGCCAAATCACATTTACAGAGAGCAGGCTGCTCAAAAACAGTTCACACAGGATGCATTCTTGCATTTAAAATAGCAAGACAGAACGCAACTGCATGGAACTGAACGCAGGGGTTTTGAGATGTTTTTAAAATCTGAGAAATGGCCAAAGATGTAACAGACCATCAATTAAAAAAAGTACAGAATAAATGCTAGAATGTGTCATGTGTGAACTTTACTTCAGACAGAGTGGAAAAACTGTGATATTTAATTATTTGTAAATCAAATAAACTCTTGTTTTACTTGTTTGCCACAATGTTATATCTTGAATTTTACTCCTCAGGAGATTTTAGGGTCTTTTTGCAATTAAAATAATTAAATTGGCATTTTACATATACAACTATTAAAAAGTTTAGGGCGTGTACATTTTTTTTAAAAGTCTCATTCTCATAAGGGCTCTAAATGGGCTCATCAAACACCCTTTACAAAAAATGTAAAACAGCAATGTAGGACGATTCTGAAGTTGAAATGAGATGGCAGTTTTTCCAACGTACCCCAGCTGTCATGAACTGGAATACAGAGAGTTCACGCAGAGCTAGACAAGTGTTTGAGGTTAAAAAGTATATAAACTGTACTTTTTACAAAAATAACCAATCGTTTTGCTAGATAAGACCCTTCTTAGTCGGCTGGGATTGTTTAGAGCCCTTTGAAGCTGCATTTAAACTGCATTTTGGAAGTTCAAATTCTGGGACACCATAGAAATCTATTATAAGGAGAGAAATCCTGAAATGTTTTCCTCAAAAAACAATTTCTTTATGACTGAAGAAAGAAAGACATGAACATCTTGGCTGATAAGGGGGTAAGTAAATTATCTGTAAATTTTTGTTCTGAAAGTGAACTTCTCCTTTAAAGCACCCATTACTCCAGTCTTTAGTGTCACATGATCTTTCAGAAATCATTCCAATATGCTGATTTGCTGCTCAAGAAACATATATTTGAAACATATTGAAAATAGCTGTGCTGCTTAATATTTTTGTGAAACCCCATTTATTCAAAATAGAATGTCTTTGTTGTCTTTGTTCATTTTAATGCATCCTTGGTGATTAAATGTTTTACAAAATCTTACTGACCCCAAAATTTTCAATAGTAGCGTAACTAATTATATTAATTTGTAATTCATTATACATTATTTTTAACTGACAGTCAACCCTAATTAAACATTTAAAAATGATAATGTCTCTAAAGGAAATCAAGCAGCACAAATGGGTCTGGTGAGTAATGAAAATGTGTTTTTTGGCTTTCCCAAAAGCTGCTGCAAAAACGTCTCTATTTTCTTCCTCTTGGGAAGAGGCGAGACAATGAGAGTTAAGAATAGAGGCTTTCACCAGTAGCCAAGGGAGCTGAAAATGAGCACACTCACACACACATCAAGTGTGATCCAAAGGAACTCCAGTGTCTGTTGCACTTCGATCATTTCTGATCAATAACAGGTAAACTCTGAAAGGAGCTCGATGCCATATTAGAGGTGGCCAATTAGACCCATCTCTTTAAATCAGGTTGCCGTGGTGATATGGTGTCATTTACACAAAGGGCACAGCAGATGCTGGTGATAAGCACTGCCACACCTCAGCCAATTACAGCACGGGCATGAGGAAAAAAAAAAACGAGCGACTGAAGCTCCTGACTGTGACACCTTCATTATAGAGTGTCTTTCACACACACACAGACTTACTTACCCCAGACGGTCTACAAGGTCCCAGAGCACATTGGCGCTGGGAACAAGAGGGGAGCCATCATACAGGACCACAGAAGCCCCAACAGCTAGAGAAGTCACCAGCCAGTTCCACATCATCCAGCCCGTCTGCAGATAAAAAGAGAGATCTACTTTTAGACTGGGTCAGAGAATACATTTCTGTCCTGAGACTGACCAAATTGGGTAAACACACAAACTACTCAGCAAAGATTGTTCAAAAAGGACCATTTCAACCCAAATATCAGACTGGACTGTCCAGATATGGCAAATTATGTGTACCTTCAGTTTTCAAACATTACTAAACATCTTAACAAAAACATTATGGACAATCATGTTAACCTGATTTATTAAAGAAGTCATGAACTGCCTTTGTTTTTTATTTTGTACCATTCTAAGAGGTCCACTTATAATGTTATCAAAATTTTTTACATCAAAAAACATCATAATATAGACGTAATAAGCTTTTTTCTGTCCTGTTTTTAACCCCCCTCTTTAGAAAGCTCTGTTTGAATAAGTGTGGCAGATTCTAGTCCGAAAGTAAATGCCCACTGCTATGATTGGCTAACAGCATACATTAATTCCCTTATAGATGGACGTCGCTGTGATTTAGGTTCAAAACACATAAGAGTTTACATATAAGTTCAAAGTACAAAGAGACAAAGCAATAGTGACCACATAATGAAAACAGTTACACTTTTGTTGCGACATTACTGTCGGTTCCAATATAGTCCGCACAACGTTGTCTTTTAGTTTAAATCTTTTTAAAAAACCCACGTTGAATTGGGTCGCTCCAGTTACTAACGTAACCTCGGTTCCCTGAGATAAGGGAACGAGCGTTGCGTCTCTGACACGATGGGTAATTGTAAACAATGAAGTGAACAAAGGACCGAGGTCTTATTGATGCAGTCTGGAACTTCATTAAAAATAAAGTTCATCCACTCTTTCCTAACGCTGGGATCAGAAGGACGGCAATGCAAAGACTGTTTTTTTTCCCACAAATTGGCACTGAAGAGCGTCTTCTTGTTTTCAGAGCCATCTTTATTGTTTGGTTTCTGCGTAGACCTGCACTATGCACAAATTGGTGGGAGGGGCTAAACAGGCAGTGACGTCAATATTCTTCTGCAGAGGCGGGGCTTATCCACACTATTACATCATAGAGTAGAACATTCCAAAAGCTGTCGTTTTGGCAGACCGCCTTTAATACAAGTTGTTTTTAGACTAATGTTTCAAAGTTTTGTGTTCTGAAACATACAGGATGTTTTTATAGTACAATGACCTCTTATTAGGATTGGGCGATGTCTACCAAATTGGCATCGGATGATATCTACAGTCAAATATTGTGATGGACGATAACATCGACGGGGAGTGGGGTTGAAAGTGAAAGTAAATAGTGAGTGTGTATTCATATTAATAGCGGCTCCCTGATGGCCGCAATTTATATACAGAATAAATACCCAACGATATAACTGCAAGAGAAAGTATTGAAATATATACACTGCCCTCAGAAAGTTTGGAAACACCCCTGGCAAAGTGTGGTTTTGGACTATATCAGCATAAATAATTATCATTTTTTGGTACAAATACATTAAAGTAACTTGACATTATCATTGAAGACCAGCAATAATAATTTTCATTTTGATTACATAATAATGGCAATATATACATGTCAAAGTCAGACATGCCAATTTGCCAGCTGTGATGCCTGGTTACTGGTTTAAACTTGGCCCAGGTTTTTAAAAGATTTTTGGGTCAGCACACCTTAGTAGCTTCAACAACTGATTGCCAGTTAAGTTCAGAATACAATGAATTTAGGCCCAGATTATGCAGAGCTGTAATAGCTGCTAATATTTTGATGAATCGAAAATTTAGGTTTTTTCTATGTATAAACGGTTTATGTAATAAAATATGTTTTTGTAGTTTGTGTTGTCCCTTATCAGTGCAAAATTATCACAAATTAAAAAGGATTCATGCCAATATTGTCCAAAACCCCACTTTTCTAGGGCGTTTCCAAACTTATGGAGGGCAGTGTATTTCCTCTCATCTCATATTTATTCATTTTAGGGGTTCTGTAGAACACGTCATTTGGGGTGGGGTGGGGTGGGGCGATGGGATCAAGATGCCCCCTCAACATTGTGATGTCTGTCATCGGCAATGGATGATGGCATTGTCTATTGGCCCAACCCTACCTCTTATATATCAAAAGATCAATGGAATTTTGGTTTCGCAGTTCATGACCCCTTTAATAAATATCCCTAGTGTTATTGTGAATGATTTATCAGTGTACGTTATCCTAAAGAAGAGAGTTTGTTTATAATCTTTCATCAAAATGTAATAATGTTCTCTGCCTCTAAAATTACTTTGTTTTCTCTATGTAATAACCAAGACTGTGGGGGTGGTGCAAAATAATAATCAATCATAGACTAACACAAGGTGTTCTAGAATATCTGTAGAAGTACACAACCTACACACTCCTAACGTTCAAAAGTCTGGAAGAAACAAATACTTTCAATCAGGAATACATTAAATTGATCAAAAGTGACAGTAAAGACTTAAGATTAGTTAACTTCCAGAACAAATATTCTCTGATAATCTACTCACCCACATGTCATTCAAGATGTCCATGTCTTCTTTCTTCACTCGGAAAGAAATTAAGGTTTTTGAGGAAAACATTCCAGGATTTTTCTCCATATAGTGGACTTTAATGGGACTCAGTGGGTTGAAGGTCCAAATTGCATTTTCAGTGCAGCTTCAAAGGGCTCCACATGATCCCAGCTGAGGAATAAGGGTCTTTTCTAGCTAAATACTTGGTCATTGTCTAAAAAAAATACAAATTGATATACTTTTAACCACAAATGCTTGTCTTGCACTACCTTGACCTCAGGTATTACGTAGTCACGCTGGAAAGGTCATGGAAAGATTAGTGCTTTGTTTGTGTACTTAGGTAGGGTAAGGTGAAAAACTCCATCTAATTTTCTCCTCTAACTTCAAAATTGCCCTATTTTACCTTTTTTTGTAACTTTTGTAACTTTCTTTGCACATTTGTTTTGTAAACACTGGGTCGGTACTTCCGTCTACATCACGCGTGACCTTTCCAATGCGACTAAGTAATGCGTGAGGTCAAGCTAGTGCAAGATGAGCATTTGTGGTTAAAAAGTTTATCATTTTTATTTTATTTTTTAGAAAATGACCACTTGTTTTATTAAATAAGACCCTTATTTCTCAGCTGGGATCGTGTCGAGCCCTTTGAAGCTGCGTTGAACCTGCAATTCGGACCTTCAACCTGATGGCTCCCACTGAAGTCCACTATATGGAGAAAAATCCTAGAATGTTTTCCTCAAAAAAACTTAATTTCTTTTCAACAACAGAAGACATGAACATCTTGGATGACACGGGGGTGAGTAAATTATGAGGAAATTTTCTTTCTAATCCTTTAAGAAGCACAACTGTTGTAAATATTGATAATAATAAGAAACGAGCAGCTAATCAGCATATTAAATGATTTCTGAAGGATCATGTGACACTGATAACTAGAATAATGGCTGATAAATATTCAGCTTTGTCATCAGAAATACATTATTTAAAATTAATTTTAAAATACATTTAAAAAGAAAACTGTTGGCCGCAATTAAAAAAAAAATAGGAGAAACGTGTTGTTTTCAGCAATGACGGTGTAGTTGCTGCATCTAAGATGGCAGATACATACCGTAGTGTAATATATGATGACATCATTGTAGGTCATGTTGCCATGGAGAATGTGTTCTTTAAGATGTTGGATGAGAGTGCCCTGGGGAACGGAGAACAAAAGGGTCAGACTGGTGAAACTTTCACAGTTAATGTGATAAACTACACCTGTGGTTACTTTGCTAGGACATCTGTGTGAACTTGAGGACTGCATACATCCACTACAAATCACCTTGACTGAAAAAACAGCTAAGAAAAGTAAAATTAGAGGTCTGTTATGTCAACAATTGTGTTTGTTGATCTCACGTTCTTCTCAAGTTCTTTCTCCTGCGCTGGTGTTGTACGTTCAGAAGTACTCTGGCAGGCAAGGAACGACCTAATTAGCGAACCAAAGGATCAGTGACACTGCATGGATTAAAAAACCCCACACATTCCTTTTCTTCTCCCTGCAACAAGCGTCTAACACGTATCCTAGCGAAGGCATTAATTGCGAGCGTGTTCATTCATTCGCTAACTGCCATAACCCGACACGAATACTGTTTTCATAAGGGCACACTGAACATTGATCATCCACAGAGCGAGAAGAGGGAAAATGCGGCTGCATGCGTACATGTGCGATTGTGTGTTTTCATACACTGCGCGCTCTAATTATCCAGCACGCAAGAGAGGCGTCAGACACAAATGGCAAAAAGGCTGAAGGGAAAAGCTGTGAAAAATGAAAAACACAGTGTTATACACACACCGACCAAGCGCATACGAAGTGTGATTGTGAAGCACAAAAAAACCTAAAAGATTACACTGCTTTTGCCTTCACTGATTTTCCAGAGGAATGTTCTGTACAATGTTGATTTTTGAATTGAAATTGTGCCTATGCGGGGAATGAAAGGCTGATTTAGACCCATGTGAGTTGCTGTTTCCCTAATGCTGGGATTATATAGGAAATGCATTCAGAAGGGATGAGAATGGTGCACGTAATTGCTCATCCCAATTGCATCTGGCTTATAGTGTCTTACAGGTTTTAAAATTGCCTCTTACTGCCATCTAGTGGTCAATGTTGGTGATTCAAGACACAAACCAAGTAGAAGGGTAAACTTAGTACACTGAAATACTACATTTACTATAAATACTACTTTAGCTATAACTACAACATTCTAACCACAATAATATTAATAATTAATCTAAAATTTGGTGCCACCACCAAATCAGTTTTATTTTAGTATTACTTGTATTACGTACAGCATATGTATTAATATTTTAAATTACCTTTTTTACCTTTATCTTTTTTCAGTTTTCATCCTTATTTTAGTTACATTTTTGTTATTTTGTTATATGCTGTTGTCATTTTTATTAGTTTTTTATATTTATATTTAGCTTTCATTTATTTTTATTTCAGTTTTAGTCATTTTAGTACTTCAACTGAAACAAAATCTATTGCATAATCTATTTATTCTTCTTTTTTTTCCTTTTTAATTATATTTAAATTTTTTGTGTTATTAGAATCTGTATATTTTATTGTTCATTTTATTTGTTAATGATCTGTTATGTTTATTTTTTTAAAAACCTTTTTAAATGTAAAGAACTTTGAATTACCATTTTATATCAAATGTGCTATAGAAATATAACTGCCTTAAAATAAGTTTAAGTTGATTTCCAAGGAAACAGTTCTAATTTTCTAGTTTGTTTTTTACTGCAGTGTTTTAGTGCCACACACATATACATATACATATACACACACATACATACATACATACATATACATATACACACACATACATACATACATACATATACATATACACACATATATATATATATATATATATATATATATATATATATATATATATATATATATATAAGTATATACATATTTATATATATATATATATATATATATATATAGACATACATATACATACATACATACATACATACATATATATATATATATATATATATATATATATATATAGAGAGAGAGAGAGAGAGAGAGAGATAGATATAGATACATGTTTAGTATCATGTTATATATCGACTTTATTCTCGTGATTTTGACTTTATTCTCAAAATATTTCAACTTTATCCTCGTAATTTTGACTTTATTCTCAAATATTTTTACTTTATTCTTGTAATTTATACTTTATTGGACTTTATTCTCATAATTTTCACTTTTTCTAAATATTTCGACTTTATTCTTGTATTTTCGACTTTATTTCGACTAAATTTCAGCTAAAGTCATAATTTGACTTTATTTTCAAAATATTTTGACTTTATTCTCAAATATTTCACATTTATTCTCATAATTTTCACTTTATTTTTTTTAAATATTTCTACTTTATTCTCATAATTTCGACTTTATTCTAAAACATTATGACTTTATTCTCAAATATTTTGACTTTATTCTTGTAATTTTCACTTTATTCTTAAAATATTTCTCATAATTTTTATTTTTAATTTTTTTTTTCTTTGAAATATTACGACTGTAAATCACAGAATTTTTTTTACTTTTTACTGTGGCACTAAAACACTGTCGTAGGTTTTCATCTAATATTTACATTTTATTTAATTTCAGCTTCATTTCAATTAACAAAAACAAAAAAATAATTAAAAAAATAATAATTAACTAAAAATGAATAAAAACACTACCCCAAACTCACACACACAAAATTAAGCAAAAAAAAAACAAAAAAAAACAAAACAAAAATTAATCAATATGTTCCTACATTATAAATTGATCATTTTTAGCTGTTGATATTTGTACACCTGCAAAACAAATTCTTGATTTGTATTTTCTTTCTTTATACATCATGTTTGGGATGAGGCGCTCTAAAATACATATATCAAGTAGTAATTGCACAGAGTACAATATATCAAATTGGACTCTGCACAATGTCTTGAGTGCACACACACACTTACCCCTGCAGAATGCACCATGCATTTGGGAGCTCCTGTGGTGCCAGAAGAGTACATGATGAAGAGAGGATGAGAGAACGGCAGCTGCTCAAACTCCAGCTGAGGGTCCTGATCCCCTTCTTTACCCGTGGCCAAGAAGTCATCCAGGAACACACTGACAGAAAAAGTACAGGAGACAGAGTCAGGACTGACTGCATCTTAACCAGACAACTCCACTTCTGATCTCATTTGAACAGACAGCAGCAGCTGTCACTGAGAGAGAAAATAAAACGTAGTAGAAGTAGTAAAACCAAATAGTGCCCTAGCAATGAATTTCACAGGATATTTAGCCATCAGAAGATTTTTTGAAGAATGTTGGAAATCAAAGAGTCGTTGGTAGCCACTGACTACCTAAGGCACCAAATTCCTTCAAAGTATCTTCTTTTGTGTTTAACAGTAGTAAGAAATTCATCTAGTTTTGGAACAACATGAGTGAGTAAATGAGTACATTTTTGTATGAACTATCCCTTTAAGAAAGATTACAAATTAATGTGTGTGCTAAGTAGTAGTCCACAGTTTTAATGCAATTATAACAATAATAGTCAATTATTAAATATCAGTTATCATGATTACATTCACCAAGGCTGCATTTAATAAAATTAAAAAAATAAATAAATAAATAAAATAAAAAATAAAATTTTAAATGCTTGTGTATGCATGTAGAAAAAACAAATTATAAAAATATATATACACAATAACAATGTACAATAACACCTAAAACTAATTACAAATAATATATTTTGTCAAGTGAACTGAACTTTTACATACAAATGGAAGCATCAGTGCAACATATAATAAAAAGAAATGTGATATATTGAAATATGATTGAAAACACACTTCATGCACAGACCTGTTGGGAATCTTAGAGAGGTCAGTCTCTTGTCGAGAGCGAACGTATGGAATGACCACAACCTTCTTCAGGTCAGGGAGACCTGAGAGAGATGACAGGGGGAAAATATATATGAGGATCCATGAAATGTATGCATATTAACAAGACAAAATGATGGAACAATTGTGGGTTCAAATGTGTGCTTTATACCTTTAACAACGTTTTGGAGTTTCTCCATATGGTCGTGCTGCTTGCCGTTATATACAACAGCTGCTACTGAGAATATCAGCTTGGGCTGGATCTGAGAAAATCGGTCTAGAACTCCCTGAAGATGAAAAGAGACACATGAACGATATAAAACAAAACACACTGGTAAAGCTACACACACAATAGGATATATTTAAAATAAATAAATAAATAAATAAGTTGTAAACTATATATGCAATAGTTTGCTCACTGCAAACTATATATTCAGGGGTCAGACAGAATTTACAGAAGTTTTCAGAAGTTTTTTTAAAGAAATTATTATGTTTTTTCAACAACAATGCATTTAATTTATTAAAAGTACAGATTTTTTTAAAGACAAAAGATTTATATTTCTAATAACTGTTGCTCTTTTAAACTTTTTTATTCCTAAAAGAATGCTGGAAAAACATTGATAACAATAAGAATTGTTTCCTGAAATAATTTCTGAAGGATCTTTACTAGGACTTAATGATAGTAATATGCTGTAGTACCCTGTCTTAACCACAGATGGCAGCAATGTACATACTGAATTTACTTCAGTCAATAAGCCATGGTGAATCTATGTTGCTTTATCTGCTAGAGCCTGTCCTATTTATGGAATAACCTCAGCCCCCGAGGGGGCTGTAGACTTACTTTAATCTCCTCACAGGAGAGTGTATGTGAAAGAGAGACACAGGGAGTCAGGAGTGAGAGGTAATGTGTGTGTATGTGCGTGACAGAAAGTCTGACATAGCTAACAGGTCACACAAATTTGAAGAGTGACAACTGATGGCTAGATGACCTACTTTTTTGTACATGGGGGCAGACATGTTGCGATAATATGACCAGTGGAATATTACTCAATTTATATTTACTAATTTTCATTTGTGGGATATATAGACTAGATATGGAATCTCATGAAAACAAACTGCCCCAGTGTAAGTATGAAGGCGTGTGGGCATATGAATGCCGGGTCAGCGTAGTAGAGCAATGCCCGGCAGCTGATGGTATTCGGGGTCATTCTTTATGCCGAGGTCTAAATCTGATATTCATACATCTGGTAACAGTTGGCAGTACACAAGGATTTCTCCACACCACATCCAGCAGTGTCACAATTTTTTTAATTGATTATTTATTAAAATTAATAATCTGGAATTGTAAATTTTACTGACTGACAAAACTCTGGTGTATGAAATTTACTATGCAACATAAACTACTATTCAAATGTTTGAAGTTTATACTTTTATTCAGCATTAAAAAACAAAATGTATAATGTTACAAAAATAAATGCTGTTCTTTTGAACCTTCTATTCAAATAATCTTGAATATAAAGAATGATTTCTGAAGGGTCATGTGACACTGAAGACTGGAGTAATGGCTGCTGAAAATTCAGCTTTCCATCACAGGAATAAAATACAATTTTAAATATATATTAAAATAGAAATCAATTTTTTCAAATTGTAATAATATTCAACAATATTACTGTTTTTACTGTATTTAGGATCAAACAAATGCATCATTGGTGAGCCTAAAACACTAGTTTACAAAAAAAGTCTTAGTGACCCCTATGGAAGCCTGTTTCTGCTAAAAAGGTTAAAAGGTTAATAAAAAAAAAGGTTACTGCGACTTTGCATCCCACAATTCTGACTTCTTTTCCTCGCAACTGCGAGTTTACATCGAATTACATGATAAAAACTAACAATTCTGACTTTTGTTGTCAGAATTGAGAGATATATACTTACAATTGCGTATTATAAAGTCAGAATTGCGAGACATAAACTTGCAATTCTAAGAAATTAAGTAGAACTGCAAATCGATTCAAAATTAAACTTTACGTTTGCATACTATGTGTGTGTGTACTGTGTACATTTATTATGTATATATAAATATATACATATATATATTACATATATATATATATATATATAAATGTTACATTTACATGTAAAATATTTATAGCTATATATATATATATATATATATAAAATATAAAGTATATACAAGTGTTTACATACAAATATTTAAAAAATATATACATATATGTGTGTGCATTTATATATATACATAATTTTCCTTTCCTTTTTTTTAAATATACATAGTACACACACATACAGTATGCAAACATAAACTTTTATTTTGAACCGATTAATCGCAACTAATCGTTTGCAGCTCTAAAAGTTGCAATTCTGAGAAATAAAGTTGAAATTCTGAATAAACTCGCAACTGCATTTATGACTCGCAAAAGTCATAAATGCAAGATTTAAACTAATAATTCAAAGTAAATATCAGCTATTTTTCCCCTCAAAATTGGAGTTTATAACTCACAATTTGCAAGTTTATCTCACAGTTCTAAGAAAAAAAGTCAATTTCATGAAGAAAAAATTAAGTACTGTGAGATATAAACTTGCAATTGCGAAAAAAAATCTGAATTGTGAGATACAAACTCACATTTGCAAGAAAACTCAGAATTGCATGTTTGTTCTTGCAATTGTGAGTTTAGATAAAGTCAGAATGGTGAGTTTGTATCATGCAATTCTGAGAAAAAAAAAATATGAATTATGAGATAAAAAGTTGCAATAACCTTGCTACACACTCATTGCATATTTTATATAATTGAAAAATATATATTATAGTTGCCATATGGTAAAATAGCAGCCATAATGCATGTAAAGCTCTTACATTGACACCAAAATCTGGAGAGGTTGAACTCCAGATGGCACCTATACTGGCAGCAGCGAGCATAGCCTCAACAGCAAAAATCCCATTGGGAAGATATCCTGAGGTAAAGAGACAGAATATATCACACAAAATGACATTATAAACAGCAACAGATCATGCGAATTGTGCAAGAATGAATCATAAGAGATGCAAATTATTTTAATGAGCAGTCAGCAGGCACAATACGTTAAATGATCTTCAGAAATACTGCAATTATATTGCCAAAAGAGAGGGTCACTAAAAATATCACACAAAGGGGGGAAATGATAAATACAGCTTCTAATATGCAACTACTACATGAAATACACTTGCAATTTTTACTTCAAAAGGAAGTAGGCCTATATTTCTCAGAGAGAATGGCAATGCACCAACAAGGCATTTGACAAACTTGTATATCAAATAAAATTTATAAAATTTATCGTTCGTTGTCTTTTCTTGTAAGCCTTAATTGCAACTCCTCTTCTTTCAGCCCTGAGTTTGTGCCTATATTTGATGCTCAACTTAAATATTATCGCCTCAACAAGTCACTTTGGTAAGAAAGCACCTGCCTAAAGTACGTAGTTTAAATGTAAATGATATTTAAGTGTACTAAACAAAATAGAGAGAGGAAAGACAGAAAGTGACATGGAACAGAAACGGTGTCCATTAGCTAAATGATACTGCGGCAATAAACCCTGGCCTCATCTGCAAAGTGCCCATATACTCACTCCTACTCATACACACACGCTGTAAATCAAGGGGACAGACAAGGACACTCCACAGAGAAACACTTTATAAATGAACACACACAGCTGCACACCCTAACAGGATCGATACACTCAGGCTATGTAAACTTCTATGCTTTTACATCACATTACGCACACACGTTCAAAACAGACACACCTCTGTAAACACAGACACGTTTGAATCCACGTAGACATACTTACGAAAAAGGCACAGTAGTACAGGAATTTACACAGCTGTATTAACATGCACACACACTTTCATAGCCATCTAAATGGAGATACTGCCACTTTTGTATTAAAGGAGAAGTTCACTTCCAGAATAAAAATGTCCTGATAATGTACTCACCCCCATGTCATCTAAGATGTTCATGTCTTTCTTTCTTCAGTTGCAAATAAATTAAGTTTTTTGAGGAAAACATTCCAGGATTTTTCTCTACACAGTGGACTACAACAGTGGCCACTATATGGTTTGAAGGTCCAAAATGCAGTTTCAATGCAGCTTCAAAGGGCCCTACAAGATTCCAGATCAGGAATCTTATCTAGCAAAATGATTGATTTATATACTTTTTAACCACAATAGTTTTTTTATTACAAATTAAAATTTATATTCCAGCAAAATATAAAAAAAATAATAATAATAACAAATTATTTAATTTATATAAATGAAAAGTTATATTGATAAAAGCAGTAAGCATGTATTAAAAATATCTTAAATGTACTCATTTTATCTGGCAGTCCATAAATGAGCAATAAAAAGTTATCCCATAGACTCGACTGAAGACACTTCCGGAATCAAACTTTTACTTGAGTAAGTAAGTAGTCATATAGAAACCAGCCTAGTAACCGACTAGCAGTGTCATAGCAGCTACTCAAAACACTAACAACTACAAGGCAACACCCTGCGCCAACCTTGTAATGTTGACTTTTTCCATTGGAGGACACTTACATTTTCTTTAAAATAACTAAAAATCCAGTTCATGAACCACTTTTACTTTCGACAATGTTCACAATAGACTGATTCAATTCCTGAGAATATTTTACAAATCTGTCTCCAAAGAAGAGCACACATAATATCTGAATCATGAAGTGTAACTGTATACATCTCTATACCATCTTGCTTATTCCAGGGTTCATACAGATACTGTAAAATTAAATTCCAGGACTTTCAAGGACTTTTCAAGCACTACACTCTAAAAAATGCTGGGTTATTTTTTTTTAACTCAAATGCTGGGTTGGGTCATTTTATAGGGTTGTTTTTAATATTTTTACCCAGGTTAAAGTCAGAGTGCAGGCTTTTTGAGTCCTCTACAGGAGAGATCAATTTTCAGTGCCGCCAATTTGCACTTCAGCGAAATAAAGGTTTGTATACATTTTAGCTCATTTCTAAAGTTTTTACTGTGCTGTAAATTGTATTATTTTACGCAACGCAACATAAGGACGAGATGTCAGTCAGCTGCGTCAGCAGCGGTTGTTTCGCAGGATCGAAACGCCTTTTGAATTTGAGCATAAAATAAAAGAATTTTATTCGTTATTTTACTGAGTTTAATCTCAAAATATGTTCTCTAATGTCAGTACTGTTTGTTTATGGGCAGTTTTTGGAGTCAGTCACGGCATCTTTTAGCTACGAGTGAAACGCGAGGCCGATATTCTGTGTTCCATCCAATATTTACCCAGCGCTGGGTTGCCAAATAACCCAGTTTGGGTTGCTTTTAACCCAGCATTTTTTAGAGTGTACTTTTTTTGATTTTCAAGGACTTCATTTAGAGATCTCACTTTTCGAACAATGTCTTCCATTTCAAATTCTAAAAAAAGAGAAATGAAGCACAAAATGTTAAAACGTATACTGCACTTTTACTATAGTAAAACCACTGTTAATATGTTTAAGGGAACTTTGGGACGTATTTGTGTATACTTTCTTCTTTTTTTTTCTTTATAACTGTGCTGCATTAATAGTTTGATGTTTTCTACAGTCAAAAAACAAAAACAAAAAACGCTCTGAAATCCTGATCTGAAACAAATGATTCGCAAAGTCCTGATGTGAATCAAATTATTCCCAATCCACGCTCTGAAGTTCCAATCTAAAGCAAATGTTTGGCGAACCTGCTCCGAAGTTCCGGTTGGGACCTCAAATTGCGCATCACAAATCATTTGATATGAATTATTCAATTCACTAAATGATTCACAAACCCATTCTGATCTAAATCAAATGATTTACTTTACATGCCCACAGTCCAGAACTGAATCAAATGATTCACGACATGGAGCGTTTCGAAATAATGAATCATTCGAAATCCATGCTCTGAAGTTCAAACGACTCGCAACACTCAAAGTTCCAAGCTAAACCAAATGATATGCAATACGTGACCCGATTGGAGCGATTCAAAATAGTGAATCATCTTGCAACACAATGGTTTAACTGATTTGAGTTTCACAAGCTCCGTTTCACCCATCACCACGTGCTTATTAAAATCATTACAAGCGATGTCGAAATTCAAAAATGAATGGTTCTTTTAATATGATCTGGTTCTTGCTAATGAATCGCTTGAAATAATGAGTTTGAATCAATTGGAGGGGTTCCAGCGTAAATGACTCAATTGATTTGGTTCATCTGTTCATCTTTTCACATCTTAAGCCATGTTTAAATGACACTGGCAGCACTACTACTTGCTTAGCTTGACTGTGTTCTGACATTCATTGAAATAAGCAAAAAGGGTATGATGTTTTTTGAATTGCGTGAATTTTGCGTGAAAAGATACTTTTCTTTGTAGTGTTTAATTTTGTCAGTAAGCAAGATACATTGTCTTTTAATAATTCAAGCACTTTTCAAGTACCTCTTCAGCAATACTGCTACTTTTCAACAGTCTCCAGGTCTTAAATTTTAAAAAGTCAAACTCAAGTACTTCAAGCACCTTGTACGAACCCTGTTATTCCCCTCTATTACTCTACAGGGACTTGTATGAATAAATCTATGCATGTACTGCATGTCACTGAAATGGCCTCCTCCCATTTACAGCCATGATAGCACTGCAGATAATGAACCCAGCAGAATGACATCAGCAGAATGACGTCTCACAACACCCGCATTAAGACACCATTACTCACACATGCTGTCACAGTAGAGGGTGGAGACACATTAAGCATCTGAACTTTCTAACCAACCTCCAGCTTTAGCTTGCTTGAAAGCACTTAAGTTTTAGATCTGCACACAAACTGCTTGAAAAGACTAATCGACCTGCCACAGTATAACTGCACCCCTCTTATTCTCCATTTTTAGCCATGAATGGCTCTGGCTGAACCCCAGAATTGAGACAGAAAGGGGAGTTTGTGAATTCAGGAGCGATTGTCTGGGACACTCATGAAGACAAACAAGGACAGAATGAAACAGGAAAGAAAAAGGCAAGAAAAACAGGTTAGAGCTCCCAGGCCTGATGCAATACAAAACAGTGTGGTAGATTTTCTTTTATTTGACTGAATATTGGCTGTTACTTCCTCATCCCACTACTGTCATGTAGGTGTCAAATGGGTAACTGAAAAAACACAACACAAATAATAAGTGACAGACAAAATGAAAGAGAAAAGGAGGTGATGCTCACCTACGACCCTGTCTCCAGTTTTGATGCCCATCTTTCTCATGGCGGCAGCGAAGAGAGCGACATCACGCCTCAGCTCTCCGAAAGTCACCTTGACAGTCTCCTCATTCGCCTCAGCTACAAAAAAATTAAATAAATGTAAAAAAATATTTAATGTATATAATGTTTTTAATTTTAACTTTTACAGATCTCAAACATGTTACAAAGACATTAAATAAAATGAAATAACAATAAAATAAAATTATAATAAATAATAATAATAATAATAATAATAATATAAACAACAACAACAACAACAACACCACCAACAACAACAACAACAATTATTATTATAAAGAAAATAATATTTTTTATAAAAAAGCCCCCCTCCCCCCAAAAAAAAATTCCATTTGAATTTTTACAAATCTCAAACATGCTCAAAAAGAAAAAAAGAAATATTAAATAAAAAATAAAATAACAACAGCATTAATAACAATAATAAAGAAAAATGTTTTTAAATAAAAAGCCCAAAAAACAAAAACAAAAATTAACTTTAAAAAATGAATCATTTTAACTTTTACAATCAACAAACATGTTAAAAAGACATTAAATAAAATAAACATGAAATAAAAATTAAACAACAACAACAACAAGAAAGAAAAAAAATAATTTTATTTTTAAAAATAAAAAGCCCAAAACAAAAACAAAAACAAGATTTTTTTTTTCATTTTAACTTATAAATATCAAACATGCTAAGACATTAAATGAAATATTAAATTAAAATAAAATAAAATAATAATAATTATAAGTGTTTTAATATAAAGTCCAAAAAAACTTTTAACATTTTAGCTTACAAATTTCAAACATGCTAAAGACATTAAATGAAAGCAAATAAATATTAAAACAACAACAAAAGGAAAAAAATTAAATAAAAAGCCAAAAAAAAAAAACTAGATTTTTTTTTCATTTTAACTTTTACAAACATCAAACATGCTAAAAAGACATTAAATAAATTTAAATATTTTAAAAAATAAATAAATAATAACAATAATAATAATACATACATACATACATTTTAAAATAGAAAAATAAAACAGTGCAGTAATACAGTAACAGTAATAAAGAAAATATATTTTTAAAATAAAAAGTAATAAATATCATTATTATTATTGTATTATTATTTAAAGGTAGGCCTATTTGTAGTTATATTTTCTTAATAATAATAATAATAATAACTATCATTCAAAAGTTTGCTGTAGGTAGGATTTTTTTATATCTTACAAAGGCTGCATTTATTTGAAAAAAAGAATATTTCACAAGTATTAATAATACTTAAAAGAACTGATTTCACTTTTAATGTTTCAAAAACTAAATTTATTTTTGTGATGGAAAGGCTGAAGTTTCAACAGCAGTGTCAAGCAACATTTCTTATTATCAATATTTCTGAATAAACAATTGTGCTGCTTAATGCATGTGTGAAAATATATTTTGTTTAATAACTCTTTCATTAAAAAACAACATTTATTTAAAATACAAATCTTTTGAAAGATTATAAACATGACACTTTCGATCAATTTAATGCATCCTGGTTAAATAAAAAAATATAATAAAAATAATGCCTTTCTTTTCTTAATGCCCCCAAACTTTTAAACTGTACTTTATGTAAAATTATTGTTGCGTTCATTATTATTAAATTTACCATAGGCTTGCACTATCAGTGCATATAAACACTAACTTTAACGAGCAACAAGAGAATTCTTTGCCATCTGTGAGTGTGGTGCAGCTGAGATATTGCAGTCAACTTGGGTAATGTTTTTCATTACTGTTTGTAATCAGTAAATGAAGTGTCAAATTTAATTTGCGCTCCAGAATCCTATGTAATCTACTTTTTCAGGTAAATGAGCCTCACCATTTCACAAAGACACAAACCAATGACGCAGGTACATTTCTGATAGATGCCACTTTGGTAATTACATCCGCTCTTCCCTGGACCGCATTAGGACATCCATCACAATATAAAAGAACAACTACGTTCATTCCGCCCCTACACAGACACTAAGCCCACAAATCAAGTTACGGATAGCATAATTCATTTAGTGTTACATTAGCCAGAGGCCTGCAATGACAGATTCTATCTATACAGATAAAACACACATGCGCACAGTTCTGTAGCTATTTTAAAGCAGCCATTTGTGTATAAGGTCAGATTAACAATGGCTCAAGGAGATCAGCAGAGATGCAGAGTCTCGTATTGACTCGGGAGACGTTTGTGTGGCATCTGGAGATATGTTGGTAATAAAACGTGTAACGAAATGTTGAACAAAAAGATGCAGTGGTGTCCAGGTCATTCAATGAAACTGAACAGCACTCTCACAGCTGCAAATAATGCAGACACTTTTTAGATTTTCCTCCTTGTATTCAGTAGGGACAATATACAGTCAGACAGTTTATTACCACAGAATAAACCCAGGCAGGAGAATCAGGATCAGTCTGAAAGGGTGTATTTTGCAATAGCGACCTGCTTATTATTCAGCTACGTACCTAACAAATGGATATGAAATATTGATTTAAGATTAAATTATTTTATCATGTGAGCAGAAAGAGTGCCATACGAGAGACATGAATCTACCAAACCTTAACCAGGGACATGGTCATTCATAGTTTGTACAAAACATTTTTGACCACAGAATGCCGAATGAGAGCCGTGTAATAATAAATTCCGGTAGTTCAGAGATTGGCTGTGACTTACTCGCAGCATAGAGAGCCACTTTGTCCTGGTCTTTGTGTTTGAGCAGGTTCTCTGCATAATTCAGTCTGCTGCCTTTAAACCACTCAGGTACATCGGATATCCTTTTAGACACATCAACCACCTGAAATAGAGAGTGAGCAAAGTCACACGTCAGCCTGTTTGATGGAGCACCTTTCAAAAATATCAACATTTTTCTTACTGCAAATAACTGTATATCCATTTTAGACAGTGAGATTTTAGAATTATTTATGTGTTTTTATAGTACTTCATATTTTTAACTATTATTTTTATTTTTTCAGTTTTCATTTCAATTTCGGTTTTACTAATTTTGTTATGCGACTGTCATTTTTAGGGTTTTTTTTGTTTTAGTGCTGTGAAATGATTAATTGCGATTAACAGCATCCAAAATAAGTTTTTGTTGACGTGTGTGTACTGTGTATATTTATTATGTACACTACCAGTCAAAAGTTTTTGAACAGTAAGATTTTTAATGTTTTTAAAGAAGTCTCTTCTGCTCACCAAGTCTGCATTTATTTGATTCAACATACAGCAAAAACAGTACAATTCTGAAATATTTTTACTGTTTAAAATAACTGTTTGCTATTTGAATATATTTTAAGATGTAATTTATTCCTGTGATCAAAGCTAAATTTTCAGCTTCATTACTCCAGTTTTCAGGGTCACATGATCCTTCAGAAACAATTCTAATATGCTGACTTACTGTTCAAGAAACATTTATTATTATTATTATTATTATTATTATTATTATCAATATTTAAAACAGTTCAGTATATTTTTTCAGGATTCTTTGATGAATAGAAAGACCCAAAGCATTTATCTGAAATATAAATTAGGAGTTATAGAAATGAATACTTTTATTTAGCAATGATGCTTTAAACTGATCGAAAGTAATGATAAAGACATTTATAATGTCTAATAAAAAATTCTATTTCAGATAAATGCTGTTCTTCTGAACTTTCTATTAATCAAAGAAAAAGTATGTTATGTTTATATATTAAAATATTTATATATAATATTAATTATAATGAATATACATGTATACAAGGAAATACATGGAAATATTTGTAAAATATATACTGTGATAAATATACACAGCATACACATATACATTATGTAAACAAAAACTATTTTGGGTGCGATTAATCACAATTTAATTTATATTAACATTTAGCTTCAATTATTTTATTTCAGATTTAGCTTTAGCAATTATGTATTATTTATTTATTCAGTTTTAGTAGTTCAAATCTTTCATGTAATGTTTATATTTTATATATACTAATTATTTCAATTAACTTTCATTTGTAATAGTTTTATTAAAGGAGTAGTTCACTTTCAGAACAAAAATTGACAGATAATGTACTCACCCCTTGTCATCCAAGATGTTCATATCTTTCTTTCTTCAGTCGTAAAGAAATTGTTTTTTTGAGGAAAACATAAAACTTCAAAATTGCCCTACATCGCTGCAGAAGTACCGACCCAGTGTTTACAAAGTGAATGCGCAAAGAAGGTCAAACACCCTTTACAAAAAAAGGTAAAACAACGATATAGGACGATTTTGAAGTTGGAGGAGAAAATAAGAAAGAAGTTTTTCAACATACCCTAACTTTCATGAACCGGATCACACAGAGTTTACGCATAGCTACACAAGATGAGCGTTTGAGGTTAAAAAGTATAGAAATTGTACATTTTCTCTAGATAAGACCCTTCTTCCTTAGCTATGATCGTTTAGAGCCATTTGAAGCTGCATTTAAACTGCATTTTGGAAGTTCAAACACAGAAGTCCACTATATGGAGAAAAATCCTGAAATATTTTCCTCAGAAAACATAATTTTTTTTTTTTACAGCTGAAGAAAAAAGACATGAACAATTCGGATGACAAGGGGGTGAGTAAAATATCTGTACATTTTTGTTCTTGAAGTGAACTACTCCTTTAACTATTACATAACAACACTGCATTGAATAAAGACTACAGGTGAACTACTCTAAGTATCGATCACCTACTTTGGCAACCTTGTTGCAACATCCTATCTACCTCCCAACTATTTTGATATGGGCAAGCACCCGCCCCAATTATTAGTTAGCTTAACTACACAAACATAATGCAATCCATGTTGTCATAAAGTTAAATAATAAGAGTCAGTAAATAATAAAGACAGAGCATGCTGTAAAAATAGTTTGAGAAGGTCGTACATAGATAAAGAGCCATATATAGTCTGCAGATGGTGTTCTTTTATTATGTTTTACCGTATGGCACTCCCTAAGTAAAACTACAGCTGTCTTAGACGAAGAAGCCTCAACACACCCTCTCAGCCAGAGATATGATATAAGTTTTACATATTCCCAGCAATAGTTCAGACAGTAGTTCTAAATGGCTATAAATTCATTAATGTTTACTAGATAGGATAAAGTTTATACAATTCACATGTGACTAATGAGTTTCTCCATCATCTGCGTCATCTACTGCACGTATACCACCACAGAAATTAGACTGAAAACCAATCACAACATGACAGCTAATACATTATCAGACTTCTTAGCTGAAGGCCACACTAATTATTCATTGTCACACTGACATCATTTTTTGGTAATGTGAACCTGGTTGCCAGCCTGTTATGCAACAGCAAATCACAAACAAAAACATAAAACTCCATACATTTAAATTTGAAAAAAAATTGATTAGGATAGCACACAAAGAAAGGCAAAAAAAATGAGGGAAAAATACCTCTTTATACATCTCTGAAGAGATGATGCCACAGAATTTCCAAACCTGTGCCCAGAACTCTGGATAACTGTCCACGGACCACTGATACAGGTCGTTATAACTGGCTTCAAAATAAAAGAGACATTGAAAATACCATTAGAAAAAAAAAAAAACACATGCCGTTATTTAATTCACTTTAGCAATGATGCAATAAATCAGAACTGTAATCGTAGTAGATTCATTACTTTTAGTCTGACGCCTGATTTTTTTAAGTTGCTTGTAACAATTCAAATATTTACAAGCATCAATTCCAGTTTTTTATGTATTAATTAATTAGTTACACATAACTAAAAAATGGGGGGTTAAGTGTAATATTTTAGGAATTAACTCTTTAAAAAAAAAAAAAAACTAAAAAAATGTTGACTACTCATCTAAATATGCATGAGCAAGTCAGATAAGTAGTCAACCTTTATCAGTTTTTAAATAGTTTTAAATACTTTTTCAAATATGAGACCTGGACCACCAAATCCGTCATAAGTGTCCATTTACACAATTTACGATTTACATCATCTGAAAAAATAATAATGGTAAAATAATGTAAAATTTAAAAAAAGGAAAAATCAATGATTTTGTCTCATACAATGTATTTTTGGCTATTGCTAGAAAAATAAACCCATGCTACTTAAGACTGGTTTAGTGGTTCAGGGTCACATATTTACTAGTGTCAATTACAGTTTTTCTAGTATTAATTAAATAGAAACAAGTATAGTTTCTATCAATGAGATACTGGTGTGTATTCCATTTGTTACAGAAACATTTTTACTCTTTCTATTAAGATTTTTCATGCAACTACGGACTAGAGAGACAATACGGGAAAAGGTAGCAACAACAACTACAATACCTACTAGCTAAAAACAAATAGTAGTTGTCTAAACAACAGATGCCCATAACTATTGGGGTACTAGTAGCAAAATGAATAATGAATGTATACTGTATCTTATGAACAGTAATGGTGAAACTGAAAAAAATGTACTTAGTGCTATTCAATTACTAATTATTACTAAGTACTATTAACATGCAAACAAATAGTTTGTTTAAAGGGATAAACGTCAAACAGTTTGTCATAGACAGAAATTATGTCACACCTGCTGAGATGCACACAGATGATGATACTATGGAAATATTTACTATGACAGCCACCCTCTTTTCACTCTATACTCTCAGTCTGAATTGCAGGTCTGATTTGAAATACTGGTTTCACAACTTACAGTGTGTATACAAGCATTAGGTTTTGGTATGCATGAATGAATGAATGAATGAATGAATGAAAATATGTGGTTAGGCATCCTATCCTATACAACTGAAAGAGTTAAAGACAAAATGGATCCTGGAGAAATTTCAGTGGGCCAAATCTGCAATTTAAAGCATAGTTACACTAAGTGTTTTTGCCTTGACATAACCCATGACAATCTCAGGATGAGCTATTAATGGGATTAACATCATACCACAGTACTATGTTTTGTTTTCCTGTGAAATAGGGGTGTGTTGTTAGCTGACACACTAGTCTGCATTCATTCTAGCCTAGGCTGGCTCTACTCACCCAGATTCAAGCCGAAGTCCTGGTTCACTTGAGTCCGGAATCGGTCCATTTGTGTGTTTCGTTTAGAGTCCGGGTACCAAAGCACCTTCGACTCCATAATCTCCTCGTTCTTGGCCTCCGTGTCTTTAGACATGATCGGATGACACGCGCCGGTATGTCGTGAATAACCTATGAAGACTGAAAGAAACGCACTACGGGAGTTGGACGGGCCGATCCGGTGATCGCGTATTGGTGCAGGTCAGACACATGGGTCACTTCCGAGCGTCAGCCGCACATAATCAACCAGCACCAGCGGAAGCCCCGCCTACCGCGAAACCGCACACCACCCTGCCAACCTCCATATGTTCTTCCGCTTCTTATGTAGTGCAAGGGTTTTACACTAATTTTATGCATGATTCTGAAATAATTCAGAAGGCTTTTTATTTAATGATTAATTTCAACAAAGTTATATATATATTTGCATTTACTGGCTTGACCTGGTGGACGGTTTATCTGTTTCTTTCAGATAGTGATGAGAAGGAAATCCGACTTATTTCTGCCTATCCTTCCGAATAAATTCATTTCTGAGAAGGACATTATCAATTAATCATAACGTCATGTCTTCGCACCTAACTTTCACAAGCGATATGTTCTTAAAAGTTCAAATAAACCTATAGCCCGTTCGCTTCACTGCAGAAATGATTCAGCTAATTTAACATATTAACATATTAAAACGTTAAAACGTACACTACAAGTCAAAAGGTTTTGAACAGTAAGATTTTTAATGTTTTATTTAAAGACGTCTCTTCAGCCCACCAAGCCTGCATCTGATCCAAAGTACAGCAAAAAATGTACAATTTTGAAATATTATTTTTAAATGTATTTTTCCCCTGTGATTTTAAAGCTGAAATTTTAGCATCATTACTCCAGTCACATGATCCTTCAGAAATCATTGTAATATTCTGATTTGATGCTCAAAAACATTATTATGTTGAAAACAGCTGAGAAGTCTTTGATTAATAGAAAGTTCAGAATAACACTATTTATCTGAAATGAAAATCTTTTGTAACATTAGAAATGTCGTTATCATCACTTTTGATCAATTTAAAGCATCCTTTAAATATAAAAGAAGTAATTTCTATATTGACTTCAACCTTTTGAGTGGTATAGTGCATAATCTTACAAAAAATCATTATTTTAGATAAATGCTGATCTTTGGATCTTTCTATTCATCAAAGAACCCTGAAAAAATGTACTCAACTGTTTCAAATATTTTATAATAATAAAAATGTTTCTTGAACAACAAATCAGCATATTAGAATGATTTCTAAATGATCATGTGATACTGAAGACTGGCGTAATAATGCTGAAAATTTAGCTTTGATCACAGAAGTAAATTACATTTTAAAATATATATATTCAAATAGAAAGCAGTTATTGTAAACAGTAAAAATATTTCACAACATTACTGGTTTTGTTGCATTTTGGATCAAATAAATGCAGGCTTGGTGAGCAGAACAGAATTACTTAAAAACAAAAAATCTTACTGTTCAAAAACTTTTCACTGGTAGTGTAAATATGAATAAAAATACTCTAATACTCGACTCGATTGGTTCAGTGAGTCCCGAATTTCGAACGAATCGGTGAAGCGATTCATCATTTGATTTAAAAGAATCGCCTCAAAAGAACGATTTGTTTACGGATGGGGCATCTGCATAGTCATTTATAAACTTTATAAACTAAATTAAGTGATGCCAGCTAATAAGGGTGATAAGATAAAGCTAGCACAGTTTGAACTTCAGACTGCATTTATCGTGATTACACTATATTTAACAATACATATAAGAATAAGAAATACGTTCCTATTATAGAATTCAGAACAGTGAAGGGCGTTACATAGATTCTTGTTTACGTATAATGATGTATATAACACTTGCTCTTGAACACTGCCATTTAAAGGGTCTTGGATAAAGCTTTACTGTCAGGCTTCGGCGGAAGAATATCTGGCTGCGCCGCAATTAGCATGTCTTTTATTCCATTGGTTCTTAAAGCTGGTCTCACATCAGCCGAGACCGCAGCACGAGAGAAAGCAACATGGACAGACGGAAAAGCGAACCAATCAAGACTCAGGCACCCGAGGGCCCAGCCAATAGAAAAAGAGATCATATAGAGGTGTGCCCAATCCAGAGTCTGCAACCTGCAACATGATCAGATGGGGGGAAAAACATAGGTTAACCTGTGAAAAGTGTCTCTGTGCTGTGTTTTCCATACATGTTGCTGGCGAGTTGTGCTTTCTAAACATTTTAGGCCCAGAGGAGGGGACTGGATCGTATATAAAGAGCTGTTTAATATTTTTGCAGAGCCAGCAGCAGTGATTTCCAAGGCCAATTTCATCAATATTTATTTAACATTTAGGAAATAGGAGTTGCTTCATAGATTAGAAATATAAACTTGGCTGATTTACATTTTAGATGCAACAAAAAGGAAAAAAAAATCTATCTGTCTATCTATCTATCTATCTTAGTAAGACTGATATGGAGCCCACAAGGGTTAGTGCTTTAGAATGTGCTTTTGTGAAAGGAATGGGGTCATGTCTACCCCCTCTGGGCACAACAAATAAAAAAGCAACAATGCACAACTTTATATATAAGCCAAATATGGGTGTCTTAAAGGCACAGCGCTCCTTTTGGTACCTTTTATGTAAGCCATTTTAGACAGCATTTGGATCAGCCCTCACAAGGACACAAAGATGCAGCTTGTTGAAAAAATGAAACACATTTGCAAGAGCACCTATGACAAAATGACTTCACAAGCTTTCACCTCAGAGTTATCAAAAAGTTGAGCTATAAGCATTATATAATGTTTTTTTCAATTTGTGCAAGGATCTGTTGGATCAACATCTGCAATACTGAATGTCTGGCAACAGAACATTTGCTCAAACTGCACAAGCACCCTTTGGATGCTAAATCCATCCACTGGGTTGGTTATGTGTCAGACCAGATACAGATTTAACCACCTCCAGACACTACCTACAGCTTTAGAGAGTTTATCTGAGGCCATTTGAGCAGACAAATGAAGCAATGTTCAAACAAGTGTCTGTTGCATCACGTACAACCTCGTATGTCAAAATGATAATGTGAAGCAACTTCATAAACGTTCAAAAAACGTTAACTGTAGTGTGAGCAAATATAAACTATGATACTATTAATGTGAGTCAAGTTCAGCTCTCAATATACACTACCAGTCAAAAGTTTTTGAACAGTAAGATTTTGAACACTTTTTAAAGTTTCTTCTGCTCACCAAACCAGCGTTTATTTGATCAGTACAGCAAAAACAGTAAAATTGTGGAATATTTGTACTACTTAAATGAATTTTGAGTTTGAATTTATTTTAAAATGTAATTTATTCCTGTGATTTCAAAGCTGAATTTTTAGCATCGTTACTTCAGTCACATGATTCTTCAGAAATCATTCTAATATTTTGATTTGCTGCTCGAAAAACATGTATTATTATTATGTACACTGCCCTCCAAATGTTTGGAAATGCCCTAGAAAAGTGGGGTTTTGGACAATATTGGCATGAATCCTTTTTAATTTGTGATAATTTTGCACTGATAAGGGACAACACAAACTATGAAAACATATTTTATTACATAGACAGTTTATACATAGAAAAAACTTAAATTTTCGATTCATCAAAATATCCACCATTAGCAGCTATTACAGCTCTGCATAATCTGGGCCTAAATTCATTGTATTCTAAACTTAATTGGCAATCAATTGTTGAAGCTATTAAGGTGTGCTGACCCAAAAATCTTTTAAAAACCTGGGCCAAGTTTAAACCAGTAACCAGGCATCACAGCTGGCAAAGGGGCATGTCTGACTTTGACATGTATATATTGCCATTATTATGTAATCAAAATGAAAATTATTATTGCTGGTCTTCCATGATAATGTCAAGTTACTTTAATGTATTTGCACCAAAAAACGATAAGGATTTATGCTGATATCGTCCAAAACCACACTTTGCCAGGGGTGTTTCCAAACTTTTGGAGGGCAGTGTATAAAATCAGCCGAGTAGAATTTTCAGGTTTCTGTGATAATTAAAAGTTCAGAAGAACAGCATTTATCTGAAATAGAAATCTTTTGTAACATTATAAATGTCTTTATAATTACTTTTGATCAATTCAAAGCAACCTGGCTAAATAAAAGTATTAATTTCTATAATTTCTTTCCCCAAAAATGCTGAAAGTTTAGCTTTGATCACAGAAACAAATTAGATTTTAAAACATATTCAAATTGAAAACAGTTATTTTAACTTGATAAATTATTTCAGAATTTTACTGCTTTTTGCTGTATTTTGGATCAAATAAATGCAGGCTTGGTGAGCAGAAGAGACTTCTTTAAAAAAACAATAAAAATCTTCCTGTTCAAAAACTTTTGACTGGTAGTGTATGTGTATTAAAAAAAATCCAAGACCAGTTGGTCAAATGGTATATTACGTTTATTAAATCATTTTTGGACCACCGTTTCATCTTAGAGAAAATCATTGAACAAGTATCATAGACAAAAATATGTTACAGACAGCGCAAATAATACCACACAGCAAGCAACATCGCAGGTGAACAATCCTTATACAGTACAAATGCAAACCTCATATAGAAATCTAGGCATTTACTACTCAAAAAAAAAATTAAGGTCTAGACTTCACAAATATTCAGCGCTTTCTAATACAAATCCGTAAGTGATGCAAAATCCTCAACACACAGTAATTGGCACTGGCGCAGTCAATTGGGATAAATGAGAGACAATGTGAGAGAGAACTGGGTCTTTGCAGTTATTAAGTCAGTACATCTCCCTTATGTATAATTTAACATCAGATATATTAATACAACACATAATAATCCAGAAATAAATTAAGGACTTGACATGGTGCTGTAACTTACAAAAATGAAATGAATTACTAAACAGTGCAGGTAGGAAAATATCTGTCATACATATTTCTACAAGCAAACTCAGCACATTCATTTTGCATGGTGTACACTTAAAATCACAGCTAATGAGAAAACTGTCATAAGATACAGAGCATTTTCCACGGTGTATTACTGTGGCTTCTTATTCATTACAAATAACTACACAAGACTATTTTAAATACCAGTGTTTGCTAAGTCATGTACAGCATGTGTAATTATTATTAGTTGTCACCCCAGTACTTGTACAATAATGCTGGTACACTGCAAGTACTGAAGAGTTTGCTATTTGGAGATTCTTCAAGGCTGGTGCTTGTATTGTATGATTTCCTTCACACATTCATACAGTAAAAAAGGGCTTTCTTGATATTAGTGCTTGACAGCTTTCCAGTAGGCTTGAGTTACAGTATGTCACAGCATTGACAGTTTCTGGACTAAAATCAGTACAGGATGAGTAGTCAATATTTTTGGCTCATTGTCCTTGAAGAGAAAGACTGTAAATTCTGAACACATATCTGCTAAAAGTGAATTTCAGCAGTGTCTAAAAAGAGTATAGACTGGCATCAGCACTGACAAAGGGATAATGGCATCTTTAAAATAACTGTCTGGCTACTAACATAATATAAAAAAAATAATAATTTAGTAGCATACACATACATACCAATAACACACTGATCTCACAATAAACACAATTTTTTACGATATGATGCAAAACAAATATAGTAAATGTCCCTCCCTCCCCCCCCCCAAAAAAACTTCCAGTGTACACTACTGTTCAAAAGTTTGTAGTCAGTAAATAATACTTAATTTTGTTAAAATAACAGTTTTCTATTTTAATATACTTTAAAATGTAATTCATTAATGTGATGGAGTCTCATGATCCTTTAGAAATCATTTATATATTCATATATTGCTTTGGCACTCAAAAAAATATTTCTTATTATAATTATAAGTTGAAAACAGTTGTGCTGCTTCATATTTTTGTGAAAACTGTGATCCATTTTGTCAGGATTCTTTAATGACCAGCAAGCGTACAAGAACTTTAATGATATGAAATACACTACCAGTCAAATGTTTTTGAACTGCAAGTTATTTTTATGTTTTTAAAAAAGTCTCTTCTGCTCACCAAGCCTGCATTTATTTGATCCAAAGTACAGCAAAAACAGTAAAAATCTGAAATATTTTTTGCTATATTAAATAACTGTTTTCTATTTGAATAGATTTTAAAACATAATTTATTCCTGTGATTTCCAAGCTGAATTTTAGCATCATTACTACAGTCACATACATGATCCTTCAGAAATCATTCTAATATTCTGATTTGCTGTTAAAAAAACATTTATTAATAATAACAATAATACTAATAATAAGTTGAAAACAGCTGAGTAGATTTTTTTCAGGTTTCTTTGATGAATAGAAAGTTCAGAAAAACATTTATCTGAAATAGAAATATTTTGTAACATTATAAATGTCTTTGCCATCACTTTTGATTAATTTAAAGCATCCTTGCTAAATAAAAGTATTACTTTTTATTAAAAAAAATAAATAAATACAAATACTGACTCCAAGCTTTTAAATGGTATATCGTATAATGTTAATTTTTTTTTTTGTCAGATAAATGCTGATCTTTGGATCTTTCTATTCCTCAAACAATCCTGAAAAAAATATATATATACTCAGCTGTTTTAAATACTGATAATAAAAAAAAAGTTTCTTAAACAGCAAACAGCATATTAGAATGATTTCTGAAGGATCTTGAGCCACTGACAACTGTAGTAATGAAGCTGAAAATTTAGCTTTGATCACGGGAATAAATTACATTTTAAAATATATTAAAATAGCAAGTTACTGACTCAAACTTTTTAACAGTAGTGTTAAATACAGCAGTACTAATAAAAAAGGGGCATATTATGGAACGGAAATATACTTTAACGCTGACCACTCATAATATTACTCTCAAAATGTAAAAACATGTATAAAAAATGTTAAATTACATAGTTTTTTAAATCTACAAAGCAGGGAATGAATGTTCGAAAAAAAAAAAAAAAAACAAGACCAAGGTGTGAAAACGCACCAAAAAGTGGAATTAATGTTAAAACTGCAAAAACAATAAGTAGTAAGAATGAATAAGATCACGCAAAAAAGATAGGACACAGGTTAGATTAATTAGCAGGCATTTCAAATGCCACTGTGGATGAAACTATAGAGGCCACTTTCTTAAAAATGATTTTACTAAGCAGCACTAATAAGTAGTGGGATCAAATGCTATTTAATCAGTCCCTTTCTCTAAGTGTATTAAAATGTTACATACAATTAATACAATGCTCTCATGATGAGAGCAAAGTGCATGACCAGGTTTTACCCCGTACGTACTTATCTGAAGCACATGAGAACATCTCTCTCTCCTGGCTGAAGATACTGGTGTATATTGCAGCACTGTTATTTTGCTGCCAGGAATATCCTCACGGTTCTGATGACTAGCTGCTTTCTGAACGTGATTTCCACATCTCTATCCCTGATAGTGCTGATCAGTCCTGAACTAACCTCTGGTGACCTCAAAAAGAGACAAGGGAGAGATGAAAAATGCAGTGATACTGACTATTCTTCACATTTTGAGTGTTTCCAAATCAACTCTCAATTGCATTGCCTTTGATAGATAAATAACACACACACACTTACCAAACGTGTCTTAACAAAGCTTATGGAAAAGGGCGTAACACTGCGCAATCGACTAACACACTCAACTCAAGGCTTGCAGGCACACACAGACCCACAGTATACAAAAAAGTCCTGATATTTACTCAAAAATGGGCGGCTACAGTAGAAGTGGACACTAATAATACATTCGACAACAACAGGGTAAATCTAATAGACTCCTCTTGATATATCAACTGAGGATTTATCAAATTTTCATGTGTGTCACATACAATTCTTGCTTGACTAAAATGTTGGGACATCCTGAGAAAAACGAGGGAAAACAAAAAACACCTTCTCTTTATGTCCCATCCCACAAATCTCAGCTTATGGGGTGAAAATGACTTCATTGGTCACTTGAGCGCTCTAGGTTTTCAATCACTCTGCTCAAGCGGATGTTAAGGAGGCGGATCTGGGTATCGAGGTGGTCGATCTTCTCCTCCAGAGTTCCAGGTCCGCCTCCTTTTCGCCAGTATGCTCCCACCGGTCCCGTCATGAAGTACACGGCCATGATGAAGCACAGCGGCAGCACCGCTTTCTCCGGGTCGCCCTCGAATTTCTGCAGAATGTACAGGCACGAGAGGGCGAAAAGGGCCACGCGGGCCAGCCAGAAGAAGCGGCCGAACACCGCGTGGAGGATGTAAAAGAAGCCGCTCAGGAACAAAGACAGAAACCAGTAAGCCACCAGCAAGGCTGCCACCAGGAGAAGAGCACGAGCAGGAGAGCTGGACACGGACGACAGGCTGAAGTAGTGCGTCAGGTTGGAGGCTGAGGAGAGAGAGAGAGAGAGAACCGGAGGGGGAAAAGAAAACAGACAGACGGAAATAGAAGCAGAGAGAAAATAGAGAGATATGAAGGAGGTTTTAAGGACATGATTTTAGCGTCAGACACAAACAGTTAAGATGTGCTATTTTAGTCACTGACACACATAAATGTGACAATTTGGATGCAGACTTACACTCGATTCCCATAACATCAAGCAGATCCACCCACAGTTTCCACAATGTGTCCAATAAGGAATCGACTCCATAAACAAACCTCTCTGTGGTTTTTGAGAAGAACTGCAAAACATTGACAAAGGTTTTTTTTTTAATAAATGAAGACTGCAATAAAGTTATATATATATATATATATATATATATATATATGTATATTTTTTATTTTATTTTTTTTTTTTTGCTTATCAAGGCTGCATTTATTTGATTAAAAATAGAGAAAAATAGAGAAAAAAACTGTAATATTGTGAAATATTATTGCAATTTAAAATAGTGTTTATATATTCTAAAACAGAATATATCCCTGTGATGCAAAGCTGAATTCTTAGCATCATTACTCCAGTCTTCAGTGTCACATGATTCTTCAGAAATCATTCTAATATGATCTATCATCAATGTTGGAAACAGTTGTGCTGTTTAATTATTATTATTATTTTTGTTTTTTTTGGAACCATTGATACTTTTTTCAAGATTCGTTGAATAAAATGTTACATAATATAATTATATTGTTATATATTATATATAATATAATATTTATATAAATAATTATATACATATATAAATCATTATATTATATATTATTAAGTAATATAAATTATATAATATTAAAATAATACTTTTTTACTGTATTTTTGATTAGATAGAGTTTTGATAAGCATAAGAGACTTCTTTAAAAAAATAAAATAAAATCTTACTCATCCCAAACATACATACATATAATGTATCTATGTACATTTTATCTACATTATATTTAATATAAATTAGAACATATTTATGTTCAGTTAATTTTATTTTAGATTACACTGAATTGTGACAATTTTTTTTATGACAATTAAGCACATTTCTCATTATTATAATGTGATGCATTTTATTTTTTTTTATTGTAATTATTACTCTCAGTGATGATTAATTTAAAGTTATCTTTACTAAATTAAAAATATTTTTATACAAAGTTAACAACAACAGTTTTAATTATAATACAACTTTATTTTTGTAATTATTTTATTTTTGTAATTATTACTCTCAGTGATAATTCATTTATAGTTAGCTTTACTCTATTAAATTACAAAATATTGTTATATAAAGTTAACAACAACAGTATTCACAATAAAACGTTAATATTGTATTAAATTACATGATGTGATATTTATATAAATAATTCTATAAATATATAAATCATATATTACTTTTTTGTATTTTTGATCAAATGAATGGAGTTTTGATGAAAAAAAAAATAAAAATCTTACTGATCCCAAACATACATTTATATAATATACTTATATACATTTTATCTACATTATATTTAATATAAATTAGAACTTAAAATTTAAAATCTTATTTTTTTATATGTATAAAACATGTAAATAAATTGTGAACATTAAATAATTTTGTTTTAAGGCCATTTAATGCCCATAATTAATAGGCTAATAATGTTTTACATTTTTATTTAAATTATTATATTTTAATAATTAATATGTAATACTGAAAAACGTATTCACTAAAGGCATTCTTATAAAGCGTTACCGATAAAACATAAACAAGTTTGAAACAGTGGCACATCAGCAAGTACATCGGACGATATCACAGCACTGACACTATCCAGAACCTAGTAACCTAGATAAACAGAAAGATGCCCATATACAGTATGCTCTCTATGTAGGCAGCTCACTAGGTTTTGAGACACAGCCATTGACAACTGGTGATCTCTACAGGCCATAAGCTAGTGCATTTGCAAACAAAACTACATTTTTAAACTGCATGAGAATATCGCATGATCGAATACCGCATGATCGAATACGGACCTTGTACAGCGCCTTGATGTTCTCCTCTCCGAAGATATTGCTGAGGGTTTGGTAGAAGCCGCTGGCCGCCCTCCTGAGGCTGTTCTGACTGCTGGAGTCTCTCCTGCTTCGCGCTGCTTCAGTCAGGAGGACGAAGGCCAAAAACACGCTGAAAACCACGGCCAATTTCGCTCCCTTCATCCTCATAGACTACCTGACAACCGGCGATGTGTAGTGGCGAAAAGTCTGGACGGTAGCGGTCAAATAGAGCTTATAACAGACTGATTATAGAGGTGTGATGTGCCGGAAGAAGATGCTGCAGAGAGATGGAGGAAGAAGCTGTGCGCGGCTAAAGTGTAAAGAAATGAAACGTGAATGTCACCGGAAGTACGAAAATAGTTTTAGAATAAAGGTCTTAAAATGGACCTAAATATTTTTTTAAATGATGGTTTAAAATTTAAAACACTGTTTTTGGCTAAGGCTTCTTAAATAATAAAAGGTACAAAATAATATTAAAGAGTTCATAAAACAAGGAATGCAGAAAAGAAGACTTTCTCAAAAAAATAAAAAATAAAAAAATAAAATAAAATAAAATAAAAATAGCTGTAAGCAGTAAGCACATATGAAAAAAGACATTATTTAGCCAGCTTGTAAACACCTAAATCAAGGATTTAAAAAGCTTTTTTTTTTTTGACAAATCCAGGTAATTTACCATAGAATTGTGTTTTTATGTTTTTATTTTTTTTAACGGTTATGGCTGTTATAGTGCCAGCTGTAGTCTGATCTCCTTAAAACTTTGAATGCTTGTTTAGAATCACCTGTCACATGTGCTCACCAGGTTTTGTGAAGTTTTGAGTTTTCCTTTAGGCTTTATAGGATTTTAGGTAAATTCAGACAGGCCCCTTTTTAAATGACCCAGTTATAGCTTCCCAAAGGGTAAATTTCAACATTTTTTTGGTAATTATTGACCAGAGAATTATACTGCAGTGCATTGAGCAAAAAACCTAGGACTAGTTTGCAAAATAAAACAATGAGCCCCAAAAAGCCATGGTTTACAGTGAATTTATAACAGCTAAGGGGCGTTGTTAGACACAACGTTAAGTGTCCAATCAGAATCAAGGATTGGAACTATCCGTTTTAAAAGGAGGTTGTTTACATCTTCTCAATCATTTAACAAACGACTGACAGCAGTGGTTTTGTTCGGGCAAGGGTAGGTTTTGCAAAATATCCAATACCCGTAAATTTCGCCAATGCAGTCTTCACTGCATAAGAACTTTTTTCGAAGACATTAAAAACCGACCCAAACTTTTGAATGGTAGTGTATTGTATGTGCTATCATTATAAATATATTATATATGCAAAAATAACATGATTAGCTACTGTGTATCCAATGACTTAAATAACATTATGATTACTTAAAGACATATGGTTTATTAACAAAATAATACATATCTGAAAGTGACAGTTCACTGACAGTCATGATTTACTTACCCTAATTGTTCCAAACCAGGATGACATTGTTTCCTAGCATCCCTTGTCATGTTCAATGCAAAAAAAGTAAATCATGATGACAGAATTATTTTTCAGTTAACTATTCCTTTACGAAATGCTGATTTACAAATATATGGTTTACATATGTATTTTTCTGGTCTATAAACAGACACTTGAGTGTTTTTGTCCTCAGTTGGGTTTGAAGTATTTCAGTATGTTGTTACCCTGGCTGCCTTTAGCAGTGCTCTTCTTGTCTTTGGTATTGGAGGTTTTATGTGAGTGTTTGGATGGGATTTTTAGGACCGGTTTCTGCTGTCTCCACTCAGTCAGTAACTCCCTTTGCACATCAGCAGGAAGTTGCGAGAATACATAAGGGTCCACATTTGCAGGGATGTCTGATTGAGGTGCCTGAGTGGCGGGTGGGATATCATGACTATTTGTGGCTTCAACGAGTCCAGAATCTAATTCCATGGAGGACTGAGCAGATGACCAAGCCTTGCCGAGTTCACGAGATGCAGGATTTCTGTTATAATTCAGTGCTGACTCACAGGGTTCTGGTGTTGGCTGGTTAAAAGCCAACGTGGAATGATCTGCTGGGTCAACAACTTCAGAAGATGTGTCAGCAGGACCGTAACTGAGCTGTGCAGAGTCTTCATTTTGAAAACTGGAAATCAGCTCCATCTGAATGTGTTCAGGAAGGAGTTTGAATACTTCTGGATCAACACCTGGAGGCAGCTTGGAACACAATGTTTTCTCTGGAGCATTGCTCATACAGGACTCTGTTGTGTTCATGTTTGTAACTTGTGAGTGCTCTAAAACAGGCTGTCTTGGAGATTTGGGCTTGATTAGAGGTGGCTGTGTTTGTAATTCTTGGGTTGGAGATATCAATGTGTGTTTTATTGGTTTCATGCTGTTACTTGATTTATCTTCTTTATGTAAAACATCTGCCTGAGTGAACTGGGAATTTGCAGCAGGCTCACAGATATCAGGTTCCACCTGGTGAAAAGGCAAAAGACAGATTATGTTTTAGTGCTGTCAAATGATTAATTGCATCCAAAATGAGAGTTTTTTTTTTACATAATATATGTGTGTGTATGTACTGTGTATATTTATTACGTATGTACAAATACACACATGCATGTAAATACTTAAGAAAACTGTTATGTTTATATATTAAAATGCTTATGTATAATATTAATTATATGAATGTAAATACATGTAAATATTTTTGAAAAAATATACTGTATGTCTGTGTATTTATATATACACACATAATAAATATACACAGTATACACACACATTATGTAAACAAAAACTTTTATTTGGATGTGATTAATCGTTTGACAGCATATTTTATGTTTTTTTTTAATTATTGCTGCCTTAAATGTGCATATAAAAAACTAAACGTAGTTGTCAGTTAGCCAGAACTCATCTGTAACTGACTTATTCATTAATAAATACATAAAATAAACATATTCTGTTCAAATGTTTGGGAAAGTATGATTTTTGTTTAAAGCAAATACTTTTATTCAGCAAGGGTGTATTAAATTGATTAAAAGTGGCAGTAAAGTAATGTATAATGTTACAAATCATTTCTATTTTAATAAACATACTGTAGATAATAACATGACATTTTTCTTGAGCACCAAATCAGCATATTAGCATAATTCCTTAAATATCATGTAACCATGAAGACTGAAATAATGGCTGCTGAAATTTCAGTATTGACATTACAGAAATAAATTGGATTTTAAAGTATTTTAAAATAGAAAACCATTATTTCAAACTTTAAAATTGTAAATTTTACTGTATTATTAATGAAATAAATGCAGCTTTGGTGAATATAAGAGACTTCTTTAAAAAACATTGCAAAAAAAAAAAACCCTTACCAACCCAACTTTTGAACAGTAGTGTTTATATTTGTAAATATGAATAAAACAAAAGGTGAACAGAATTATTATTCTTAAAAAAAAGTCCCTAATCAGTTTTTATTCAAAGGTATCAAAATCTCAGTGACTCATAATAAAAGGAAAAGCTCCATTAAAGCTCAGAGATGACTTTGAAAAAACAGAAAGTGCAAGCATAAGCTCAGCTGTAAATTATTATATATGTTTTTGCTTTTTATAGTTAAAGATGCATATTATTATGTATTATTATAATTAATAACTCTAAAAGAAAAAAAAAATCATACATCCTGACCTGCTGTTGAGATGTCATTTGTGTTGTTGTAGAAGATTTCTGTGTGAAGAAAGAGGCGATGGAGCTCTTGCTGGAGCTTTTAGCCTGCAGGTTACTAAAACACACATTCAGCAGGGTCAGATGGAAGGGCTCACGTGTATCCACCATTTTATGAAACAGCTTCATTGACAGTGACAGCAACTGGGGCACAGCATCACTGCTTCCTAATATAAAAAAATATGAATATCAAAAATGTAATAATAAAAACTGTGTGTATTACAGAATGGCACAATTAAAGCATGCAAAAAAACCAAAACTGTACCAGATGTGATCTTGAGCCCAGTGTGGTTGGGTATAGGACATTGCCGACTTTCTCGATTGAACCAGCGATTGGTGACTGTGTACTTGCGAATCGTTAGTCTGAATGTGTGTGGCTGCCTGCCATCTTTGTGCATCCTATAGAGAATTCAAACAGGGAAACAAACTATAAACATGCAAAACGAACATATATAGGGTTGTTTTGATATTGTAAAATGTATGCATTCACCTGTCAGTAAGGCTGGTGAGTAGTTCCTCAGTTTTCTTTTGGACTTCCTCTAGTGTGCACATTTTTTTGAATGAGTCCTCATCGCTGAGAGACTGAAATAAATATATTACCTCACTGATTATTTTAGATTTCATGCAGTATCATACTAGCACGGTTTGTGAACTCCAGTCACATGATCCTTCAATAATCATTCTAATATTCTGATTTGCTGCTCAAAATATTTATTATTATTATCACTATGTTGAAAACAGCTGAGTAGAATTTTTTCAGGTTTCTTTGATGAATAGAAAGTTCAGAAGAACCACATTTATCTGAAATAGAAATAGAATTATTAGTAATCATTAGAGTGATTTCTGAAAGATCATGTGACACTGAAGACGAGTAATGATGCTGAAAAATTAGCTTTGATCGCAGGAATAAATTACATTTTAAAATATATTCAAATAGAAAGCAGTTATTTTAAATAGTAAAGATATTTCACAATATTACTGCTTTTGCTGCATTTTGAATCAAATAAATGCAGGCTTGGTGAACAGAAGAGACTTCTTTAAAGGAGAAGTCCACTTCCAGAACAACAATTTACAGATAATGTACTCACCCCCTTGTCATCCAAGATGTTCATGTCTTTCTTTCTTTAGTCGTAAAGAAATTACGAGGAAATTTTTGAGGAAAACATTTGAGGATTTTTCTCCATATAATGGACTGCTACGGTGCCCAGAGTTTGAGCTTCCAAAATGCAGTTTAAATGTGGCTTCAAACGATCCCAAATGCGGTTGTAAATGATCCCAACCGAGGAAGAAGGGTCTTATCTAGCAAAATGGTTTGAACAGTTTTTTCTGTCTCATGACATTTAGGGTATGTGGAAAAACTCCCATTTCATGTTCTCCCTCAACTTCAAAATCGCCCTATATCGCTGTTTTACCTTTTTTGTTGAGGGTGTTTGATGTTCACTTTGCAAAGACTGGGTCAGTACTTCTGCAGTGATGTAGGAAGATTTTGAAATTATTTTTGTAGTTGAGGGAGAAAATAAGTTTGGAGTTTTTCGACATACCCTAACTGTCTTGAGCCAGAATACACAGAGTTCAGGGAGACGCAAGACAAGATGAGCGTTTGAGATTAAAAAGTATTTAAATTGTATTTTTTTAATGAAAATAACTAATCGTTTCACTAGATAAGACCCTTCTTCTTTGGCTGGGATCATTTACAACTGCATTTGGGATCGTTTGAAGCCGCATTTAAACTGCATTTTGTAAGTTCAAAATCGGGGCATCATACCAGTTCATTATATGGAGAAAAACTCAAAAAATATAATTTCTTTACAGCTGAAGAAAAAAAGACATGAACATCTTGGATGACAAGGGGGTGAGTACGTTATCTGTCAATTTTTGGACTTCTCCTTTAAAAAAACATTAAAAATCTTACTGTTCAAAAACTTTTGACTGGTAGTGTATGTTAACTTGAGGATAAATGTTTCTGCTGACTGACTAAATGTACATGTAAAATGTATTAAAAAGGCCTTTCAATATATAATAACAACCTCCGCATTAAAATGTGTCTCAGAAGACTGCTAGAAACATGGAGAATACCTGAGGAGGACCTGCCGGCGTGACTGGAGAGTCATCGATGCCACAGGCGAGGTTTTGAATCCTTTTAGCATTCACTTCACCAAACTCCTTCACCAGGTCAGGCAGTGGATACAACTGCAGATCTCTCACACTTACAAGACCCAAAGCCTTTAGCTTCTCACGTGTCTTGTAACCAATTCCTGTAAACACAGACAATGTGTACAGAATATAAACAGTGTAGTATGCAATGGGTGAGATTATGTGTCATCTTACCAGGAACTTTGATTAGTCCTCTAAGGCTGCTCATGAGCTCAGCGGTGCTGTAAGGCAGGAGAGTGGTTTGCTGGTTTGGTTTAAAGGTTCCAGATACTAGCTTGGCTAAGAGTTTGTTGTTAGCGATGCCAGCGCAACCGGTTAGTCCCAGCGTGCTGAAGATGGCCTGCCTCATCTCAGCTGCTATCATAGAGCCGACAGCCAGTTGGGCGTTCTCCTCATCAACCGCCATACCTGAAGATGAGCGAGATTTATTATGACCAGACACTCTAGCAATTCTCCCATTTTCCATTGAAAACTAAACAACAGAGAAAGAGTACACTGAATTCATCCAGGTCTGAATCAGCAAACTTTGAGCTACTAGTCAAGATCTGTAATCCAAGACCTACAACCAATGGATTTAAAACTGTTAGTATTTTTTGGAAGTGGCGCTCCAACTCACATTCATGTTTGTATACGTGTCCACTGAAGGAGAGATCTGAAATAAGGGTTTCCTTCAGTCTTCTCTCCACCATTTCTGTAACATCCATGAAGTTTTCATCAAAGCCCAGCCTCTCCACTAGAGGGCAGTATGACATCAGCAGTTCTTGAGGAGACAAAGTCAATGTCAATGTTTGGGTTATAATCAGTTAAAACAGATAATTTTGGATTGTACTTCTTAATAGATCTTAACAGTTACATTCAAAAGTTTGAGGTCAGTGAGAGTTTTTTAATGTTTTTGGAAAAAAAAAAAAAGAGTCTGGTATACTCCAACTAAGAGCACATTTATAATTGGACCATAAATATACTAAAAAAAGTAATGTGAAATAATTCCAATTTAAAATAACTGTTTCATTGTATTTTAATATTAATATTTAATATTTTGAGATATATTTTCGGTGTCATCCATAAATCATTCTAATAAGTGGATTAGATTGTCAAGAAACATTTTCAATTATTATCAATGTTGAAAACAGTTATGCTGCTTAATATGTTTACGGAAATCATGGTACATTTTTTGAAGATTCTAATGAATAAAAAGTATTTTAAAAAACGGAACTGATTTAAAATTGAATTTTTATGACAATGTAAAGGTATTTTGATCAATTTAATGCATCCTTGCTGAATAAAAGTATTAATTCCTTATAAAATGTCTTACTCACCACAGACTTTTGAACGGTGGTGTATAAAATGTAAAAAGAAAGTATAAAAAACGTAGAATTTAAAATCGAATTATAGTATTTTAATTTAATATTAAGTATATTAATTTAATTATATGTAATACATAATCATATCAAACATTCAAATACGCTTCACAGACATCTATAAAAAAATATATATATATATATATACACACTACCAATCAAAAGATTTTTAATGTTTTTTTTTTAAAGAAGTCTCTTCTGCTCACCAAGCCTGCATTTATTTGATCATAAAATTTTGAAATATTTTTACTATTTAAAAAAAGTTTTCTATTTGAATATATTTTAAAATGTAATTTATTCCTGTGATTTCAAAGCTTAATTTTTTAGCATCATTACTCCAGTCACACGATCCTTTAGAAATCATTGTAATATTCTGATTTGTTGCTCAAAAAATGTATTATTATTGTTGAAAACAGCTTTTTTCAGATTTCTTTGATGAGTAGAAGGTTCAGAAGAACAGCTTTTATCTGAAATAGAAATCTTTTATAACATTATAAATGTCTTTATTATCACTTTTGATCAATTTAAAGCATACTTGCTAAATAAAAGTGTTGATTTCTAGAATTTCTCCCACCCCTCCAAAAAATAAATTATACTGACTCCAAGCTTTTGAATGTTATAGTGTATAATGTTACAAAAGTTTTTTTATTTCAGATAAATGCTGATCTTTGTATCTTTCTATTCATCAAATAATCCTAAAAAAAAAAACACTCAACTGTTTTAAATATTGATAACACTAATACAAAATGTTTCTTGAACAGCAAATCAGCATATTTAATTTTTTTCTGAAGGGTCATGTGATACTAAAGACTGCAGTAATGATGCTGAAAATTTAGGTTTGATCACAGGAAGAAATGACATTTTAAAATATATTCAAATGGAAAAGAGTTACTTCAATTTTAAATATTTTAAAACTTTTGACTGTTAGTGTAACAAATAAAAAAAAAATCTTACCAGTGACTTTGTAGGACATTTCTCTGTAATGGGTGAGATCTTCTCCTTTCACTAGCACCAGCTGTGGGCATTTCTCCACTGCATCAGTCACTGACATCAGTTTATTCACACCATGCTCTCTTGCCACATAATTACATGTCACAATAATGTATTTCTGCTGTATTCCTAATAGACCAAAGATACAGACAGACAGGAGTACGGGATTTCATATATTAAAAGTATAGCAATGAGTTTTGAGTATTTTGAAGAGGTATGTTAGCATTACTTGCCTAACTTAAATTGATTTGTAGCACTTTTATTAATGTGATTTGTAGCACTTTTATTATTGTGTTTTTGTAGCACTTTCATTAATGTATCGTCTCTGCAACTGCACCAGTACATTCTGTATTTGTTGTATACCTTATACTACATGAATAAAGTTGTAAAGTTTATATTCTGTGGTGTTTTACCAAGAGGCTTGGTCCGGAGGGCTGGATTTCGGATCATCTCAACTTGTGCATAGAAGCAGTCCAGGTCAAAGTGCAGGATCACTCTCTGAGATATGGATGTAACTCCGTTAGTGGAACTTCTTTCTGAAAAGATAAGTTACAAAAGTACAGTTACTGTAGATACTGTATAACCTGAAAGAGGCAGTTCACCATCCTGCAGTCTATTCATATTGCAGCTGTCATGAGACACTGAGCTGTGCATTTACACAAAAAAAACATGAGTACCATGAGTCAGCATTGTCTATAATAGTCCCGAAATAATTTAAAAACATATTTATACAAGTTCACATAGAGTCCAGTTATGAACCCACCTGTCTCCAGCATGTCTGACTCTAAACTGCGATCCCAGTCATTGTCTCCCTCCTCGTCCGTGTCCATCTTTACTACAACGCGAGAGACAGATATGTGGATATACGATAAGTACAAATAAAATAAAATACCACGTTTAATCAACAACGGTCCAACATGTCGCCATCAATATCAAAACATACTGCTCATGGGCAACATTTGTTGACATTTTACTGCCACCTAAAGGTCTGGAGCAAAATACACAATGATATTATGTTACACATAATAATAATAATAATAATAATAATAATAATAATAATAATATTTTCTTTACTGAGTCGTTTAAATTGAATGATATAGTGTAGAAACAATAATATAATTCATAAAATAAATATGTAATTAATTCAAATGCAGTATTAATTGAATACAAAAATGAATATTTAATATTATATATACAGTCAAGACAGTCAAGTTTTTTAAAGAAGTTTCTTTTGCTCACCAAGCCTGCATTTATTTTGATCCGAAATATAGCAAAAGCAGTAATATTTTGAAACATTTTTACTATTTAAAATAACTGCTTCCTATTTAAATGTATTTTAAAATGTAATTTATTCCTGTGATCAAAGCTAAATTTTAAAAAGAAAGTTCAAAAATAATATTACAAAATGTTACAAAATTTCTATTTCAGATAAATGCTGTTCTTCTGAACTTTCTATTTATCAAAGAAACCTGAAAAAAAATCTACTTTTCAACATGACAGGAGTAATGATGCTAAAAATTCAGCTTTGAAATCACAGGAATAAATTACATTTTAAAAATAGAAAACAGTTAACATAATATTACCTTATACCAAGTATAATCAATCATTTCGTTTTATTAGACAATTAACCAGTGAAGATAATAGACATTACGTGTTATTACAGTGCTTCTTTCCGAACGATATGAAGTGATGCAGAATAAACGATTAACAAGAAACATGTAATACAATATGTTTTAACACGTAGTTAAATAAATACGTAACTGAACAAAATACAACAATTATGAAAATGTTTAAATATTCATTAACTAATTTACTGATAAATAAAACTGCCAAAATGTGAACTGTTACTTTGTATGCTGAGGGCTTTTATTTTCAGAAGTTATGTGTCTTTTGTCACTGGCTTCACACAAGTAGTCGTGACTACTTTTGGAAGTTCAGTTTGTATGAAAACTATATATTTCTGAAGTTCAAATACATTCTCTCTCACATGGTTTAGAAAGAAAAAACATATATTTGTCATGACGAGACACCAGTGATGATTTATTATTATGCTTGAGGTCGTGAGAAAGGAGGAAACAGTGGCACTTCCTCAGCAGAGTGACTCATTGTGCGTCATAGCGCTAAAGAGCTGCCGTTATTCTCCATTGACGCCAGTCTTTTCGAGTCATGTCGTTTCGCAGAGCGATCAGTATTGCGTGCGGGTTCGCCGGTGGATCCGCGGTGCTCGTGTGCGCGGCGGTCGCGGCAGATAAGCAAGGGTACTTCGGAGAACGATGCCGGTTGAGAGAGACCCTGGCTGCCGTGTACGCAGCGCAACCGCCGGCATGGCCCACTGTGAACGGATGGGATTATAATTGGGACAAGTAAGCAGTAGAAACGTATTTCTGATTGATTACTATTGTATTTACGTAGTATTTTAAGGTACCTCGATGAATACCATGGTGCATGTTCAGAAAACCATTGGTGCTGCCATGGCACCATGTCCAAAAATGGATCACCCAGTTTAAGGTTTGATCTTACAACCTTTGGCTTCGATCCCAGGTCTTTAACCACGACGCCACACCACATTAGTCAGTGATTGAAATTGTGTCAGTGATCTTTCATTGGCTCAGGAAGGTTTAGTCCTGGACCTGGTTAACTGTCACCAATATAGCTTCTTCTTACATAATGTGCTTTCTTATAAGCACTTTTGAGCACCATTGTCATCGGTTACTGAACTGAGTTCAGTGGGCCTTCTTGAATAGCTAGTCTGAAAATTTTTTGATGCTTTCAGACGTGACCCCTCGTCTATTATGAACGGGAGGAAAAAGGAAAGTGCTGGTGACAGTGGAAGTCCAGATGGAGAGAACAGCAAACCCAAAGCCACACGCCACATTTGTCTCATCAGACACTCTCAATACAACCTCAAGGGGGAAGGAGATAAAGAGAGGATCCTGACGCCTTTAGGTATTGATTCCTCAGCATATATCAAATAACAGAAGTTCTGAGCCTAATCCATTAGATGTTACATTAGGCCTCCAAATACGGTACATCACATGCTGGTTTCCATCTTTGCTGCAGGACGTGAACAAGCTGAGTTTACAGGACAGAGATTAGCAGCGCTCGGACTGAAGTACGATGTTCTGATCCACTCCTCCATGACCAGAGCTACAGAGACAGCCAACATCATTAGCAAATACCTGCCAGGTAGAGACTCATTCTTAAGGACCCTATGTGATGTTCTTTGTCTTTCTGTCTTCAGTCGCAAAGAAATTAAGGTTTTTGAGGAAAACATGGATTTTTCTCCATATAGTGGACGTCAGTGGTAATCAAGTTGAAGGTCCAATTTGCTGTTTCATTGCAGCTTCAAAGGGCTCTACACAATCCCAGCTGAGGAATAAAGGTTTTAAATGATTGGTTTTCTTCTTAAAACAAACAAACAAAAAAATTATATACTTTTTAACCACAAACACTTGTCTTTCACTAGCTTGACTTCACGCATTACGTAATCGCATTGGAAAGGTCACATGTGATGTAGGTGGAAGTACCGACCCAGTGTTTACAAACCGAATGTGCAATGAAAGTCAAACACCCTTTACAAAAAAATGTAGACAATTTTGAAGTTGAGGGACAAAATGAGATGAAGTTTTTCACCCTACCCTACCCTTTTAAACCAAAGTACACCGTGTTCATTTTGACAGCAAATTTTGATTTTGTCTTAGTCATAGACTGTTGACTAAAATGCCATTTGGTTTTAGTTTTAGTGTAGTTTCAATCGACTAAATCTACAGTATATTTAGTCAGCTGAAACCTAATGTGTTTTGTTCCAGTGAAATGCAATTATTAACCATTTCTTTAAAATGACCAAACTCATTGTATAGGTTTGATGTTAAGGTTTTATCATGACAGACACAGATTTAACGGTATGTGACATGCAACATGCCTTTATAGTAAAATGAAATGAAACCACTTCTCATAAAGAAACATGGTCTTCAATGTTTTTTTTTAATGAAATAACAATGGTTATATAGGCTAATTATGCATTCTTTATAACAATTTGTTTACCACATTCTTCATTCTTTCAAGCCAACATTTATTTATATAAACACATTTCGATTAATCTTTATAAGGGCTACTAAAGTGATCCAGTCAAGAGCAGTGAGTGATTTTGGCAACTAAATTAGACTGCTGTCCCTTCAAAACCAAATGCACGGATGCAATGTACTGATACACGTCCGATAGTCTCTCAACAAGACGTAACCGAGTGTGTTTACCTGAGTACTTGTCAAAATGGACAATTCAACATCATTTTGTTTGTGTCTCTCCCTTCATGAGACGCGAAAGAGTACTTGTGTGCTGTGTGAGAGGTGCTGCTTTGGTATGTGCGCTCAGAAAACCGGACAGAATTGAGTTCTCTTTTTTTGTCGCCAAACATCCATATCTCTGCTCTTCTCTTACATCCAGATATTTGCATTTTTGAATGCGAGATGTGCAACAAATGTATGCTAGCTTTGTCCCACAGGATAGATCAATAGGCTATGATACAGTTCAAATGTACCCATCTAACATTAACCTCATAGCCACGCATCAGATTCGTTCTGAATTAATCTCTTTCTAAATTGTCTCTCCCTAACATTTTCGCCTCTTTTTATTTGTTAACGAAAAGGTCAATAGATTTTTGCCATAGTTTTTGTCATTTAAAACAAGTTTTTGTTATCGTCTTGTTTTTGTCTGTGAAAAAATGAAAAAATTAACACTGGTACACAAACGTAGAACCGCGCGTTACCTTTTCAGCATGATTATGTAATGAGCTAGTGCAAGACAAGCATTTGTGGTTAAAAAGTATATTAATTTTTCTTTTATTTTTTATTTTCTTTTATTTTTTTTAAAGAAAATGACCAATTATTTTGCTAGATAAGACCTTAAACCTCAGCTGGGATCGTGTAGAGCTCTTTGAAGCTGCTTTAAAACTGCAGTTTGGACCTTCAACCCATTGACCACCACTGAAGTCCACTATATGGAGAAAAATCCTGGATGTTTTCCTCAAAAACCTTAATTTGTTTTCAACTGAAGACAGAAAGACATGAACATCTTGGATGACATGGGGTTGAGTGAAATCATAAGTTGAAACTGGAAAGGCTTAAAAATGCATTACAACGATAAACTTCAATGATGGAGACGATAATTAAAAATTTCCAGTAGTTGTTAAATTTCTGTTGGTTTATCAGGTTAACGAGTATATTGCCCACCCCAAGAACTGACCGAAAATACACAATTAGGTCTTTTAGTTTAGCTTGAACCTGCATTGTTTACTAATTATTATGAATTTTTATCTCATGTTATGAAATGTTGCCATTGTAGAGATTAATAATGCCTATTTTCTTGTGTGTGTTCTAGGTGTGGAGCTTGTAAGCTGTGATTTACTGCGAGAGGGTGCGCCCATAGAGCCCGTCCCACCTGTCACTCACTGGAAACCTGAGGCAGTGGTCAGTGCAAAGTCTTACTTAGCCAATCTGAAGGCACTGTCTGTTAGTCCCCATATTTGGCGCCACTTTTGATTGTCTTTGTGTGTTGTGTTTCTGTTGATGACATAAGTCATAACAGAACAGACTGTTACTTGTTACTGTTGGCGTGCAAAACCCACAATGAAACCATGCCAAATCTCTTCAACAAACATCAAATTTTCTTGTTTCAAATGAAATGTTTGCTGAAGAATGTTGAGTTTGGTTTTGTCGTGGGTGCGCTGTGGAGTCCTTCTTCTCCTCACGTGGATGGTTGTGAAACTCTTGTGCTGGTTTCAGCAGTACCATGAGGACGGCGCACGGATCGAGGCAGCGTTTCGCCGCTACATCCACCGAGCTGACCCCAAGCAGAAGGAGGACAGCTACGAGATTATCGTCTGTCATGCTAATGTCATCCGCTATTTTGTGTGCAGGTTTGTGTTTACTTGCTATTGCTAGTCTTTTTATCTTCCTTTCTGCGCTTTTTGAAGCAGTCTGTTCATGAACAACAAATGTAATTGTAAGTATGCTCTGATCACGTTGTATTATGTGTGTGTGGTTGCAAAAGTTTCATACAAGCCCATTTCCACCACATAAGAAAAAATAATGCTTTGGTAATTCATAATTATGACAAAGTCATAATAGTAAATAGAAGTTAAGAGATATTAATAAGTCATAACTATGAGATAAAGTCTTGATCGACTTTTTGTCTTGTAATTATGACTTTTACTTTATTGTTATGGATTACTAAAACATTATTTTCTTACTGAATATGTGGAATTCATGAAAACTCTTTGCAACCTTTTATCAGTGGTGCTTACTGAGCCAAACATCACTATTGCTGCTGTTCATACCGCTAATGCAAGAGTTATGGTGTGTGCACCAAAAGCGAAACGAATATTTGCATTGCGATTGCGTTACCCACTCTAGATTACTCATGGGTCATTCGCCCGAATAAAAACCATTTTCTGATACGATCTGACTTGTCAACAAGCTCTTCTCTGATTGGTTGGCACAACAATGCGTCATGTGAATTTTCTACTCGAGTTGAAATTTTTTAGGCGAATATCGCACGTTTGCAGCAAAGTTGTCGCCCAATTTGGGTCATTTGCATTTGCGTCTTTGCAATGACTTCGTATCTAATCTACTTAGATTCGCTTTTGGTGTGAATATACTATTAAGCTTTAGAGAATAGAAAAATAAATGAATGAATAAAAAAGTATTTTAATGAAATTATATTTATTTTTACTTATAACATTTATTCTTTATTTATTATTATATTGTGTGGTTTTGACTAAAAAAATAAATTGTTTAGAGTATATTTATTTTAATAATTTACAATAAGGTTAATTAGTTAAAATTAATTAACTACATTAGTTAACATGAAATAAGAATAAGCAATACTTCTACAGTGTTTATTAATCTTAGTTCATTTAAATTTCAGCATTTACTAATGCATTATTAAAATCACAAGTTGTTTGTTAACATTTGTTAATGCACTGAACTAACATGAACTAACAATGACTGTGTTTTATTAACTAACGTTAACAAATATTAATAATACATTAACTGATGTTAACAAATGACACCTTACTGTAAAGTGTTACCATTAATTGCATTATATTAATTTTTATTTTTTTATTATTTTTTTTTAACATTTAATAAATACTTATTAATTTTGTTGTTTGGTTATAACAAATTTTTTCAACTCTGGTTTGTAAAATACACTACCAGTCAAAAGTTTTTGAACAGTAAGATTTTTAATGTATTTTAAAGAAGTTTCTTCTGCTCACCAAGCCTGCATTTATTTGATCCCAAGTACAGCAAAAACAGTAAAATTTTGATTTATTTTTACTATTTAAAATAACTTTTTTTTTTAATTTAAATAAATTTTAAAATGTAATTTATTCCTGTAATTTCAAAGCTGTCTATCAATATTTAAAACAGTTGAGTACATTTTTTCTGGATTCTTTTGATGAATAGAAATATCCAAAGATAAGCATTTATCTGAAATAAAAAGCTTTTGTAACATTAAACACTATACCATTCAAAAGATTGGGATGAATACTTTAGAAATTATAGAAATGAATACTTTTATTTAGCAAGGATGAAATATTTGTTCCAGGGCTCTGCAGTTTCCTCCAGAGGGCTGGCTGAGGATGGGCCTAAACAACGGCAGCATCACCTGGCTGACGATTCGGCCCAGTGGCCGAGTGGCTCTGAGATCACTGGGAGACTCTGGCTTCATGCCTCCAGAAAAACTTAGCCGGACCTGATGCTCTCAAGCTAGACCAGCATGCCTCATTACAGCCTAGAACCGAAGGATCATTGAGATGGACAGATGTTAGAGTTGCAAAGAGTCGAAACATTTCCTTAAATGTTCACCTGAACATTTTCTGAAATGCTGTGAAATTCCAGAATACAGAATGTGATTTCATATTCACCAACTCCTCTAGCTTGTTTCATAATAATCATACATAGCTGTACTTTAGGAAAATATTGCTGTGAGAAATTCATTTGCAACTCTAGCATCTGTTGCTGTGGTGATCAGTTACTCCACAAGTGTCTTGAGTGTAATAATTTTGTATTTTTTAAAACAAGCAAATTAAGAATGATTAGTATTTCTTCAGTTACACACTCCTGTGCCATGCTTTGTCTGATCTATGACGGTCATGGAAAGGTGGAATTAACCAGCAAGTGTACTTTTTTTATGTTTATGACGAGGTGTCTTTTTCCAGGAGCATTATGCAAACTCTGGAGGCCTTGTTGAGGCAGTTAGTGTGTATTTGCACTGTTTATGTGGAACTGTTCATGATTGTTTTAGAAGCAAGGCGTGAGTTCACTAAAATGTGAGAATCTTGCCATTGACAGATTGAAGATGACTCTGTATTAATATTTGTATGTTGTTGTTTATGGCCGTAAAAAATAAATTCATTCAGTTGTTTAGTAGTGTCATTCATTGTTTGTTTCAGATAATGGATGGCTTGATTTCTTGAGATATATATCTACTGTATAGAGAGAGAGAGAGAGATTTACAGTGGCTTGAGAAAATATTCAAACCCCTTCATTTTTTTTCACATTTTATGTTGCAGCTTTGTTAAACTGCTTTAACTTTTTTTCCACATCAGTCTACACACCATACATCATAATGACAAAGCAAAAAACTGAATTGTGACAAGTTTGCAAATTCATTAAAATTAAAAAACTGAAATAATTACATTGCATAAGTATTCATACCCTAAACGCAGTACTTAGTTGAAGCATCTTTACAGCCTCAAGTCTTCTTGAGTATAATGCGACAAGCTTTGCACATCTGCATTTGGCAATTATCCGCCATTCACTTCACCTCTCAAGCTCTGTCAGTTTGGATGAGAGCAGACGCGCATTTTCAGGTTTCTTCAGAAATATCTGATTGAGTGGCTGGGCTACTCAAGGACTATTTGTCTATAAGCCACTCTTGCTGTGTGCTTATGGTCACTGTCCTGTTGGAATGTGAACTTTCTGCCCAGTATGAGGTTCTGAATGCACTGCACTGGGTTTTCATTAAGGCTATCTCAATATTTGGGTGCATTGAGCTTTCCTTCTACTCTTGACGAGTCCCTTAGTCCATGCTACTGAAAAACAGCCCCACGACATGAGGCTTCTACCTCCATACTTTACTTTTGGGATGCTAATGTGCAGGTGATAAGCGGTGCCTTATGTCAGTTTCTCCTATCTGCATATATGATCATGGAGCTCAACTAAAGTGACCATCAGCTTCTTGGTCACCACTCTAACCAAGACCCTTCTCCATCGAATGCTCAGTTTGGCCAGGAGGCCAGCTCTAAGAAGAATCCTAGTTGTTCCAAACATCTTCCTTTATGGATAATGGAGGCTACATGCTTCTGTGAACCTTCAATGCAGCAGAATTAGTTTTTGCTCTGATGTGCAGAGGTGTGTGCCTTTCCAAATCATACCCATTCAATTGAATTTGCCACAGGTTAACTCCACTCAACGTGTAGTAACATCTACAAGTGATATGAATGCTCCTGAGCTAAATTTCAGCTGTCCCAGAAAAGGGTATGAATACTTTTGCAATGGAAATAGATTTCAGTTTTTTTATTATCTAATAAATTTGTAAAGTTGTTACAAACATGTTATTTTTTTAAACTTTGTCATTATGGTGTATGGAGTGTAGATAGATGTGGGAAAAAAGTTATTTAAAGCCGTTTAATATAAGGCTGCAACATAAAATGTGAAAAGGGGTTTGAATACTTTTGCAAATTACACGTTAAAATAGGAAAAATTATTTAAAATTACAATGTTTTACAATATTACTGTTATACTATATTTTATTCAAATAAATGCAGCCTTTGTGAGCATAAGAGACCTGGGGGAAAACAAATCTGAATGTTCTGTACCTCCATGCAATCAAATTTGCTACTTTAGATTTTTCTTGTACAGTCAGAGAAAGTCAATAAAGTTACAAGACTGTGCACTTTATTTATCGTTCGTCAATAGAACATCAAATACTTTCCTTTAACGTATACTGTAATAAAATAGGACTAGAAATGCATGCAACGTAAAGGCCAGGACAACAAAAATAATTCAATTCTCAACAATAAACTGCAACTCATTTTCAATTCACCAGTGTTGGCACTACAAAGCATCGTTTAACAAAAAGTAAGGCTGGCATTGATACAACACTAGCAAGAACTAAACTGTAAACCTTTTTTTCTTCTCTTACAATCGTATTTAAGAGGTATTCAGACACTGCATATGCCAATGCTACTGTACTGGATTTTATACTAGGTAACAGAACAAAAAAAGGTCTATTCAGCTTGTATGTGGTCAGTGCATCTGTCATACACTGAGGAGCCACAGGCCCTTCCAAACAGATCATAATCAAAGGCACTAAAGCTTGACAAAGCAAAGATCAACAGGCCAGCACTACATCGAGAATGATGGGCACCAAAGAAATAGGTCACATGATCCAAACGTACCACAGTAGATGTTCTGAACTCGATTCCTTGAGATATTCATCACATAAAACTTTGTTGCTTCTAGTCATGTAGCTTTGATTCCAAAACAAATGAGGGGGAACCAGAAAATGGATCCATTTCGGAAGCCAGTGAGAACTGCGTTGACATGATCGAGCGGTGAGACTAAAATATTGGCCGTTTATGATAGGATGAAGGACATTGATCTTTTCCGAACACATTTAAAGTGCACTTACAACACTCCGGATCCACAATCATCAAGTCTTACAGCTATTATGACATGAATGTAACAAGACAGTACCAAGTCATCATCAACTTTGCATGTGCTTGAATGTGGCACGGCTCAAATTATGCAGGTTCACGTCTTTCTGACAAACCGAGTGTCATCTGTTGTTCACGGTGAACTGTGTCAAACTCCAAAAAGAATTAAAAGTGCAAACAAATGCGTACTTAGAAATGATAAATCACATTTATTTAACTTAAAAAGGGGAATATTCACACGTTATAGACCTCTTTCTTTTTTTTAATCCCAACATCTAAGGCTGCTATTAACAAAGCATGATAAACACCTGCTTTGAGATTCAGAAGTTGGTCTTTCTTTTAGAAATTGAAGGCAGTTCTCCAATTGAAGAATAAAAATAACTTCTGGCAGTCAGTTGACTTTTTTTTTTTTAATCCTTAAAAACCATTAAATACCCAATAAAATGAGCATTTTGTGCTACTGACAGTTGACTAGCAAAAATAATTTAATAATTTACTACTTTAGTATTTTAATTTAGCTCTGGGTTTCTGTGTTTTTATATACTGACATCTTTTTTCCCCCAATTTAAATGACTGTGTCAAGTGGGAAATTGTTCATTTCCATTAAAGACACAGTTTTGTAAATCTCCCACACACACACACACACACACATAGATAAGAAAGAAGATAGAAAACAAAACAAAACAGTTAGAAAAAGTCTATATGACCATCACAGATCAACACACTGGGTGTCATACACAGAAGTACCGAATATATATATTTATATATATTATGATTCGGGAACCCCCGGGAGATGTGCATATTATTATCTGAGCTGTGTTCTACGAACCTAGGAGCATACAAACTGAAGGACGGCCTGTTGCGAGATCCTATCCGCGGTTTGCACGGCACTAGGAGCCCAATTTGAGCATTTCATGGCTTCCGTGATGACACTGTTCTCCTCTGCGATGTTCCATCCCACATTATGCTTGTTATTTCAGTTACTAATTGGTAGAAATTGGGCTGGATGGGATGAGAGTGTTTGTTAAATGGGGGCGTCGCCGAAATGTTTGAGTCGGATACGCTGGATGTAGCTCACGGGACTGTAGTTTGAATGAGCGGGGCTGTAGTTGGAGTGTGCTGGGCTGTAGCGTCCGGGGCTGCAGACGTCCGGTGAGCCCATGTGACGGGCCGGGCTGAAGCGGCTCGCGGGGGACATCAAACTGCTCACTGGAGAGCCAGGGGTGACCGAGTGGGCCCTGAAATGGCTCTTGTAGACTGCAGGAGTCTGCCAGCTGAAAACATAAATATAGACCTCTTAGTGTACATAAATATTTGTCACAAGATGTGCTCAAAGGGATCTTAATGGGGGGAGAAAAAAAAAATAAAAAAAATTATATATATATATATATATATATATATATATATTTGGAAAGAGGTCTCTTGCTCTTGCCATCTATTTGGTAAAAAATACAGTAAAAACAGTAATATTGTGTAATATTATTACAATTTAAAATGACTGTTTTCGGTTTTAATATTTAATATCACAGAAACAATGATAGAACATTTTAATTAAGATTCAGTGACAAAAATAGTTACTATATATATATATATATATATATATATATTTTAATTTAATCAAATTATATATTTTTTTGAAATTGAGATTTATAAATCACAGATACTGAATAAATAAGGTTTCCATTGATTTATGGTTTGTTAGGATAGGACAATATTTGGCTGAGATACAAATATATATATACCCATGCTACTTAATATAATGTATATTATATAATATTTCAAATGCATGAATGCATGGAATGAAAGTGTCAAGATGTTCTCAAGAGGGATCTTTTTATAAAAAAAGCAGTCTAATATTGTTTTTTTCAATGTGTTGGAAAGAAGTCTCTTGCTCTCCATCTATTTGGTAAAAAATACAGTAAAAAAAAAAAAAGAAATATTTTGTAATATTATTACAATTTAAAATGGCTATTTTCTGTTTTAATATCACAGAAATCATGATAAAACATTTTAATCAGGATTCCGTTACAAAATAAATTATAAAGAACAGCATTTATTAGTCTTTTTAACATTACAGATGTCTCTCAGATTACTCTCACTTTTGATGAATTCGATGCATCCTTTTTGAATAAATATTCAAATTTAAATAAACGTAAAAATTGCACTGACCCCAAACTAGGGCTGATTTTTCCAATTTTATAGATTAATTCAAATTTAATGTTTTGCCATCATTTTATTTTAAAAAAAAGAGGAATTGCGATTTTGAATAAAAATATTACTAAATGTTAGATTTAGACACTCTGACAATATGCCAATGATAACAGTAAAGAGAAAAGAATGATCCAACTGCATGTCGGTGCATGTGATTAACCGCTAATGTGTGACACGCTCATATCGCCAGGCACCGTTCACACCAAACACGCTTGTGTGTTGACAAAGATGTGATGCGGGCAGTGAAATAGGAAAAACATGCATGAAGATGGAAGTGAACTTCTTTTAATGTGAGAGCCACATTTTTATAATGCTGTTTCATGCATTAGTGCAGCAAGAAATGCAATCAAACAAGTCCATGTTTACATAGAAAAAAAAAAAACTGGAAAAGCAGCACAATCAAATAAAAAAACAAAAAATGTGAAGAACTACTACTGTATGTCTAATATTTTATGTTTGCATCATTATGACAGGCTGAATGCTGCTGTTCAATGTTTTTACAGAACATTTACAGTCAATAATAGTCTGTTGGTGTTATACCTTCAGTCATTTTGAAATTGAATTACTTTGACTTTTGAGATTTTTTTAAAGCATTTTTCCTTGTATGATTTCTTAGCATATAATATGTATAACAAGTTTGTACAAGATGTAGTTGTAGTTCATGCATCATGAATTTTCTTTAACTAGAGGGTTAATAAAAAAAGTTACTTGAATCATGTAGTTACAAGTTGATTAGTTAATCAGAAATGAATAAATAAATAAAATAAATAAATTGAGAATTAGTCAAACGTTCTGGAAAAAACACACATGATATTTTAATTTTTTGCCATATCCTCCAGCCCTACCCCAAACTTTGATTAGTAGTGTAATGTAACTCTCACCAGTGAGCTACACACATGCCTACCTTTGCATTTCTAAGTGGGAGTATGCCTGAATTGTGCTCTTCCATTTGTTAACGCTGGGATACTTGAGAGAGTCAATGTCTGTGCCTCCTAAAGCTGACAAAACCTCTCTGTCCAACTTGGTGGGCGAATCCCTGAAAAAAAAAAAAAGAAAAGAAAAGAGAGGAAGGATTAAAGCCAAAGGCTTTGACTTTTCACACTGGACAGATTTTTTGTTTCAAAAAAATAAAAAAAATAAAAAAAAATAAATAAATAAAATAAAATATTCAAGTCTAAATTGTAAACACACAAATAAATAAAAAGGAAAAAAGAAAAAAGTATATGATATGTTACCATCCACAAATTGTGTTGATTTTGAGCTCAAGTAACATTTCTTATAATACTACAACCCTGCATAAAAGCACAACAATACAACTTAAAAAAGGAATTAAAAATAAATACATAAATGTAATTAAATACATTTTAATAAATAAAATATAAATATTTTATAAATAAAATTAATCAGAATGGCTAACAGGGTTGCAAATTTAGCTTCTAAATTCAGAAAAGGCCAGCTAGGCTTAGGACCAAATATTTCCATTACGACAACTTAACCAACAGACCTTAGTCAAGGTAGCACCATATTTTTTTTTGACAAGAATAAAAACAAGGCTGTGGGAAGTAAAAATACAAATTGTGTCAGTGGACTGTAATGCTTAAGCATACAGATATTTCATCTGACAAAACATCTTTATGAAAGACTTTAAAACAGTTTTGAAAGTGGAGTTTTGGATGTGATCTTGGACCTTTACACAGAATGTGCCATTGTAAAGTTTGCCAATCTGTCTCTCACAGCTTCGTTATCATTTGCGTCAAATTCAATATGGCAGTTATCCTGACTAAAGTTGGTGCTTAAAGGTTGCAGTATGTAATATTTACAGCTAGTGGTTGAAATGGGTACTGCAGTCCAAATTTAAAATATTGTTTCTCCCCTCCTCCCCCATGCACACGCGGGTTGCAAGATTGTGCAAACGCAAAAGCAATGTAGAGCTGAAGAGTTGATATTGATCTGGTCATAAAACATTTTAGATGGATGCCGAAGCTTTTTAGGTCGGGTACAATCTGCAATCTCTGACCCAGTTTGTTTATTGGCTTCCATGGCTGTAATACGCACTGTGTTCCGCCAAGTGGCATCTCTGGGTGTCGAAATATTATTGGGTGAACTGGCAGTGGGCGGAATCTCACAGACCGAAACACAAATAGACAGGCTGACACAACACACAATTTCAAAGCCGAATAACTGGCTGTAGGATTGTTTTTCAGAGAAACAAGTATGCAAACTTAGCAGGTTTCCAAAACATCTGCTAACATAATATGGTATTTTTATGCTTAAAGACATAGTTCACCCCAAAAAAAATGAAAACTCTGACATTAATTATTCACCATTGTTCATCTTCGGAACACAAATTGAGATATTTCTGACTCTGCATAGACAGCAACGCAACTGAAATGTTTCCAGACCCAGAAACGTAGTAAGGACATCAGTAAAACAGTCCATGTGACATCAGTGGTTCAACTGTAATTTTATGAAGCTAAGAGAATACCTTTTGTGCGCAAAGAAAACAGATTTCTTCTCCTCCAAACCACATCTTCCACCATTATCGAGAGAACCTCTATACATAAACAGCGCATGTGCATAGTCGAGCTCTCAGATTTCATCAAAAATATCTTAATTTGTGTTCTGAAGACAAACAAAACTCTGTGTTTGGAATGACATGAAGGTGAGTAATTAATGACAGAATTTTCATTTTGGGGTGAACTATCTCTTTAAGTTCAGTCAAAATATTACATACAGCACCTTGTACATGTGTACAAAATGTACCATAAATGCCTTGCAATTACAATAGGAAATTCCATGACTTTTCTTAGCTTAGATATTAAAGTGATCTAAAATTCTTAGCCTTGATATTAAAATTAAAATTCCTCTCACCCTTCAATGAAGAGTCTTTTCGTCACTCGAGGAGGAGTCCGCAGTATGAAGTCCTGAGAACCGTCAAGTGATCTGTAGGAGCTGGAAGACCCTGAGGAGCTGAGGTCTCTTCCCCCATGATCCCAGGACTTTGATCTGGCGCAGACTGTGCGCTCGCCTCCTGGAGTCTCTATAGTCCGTTGGTTCATAGGTTCTAACCTCTCATTGGCCAGAAAGTATTCATCCGAACTTGCACTGGATCTCGCATCTACTTCGTTTCTTCTCTCCAATCCATCATTCTCTGCTGCTCGTAACACAGACGTCCTGTCTTTATCAAACACAGAGTCGTCTTCCGAGGACAACGAGAGGCGGCCCAGTCCGGAGGTCAGCTCTGTGGCCTGGGGGTCTCTGTGACGTTTTCCTCCGCTTCTTCTTCTCTCCCTGTTTGTCCTGTCTGGCTCATCCAGCAAAGACATCCTCTCAAATTCAGCCATTAGGTTTGAGATTGGCGACAAAATGCACGAATTTGATGAACCGCAGATGCGAGGGGACATTTTGTCCCCGTTTGGAGTCCTGTCCCCGGGGCCCTGTTCACACAAGCCATTTTTACTGCTGGAGAGCAGGAGATCCTGCTCTGCCGCCACCTCTATGAGGTCAGCACTGTGGGAAACTGGTAGGATGTGAAACTCTAGACCCCCTACCGCCCCCTGCAGGCCATCTTTGGAGCACACAGACGAAATACTGGTGAGGGCAGCGTTCTGCCTGTTCTTGATCTCCTCCAGGCTGATATCATCACCCTCATCCAAAAATGCACCCACGGAGATGGAGTTACAGAACTTCTTTAGTTTGCCTAAAATTGAAAAGGGGACATATCATGGTGTGAAGGATGTTCCTTGATCTTAGAAATCAAATTTACATGTGTGGAGTGTCTCAAACTCTATCTCTGCATATTCCTGTGAGTTTGGGTTTATTATAATGCTCATCTAAAAACAAAACATGCACCATTTCATCCATTTTTGTAAGATAAATCATTTATAAAACTATGCCAAAACAGGAGAATACATCAGTAACTTTCTTAATATGCTAACTGTTCATTGCGTTTTCAAAATAAAAGCTCAAACCCTCACTCTGAGTTTACACATTTTGATGTCCACATATTTAAAAAAAATACAGTGGCTGCAGCATTTCTGTCATAAAGAAATGGCCAAATATTAAAGATTAAGTGGACATTAAAATGTTAATAAATAAAATGTTGAGTCAGTAGTAAACACGGATTTGATCACGCTGTAAAGTGTAAAAACGTCAGGCCGTTGGTGCCCTCTGCAGGCATTTGATATAATGCATAATGTACATTAGTTCTATTGTTTATAATACATCAGGGCTCTACACTTTTCTTTTTAGGAGCACAGTCAAAACTTCTAATCAATAATCAAAAAATCTGATAATCTGACGAGGTGATATTTGATTCCTTAAAGTGATTTGTGGGGGAATTTTGTTTTTACTTTTGTAATGGCATTTTTCTAACTTTATTAAAAGTATGTCTTTTATGTCAAGCTTTTTACAATTTCTAATTAAAACAACAGAATAAGATCGAGTAGAATAAGTTACCAATCAAATGAAATCAGTATTAACAAAATTAATTTGTACTACAGAGGTGGCTTGTAGGTGTATTTTCATATGTTTAATGAGGTTCAGAGATGGCATCAAATTCATAAATTCATGTTTTGTTAATAGTTTGAATATACTGAAAAGACTATAACTGAAAAGATATTTTAAAAATGAAACTAAAACTGTCAGTAGGTGGCAGTAAGTCACTGATTTAATTACTGAATCATTCATTCATTTGATTCATTCGAATGGCTGATTCATTTAAGAATAATGCAAGTGACTGTCTTTACGAATGAGAAATTGAAACATTTGTTTAAAAAACGCACGTTCATTCATAAACTAAACACTGTTGTGTTTGAATTGAGATGCACAGTGGCTCAGTTGTAAATTGTTTCAAACTATTTTTGACGACAAAATAGAGCAAAATCAAGCTGTAGTGTTGTAGTCAGACAATGTAGGTCACTTAATATTAATTTCTTGTTTATTTAAACTGTTGTATTAAATCAATATCTCATTTACAAACTCCCTTAAAAATCATTAAAATCCCATTCTCCTCTACTGGAAACAGGTCATCCCCCATCGCATGATATGTGGATCAGAGAAATTTTTTCCTGTATAAAACTTGAGAAGTTAAGATTCTCGCTTTCAGGATCTCTTAAATCTTTTCATAAGACCTGGAAACTTTTTTTAGATTACATCAAAGGATTGCTCTGTTCTCTTGACACTAGCGCTAACACACAATTAAGTACAAAAAAAAGGGAAGATTGATTTTTGAGAGAGGAATGTTTATTTTTATGTATTTGTTTATCTTTATTGGCTTCTTTAATATATCATTTAAGCTTTTTTTTCTCTTAACTTTAAATGTCTTTTGGGTGGGAGGGTTTTGAGTCGGTTTATACTGAGACGATCTGTAATTTCTTATTTTTCACTGAATACATTATGTATGGTCTTGTTAAAATACCAAAAAAAAAAAAAAAAAAAAAAAATTTAAAATCTGTCACTCCTCTTAGTTCATCATGATCTTACAAAGTTCCATTATAATCAACAAAGCTCCCTACACTGCACAATCTCTTTTTTTGTCTCTTATTTACACTTTCCATACTTTCCATGAAAGGATTCATGAGATATGTTTGTGATACATTACTAAACGTTGCAAAAACGCATAGAAACCTTTGAAGCTCCCCTCAGTGCAAACACAAAATATTTTTTTCCAGTCGCATGCAGTAGTTTTCAGTCTGAAAATGGTTGCACTGTAGAGCCCTGTACAATATGTATTTTCACAGTTTTGTTCAATAAAACCATGATTATTTGCTTTCGCTACTTTATTTGAACCAATTATTATTACCTCATTGCTATTATATATGTATTTTGAGTCATTTTAAAGGCCTCTGTTTGCTTATGGCTATTTTTATTACCTCAAAAAAAAATCATATTTATCCAATTACTCAATTAATCATCAGAATAATCAACTGACTACTCGGTTATCAAAATAATCGTTAGTGACTGTCCTACTCACTATATATTGATTAAAATCATGTAAGATTAAAAGAAAATGCCACTTTTCTAAAGATCACGGTACAGTCATGTGTGAATGTGTATCTGACTGTCATATGAAGTCATATCTGATATGAATGCCCTGTCAGAATAACAAATATCGCCAAAAGATGACAAGTTTGCAAGTACGGTAAAAATCTGTGGTCTTACCTGGAGATGGGGTTTTAAACCTGTTGCTGGTTTCATTCTCTCCAGCCTCCTCATGAGCTCGCTCCCTGAAGTCCTTTTTACTGAGGTATTCTTCAAGCATTTTCAGGCCTTCGGTTGACTGCAGGTCCACAAAACTGTCTAGGAAATCCCAGTACTCCGCCCAGGGGTGACCGAGCTCATGGGCCAGATCTCTGCTCACGGACAGGGCAGCATTATCTAATCAATGCTTAGTAGCACTCTTTTAATGGTCCAAAACATAGTCTCTATGATAATAGGAGTAATGTCTTGCTTCCTTAAATGATATCTTAGCACTGACCTGCCAACTCTTTCTGCTCCACGGTCTGGGTCAGACTTTAGGATGTTGTGGAAATGGTCTGCCCGTTCTCTGGGAGGAGTCTTCCATGCTCGTCTGAACTCATCCGCCTATAACAGCAATGTTAGACAAATTAGGTCATAATACAGGATTAGGTCATAATACATGACTAAACATATCAGCATAAAACTCTTTATATATTCTATATAAAACTCACTTTAGATGGACTTAAAGGTCCAGCAAAGGCTCTGACTGCCATAACTGGATCTTTTGGGCTTCTAGGTAAGCGTGGTGACAAGTTTTCCATTGGTTCAGGAGACCAAGGTGCACCAATCATAGGCTGGGAGGAGTTATCGGTGGCTCTCAATAAGGGGATGTATAATCGATCTGTAGACAGTCAGAGATCAGCATTAGAATATGCAAAAAACCTACATTTTTAAAGTATAATATATTAACACAAGACAATATATGATTGACTTACCTTCTAAATATTCATTTATCTTCTGTCTGACCTCCTGAATTTTACACTTTTCTTTCATTCTTTCACAATTGACCTAAATGAAGGGAACACATTAGATGACTGATGAGTAAGCAATGATAAATTATGAAATCCTCAGCATGAAAGCTAATGTATCATAGTTGCTGTACCTCAGAGGGTTTCTGGTTGTATTTGTTCTTGCAGTTCTTGTCGATGTCTGGATGAGAACAGAGTATGTTCACGACCTCTGGACAGCCAAACTTACACGCAAAGTGAAGAGGCGTCTCGAATCCCTATAAAACACAGGATAGAGCATTCAGGTGGGACTGTTAAAAACCCTAGTGGTGAGTCGTCTACCTAGACAGTATTCTAGGTATAATATGGAAGTGACAGACTCAATAGATGTTCCAAAAAGTGTCATCAAAATAATGCAGGCTTGTATGATATTGTCTTTGTCAAATTCTGAGGCAGCAATAACTGTATCATCCTACAATATATAAAACATACACTACCGTTCAAAAGTTTGGGGTCAGTACATTTTTATTGTTTCTTTTTTTTTTTTTTAAGAAATTAATACTTTTATTCACCAAGGATGTATTAAGTTAATAATTAAAAGTTTATTAAAAGTTAATAATAAATAATTTACATTGTTATAAAATATTTATATTTTGAATAAACACTGTACTTTTTAAACTTGTTATTCATGAAAGAATCCTGAAAAAAAAAAAAATCACAGGTTCCAAAAAATATTTGGCAGCACAACTGTTGATATTATCCAACATTGATCATTCTAATAATAAATCCGCATATTAGAATGATTTCTGAAGGATCATATGACACTTAAGACTGGAGTAACAGCTGATAAAAATTCAGCTTTTCATCACAGGAATAAATTCTATTTTAAAGTATGTTAAAATAAAAAACATTATTTTATATTGTAAAAACATTTTGCAATATTACTGTTTTTCTATATATTTTAATCAAATAAATGCAGCCTTGATGAGCATAAGAGACTTCTTTAAAGACTATTACAAGTCTTACTGACCCCAAACTTTTGAACGGTAGTGTATATACACATACATATACATACATTATATATATATATATATATATATAAATATTTTGTGAAATTTGTTATACACATATACAAACAAATTTCACACAATATTTTGGTGCTTATCAGAATATATTGATGATAGCAATATGCTAATACTGCAATATACTTTTTTGGCAACACCATTAATACATGTAATTTGAGTAATCAGCAGACAAAACCACAAAACAAAACATAAAAGATGTTATGCAAATACCTTACTAGTAAACTTTAAAAAATAAATCTGTTTGTATTTATTTATTGTACATTAACGATAGTCAATTATTGGAATATTTAAAGAAATATTACAAGATAACTACTTAACTACATAACTGCTTTCTTCCCTAAAGGTTACAAATTTAGGAGTGCATTTAAAAAAAAAAAAAACTTTAGGGGTGCTATGAAGATTATAAATAAAGGCTTAAGACATTTACAAGCAAAATTATTTAATTTATTAGAATACAAAAAAGTACACTAGACTTTTTTTTATATTTCTGCTTTAAATTTTACAATATGTAATTATGTATAGGCCTACTTAAAACTGTATAAACTATCTATCTATAGTGTATGTTCCCTTATAATGTGTGATATAATGAAAATGTTGCCTTTCGAAACTCCACTTCCAGAACAACAAATCACAAATAATTTACTCACCCCCATGTTCATGTCTTTGTCTTCAGTCGTGAAGACATTATGGTTTTTGAGGAAAGCATTTCAGCATTTTTCTCCAAATAATGAACTTCATTGGTGCCCCGATTTTGAACTTCCAAAATGTAGTTTAAATGCGGCTTCAAGGGGCTCTAAACAATCCCAGCCTGAGGAAGAAGGGTCTTATCTAGCGGAACGATCCATCATTTTTTTGGATAATAAAAATTTGTATACTTTAAGCACAGAAGCTCGTGTAGCACACGTTCTGGGATGCACGTTCACGATGCTACGTACTATTGAATCACGTCGAAAGGTCACGCGGAACGTAGGCGGAACTATAGACCCAGTGTTTACAAAGTGAACTAAGAAAGTGCAAGTAAGCCAAATGCTGTTTACAAACAAAAAGATACAATGATGTTGGACAATTCTGAAGTTGTAAGAGAAAATAAGATAGTGTTGAGTTCAAAATCGGGGCACCAAAGTCCATTATATGGAGAAAAATGCTAAAATGCTTTCCTCAAAAAACATAATTTCTTGGGGTTTTAAGACGTTTGTTATACCATTTTAGATATTTAACACTTTATGACTTTACATTTTTTTCATAAAACTGAAACTGAAAGTCCCCACAGGGCCTTTTTTTTTTTTTTTACTTGCAAATGTGCTCATTGCGCATTTGCGACAAAAAAAACCTCAAAATGCAAATGAGCACATTTGCAAGTAAAAAAAGGCCCTACATTTGACTGCTGAAGCCGGTACCATTTTCAGTGCTTCTGCATGACAGTTCAGCAATCAGGTGTTACAAAGCAGACCTCTCTGAAATAGCTGCTATTAAGTTCTATGCGGACTCGAATGTATTTTAGTTTAAGTTGGATTCTCATTATTATCATAATTCCGACAGGGAATAAATGCACATATAACGTAAACGCACATAGTATAAGTTATTGACTGTGTGAGTGACCATTAATGGACTTGCTGGCCATTTCAGTCACTTTAGTTTCATTTTAGCCAGGATGCAAAAAACACCACAGGAAATGCAAAAGCTACTATTTCAACACTCATGTTTCTGATATTTGAACAGTTAAATAAAGACAGATTAAAAAGCACCACTTACAGCTTTATCTGGTGTATTGAGGTACAAGTCTACGATATACCGGATGCGTTTCTGCAGCATGCTCTCCTGGTCATCTGGGTACATAAGTCGCATGAAATCGGGGTTCTCAAGTGTGTCCAGCAGGATCTGAACAATGCCTGGCTGGTTCTCCTTAGCAGCCACATGCATCACATTATACCTACAGCCCTCCTGAAACATTTAAAAGAACAGCATTTACAGATAAGGAAGTTTAGATAAACTATTGTGAATAGGCAAAAGAACATGCCTAAAAGTATATGAAAATGGTGCTTGTGGAAATATTTGGGATTTGTAAATAAGTAACTTAAGACACCAGGCTGGTTTGGAAAGAGACTTTGAACTTCGCAAAGAAGCCAATAGCTCACCATATCAAGTGGAAAAACCAGCCAAAACAACTTCATACAAACAGATCATAGTACAAAAGCTTTCACCTGGACTACGGTAGGGTTATCCCCTGACCCGATGAGGTAACGAGGGTTGCTCCAGACCAGCTCAGTAAAAGCCATCTCGTCTCCCTTCTCCACAGCCTTCCTGAGCTTGGCCGTCAAATCTTGAGTCCGAGGGCTCTTAAAACTGTTTGCCTTCTCCCTGTTGATTGTGTCTGCCTCCATCATAGATGGGTGGTCTGGTTTTGAGAATTTAACAGAAAAAAAGTTTACATTTACAATAGGCCATTTTTCAATACATGATCTTAGCTTAATATAAATTTTTACATTTTAATATATCTATATATTTGTTCATAATCTAATATGTGACCCTGGACCATAAAACCTTAAGTCTTAAGTAGCACGGGTATATTTGTAGCAATAGCCAAAAATACATATGGATTAAAAAAAACAAAAAACAAAAAAAAATCTTTTATGCCAAAAATCATTAGGATATTAAGTAAAGATCACATTCCATGTAGAGATTTTGTAAATTTCCTACTGTAAATAAATCAAAACTTAATTTTTGATTAGTAATATGCATTGCTGAGAACTTCATTTGGACAACTTTAAAGGTGATTTTCTTAGTCTTTTGATTTTTTTGCACCCTCAGATTCTAGATTTTCAAATAGTTGTATCTCGACCAAATATCGTCTGATCCTAATTTGTTAGAATCAATGGAAAAACATAACTGGAAAAGCTATTTATTCAGCTTTCAGATGATGTATAAATCTCAATTTAAAAAAACTGACCCTTAAGGTTGGTTTTGTGGTCCAGGATCACATATATAAATTTTGAAACAAGGTTGAAACAGACTACAGATTTAAATTCATAATTTATTAAATCCAAATGTATACATTAAATTATAAAACATATTATAAAACACACTTTACATCTGAGGTAATGGAAATATTCCTCACCTTTGTTAAACACCAGGCCAGGTTTGACAGGAGAAACACAGGGAGTGCTTTTACTAGGAGAAGGGTAGTAGTCACATATGCCTTTGGCAAATTTCTCAGCATCCTCGCGATTGGAGAAAGCTTTAAACCGAGCCCCCTTCATCATTTTAACAGCCTGCAAAGCCTCTTTCTTATCCGTGTACACATGGGCTCTTTCTAAAGAGGAAGAGGAAAATAACAATCTCACACCAACATAACAAGTCTGAGTCATCTGCACAGTATAAGCATGTACATGGCAATTGTACTAACAACTCTGTAGTAAGAGTGTTAATAACTAATTACAGAAGGAAAAAAACACTGTTTAGAAGTTTTTTAAATATATAAATTCAGTAAGGATGCACTAAATATATCAAAAGTGACAGTAAAGAATGTTAGTTACAAAACATTTTATTTTGAATAAACAATGTTCCTTTGAACCTTGAATTTAAAGAAAAAATGTTTTAAAGTTTCCACAAAAATGTTAAGCAACACAATCGTTTTCACCAATAATAATAAATGTTTCTCGTGCGCCAAATCAGGATATTAAAATGAATTCTGAAGGATCATGTAATGATTGCTGAAAATTCAGCTTTGCCATCACAGAGATAAATGACATTTTAAAATATATCAAAACAGAAAACAGTTTTAAATTGAATAGTATTTTACAATTTTACTGTATTTTCGATTAAATAAATGCAGCCTTATTGCAGGGAACACAAGAGGCTTCTTTCAAAAACATGTCGTCAAATACATGTCTAAAGTAAAGGTAAAAACACTTACCATTCCTAGCCAGTACATCCTCCCACAATGGACACACTCCGTAGAAAAAGGTGGGCGACACCTGTGCAGCTTTAGAGGGAGTTAGTGTCTCCGCCTGTGAATTCCCCACATTACAAGGGCACACCGTTCCACTCAGAGCCTCCTCCTCAGGTGGGTTAAGGCCCATGCCGTACCCAAAATCCCCATCCTCGCCTGTGACCGAATCTGAGGTTGTTGATGTGGCACTGGATGACACTACACTTCCAGAGCTGTCCGACGAGGCACTATTATCACCACTGCTGTCAGGCTCAGTAAGTCCAGCATTCTCCACCAGAGCCCTGGCAAGCTTACGCTCAAATATGGCTCTTGTCGTGGCAGTGATGGGGCCACATTTTAAGTTGGCTTTAATGATCTCCTCCCTCAACTCATCAGCAGTGAGACCTTTCAACCTGCTCAGGACCGCGTCCATGCTTCTGCTTCTGCGGCTACCTGAAAAACAAAACATTTGTGGTTTTAAAAATAAATAAATAGATGTGAAAACAGGAAAGAAAGTATTATCTGGCAAAACGTCTTATGTCCCACGCTGGTAACTGCATCAGCTGGGACTGCTAACAAAGATAGTACAAAACAGGTAGGGAACTTTACGTGATTACCTGCCCTTTTGAGAAACAATATACTACCTTTTTTATTATAAAGGCATTACAAAAAAAAAAAAACATATAGAACAAATGCAAATGTACAGACTTCATATAGTATATATACCTAGGAATAAAAAGCACCATTATAAAATAAATATTAAACATTATAAAAAGAAAATAAAAATGTATAAATAAATCTAAAATATTAAATGCATATATAAATAAAATTATACAATATGACGCTGACAAAATTGCATCGTTTAACCAAATAAATTAAAAGGGCAGAAGTGTCTTAAAGGGACAGTTCACCAAAAATGAAAACTCTGTCATTAATTACTCACACTCATGTTGTTCCAAACCCGTTAGACCTTTATTCATCTTCAGAACACAAATTCAGATATTTCTGATGAAATCCGAGACCCTGCATAGACAGTAATGCAAGTGACATGTTTCCAGGCCATCGTAGTAAGGGCAATTGTGACCCAGGACCACAAAGCCAGTCTTAAGTAGCATGGGTATATTTGTAGAAATAGCCAAAAATGCACTGTATGGGTCAAAATAATCATTAGGATATTAAGTAAAATCATGTTCCATTAAGATATTTTGTAAATTTCCTACTGTAAATATATCAAAACTTAATTTTTGATTAGTAATAGGCATTGCTGAGAACTTCATTTAGACAAATTTAAAGGCGATTTTTGTCAATATTTTGATTTTTTTGTACCCTCAGATTCCAGATTTTCCAATAGTTGTCCTATCCTAACAAACCATACATCAATGAAAAGCTTATTTATTCAGACGATGTATAAATCTGACTGGTGTTGTGGTCCAGGGTCACAAATCATTAAAATATTCTATGTGACATAAATGGTTCAACCATAATTTTACAAAGCTACAAGAACACTGTGTGTGCAAAGAAAACAAAAATAACTTTATTTAACAATTTACGTCTTCCTTCCATACGTTTCTGGGTCTGGGAACATTTCAGTTGCACTGCTGTCTACGCAGGGTCTCAGATTTCATCAAAAATATCTTAATTTCCCTGATAGCACACGTACATCTCTGAGACGTCTATTTGACGTCGGCATTTACATCTGCAAGACATCTGCAAGACATAGTTTGCTCATCTGCAATACGTCTATTAGATGTTTCCTATCAGATGTCAAATAGACGTCTATTAGATGTCTTTAAGATGTATATGAATTAGAATGTACGTAAAACTGACATCTTACAGACGTCTGCCAGACGTTTCCACAGAGCAGATGCTTTCCAGATCAAGAGATCTTTAAAATACATCTTGCAGACGTATGTGTGCTATCTGGGTTGTGTTCTGAAGATGAACGATGGTCTTCAAACGAAGGTTTGGAACGACATGAGGGTGAGTAACTAAAGACAGAATTTTCATTTTAAGGTGTACTATTTTTTTAAGAGCGCTGGAGTTCTTTGCTGAAGAAATAGCTTAGATATATTGCTCGATATCTTTTTCAAAGATAACGAAAATGAGCTTTTGATGACGGAATTTACAAAGAGCAATAAAACATTAACAATAAAATACTAATTATTTTTGTTTGTTTGTTCACATCAGCACTGAGAAACCAAAAGCAAATTCTGGTTAATAAACAAAACCCAATACAAAACCATTCTGTAGAAGGAAAGTCCCAAAAATACGAGGTACATTTTCACTGAAGGAAACATAAAAACGGCAATTTATATCTGGTTTTTAAATATACTTTGGTAGTAATTTAAAAGGACATTCCTTACTTTATTAGTTATCATGCATTTAAGCAGGCACTATCCATAGTGTTTTCCAATCAACACGAAAACAAACTTCTCTCAGTATAGCAACATATATGGAACTGTTGAACTAATTTATTTCCTTTACGTTTATGAAACGCGGTATGACGTCACGGCGCGTCATCGCAGCAGTTAAACTGACAGCATCAAGCTCCTTTGCATTGTTAAGGATCAAAAACGTGCGACATGAAGTGGGGCTGCCCAAATCGTGGCACCGGTCGCGTTTTCAACTAAACTCCTCTAAATCTCATCCCCTGTGAGGCAAGCATGCATCTGCAGCATATAAAAAGTTATTAAAACCGAGGTGTCACGCCCAAACTACCATCCATTGTAGTTTTTGGTCTGTATATTACATGATCCTGATTTAATGGAGATGACATATCAAAACATGGGGGATGAAAATGTCACCCGTCATTTTTGCACCACTTACCATCTAGCAGCTGAACAGTGATGCCGTGCGTGATGTGAAAGCGCAGGTGTGCATGTGTGATTTATTAAACGTTTATATGAGTGTGAATCGCGCGGACGCTCTGGAAGGGTCGCATTGTTTACAGCTCGGTCTGCGCATGCGCGTGGGACGGTCTGCGCCTGCTCAGTACGCCGGGCAGGGTTCATGTGTTTCAAACGCCGGGTGCAGGGAGAATCGATCTTGGGAGTCGGATCTTTTCAATGAATCGATTGAACAGGTTCACGAAAAAGGATTCATTCGCTCATTTTGAGGTGGAAAATGGTGCTTTGTCCAAGTATTATATTCAAAATTAGTTTAAAGAGACGCTTTTAAATTTCTCCATATGTTGTGTCTTCGCAGAACTGAAAGAAAGATAAATACAAACTATTTTTTGTAAACCGACAGCGCGATATTACGTCATTACGTAAAGGAATGACAGAATTGTTCGAAACGAACTGCTCGAAAGAACCGATTCGCGAAAGATTCACACTAGGCATCAGTCATGCTTAAACCCACATTTCAAAAGTCAACACTTTGACAATGACATCCCACAGTATAGCAATTACTACTGCTAATATACGATCTCATCACGTCATATTTAACAATGACAGGTTGACTTTGCTAATGAAGACAAAAAGGGAGGTAAGCTGTAGAAGTGATTAAAAACTCAGTCAGATAAGAGAATCCAGACATTACCTCTGCTTCTGTCTGCAAATGGATGAAGGCTGCAGGTGGAGATGGGTTGCACACCAGCTCCTTACATGCTTAGTTTCCATACAGCCATGCCTGTTGACACTTATTGCGGCGAAACAAGAACTCAATATCTCACGCTCGATAACGGCTCTTCCTGTACCAGAACAGCTATAATCATGTACAAATGAAAATGAGGGATTCACAAAGATCACGCCAGTTGTTTCAAGTTAACGTCTGAGCAAAATGTGCCTCCCGGAAGTCTCTCTTGCTCGACGGGGTTTTGCTAGTTTTTGAACGGGTTTTAGCAGCGCTGCCTAGTGGCTGCCTTGCATTTTAAAATAAATAAAAGGCTTATCACAGATAAAGTCTTGCGAAGCAGTACACTGTGTAACGATTAACGTTTCTAACTATAGAATGCCATATGTTTCACATTGTTTATGTTTAACATGGCAAGTGCCTTCCCGCTGTCATCTCATATTAATACTGTTTGTCAATTTTAATCTAATTTGTGTGAAAAAGTAGTTTTATTAGATAATCAAGTGATTAATTAGAATGCATAATGAACATTTGCTTACTGTGCAAACGCTACGATACATAGCTTACAGTATATTACCACCTATTAAATCAAATAAAAAGCAGAATGTGTCTTTAAGCAACAGTATCTGCTGCCTATAATATAATATACAGCTGAAGTCAAAAGTTTACATACACCTTGCAGAATCTGCAAAATGTTAATTATTTATAAAATAAGAAGGATCATACAAAATGCATGTTATTTATTTAGTACTAAGCTAAATATGATATTTTCCAAAAAAGATTTTGCATATAGTCCACAAGAGAAAATAATAATCAAATTTATACAAATGACCCTGTTCAAAAGTTTACATACATTTGCTTTTTAGTACTGTGTTGTTACCTGAATGATCCCTGATTTTTTTTTTAGTGATAGTTGTTCATGAGTCACTGAACAGTTAAACCCCCTGCTGTTCTTCAGAAAAATCCTTCAGGTCCCACAATTTTTTTTTTTTAATAGCATTTTTGTGTATTTGAACCCTTTCCAACAATGACTATGATTTTGAGATCCATCTTTTCACACTGAGGACAACTGAGGGACTCGTGCAACTATTACAGAAGGTTCAAACACTCACTGATGCTTCAGAAGGAAACAAGATGCATTAAGAGCCGGGGGGTGAAAACTTTTTGAATGTAAAGATCAGGGTAAATTGAACTTATTTTGTCTTCTGGGAAACATGCAAGTATCTGCTGTAGCTTCTGAAGGGCAGTACTAAATGGAAAAAAAAAATATATATATATATATATATAATATATATATATACATAGGCAAAATAAGAAAAATGTACACATCTTCATTTAGTTCAAAAGTTTTCACCCCTGGCTCTTAATGCAATGTTTCTCCTTCATGAGCATAAATGAGCGTTTGAACCTTCTGTAATCGTTGCAAGAGAGCCTCTCAGTTGTCTTAAGTGAAAAGATGGATCTCAAAATCATACAGTCGGGTTCAAATACACAAAAATTCTGAAAAACCACAGAATTTGTGGCACCTGAAGGATTTTCCTGAAGAACAGCAGGCAGTTTAACTGTTCAGGACAGACAAGGGATTTGTGAATAACTACCACTAAACAAAAAAAAAACACAGGCATGGATCATACAGGTAACAACAGTATCAAGAATCAACTTAACAGGGCCATTTTTATAAATTCAATTATTTTTGTAAATATCTTTTAATGTTAAGTACCTTATTCAGGTCAGTACTAAAAATAAATAACATGCATTTTGTACGATCTCTCTTATTTTGGTAAAATAATTAACATTTTGCAGATTCTGCAAAGTGTATGTAAACTTTTGACTTCAAAAGCATCAAATAGGAACAAAAGACAAGATGTGATCATTTTACAGAATGATTTATATTTTACACTCAATATGGTACATCCCATAAAAATGCTGAGCAAGCAAAGAATTAAAAGTCAAACTGTTTTCTTATGTATAAACACTGAACAGAAACTCGTGCTTTTAGTCAGTACAGTAATGAACACAGTATACTTTCAGTTAATTAAAAACAGTTCCCTCCCTTTCACTGAATATGTATTAATTCTTTGAAGATGAATGTACATGTTAGTGTGTAAAGCTTCATTTCCCATTATGTCTTAATCATTTAAAGCAGTCTAACGGTTACCGTACATGGAGATCAAAAACAGTTCAAGCCAATTACATGGTTAAATCCAGCTCCACAGACACAACCGACAAATGGAGTTTGTGAAACAAAGACATCAGGGGAAAGACAGAAATATTACACCTAATTAAAACACATTATTCAAAATATATCTGCACACGTTTTTATAATTAAGGCTGTAATGACAAACCATCCATGAGAGTTTCAGGAAGTGAAAATGTTTTTAAATAAGTGAACATAGTAACGGGCAAAAAAAAAAAAAAATGGCAAGATCTTTCCATCAAAAAAAGTAATATTTTACATCTGTCCATACCTGAAAGTCAGTAAGCTTGCTTTCTTTTATCAATTGTGCAATATAAGTCAACACCTTTCATATATATTATAAATATATATACGTATAACACACTCAACAGCGCTTTCAAGAGCACATTCAACCTATTTTACATTATTTCCCAAGATCTCAACAGAAAATTCATTCAAGCTATACATTTTTAGTAGTATTTAAAGGTTTCCTTATTGGCTTCATTTTAAGGCGCAGCCCTAAAGAGAACTAGTCTAATTCTGTCAGCCATTATCAAGACCTTCTGTGTGAGATCTCACATTTGCAAACCGTAGCTGATATTGGATGATCTGATCTATAATACATTACCCTGTACAAAAGGGCCACTACTTTCTCCAAGTCTCACACTTATATTCCAGAGTCCTGAGTTTCAATCAGAAAGAGGCCGTAGTGCGAAGTATAACACTGTAAGCGCATCCTCAAGTTTCGGCACAAAGAATGTTACAAAACAGTGGATCTAAACTCTGAGACTTATGGGTAAAGTGGTACACAGTGTGTATGTAGACAGAAAGCTGTCAGCATCGCTTTAGACTCAAATTGAGGCCTGGAAAAACTAAGAATGCTCTGTTTTGGGAGAAAATCTGTGCTCTGAATTGGTTGACTGATATGGGGCCTCGTATTTAGCTGATAATATTTGCATTATATTGCAGGGAACAGCTCTAGAGCAGGCATCTGTCCAGTGATGGAATGAGAGGTCAGCTCATTCACAGGCACAGAGGAATGGAAGAACAGTTCAGCTGCTGAATTCTCCATGCAGGAAGTGAGAACTACCACCAGACGGATATGTAGAATATACAGCTGACCAATTTAGGTCAATAGGTCACTAGTTACTATAACACTGGAGTCTGGTGCCCTGGATGTTTGTTGTAGATCACATTTGTGTTTTTTTTCACTTCTGCAGGACTAGGCAGCCTAGCAGTAGCCCTCACAAACCTCTTTCTGCACCTCTTATGAGATGAGAAAGAAAACAAAATCAAAGCTGAACGTCAGGTGGGCGACTGTGAAACTGCGAGTGAGATAAACAGATCAGATAGACAGAGAGAGCAGCTCTATTCGTTAAACCGAAAATAAATAGCGATAACACAAACAAACACCAAAATGACCCTTCGAAAATAAAGCTGTGGTATAAAGAAACATTTTGTTTCATCTTGGTTAGGAAGGGATAAAGCCAAATATTGGCAGTCGATAAGAAACTTAAAAGTGCCCATAAAGATAAAAATTTCCCCAGATAATGTCTTTTAAAGGATTCTTTGTGTATTATGAGGCCTGCATCTCTCCCTGCATCTTATCATTCTCTTCTTTATTAGGTAAATCGTTGCTACTGTTGTCATGAAGCCCCAGTTTTTGGAGCTCCTCCTCTGCGCTGGCCAACGACGTCACTGTGACCGTGTGTTCCTCCATCTGCTTCTGAAGGCTGTCCATCTCCTGCCTATGAGAAATGACCATCAGATGAGTGAAAAAGGAGACGCCTACAAGGCGAACGCCATCTGTTATGTGCTTGTGGTATTTATATGAACGATGAGAGGTATGGGAGAGCAGGTTTGTGTATTTGAACTTGGGTCTGATACAAAAATGCGATATATATATATTTTTTTAGAAATACAATGAACTGTTTACATGATTATATCATTGCTTCAGAATTCAATCTAACATGCCGATTCGGTGCGCAAGAAATAACTGCTGTTACAATCATATAATCATGTTATAATATGTTGAAAATGGTTGTGCTGTTTAGTAATTTTTTCTTAATGAGTAGAAAGATTTTTAAAAACAGCATTTTTTTGAAACAGATTCTTTTGTTAACATTTTGAATTTTCTATAAACTTTAACATTTAAAAAAAAACTTTTGAACGGTAGCATATTTAATAAATGAAAGAGATGGTTTACCCAGAAGTGAAAATTCTGTCATTAATTACTCACCCATGTGTCATTCCAAACCCGTAACACCTTCAGTCATCTTTGGAACACAAATTAAGATATTTTGGATGAAATCCGAGAGCTTTCTGACCTTGTATATACAGCAACGCAACTACCACGTTCAAGGCCCAGAAAGGTAGTAAGGACATTGTTAAAATAGTACACGTGACATCTTTGGTTCAACTGTAAATTTTGAAGCTACGAGAATACTTTTTGTGTGCAAAGAAAACAAAGCAGCGATTACTGGGGTTCAAGTGCTTTAAGGCATTTAAGCACATATAAAAACATGTTTTTAGCAAGCCTGCAACCACCTAAATCAATGATTTAAAAAAGCATTTTTGGCAAATCCAGGTAGTTTACCATAGAAATATAATGTTTTTTAACGTTTAAGACTGTTATAGCGTCAGCTGTTGTCTGATCTCCTTAAAACTTTGGATGCTTGTTTAGAATCACCTGTCGCATGTGCTCAGCAGGTTTCTAAAGTTTTGTGTTTTCCTTTAGGCTTTGTAGGATTTTGGGTAAATTTGGACAGGCCCTTTTTCTAAACAACCCCATTATAGCTTCCCAAAGGGTAAATTGAATCATTTTTTTTATAATTATTGACCTAGAGAGTCATACCACAGTGGGGTTTTTTTTCAGATTGAGGGAAAAACCTAGGACTAGTTTGCAAAAGTATTTTTTTTTTTTTTTACATCTTCTCGATCATTTAACAAACTATTTGATTGACAGCAGTGGTTCTGAGGCAAAGTTGTCCAGAATGAGGAGTTCTACCATATGAAATGAATATTGCGCATATGTGTGAAAAACTGCACAATGTACAATCGTTTACGGCCTTGAAAAATGTGATATCGCCCCCCAGATTTCTTTCAAATTTCTCACATACCTTTGGGGCTGTGAGTCAAACAGGCCCACCGAGTTTCGTTCCGATTGGCCTCCATGAACCTTGTCTAATAGATGCTCAAACTTCAACGGCCAGTGGCGGCCGAGTTTTTTTGAGATACGCTTTGGCACTTTGGACCAAGACTGTGCACAGCGATTTTCATGTTGACAGGACAAATGGTTGTGCAGTTATAGCCCTTTTTGTTGTGATTGATCTTGTAGTAGGATATGACGAGGATATCTCATTCCGTTCAGTAGTTGTCGGCAGTGTGAGTACCACCGTCTCTCCAATTTTTAAGTCTCTACGACTTACGTTTTGGTCTGCAGGATCAGTTTTACATGGAGACGGAACCCCTAACAACTTTATTCAACAATTTCTTCTCTTCCGTATTAGATTTTGCCACGTGTGTACAGGAGCCAGTGTTCTAAAGTAGAACCCAAATGCGCTGCTCCTTGTTTACAAGGAAAAGACATTATACGCTGCACATAAAACAGTCTTCGTAAACATGTCAGAGAGGATGACTTGCACTCTTACTTATTTGAACCAGAATATACAGACTATAAACTAAGAGAGAGATGGACATTCTACGTCAGAATGCCAACTCCAGCAGCCTCGTGGAACTCTCGTGAATGAGCAGCGAAGACTGACACGGAAGAGAAGAAATTGTTAAATAAAGCTGTTATTTTTGTTTTCTTTGCGCACAAAAAGTATTCTTGTAGCTTTATAAAATTAAGGTTGAACCACTGATGTCACATGGACTATTTTATTGATGACCTTACTACCTTTCTGGGCCTTGAATGTGTTACATTGCTGTCTATGCAGGGTCAGAAAGCTTTTGGATTTCACAAAAATATCTTAATTTGTGTTCCGAAGATGAACAAAGGTCTTACGGGTTTAGAATGACATGAGGGTGAGTAATTAATGACAGAATTGTCATTTTTGGGTGAACTATTTAACTAATTTTGCCACCTGAAAATGAAAACAGCGTAGACAAATAGATGATGAAGGTCACAATAGGGACGCCAGTCACATAGAAAGGTATGGTAAGATGCGTGCAAGTCTTACTTCAGCTGTTTCAGACAGTTGTGGAGGTTATTGAGAGGTTCTTTATTGACGGACGTTGAGGGCTTCAACAGTTCGTCCAAAAGTGAAGCAGGAACAGGGCAGTCTGGGATTTTTACTGGCGTCACTGGGGTTGATTCCCCCTTTAGATCCATCCGCTGATGTGGTGACAGAAATATGATAGAAAATTACACACTTACAAATGTACATGTTGTCTATATTTAAAATGAAAATGAGCATTAGTCTTACCTTTCTGAGCCTGCTGTTTTTGAGGTCTTGTTTGAGTTGGTTGTTCTGCTGAAGAACAGTCTTCATGCTGTTCCTCAGCTCTCCCACTTTAGCCTGCAGCATGAATTTATCCTTCCGTGTGCCATTGAGCTCTTCCTGCACCATCTCCAGCTCCACCTTTATCCTCTACACATCACATCAAACAAAAAAAGCCCAGAATTAAGAAGAAAACCATAATACATGTTCTGACAACAGAAACTGACTGAAGTAGCGTGTCCAACCTGTAGAGTATCCTGCAGGGTGTCCATCTCTCTCTGGTGACACTGGTCCACCATCTCCAGCTGCTGTTTCTGTGTCTCGATCTCCCGCTGCCTCTGCTCCACCTCCCACTTCAGATCCTCCACCTACCGGAAGACAGGAACACAGCATATATAATAGTGATTCCGAATGGGAATGAGGGGTGATGACAGTTCTCCATACAGATATTGAAATTCTTTAATAAAACAATAGTTCAAAGCTATATGTGAAACTAACTAGGCTCTGAGTCCTTGCAACCTGCTTAGAAGGCATAACAGGAATATACTGTGAGAGTGGAAAGTTTCAAACAGCGAAGTAGTTGACTTTGTTTTGCAACATAGATGCACTGTACCTCTTGGTTAGTGAGGGGTTTTTTGCTGAGCTCATCATCAAGTTGTTTTTGAAGGATCTGGAGTTGAGCATTAGCATCAGCTAATTCTTCCTGGAAACGAGAAACCTCTTCGGAGTGTTTCTCATCTTGAGCCCTGTCAAAGAGAGAGCGAAGAAAAAAACATTCACAAAACATTCCAACACAATCTGAGAAGTCACAAACATTTGCTCATTATAAGAGAAGTTAATTAAGCAATTTAAGCATTGAACTCCAACGTTGCATTTACAGTGCCTTGTGAAAGTATTCATACCCCTTCATTTTTCTTTTTTTTTATGTTGCTGCTTTATGTTGAACTGTTTTAAATAACTTCTTTTTCCATATCAACCTACACTCCATACACCATAATGGCAAAACAAAAAAACAAAACAACAAAAAAAAACAAAAAAAAACCCCAAGTTTTTAACATCTTTGCAAATTTATTAACAATTAAAAATCTAAATGATCCCATTGCATAAGTACTCATACCCTTATTTGGGAGAGTTGAAATTTAGCTCAGGAGCATTCATATTACTTGTTGATGTTACTACACTTTGAGTGAAGTAAACCTGTGGCAAATTCAATGGAATGCGAATGATTTGGAAAGGCACACACGTCTTAATAAAAAAAATCTAACAGCTGAAAATGCATGTCAGAGCAAAAACCAAGCCCTGAGGAAAAAAAAATACCTGCCTGTAGAGCTCAGAGACAGGACTGCATTAAGCCACACATCTGGCAAGGAATTCTGCTGCATTGAAGGTTCACAGAAGCATGTAGTCTCCATTACCCTTAATGAAAGAAGTTTGAAACAACCACAACTCTTCTTAGAGCCGGCCTCTTGGCCAAACTGAGCAACTGATGGAGAAGGGCCTTGGCTAGAGTGATGACCAAGAACCTGAAGGTCACTCTAGTTGAGCTCCAAGATCATATATGCAGATGAGAGAAACTTACAGAAGGACAAACATCAGTGCAACACTACACCGAACTGGGCTTCATGGCGGTGTGGCCAAACTCATTCCTTTCCTCAGTGAAAACACATGAAAACACACTAGGAATTTGCAAAAAAGCATCTAAAGGACCCTTAGACTCTGTGAAACAAGACTCTCTGGTCTGATGAACCTCAATTGCAAGCATCATGTTTGAAGGAAACTAGGTACTGCTCATCAACTGCAAAGTACCATCACCAAAGTAAAGTGTGCTGGTAGCAGCCTAATGCTGTGGGGCTGTTTCTCTGAAGCAGGAACTGAGGGACTCAGAGTAGAAAAAACCTCAATGCACCAAAATATTGACACTGCCTTAATGAAAACCCAGTCCAGAGCATTCAGAACCTCAGACCCGGCAGAAGATTAATCTTTCAACAGGGCAATGACCCTAAGCACACAGCAAGAGTGGCTTATATACAACTCTGTGAATGTCCAGCCAGCCAGAGCCTGGGCCTGAACTCAATCAAACATTTCTGGAGAAACCTGAAAATGTCTGCCAGATGGTCTCATACCCCAAAAGACTTGAGGTTGTAAAGGTGCTTCAGCTAAGTAATAAGTTAAGGGTATGAATACTTATGCAATGTAGTTAATTCATTTTTTTTTTTTAATTTATAACAAAACGTGAAAAAAATGAAGAGGTATGGATCCTTTCACAAGGCATTGTATAGCTTCCTCTTTCTTCATGTTAGCTCACAACCATCAGTTCATCACTCTGGACCTTGTAAAGACCATTTGAAGTGTGACAGTACTTCTGTATTATGAGTTTCAGATGCAGCTGTGATCCTATAAGAGTGACAAGAAAACAAAGACTTACGCAAGTGTTTTAGCCTCTTTCTGCAGGGTTTTGATAAGCTCCTCTTTGGCCTGCAGATCTTTCTTGATCTCACTGAGTTCCAGCATGGCTGCTCTGTAATGCCTGCGGTTATGGGCCGCCTCCAGCTTGGCCTCCGCCACCTGAACAAAGCGTACAGACACACAGGTCACATACATGCACGTAACAAAACAAACCAATGCCTTTGGGAGTTCTAAAGGGGAACTGGAAATCATGCAGCTGTTAAACCACAAACTAACCTGCTCAGTCAGATCCTTGACTTTTATTTTCTCTTTCTCCAGAGCAGCCTGCAGCGTCTGCACCAACTGTCTCATCTGCTGGTCCTCTTCTTCTTTACGCTTTAACACTGCCTGGACCTAAAGTGAAAGATTATTGAGATGTTAAAACAAAACAAAAAATAAAATTTGTACAAAAAAAAATGTAATTGATCAAACAGCAGTTTTGTAAATCAAAATGATAATTATGACATGTAGCATCTTACCTGTAAGTTGAGCTGGACAAGATCTGCTTCTCTCTTTGCCAATGCAGCCTCTAAAATATTGGCATGTTCCCGCAATGCACTATGGGATTTCCCAAGCCCAGAAAGCTTTCCTTTCTCATGCTCTAGCTCAAGCGCAAGCTTCTTATTAGCATCCTCCAGGCGACGAATTCTCTTTTTAAAGTTTCTTGACTCTTGAAGCTGTGAGCAAAAAACAAAACAAAAAAAACAACAGTTTTAAAATGTTTGAATTTTGAAACCATGCGTTCCTCAAATTGAATTCATAAATACACATTAAAAATGCATATGAAAATTCTGATCATTATTGGAATTTCATTTGTACAAAATATACTGAAATGAAAATTAAATGAAAAGAAATGAACAAATCAGTATCTGAAATCATTTATTCAAGTTTATTCAATTAAGTGTTTATTAAAGTCCCAGTAATAAGTGTTTATAAAAATCAGAGAATAATGGGGGGAAATGTACGACAGCGTTTTAGTCCTGCGTTAAAAAATAAAAAAATCTTTAAGATTAAAAAAAAAATCTAAGATTAAAGTCGTAATATTTCCAGAAAAAAGTTGAAATTAAAAGAATAAAGTTGAAATATTACAAGAATAAAGTTGAAATACTACGAGAATAAAGTTGAAATATTTTGAGAATAAATTAAAAATTATGAGAATATAGTCAAAATATTACGAGAATGAAGTTGAAATATTTCAAGAAGAAAGTCGAAATGTTTTGAGAATAAAGTCAAAATTATGAGAATTAATTCACAGCAATCACGGGATTAAAGTTCTAATATTTTGAGAGTACATATATAGCCTATTTATGTTAAGATAAAAAAGTTGTTCCTGTTCAGTGTTAATAAATATCATATTCTTGATATTAAGCGGTTTCTGCGAGTCCTTAAATTGACTCTTCCTCATCCCAGTAGGATGATGCGGTTGCTTGGATACAACAATATTCAAATAAATTCCGGTGGCCTGGCAACTTCTCCTGATGCTCTCAATTCAGGAAATTTGCATGCGCAATATAGGCTATGCTCTCAAAATATTGTAACTTTAATTTCTACGATTTCAATTCTTGAAACATTTTGACCTTATTCTCAAAACATTTCGACTTTATTCCCGAAACAATTCGACTGTATTCTTGTAGTATTTCAACTTTGTTCTCTTAATATTTAAACTTTATTCTCGAAATATTACGACTTGAATCTCGTAATCTTTTTTTTATTTTTTAATGTGGCACTAAAACGCCGTCATAAAAATGTACATGTACACTATCATTCAAAAGATTTTTTAAAAAGAAAGTAATACTTTTATTCAGCAAAATGCAATAAATTGATCAAATGTGACCGTAAAGACTTTTACATTGCTACACAAAGTATTTCAATAAACGCTGTTCTTCTGAACTTTCTAATCATAGTATTATACTCCCTGAGACGACTCGTTCTTCCCGAGTCACATTAAAGATTCGTTCAAAATGAACGAATCGTTCAAGAACGCGCATCCCAGAGCCTGTGCTACACGAGCTTTTGTACTTAAAAAGTATACAAATTTTTATTTTTCGAAAAACAATGTCCGATCGTTTCGCTAGATAAGACCCTTCTTCTTCAGCTGGGATCATTTAGAGCCCTTTGAAGCTGCATTTAAACTGCATTTTGGAAGTTCAAATTCGGGGCACCAATGAAGTCCATTATGTGCAGAAAAATCCTGAAATGCTTTCCTCAAAAAACAATTTCTTTACAACTGAAGACAGAAAGACATGAACATCTTGGATGACAAGGGGATGAGTAAATTATTTGTAAATTTTTGTTCTGGAAGTGGACTTCTCCTTTAAATTGTAATAACATTTCACTATATTACAGGTTTACTGTTTTTAAAAAATAGATACAACTTGGTGTGCATTAAAAGAAAATTCTTTCAAAAAAATCTTAGACTCTTAAAAACTGATTTTTCTGACCTCAGAAAATGATGTGCATGTCTACGCATCAATTATTAAAGAATCACGCAGGTTGCTATTTTGATAAAATTGTCTTACTTTCTGTTCAGAACAAGTTTCCTCTTACCTCATCTTCGAGTTCCAGCACTTTCTCCTGATATTCCTCCAGTTCAGTGCTAGTGAGGGTGATGACCTCTTGTAGCTCTTTCTCCAGCATGGCTTTACTCTGGCTCACTGCCTTCAGCTCTCCCTGCAGGGCCTCCACCTTGGCCTGTAGCAATAACAACAAATACACATCAATTCATTTTTGGAAGAGAAGATAAACCTTAGTTACTCACAGCACCACTGCAAAGCGTGTAAACTAGACTTCTATAAGAATTATAATCATTGTGCATTGAATGTTTTCAGGATTCATGCATCTCTTAACTTTTAGTATTAATATTGCAAACCATCAGTACTAGTTTACCTGAAGTTCTTGGCTATTTCCACCCTCTGAAACCTGAGCTCTGAGTTTGTCAAGTTCAGCCTCAGCTGTCTCTTTGGCGGTGAGGGCTTCCTGTAGCCTGCGGCTCAGAATGCCAACTGCATTCTCATAGGCCTTATGCTTGGCCTTCATCTCTTTCTGTGCACTGGTCAAATCTGTGCCCATACGCTTCATCTTCACCTTCTGCTCTGAGATAGCCCTGAAAGAGGAAAGAGGAACACAGCAAGTTAGATAAGATTTTTTGGTATTCTTCACCATTAGACATTCCTCTAAAACCATTTGTAATTTGATTAATAAACAGCTGAAACAAGAAAAATGCATCCCAATTCCTATAATTTAATTTTGAGATGCAAGATCACAAGCAAACACGCACTATTGTCTATATGTCACATCACATATTCGTGATGTCAAAGACTGAGCAGCGATCACTATGGAAACCCTTATGGCAGGAGAGGCGGTGTGATTGTGACTCACTTTCTGGCTTCATCTTGCATTTGTTCTATCCTCTTTCTCAGATTTTCATTTTCTTCAGTCACTGACGCCAACTGGTTCTGGTCAAACTGAAGGGTCTGAAGCAAAAACATGGACATCGTCAAAATATGCTATACACTATTGTTTAAAAGTTTATTTTTAGTATCTTATGCTCATCACGGCTGCATTTATTTGATCAAAACAACAGTAAAACATTTTGAAATATTATTAGAATTTTAAAACACTGTTTTCTACTGTAATATATTTTAAAATGTCATTTATTCCTGTGATTTCAGTCTTCAGTCACATGATCCTTCAGAAATCATTCTAATATGCTGATTTGGTGCTCAGGAAACTTTTCAGTTCAGTTTTGTAACATTTTAAATATCTTTACTGTCATTTTTGATCAATTTAATGCATCCTTGCTATATAAAAGTATTAATTTTTTTTTTTTTTTAAAAATGAGATGTTCTTAGTAATGTAGTCGGTGTGTACCTGTAGTTGAGAGTCAAGTTGGTCTCTCTCTGTCTGTACAGATTGTAAATGGGCTTCCAGACCGTTCATTTGCTGCTGGACTCTCTCTACTTCCTTCTGCAGGCGAGCCTGTTCCTGTTCTGCACTCTTCTTTTCTCCCTCCATTTTCAACAGCTCCTGCTTCAGGTCTTTTACCTCTGCCACCAGACGCTTTTTAGAAGCCTTCAACTCAGAAATCAACTGGTCTTTGGAGCTGGCATCTCTCCTGTATGCTTCAACCATCACCTGGAATAAAGAGTACAGCAGATTAAAAAAAACAAACAAACAAACAAACAAACATTTCTACCAATTCCCATTTGGCAATTTTGTTGATTTGATAACATTAGTAGGGCCCTATGAAATCCGTTTAATTTTTTCCCAAATTCGGTTTTATTTTTTTCCAATTTTTTATTTTTATTTTTCATGATTCGTTTTTTTTTTTTTTTTTTTTCATTTTAATTTTTCTAGACTCTGATTTAATGGTTAAATAAAAATATATTAATAAAAAAGTATGTCTGATTAATCAAAATCATGTAACAATTTATTACAAATTTAACACAATTTTTAAGGCCCTATGAAATGTGTTTTTTTGCCCCCAAATTCAGTTTTATTTCTTACTAAATTCAGTGTTTTTTATTCATTCTCTGGATTCCATTTTAATGTTTTTTAATTACATTTTAATAATCAAAAGCATCTCTAATTAACTGATTTTATTAAAAATTAATTTACTATTGTTTTATCCATTTATCCCCCCCCCAGAAATACTTAGTGTTAAATATTTAATTTTTTCTGGTAAATACATTTTGGTAAATAATTTTTCTGGCAAACATTCCTTAAAAAATAATGTTTTAGTAATAATTTTTATTAGTTTTAGTAGTAGTACTGTCATTACATTAAGTAATATTTTTCTTTCACAATTTCTTCAAGTTAAACCAAACTTTTATTTTGAAGGGTTGCTGTGAACACCTGTAAGTTTCTGTTCATTTTTCTTGATTCTGTTTTTTCCTTTTTAATTTTTCTAGATTCTGTTTTAATGGTTAAATAAAAATATATTAATCAAAAAGCATGTCTAATTAATCAAAATCATGAGACAATTTAACAGCAATTTATTTAAAATTTAAAAACAATGTCATTTTTAAGGTCCTATGAAATGCGTTTTCCCACCCTCAAATTCAGTTTTATTTCTTACCAAATTCTGTTTTTTATTAATTTTCTGGATTCCATTTTAATGTTTTTGTTACATTTTTAATAAATCAAAAGCATGTATAATTAATTGATTTTATTAAAAATTAATTTACTATTATTTTATCTATCACAAGGCCCTACATTAGGTGTAGATTTGTCTAATATAACTAGTCTTATCCAGCAACAAATAAGTTTTTAAATATTTTTATGGCTTACTGAAACTGAAATGTTTTACAAGCTGATAAAAGTGATGTTTAGGAGCAACTGGAATTTCTTATGTTAGGTAAAAATAACAGAAGAGATGGACTATATAACGTGATAATGGCAAATCAGAAAGGCTTAAATTTAATGGGCTATACTCTATAAACTTTTAAAGGCAACTGAGATCTTAGGGCTATATACCTTTTGCTGCATGAACTGCTCTTTTAGTTTCTGTGCTTGTTTTTTGAGGGTGCCATTCTCTTGCTGGAGAGCTTCAATCTTGTGGAGGAAAAATGAAAGGAAAAAATGACAATCTGAATTCATTCTAAAGTTCTTGTTACAAAAAAAGCACATCACTCTTATTCAAACCTCTCACCTGGGTTGCTTTAACCTGCACTTCTTGCCTAAGCTGGTCAAGAGTGTCTGATGCCACTAGCACTTCCTCTCCAAGCTTTTCCGCTCCTTCATCCAGTTCGCTCTTATCAGCCCGTGCCGCCTGCAGAGCGACTTCCAGGACTATTTTCTCATTTTGGAGATACTGCAGGGTTTCCTCTTTAGCTGTGGCGTCAGTTTGTAGCTCCTCCAGCTGGGCCTGGAGCTCCTGGTAACGTGCCTCCAGCTGATTAAGGGCCTGTTCTTTGGTTTGGAGGGTCTCCTGAGTTGTGGTGAGCTGCTTCATCAGCTCTAGGTGCTCACGCTGAAGCGATTCCAGCTGGGCATCTTTTTGGGAGAGAATGAGTTTGACCTGGATGGAGAAGAATCAGTCATTTTAGTAATTAAAAACGTCCCAGTGAAGCAACCTGGGTTTGGGTGATGGGTTTGAATCTACAAATCTTTAATTACTAGATGAGATCTTTACTAGAATACACTACCAACTGGGTAGTGTTTAGATACCTGCTCTAGCTCTCTCTCCAATGTTGTGGCTGTGTTGGCAAGTTTGAGAAGATCCTCTCGCTCCTCTTCAAACTCGTCCAGTTTGCGCTGAAGATCTTCTTCCACCATTGACTTTGCTTCCTGGATTTGATGTATAGCTGCTTCTTGAGTCAACATGTCAGCCTAGATAACAATAAGTCTACTATTATTATGTATGTTTTTTAAATACAATCAAATTTCATCTTAATTCAACTTATTCCTAAAGTAAGAATAAATACATAAAATAATTTCTTAAAGCACACCAGGGTAAAAACTTTAGAATCTTTAGATTCTAACTTTAGAATTTTGAAATCTGTGTAACAATGACAGAACGACAAGTCTGATTTAAGAGAATATATGATACTAAATATGCCAGCAAAAAAAGAGAGTGTATCAGATTGGCAGAAAGAGATTAAGTAAGGAAGAAATTGTGTTAGTGTGCCAGACCTCTATACTCTGTAGCTGCACAGCAATCCGTTCCTTCTCTTTTATAGATTGATGTTTTGACTCTGTGAGTTTGTGAGACAGAGTAACGTTCTCCATCTTTAGATTTTCCAACACTCCGATCTGAGTCATCTGACCGGCCTGAAAGTAAATATACAACAAATACATATTACAGATGGCCATTCTGCATTTGAATATTTCTGGTAAACATAAGTTTTTAAATATACACTTTTTAATTTTTTGAGTGAAAAAAAACAAAACAAAAAAAAAACAAATACAAATAAAAAAAGTTTAACACTTTTTTGAATATACACATTTTGAATACACTATTGTTTAAAGGTCTGCGGTCAGTAATTTTTTTTTTTTTTTTTTTGGAAGAATTTGCTATTTTTATTCAGTGTGGACGCATTAAATTAATTACAATCAATTATGTAAATAATAGTTCCAATAAATACATTTAAATAAATTAATAAATACAAAAAATGCTGTTCTTTCTATTCATCAGTGAATACTTAAACAGTTTCCACAAACATATTAAGCAGCACAACCACTCAAAATTTATGATAATTAGAAAAGTTTCTTAAGAACCAAATCACCATATAAGAATGATTTCTGAAGGATCATGTGACACTGAAGACTAGAGTAATGATGTTGAAAATTCAGCTTTGCCATCAAAGTAATAAATGACATTTTAAAATATAGTACATAACATTTAAAATATAGTAAATTAAAAAAAAAAAAAATCTTACTGACCCCTAGGGCAGCCCTCGACTAAAGATTTTTCTGGTCGACTAGTAGTCATTCATTTTAAGCATTAGTCGACTTTTAGTCACATGTTTAATAATAAACCATATAAATCATAATAATGAGCCTTTAATTGCCTATATGGCCTAATAAGCGCTAAAGTGCAGGCAAAAAAGCGTAGTAGTAGTGATGTGCCTATATGCATGTTTCATACAGATTACATAATCTGAGAATATTTGTTTTCTATTTATATTGGTTAATTTAAAAGTAGACGTTTCACTCTCTATAGATGCATTTTGCAATGCAAATATACACAGAGTTTCTAGGTGATGCGCTCGAGTTCACAGAGACAGAGACGGAAGAAAGCACATCCTGTTTGCTTTTATTATTTTACAAAAGCGCAACGTTTCATTGTTAGTGCACACAAAGAAACGTAGAGTCTTTACAGATTCAAAAGATGTATATGACCAAAAATGACGGAGTATTTTAAAGGGGTCATCGGATGCCCATTTTCCACAAGTTGATATGATTCTTTAGAGTCTTAATGAAAAGTCTATAATATACTTTGGTTAAAAATTCTCAATGGTAGGGTAAAACAACACCCTTTTTACCTTGCCAAAATCAGCTCTGCAAAAATCATCTCATTCTGGTCGAGGCTGCTTTAAATGCAAATGAGCTCTGGTCGCCCCGTCCCTCTCTTCTCTCTGTGGAGTGACGAGCCTGTTTACTTTAGCCACATTTAGCCGCGTTTAGCCGCTAAACTTGCTAACTAGCACATTATTAGGAAAGGCGATCGCAAAGATTCATTAAAAAAACCCCTTATACTCACTTCTGCTATAAAGTGAAGCTGGATCACAAATTATTCGCGTGAAAATAGACTGATATATGTAGATCGGGAGGTGCATTCCATTCACAAACAAACGTAATCTACTGCATCTTCAGCGGCTCAGATGTCGGGAGTAAATGACGACCACTACGTTCATTATTACATAGCAATACAACACCTCAATCACTCAATCGGAGATATTCTTGTCTAACTTACATCCCTGCTCCAGCAACGAAACAAAGAGGGCAGACTGTTACAGCTGATCTGAGGTAAGAGCTCATGTCAATCAACTGTCGTGGGAGGGGCCTCTGTTGGTGTGACACCACACCGACAGGCATCTGAGAAAGGCTCAATTTGAAAAAGGGGATATTAATTTTACAGATTAATTAAAAACCACTGCATGGATTTTTATCATTATAGGGTAGATTTGTACATACACTGCCAACACACATTCATGTTCAAACAACATGTAAAAGTGAACTTAGCATCCGATGACCCCTTTAAGAGCAAGTGACCGCACCGGCTCCTCCATCCGTCATGCAGTGAGCGTGCTACTGTTTAGCTTTCACACGCCGCACAGACAATTTAATAGCGCACATTTTTCTAGGTTAATATTAGATTGAGCAGCAATGTAAAGTTGCTATTACATACATCTTTCTGATGATAGGCCAGATTTGAGGTCGAAGAATGATAGGTGAGCATTTGATTGTCCTGCCTGATGTACTGTATTACTATAGACCAGCTGTTAACAATCTGTCTGTCACGGACTGTGGATTTTTTTTCTGCGGCTAAGTGACTAATAAAATTTTGGTCGACCAAGCCTCTTCTAGTTGACTATTAGGGGGCAGTCCTACCGATTCCAAACTGTGAATGGTAGTATACATATAAATGGACAACAAATTTACACTCAGTTTCACTTCACCTACAACATATCTTCAGGATTTTAAAACGTCTTCAACCTTCTGTAAACAATATTACTTTTTTAGAGTGCACATCATGACAATAGTGGGCCATTATACCTGCATGTTTGCCATCTCTCCTTGCAGTCGCACTCGTGCCTCCTGTGCCAGAGTCAGTTGCTGCTGGTACCAGAGGCGAAGCTGCTGCAGGGAGTCCACTTCTGCCTGTGACGTCTTCAGTCTGCTCTGCAGAGCATTCCTCTCGCTCTGGACCCGCTGAAGCTGCGTCTGTAGGCCTCCCATCTGCTGCCGCAACTCAGAGACTAAGTGAAGAAATGATGAAAAGAGAAAGCTATGTAAACCCTTAAAAAATATTATATAATTCAATGTATTTACTGAATATTTCACTTAATTTTGTGAGAATGTACTCTGTTCTGTTAATCAAGTTTACAGAATTAAGTCAAGAATTAAGTTAAGTTAATTAAGTCAACTGGCCATAGTTACGGGTTTTTAAAAACAGAAAAAATGCCAAATAATGGCCACTCAATCACCCTGGCTAATATATTTCAAACAGTAATTTAAATAGTTCCCAATGCATTACATTTACTGAAATTTGGAACTAGTCATCAAAAGTGATATTGTTAACCATCCTGGGTAATTATACATTGAGACTGACATTTTGAGTATTCCAACCGATCAGGCTCAACCCTGTCCTCACCTGTGCTGTCCTTGATATTCAGGCTCTGCTGCATCTCCTCCACTTTGACCATCAGCCTCTGGTACTGCTCTTCAGCTAGCTGTAGGTCATTGCCCAGTGAGGCCAGGCTGGCGTTTTTCCCCTCAAGATTGGCCTGGAGTTCCACCATGGCCTTCTCCAGCGCAGAGCAGTTGGAGCGTAATGTGGTGACCTCAGAGGTGAGGGTGCTCTGCCTCTCCTGACCCGCCTGGGTCTGCTCCACCTGGGCCTGCAGCTGAGCAGTTACTGTAGCCAGCTGGGCCTGGAGCTCTGTCTTTTCTTTCAGTGCCTGGAAATGAAGGAACATGAAACCACATTTTAAAGATGCATATTCTTTAGAAGTATATAACAATAAATAAATAAATTAAATATTAAATAAATAATGTTTGAAAGGTTGGGATTAGCCTTTAAGAAATTTTTTTATTCAGCAAGTATGAATTAAATTGATCAAAAGTGACAGTAATAATACATAAGTATATATATGGCATATGTATGTAAGACATTTATGTCATTACAAAAGATTTCTATTTTAAAAATAAATTAAAATTAAATAAAAAAAAATTAAATTTAAAATAAATTAATTTTTGAAATAAAATAATTTTAAAATGAATTTTTTAAAATGAAATAAAATTTTACAATACAATTTTATAACTGAAATTTAAAAAAAAAAATAAATTAAAATAAATTAAAAAATAAAATAAAAAGTTTTTAAATAAAATAATAAAATAAAATACAGTTTTAAAATGACAACATTTGGAAATACAATGAAATGAAATGAAATGAAATGAAATATTAAATGAAATATATATATATATATATATATATATATATATATATACACATAATTTATATCATATTTTAAATAAATTCTGTTCTATTGAAGCTTTTATTCAACAAACAATTTACATTACATTTTATTTAAAAATATATAATACATTAACATAGGGGGAAAAAATCATTTTTATTTTTATTTTTATTTTTTAATTTATTTATTTATTTTAGGAAAAAATATTATAACTGGATTACAGGACAGACTTAACAAGATCAAAGTCTTAAATCAAATCTTACTTTTTTTTCTTTTTTTCAAAATTAATTTTATAATTATTCATTCAAATATTAAACATTAATTATATTGCAGCAATGCTGTGCATGATTTATTTGCTATGTAGAATAAATTCTGTAAATATATAAAATAAATAACTAAATAAATATTTAAACCACTCTGCTTTCTAGAATATGAGAATCAGCCACCAAAAAAAAAAAAATCCATATCAGTCGACCACTAATACACATATAGACATATATTCTGTTGATAGCAAATAATGGAAAAATACTTGGGACTCTACTATTAACTCACCTGACCGGCCTCGGAAGAAAGAGACTCCAGTTGTCCTTCTAACCTCATTTTCTCTTTCAGCACTTGCAGCATCTCATCATGAGTCCCCATCACAGAACTCCCATATGACACACTGCAAATACATAATTCAACAGTCATTATGAGGGTATACTGGGCTCATTTCATGACAGATAATAGCGACTGAAAAAAGGTTTAGGAATAACACTAATACCTGCTGGAGAAGCTGTCTCTGCGACTGCGAGGCTCCACACTGCCCTCTCTTTCCTGCTCCAGCTCTTCCATGTGCCTCTCTTCAGTGGCTGCCTGCAGGACTTCCTGCAGTGATGGAAAGTGGCCCATGGCTTCTGGAGCAATCTCCCTCCCTTCCACAGTATATGGAGCCTTTGGCCTGTTCACCATTGCAGCTAACATATTATATGTCCCTGCAGCAGACACACTACTATAGGACGAGCTATCACTATCATTACCATCAGCTCTGAAACCTGATTCACTACCATCCACCTCAGAGACGTTGTCTCTGATTAGATGAGATGATTCCAAATGGGTGTTGGTCTCAGAACTGATGCTGATTTCTGAAACCGTGGAGACTGAGCTGATGGTGGAATGCAGAGAGCTAAATGACGAGTCGGCAGATGCAGAAACTACCCCACCAGACGCATCTGTGCTTTTAGCATCATTCTCAGGAGTTTTGTAGTCGGCGAGGGAGTGGATCTTGCTGGTGCGAGAGGATTTGGATTTCTTCTCCTTGCTGGAGGGGATTCCCAGGCTGCCCAGTTTGGGACCACGAGGAACGCTGGTGCGCAGGAAAGAGTATTCCTTTGTCATGGCGACAGTACTGGCCCGTGGGAGACCCTCGGGATGGAGCATGAGCTCTGGGTCCAAAGTGCTAAATGGGCGGCTCTTAGGAGTGGAACGACGGGTCTGAATGGAACAAATAAATGAAGACTGAATTCATGTAAAACAGGATACAGTAGCCAGCACTGGACAAACACAGAATGGTACATCTATGTCTAACATTAAGTCCATCAAGCCCACCACCGGCAATATTACAATCCAGTTTGACTTTTTTTCAGTGGAGGAATAAAATGAAATGTTAAAATAAAAAAAAAGTAAAAAAAAATTAAGTAAAAAATAAAAAATAAAATAAAAAAGCAAAAAAAAAAAAAACAACAACAACAACAACAAAAAACAAACAAACAATAAAATAAAAATCTGAAATTAAATAAAATAAAAAATAAAATAAATTTGAAATAAAATAAAAATGTTAAAATACAAAAAATAATAAAATAAAAATAAAATTTTAAAATGTAAATACATTTTTTTCAAATAAAATAAAATACAAATTTAAAATAAAATGTTAAAATAAAACAAAACATTTAAGATAGAAATAAAATAAAATTAAAATAATAAAAAAATTAAATTTTAAAATTAAATTAAATAAATTTAAATAAAAATGTAAATAAAAATTTAAAAAATAAAATAATTAAGTAAAATAAAAATTTAAATTAAATTAAATTAACAATTTGAAATAAAAATGTAAATTAATTTTAAAATTTCAAATAAAATATAATTTTAAAATAAAAACAGTTCAAAATAAAATAAGTAATAGAATAGTTTGAAAAATTAAAGGAATTTTAAAATAAAATGTTAAAATTAAATTAAATGAAAAAAAAATAAAAATCTGAAATAAAGTAAAAATTTAAAGTAAAATAACAGTTTAAAATAAAATAACATAAAATTTAAAAAATAAAATAAAATAATGGTAAATAACAAACCAAAAACACAATAATAATAAACTAATGGTTTGGCAATCTTGAAGTCAAACTTAGTGTGATACTTCTTCATGTGCCACATTAAGTTAACTCAAGTTAAGACAACTTTATTGTGCTTTTTTGTCATTTTTGGTGACTGACAACGTCCATTCAATTTCACTATAAGGAAAAGTTTTCTTTTTGAAAGTCGAACGAGGGTGAGTAAATGATGCCAATTTTCAGTTTTTGGCCAACTATTCATTAAATTCAATATCAGGCATTTGACAGAAACTGACAGTTCTCATTTGCTGACTCACTCTCTCTGTGTGCCGCTGTACTCTATATTGTTTGAGCTGCTCCTCCAGACGCCGACGAGCTTCCTGACGGATTTTTTCTTCATTTTCCATCTCCACAGAAGGCTCTTTGGATGCTACAAGAAAGACATGGTCAATAAAAACAAAAAAACTAATGCTATATAAAAATAGGCAACAAATGTAAATATTGTCACCCAAGCAGTATTAGACTGAATGCAACAGGCTATTGATTACACAAGAAAATAACAGCTCATCAATCCTGAAACATGCTTGGTTGACAATGTCTTTTCTAGGGATAGGAATTGACAACTGGTTCCATTTTTCACTTTACAGACCTGGTAAATGCAATTATTTGCACTGAATAAATTATTCAGTTTCAGTGCAATTAATTGTATTTAACAGGTCTGTGTAAATGCATCTTTTGGTGGTTTAGATCTTTGGGGAGACTTATAAAAGTCATTTTTAAAGTAATTTAATAGCATTTTTTTATTCTGATGTTATTACTGCTCTGAAAATTTTGAAATTAATAATAATCATGGTCCAGAGCAAAATTACTAGAAGAATCATTGACTGTAAAAGTGGAAATGGAGCCAGAATTGTTAAAACGATTCACATGATTATGATTCCCATCCCATTTAAAGAGTGAAGCTTCATGCTGGTCCTTGTACAGCAAACACCATGTGAGCTCTGCAACCCATAATGAGCCATTCCAGCTGCCTTAGACAGAAAAAGAGAAAAGCGCATTCGAGTTTCTGTGTCAGTTAGTTCTTATTAGTTCAGCCACATTTCACACCAAAGCCAAATTGACTTAACAAGATGCACGTTGTCTTGTCAGTATTAATGTTGTTTCCAGAAAAGTTCAACTTTTCCTGAATCACCAACCAGCACCACAACCCCACGATTGCTATCACAGATATAAACGTCATAAACGTCAGAAATCAAAGCACTCACAATCACAGGAGTGACTAAATAGCCTATTATTAATTAATTAGGTGACATAATGCGATAAAGAGATTCCCACTAAAATCTCTCAGCAAGCCAAAACGGAGGAGCAGGCAAAAACAGGGTACACCAAATGGGGAGGGTTAGCCTAAATCAGCCTCGAAAGCCAAACTGGGGGAATTACAACACAACAGGAAGGGAAGGGGGTGATTGTGGGGTTATCCAGTATCGTATGCTTACACAATTCAGTCTCCTGCATAGGAATACTTAGTCTGAGCGATTGCAATGCGTCACCCTTGTGAACAGAGCCCTCTGCAAGAGCTTCCTCAGACTTCTCTAGGCTGTCAGGGAAAGAGGCCACACCTGGATCCTGCTCTGCGCTCAGAGGGGAATCGGCAAGGCGGCTGCCCGGGGAAGGAGCTGCCGGAGGTGGGGTGCTGCCTCCGCGAGTTTCCTGACCCTCCACCACGGCCTCTCCGTTTGGCAACAGCTCTGCTTTCACATGACCTAAAACAAAGAGAAGGGATTCAGGAAAGAGCTTTATACTTAAAGGGATAGTTCACCCAAAAATTTTAATTCTGTCATTAATTACCCTCATGTCGTTCCAAACCTGCAAGACCTAATATTTCTGATGAATTCCCAGACCTTTCTGACTCTGCATAGACAGCAACGTAACTACAACGTTCAAGGCCCAGAAAGGTAGTAAGGACATTGATTAAAAAGTCGAAGCGAAGTGGGAGAGAGAGAGGGGGTGCGATCGGGAAATGTCCACGAGCCAGGACTCGAACTCGGGATGTCCGCAGCATGACGGAGCTGTATGCCGACGCGCTAACCACGAGGCCACTGGCGCCAACAAGATTTTTAATGTTTAATGATTTTTAAGTCTGTTCTGCTCACCAAGCCTGCATTTATTTGATCCAAAATACAGAAAAAAAAAACTGTAAAATTGTAAAAGATTTTTAATATTTAAAATAACTGCTTTCTTTTTGAATACATTTTAAAATGTAATTTATTCCTGTGATTTCAAAGCTGAATTTGTAGCACCATTACTTCAGTCACATGATCCTTCAAAACTCATTCTAATATTCTGATTTGCTGCTCAAAAACATTTTATTTTTATTATTATTATGTTGAAAACAGCTAAGTAGAATTTTTTTCAAGTTTCTTTGATGAATCGAAAGTTCAGAAGAACAAGATTATAAATCGCTGCCTTCGAATTACAAGGTTCTATTTGCATTCTGAGCAGTTTTGAGATACTGAGCTTCAGTTTTTGGTCCCATAGACTTCTGTTGATAGAACCCTTTTTGTTTTCCAAAAAAAAAGGCCAAAATGTACAGCTTACAAAAGAAACATAACATAATGTAAATAAGTTGTCACAGAATAAGAATATATAAATAACTAAATTTTGACAAAAATGTCAAATAGAACCTTATAATTCCAAGGTCATGAAATGTCTTTATCATCACTTTTGATTAAAGTATTAATTTCTATAATCCATTACAATTATAATTTTAATTAAATTTTAAAATATATTCAAATAGAAAACAGTTGTTTTAAATAATACAAATTTCAAAATTGTACTGTTTTTGCTGTACTTTGGATCAAATAAATGCAAATAAACATCAAAAATCTTTGTTCATAAATCTATGTTCATAAACTTTTGACTGGTAGTGTATCTATCAGCATGGATGAAATATCATTCAAAAGTAAAGGTTTTCATTTATTTAAACTCAGTAATGTTCAACTTCACCTGTTATGTGTACTATGGACCCCATATATGGACCATATAAAATTACTGACTGGTCATTCAACAATTATAAGCCCAGAAAAAAAAGAGTTTTATTGTATATAAAATTATTAAAATGAAGTAAAATGCAATCAAACAAAACTAATCTATTAAAAAAAATTAAATGTGTTACCAATAAGAGCACTTTTTTTAATATTTTCTTTCTGGTAGGAATCACTCAATGCAAAAGCAATTTGGTAACACACACTGAACAATACATTTGAAATGATATTAAATCAATCTTTCTTGAAATTAGTTAATAAAAACACAAGTTCATGTTAGCTATAGCCCAATACCAATGCAATTAACTTATGTTAACAAATTTAACTTTACTGTAAATTGTTACAAACAATTCTGTAAAAAAAAAAACAATGCCACATTTACCGGCACATTTGTCATAATTTATTTCACAGATAAAAGTGTCTATTAATGAAATAAAGTAAATAGTCCACTATTAAGCTGGACCATCTTTCATCTCATGTGAGTCTGCATTATTTTTTGCATATGTGACCCAGGACCACAAAACCAGTCTTAAGGGTAATTATTTTTTTTTTAAATTAAGATTTATAATTCATCAGAAAGCTGTATGGTTTGTTAGGATGGGACAACAATATTTGGCCGAGATACAACTATTTGAAAATCTGGAATCTTGGAGGGTGCAAAACAATCTAAATATTGAGAAAACTGCCATTAAAGTTGTAAAGCAATGCGCGTTACTAATCAAAAATTAAGTTTTGATATATTTACGGTAGGAAAATTTACAAAATATCCTTATGGAACATGATCTTTACTTAATATCCTAATGATTTTTGGCATGAAAAAAATCAATCATTTTGACCCATACAATGTATCTTTGGCTATTGCTACAAACACTGTGCTACTTAAGAATGATTTTGTGGTCCAGGGTCACATATTTGTCAAAAGCATTATTCTTTTCTTTATGGGTAAAACATTATTTTGAACACTTTTAAAGTACTAACCCAAATTAGCCTGTTAATATCAGAGGTGCTTTCACACATACAGTCTTTACTGGTAAATTACCAGTAAATTACCATTAAGAGATCAAGTCTCTTTTCTGCCAAAAGCAGCTGCATAAATGTGAACATTTGACAAAAAAACATCAAAACATGAACAAAAACACTGACTGCATATACCCCTCCCATGTTTACAAACACAAGACCGGTGCTTTTTGGTCATGTATAACCTTTAAACGTGATTAGCACATGAAAGTTTCCTTTTGTGCAAGTCTTGCAGAACAAGTCAAACAGCTACAGTGACAGTTTAGAAAACTGATACTGAAAGCGGGTGGACATTCGTGGATATATCTAGAAAAAAAAAAACCTTCTTTATAAGGTAATAAATGGCACTGGAAGAAGTGGGAAGAAAAACGATCTCAAAGCCAACTGACGCAGTAAACCGCAAATGTTCATTTTGAAATCTAGCCAGGTTTTGAATGAGCACAACAAACAACTTTCAAGCACAAGCTTCATAGTGAATCCTAGCATAAATCAAAAAGCACAAATGAACAGCCTTAATGTTAATTACATCAACCATCTAATTGCAAAAACATCCATCAAATGTAATCTCAAAAGAACACTTACCATTAGGGATTTTCTCCATTACGAGTGATTTCTCTGGCTTCAGAGGCTCTACAGTATTGCTGTCTGGATCTTTGCCGTGTTGTGCGTCCGGCTGCTGAGGTTTGGCCTCGATTGAGCCCGTTTCATTATTTCCATTTTCCATATCTCTTGCAATACAGATGCTGCTCTAGCATCCATGAACATGAGCTGGGTCTCACTAGTGCAATTCACCTTTACTTCATGCTCTGTAAACTTTGGTTGAGACTACAGGCTGGCCTGGATGGTGCAGACAGCGTCAGGCCTCGGTGATCCTGAGGAATGAAAATGTTAGTTTAAATCATCCAAACTGTGGGAAAAGTTCAAGATTGATTGCTCAGTTAAAGCAAAATCACCAACAACTATTAATTATAAATTTAGTCACAATGCTGATGCTTCTAACTCATCTAATTGTATTATAATTACAGGGATATTTTCCCTGAAGCAATATGTGATTAAATGCTTTGATCAAGGGTGCAATGTTGACATATTTATGTCACTGTTACTGGATGTGGCGCTTGTTGTTTGTTGACAAGGTCCCATAAAACTCCCACAACCCAAACAAGGTTTTATTACGTTTCCAATGCATTGGTAAATTGTTCCTGTATTTAATGCATGCATGATATGCAAAATATGTTTCAGTCAACAGTTATCCATCAACACTTCAAGATGTCAGCACTAAGGTTTTCTTACTGTTAAAAAAATTAAATAAATTCTGTACTAGAAATCTGCTTTAAATTCATTCTTCAGTCTCCATTCACTGAAGTGCATGCTTCATTTGTCAATATTTAAATAAGTGACAGTCGGTGATGACTCATACTGAGCTGTAAGAAAAGGAAAAAAACAGTTTTATGAGAAAATGGAAGCAGTAGGATATTGAACAATTCCCTCTTATATAAACGTTTATCAGTATTGTAGTTTAGTTCTAGTACTCTTAACTAAGTCAGTTGGTATATCTTAGTGTCATGATAAACTAGTAACTGACAAGACATGCTAATATATATTATATTATATATTTTTTCTGCTTCTTTTTGGCTCTCCTTGCACAATGTAACACATCTGCGTGGTGGTGTAATAAGATTTGTGTCATTCAAGGCTGGATGATTAACGTTAGACTGACCATCAACACAAACCTAACTATAGACTAGTACGATTTAAGACACTTATCAGACATCTGGCATGCAATCGAAACTGACATGACTGTAAAATCAACCCAAATATACGCACTTTAAAAATCACATATGGACAGACCAGGCTGTCAACCGCGTTTTTGATTAACTGTCACTTTCAACACAGAGACAAAGTCTCTGACTGGTAATGAACTGAAATTTAAAGCACAAAGCCGCAAACAGACCAATCATAATAAATAACCAACATCATGGAAACGGCGAAAATCACACGAGATAAAATGTCAATATGAGTTTATAATAAATCTCTGATCTCATTAGCATCAGCCTTTAGCCACTTAGCCACATCGGACGATATCAAAAAACCTTAAGCAAGTGATGCGTGACACCTCGACACACGACCGCGCTTCTGCAAAGCAATTATCACGTGAAATGGTGACTAACTAGTGGGGTGAACAGAAGAAATGATAAAAAGTAATTAAGGACCAACCTCAGACGTGCTCCTGCCTATACTACGTGGCTGTTTAGGTTCCGTCCTTCAAACAGATCCGACTCGCAATGGTTTCCTCAACAATAAAGGTTCCGCATAGATCTACTGCGTAGTGGCATAGATTTTAAAAATCCCTTATGATTCTTTTTTGAAGCGTCTCATTTCAGTTAATAATCATATATTTGTATCGTTAAATACCAAATTTGTTAACTTCTGACCAATTGTTGATATCGAAAATACATATAATATGCTGCAATAAGTCTTTTTTTTTCTATTATATTAAGATCTATATCCTTTTAATCCTTATTTTTCATCCTTTAAATTTGTTTAATGTACCATGGTCTCCAAATATTACATATTAACTAAGCATAAAAATTATATTTGTCCCATTAGGATTGTAAATGGAAGCCAAACAGACACTGATGTATGACAAAGCATCAGTCTTTAATTTGGTTTGATCACAATCCTTTTACATGATGTATAATTAGTCACCACTATAAAATGTGAGATTTCAAGTCAATCATCAAATGCCAAATGTAACTGAAGGGACCCTGCTGCTTTTATCAAAAATGCTCAAAAACCAGGAATGCTGAAAATTTGCTGTTCATCGAGCACAATATCAAAACCGCAATTCCTAAAACATACATTCAAAATAAAAAAATAAATAAAAAGCAAAACAATGTCTAGGAGCCCAAATTATCATGCATGCGATCATTGTAAGACTACATATGATAAACCTCAGATATGCCCTGTAAAGCTTGATCAGTGCCATTTCATGGAATTTACGTTGTAACAACCCTTATGGAATGAAAACCGTAATTAGTGATACAGTACCAACGTATTTTACTTATCGCCCTAAAAAAAATTTCTAAGAAAAAAAAAAGCATTTATTGTGCATTATCACAGCACAGGTCCCTCAATGTTTTAAGTCCTTGTTGCGTTTTCACACTCAACTGACAGTCAACCATTTTTTATTTTCTTGATTACCATTTTAAACAGAAGAGGGTCACACTCATAACAGATTGAAAACTTCCTACAGTTATTGATGACAGAGCTGACATTTCATTTTTTGCCAGACGCAGCCCTCCACAGAAAATGAGTCACTTTAATCATTTAATAGTAAATTCAAGCCACAGAGAAGTCAAATGTTCCTCGTGTGACTTTATTGTAAGGAAAAGTCAAAGATCTCAGATACTCATTCTCCCTATCAACTCATACAGCCCGCTCTCTTATATCAGACAGTGCTCATTTAGACACTCGCAATAGAACTCTTTAAAGTACAAAAGAAAAACAACAAAAGAGGTTACCCAATGTGGGAATCAATCAATAGCACAAGCCTTGTATCATAGCATGTCGTGTAAATACACAAATACATGATGACTGACGACTGGTCCACAATGTATGAGAAAATGAAGGGCGATATGAGAGTTTGTGAATGGGACAAAAGCTCACAACATCTTAATGATTGAGAAATGGACGCATTAAGAGTGGCACCAAGGTCTTGTGAAGTCGAGGCCAAAAAGAAAACAAAAGTGTCCAATTTTTCATTTTCAGAGTCTGTTGTAGAAAAGGGGAAAATGGCAAGTGGAGGATCCATATGAAGCGACGTTCCTGGGCTCATTTTTTCTCCTCCTCTCCACCAGCCTTCTCCTCTTTTTTCTCTTCCTTCACCTCTTCTTTCTTGACCTCTGAACTCTTTGTCTTGTCATCATTCACAGACAGCTCCTCCAGCTTCTCTGCCACTTTGTTAGCGCTGTTCAAGCTACCTGTGAATCGGAATCAAAAAGGTTTAGTGGAAGGAATACTCCAATACATCCCTAACACAGATTTAAGAAATAAAGATGTCTGAGAAGACACGGTCACCTCCCAAAATGAATGGCAAGGCAGTTTGTAGCACTCCTCATGTTATTGTCGCAGACATAAAAAGTTTAAGACTGGATGTGTCAGTCCTAAACAGAGTGAGTCTGCATGGTGACATGCACTACCAGTGAAAAATCTATTCTGCTCACCAAGCCTGCATTTATTTGATCCAAAGTTCAGCAAAAACAGTGTAACTCTGAAATATTTTCACTATTTAAAATAACTTTTTCTATTTGAATACATTTAAAATGTCATTTATGACTGTGATCAAAACTAAATTTTCAGCATCATTACTCCAGTCTTCAGTGTCACATGATCCTTCAGAAATCATTCTAATATGCTGATTTGCTGTTCAAGAAACATTTTTATCATTATCATCAATATTTAAAACAGTTAACATTATACACTATACCATTCAAAAGCTTGGTGCAGTATGTTTGTTTTGTGGAGGGAATTATAGAAATTAATACTTTTATTTCACAAGGATGCTTCAAACTGATGATAAATAGATTTATAATGTTACAAAAGATTTCTCTTTCAGATAAATGCTGTTCATCTGAAATTTCTTTTCAAAGAACCTTAAAAAAAAAAAAAAAATCTACTCAGCCGTTTTCAACAAATGTTTTTTGAGCAGCAAATCAGAACATTAGCATGGTTTCTGAAGGATCATGTGACTGGATAAATAATAAACTGAATAAATTACATTTTTAAATATATTCAAATAGAAAACAGTTATTTTAAATAGTAAAAAAAAAAAAATTCAATTTTATTGTTTTTGATGTAATTTGGATCAAATAAATGCAGGCTTAGCGGGCAGAAGAGAATATTAAAAATCTTACGGTTTCTAAAACTTTTGACCGGTAGTGTAGCAGAAAATTCCATCAATCTTACCTTCTAGAGACTTTCTGACCTCTTCTTTGCATTCATCAAACTTCATCTTGAACTTCTGTGCATCTGCAAATCAAAGAAAACCATTTAGTTGGTTATGCGAAAAATTAAATGTATTGTATTATGCTATATACTGCACAACAGTTATAATAATTGTCATTAAACACAAATTCATAAATTTTTTAAATGCATATCACTGATCTTATTGTAAACAATTCATCCATAAGTGTAATTTGGTGACAATGCCCAGACATTGGCAATCATTTAGTCCACTTAAATACTGCCCCATTCTGACAATCAACTCCAAGTTTATATTCAAATTCTCCAACCAACCAATGGATAAAACCCAAGTACATCACAATACAAGGTTTAGACTAGTCTTCAAAAGTTAGTCAGCTAATTTTTTTTATTTAAGACTGGTCAAAAAATTTTTTTTAATTCAGTTACAGAAATCTGTAGATTAGACTAAGCTGACTGATTATCCTTTGGTTAACTGCTAGTTGGTCAGACTAGTACTTAAGACATTGCCTTAACATAGAGGCTAAGTTTATGCAACTGGCACCTGATGCTACCTCCGTTTCGTCGACTTTAAAAACTTTTACTTTTTTGTATTTTGTTAAGCATTCATCCATTTTAATGGCACATAAGCAGATTTACTTTCATTTTTTCTCCTTCAAAAGAAAAGATTATTAGTTTAAAATATTATAATAAAACCCTAAATTTCTAAGTATGAATCTTATGACTGCCTATAACATCTCAAATTTTGTCTTTGTTGTTTTTGACAATGAGCTGTGTCATTGCCACAACTCCTACCAATAAAATAAATAAACGACTTCAAAATATTCAACCTTGAGATTTATTCTGGAGATCTTGTTCATTTATACTCACTCTCTGCATTGAGAAATCGAATAGCCAGCAGCTCTGGTTTGGGTTTTTCATCTGCAAAGTCAGCATGTGTATTCCACACCCATGCCCTGTCACTGCCTGCATTGGGCTTCAGCTCCATCAACGGCATAACTAAAGCAAAGGATTTCAATAAAACAGTTAAAGCCATCACATGATTGGAAAATAATTAACAGGAGCTGAACAGATAAACTGCTGCACTCACTGTGATGGTTGGCACAGATTTTGAGGGTGCGGTCTCTCCTCATGAGAAGGCGGATGGAACCCTTCTCTTTGTGTCGCAGGAGTTTGACATCACCCGTCCCACGCTCCTTCCACTCAGGGGGATCGTTCTCACTGGCAAAACGATACAGCTTTGCCCTCCTACATGAAAACCAAGTTGAATTTGTTTGCGGTCAAATACATTTTTCAGAAAAACAGAACCCATGATTATTTAATATATTGGTACTTCAGCAGAGCTCAACAATAAGGACTGCCAGAAGGCCCAGGGCCAATGTGAAAGAAGTTTTGGAGAGCTGAAGGAGCTATTACCATGTCATCAAAAAAGTTTATCATTTTAAGTTGAACCTATTTTTAAAACTAGTCAAGTACAAAATGGTGTGTAGTTTAAAAACAAAAAACAAACTTATCACACTTCAGTGGACAAATGCACACAAAACTGTCACTATACCCACATTTGAGCATCCTCATAAAAACAGTAAGGAGATAATCAGATCTGAACATTCTCTTAAAGTGAATGTCTAGTGTCTAATATAACTGCTTTAGTTTGGGTCCTCAATGTTAAAATACAAAGAAAGAATCATTTAATGACTTCCATTTCATTAGAAGCTATAAAGAAATAATGAGAATAATATCAACATGCAGTAAACAGCACAACCGTTTGTGCTACAAACCACTGTGTTCATAATTAAAATAATATGGTAAGACACACCAATTTGCAACATCAAGCTGCCAAACTGACTGTTTTATGCAGCTAAAAATAGCTGGACGTGGATGAGACCGGAAGGCAGACCCATAAAATGTACAAATGGCCACGCCCACTTGTGTGGAAAAAATAAGGTGGATAAAGTGACGATTATGATTATTGTAAGTTTTATTACTTGAACACTACTGTCAGCCCTACCCAAAAAAAGGTAAAGCACTTTAATTTGAATCTTTATTCTACTGTATTTTAGATAATGCTTGTAATTTGTTTTATTTTATTACTGACTATTTACTTATCTTTACCGTTTCAGGTTTATATTAGTTAGGCTAGTAGTTTTTGATGTGGTATCAAAACTGGAATCATGCAATCAATCATATTTCAGCATCACTATTTTGGTATTGCATCAACCTTGTTATAATTATTCTTTTTGTTATTTCCCCATAGCAGATAATAAACCAGAAGTCTCACCCATAGTCTTACTTCCACACTCAAGAAAAAGGTGGGTACTTTTCAAACAAACCATAATGATTGTGATCGTTTATGTCCATTAAATGTGTCCTATATTAAATACAAACATAATTATCAGCACAGCTTTCAGTAAGTAAAAAAAAAAATTTAAAGACTGGGACATGTTTGATATAAAAAACAAAAGTCATAAAAAGTGCAGTAAGCAAGAAAGGAAAACCTAATCTGATAATAACATTGATGGAGAAAAAAAAAAAAAAAAGTATTTTAACAGTGTTGCCATGTCGGTGGTATTGGGCTACTTTAACACTGTTGCTGCGGATTAAAGTGACCCCAATAAAGTGATATTTAGCACCTGGAATGTGAATTTTACCAGGAGAACCCTGCCAAAAATTTTAACAGGATTTTTAACAGGAGGGCTAGTTTTTGGCTAGTTTTGAGTAGCAATTGGACGGTTTTGTTGTCAAAATGTCACCTTTGTGAGTATTCATGTAAACACAATTGGTTCGTCTAAATAAAAATTTAACAGTTGGGAGAAAATAGGATGCATTTCAGTATAATAGATCGGTGCATTAGGTCTTAGTGATAGCAGCCTGCTGTCTGTGCCATTAATGTTATTAAAACAACAAAAAATAGAAGGAAAAAAAAAAAAGCACATTAACCAATTTTGACCATATTCATAGCTTTAAAGGGATAGTTCTCCTAAAAAGGAACACTTTGTCATTAATTACTCACACTCATGTAGTTTCAAACCTGTAAGAGCTTTGATCATCTTCAAAACATGAATTAAGATTTTTTTTTTTTTGATGAAATCAGAGAACTTTCTGACTCTGCATGGACAGCAAAGGTTCTACCATACTCAAGGCCATTATATGTTAAAATATCTTAATTTGTGTTCCCAAGATGAACAAAGGTCTTACGGGTTTGGAACGACGAGTGAACAATTGATGACAGAATAATAATAATAATAACAACAACAACAACAACAACAACAACGTGTACATTTCATTCATACAGAGTTGTATTATAAGTTTGATTATTCAATTTCTGTAACATTTCTTACCTGAATACTCTTAGACTTAAAATAAATACAGAATAACAGAATAGAAAAATAACAGAATTGCTACAAATGAAATAAACAGTGCTTCATGTTTCGACTGTTTATTTGTCTTCAATAACTTTCTATTTATTAGTAAGTTTACTAGTTTTTACTGTTCAGTAACATTCAAAATAGTCTAAAAACCAACATGAGAAAGAATTCTGATGACATTGTGGAACGTGATCCTGCATGAAAAGACAGTGATATAATATTTTCGCCATATCACACACACTCCTAATTAGCAGCCCTGTTTGCTATTAGTTGGTGACTTACATCTTGAATAGTTCTTCCTCATCCTCCTCTAGGGTCTTGACATCCTGCTCAGGTAGTGAGACAATGGGCTCAAAATGAGGGTCATGATTGGAGTCCTCTACATTTTCTGTGGATGCTTCATGATCATCTTGTGCCTCCTGGAGGGGAAAATTATAACAGCAGTCTTTGTAAATCCAACTTACAACATAAACAGAAACTAATGTCTAATGCAGTTGGAATGATCCGGGATCAGATTCTTTCTCATTTTTTTTTTTGGAGAATTACATCATATTTGCTTCAGCATTTGTTCTGCTGAGCTTCACAATGTCCTGATCCCATCTGTAGGGATCCTGCTTCCACATTACTCATCAGATCAGTGGAGTGAAAGGCTGTGGGATTTGGAGGGATCATACTTTGGAGCTTGGCCTATTGTCTATGAATGTGCTGCTGCAACCAAACTTACGCCTGCTGGTGATGAGCTGTGAACTTGAACTCGCATGCTGTGATGCTGGAGAATCCATGCACTTGCTATCCACTAATCACCGGTCTAACATCCATGAAGGCCTTGTAGCTTGAATTATTCAAATGCTTTCTGACCAACTCTGGTAGCAGATCTAATACACATGTGAACTGGTTCAACCACTTTTAATTAAGTTTTGATCAGTCAGCATTTTACAATATTTACGCAGTCTATTTTGCTAGACAACTGACTTCACTCAGTAAAAGATATGGGATGTTTATACCTAAAGGTATGAGTTGTATCAGTTTCTCAAAAGTGGACAGTCAGTTAGCATCCAGGCTAACAGAAGCTAATAAGCGGCCTATAGGCGTTCAATTGTTTAAATCTCCGTCTCACCCCACAGTTTTGACAACATTGAGCAAATACAGTTAAAAGACGCATATGAACCCGGAAGGGTGTTAATAAACCGGCTTTGAACTTCACATGTGCTGCAGGTTAGCAATGCTAACGCACACAGGCTAACAGTGTCTTAGCATGACAATTTTAAAATTAAAATTATCAGCCGTATTTACGTGGAAGATGCCGTGAATAGTTTTATTACGTAAATAATAGCACCAATATTTATTGGCTATTATGTTAAAGGAAGTGACGAACACAAACGCACATACAATTAGGAATTTAAGGACGCTACAGCTGCTACTGATAATGTAGCGTAATTTTAAATAAACAAACAACTTTGACAGGGTATAATAACGAGATATTTAAAAACAGAGTGTAGTAAAGTGAATTTTTAACGTCTAATATTCAAGCGCGGGAAGTAGGGCGTAGAAAAAACACCTGCTTTTCTACTCTCTGTTCAATAAGACCCTCATAAAACATTTATCGCCAGCAAAACACCCAAAATAACCGTATCTAGTGATCCGAAAAGGACAGAAGATGAAGATGGTGGCATCCTTACCTTTGGGTCCGACATGGTTTTTGCAGATGTTTGAAGATTAGGGAGAGTTTCTGTTAGGTTTGATCAGTGCTAGCTCGTGAGATTTCAGTCCGCTACTTTCGCGCGCGCCTAACCGGAGAAGAGAGACAGTGACGTCAGCGCACCCCCAGCAACCGTGCGACGTCACTGCGTCCTTCGGCTACGCTCAAATTCTGCGGGATTATTAAAGCTCTAGTTGAGGTAAAAAAAAAAAAATGGCTTTAATGTTTGTTTATTTGTCAGTTTATCAAGTACATATTTTTTTTGTTTACATTCTGAAGAAGTCTTCCCACTAGTTAAGGTAATTACATTCAGCCTCTGAGGATTTGACACTCTGTAAAGCTTTATGACCCTCTGTAGAGCATCTGCGTATGTAAATGCATTTTTAGAGGCCTGCAATGCAGCGGTGTTGACCTCTATTAAAGTTTGCCCTGTAAGCTAGAATCTTTTCACACTGAGGACAGCTGAGAGACTCATATGCAACTATTACAGAAGGTTCAAATACTCACTGATGCTTCAGATGCTTAGAATTTGAAGATTAGCTTAGATTTAACTTATTTTGTCTTTTGGCAAACATCTTCTGTAGCTTCTGAAGGGGAGTACGAAATGAAATATATATATATATATATATATATATATATATTATTAGGCAAAGTAAGAAAAATGTACAGATCTTCTGTCTTTCAGCAAACATCTTCTGTAGCTTCTGAAGGGGAGTACTAAATGAAATATATATATATATATATATATTATTAGGCAAAGTAAGAAAAATGTACACATCTTCATTCTGTTCAAAAGTTTTCACCCTCGGCTCTTAATGCATTGTGCTTCCTTCTGAAGCATCAGTGAGCATTTGAACCTCCTGTAATAGTTGCATATGATTCCCTCAGTTATCCTCAGTGTGAAAAGACGGATCTCAAAATCACACAATCATTGTTGGAAAGGGTTCAAATACACAAAAATGCTGAAAAACCAAAGAAGGATTTTTCTGAAGAACAGCGAGCAGTTTGTTCAGGGACACAGATGTGGATCATTCAAGTAACACCACAGTATAAAGAATCAAGTGTATGTAAACTTTTGAATGGGGTCATTTTTATAAATTCAGCTAATACTTTCTCTTGTGGACTATATGTAAACATCTTTTATGTAAAATATATTTTTCAGTTCAGTACTAAATAAAAAATAACATTCATATTTCATATGATCTGTCTTATTTTGGTAAAATAAGATTTACACCCTCTATACACTGCCGTCAAAAAGTTTTGGATCAGTACGATTTTTTTTTTTTTAAATGGAGTCTCTTATGCTCATCAAGTCTGCATTTATTTGATCAAAAATACAGAAAAACTGTAAAATTGTAAAATAGTATTGCAATTTCTAATAGGTTTCCTATTTTAATATACTTTAAAACATAATTTATTTCTGTGACACGGCACTGTATTTTTATCAGCCATTACTCCAGTCGTCAGTGATTCATCAAAGAATCCTGAAAAAAGTATCCAAAAAAATATTAAGCAGCACAACTGTTTCCAGCATTGATAATTAATCAGCATAATAGAATGATTTCTGAAGGATCATGTGACACTGAAGACTGGAGTAATGATGCTGAAAATTCAGCTTTGCATGACAGGAATAAATTCTGTTATAAAGTATATTAAAATAGAAAACCACTATTTTAATTTGCAATAATATTTCACAATATTTCAATTTTTTCTGTATTTTCAATCAAATAAACACAGCCCTGATGAGCAGGAAAAAACTTTACTGATCTCAAACTTTTAAACGGCAAATCTTGTTATCCTGTTTTTTGTTTTTTTAAGGTTTTGCGTATCTGTCACAAATTTTAATATTACACAAAGATAACCCGAGTAAATACAAAAGGCAATTATTCAATGATTTAATTTATTAAGGGAAAAAAACTGTCCAAACCTACGTGGCCCTGTGTGGAAAAAGTAATTGCCCCCTAAACCTAATAACTGCAGACAAGCATTTGTAATATCTGGCAATGAGTCTTTCATCATTTAAAAACTTCATTTTGTATTTACTCGGGTTACCTTTGTGTAATATTATGAAACAAATGAAACAAACTGTGTACAAAAGAAAACAAATTCTAATTCCCTGAATTATACATAATTTAATTTGTTTAGGTGTTATGGACTATTTAAACAAATGTTGTACCTTGTAAGGCCCTATAGGGCCTGGGTGGGATAAAATAATTTATTTAGTTATTGTTTAGCATAACAAAAATATATATGAACATCACGTTAGGAATATGCACATTTTGTAATGTTTGATTATTTTCGTTAATTAAAAAAAAAATTATTAAATGACACAAATTTAGTGCCTCAACAAAGAATGGCAGAGATGAATCCAAGTCTGTTCTTTTTATTAATCTAAACTATTTTCTATCATCTCAACAACAAATTAGTACTGTAACAGTATCACAATAAGACAAACCCTGTTAACTATACCACCATCTGTGCAAATTTCATATTATAAGCTACTGAAACACAACATGCTGTTGCATGTAGTAGCTCAAATACTTGTGCAAATCTGATTTCATGCGGATGAATCAGCCTAATGTCAATCATCTTTAAATAACTCTGTGCCATTGTGAGGTGGACACTATTTAGAAGGCAGTCTGAAATTTTTATTACTGTACCAAACAGATTTTTCTTTGTGCCAAAGCCCAAAAAGCTCATTTACGTCCACCAACCTCTAAAGTGGCCGTGTGGGCTGCTGTTAAACCCTCTTGGCATTAAATGCTAGAGGTGTTTTTGTTTAATCTACACAAGCTTGTTTTTTAATACGTTGAAAGTGAATGTATTTTATTGATCATACACAAAACATACAGGAGCATACCATTGCTTCTCAAGTATCCCTTGGCAAATTACGGTCAAACACTGGTTTCACCCGCAAGTCGCAGAGTTTAATTGATTTTTAAAATATACATAAACAACATTTTCTTATTTTAAATACCCCAAATTCCCTCCCATTCCCTCCTTTTTCCCTCCCTCATCACTCACTTGGCAATCTCTTCCCTCCATCCTAATAGAGAGGGCACCTACTACCTCGACGAAAATGAAATCACTCTAGTTGTGCAGCATATTGCTTTTTTTTTTTAAGACATTTGCGAACATAAATACTACAGTTTGTTTTCTGCTCTGATGCTGGACTGTTCAGAAGTTGTTGAAAGGCAATGTCCTCCAAACTGCCCTTCCAAAAGAGAAAATGTCCAAAATAATGAGCTGTTCTCCCCTTTGCAACCCATGCTTAACGAATACAATGCAGATACTGAATGGATGTACTTTCAGTCCTGGCCTCTTTCTTTCTAGAACCTTCTTATCCCCTTCAATAGGAAGGTTACAGGTGGTGTCCATTGTTGAAACTCCAGTCTGGTCCTCGGAAGTCTCTTTTTTTCCATTTGCTTTGCCTCCAAACATTCCTGTTGGTCTCATTCAACACCTCTTTGTACGTCCAGTCAGCCCTCTTTAATCGAGGAAGTCCGTATCTACTGATGGTCACCAGTGTTTTAGAATAGATGGGGTTGGTGTGCATGGATACAGCTGGTCCACGGAGGGCAGGTGCAGGCAGAGTGAAGGGCAAAGCTTAACTGTTTAACGGCACTAGAGGAAAACTCAATTTAGTCACAAGGCATGCATGTTACACACTCAGTTCTAGAGTTTGCCCTCGAGAGGGTGCGATATCTGTGTGTATGTACATACATCTGTCTGCGTATGCATGTATGAGTGCAAGTGTGTCTGTGTTCAAGTGTATAGGGGTCTCTTGTCTTTCAATCTTTATTAATGCAGTCCTTCTGCCCCACTGCACCAGGGCATCACGATCTTAGACTCTGGGAGAGTATTTGGGGTTTTTTGGCACCTCGGTGAAAGATTTCAGCTCGTAAGGAATCCCAGTGTCCACCTCGATGGACTTGCGGGAGAATAGCAGCCGGATATCATTGTGCAAGTAGATTTTCCCAGATTTGGAACTCTGGAATCTGAGATACGCAAACACAGAGGAGAGGAAAAACAGGTTTGTTAGGCCTCATTGCTTCAATTTTGAATTTACCACTTAGAGGAGATGTACATTTATGATTCTTCTAAAATAGAATACACTACCAGTCATAAGTTTTTGAACAGTAAGCTTTTTAATGTTTTTTTTTTTTTTAAGGAATTCTATTCTGCTCACCAAGGCTGCATTTATTTGATTCAAAATCCAGCAAAAGCAGTAAAATTGTGAAATATTTTTACTATTTAAAATAACTGCTTTCTATTTGAATATATTTTAAAATGTAATTTATTCCTGTGGTCAAAGATACATTTTCAGCATCATTACTTCAGTCTTCAGTGATACATGATCATTCAGAAATCATTCTAATGTGCTGATTTGCTGTTCAAAAAAACCTTTTTATTATTATTATGCTCAATATTTAAAACAGTTGAGTACAGTTGGGGGAGGGGGGGGGGTGTAGAAATTAATACTTTTATTTAACAAGGATGCTTTAAATTGATCAAAAATGATGATAAAGACATTTATAATGTTACAAATGATTTATATTTCAGATAAATGATGTTCTTCTTGACTTTCTATTCATCGAAGAAACCTGAAAAAAAATTCTACTCAGCTGTTTTCAGCATAATAATAATAATAATAATAATAAATGTTTTTTTGAGCTGCAAATCAGAATATTTGATTTCTGAAGGATCATGTGACTAATGATCATGATGCTAAAAGTGCAGCTTTGAAATCACAGGAATAAATTACATTTTAAAATATATTCACATAGAAAACAGTTATTTTAAATAGTAAAAATATGTCAAAATATTACTGTTTTGCTGTATTTTGGAATAAATAAATGCAGGCTTGGTGAGTAGAAGAGACTTCTTTAAAGGGGTCATCGGATGCAAAGTTCACTTTGAACATTAATGTGTGTTGGCAGTGTATGTACACATCTACCCTATAATGATGAAAATCCATGCAGTGTTTTTTTTGTTGTGAATGTAATGCGCCTCCTGTTCTACATATATCCATCTATTTTTGCGCAAATCATTCGTGATCCAGCTTCACTTACTGCAGAAGTGAGTATAAGGCCTTTTTTTATGCATCTTTGCGATCGCCTTTCCTAATAATGTGCTAGTTAGCAAGTTTAACGCCTAAACGCAGCTAGATGCAGCTAAAGTAAACAGGCTCGTCACTTCACAGAGAGAAGAGAGGGGCGGGGCGAGCAGAGCTCATTAACATTTAAAGCAACCTAGACCAAAACAGGATGATTTTTGCAGAGCTGATTTTGGCAAGGTAAAATAGGTGTTATTTACACTACCATTAAGAAATTTTAATCAAAGCATGTTATAGACTTTTCATTAAGACCCTAAAAAATCATATCAGCTTGTGGAAAATGAGCATCCAATGACCCCTTTTAAAAAACATTTAAAAATCTGTTCAACAACTTTTGAATGGTAGTGTGCATTAAACAGTTTTTTAGTGTTTTAAGTCACAAACTAGCCTAAAAATACACACGTAAAAGTATAACTAAGAGAAATGTAAAAGTGTGATCAATTTGGAACTATTTGAGAGCTATAGTGGTAATACAACAGTTTGCACCCACTAAATACCGTATATGGTATGTTCCTAGTCATACTGGTGTTCAAGTGTTGCTGTCCCATCTATTTCTTCTAAATTAACAAAACCAAGTTATGTCTAAGACAGCTACACTGCATTAAAAAAATTTGGGGTCAGATTTTTTTTTACTAAAAGAAATTGTTACTTTTATTCAGAATTGTTACTAAAAATATATAAAATTTATGCTTTTCTTGTGAAACTTTCTGTTCATCAAAGAATCTTGAAAAGTCACGATTTCCCAAAACTACACTGATCAAATAATTACAGCTTTGGTGAGCAAAAGATGTGTCTTTAAAAGAAAAAAAAGAAAAACATTTAAAAATATATATCTTATGGTATATAAATTTTGAATAGTAGTGTACATCCTGTCAAAATTTACCTGAGGTGTATCAAGTAGCAGAGAATCTTCTTCCTGTCAGACAAGGAGCCTTCCTTCCCCTCCCCTGACCCCTCCGCCTCATCCACAGGCACCAGGAAAATACGATGGCGCAAGAAGGTCATGTGATTAACGGGCATGTCCCCAAAATTATACGTCACCAAAAACATTTTAACCACAGTCTTATTAGGGTTAAATAAGGTCTGCAAAAAATAAACAAACAAAAAAGACAGTTCAAACAAATGATTAAAAAAAGTAATTAAAAAATATTTAAAAGCACAAAAATATATATAAATCTAAAATATATATATATATATATAAATCAAAAGAAATAGAAAGAAAGCCCACCACTTGAATGGTCCCTGCTTTGGGTACGCTGTATCCTTTTTTCCCAAGTGGTTCTAGCAAGATCACCCCCTAAACATTGCACAGAAATATGGCAAGTATGCATATTACAACAGAGAATTTACATGTCAAGCATGGCATGGCAAAGAAAATAAGTACTGAGAATTCTCTACTGTAATAGGAGGCAGTAAGTAAATACCAGGAAGGGAGAAGGGGCGCTGTGCTCTGAGGTGTCATAATAAGTCACTTGCACCGGTAAGGTGGCATGCTGCGGGCAATAGGAGCCGCTAGCCCCGATCTCTGCTGTGAAGCCTTCTATCCGCCCAGATGGAGTAAAACGACCCTTCAGAATCGACTCCTGAAGATGCACACAACAACCAGAAATGCATCAAAACGTCACTGTTGATTAAGGCTGGAATAAATTAAACAACTTTTAAAATATGAACAAATATTAAACCACAAGTCATCATACAACTGCAGACTACTTTTATTTAGTAAATCCAGACAGTAGTTTTTAATGTCAAATGAGGGTTTGCACTGGCGCAAGATGTTACTAAATCTGGCCCACAGATATTAAAAAAAAGACTTTGCCCATAATACACTACATGATTTCCTGTGAACTCTGTCAACTCCAAATGCCAAAATCTGCAGACTAGTGTTGATCCCTCTAGACTGTGAACCTGGGCAAAAATCTGTGCAAAGTTGTGAAATCTATTCCAGTCTCTTAGCCTCTTTTTTTAATTTGTATACTATGATTAACGGGCTTCAGTGACAAACAGTATACAAATGTACACTACCAGTCAAAAGTTTTTGAACAGTAAGATTTGTAATGTTTTATTTTTGTTTTTTTTTTTTAAAGAATTCTCTTCTGCTGATCAAGCCTGCATTTATTTGATCCAAAATACACTGAAAGCCATAATATTGTGAAATATGTTTTCTATTTGAATATATTTTAAAATGTAATTTATTCCTTTGATCAAAGCTAAATTTTCAGCATCATTCTAATATACTGATTTGCTGTTTAAGAAGCATTTATTATTATTATTATTATCATCATCAATATTTTAAACAGTTGAGTACATTTTTTTTCTTTGAAAGGATTCTTTGATGAATAGAAAGATCCAAAGAGAAAGAAAAAAGAGAAAGTTCAGCATTTATCGGAAATAAAAAGCTTTTGTAACATTATACACTATACTATTCAAAAGCTTGGAGTCAGGGGGGGAAAGAGAAATTATAGAAATTAATACTTTTATTTAGCAAGGATGCTCTTAATTGATCAAAAATGATGATAAAGACATTTATGATGTTACAAATGATTTCTATTTTAGATAAATGCTGTTCTTCTGAACTTTTTATTTATCAAAAAAAACTTGCAAAAAAATATACTCTGCTGTTTTCAACATAATGATAAATGTTTTTTATGAGCAGCAAATCAGAATATTAGAATGATTTCTGAAGGATCATGTGACTGGAGTAATGATGCTACAAATTCAGCTTTGAAATCACAGAAATAAATTACATTTTTAAATATATTCTAATAGAAAACAGTTATTAAATAGTAAAAACATTTCAAAATGTTACTGTTTTTGCTATACCTTGGATCAAATAAATGCAGGCTTGGTGAGCAGGAGAGACTTCTTTAAAAAACATGAAAAAGTCTTACTGTTCAAAAACGTTTGACTGGTAGTGTATATAAAACAGGTGCTGTGTGTTCATCTATATTAATTTAGTATTTTATTTCATAGATTGTGTACCTCAAAGTTGCCAAGAAGAGGTCTGCTAATGGAGGATAAAGAGGAGATTGGACTACAGGAGCGACTGGTGTCTGTTCGGCGTCCACTGTGTAACTGTCGACTATTAAAACAAAAAAGTAACATACACACATTTTTATACATTAATACAATCAATATAATATTACTTGAAACAAAATTTAAAAAAAAAGATGACTTACGATTTGAGTCGACTCCCCACTTTGAGCCTTCTCCCTGATCGTGAACAGTCTGTAGCAGTCTGAAAAAAAAGAGTTTGAAAAGATGTTACAACTAATACTGTTTTATTCCAAAAGTGTAAAAAAAAAAAAGCCTTGCGTTAGTAAATACCTTTGAAATAAATTCAAGGTCCATTTTATGATCATGTAAAACCAGGCTGATGATAAATGTATAAAGTAGATTTTAAAATAACTAATGGAAATTACTATAAGTAAAATACAATCATTCGAATGAACAGAAAAATGATTTTAAAAATAAAAAGAAGGTCTATTATGACATCACACTTAGAATGCTGAACAATTTAAAGTCAATTTTAAATTTTCAAACTTCAAATCAGATTAGGAGGTACTTACAGATGAAGATGTGGCTGCAATATCACACATCTCACAGTAGTCCATAGTATCATTCTGATAACAGTTATTAAATATCAGCTAGACTTAACTATAGAATCTGTATCAAACTTGTACATTTTCTGCTAGTCTGAACCTTTATTACAGTCTATTCATGTCTGTTTCTCTATTCTAAACCTGTATTCGCTCTTTCCTTGTTGTGATTGTCTCTTCGTTGGCCTGTTTCTATGATCATTTCTCTGTCCTTCACTTTCTATTTTATTTTTGTTTTTCCTTCTTGGCCTTTCTTTAGTCCTGAGCTCAGCTTTTGAGCACTGACATCGCCATGATGAAAGTGACAGTATATGAGCTTCTGTACTCCATGTAACCCCTCTCACCCCAAATACACTCATTCTGGAACTGAATTTGGCCAGAACCTGTATGTGTGTATTTGTTAGGTCAGGTGAGGCAGGTCTCACCTCTTGAACAATGGCTCTGTCAATGGGCTTTGTTCCGGAGTCCCAATGCTTATTGTGGCGCAATGGAAAATTAAGCATGCATATTCTAAAAATCTCTCACTTTCTCACTCCCAGTATGTCTTTTTTCCGTCTGACTATTCATCTTTCATCATGACTCGCATTCAATGCATCTCTCACATGCCGCTTTGATCTTTCCATGAAAAGCATTGCTAACACGGTCACAAAAGGCTGATTTTACTATTTATTAATTCACAGATCATTTCTAATGTCATTATAATAATAAAAATGGTTTATAATATGATTTCCACTCTTTAAAAACATTTTGTTTTCAATCTTGTTGAGTTGAAGACTTTGAGAGTTGCATTACCAGATCTCCTCCCCCAGGGGGAGTCTTCAAGGTTAGCTAAAAGTGCATTATGTGGCAGGATCCCAAATGGGGTACCAGAAGCTGTTTTGTTTGAAGTCAATGAAGGAGAGGCCACAGTACGGTGAATGAACTGGGCTGCGTTTCTCAAAAGCATCGTAAGCTAAGTTGATCGTAGAGACCATTGGTGGGAATGGGTCTACGATCTACTTCGGCTTACGAAACACAGCCCTGGTTGTGTATGGAAAAAGTTAGAGTGCTTTGCATAATAATTTTCAACATTTATGGCACATGATAAATATCCTTGCTGTACCCCAAACTTTTGTACAGCAGTATATAAATAACCTAAAATTCCAAATAAGATTCATTTATGACACCACAAATGAGTTTTTATGCTTGTTGCCAATGTAATTCATTCCTAATTTATTCACTGTAAGTATTATTCATTTATATAACTACTTCACATGATAAGCTGGCTGTTAAAATTTAAAGGGACAATTCACACAAAAATGAAAATTCTGTCATTAATTACTAAGACCTTCGTTCATCTTTGGAACACAAATTAAAATATTTTTAATGAAATCTGAGCGCTTTCTGACCCTGCATAGACAGCAATGGAACTATCATGTACAAGGCCCGGAAAAGTAGTAACGACATTGATAAAATAGACTTGTGAACGTGTCAAAGTTGAATACAGTCGCTATTTTTGTTTTCTCTGTGCACAAAAACTATGACTAACCCACTGATGTCACATGGACTTTTTTGTTGATGTCCTTACTACCTTCCTGGATCTTGAACATGGCACTTGCATTGTCATCTACGCTGGGTCAGAAAGCTCGGATTTCATCAAAAATATCTCAATTTGTGTTCTGAAGATGAACAAAGGTCTTACGAGTTTGGAATGACATGAGGGTGAGTAATTAATGACAGAATTTTCATTTTTGGGTGAACAATCCCTTTTCAGTGTGTACACAATTTCTAGCTGCAATGTTAAAGGAGACGTTCACCTCCAGAACAAAAATTAACTGATAATGTACCCCCTTGTCATCCAAGATGTTCATGCCTTTCTTTCTTCAGTCGTAAAGAATTTGTTTTTTGAGGAAAACATTTCAGGAATTTTCTCCATATAGTGGACTTCAATGGTGCCCACGAGTTTGAATGTCCAAAATGCAGTTTCAATGCAGCTTTAAAGGGCTCTAAACAATCCCAGCCGAGGAATAAGGGTCTTATCTAGCGAAACGACTGGCCATTTTCTAAAAAAAATTCTTTACGACTAAAGAAAGAAAGGCATGAACATCTTGGATGAGTATATTATCTCTAAATTTTTGTTCTGGAAGTGAACTTCTTTTTTTAAGTCATGTGAAAGGGACTTCAGTTTAATTTCTACTTCATTTGCATCTCACCTTGGTGTGCTCCCTTGCTGAGGGTAGTAGATGGTTCCAGAAGGGTGCACCCTTGGCATCAGTGCTACGACAGGATGCTAATCCAAGCCCTGGTGCCAACAGTGCCAGCCGACTGCGTTTTGATGTAGATGGACCCTCATCTTCTGAGCAGGACTCTCCTGTATCACTGGAGGAGAGAAGTCTTTTCTTCACTGGGCAGGAATTGGATGATCCTGATATCAGGCTATTTGCTTCCACTGGTGTCTTCTCAAGAGAGCTCAGTCCGTTAGAGGAGGAGGAAGAGGAGGAGGTCTTTGTCTCCGATGGTGGAGGAGAAGATTCAAAAGTCGTCCCCCATTCCACAGCCTCAGCTGGTGTTGAAAACGGGACAGGTGCCCAACTGCTCTCTGTGCCGCACAACATGCCCTTGACGTCAGCAGAGTTATGGCCTTCATCCCGTGGCCCTTCGTTGGCAGCCGGGACGTTTCCTGCTGTAGAGGCCTCAGTTCTGGGAGTAAGAGTAGGAGGACTCCCTTCACAGTGGCCCCAGGTGGAGTGAGGGCCCTGGGGGTCCACCATAGGGGGAGATTTAGGGGATAGCGGAGCGAAGGCGTCCGGGACGGGCCTATCGTGGTTGTGCTGAGCTGGGCGGCGACCAGGAATTGGTGGATGCGAAGGGGAAAGAGGTGGCGACCTAGGGATTTCTGAGTCTCTGCGCTCAAGGAGCGAGTTGGAAAAAAGTGGTTCCACCCCAGACCCACACAGCACCTCCCCATCGGACTCATCATCATCGTCATCCTCATCCTGTTGGAAAAGACGCTTGTGGGCGACAGGTACCGACGTTCCCTCCAGGCTACGTTTCATACCTACTCGGATAGGGCGAAGAGTCTCTTGGCTTTCCCCAAAACCACCTCTTTGGGAGAGGATGGATAGCTGGTAGACCTTTTGTAGCCTGATTTCTTCTTCTCCAAAAGGTCTGGGAACGACTCTGCGTACTTCAGATTCAGGGCTCTCGCTCCGAGTGCTAGGCAGAGGTAGATCCCCGTCCTGGGCTGGAAGCTCAACGGCCGGCTCTTTACGAGCCAGTTCCACGTGGATGTGACGCATAGTGACTTTGTTTGTGCTGGGTGATTGTTTCAGGGGAAGTTGTGCAGTATTAAATAATAAAGACACAAGCTCTAGAGAGTTCTAGAATGTCTCAACAAGTGCAACAAGGCTGTGAAAGTGAAAGTAAGCTTTCTGTCTCATAGATGGAAGGCTTTAGTTGCTAGGGGTCAGTTGTGGAGTTAGGACAAGCTGATTTCCACAGTGCACACAGCTTCTGAGGTAAAACAAACAGGAATACAAGTATAAGCAAATTGATACGAAACCCATAATAAAGATAACACCTTAGAAAATTAACAATGAACACATTTCAAATGTATCTTTAACAACACATTGCCATTTAGACAAAATTTGAATTCAGTGAATTTCCTTTGGAAACAGTTGAAAAAGGGTTAAAGGGATAGTTCACCTAAAAATGAAAGTTCTGTCATTAATTGCTCACCCTCATGTTGTTCCAAACCCATAAGACCTTCGTTCATCTTAGGAACACAATTTAAGATATTTTTGATGGAATACGAGAGCTTTCTGACCCTCCATAGAGGGTCCTTCCATGTTCAAGGTCCAGAAGGATACAAAGAACGTTGACAAAATAGTCCATGTGACATCAGTGGTTCAACCATAATTTTATGAAGCTACGAGCATACGGTTCAAAAACAAAAATAATGACTTTATTCAACAATTCTTCTCCTCTACAATTAAAAAAAGAAAAAAAAAAAATTTAAATACTTTTTAATCTCAAACACTCGTCTTGTCTTGCTCTGCCTGAACTCTGTGTATTCTGGCTAAAGACAGATAGGGCATGTTGAAAAACTCTAATCGTATTTTTTCCCTCAACTTTAAAAATCATTTCAAAATCATCCTACATCGCTGCAGAAGTACCGACCCAGTCTTTGCAAAGTGAACAAGCAAAGAAGATCAAACACTCTTAACAAAAAGGTAAAATAGCGATATAGGACGATTTTGAAGTTGAAGGAGAACATGAGATGGGAGTTTTTCGACATACCCTAACTGTCATGAACCGGGGAAAAAACAGTCCAGGAAGAGTAAGACAAGACAAGCGTTTGACATTAAAAAGTATATAAATTGTACTATTTTTATGAAAATAATTGATTGTTTCAATAGATAAGACCCTTCCTCAGCTGGGATCATTTACAACCGTATCTGGGATCATTTGAAGCCACATTTAAACTGCATTTTGAAAGTTCAAACTCAGGGCACCATAAAAGTCCATTATATGGAGAAAAATGCTGAAATGTTTTCCTCAAAAAACAATTTCTTTACGACTAAAGAAAGAAAGACATGAACATCTTGGATGACAAGGGGGTGAGTACATTATCTGTAAATCTTCGTTCTGGAAGTGGACTGGAAGTGAACCACTGATCTCACATAGACTATTTTGTTGATGTTCTTGGTACCCTTCTGGACCTTGAACGTGGATGGACCCTTGCTGTCTATGCAGAGTCAGAAAGCTCTCAGATTTCATCAAAAATATCTTCATTTGTGTACCGAAGCTGCATGAGCTTGGAACAACTTGAGGGCGAGTAATTAAATGACAGAATGTTCATTTTTGGGTGAACTATCCCTTTAAGGTATCAGACTATACTATTTGTGCTGTATGTTTTTGATTTACTAACATAAACCATAAGATTTATTTCTTAGGAAATGAGACTATAAAAGTCACATTTTATGTTACTGATTTAGTTAAAAAAAAAACAAAAAAAAAAAAACACTGGCTCATAAGAGTATTAATTTGAGAATCGGACTACAATGGTTGTTTTGCTGTGGTGCAGAAGATTCTGCATCACTGCTGTAAACTGGAGTAGGAAAGTGTCATAAAATATATTTACCAAAGAAGTGTGTGAATGACCATTTTCCAAACATACATGCCTGTTGGTGCCTGCAGCTTGGTTTCAGGTCCTTCCACATCCACCCCTATAGCTTCTGAGTTGTGTTGACCCTTGAATCTTGACCCTGACCTTAGCCCCTGAGTTCGGCCATCTCCAACACTGCCCCGCTGATGCAACAACAGCATTCCCAGATACACAGGCAGTTGACAGGGGCCTGACCAAAAAAGAAAAAGAAAAAGAGAAAGTGTCAAAGAGACAGTCAACAAGATTTTTAAGTGTATTTGAAAGAAGCCTCACCAAGTCTGCATTTATTACAGGGATGCTGTGAAATATTACAATTTACAATAACTGTTTTCAATATTTGTCTTTTATTCATTCTTGTGATGGCAAGTTACAGCATTACTCCACACTTGAGTGTCATTATTCTTCAGAAATGATTCAGTATGCTTTTAAGAAAAATTTCTTTTGAGGAAAACATTCCAGGATTTTTCTCCATGGTGGACTTCAATGGGAGCCAAAGGGCTGAAGGTCTAAATCGCAGTTTCAGTGCAGCTTTAAAGGGCTCCACACGATCCCAGCTTATCTAGCAAAATGATTGGTCATTTTCTAAAAAATAAAATAAAAATGTATATACTTTTTAACCACAAATACTCATCTACACTAGCTCTGCGATGCACGTCACACTGCATTACACATTATGTTATCACGCTAGAAACACGTGGTTCGTTCTTCATCTGTGTACTTTGGTTGCAAAAGGTAGGGCAGGGTGAAAAACTCCAACTTCGAAATTGTCCAACATTGTTGTTTTACCTTTTTTTGTAAAGGGTGTTTGCAGGGTGCTTTGTAAACACTGGGTTGGTACTCCTGCCTATGTCACGTTTGATTTTTCCAACACGACTACATAAAATGTGAATTCGACCTAGTGCAAGACAAGCATTTGTGGTTAAAAAGTCATTTTTTTAGAAAATGACCGTTTCGCTAGATAACACCTTTACTCCTTGGTTGGGATTGTGTAGAGCCCTTTGAAGCTGCATTGAAGCTCCAATTTGGACCTTCAACCCATTGATCCCCTTTGAAGTCCACTATGTGGAGAAAAATCCTGGAACATTTTCCTCAAAAACCTTAATTCCTTTTCGACTGAAGAAAGAAAAACATAAACATCGTGGATGACATGGGGGTGAGTAAATTATTAGGAAATTTTAATTCTGGAAGTGAACTAATCCTTTCAATTTAACATTAGGACTGCCAAACTTTGACAGGAAACCTAGCCTGCTAAACAATTACTTGGTTATTAGCATCATAGTACATGCTTACAGTTTACTTACCAAGGGCAGAGCGTCAGTGAGGTGGGAGGGGACTTGCAGAACGTGCCAATGAATAAGTAAAATCCCTCCTACAGCTCCACCCAGATAAGGCCAGCGGCCAATCACGCCTCCCCTTGGCTCCTGAAAGGAGTGGACTGCTCAGCGGCTGCATCCTGAGCCAGGCATTCCAGAGACACAACCTATCGAAGAACAATGGTTAATCAACAACAAATCGACTTGATCAAATCAGTAACCATGCCAAACAGTTCAATCTGCACATGATCCAAAACAGTTGTTTTAAACAGATTTAAGAATCAACTTATCTGGTAAATTGCTGTGTCAACACATGGACTAAAGAGTCAAGATCATACTCAAATTGATCAGTCATTTAACAGTTTTTAATCCAGACATTGTTCTACTGGTCAATAAATCAACCAAGCAAATTACACTAACAGGGAACAGATACAAAGAGCAATCGTATGACTCACTACACTCATTTTATGCCATCTGATTAGGACACATGCTTGAACAGACTGTGTACTGCATAGCTCTGACTGGCTCTCTGTCTCTAGAGCTCAGGCCTGCTTGGGATCAAGACTGGCAGACAAAACACGGAGACGCACAACAGAACCTTTGTACTGTCTTGCATCAGAGAACGAGCAGTCCTGCTCATTAAAAGACAAAAACAGGAACATACAACCACTAACACACTAACTTGTGCTGCCCTAAGTAATGGCTTTCGGAAAAACATGAAACAAGTGAGCTTTATCTACTGCAGCTTAGCTAAATGCATGCAAATATTATAGTCTGAATGCATACTAGCTGAATAAATCTTTTTGTCCTTTTCCATACTGTAACAAACCTGTATGGCTTTGTCTGTGGAAAAGATAGTTTGAAGAATGTTTCAGATATTTATTTTTTGGGCGAACTATACCTTTTAGGTTGAATTTAGGCCAAAATTTACACTGTTGTCTCGTGATTATAGGTCTGGATCCTCTTAAGCTGTTTTTAGCTATCTTAAGGATGCACACATTGCATCCATAGGGAAAAAAAAAAATTGACAAATCCTCTGCATTATGAAAATCATAATCTGCTTGTCAGGTTGTCAAGAAGCCTCTTATGCTTACCAAGACTTCAATTAATAGAATATACAGTAAAAACAGTAATATGCTTACAATTTTGTGGCAACCCACGATACATTGTTTTCTGTATTCTTAGATTAATTGAAAGTTAAAATGGCATTTATTTGAAAAATATATATATATTTTCAACATTATCTCTTTACTGTCACTTGCTTCATTTGATGCATTCACTGAAACCCTGCTAAATAAAAGTATTAATTTCTTTAAAAAAAAAAAAAAAATCTTACTGAGTTTTGAACAGTAGTGTATCTGTCACATCTTGCATGCATTGAGCGCTATCTAATGAAGGTCAAGTATGCAGGTCTGACAGTTATAAATGCACAAAATATGAAAAGACAGAATGTTGAGAATCTGGCTTTTCTAAGAGATGCATTTGCATTACACTGCTTGAATTCAGTGGCCTCTCAAGGGAGGAGCTTACACTAAGAAAAGTCTGTAAAAATAGGACACAATGTACAGTGTTAATATGACTTTTCTATATTGGAATTTTCCGTATTGATTTTTCACAGGTGTTTTACCCATATTTTAAATTACTCATTGCACTGTGTTGTGTTTTAAGGTTAAAGGAAATGTCCGTAAACTTAATGGTCCAATGGTGGCAGAAAACTACTAGGACTTGGACCAGAGGGTCTTTGAGTTCACTTGCAAAATATGGGCCTATGCAGCCAATCGAATCAAACCACAAAGAGATGGAGGGAGACACCGAGACAGAAATGGACACTGAATGAGAGTGTGTGTTGTGCCACATTACTGTTTTTGTGACATAACACAACATAACTCCACCATGAAGACTTAAATGTACACAGAAGACTTGAGGTTGAGAGTATTTTTAGGCATTGCTATGACAAACAGCTAATGGGGAAGACCTCACACTGACATAAGATCTGAAATAACAATCAGAGGTTCCAGACAAACATGGACACCTGGACACCTAAAAACACCCTATGTGACCCTGGACGACAAAACCAGTTTAGGGTATGTTTGTAGCAATAGCCAAAAATACATTGTATGGGTCAAAATTATTGATTTTTCTTTTATGCCAAAAATCATGTTCCACAAAATTTCCTACTGTAAATTTATCAAAACTTTCAAGATTTTTTTATTAACAATATGCATTGGTAAGAACTTCATTTGGACAACTTTAAAATGCAATTTTCTGAATATTTTGCTTTTTTTTTGCACCCTCAGATTCCAAATTTTAAAATAGATGTATCTTGGCCAAATATTATCCTATCCTTACACACCATACATCAATTGAAAGCTTATTTGTGACCCTGGACCACAAAACTGAGATTTATACAAATAAATAAGATTTCCATTGATTTATGGTTTGTTAGGATAGGACAATATTTGGCCGAGATACAACTTTTTGAAAATCTGGAATCTGAGGGTGAAAAAAATCTGAATATTGAGAAAATCCTTTAAACATATTTATTATATTTATGGTAGGAAATTTACAAAATAACAAAATATCTTCATGGACCATGATCTTTACTTAATATCCTAATGATTTTTGGCATAAAAGACAAATCTATCATTTTGACCCATATAACTTATTTTTGGCTATTGCTACAAATATACCCGTGCTACTTATGACTGGTTTTGTGATCCAGGGTCACATTTGTTCAGCTTTCTGATGATATATAAATCTCAATTTCATTAAATTGACCCTTATGACTGGTTGTATGTTCCGGGGTCACATATGTAACCCAACAGCATTCCAGGGCCTACAAAACCAGACAGATACAAAACATCAAATCTATTTTTATTTATTTATTTTTAAATAAATTATACTTTTATTCACCAAGTATACATTAAATTGATTAAAACTGACAGCCAAGACACAGCACAACGGTTTTCAACACTGATAATAATAAATGTTTCTTCAGCACCAAATCAGCATATTAAATTGATTTCTGAAGGACCATGTGACACTGAAGACTGCAGTAATGGCAGCTAAAAATTCAGCTTTTCCATCAAAGGAATAAAACATTAAAATAGTCTTCATTTCATTCATTTTATATATTTTCCTCTATTACTGTGTTTTACTGTATTTTTGAAATAAAGTGCATATAGATGTGTGGAGAAGTTTTCGGTGAAGTTTGAAAAAGTCCTTTTTTTTGTTTAATAATGGTTTGCCAAACATGTGGGGGTCTGTTACTCATGATGTAAGATCCTCATAGTGTTGCTGTGAATCTTTCAGACTCAGCATGAATAGAACCCTGAACCCCAGGTCAAATACAGCTGACAAGACACACACAGACACACACACACACACACACAGTAACCAACTAACACACTGGTGTTACACACCAACATGTTGCCCAGAGAGCAGAATGAGATGTAATGTGTGTTCATTCTAAGTACATGATGCCAGTGATATAACTGCACACTCTCAAAAACATTTTCTGAAACATACAAATTTTACCAGTCATTAATATTTATTGAAAAATCTCTTCATATGGTTGTTTTTATTACGTATTTTATTACCATTGAATTGGAATGAATTGTTGTCTAGCTTAAATGAACAAGTCGAGGACACACTGAGAGTTCAGTTTATCCACTCTGCCTGTAAAAAAAGCAAGAATGTTCATCCCCACCCCCAGAGAATTCAATACGGAGCAGAAGAAAATAGATGGGGAAACCAAACATCCAAGACTAGCATGGGCAGCTGTCAGCTGTATGGTGTTTTTCTGGATACTAGGTGTTATTTAGGAGAAAGTCATCAGTCAAGAATTAGTCAAGCCAGTTTCGTTTGTATAGCAAATAATACAGTTCATTTCCAAGCAGCAAATATAAAATAGCATCTTAATACCCCAATGAGCAACTGAGCTAGGGAAAACTCCCTAAGAGTAATTAGTAGTAAATTAGAGGGGGTATAAAGAACAAATGTATTTTTTATAATCACACTGCAATGGAAGACATCTGTGCTCGTCTTCAGTTATTGGAATTGTTGAATGCAAAGCTGAGCATCTGTTTATGATGATTACGAAGCAGTAGCTGATGGTTATTGAAGCAAAAATATTTCATTCTACACTCAAAAAAATGCTGGGTTATTTTTTTTAACCCAAATAGTGGGTTCTGCCTATTGGGCCATTTTATTGGGTTGTTTTTGATATTTTTACTCAGGTGCTGGGTAGTTTTTTTGCACTCTACAAAATGCTGGGAATTTTTTTCTATTTAACCCAAATGTTGGGTTTAGCTTGTTGGGTAATTTCATTGTATATACACAATACACAATTCAAGAACACAAAAACATGGAAGGATTAAAAGAAAACAAGGGGTAACCTTAAGGCCAAACAATCAAAAATTACACTGGAGCTTCAGTCAAGCATTGTTTCAACCCATTGTTTTAACCCTGTTGTCATCCAAGATGTACATGTCTTTCTTTCTTCAGTCGTAAAGAAATTATGTTTTTTGAGGAAAGCATTTCACAAATTATCTCCATATAGTGGACTTCAATGGTGGTCGCGAGTTTGAACATCCAAGATGCAGTTTCAATGCAGCTTCAAAGGACTATAAATGATCCCAGCCAAGGAATAAGGGTCTTATCTGGCGAAACGATCGGTCATTTTCTTTAAAAAAAAAAAAGATATATTTTTTAACCTCAAATGCTCATCTTGTCTAGCTCTGCGATGTGCATGCATACTTTGTTTAATCCAGGTCAATACAGTTAGGGTATGTAGAAACACTCCAATCTTATTTTCCATTTTTGTAAAGGGCCAGTGTTTCCCCTACCATTATATTTGGGGGGCGCCCCGCCCCCCCAACGGCAGCCGCCGCCCCCCTTTAAGGTCATCTAAACTTTATTTTCTATATAGCGCCAGATCACAACAGACGTCATTTAAGTTTACCTTTCCTATAGAACAGGTCTATACCTTGTTCTTTTATTTAAAAAACGAAATATCCTTATGTTATTTATCTTATTTACACAACGGCATGTCATTTCTGTCTCTAACGTTACGTGGTCACGCGTCTACAATTTCTCCTCCGCTAAAACGCGGACGGGATCGCGGAGTCCATTCATAAAAACAGAATTTACTCTATAGCGCGGGATGCCGCAGAATTCGTCAATTTTTGGTTTAATAATTCAAAAGTAGGTCTCTCACTTAATTCGAATCGCGATATAGACTAGTGTCTGTGAATATTAAAACGCAACAAGACGGTTTAAATATGATTCCTCCATGTTCCGCTTGGCTCTGTATGAATGAATGGCGGAGACGCGGCTTTGTTTACTACACAAATAATGAAGCACACGTGACTCGCGGTTATTTTCGGCCTCTGCCTCTCATTATATGACGACATAAACGCATGAACTTAATCTCCAGAACTGCTGTGAGAGTCACTTCATGTAAATTTTACCGTTTCATTTGAGAAAATTAGCATCATACCGTAGTATATACACAAAAACTAACCGGCAAACTGTCAAAATAAAAGTACGGTTTAACATGTAACAGAAATGTTTTAGTCTTGTATTACTTTTGTACAGTATAATGTAGGTGTTTAAATATTCCTATTTCTGGCAAATTTAATTACACCGTTAAATGCAGAAATTATAATAATAACAGAAAAACTCTTGTTTGGCAACAAATAAAAAGGTTTAATTTAATTAATTTAATTTCATTAAAAATAAATATTTAATGCCTGTATTTGATTATCAGAAAATTAAAACACAAGAATTTCTGAAAAAAAAAAAAGAAAAAGATTGTAGGGCCCTATTGTTCAAAATGTTGAAATTGAGATTTTTTTGCTTATTTTTTCACTGAAATAAATGTTTTTGTTATTACACAGAGAGTAATGTACCGTACCGTTTGTAAACCACGCCCCCCCACCCCCCAAACCTGGAATCCTAGGGGAATCACTGAGGGCATTTGACCTTCTTTGCATGTTCACTTTGCAAACACTGGGTTGGTACTTCTGCAGCGATTTTAAAGTTGGAGGAGAAAATGAGATGGGAGTTTTTTGACATATCCTAACTGTATTGACCCGGATTACACAGAATACGCATGCGCATCACAGAGCTAGACAAGATGAGCATTTGAGTATATAAATTTAAATTTTTTTTAGAAAATGACCGATTTCACTAGGTAAGACCCTTATTCCTCGGCTGGGATCATTTAGAGCCCTTTGAAGCTGCATTGAAACTGCATTTTGGACGTTCAAAACTTACTATATGGAGATAATTCCTGAAATGTTTTCCCTCAAAAAACATAATTTCTTTACAACTGAAGAAAGAAAGACATGAACATCTTGGAAGTGAACTTCTCCTTTAACAAGTCATTCTCCCTATAGAGTCACCATGGAGCTTGTTTATCATAGCTATGAACCTATAGCTTTTATATTTATAGCTTTTGTTACTATGGACATATATTTGAATTATCTGGATGCCAGGTAGCTTTTACCTGGCACGAGAATAAGTAGTAACTTCCTTCTTTGGCTTTAATGGAAACATGAAAGCATTCTCAAACAAACTTGATTCATGCAAGCTAAACTATAGCTAAAACACACTGGATATGGCACACATATACCCAACAGGTGTTGTTACTCAAACAATAAGGACAATTCATTTTCACCATGCATGTAAGAGTGAGTCAGCAAGAAAGAACATCTTAAGGGCATGAATATAGACCTCTACCACTAAGCCTACAGTGATGAAGTGTGCAGCTCTTGAGGTTTTTGCAAATCACCTGGCTTTCACATCTGAGGAAGTCACAAAATGTCATTACAAACTATAGCAGGAACAAAGACTGAACAGTCACAAGCTCACCTCTGACTAAGCTCATCTATCCTCACTAAAAGCCTGTCAGCTTGCAAAACCAAGGGCTGAAATATTATCTCTATATGCAGCAAGGGTCATGATGTCATGATTCATTTGTGCACTGACAGATATGACAAGAAAGCGAGAGAGAGATAAAACAGCTGTCTCACTCTTTGAAAAAAAAAAAGTTCTTTGAAGCTACTTCCTTTCCCACTTCCAACCACCAATGCTCATAAATGGGCAGTTGACAAATGACATATACATGAAAATAAAGATGTTAGGTTAAATGAAATTAATTTAACTATAATTTTGGTAGGTTCTTAACTAGTCACAATTTATTTCAAGTTATTCACTATTTGCCAATGTTCATTGTAGTCTATCAGGGAATAGAAGGACATAAAAACTGAATATAAGTGTTAGTTGTTTACACACTATCCATAAACATACATATATCAAATATATCAATCACAAGCACAAATATTCAAAAGGACATAAAATATTGTTAAAGTTTTAGATAAAGTACATGTCACACAGCAAGACACTAATGTCATTGACTGGTAAAAAAAAAAAAAATGTCAAACTTAATTAAAATTTTAGGTTAGCATTTTAGGTCTATATACAGAAAGGCACACAATTATGGTGTTTTCTCTTTTTTGTGGCTAGTTCATTTAAATAGCCTTTGGTGTGACAAATGATCTTTTAAAAGTACACATCTTTAAAATGTAGTCTGTCATTTCCTACAAGGCCATAAAAACTACATGTACAATGCTTACACAACATATTTGCAATAGTTTAGGTATGCCTTGTCACACTGCTGTCATTGCATTGCTGATTTCATGTCAACCATCCATAAACACACTACAAAATTCATGCTAGCCTTCTGACTCACCTCTCTAAGAACTCCTGCCCTTTCCTCCTCGTCTGTTTCTCCGTCCTCTCAGTTGGAGCTCTAAAGTCGTGCTTGTTGTTGCTTCAAGACTGTGAGGAGTTGAAAGGTTACTTGCATGGAATGAGGGAGTGCAGGCCTTTCGTTCTGTTCCTCCCCTGAGAGGAGTGAGAAAGAGAGAGAAGCATACAAAACGTAAGTCCAATCAAGGTTTCTTGTTCAAGCAGTCTGTAAAAACACATCTCGCTGTTTATGCTCTCTGTGCACTGCTATTCTGGTATGCCCAACTGTGAATCTCTCTTTCCACCCTCCCGAACTCCCCCTCTCTTTCAATAACTCACACACAAAACCTCTCTCAGGCTCCCTTTGGCACATGCATATAAACTCTGTAACCCCCCCCCTACTTTTCACTTCTAACTCCCCCCACCACCACCACCTCCACCACCACCATCTCACACACATCTTTCCCCCCTCAACTTGAACACAATGAAAGCAGCTTTGGTATACCGCCTTTAGTTCCCCCTCCCTTCTTGTGCTCTCTCTTTCTTGCTAAATTTCTCACCACTTGTCTCTCTCTCTCTTTCTCTGTTTTGCCTTTCAGCCTACTTCCTCTCAGCTGGTTACTGAAGGCGTGCTTGCTTGCTCAGTCAGCACACAACTCATGTTAGAGTGGGGCAGGCTGTGCTGCCATCTCATTGGCCGGGGGGAGGGGGATCAGATGCCATAGCGACTGTCCTGATAGGTGTGAAGGTAAAGGGAAACCTCAAAAGTCCCGCCCACCTGTTCTGCTTGTTTTGCAGAGGCAGTGTATTCCCTCTTAGTGCTTCAGTGAGTTATTGTGTGCATTAGTGTCAGCTTGTGTATATGTGTGTGTGTGTGTGTGTGTGTGTTTGACCAACAGAGGCATTCCAGAGCAACCCAAACTTGTTACTTTGGAGGCATATGTGCCATTGAACAGATCTACATTACTTTTAGTGATAACTTTTTTTTAAACCTTAGAGAGTTTATAGAAATGAATCATTTTACATAGCAAGAAGGCATTAAATCAAAAGTGACAGTAAAGACAGAATGCTGCAAAAGACTTCTATTTCAAATAAATGCTGGTCTTATGAACTTTCTATTCCTCAAAGAATCCTGAAAAATATTAGACAGCACAACCCTTTCAGACATTGATAGCAATAATAACTATTTCTTGAGGACCAAATCAGCATATGAGAATTATTTAACAATAAATTTTGCCATCACAGGAATAAATTACATTTTAAATGATATGAAACAGAAAGCAATCACTTTAAATTGTAATAATATTTTTTACAATATTACTGTTTTTATTGTCTTTTTCATTATTAGAATGACTTGACAAAGACTGGAGTAATGCCCTGGTAAAAATTAAACTTTGCCATCACAGGAATAAATTATATTTTAAATGATATGAAACAGAAAGCAATCACTTTAAATTGTAATAATATTTTTTACAATATTACTGTTTTTACTGTATTTTTCATTATTAGAATGGTTTGACAAATTCTATTTTTTTTTAATTCTATTTTTAATTATATGAAATATAAAATAATCAATTTAAATTGTAATAATATTTGTAAAATATTACTGTTTTTACTGTATTTTTCACTATTAGAATGATTTGACAGACTGAAGTAATAGCTGGTAAAAATTCAACTTTGCTATCACAGGAATAAATTTAAATTTTAATGATATGAAAAGGAAAATAATCATTTTAAATTGTAATATTTTACAATATTACTGTTTTTACTATTTTTTCCCTATTGGAATGATTTAACAAAGACTGGAGTAATGGCTGGTGAAAATTCTACTTTCCCATCACAGGAATAAATTACATTTTAAATGATATAAAATAGAAAATACATTTAAACTGTAATAATATTTCACAATATTACTACTTTACTGTATTTTAAAAAAAATAAATGAAGCCTTGATAAGCATAAAAGGCTTAGCAGTGTACACAAATATAAGCACAGTTCAGCATTCATACAAATGCCTGTGAGCATGCTAATATCATTTACTCAAATACATTAAAAAAAGGAGGAAAAAGAACAAAATAAAGAGCTAAAAGGGGAAGTGCACAGCTGAGCGGATACGTCTCTGCATGAGAGTGTTATCTGCCCTTCCACAGAAACAGAGATTCTGATGGGTGTGAAGGGATGGGTGTGTGTACGTTTGTGTAAGTGTGTCTGCAGGCGATGTGCCACAGACCTCTTTCAAACGCATACAGCATCTTCCAAATAAGGAGAGGTAATTCCGCATGCACTTAAACGAAAGCATTAACACATGCAGACACAGATTAATTTCATCTCTTTAGATGCAGCAAGAGTGAGTTAGAGGGGGAGGTGCGAGAGCTTTCGCTGAGAATGTATAAGGGTTTCCTTGTGTGTGTAAATAGGGGAAAATGTTTGGAGGTGCTACAAATGGAGAAGTTCTGATGTCTTGCATTGGTTGTGGAGTTTAGACGGCTGAAATTGAAAACATGCCTTGTGGAGACACATAAAGCTACTTCTCCTTTAAGAGCTCACGTTCTGTAGCCATATAAGGAATGCTTGGGGGCGTGGCTTGAGACATAAGCCAGCCCTCAAAAAGCCTCTGAGAATTCAGCTATACAGAGTGAAGCAAAACAGTACATACAAATGCAAAAGTGCACAAAAGACACACAAACATGTATGTATACGTACTTAATGGTGTTTCAGCATAGATTTGGTGTATTGATGCTGGCAAAACACTGAAGCAGGCAACACTGCTCTTAGCTGCTACTCCAAAAGTAGTTTTATTCCCCTCAAAACACTTTCCCGGCAGCTATTCTGAGCTGTAGCTGGGATCAACTGGTCTGTGAGGGACTGTTAAAGCTCACAGCTACATTCTAACCCTTCCCTTCTTGCATGTTTGAGTGTGTGTGTCGTATCCCTTTTCTGTCAAACACACTCAAACTGTCAAATTTGACACAAGCAGCTTGACTTTTACACTTTATTCTGTAAATCTGGTGCTTGCCTGTTTAAATTAATCGAAAGCGACAGTGAAGACATTCCACATTTATAAATCCTGTTCTTTTGCACCTTTTCCATGAAAGAATTCTGAAAAATATGCTTTCCAAACTGTTTATAATGAACTTATAATAAGAAATGTTTCTTGAGCACCAAATCAGAATATCAGAAAGATTTCTGAAGGTTCATGTGACACTGAAGATGCTGAAAATTCTATTTGCTATCACAGAAATAAATGGCATTTTGAAATATATTAAAATAAACAAACACTTATTTTAAATTGTAATAATATTCCTGTTTTTCTGCATTTTTAATCAAACAAATGCACCCTTGGTAATGTATACAATCCATGTTATTAACATTTTAAACAAAGAAGGCTACATGCAAAGCATGCAGCCTTTTAAACAGAACTAAAGTCCCACCAGACAGACTCTATTATAGTCAGCTGCTCAACTTCCTGTTTTCCACTTCAATGAGCCAAGTGAGAACACACAAAAGGTGCAATACTCTGCTCTCTGAACTGGTGATGTAAATACACAGGATGTGATTTCTACTGGTCACACTTTCAGTTTACTTACTTTAATACTTTCTCACTGCATAATTCTCTTTTCTATTGCAAAAGAGCAAAAGAAACAGACTGAATGCGCTCTAGAATGTTCCATTTAGAGCAACCAATCTCATACTTGCACAATCCTTGAATGATGTGTGTGTCTGTCAGATACATATCTCTAGAACAAACCATATGCCAAAGTATCTACTCTATAAATAGATCCATAAAATTATACTCCCCAACAAAAGGCGCTGAAACACTATAAAGCCTTTATAAGGAATCAGCTGTGGGAGTCTGTAAACGTCGCTTCAATAACAAAAACATAGGTGACGTTAGATATTAAGGTTAGTCCCTCTGTAGAGATTAGCACCTGACACTGATGAATGAGGACGGTAACTAACATGCCCTTGGTAACACGCTCTCCAAGGTGGGGGTGGCGGGTGACAAATTTACTTCTCTGTAACAGAGTAAGGGCGTAATGAGAGAAAGGCAATAGATGGTGGAAGGTGGGTATGAGGGCAAAGGTGAAATGAAAGATAACTGCAAGGAAAAAAGGGAGCTTGGATATGGAGACAGAAAGATGATGAAAAGATATGTTAATGTGTTATTATAGTACAAAGAGTATGCACACACACACAAACTCATGCTAACCTGCAATTAGCCTAGCAAAAAACAAAGCGCTATATAATATCCAGAGTTTATGCATTGCTAAAAATAGCCTGTTCTGAGACAATACAGCAGAACTATAGCATTCTATAGAACAATAAGAGTTAAAGTGATATTCTAGCCAAATTTGGGGTGAGAATGTAATTTATTTAAATAACTGATTTTACATACAGTTGAAGTCAAAAGTTTACATACAACTTGCAGAAATAACAGGGATCATACAAAATGCATGTTACTTTTTATTTAGTACTGACCTGAATAAGCCATTTCACATCAAATACATTTACATATAGTCTACAAGAGAAAATCATAGTTGAAATGATAAAAATTACTCTGTTCAAAAGTTCGCTTACACTTGATAGTTGTGATAGTTGTTCACAAGTCCCTTGTTTGTCATGAACAGTTAAACTGCCTGCTGTTCTTCAGAAAAATCTTTCAGGTCCCACAAATTCTTGTTTTCTCAAATGATTTTGAGATCCATCTGTTCACACGGAGGACAACTGAGGGACTCATATGCAACTATTACAGGTTTAAACACTCACTGATGCTTCTGAAGGAAAAATGATGAATTAAGAGTCGGGGGGTGAAAACTTTTAGAATTTGAAGGTAAGGGTAAATTTTTGTTTATTTAGTCTTTTGGGAAACATGTAAGTATCTTCTGTAGCTTCTAAAGGTCAGTAATAAATGAAAAAAAAAAATTATATTTAGGCAAAATAAGAAAAATTTACACATCTTCATTCTGTTCAAAAGTTTTCACCCCCCATCTCTTAATGCATTGTTTTTTTTTCTGAAGCATCAGTGAGTGTTTGAACCTTCTGTAGTAGTTGCATATGAGTCCCTCAGTTGTCCTCAGTGTGAAAAGATGGATCTCAAAATCATACAGTAATTTTTGGAAAGGGTTCAATTACACAAAAATGCTGAAAAACCAAAGAATCTGTAGGACCTGAAGGATCTTTTCTGCAGAACATCAGGAAGTTTAACTATTCAGGACAAACAAGGGACTCATGAACAGCTATCACTAAACAAACAACAAAAAAAAACAGCTGTGGATCATTCAGGTAACAACACAGTATTAAGAATCAAGTGTATGTAAACTTTTGATCTGGGTCATTTTTATAAATTCAACTAGTATTTTCTCTTGTGGACTATATGTAAACATCTTTTATGTGAAATATCTTATTCAGGTCAGTGCTAAATAAAAAAATAACATGCATTTTGTATGATTTCTCTTATTTTGGTAAAATCATTTACATTTTGCAGATTATGCAAGGTGTATGTAAATGTTTGACTTCAACTGTATGCACACACACACCAGAGGTACAGCCTATGGCAATTATCAAACTACTACTAATTCTGTTAAGTGGCTAGTCGAATTTAAATAAATGATAAACAGCTTAGCAGGTTAGGGCCTTGTTCTCATGCTGGCTTCCTTGTATCACACGTGTGCACACATATAACTGTATAAAAGCACATGCCTGCACATGCACACATTTATCCCTGTGATACTGATATGATAAAAGCTTCTATTATTGAAATCCTTATCTCAGCCACTATGGGAGAAATCCTAAAGCTGATCTCAGATCATGAAACGGTTAAAATGCGAGGCGGATCTTAGATAAAAATGCCCAGACAGGTGACCAATAGGGTGGCTATCGTGGTTTACCATCCATGGCATCTCTATGGCTATTTAAAGAAGTCAAGGTGCATACCATTTTTCTAAGGGTGAGAGAAAATGAAATGTGCACACAGAGACACATAAATGCAAATGCATCAGAATGAAGAAGCACTGTAACAGGTTTTACGAATTGTATCCTATTGGGAACATACTGCTAAGGTGTTCTAATTGGTTGCAAGAAGGCTGTTATGGATTTGCTAATGTGTCCCAAAGGGGTCACATTTTATATACTATTATAGTATTTTGAATAAGCTTTTATTTTTCTTCATTTTAGTAATTTTATTACACTCTGCTGGGTGAAACATGGACAAAACCAGTGTTTTGGTTATTTTGACATAATGGTTGATTTAAATGTGACCCTGGACCACAAAAACAGTCATAAGTAAAATGGTTATATTTGTAACAACATCAAACGATACATTGTATAGGTTAAAATTATAGATTTTTCTTTAATGCCAAAAATAATTAGAACATTAAGTAAAGATAATGTTCCATCAAGATATTTTGTAAATTTCCTACCATAAATATATCAAAACTTAATTTTTTAAATAGTAATATGCATTGCTAAGAACTTCATTTGGACAACTTTAAAGGTGATTTTTTTCTATATTTTGATTTTTTTTTTCTTGGTTTTTTTTTGTGCACCCTCAGATTCCAGATATTTAAATAGTTGTATCTCGGCCAAATATTGTCTGTGCTAACAAACCACACATCAACAGAAAGTTTTATATTTATTCAGCTTTCAGATGATGTATAAATTTCAAAAAAAGGTTTTTTTTTTTAACTCGACTATTGCTTAAAATTACTATATTTCTTGCTTAAAACGAACCCAAATTAGGTTGGAATTTAACAATTATTAATATTAATAAATAATAAAGAATAAACATTTTAAAATAGCTTATTAATAAATGTTCACCTTTTGATTATTGCTGATGCCACTAGTAACTGTCTGATTTTGAATTTCCAAATTATTTTGGGTTCATTTTATGCCAGCCATATAGTCATCTTTAACCTAGTTTTTACCTAGTTAAACATTTAACCCAACCGCTGGGTCAGAATAACCCAGTCGCTGGGTTTGTCCATAATTCACCCACTGGGTTGTATTTAACCCAGCATTTTTTTTTTTATCATTGTCATTTTATATATAAATACATTCATATATATTCCTGTAGAGCTTTAATTAATTTTATATCAATATTAGTCATTTTATTTCTTTTTGCATTCACAGTTAGTTGCATTTTTAATTTACATTTCTGTAAGTTTAAGTGTTTCATCTAACATTTCTTTTATTGCATCTTTATTTAAAACACCTCAAACAGGATCCAATTCAAACAGTCCAAACCCATTATTAGCAGCGCCAGCCTGTAAAAAAGACAGACTTCCAAGCAACGCCGGAGGAACAGTGTTAATGAACCGGCACCACCCTCAATCTCATCAACAGCAGAGAAAGAGAATACATTGTATTTAGGGGAGATGTTGAACTGAAACCCCTCATTCAACATTAACACGTATCAGTTGCAGAAAGAGAGTCGCAACAGGCCTTGACGCCGCATACTAAGCCACCTCACACTGAACACGCATTTGCTTCCTACACCGGCTTGACATGCTTATCTTCAGATTTGCTGCAGCTATTCCCAACCATGCATTTCCCTAACCCAGTGATGTAATACATACTTCTGCTGACGGCCACACAGAAAGAGGTCACACAGCAAGGGCATTAAGAAGCTGATCTGAAGCTTTTAATATTCAGGCTTCAAACTGATGATAAAGGGCACATTCTACCTGCAGCTCTTTTGGGACATCTGAGCCTACTTTGGGTCACTGCAGATTCTCTGTTCCTTTTTGGACAATGGAAATGGCTCTGCAGCTCTCCATTGTGCTTTTCCATTGACGTCCTGTCTGGCATCAGTAATGAGCAGGATGGATGCCTCTTACATATTCTGCAACCTGTGTGCGCACCCACCCACCTACTGACAAAACTCTGACGCCATGAAATATTGGTATTATTGATAATTAAGCTACAGGAACAACACAACAACCTTGCAGTGTTTAGGCAACAGCAGTCTATTCTGAAGCATAAAGGCAACCTTTTAAAATAAACTGTGCTGCTACTAAGCAGGGCATGATTCATATGGGCCCATGGCTAGGGGTGTAACATTACAGAAACACAATCATGCACACTTCAAGCACAAAGAATGTAATAAATCAAAAAGGAACAAAGGAGTAAAAACTCAGCCATAAAGAAAAGGAGAAATGCATGTGCTTCATGCACTGATGAAAGTTGCCTTCAGTGGATGAAATAGCATGAATCAGACAAAGCAGAAACGCCCCCCTGCGCATGAACATACAGAAGCTCCCGTATGCATTGTGTGTACAGGCTATGATTAATCTGCCATTATCAAACACACGTGAAATCATTTTAAATACAATAGGTGGAAAAGACCCGGGGAGTCTTTATATCACCCAGGGGGGTTGTTTGATCCTTTCATATTCAATTTAAAGAGAGTTTAGACTAATGAGGTACAGTATATACATGACTGATTAGTAAGATTGTTAAGGTATTTTGTAACTTCAACATTAAGAATCCATTTTTCATTATTACAATATCTGATATAGAGACTGATCTATATATAAACGCTGAACTGAGAGTGATCTAAAGGAGAATGGCAGCACAAAGAGAACTCACCCACAGCAAACATATAACGATGACAATGACAAGGGCTGCAGCAGTCAGCAAACCAACATTCCCTTCATAGCTGGAAGGAAGAGTTTGATCCTATTTTAGACAGCAGACAGGATCTCTAGATCTTCAGTGTAATCGACGTCAAACTATCTGCGTTGAAATCCCACAGTGTAACGAGGATATTTCTAACCGATGAGGATACAAGATCCTAGTTTCCAAATGTCGACAAAGCTGTTTTGTTTGCCTTTCTTCTCCTTTCCACGTCCTATAGGCAGCTCTGCCAGCGGGCCTTTGCTATTTTCTGCCTGGCTCTTGGTCCAAAGCCCTCGCCCATGAAATTATTCTGTCCCTTTAAAAACAATACTTCCGGGATTTGCTGAAAAATAACTAGGGGGAGGGACGTTCGAACAGCTGAAGGGCTGTCATTTAAGCGATTGGTCGCTTTCTTTGATATGAACCAATAACAATTGCGTATTAATGCAATATTTGAATATATTTGAATAATATTAATATATTTCGAGGAAAAGCATTCCCATTGGTTGCGTGGCAGCAACGTCTTATCAAGCCACGCCCCCGTACACGTGCAACTTGTTCCTATTACTCCGCTTTGGTGGGGAAACGTATAGATAACGACAGGACAAAAATAGGGTTTATGTAACACCGCGCTAACAATCTTTCGATTAGTTGGTAAATTAATATGTCGTAGACTAAATTATCAACCAAAATGTAATAAACGAAAATAAATACCTTTAGTTACAAACCTCAAATAAACAGCTGTAGCGTTCAGGCTACCAGGGGAAAGTTTCTGTCCTATGGAATGATTCGGAAGAAAATGTTTTTAAAAAACAAGCAAGCAAACAAAATTAATTTATAATTAGTGCAAAAACAGAAAAGTATTTATAGGTTTTCCTAAGAACGCAACAAAATCATATTTCCAGTTCACTTAATGTATGTATGTATGTATGTATGTATTTATTTATTTATTTATTTATCTTTCGAAAGCCACGTAAGTTAAATTCATCAGAGCTGGAGACTGTAGAATTTCTATAAATCAAATAACAGTTACAACAACAATAGGTTCAAGTTTAAACCATTTATTATGATAACTAAACAAAGTTTAGTGCCATTTTAATATATTCGGTACAAGCATTTGCATCTTTATATGCTGTTAATTGTGTCGCTCATGTGAATCTTTAATTTAAACAAGGAATACCGGAGTGTTCAGGTCCACAGTTACTTTAAAACAAATGTGAATGTAAATTCATATTTAGAGAGTTTTCTTTTAGGAAACAGCACATGCTCACCACTAGATAGTGCGATTGTACCACAGAAGCATCAGGCATAAATCAAGTCCTACAGACTGCACCACAGATTAATGTTAGAGTTTATTACAGTTAAGGTGCGAATAAATCAGTGGAAGTGATATAATATATCATTTCTTTCTTTCTTAATAATTTAAGAAGCTGCACCATTTCGTATTTTACAATTTTAAATTGAATAAAATTCAAACCTCTTGCTATCTGTTAAAAAAACATAGGGCATTTGTTTGTTTTATAAAATTTTACTGATACAGATGTTGTAAATTTTTTAATTAAAAAAGCGATTTACACACCTGTGCCCGTACAAAACGTTATTCGACGCATCATCTTTTAGACCCGCCTACATTCTCCGTTTCTTAAAGATGATTGGTTCACGCACATGTCACTAACGCCACGGGGATGCCGAACAGTTCTCCTGGCGCGTTGCAAACACAGTCGGTACTTCACTCTTATTTTTATGATGAATTTAAACAACTACGATTGTTTCTCGCAACTTCGAATATCATCTCGAAAGTGGAGAAAATAAAGTGGCAAATGCCACAGGTGGTGAGAAAGTCATAATTGTGCTGTGTTGGTCTAAAATCTCAGCAATGTCGCTACTGTGCGTGCGAGGTAAGTGTTTGGGACCTTTAAATATTTTTCTAAATATTTTTTTGTTATTGCATTGTCTTCTATTTATTGTATATACTTCTGTTTTGAAAATAGCACGTAATTCATAAACTCGAAGTGCATCTGAAACAGGTTACAGCAACAGGTAACAGGTTATGATATGTTAAATTATAATTCAAGAACAAGTTTACAGTAACTTTCCACTAACAAGTAAGTGTAACACGGACTCGTATGTGTGTTATTGTGGATTGGAGGCGACTCATCTTCCCCGTTAATGAGCTTAACGGGTTTTCCCGCTGTTGAGATGTTAAGGCACCGCATATGCTGTGATCATCACTTGTCTGGTTGTCTTACTGTACGCTATGATTGTGTATGAAAACAAGCACACATTTTTCTTTGGATTTCATCTACATGACTGTTCCATGGTTGTTTATGTGCTCTATAGATATCTGTGCACTTGTTGTTTAATGGAGATACCTGTGAAGCCACTCATGTAGAATCAATAATGTTTTAGATTATTGAGCTTTAGTAGACTTGACTTTGGACACAAAATTGAAGTGTACTTTTATATTTGTGTGGATTTAATTTTAATAACTGATAAGCTAAGTTAACATACCTTAAAATAACTGATAGGCTACCTTAAACTTTGAGGCTTAAACAAAATAAATAAATAAATAATTCCTCTACCCTTGCATTGGTGAAGAAGCCTAATACATACCTTAAGTTATGAATATCATAGAGACTCAATTGGGCTCTTTTGACCTGAGCCAGTTAAGTAACAACCCAGTAACCACCCAAGTAACTGCATGTTTAAAGACGGAATGGTGTAAAAATGTATATATTATAATAAATGGATGTTATTGCGAATAATTCATTCTTCTTTTTTTGGATAATCTGTTAGATTTAGAGATATGTCACAATGTCGAAGAACATACTTCTGTTTCAAGCACCTAGAGCGCCATAAAATAGTGGTTGGGTATGTTTGTGCAAACACCACTTACATTTCTTTATAAGTGTAAAAGTCTTATTTTATCAGTTCTGTTGAGCTATTGACTATTGAAATCATTTACATTCTGCTATAGAAAGAAGTGGTATGCAAACTGAATATTTGCAGTGACAGTATGCATGCATATGAGCATGCCAGCAGTTGTCTATAGGAGTTTCCTCTCTTTATAAATCTAATACAATTGATTTTAGTTTGTCTGGACTCGAGTAAATTGCTGTTCTGTGAGGTCTTTTGTGTCACAAAGATCTGTCATGCTGTCAGCAGTTGTAAGAGAGGAAGCATGTACAGAAAATCAAAAGAGACTGACATCTCGATGATGAATAGAGGGATATTCTGGGATAACAGAACAAAATAAATATGATTTGGTCTCGTCGCCAATGTAACAGTGGATTATTATGTTTTGCCTTTTCTATCAGCATTTTGCTCCATGCTGGTTTTACAGTTGAGTGTTTTAAAAAAAAGCATAGGGTATTAAGAAAGTATATGCAAAGAGCAACATGGTAATGTTGTGGATTGTTAAGAAGAAGTTTGGTCTCCACATGTAGAAAGGAAGCACACAGGCACGAGGGGAAAGTGATAAGTTAGATGGATGTATATAGCACGGTGATGGGTTTTGGGGGGAGGGACAGAGCTTCGGTGTAATCCTCCAGCCATCTGGTGCTGTGTGGGTCTGCGTGTATGCGGCCGCAGCATCACATGTGTGCATGTCAGTGGTGAATGCTCTGCAGCCTCTGTTTGTCCAGTCTGACCAAAAGTATGCATCTAAAACTTGCTGGATTTATTATATTTCTTTTTAAGACCTGTGCATTGTCTTTTACTCCATGCAAGTCTTTTCCACTTTCCTGAAAAGATTGTGATAGTCACTAAAGTTCAGGTTATTGTGTTCACCAGGGTAGTTCTGACACATTGCTAGAGCTTGTTCTTAAAAACAGTTCTTTAACTTATATAATATAAAGAAACATGCTATCGAAACATGCTGACTTTTGTATTATCTCTGTTTTAAACAGTGTTATTTTTAATATTTATGTGCTATTAGTGTTTTTTAATATTGATATTTTATTTACGTATTTTCAGTTTTCTTTTGAATGGTTGTTGAAGTTTTAGTAATTTTGTTTTCTCATATTTTTGTTTTGGTTTTAGTAATGTTTAAGGGATAATTCACCCAAAAAGAACAGCTTTCGAGCTGTGTATCGCGCTCGTCCTTCATTAGCAATCACCCCAGCGTCCTCGTTCGCTACCACGACTTTCAGCCCCACCATGCTTTATACTACAGTGACCTTAAAGGAGAAGTCCACTTCCAAAACAAAGATTGACCTGTAATGTACTCACCCCTTTGTTGTTCATGTCTTTCTTTCTTCAGTTGTAAATTGTTTTTTTGAGGGAAAACATTTCAGCAATTTTCTCCATATAATGAACTGCTGTGGTGCCCCGATTTTGAACTTCCAAAATGCAGTTTAAATGCGGCTTCAAACGATACCAGATGCGGTTAAAAATGATCCCAGCTGAGGAAGAAGGGTCTTATCAAGTGAAACTATCGGTTGTTTTCATTAAAAAAAATACAATTTAAATACTTTTTTAATCCCAAGTGCTCGTATTGTCTTACTCTGCCTGGACTGTTTTTTTTCCGGTTCATGAACGGCAAAAACATACATATTGTGCCTTTAATTACTCACCCTTATGTCGTTCCAAACCTGTAAGCCCTTCGTTCATCTTCAGAACACAAATTAAGATATTTTTGATGAAATCCAAGACATTTCTGGCCCTGCATAGACCGCAATGCAACTGACATGTTCAAGGCCAAGAAAGAAGTACGGGCATCAATAAAATAGTCCATCTGACATCAGTGGTTCAACCGTAATGTTATGAATCTACAAGAATAGTTTTTGTGCGCACAGAAAACAAAATAATGCCTTCATTTGCCTTCAATTTCTTCTCTTCTGTGTCAGTCTTTGATGCATGTTCACGAGAGTACCACAACGTAGGAGCCAGCGTTCTGATGTAAAACGTCCCTGTCTTAGTTGTTCATCGCCTATATTCTGGTTCAAATAAGCCATCTTTGAAACGCCTCTCAGGCATGCAAGTGTAGCTCCTATCTCATTGAATGGGGAAACTTACGATTAAATTTTATATTTGAAATCACCAATGAAATATGACAATAACTGCCTAATTATTGTTGTTTCTTATGCTTAAATAGCATTTAAAAGGGCTTATTTTTCAAGGCTAGAGTGGCCAATGCGCATGTGCAGTCATGAGCGCGAGTTTGCAAACGCTGTTCGCCTGTTTCGTAGGAACTGGAGCTCATAATGGCAGCTGCAGTGATGCGATGACTTTACTAATCAACGATTAGCTCTTTCATTTAGAAGGCGGGGCTTAATCGGCATATTGGGTGTTGCACTTTCTTCCATTTTTAAGTATAACGGTGCGTTCACACCAGACGCGACTTGTGCAAATAAATTGTGCTATTCACGCGTAGTTGGATGCTTGAACATTTTGAGTTTACTCGCTTTATTCGCGCATGAAATTCACTATACAATAGACATGAATTTGCGTCATGGGAGTGGCTTTTGCAAGGCGGCTCCAGTCTCGTTGCGAAATGGCTGACATGGATTTTGTTGAGAGGGTAGCTGTGCTTTATGTGCTATGGAAGGCCGTGTCTGGGTCCATCAGATCAGTCCATCAATATGTATTTATATTGTGTATATATATATATATATATATATATATATATAGCTCAAATTGAGTAAAGAGCTTTTTTTACAGCTTACCAGATTGTCAGACCTCCTCACTCACTCTCTTCCAAGAAAGATCCTTTGTATTCCTGTTTCTATAAAAGTACAAAGATGTATCGTACAGCTCCAGGTATCCACATACAGCGACGATGATTTTGTCCTCCATTGTTGTTTCAGATTTCTGCCTCCGCTCGCTACGTCATAATCACACCACTATTATGACGCAATATGAACTTTGGCGCAAATATCAGCCAAAGTTCTGATTTTTCAACCCGAAATGCTCAGTTCGCACGAATCGCGCCACAGGATGTCTGTCGGGTCCTTGCGTTGACTTAACGTAAATCACTCGCGCTTAACGCTTCATTCGCGTCTTGTGTGAACGCACCATAAGAAGTGCACAGTCTTCCTATATATTAAGTCTTTGATTAAACTTTTTTAAAATTTCTCTAATTATCATGGACCCCCTTGCACCTCCAGGTTCCCAGACGCTAGTTTAAAAATGTGTTTTTTGATATGTAGATAAACACCCTTGTTTGACACCAGTGGTTTGGGATCGTCATGTTCTTGTGTGCTATTTAATAAAGGCCTTCCCTTTCCCTCTAAAATGCAGTGTGAATGTGAGTTTTTCCAGGTAGACCTAGTGGAAATGGTTTGGGAGAGGGATAAAACTTGGGCCAGCAAATGACGGGTTGGATGTTGGGACTGAACCCTGTCCTTTGTTTGAACTTGCTTGACTTGTGGTTAAATCCTCTATTAAAAAGTGTTGTGGCTCTATCTGTATTTTGCCCCTTTTATCAGCATTGTATTACTGCAAAAAAAACCTCCTGCAATTTGTGGTTTTCACTTACTTTGTCTTTTTTTCTTTTCTTTTCAGTGAAAAAGGCCAAGCTACAAGGACCTCCAGGTAATGGACTGTTTGCGTCATGCATGAAACAGTTGTGGCTGTACAATTACCCTAGACTCAAAGAGGAAAAAAATATCACATCATTCAGTCAATTGTCATTCACATGAGTGTTTGGTGCTAAAATGAGGTGCTTGAGTCAGACTCATGCTGCGGCCCAGTTTGGCTTGGACTGGAAAGACACAGTGAACTGGTTTACTTGTTAGCCAGCAGGCAAACACTAGACTGTCAAGGGGTTTTTACTCTACTATAACACATATTACACTTTTTACCCAGGAGAGATACAAACACGCACATATGTAAGTGCATGTCTTTTAATGACTGAAACTTAGAATAAGCTTTATAGAAGAGCAATGCAATGAAATTTTAAATTAATACAATGTGAAAAAAAAAATAGTGATGATTATTTTTTACTTATCAGTATCAACTGATATTAGATATTTAATATCAAATATTTGTTCATGTTCTTTTTCCTATTTTATTATTTGTTTAATATCTTTAGCAATTCTCAGAAAGAATATATATTATAATATGCATTATAAGTTTGCAGCATTTAAAATGATTGATTTGAGTTTCAAATATTTTATTTTTTATTTATTCAGACAATGTAGTTTAGAATTTTATACCAGATATTTATCCATTATCTGCCATGAAAATTATCATCTTATTATCATCCAGAATATTAATATTGGTGCATTTATAAAAACCTTTTAGTAATTTCTGAATTAGTTTTGGGATTGCAAATTATAATCGGATGCATGTTCCGTACAAAAATAGCAAGAGCTGGCAAAAATCTCCAGCTTCAGTCTGACTGTGCAATTTCAGAGAGGCAAGGTGCAGAGGTTTATAGCAGTTTTCCAGGGAAAGGTTGTTTATAAGGTACTAAGCTGCTAGAATGTGTGATTCTGACTAGTTGCTGTTTTGTGTGGCATATGACATAAAATATTGCAGATATTGTTGGCACTTATGTTTTGCTTGTGCTCTTTTCTCACTTTGGATCAATTTTGCTGATTTAAAATGTTTAAGAAGAAGTGTTTAAAGTGGTGACATTGAAAGGTTGGTAGAATAGTTATAGATTGCGAGGGGAAATTTATGGTAAATAAATCTATAAGGGTACATGAGTATCTTTCAGTCTAACCAATGAATCTATTTGAGAAGCTAATGAGCTTCTCAGTGTTTTTATCTCTGTCTGGCATTCTGTGTTCCTATTGACTGTGTCTGGGTCTTCTTATTCTATGTGTCACCCACACCATGAATGTCTACTACTACTTCATCCTGCATTATCCATTCATCCATCTGCTAAATTCCTGCTAAAAAGGTGAACTCTGTGTTGGAATATGCTTACTTCCATACTATATAGTATGTGAAAAACAGTATGCCAAAAGTGTAGTCAGGGCTGTACAGTGCAACCATTTCAGTCGCATTTACGATGCTGCGCATTTCCATTTAAAACAGCAGTGTTTTGTTTATGAATGAACGTGCCTTTTTAAATAAAGCTAGTAAGCCAATGTTTCAATTTCCCATTAATGAACACAGTCACTTGCTTTATTCCTGAATGAATCAGCTGTTCAAACGAATCAAATGAATGAATGATTCTGTAATTAAATCAGTGACTTGCCGCCACCTACTGGCAGTTTTAGTTTCATTTTTAAAGTATCTTTTTAGTTATTTAAATAATTTAATATGTCTATATTAGGAGTCAGATATCAAATCAAAATGGGAAGGTTAATTTTTGATTACTAAATTGAAGTTTACATGCACCTTGCAGAATCTGCAAAATGTTCATTATTTTACAAAAATAAGAGGAATCATACAAAATGCATGTTATTTTTTATTTAATACTGACATAAATAAGATATTTCACATAAAAGACAATTACATATAGTCCACAAGAGAAAATAATAGTTGAAATTATAAAAATGACCCCATTCAAAAGTTTATTGATGGTGTGCTATAACCTGAATGATCCACAGCTGTGTTTTTTTTAAGTGATAGTTGTTGATGAATTCCTCACTGTTCTTCAGAAAAATTCTTCAGGTCCCACAAATTCTTTGGTTTTTCAGCATTTTTGTGTATTTGAACCCTTTCCAACAGTGACTGTATGAATTCAAATGCTCACTGGTGCTTCAGAAAGAAACACGATGCGTTACGAGCCAGGGGGTGAAAACGTCTTGAATTTGAAGATCAGGGTAAATTTAAATTTTTTTTGTAAATTTAACTCATTTTAATTTATCTTCTGTAGCTTCTGAAGGCTAGTACTAAATGGAAAAAAATATGATATTTAGGCAAAATAAGAAAAATGTACACACCTTCATTCTGTTCAAAGGTTTACACCCCGGCTCCTAATGCATTGTGTTTCCTTCTGAAGCATTAGTGAACATTTGAACCTTCTTTAATAGTTGCATATGAGTCCCTAAGTTGTCCTCAGTGTAAAAAGATGGTTCTCAAAATCATACAGTCATTGCTGGAAAGGGTTTAAATGCACAAAAATGTTGAAAAACCAAAGGATTTGTTGGGACCTGAAGAATTTTTCTAAAGTACAGCAGGCAGTTTAACTGTTCAGGACAAACAAGGGACTCATGAACAACTAAACCAAAAAACACAGCTGTGGATCATTGAGGTAACAACGCAGTATTAAGAATCAAGTGTATGTAAACTTTTTAATGGGGTCATTTTTATAAATTTAAGTGTTATTTTCTCTTGCTGACTATATGTAAACGTCTTTTATGTGAAATATGTTATTTAGCTTGGTACTAAATAAAAAATTATCTCTTTATTTTGGTAAAATAATTAACATTTTGCAGATTCTGCAAGATGTATATAAACTTTTGGCCCTTAACTGTACATGTCAAGCCACTGGCAGATGGGAAGTATTAAAATAATTTGAAGACAGTTGTTTCTGTAATTTTCTTTGGTGCTGTTGGTAGTGCAGAAATTACATGCTTCATTCATCTGAATGTATGTATGTATGTACACTTTATGTCTGCATATATGGTGTGTTTTAATTACCGGATGAGAACATCGTAACTGCATAATTCATGATCTCTCTTGATTGACCTCATGTAGAGTGACTAGTCCATAAATTAGACTAAGATCACTGAGAGAGAGAGAGAGAGCGAGAGAGCCTGCAGCAGCAGAGCATCAGTCTGTGTCTGACTCCCAAATGAACAGAGGTCTGTCTGAGTGACAGAGAAGCCCATAGAAATCTAATCTATTGCTAATAACAGAAAAAGCCTTTTCAGCCTCTTCTCAGAATGTCCCACCCACAGCACAGAATTCAATACTGTGCTAGAATCAAATGCAGTTTGACTCCTAATAAGATTCTATTATCTTTGCCACAGAGGGATTCTTATTGAAAAGTGAAAGTGGCTCACTTTAGTTTAACAGCTGGTGATGCTTAATTGCATCAAATGAGGAAGCCTATTATTGAAACAGGGTGACTAAATTCCTGTTTCTGGGCTTCTAACCTCTTTTAAACATGCATTTGTTTTTCATCTGAAGATACTTAATTTTCCCTTTACATTGATTTCTTGCATAATGATTATTTAGATTTTTAAATAAGTCTCTTATACTTACCAAGTATGCATGTTTTTACCAAATGTACAGTAAAGCGATTACAGTGAAATAATATTCCAATTTGAAATAACTGTTTTCTATTTAATATTTTAAATATTATTTATTCCAGTGATGGCAAAGTGTCACACGATCCTTCAGAAATCATTCTAATGTGTTGATTCGGTGGTTAAGTAACAGTTTTTATTATTTTTGTGTTGCTAAGCATCTAATTTTTGTGGAAACCATGCTTTTTCAGGATTATTTGTTAAACAGAAGAGGAAAAAAAGCATTTATTTAAAATTGAAAACTTTTGTTACATTATAAGTAACTTTACTTTCACTTTGATCAGTTTAATGTATCCTTGCTGAATACAATGAATTTCTTTCAAATAAAACTAGAAATCTTACCAACCCCAAATTTAATATATTGCAGTATATAAAGTCAATCAAAAAAGGGTTTGATTAACTGGTGCTCTGTAATATGGACTAGCTTTATTGCTTGTACTTAGGTGTCTGTGTTTTTATTTTTAACATCACACGTGGGAGTATTTCTCTAAATAGCTTGTAAATGTCAGCTGTACAGGACCAGGCGTGTGCGAATATGACTTATTTATTTTCGTAAGTCATCAAATATTAAATATTCATCAGGTTAGGCATCCCTGGGAGCCCCTTTGCACTCTGGGACAGTGAGAGAGAGTTAGAGCGTATAAAAGAATCTTGTGAAAGGAAGTGGGTACAGATGTAAAGATGTACCCACGACAGAGCGAAAGAGTCTGATGTACATATGAGTAATTAGACATTCAGAATGATATGAATATTTGATCATTTCCCTGCTTCACCCTAGGCCCCGATAAGTCCATTAATTACAAAATCGCACCTCATTTCTGTATTTAATTCGGACTCCTTTTTCATTCAAACCTGTTTCAGCTGTTCTGCAGTCTAACTGTAGGATTGCATGTACTTGAACTCATGTTATTGGAATCCTAACCCTAACTTTATGAAATGTAGAATTTAAGCTGAACTCTACTTTTTGCAGTTTTTTTGATTTTCAGATAGATGAAGTGAGTCTATAAGCCTACACATATAAGCTAACTTGTATAGAAATAGGATTAAAATTTACAAAAAGCATGAAAGAAATTATTTGTTGCACATCAATGCAGATGTCTGTTACTTTAATTTTACTTTTTAGTTTAGAGTTATTCTGACCCTTGATAAAGGGAGCAAGCTGAAGGGGAGAGAGAGAGTTTGGAGTTATTGTAATGTTTTGTTCTTGAGGACACAGTCTGAGTGATTGTCACCAATACTGATGCAGAAACATTTAAGGTGAATTCAGGTACAAGGGGCCATCAGGTTAAGAGGGCCATTTAAGCTTGATTGTAGTGTGCTCAGTGGGATTACACTTTCATTACAATGGTTTTAAAGGGACATTTCTTTAGATTATAAAACAGTTTTGGTGGAAGCTACAGTTTATGTCCCTGTGATTGTGTCTACATCTTAAAGGAGGACTCATGAAAGGTAGTGAGCCCTTTGACATTCACATTTTCATTTCTAACTTACAAGGTTCCTCGCTAAATGTGGACAGATGTTATTGTGACAGTACTTGTGTTATTTGTTACTGCAGTCAACAGATTAAAATGCAAAAATGCAATAAAATAGTTTAAGGTTAAATATTACTGGCCCACTCTGGCTGAGTGAGCTAGATAAAGTGGGCCACTTTACACTTCTTCTAGAATTATACTCTCATTAATTGAATTAACTGATGTGGACTGATAGGCAAGATGCATAAAGTTGGTTTTGGAGTGAAAAAAGGAAGAGAGGGAAAAAAGAAGTAGATCCAGATAAAAAAGCTTTAAAATATGGTTACAATTAAAGGACAAGTCTACTCCCAAAACAAAGATTCACATATAATGTCCTCACCCCCTTGTCATCCAAGATGTTCATGTCTTTCTTTCTTCAGTTGTAAAGAAATTATGTTTTTTGAGGAAAAACTTTCTGCATTTTTCTCCATATAATGGACAGATATGGTGCCCCGAGTTTGAACTTCCAAAATGCAGTTTAAATGTGGCTTCAAACGATCCCAAATGCGGTTGTAAACGATCCCAGCCGAGGAAGGAGGGTCTTGTCTAGCACATCGATCAGTTATTTTATTAAAATAATACAATTTGTGTACTTTTTAATGCCAAACGCTCGTCTTGTCTTACTCTACCTAGACTTACTCTGCCTTACTCTTTTCCGATTCATGACAGTTCTGGTATGTCGAAAAACTCCCATCTCATGTTCTCCCTCAACTTCGAAATCGTCCTATATCGCTGTTTTACCTTTTTTGTTAAGGGTGTTTGGTCTTCTTTGCATGTTCACTTTGCAAAACCTGGGTTGGTACTTCTGTAGGATGAGTTTTTTGACATACCCTAACTGTCTTGAGTCAGAATACACAGAGTTCAGGCACAGCAAGACAAGACGAGCATTTGAGATTAAAAAGTATTTAAATAGTATTTTTTTTTTTTTAATGAAAATAACCGATCGTTTCGCTAGATAAGACTCTACTTCCTCAGCTGGGATCGTTTATAACAGCATTTGGGCCGCATTTTGAAGCCGCATTTAAACTGCATTTTGGAAGTTCAAATTCGGGGCACCATATCAGTCCATTATATGGAGAAAAATGCTGAAATGTTTTCCTCAAAAAACACAATTTCTTTCCGACTGAAAAAAGAAAGACATCTTGGATGACAAGGGGTTGAGTACATTATCTGTAAATTGTTGTTCTGGAAGTGGACTTCTCCTTTAAAAGTGGCCTTTCTCTGAGCCAGTGTTAACCCAGTGATAAGTACATTGAGAAAGGCCAGTGAGGACGGCTGTTTAAGCTGTTTAAGACAACTAGCCTCTGGGATATTTGAGGGGAAATGAAAAACATTAAGTGAACAAAACATAGTTGATCATCCCATGTTATGTTAACCTACTGTGCCTTAAACCGGCCATTAACTACTCCTCTTTTGCGTTCTTTGTGGACCTGTTAACTTTTGATTTTAAAGGGCTTTGTATCTAACTTGGCAAGTTCAGAGATATATTGTTATGAGAAGATAGTTGATCCAGTAATATTTGCTCTACCATTTCAGCTGAATCCCTTCTAACCCTTTAACAATGACAGACCCACACACACACATACAGAACCAGCCGAGCTCTTACAAAGAATCAATTGCCCTTCACCGACTTTTTCTATCTTCTCCAGCTCTATCCTTCCATCTCTCTCTCATTCAGCCCCAATTCTGCTCTTCATTACGGTGGTCATATCAAGAGTGGGCTGTAGAAGCTGTGTCCCTCTCTGCAGGCTCTGGGATAAGGACGAATCCATGGGGACAGAGATTACACTGAGGGTCTTGCAGCCTGTCTGCAGAGAGAAATTGGAGGAATTCTCATTAAACTAGCTTTACCTCTGGAGAAAAGCTGTCTAGTTCTCACCTAGACAAACACATGGCACTTGACCCTCCAGGATTACATTAGCACTAATGTATGCGTACACTCTCACAGGACAGTTTTATTGCTCAACGGTTGCTCTTTTACAGCTCAGGAGATTTAGAGTTCAGAGTTGTGGTTCATTTTAAGCATCGGTTGTCTCAGATGTTCTCCTGAATTTACTTTGAAAAGCATAAAACAAAAGGAACAGTTGTTTATATGCAGTTACTAAGTTACTAAAAATGCATTTTTTTTTGTGTTTTTAACAAATTTCTTATTTGACAATATTGTTATCATTTCTGTTAAATTGTTAAAAAAAATAGGATTATAAAACAGAATCAGGGAGAATATTTTAGATTGCAGGTTTATTTTATTTTCATTAAGTTCAAATATTTTTGTTTAAAAAATGAATTAATGTCAAATGATTGTATTATATAATGTAAAATGTTGAAAATGTTGAGGATAATTCATTACAAGTAATGTGAGTACATAATCAGATTACTTTTTTCAAGTAACTAGTAAAGTAACATTACTTTTTAATGTACAAGAAAATATCTGAGTTACTTTTTCAAATAAGTAATGGCAGTTACAAAAGAGTTGACAAAAATATAACTTGGTTTTTGTTATTAAAAATAAATAAGCTCGGCTCAAGTTACAAAAAGTAATGCAAAATTAATGCTATAAAATGTAACTAGGTAAAGCAATTGGTTATGTTTTTATGGAGTAACGCATTACTTTTAAAAGTAGCTTTAGGCATATATAGGCATATTGATTTTTATGTTTTTTGTAAACTATATTGTTTGCAAATCTTTGCAACATATAAAAAAACGTCATAAATGTAGTCCATATGCAAGGCTCTACGCTTTTCTATTTAACTTAAATTTAGCAAAATATAATTAAAATGTTACGTTTTACTTCCCTAACACATCTACTGCTTACACAAACGTTGATTACACTACAAACAAGACAAAACTATAATGCTATAAGAAACAGAAAAGTGTCATCACGTGACAGCCCCATAAGCTCAACCAATGCAGTGTGAGCCGGGAAAAGAATTGATTAGTTCCTCTTTCAAGTCTTCGGGTTTGAGACGTTTGTTCATCACATAACAGCCCCATAAGATGAACGAACAACTCGAAAAACAGGTGAACTAATTCAAGTATAGAACCTAATAGGATGTTGCGCATGCGCAACTGAACGAATCACTCCCCAAGATGACTCGTTCTTCCCAAGTCACATTAAAGATTCATTCAAAATGAACGAATTGTTCAAAAATGGCCCATCACTAATTTGTAGCATTGTGAACACACATCCCAGAGCCTGTGCTACATGAGCTTTTGTGCTTTAAAAAATATACAAATTTTTTTTTTTTCGAAAAAAATGACTGATCGTTTGGCTAGAAAGACCCTTTTTCCTCGGCTGGGATCATTTAGAGCCCTTTGCTTTTTGGAAGTTCAAAATCGGGGCACCTATCAAGTCCATTATATGAAGGAAAATGCTGAAATGTTTTCCTCAAAAAACATAATTTCTTTAAGACTGAAGACAGAAAGACATGAACCATGAACATCTTGGGTGACAAGGGGGTGAGTAAATTATTTGTAAATTGCTGTTCTGTAAGTGGACATCTCCTTTAAATTAATATCTAATTTACAAACTCCCTAAAAAATTATTAAAATCTGTCACTCATCTTAGTTCATCACAATCTCAGAAAGTTCCATTATAATCATGAAGCTCTCTACACTGCACAATGAATATAATTACACTCTCTCTACACTTTTTATGAAAGGATTCGTGAGATATGTCTGTGATACATTACTCAAGTTGCAAAAACACGTAGAAACCTTTGAAGCTCCCCTCAGCGCAAACACAAATATGCTAATCGGGTCAGTCGCACTGGTGCTCCTAAATATTTTTTCATAGTCACACAGAGTAGTTTTCAGTTGCAAATGCTTATACAACCCTCATCAGGGCCTCATTTTAGGCTTAATATTAAGAAATGTGCATTGTACTTAAGTAGTACTCCAAATAAATTTTAATTATAATTTGTATATCAGTAAGTCTTGAGCGATATGTCAGTAAATATGTTAATAGATTTGAACTATACTTAGTATGTAAAAAAAAAAAAAAGTATATATATATTTATTGTGCTAGGGATTACTTTAAGCAAAGATCTCCATTTCTTCTTCATGTTATCTTACTGCTGACTCGGAGAAACAATTGCGCTTGACAGAGATCTCTGTATTTTCTGGGCACCCCCTGTCTTTCCCTTTCTCTGTATTTTTCAAGACTGACAGTTGAGGTAAATTGCAGCAGGGTAAGTGAAAGGTAGAGCATGGGAGGAAATAAAGATAGGTTTAGGAAAGGAGAATTGCAGAGTTAAGATCATGACTGTACTATTTGTTAGCCGTGGCAGATAATATTGGGTGGAAAGATTGAGACACCCTCTTCAGTGAAGGACACATTTTCTCTGGGGCTTTCTACAGGATTCATTAGACACCGGACTGTTGAAATAAATCAAGAGTGAAGGACAGAAAGCCTTTCAAGAGGTGGTCAGTGGACACTCCTTATTTTCAGGTGATTTCACTGAGAAAAATCTCCTTGCAGGACTGTAGAAAATGCAGGCTTAATTTCTGTGAGGGCTTCTCAGGCCAAACGCCTTGATTGGATGAATAATGCCACTGTAAATAGAAATGTCATTGAGCAATCGTCTGCTGATTAATTTCCGCAGATGAGAAGTTCAACCCATGCTGATATTTATGAGCTAAATTTAGAGTAATCGCAGGGTCATGAACACATTGTTTTATAGAAATAATATTTTCTGGAAGCAAATAGTGTTTTTTGGAAATAATAATTTCTGTATCTGAAATGAATATTGTTTAGAATAATCCTGCTTGTGTCCAGTTTTAATAATGCTGCCTCTCTCCCTCTAATTCTTTTTTTATTCTGCTATTTTTGCCATTTTCTTTTAAACATCATACCTGTGAAATGAGTCTTGCTGTCTTTGTTAGTTTGGTAATCTGTTTTGAAGTGTTCATAAGAGCATGCACTTCAGTACACAGAGTCCTGGGTCAAATTGAATTTACTTTTATTTTGCTCAGTCTTAACAAACCAAGCTGGTTTCAAATGCTTATTGTAGACTGGAACATTTACACTTCAAAAGAACTATATATATTTTAATGTAAATGACAACATTGTGATTAACTAACTAATTTACAGTAGATTAAGAAGCTGTGTATATAATTTGTGTATAAATAACTTGTATTTCAAGTTGGGTTGCAGTGAAAATAGCAGCAGGTAGCGCCAGTAGCTCATCGAGTGCAACCACTTCACATCATCAAAATAATAGTTCTTCACACGATAATAACGATAAAGTCTAGTTATTGACATTTCTGTGTGGGACAGTACGGAGTGACATGCTAAACGTAGACGTAAAACTAGTATATCGCTAAATGAAGAGCTCAATCTGAAACTGGTTTGCTCAAAACTGTGCAGTGCGACAAAAAAACGGTCTGAGCTGTACTAGTAGCAAGTGTTTGATGCAGTTTTATGTGTGTTTGAGCCTGTTTACAAACCTGTTGTCCAACAAAGATATCATTTATTGACATGCTTTTTCTCCAAATTAACTTCATAACATAGTCAAGTGTTTGAAATAACCTTTTGCGATCAGACATGGCTTCATATCACAGAATGAGGCAGAAATCATACTATTTTATAGTATTATAAAGGCTATGTCAATTAGCATTGCATTATAAATATACTTTATCCTTATAAAAATACCCATGATTGCTTGAAGAACACAGACAAACCATATATTGTAGCAATCGTATGCTTATTGTCTTTAAGTTTCCTCAGTTAAAATTCCTCGATCTGCGGTTTATTCCGCTACAGCGATAACTGGATTAGAGATTTCTGAAGCGTCGTCAGTACTATTACTTCTACAATAAAGCATATGTGGAGTTTCTGCGCAAGAGCGCCCTCCGGCTTCCAAATGAGAAAGAGCTTTATTGCCAAGTGTGTTTCACGCACAAGGAATTCATCTTAAAGGAGAAGTCCACTTCCAGAACAACAATTCACAAATAATTTACTCACCCCCTTGTCATCCAAGATGTTCATGTCTTTCTGTCTTCAGTCGTGAAGAAATTGTTTTTTTAAGGAAAACATTTCAGGATTTTTCTCCATATAATGGACTTCATTGGTGCCCCGAATTTGAACTTCCAAAATGCAGTTTAAATGCAGCTTCAAAGGGCTCTAAATGATCCCAGCTGAGGAAGAAGGGTCTTATCTAGTGAAACGATCGGTCATTGTTTAAGAAAAATAATAATTTGTATACTTTTTAAGCACAAAAGCTCATGTAGCACAGGCTCTGGGATGCGCGTCCACGGGTCGTTCTTGAACGATTAGTTCATTTTGAACAAAACTTTAATGTGACTCGGGAAGAACGAGTCGTCTCAGGGAGTGATTCGTTCAGTCGCGCATGCGCAACATCCTATTAAGTTCTGTACTGGAATTAGATCACCTGTTTCGAGCCTCCGGGTTTTTTCGAGTCTTCGTTCATCTTATGGGGCTGTCGTGTGATGCTGATTTTGCTAAAATGTATGAAATGACTCAAAAAGATTTGTTCATTTTGCTGAATGAGACTCAAAGGTCCGAGTCGGTAAAATGATCCAAACTTCCCATCACTACTATGAATCACGTCTACGAATCACCACAAGTTCATCGTCTGTGTACTCTGGCTCAAAAAGTTATAGTATGCCAAAAAACTCCATGTTATTTTCTCCTACAACTTCGTCCAACATCGTTGTACCTTTTTGTATGTAAACAGTGTTTGACTTACTTGCACTTTCTTAGTCTTTGCGCGTTCGCTTTGTAAACACTGGGTCTGTGGTTCCACCTACGTTCCGCATGACCTAAACAAGCTTTTGTGCTTAAAAAGTATACAAATTTTAGAGTTTAGAGCCCTTTGAAGCTGCATTTAAACTACATTTTGGAAGTTCAAAATCAGGGCACCAATGAAGGCCATTATATGGAGAAAAATCCTGAAATGCTTTCCTCAAAAAACACAATTTCTTCACGACTGAAGACAGAAAGACAAGAACATCTTGGATGACAGGGGGGTGAGTAAATTATCTGTGAATTGTTGTTCTGGAAGTGGACTTCTCCTTTAATGTTAGGAGCTTCCAATACAGAAAGTACAAATAATTGAATTCACATTCCAGTGAATTAAACAGTCATTACAGGACGTGTGTACTCAGTAATGCCGACAGCACCCTATTTTGGGTAAAAATACCAGAAATTATCGTGATAAATTTTTAAGCCCATATCGCCCATCCCTAGTTTGTAGTCCAAAATCTGTATAAAACTATGTGGGTTTTTGTAAATAACGTAAATCTTTCATGGGTTTTCTACTACATATTTCTGTAAGAGACATTATTTACATAATTTATATTAAGCCATACAAGTCTTGATACCTGGGGTTCCCTTTAAAGTGTTGTTAGACATGTCTAACTTGTGAACATATAAGAGAACTAAAAGGAAAGTAGGACAAAGTGTTTTTTTTAATTATTATAAGTATATCAAGGAAGAATGTGGGTTGGTCCATTTAGTAATTTTTTTTTTTTTTTTTTTTTTTTCTTTTTTCTTGTAAAATCTGTTTCCCTGAGAAAGAAGGATTGATGACGGCTTGCATTTTTCAACATAAACCAACAAGCACAGACGCCGTTAAGCTAAGTCTTGTGTACACAGTTTATCCGGACTGAAATGACAAGGCAATCTTTTGAAATGTCTGCAAATAAATAAGAAGTGTACTGTACAAACCCAGAGAACACTGCAGTCCTAAGGGTATATTGGTTATGCAGAGCTGCAGGTGCCACACCTTTTCTTAGAGATAGAACCTACGCTACGGCTGATGAGCCAAGATACCAACTGGCTCGCTGCTCACCCACTGCCGATCGTGATTCATGACCTTGCTTCTTTACCAAAGATACCAGACCAGATACCTTTAGTCTATTTTTCTTTAACATCTGAATTTTCTCTTAGTTTAGTTGAAAATATGGCTTTTTTGACTGAGGAAGAAGTTTTGAGTTCTGAAAGTTACATTATGTTAACATTTAACTTTTTACATTTTAGAAGGTAAAGTGACATTTGTCTGTTGTTCAAATCAGTTTTTTTTTTTAATACTGAAAAATGTTCTCAAACCATTTAGTAATGAGATTGTGCAGGGAACTGTAGATTTGGAGCACTCCCATTTGTCTTCATATTCCTCTGTACTTGTAACTCTCATGGTGCTCTTGTGGCACTTTATATCTAGGTTTAATTATGCCTGCTTGTTTTGACCTCTGACAGCCTATTTCAACCTGTCTGTGTCGCTGCACATAATAACTATTGCATTTACATAAAACCATGAATATTTAACACGCACACTTAGAGGAAGATGTCACATCTCAATTTTCCATTACAATACTCGTCAGTTTGCTATGACTTCACATGAGTTGGTTTAATATATAAATATATGGATTCCTCAACTAAGTTCTCTGTTACTTTGCTTGAAGAATTCGTTTACCCAAAAAAGGGCATTTAGTTACCAGTACAATTCCTGAAATGTCTCTTTTTGTTTTCCATGGAATAAAAATAACATGAGGATGAGTAAATAATGACAGAATTTCCATTTTTGGGTGAGCCATGTTAAACTGATAGACTTTAATGTTCTAACCTGTTTTGTTTTGCAGACAAGTATAATGTGTATGTCACGCTAAAGGTCCAGAATGTTAAAAGCACAACCATCACGGTGCGAGGAGACCAGCCCTGCTGGGAACAGGATTTCATGTTGTGAGTATTACTGTTTTTGTCATGTATTTCCATGCTTTTGGAAATGTTTGTACCACTGTAACACTCAAATTTGTGCCTAATGAGAGGGTTTGCTGAAAGACTTTAAAAACACTCAAAACTACTTTGCTGTGGAAAATGGAAGATTGTTTATGAGTACAGCAAACTGGGTGTGCAGATGTATTTTTTGAACAAGACAGGATTTATATATATATAAACAGAAATATTTATTTTAGGATAAAGTGTAAAATATTTTATTTGATAAAAGTTAGATCCGTTATGTTCTGTATATCTTCATAAGATTTTTTATTTTTTTTGGTTTTCTTTAAATTACACACACACACACACACTTTAGTTTCTCCCACCTTTGACCCTCTTGTGTTGTAATGACAAATGTCAAATAGCTTTTTGATGGGCTCTCAGGAGGTTTTGTGCGTCCTAGAAACTGTCCCCGATTTTCAGATTGTTCCAGAGAGAATTTTGGCAATTCTTCAGGAAGAATTCTGAGAATCGGCTGCTGTTACAATGATTACCAGAAAAGAGGGAGCAGGACTGGGAGTTCACAAAAAACAAGGACTGACATTTAAAGTTTTTTGCTCTTCTATTAAAAAAGCACATTTGTTAGTTCTTCACCAGAGATGGCAGGGTTACTTGCTTATTTTTTTTTAACTTAAATGATAATGGTGAGAGAAGGGTTCATTTCAGTCTTTTTTTTTTTTTTATACGAAGCTTGAAGCCTGAAGCACATGCACACGGTTACATATTTTTTTGAAGACTGAAAGCACAATCCCCATTTTCCCCATTTTCCATGTTTCAAATGATTTATATTTCAAATATATGTTGCTCTATTAAACATTCTAATCAAAAATCTTTCTTTTGAACATTCCATTTAAAGAATCCTGAAATGTATCACTATTTCCACAACAATGTTAAGCAGCAAAACTGTTTTCAACAATGATAATAATCAAATCAGCTTATTAGAATGATTTCTGATGCTGAACACTGCAACATTGGCTGCTGAAAATGCCATCTCAGATGAATTATGTTTTAACATGCATTAAAATAAAAAAAGTTATTTAAAATTAATGACATTTTAGAATAGTATTGTTTTACTTTTATTTTTGATCAAAAACAGCCTTGGTGAGCATAAAAGACTTCTTTTAAAGGAGACATTGGATGCAAAATTCACTTGTATATGATGTTTGCATATAAATATCTTAGCAGTGTATGTACACAACCACCCTACAATGATAAAAATCTATTTTTTTTAAATCCCCCCCAAAACCTGAACAATCTCAATTATCAAGCCGTTTTTATTTTCTGAGCAGTATGACATCATACTGATCATGCCCTGCCCACAATCACTGACGGACTGTCCCGTATTAACACATTTCTGCCCCCAGCCAGTTGTACGCTGTCCATCATTTTCTCCATGCTCGAGCAGCTCTAGCAACAACGTCTCGTAAGCAATGCAGGTGTTGCTTAGTTGGATGTAAAAGTGAACATAAGAGTTTTCAGTCTCTCCCGACATCAGAGCCACTGAGGATGTAGTGGATTAGTTTATTTTTTGATGGTAATATGCCACCAAATACACAAAAAAGGGGTGGAGTGAGCAGTAGCTCATTATCATTTAAAGAGACATGCACTAAAACAGGTCACTTTGAACAGAACTGGAGGTGTTTTAGCCAAAGCATTTTGCAGACATTTCATAAAGACCCTAAAGACTGAAAAATGGGAATCCGATGTCCCCTTGAAAAACATGATAAAAATCATGCCAAACTCAAACTTGTCAAATCCCCTTATTTTCAAACAGGTGTCCTAGCAGAATAACCATAGGTGTAGTTTATCACATTAACTGTAAATATGTTCTACTAACCTTTGACACCCAGAAACTGTCTAAACAATGTCAGCCACTCTGTCTGGCAATGACGGTCAGAAAGCCTGAAATCAAAAGCAATGTGCCTTTTACCGCTTTGAGAAAGTGTTGTATAATTATAGGGATAGTGTGTTAGGATTCTAGGCCAGTGGCTCAGCTTTGTGTGCGTGTTCTATTCAGACAGAGATCCTCTGTGCCTGGATTATTGTCCTGCTGCTCAGCACTGACGAATGATCGGCAGGTTAAAATCCACACATACATAATACACTTTCACTGAGGGATTGAAGCGGCATTGTGTGTCGAAGACAGAAGGATGAAGTGAATGTATTAAAGAAAGAGAGAGGTATTGATAGAGAAAAGCTAGGAGAAGGTTTCAGATGAATAAATGTGAAAGGCCTGTTAGTGTGACACATTATGCAGAAAACTGTCACACTATCATATTTAGAGCGGACGCAATATTCCCAGCTGTCATTTGTGTTTGTGGCTAAATTGTGCTGTTTAGCCATAAGTAGATGGCCAGTTTAAATATGCTTCCCAGATATGACAGGCAAAATTAATTTATCATCTGTCCAGGGACGGAGGCGTCCTCAATAATAGATTAGGTTACAAGTGTTTGCCCAGGTTGAATACTCGTAGACAAATGCATAGTCGCATATGTTCGCCAATATAGAGCCTGCTTTAAAATATGTTTTCTAATTCTACTTTCAAGCTTTTGCTTTTATTTTATTTATTTATTTATTTATTTAGTTTCAGCAAAGAGCAGTGTCACTTTTTGATTGAGTTGCTGTACAGAAAATAAATGTTTTCCAGTGTGTTTTTGCTTTAAGGTGTTGTTTGACCTGAGGTCATAACAGTACAATAAATCAGTCGATATGGACTAAAATCTGCCCTCTCTTAAGAGGCTTACGTGCCCAAAATAGAGGCTTTGGTGTGACCGCTATTATACACAGATCACAGCCTGAAATGTTAGTATTTTTTTCACTGATTCTTGAATCACTGATGTTTGGTAATGTAGAAGAACTGCTTCTTATGTGGCATATTTTAAAATATTTACTAGTGACGTATGTTTAGGACAAAAGATGATTGAACGGCAAAATGAAAAATGTTGGATTAAAATACAAATTCTTCCAGTTGTCAAACACAGAAACATGAACGTTATGTGAATGAAAAGTGTTCGCGTCACTGTCAGGGCAAATCCTGGTCTTGTGGTTTGGTACAATACCATCTGATTATATAATGTGAAGATTAGGATTACTAACAGCTGGATTGTATTGTAGATAATGATGGACAACAGTATAATGAATGCATTTTTCATTATAACTGTAATGTATGTCAACTTTAAAAAAACACTAAACACAGTTTGTTGAATTATTGAACATTAATGCACACCCTATATGAAAGAGAGAGCTGTGTAGCAGTATCATGTTTGTTGTTTTTCACGTTTCATTTGCTGTAGTTTGTAGTAGACTCTTTTGGAATAATTTGATGAAATGACCTGGATTCAGTTATAAACTATATATGAGTAGGTGAGTAAGTGTGTTCGTTTTCCCATGTTTGTATGTTAGTAGAGTAAGTGTACATTGTCAGGTGTGTGTGAGTGTGTGTGTGTGTGTGTGTGTGTGTGAGAGAGAGAGTGTGTCGTGGGGATAAAGAGGATGAGTGTTGAGCTTTGATCTGCTCTTTGAGAGGTTAAACTCCGCCACGTGCTGACCTCACATGGCAGGGATCAGACTAGTAAAGAGACAAGACAAATTGATATCGATAGACATAAAATGAGAGACCGAGATGACAATGAAACCATATGTGAAGATACTCTCTCAAATTGCTAGCATTTAATGTTGTACAGAGGAATAATAGTCAGTGAGTTAGTAAAAGTTTGATATGTTCTCAGAATTACGAGTTACTGTATTATCTCTCAATTCTGACTTAAAGGAGAAGTCCACTTTCAGAACAACAGTTTACAAAAAAAATGTACTCACCCCTTTATCAAGATGTTCATGTCTTTCTGTCTTCACTCTTGAAGAAATTATGGTTTTTGAGGAGGGGGGAGGGGGGTGAGCCGGCGAGCCGCCTCAAATGAGTTACTTTGCACCCCCTTCCATCCTCTGCCCTAATTGCTAAATGTGATCATTTTGGAAAGCGAAAGTGAAACCAAAAAAAAAACAGCTTGCATAAGAAAGTGACTGACTATCTATTTTGACATGTAGGCATTTTTATATTTATGTACACAATAATAATCTTTTACATTTGTAATCCTTTCATTTTTAATATTTGGCTTTTTTTTTTTTTAGTGCCGCTGCATGTCACTCTGTGTGTAATACGCGAGTGTATGTGCATTGTGCACCTGCCTATAGGTGCATATATTACTAACGCGCTCTATAAATGCCAAAAAAAAAATGTTGCGCCATTAACTTTAGACCAGGTTTCATTTGGTTAATGGCGCAGTCTATTTCAGTTGCCTCAAAATAGCAACAGTGCGCCTAAACACACCTCGTTTTCAAACCAGCACACACATGGGCACAGAAATGGGCGCAAACGCATTTGCTATTTTAACAATAATGCACAGGACTTGAAAAATGATAACGGCGTCAGGCTGAAACTAGGAATAAACACTTAAACATAGGGCCCATAAACTCGCAATTCTGAGGAAAAAAAAAAGGATTGTGAGTTTATATCTCGAATTGTGAGCTTATATCTTGAAATTAAGTTCAATTTTACAAACTCGCAATTGATACAAACTTGCAATTCTGACTTTTTTTCTCAGAACTGTTAGATATAAACTCGTAATTGTGAGTTGTAAAGTCCAATTTTGAGGGGAAAAGAAGACTATGTACTATGTACTTGTGAGAGATAAAATGTAGTTTATATCTCACAATTTTGACTTAACTTCCAATTGCGTGTTATAAAGTCAAAACTGTGAGATCTAAATGTGCAGTTCTGAGAAATTAAGCCAGAAATGCAAGATATAAATTCACAATTGGCAGAAATAAAGTCAGAATTTCAAGATAAAAACTCACAATTCTGACTTTTTTCTCACAAATGGGAGTTTGTATCTTGCAATTCTGACTTTTTTCTTGCAATTGCAAGTTTATATCTTGCAATTATGACATTTTTCGTCAGCATTGTGAGACATAAACTCCCAATTGCAAGTTTGAAAGTCCAAATTTGATGAGGAAAAAAGACTGAGTTCTCAGAATTGGGAGTTACTGTATTATCTCACAATTCTGACTTAACTTCCAGTTGCGTGTGAATTGCGTGAGGAAAAACGTCACAGTTGTGAGATATAAACTTAAAAATAGTCAGAGTTTATATCTTAATTTTTAAGTCAGATTTTTCCAAACTCGCAACTGATACAAACTCACAATTCTGACGCTTTTTGTTAGATATAAACTCGCAATTGTGAGTTATAAAGTCTAATTGTGAGAGGGAAAAAAAGGACTGTTCTAAGAATCGTGAGTTTGTATCTCACAATTCTGACCTAACTGTTAGATATAAACTCGCAATTGTGAGTTGTAAAGTCCAATTTTGAGGGGAAAAAGGACTATGTTCTCATGATTGCAAGTTTATATCTCACAGTTCTGACTTAACTCCCAATTGCGTGATTTTAAAGTTAGAATTGCGAGATATAAATTTGCAGTTCTGAAATATTAAGCCAGAAGTGCAAGATATAAATTCACAATTGCGAGAAATAATTCAATTGCAGTTGCAATTCTGACTTTTTTCTTGCAATTGCAAGTTTATATCTCGCAATTCTGACTTTTTTCCTCAGAATTGTGAGATATAAACTCACAGTTGCGAGTTATGAAGTCCAATTTTGAGGGGAAAAAAATGAATTCAATTTGAGAGATATAGACATGGGATGTGATATGCTATCTGTCTCTGTCACACTCTGTCTGTTTACCCCAATGAAAACAAAGTTTCCAAGGACAGCTGTCATTTATTATACACACTTTAAATTACATCATTTATATTATATTCTTTTTATTTGGCTGGTGGCAAAATAAGTAGTATGAGATCTTTTTAGTCCATTTGTGCCTCAATGATGTGTCTTCTATATGAAGTCTGTAGTAGGGTTAGATCATTTCCTTTTTGAACTTTTTTATAATGTAATACTTTTTACAAAGTGACATCCACTGGCAGAGGCTAACTGGGCTACGTTAACTAACCAAACCCTGACCCCTTGGGTTCAAGTCTGAAAACAGAAGATTCACTACCACTATTCTGACCTACTTGCAAGATACTTAACTGCTGTGGAGTTCTTTGGATAATACAGTGTTTGCCAAATCAAGGATGTAATGGAATGGTTGCACTAATGGTTTGCTGCCAGCTTCAGGCTCTGTAGAACGGACGAGAGGGAGAGACAATTATGAGTTGTACAGAGAAATTAAAATATTTAGAGGTAGCAGGACTCCTGACAGCCTCAATGTTCTGATCGTAGTGTTCGGAGAGACCTATAATTAATTCCCCCTCCTCCTCTTCCGCCTCTTAATATAATTACTGTGTCTTTATTTTGAATATGATTGTGAAGAATTAGTCTGGTTCCTTGGATTTCTGCAAGGAAAATTTCTGCTTGGGTAGTTTAAATTGCAAGAGCTTGACATTATTATTGTGAATATTAGAAGCAGTTCAGGCATAATTTGAGGTGAAGAAACTGTTAACCCTAAAGCAGGTAGAATTCTATTCCAAAAAAAGAACCATTCATAATTCAAAATTCTATTTTTATGATCTGTACAAAATATTTATGCCCAGTACGTTTTCTCTGGTAAAACTATTTTTAGGCTTTCCCCTAAAGGACACTGATGAAGTGTCTTGAACTCCCAGAGAGGTGTGGGTGAATTTGGAGATATTAGAATTGGTGCATTTTTTTCATGTTTGTTGATGGGCTGATCTCTATTTCTGTATCTCCTCCTGTACCCCAAGTGAGATTAATCGTCTGGACCTGGGTCTGGTTGTGGAGGTGTGGAATAAAGGACTCATCTGGGACACCTTAATAGGAACAGCATGGATCCCACTTAACACCATCCGCCAATCCGATGAGGTAAGTTGGCGCCACCAGCCAATCGGAATGAAGAGAATACGCCCTCAACAGTCACACATCTCAGCTGTCTATCTGGTGAGGCATGAAAGTGCCACTCCCACCTTGTTTCACACAAGACGTTAAGACCATCTGAGTCATGCTTGGAGCTGAGGTGGGTGGGGAATGCAGTGCAAATGGTGAGAATGATGAAAACCATGCCTGAATTGTTTCCAACTGGACAGTTCTGGAATAACCACAGGGTGCCAGTCAATTAAAGAAATTGATCACCTCAAAATTAAAATGTGCTGAAAATGTACTCACCCTGAGGACATTCAAGATGCAGATTAGTTTTTCTTCATCGGAGCAGATTTGGAGAATTTAGTGTTATATCACTGGTCAGTGGAACCCTTGCAGTGAATGGGTGCCGTCAGAATGAGAGTCCAAACAGCTGATAAAAACAATCCACAAATAATCCACATGACTCTAGTCCATCAGTTAACATCTTGTGAAGCAAAAAGCTTTGTGTTTGTAAATAAACAAATCAATATCATCAATATGTTTTAAACTTCAAGGGATTGCTTCCAGCTAAAATATGAAAACCCTGTCCATAATATTGCTTTCTTCAATGAAAAAGTCATCTTGTCTGAATCAGGAGAGGAAAATGCACAGATACAAATGAAAGCAGTTCTAAACAAATGGATTTTGATGTGAGAGTACTGCAAATGTTGATGTTTTTACTGGAGAAAGCATTGTTATGGATAATGTACCGGTATTCAGCCTAGAAACATGCTGACAGCCACTCACATTTTCTGCAGAAAATGAAAAAATGTTGTGGAATTCGTTAACGTGACCCTCATGAATTTATTAAACAGAAAATGCACATACTCTGTGAAATAAATATAGTCAAAGACCCCCTGGTGAAAACCAATGCCTTCTGTCTTAAAACCTCCAAACGCTCCCCCTCCAAATCATTTGTGTGTTTTATTGCTGCAGTGCCTTCATGCGGTTGTCTTTCTGTATATATGTATATAACTGTATATCTGAGTCAGAGTTAGTATGGCATCTTACAGGTCTCTTTCTTTTTGTTTTTAGGAGGGACCTGGAGAATGGACTTCACTGGATTCTGAGGTTCTGATGAAGGAAGATGAGATATATGGCACTAAAAACCCCACTCCTCACCACGTGCTGCTGGACACACGCTTTGAACTCCCTTTTGGTAGTCATAATAATATAATATAATATAGTATAATGTAATGTAATGTAATATATTTTTTAGGGCCACTGTATTATATAAAAACTCTAAATGAATTTGGAGCGATAAAAGAGAATTAAATGGAGAGCATCTAAGGGGAAAAAGAAGAGAGGAAGCAAAGGGTGCTGATGTATTTGTGATGTTTCTGCAGTAACCTCTGTGTCTCATGTCATATTAAACACTGTGAATACAGAATTGAGTGCTGTGTGGCCAGAAAAGCTGAAAGGGAGGGGCGAGACATCCATTGAAACAGTGGAAGCTGGAGTTTTATCTAAAGATATCAGACTTTCTTTTCCTCTTATTTCTGTATTATTTGTTGCTTGTGCAGATATTCCCGACGACGAGGCCCAGTACTGGACTAAAAAGCTGGAGCGCATCAACTCTATGAGGATACATGATGAGGTACAGACTGTGTGTATTTAGATGGAGTAGAGATGTGTGAATATGTACAGTAGAATGAACATGTTAGTTTGATGGGCCTTTTTGATGGATGTGGAAAAACATCATCAAATTATTATATATATATGTGTGTATATATATATATATATATATATATATATATATATATATATATATATATATATATAATATGGAATTTTGTATTGTTTTTGGGTTAGTCAGCTATTGCCTAAAAACAAATCAGAACCTTAAATATAAAAAAGGTTAAAAAATATCTCATAAACTTTAGATTTGTATTTTCATACATAGTGATTATGGTTATGTTGATTTGTGTCAGGTATTTTGTATTTGGTAATTTGCTCTTATCAATTTTGCACTGGTACACCAAAAAAGGAATTCTGCAGTTTAGTTAAAAGAATGATCTTCTACTGCCTACTGCTGTGAGCACTAAGGTATTGCAAGGACCTTACAGTTATACTGCCAAAAGACCACTAAGATGTGCTGTGTAACCAATTGAGGGGAAGATTACAGCACATGAACATCACATCTGATTAGTTTCAAACAACTCCAAGCTGACATGGTTTATTGTTGTTTTAGTCATTGTAATACATAAGTAAATAAGTTTAAGTAAGCCTCTGCTCTTAGTTTTTTTGATTCAGCTCATTTATGAAAACACACAGGCATGATTGCTGATGTTAGCTGATAACTTTTGGCTTATTTCCTGTCTGCTTTTTGCAAGTATTCACTGCAAGATGAAGCACGAAGAAGACAACTGCCCCCAGTGCCCTCCCAGTGCTGTAAGTATTTTCCTGTCAGCCTTTACTGTGGGGAAAAAATTTAATTACATGACGAGTCCCCTTTAAGACAGTAGATGGCAGTAGTTTGTAGCTTATGCTTAGTTTATAGTTTATGCATTTGCCCTGATGTTAATGCCATTTAGACTTTTATGTTCTGTTTGTTGTATTAATATTACAAGTGTCAAGATTCACTTTTGCTTAAAAGGACAGTACACTCAACAAATATTGTCGTCATTTACCTCCATGTTAACCTAAACCTTTATTACTTTCTATTTTACTTGGAACATAAAATATGATTTTAGATAGAATGACACTATGATAGTCAGTATTTACCTTCATTGTATGAAAAAAGTGGAAGTGAATACTGTTACATGTCTAACATTCTGTGTAACATTTACTTACATGGAAAAGATTGTCATACTGATTTGTAAAAACAAGAATGTGAGTAAATAATAGCTGAATATTTATTTGTGGGTGACCTACCTAACCGTGAAGTGATTTACTTAAATATTTGATAGCATTTTGTAACAAAAAAATACAGAAGTGGATTTATGATATTAAATACCTAAGAAAGCAGATTTGCATGCAAACTCTTGAAACACTCTGTGGATTATGCAACTCTCTTGCATCGGTAACACTTTTAATAAGACCATATTAGTTAATGTTAATGCATTGACTAACAAATGTATTGCTTACCTCAGTGTTAAAGTATTTATGAATCTTTCATAGCATTTGTTAGTACAACTGTTCATTCTTAGTTCATGTTAGCTCAGGTCCGTTAAATATTAACAGATACAAATTGTTTTTTGTTGTTTTAATAATGTATTAGTAAATGATGAAATTGAGATTAATAAGCACTTTAGACTTTTATTGTTAGTCCATGTTCACTAATGTAGTTAAAGTTATCAAATGGAACCTTATTGTAAAGTGTTGCCATTACATCTTCTGCTGTTTAAATTTCTCCACACCACTAGGCAATTGGACATACTTTGGATGGAATGATCAGCAGAGTATGTACTTGTGTGTGTGGTGAAACTAATCATCATCATTTCACTTCTTTTCTTCATTTTTTCCTATTACCATTTATTAATTTACAGAGAGAGAAAGGGTGAATAAGGTTCGGTTGGAGGCACTTGTAATGGAAGATTTTATTCATATGACACAAATACGCAAACAGATTCTAAGAGAGATTAAAATGAAAATTTACTCACCCTCATGTTGTTCCAAACCCGTAAGACCTTTGTTCATCTTTGGAACACAAATGAAGATATTTTTGTTGTAATCCGAGAGCTTTCAGACCTTGCCTACACAGCAACACAAATGACACGTTCATGGCTCAGAAAGGTAGCAAGTAGCTTCATAAAATTACAGTTTAACCACTAATGTCACAAAGACTATTTTAACAATGTTCTTATTATGTTTCTGGGCCTTGAACGTGGTAGTTGTGTTGCTGTCTATGGAGGGTCAGAAAGCTTTTGGATTTCATCAAAAATATCTTAATTTGTGTTCCGAATACGAACTAAGGTCTTACAGGTTTGGAACAGCATGTAGGTGAGTAATTAATGACAGAATTTTCCTTTTTGGGTGAACTAACCCGTTACGTACAATATATATTATATAGTAGTAACACACCAGAATCTAAGAAATCAAGTTGTCTAATATGCACTACCAGTCAAGTGTTTTGACATACTAGACTGAATTTATGTTTGCCATCTTAAGTGGTGGTCACACTACACTTTTCGCTCCACTGACCTCCATTCATACGCATGCGAATGTGGGAGAGTGAAAAACACAAGCTCATGTAAAGAAGTTTCGCATTTCGCTGCATTACCAAGTTTAGGTTTGGTGAACTCTGACCTGCGAATTTGTATCATGTGAAACTGTGATCAACAGATCAAAACTTCACAGCATAACCTCATAGCTGCATTAAAACAATAGAAATTTAAATGATTGTATGATTTTATATTTTGGATGTATTATTTGTTAGGTGTTGAATTTAAGTTTATGTAAACGTATTATGATTTTTTTGTTATTAAAAAAAAAAATACTCTTAAATTAGGAAAATAGTAAAAATAACGAATGTGTCTGTGTGCCCAATCTAATGACTAATAGTGTACATAAACAAGAGTTAGTTTAGTGCATATACAAACTGAAATTTTCCACAATTCTTCTTAGTTTCCCATTTTGGTTATTCTTCATTCCTTCATTATCCATATAATTGTGCTTTATACATTTATTTATGTATGTGATTTGTATTTAGAAATATGTCATTAACATTTGTATTTAGAATAATGTAACTTATCTTAGTAATGTATCTTCTTTCAACGCCAAAGGATTAGTTTAAATCTTTTTATGCTTGTATATACAGTATAAACACTGACCAAAATTATAAATGCAACACTTCTGTTTTTGCCCCCATTTTTCATGAGCTGAACTCAAAGATCTAAGACTTTTTCTATGTACACAAAAGGTCTATTTCTCTCAAATATTTTTCACAAATCTGTCTAAATCCTTGTTAGTGAGCACTTCTCCTTTGCCAAGGAGTATCTGGTGTGACCACCATTTGCCTCACGCAGTGCAACACATCTCCTTCGCATAGAGTTGATCCGGTTGTTGATTGTGGCCTGTGGAATGTTGTTCCACTCCTCTTCAATGGCTGTGCGAAGTTGCTGGATATTGGCAAGTACTGGAACACGCTGTCGTATACGCCGATCCAGAGCATCCCAAACATGCTTAATGGGTGACATGTCCGGTGAGTATGCTGGCCATGCAAGAACTGGGATGTTTTCAGCTTCCAGGAATTATGTACAGAGGTCCTGGGCTGGTGTGGTTACACATGGTCTGTGGTTGTGAGGCTGGTTCGATGTACTGCCAAATTCTCTAAAACACCTTTGGAGATGGCTTATGGTAGAGAAATGAACATTCAATTCATGGGCAACAGCTCTTGTAGACATTCCTGCAGTCAGCATGCCAGTTGCACGCTTCCTCAAAACTTGCGACATCTGTGGCATTGTGCTGTGTGATAAAACTGCACATTTTAGAGTGGCCTTTTATTGTGGCCAGCCTAAGGCACACCTGTGCTGTCTAATCAGCATCTTGATATGCCACACCTGTGAAGAGGATGGATTATCTCGGCAAAGGAGAAGTGCTCACTAACAGATTTAGACAGATTTGTGAGCAATATTTGAGAGAAATAGGCCTTTTGTGTACATTGAAAAAGTCTTAGATCTTTGAGTTCAGTTCATGAAAAATGGGGGCAAAAACAAAATTGTTGCGTTTATAATTTTGGTCAGTGTAAAATAAAACAAAGATGCTGTGATTGGTCACTTTTTTTACCATTTTTAATTTCTTATTCCTTATTTCTCATTCCTCATTTCTCAATATCAAGTTTAAAAAAAAATAATACATTTACTTTTAAAATAATTTTGTTGGAGTATGGCATATACCACAGCTGTCATTGCTTTGCATGGTCGTTGCATTTATTTAGTTCATTTTAAGTTTTAGGTGACGTCCTCCCTGATCACACTTTACTCACTTCTGGATTTCATTGTGCTGTAGCTTTTGATGACCATGACAGCGCTGTGGATGACAGGGACAGCGATTACCGCAGTGAGACAAACAGCAGGCCTCCACGATACCACACCACAGCTCAACCCAATTCCTCTGTACATCAGTACCCTATTGGCCGAAGATTAGAGAATCAGACATTGTCAAGAGAGTCTAGGACAGACTGTATTCAGAACTATGACTTGGATTATATAGACGAAAGGGAACAGAGGTATGTTTGAAGACTTGATTACACAAATGTACATCTTGGCATACATAATTTTGAAATATTGCTTTACCCACTCATTATCTAAAAATCCTTAGAAAAAGGATTATTATTTTTAGCATTACAATTATTTGAAGCAACCCTGTCTTGAATTTACTTGCATTAACAAACTTGTTTTCTTGTTTTAAGTTTACGTTATTGCCAGTGCAGTAAGACAAAATGCACATAAACAAAATATGATGTATGAATAATATCTAAGCATTGCTTCAAAACTACATTTAAAGTCATTAAGAAAGTCATTTTTTGCTGTCAGTTTAGTTCCGAAAATGTTCAATTTTAGTTGTCTCATACATTTTCATTTTTCTGTCTTTTAATTTTATCCGTCTATATATTTTGATTTAAGATTTTGTTCATTTTTTTTTTTTCCTGTTCATTCTTTTCCTCATCCATGCTTCTGGCACTTCACTTTATGCACACCAGATTTTCAGCTGGTACAGATGATGTCAGAATGATTCCAGTGGACAGTGGTATGGGAGTTGAAGACTGGGAGACCAAATACAAAATTAATGACAACATACTAGATGATTACCTGGAACCAGAGCAGAAAACATGGGATGACGATGATGACACCAAGAGTGAAATTTATAGAATCGTGAGCAGCCCGGGTGACTCCAAAGGCAGCCAGTTTTGCCAGACAGTAGAGTGTGATGCAATGTCCCCAGAGGAGGCTGAAGAGTGTGATGTATCAGGAAATCCTATCAGGAGAGCAGCCACAGGCAACAGTGAAGTCCGTTTGGTCTACAATGAAGGTAGAAATTTCGAGGATGAAATTTCCCCTCCCGAGATTTCCATGATTCCTTCAATTAGGCAACTTCGTAGGGCAAACCAAGATTCATATAAAGAGGGGCTGTTGTACAAAACCAGGATGTGGGCCAAGAACTCATTTGAAGACACCCTTGAGAACTATACAATTTATTGTGAGGAAGAGGAAGCCAGGATGAGGGCAAGAAGTGAATATGGGTCTGCAGGATCTGATGAAATGCAGTTCTCTCTTGGGTCTGAAGAAGAGCTAGATGATATGGCATTTGTAGAAGAGGATGCACAGTATGAATATGACAGTTACTACAGTAATGCAAGGTATATTTCCTCTTATGATGAATGGTCACAAGGCTATTACGAACAACAGAGTAGCATGGGGAATGATTGCACTAGGGGCCCAGATGAAATATTGTCGTCTGTGCAGAAGCCAAAAAAAGAGTATCATGATACCATGGACGAACTTCAGAACTTAGTTGACTCTGTGTCAGAATATCTGGCTGGAAGAGAGGAGGAAATTAGTAAATATGAATCAATGCAAAAATCTGCCACAAAAACAGAAACAGAGAGTGAAGAAAAGAAAACTGAAGGTGAACCAGCTGAGGTAAAAGAGGAAAATGCTGTGGAACAAAGTATTGCAGGTGTTAAAAATGCCATGAGCTCATTGTTTAACTCAATTACAAATACTAAACCAGCAGCTGAAAATACAGAATCAACAGAAACTACGACAAAAACTCCATCTCCAGTTCCTCCCCAGTCAGAGTCTGGTATTTCCAAACTGTTCTCTTTCATACCCAAATCAACTGGGAGTCCAACTCCTGTCGCTGTTGTACCACCTGCTAATCAGGAATCTAATGCAGACAAGAAGTTCTCTTTGCAGTCGCTGTTGCCATTTCAGTCCCCAGAGGTCAGTCGACCAGCTAGTGCCACATCAGAGACTGATGCTACAAACACTGCCGTTTCAAGTGGCTCTCAAGCTCAGGACTCCACTCCAAGTCAGACACAAACAGTGGTTGATTCAGTGCTAGGGAGATTGAGCCCTTTCAGGCTTTTTGGAGACAAATCTAGTGCAGAAACACAACCAAATATATCTCAGGAAAGCACTGAGTCTAAAGAAGCATCAATAGAGATATCCAAAAGTTTGTCTTTAGAGGGGTCTGGCACGCAACCTGAGCACCAGTCCTCATGTGGGGGATCAGGAAGTGGATCCGTAGAGCTCTTACCTGAAACAGAATCATCTGGTGAATTACCTGATTCCATGCCCAGAGGGGCTATGTCCAAGCCAGTAGAAAGTAAAACTGAAGCAAAGCCCGCCAGTCAAACACCCGCAGAGGACACTGGATTCTTTAGCCCCTTTAAAAAGTCATTGAACTCACTCATATCAAACAATGCTCCTGATGATAAGCCAGCTGAGGCCCCCTCAATGTTTTCCATTTTTAAGCCAGCTGAGGCTCCAAAAACGGAAGATGCGTCTGGTACTTTTGGCAATAAATTAAAGCTCCCTTTCTTTTCTTCAGATGCTCCAGTCAATACTCAGGTGCCCAAACAAGAAGGCGGTATGCTTTCTGGATTTCTAAAGCTCACAACAGGTGATGATCCCAGTACTTCTAGACCTGGCGGACCCCAAGCTGGTGCTAGATCACCACTGTCCAGTCGTTCTGCACTGCTTGAAAGTGTTTCCAAAGGAAATGCAGATACTGGCTGGTTCTCTAATCTGTTCAAAGCAAGCTCAAATGAACCACAAAAGCCACAGACTGGAACACCAGCCTCATTGAAGCCAACAGCAGCTACACAAAACATTCCCACTGTTGTTGTGAATCCTGAAAAACCAGACAATGTCAAAGAAGCTTCTGCAGATATAGCTGCAGAAAGAGATGCTGCAGCAAAATGTCAGAATGAGTGCCTGTCTACTGAAAATCAAGGAGAGGTTAAAATAGATACACTGGGTACAGACCAAGTTGAGAGAAATGAAGATAAATCTACACTTCTAGATGGATCAAATACCAAGGCAGATGACCAATGCCATCCAAAGTCCCAAGTGCAACCAAAGACACAAAATGATACACAGGCACAACCTCAGTCTCAGGGTTTGCTATCCGGTCTTTTATCTGGCAGCAACAAACCCCAAGCAAGTTCTGGTCAACCTCAGCAGGGTGGAGGGATACTCTCAGGGCTACTTTCCACTGTTGCTGGCACCCAAAACCAGAGCCAGACTCAACTAGGAGCTGCATCTGCTCAGTCAGGAGGGCTGTTGTCTGGAATATTGAAAATGGCTACCCCTGAAAGTTCAATCACAAGCTGTCAATCAACGGGCCCACAACAGCAACAACCCTCGAATGCAGGACACTCCTTTAAAGAATCACCTCCAACTGCTCAAAACCACAGCCAACCACAGCAGAGCACTGGAATTTTCTCTGGGTTATTCAAATTGGCCAGTGATACAGTTTCAAGCCCCCAAACAGCACCTGCCCAGTCAGCACCAAATCCTGGAAATCAAAATGTCCTAAATCAAGTAACATTGGAGGGTGCATCCAATGATCCCTCTCAAGGAGCTACAACTCAGCCTCAATCTGGAGGCTTCTTATCTGGACTTTTGAAGTTGGCCACCCCTGAGACTGTTCCAGCAGCTGGAGAGGTATCCCAGCCTCAGCAGCAGCAAACATCACAACAAAACAGTAATCAACAATCAAGTCAACAACAATTGGATACAAAGAGTCAACCAGCACCGACTCAACCGCCACCAACTGAACCATCTCCAAGTCAGACAGGAGGACTTTTTGGGGGACTCCTAAAACTAACAGAGAATGCTCTTGCAGGGTCACAACAGCCAAGTGATTCTGGCAGTCAGCCTAATCAACAACAATCCAGCAAACCAAATACACAGTCACAACCACCATCTGCTACAGCAAGTGGAATGTTTTCAGGATTTTTGAACAAGCTGACAGCCCCAGAGAGTGCCCCTCAACAGCCACATGGTGGAAATAGTAGCCTGACCTCACAACAGAGCCCTAAACCCCCTGAGCAACCACTACCTTCTCAGACAGGTGGCTTCCTTTCTGGGCTGTTTGGTATGAGTGGAGATAATAATGCCAGTAATGCCAAAAATCCAGCTGCTCAGGATCATCCACAGCAGGAGGCTCCTTGTTCTGGTCAACCTAATGCACAACAAAGTAGCAGACAAAACTTGCAAAAACAAAACCAAGTTCCACCCCAGCAGGTACCTCAAACTGGACCAAGTGGAATGTTCTCTGGGTTGCTAACTAAGATTGCAGACACCGCCACTGCACAACCCCAGTCACAAACCACACAGCAAACTAGTAAATCTGGTCCAAATGAAAGTGCCCAGCAATCTTCTAGCCAGCCGGGTGGGTTCTTTTCTGGGCTTTTTTCAACCAACCAGACACCAGCACAATCACAACAAGGATCTCCTGGACCCAATCAACAGCAGCAAGGAAACAGGCAGCCTTTACAAAGACAGAATCAGATTCCATCTCATATGCCATCAACCCCTGAGCCACCACAAGGGGGTTTGCTTTCAGGTCTTTTCAACAAACTTGCATCAGCAGATTCTCCAGCTCAGCCATCAAAGTCTCTTTCTGGGGTTCAGCCTAACCAACAAACAAGTAGGCCAGATGCATCAGGAGAGAGTCAAATATCTACCCAACAGCCACCCCCTTCAAGCCAATCGGGTGGAATTCTTTCTGGTCTTTTGAAGATGGGTTCAGAAGCTGCAGCTCCAAAATCAACTTCTGTAGGACAGCAGACACAACCTGCCTCCAGAAGTCAGACACAAGGTCCACAATGTCAGGGTCAGACTGTGTCACAGGGAGCAACACAACAGCAAAGTCAGTCTGGTGGTCTGTTTTCTAGCATTTTCAAAATGGCCACCTCCGATGAATCTGTGCAACAACCTGCCCAGTCAAGCAATCAGCCAGTAAATGCATCTGTTCAAAGTGCCAACAAAGAGTCTAGTGGCATCATATCTGGATTTTTGAGCAAACTTACTACATCAGTTGAAGAACCAATAACAACAAGTGAAGCTTCTCCTGGTCAGAAACCAAAACAACAGCAACAAGACCGTTCTGGAATCAAACCTAGTCAAAGTCGTCCACAGATTCAGAGAGCCAAACCAGTTGAACTTATGTCCTCTGAAGATGGAGGTGCAGAAAAAGATCAGAAAGTTTCAGCACAAAAAGGTTTCTTGTCTGGATTATTTAGCAATGCCTCAGAGGAAGACACTTCATCCAAACTTCCTTCTCAAATCAAAGAACCACCAAGTAGTTCTAATAGTGGTGCAGGTATGCTTTCTGGAATTTTTAAATCTGGATCTAATGAAAATGACACTTCAGGAAAAAGTAAGGACCCAGAGAAGGGCTTCCTTGATAGACTAATGTCTAAGCAGAGTAAAGATGAGTCTACTACTTCAGTTACCAGCAGCACTGTGAGCTCAGAAACAAACAAATCCACTACTTCAGTTACCAGCAGCACTGGAAGTGAGGCTTCTCAACGACCTGCTAACCTGCATCCAGCAGTGAAGTCCACCCAAGAGTACATGGACGAGGTCCATAGACTCTTATATGGCACGTCTATTAATTACGGCTATCAAGATCTATTGTATACGTTTGCTGTTCATGGTGTGATTCCCCCAGAACTGTATGAACATCAGTGTCTCATAGAAGGTCTTCTTTGGCAGCAACTGAATGAATATGCTCTGTTGGAGACCCTAGCAACACAAGTTCCAGACTGTTATTCTGCAAATCAAGTGGAAATGCCATTTTCCTCTGAACTGGTTGTGGAGACACCTGAATGGTGGAACTTGAAAAACATGGATCCTAGTCAGTTCCATATACCCTCACATCCTTGGCAGGATGTTGTCAACCTGCCATTTCAAAGTAATCTTCCACTAGCAAATGGAGAGGATGTTATTGTATTTGACATGAGTAGCCCAAACAAGAAACCCTGGGGAGGCTGTAACAATTTAAATGGCTTCGGTGATAAAAGAAGCAAAAAGACTGCCACTGCCACAAACCTCTCAACAGATGGTCGTTCAAAAAATGATTTGTGCCACTCCAAGTCAGACTTCAGACTAAATAGCAAAAATGCCTCACAGATGACCCCAAAACCACATTTAGATTTGAAAGTTGACTCAAGATTCTTCAGAAGACTTACTGAAAAAAAGGTGCCATTGGATTTGACTCCAGGTGTGGTCAACCTCAGTAGCACTGTAGCTGCCAGTGAAGACATAGAGGATGACATGTTTTTTGAAGATTCAGAGTGGTACCAACAGTGGCTGTCCTTGTTGGAGCAGGGAATGTGGTGGCCAGCTGAGGCAGGAGATTGTGGCTATTACGTTTACATGGATGAAGAATATATATACACTCTTTTGACTGATAGGGCTGGGAAGCACCTCTATGCATGTGCAAGCCTGGAGGAGAGCCGTGTTTTAGAACAAATCACTGAAAATATTTCAAATATTTTGCATAAAAAAGACAAACCAAAGATGACTCTCTGTGGTTTTAAAATATCTCTGTTCAATGAAGATGAAGTTCTGTGGGTACCAGGAAATAAACAGTGTGACTCGCAGTTCCTAAATGCTCCCGTTGATTTGTCTTCAGCTCTTCAGAAAGGAGACAGGATTATGAACATGAACTTTCAGCAGTTCTCCCAAATGTTTCAGGACTCTATAAATGCACAGACAGAGCAACCTGTTGACTTTAGCGTGTACAAACTCAAAAAAGTAAAAATGGGTTCACAAGAGCCAAGTATGATTTCTGCAGAGGAGCAACAACAAGCAGCTGACCTCTCTAGGAAAGAAAACAACCCACGTCATGGAGGACCATACTGGATAAATCAGGGTATTAAAGACCTTTTCCCTGAAGTATCTGTGCACCAGTTCTCTTCTCCGGTTACTTTCACTTCATCAGTGGGCTACAGACAGCATCCCTCAACTATGAAACCTTTAATTCCTGAAATCATGATTGGACATGTAGATGATAAGCCTGTTGACCAGAAAACTCAAAGTAAGCAAACTTTCAGTCCTGCTGCTGCACCACAAACAGCTAAAAGCACAGCATCAGCAGGATCTACAATTACACCACAACCTCAGTACACTTCTAGAAAACCTTCTGATCTACTGAATGGCAATGGGACGCCACCTACATCAACTAGGACACTTCCTGCAACACCAGTAAATTCAACAAAACAGGTTGGGTTTACACAGCAGAGTGCAAACACTACACCTCGAGTATTACCTACTCCACCAACCTCAGAACAAGTCACAACAAGTATAGCTTCTAAGCCTTCTGCTGCATCTCAGAAACACAAACTGGCAAGGCAACCATCGCAGTCAACACAGTCTCCTTCATCAGAGAAGGTGTCTAATTTTGATGGCTCTAAGACTGAAGTAGTTCCCATAAAGCCAAAACCTCCCACAGCGATGTCAAATCAAAAACTATCATTGCCACCACCACAGAATTTACTTTTTAACAAGCCTCAAATGCCAGTTGACTCTCTCTTTTGTAGTAAACCTATGGATTTTTCTAGAACCTTGAGCAAAAAAGACAAAGGTAATGATGAGAAAACTTCAATAGATACTGATGCTGAAAGGTCTATTCTGGATGTCGTTGACTTTACCACAAGGAAACTAAAAGTTAAAAAGCAGAATGAAGAGACTTTTCACATGGATGAGACAGCTGCTGTTGATCTGACTGTAGAGTTAGACACAGAAGTGAAAGAAATCAATGTCACATTTCCATCTCTAGAGGTCAGAAATATATCCATTACAATGTCTGATGTGCCTCCAGGAACTGTATCTGCTCCGGCCTCTCCAAGAAGCAGGCCACAATACTTTCCTCCAGACAGTGGAATTCCCATACAAAAAGACAGCTGTGGCAATGAAGCACCCATATCACCAAGACAAAAACCCCCGCCTGCAAGAAAAGCCTCAGATCAGATGTCCCAGGCAAACAGTATTCAAGTAAACTCTGACAGAGTCTTGGTGGATTCACCCTTAAAGGTACCATTTAAGTCAGCCTCAAAAACAGATCAACTTGATCGGCTTGAGGGAGGCCCAGTTAAGCAAAGTTCCAAACCCAGCCAAGTACCAACTTCCATACCTCGGGCACCATCACCTCGTACAAGTCCTGAAATAAAGACATCACCAGTATTAAGACCATCACTGCAGATGCCTGCTCAAAATAAACAAATTGGCCTCGTAAGGCAGACTTCGCTTGCTAGTGAATCCATGAGAATGAGTCAGATGACTGGAAAGTCGTATAATGAGAACACTGCTCCAGCAAATTCCGCCAAAGCAACACTAGATATGACTTTAAAGACAGTCAATAAGCATGTGGAGACAACAATCACTGTGACTTCAGCAACTGAAGCAGTACCTCTTGTAAGAAGCAGACGGGCCTCAGTCACAGAAATTAATGCAGATTCTGTTGGTTTGCCTTTGCTTATAGAGCCATCAGCACAGGTAAATCTTAACCTACAAAGGCATCAATCATTGCCCCGGCTCTTATGTAGTGAATCCAGGTTTGTCCAAGAAGGTCCTGGAACCATTTGCAACAGAACTGCAAGTTTGCCAGTGCAACCCTCTCGTTATCACCAATCAGCAACTGCTCCAGCAAATGCAATAAAAGCTACATTAGATATGTCTGCTAAATCAACTACTCATTCGACTGTGGTCTCTGAGGCAATTCAAAAGGAAGCCATGCCACTTGTGAGAGCAAGATCAACATCAGTCTCAGATTGCAGTGGAGAGCTTGTTGGATTGCCTTTGCTTGTTGAGCCATCAGTGCTAGAGAAAAGTCTTATCCCACAAAGGCGTCAATCATTGCCACATCTCTTATCTAATGACTCCAAGGTTTTTCAAGAAAGCCCTGTTTTACACAGCCAAAACCGTCCTTATAATAGAACTGTGAGTTTGCCAGCGCAACTTACTCTTCATCATCAAACAGCAACTGCTCCAGCAAATGCATTCAAAGCTACATTAGACATGTCTGCAAAATCAACTACTTGTTCAGCTGTGGTAACTGATGTGGTTCAAAAGGAAGCTCTGCCACTTGTGAGAGCAAGATCAACATCCATCTCAGATGGCAATGAGGAGGTTGTTGGTATGTCTTTGATTGTGGAGCCTCCAAAACAACAGCGGAAAACTCTTCTCATGAGTTGTGATTCACAATCAAATGTAAGTCGAAGTGATGGATTTGAACATATGGATTTGAAAGCATCCCAGATAAGTCCAGTCTTAACCCAACAAACACCAGCCTCTACTCCAGCCAGTGCGGTTAAAACAATTGTAGATATGTCTCCAAAGCCAGTTGAAAAAATAAAAGAGGAAAAGGAAGAACTGTCTCCAGTGCCATTGATGAAAAGAAAAACATCTGCTACTTGGATTGCCACAGGGACATTTGTTGGTTTGCCTTTAATTGTAACACCCTCTAATTCCCAAGAAAATCTTATATCAGAGTCCTCATCTCCATCACAAGTGCAGGAAACACTGAAAGAAAAGAATAGTGGTACTTCAAGGCAGGCCCTTGAAGTCAGAAGCAAAGCTCCTACATTGCAAATGACATGGCAATCATGTCTTTTAGGACAGCCCAACAGAATACCCACAGCACCAGCTAATACAATCAAGGACATTGTTGATATGTCTCCAAAACCCTTGTCAGATCTAACAGAGGCTTGTGGAGCAGTTATGAATGAAGCTGGTGTGTTGTCACTTGTAAAGACAAAACCAACCACTGATGCTGAAGTATTAAAAGGGCTAGTTGGTGTACCTCTTCTGGTCGAGACTCCTTTGCTTCCTAAACCAGTTCGTGTGCAAAGCAGATTGCCTGATAAAATGTCATCTTTCTCTTTGATATCAACTGTAACTCAAGGAACAAAAGGACCTTCGGCACCAGCTAACACAGTTAAATCCACTATTGATATGTCTGTGGTCCGATCAACTTCTAAGATGTCTGAGGGGTCAGCAGGTGAAATGCTTCCAAATGGAGTAATGCCTCTAGTCAAAGATAAAGCAGCCATCAACAAATATCCAAGAAAAGACTCAATAGGAATGCCACTGATAGTTGATTCTTTTTCACGTTCTGAGCAGGACCCTCAAAAAAGATCACCTTTTGTATCATTACTAGAGGAAAAAGGTAATCCAGACCAAATGCAGTTATTGAGTGGACGTCATACTACAGAACCTTTGTTGCGCCAACAGATACCTACCTATCACAGAAATGGAATCTTCTCAATCTCAAAGACACAAACTGTAGAATCTCAGCCCTTCAGCAAACCAATGGACTTCTCTGTCAGTGTTTCACCTGCAAAACGCAACTGCTCCTCTGTTATGCAAAATGGACATCCAGTGGATTTTACTAGGAGTGAAGAAGAAAAATCAAAGATTGCAAGTAGATATCCAAAAAATGGTACTAGCACTTTTAAGAAATCCTATGTTGGGGCTGTTGACCTGACTGCTGACATAATGATTGACGTAAATAGAAACAAAAGTGTTGATGATGTCAAAGATCTTTCATCTCCAAGGACTACTAGCATGTCCACTCAGAATACATCAGCATGTACAGTGCTTACATATGCCACTACAACAAATAAGAGAGATTCCCATCAACTGTCAGGAAATGTGCAAATATTGGCCTCCCAAACAAAGAATGTAACTAAACCTCATGCATCAAATGTGTCTACACAAATGACATGTATATCAAGTCAGATGAAAAGTCATGTGCTGAGAACTGATTTGCATATCTCTAACCCTTCTGTACAACTCAAGAAAGAACAAAGTGAACCTGCTGAACCAATCAACACACAGCTTCTGAATAAGGAGGTTCCATTTGCAAGCAACAAGCAAAGTGTTGATCCACACAGCTCTCATCTCTCTACACAAATCAGTGATTCATCTAAGCTGCCCTCAAAATCTATGCCCCGCATAAATTGCTCAGAGCATACAACTAATCAGCAAGTAGCTCAAAAGTCTGTCATCAGTAGACCGCTGGTAAGACACCAGTCAGTTCCTTTGGCATTAACTGAGAATGAAGAGAGTCAACTTAGGCATACTAGACCATTTATTACCTCAGTTGCCTCTGCTTCAACTACAGTCTCAAGACCCAAAGGTATTATTAAACAGTCAACAGTGGAAAGCTTTGGAGAAGATTGCAACCCTCAGAGTGGGACAGCTACTTTCAGTGGAAAGCCTTTATCATTAGACAATACACTTGTTCAAACTTCAGTTGATCCAATTATATCAGTTCAAGATGTATCCATACCTGACCAAGGTTTGGCATCTAATATTGTATCTACTGCTGCAAACCTGCCAGTGTCGACTTCTGCCATTGTACTAGACTCAGTAGTTGTTGTACCCACAAGTACTACAATCTCTCAAGTTTCCATTGCATGTTCAAGACCAATTTCAACAAGTCCTGCTGTCAAACCAAGTGTTATGGATTGTCATCAACTATCTTCAGATCAAGTCTCAAATTTAAGCCCAGCCACAAAGATATCAGTCAAAGGTTTGATATCATTGTTCGATGGATCAAGCTCACAGCCAGCAACAGCTATTGTCTCACAAAGAAGTGATAAAATGACACAGCCAATTATTAAACCATCACCTAATGATTGTATTGAAGTTAACCAGGAAATGACAATGTCCCCAAACCAGACAGTGATGAAAACAGACGACATGTCAGTGATCAGTGGAACCATACCGACCAGTGTTCAAGCACATGCGTCACCATCCTTAGTTGATCCACCCATAGTGCCTCTTCCAAGTCCAGCATTTACTACACCGCCATCTGTAATAAGACCACCTGTTGAACTTAATGAAGTTTCACCAGTTCCAGCTCAAGGTTTGATCAATGAACAGTCTTTAACAAGAACTTCACTTGTACAACATAACAAAGCATCAGTTTCTCAGACTGAGGCATCTGCTCAAAGCTCGGCTCCAACATATTTTGCTACAAGATGTCAGCCAGCAGAGGCACAGTTTCAACTAAATACTTCTGGAAGGATCCCCTTTCCTGAAGTTTCAGTCACAAATGATAAATCATTTCTGGTTGCCACCAGCCTTTCTACATCTTCCGATGTATCTACAGTTACTCCCTTAACACTTCAAACACAAACATATGAAATGTCAACTCAATATCATTCTGCTACTGTCAGTGGATGTGATGCCCAGCATACGACAGTTCAAGCAACTTCACAGTTCTCTGTACCTCAAACAGCAGCAGTGTCTCAGTCTGTTTCAACACAAGATACTACGGTGGACAGTGTTAGTCAATTAGATGTTACTCCCCAGCGGCTGGCTTTGTCTGAGATGATGTCTATTGAAGAGACACCATCTTTCATTCAAGTTTCACCCACTGAGCTAGAGGGACGATCATTTATTATTTCTGGTTTGGGCCCAAGAAAGATGCTTATACCTCAAATCATGATTTCAGAGGCTAGCAGTCCTGAAGACTGTCCTAGTGAGGAAGATACATTGACAGATGACCCTGATACAACAGAGAAAGATGACTTTATCATTGAAAAGAATCCTATGGAAAGCACTGATGGTTCTCAAGACAATTTAGCTATCGAGGTTGTGGAATCTCAAGAAACTGACAGTCAGAGCATAAAAATAAATCTCTCTAATATAATGGCATCCCCAGAGGATCTAACAGAGGTTTCAGTGATTAAACATGATGGCTCTATTGATGTACTCACCAATTCTGATGTATTTTCAGCACCATTAATACGAAGCACTGTTAAACAAAATGAGAGTATTTGCCCTGAGGCCAGCTCATCTGAAAAAACATATCCTGATGATGATTACAAGAAGGATGACCAAGTGCCTAATCTACAAGATGGTGCAAACACAGAATCAACAATGTGTAAAGAGAAAATGGAAGATCATGAGGCATCATCTAAAACAATATCAGACAAATTGAGTATCATTTCTGGACCAGTGTCCTCTGGAACAGAAACGGTACCATTAGAAGACAGTGTAAAAACCTCTAAAGTAATGTCTGATGAACAGACTGTTACTTCTGGACCAGTGTCTTCAGAAATGGAAAAACTACCATCAGAAGATGCTCTAAAAATTTCTAAAATAATGTCTGTTGATCTGAGTATTACTTCTGAACCATTTTCCTCAGGAATGGAGAACATACCATCAGAAGACACTCTAAAAACCTCTAAAGTAATGTCTGATAAACTGAGTATTGCTTCTGGACCAGTGTCCTCAGGAACAGAAAAGGTACCATCAGAAGAAACCTCTAAAGTAATGTCTGATGAACTGACTATTACTTCTGGACCAGTGTCTCCAGCAAAAGAAAAAGTACCATCAGAAGACACTCCTAAAACCTCTAACGTAATATCTGATGAACTAAGTATAATTTCTGGACCATTGTCTTCAGAAACAGAAAAAGAACCATCAGAAGACACTCTGAAAACCTCAAAAGCAACGTCTGATGAACTGAATGTCACTTCTGAACCAGTGTCGTCATCAACAAACATACCATCAGAAGAAATTCTAAAAGCCTCCATATCAAAATCTGAGCCAAGTACAAATGAAGTGGAAGCACATAGCTCAGGGCCTGCAAAATCGCATGAAGAGGCAACACCCACCAGCACCGAACCCGTTTCTTCTTCCACAACTGCTGAAGAGCATCCTGGCAAAGGCATATTCTCACTTTTTGGCACTTCATCTTTGGGTCAAACTCAGCCTCAGGGTGGACAGTCCATACTAGGTGGGATACTCCCTGGGTCCTCATCCTCTAAAGAAATACCAGGTACAGGATTATTCTCAATGTTTGGAAGTTCTCAGGCAACCCCTGCACCATCTGCACCTAAAGAGCCACCTGGAAAGGGCTTATTTTCTATATTTGGTGGATCTGTTGCTCAGCCACAACCTGACCAGCAAGGTTCACCTGTGCCTGGCCCAAAAGATCTGCCTGTAGGACCAAGGGGGCCACCAGGACATGGACCAAGGGGGCCACCAGGACATGGACCAAGGGGGCCACCAGGACATGGACCAAGAGGACCACCAGGATATGGACCAAGAGGACCACCAGGACATGTTCCAAGGACTACATCAGGACCTGCACCAAGTCCACCAACTCCAAGAGGGCCCACTTCCAAAGAACCACTGGGCAAAGGACTATTTTCTGTGTTCGGTGGGTCTTCTAAGCCCACAGCACCAACAGGGGGAACTGCTGCGAAAGCACCAGGATCTGGATCCTCAATACTTGGAGGTATTTTGCCTGGTTCTGGGGTCAAAGAAAACAACGGGCCTGGTTTATTTTCTATGTTTGGTGGAGGTAGTTCTCAATCCCAACCACCAACTGAATCCACCAATCCACCAGCCGAGTCCACCAATAAGGAGTCAACAGGAAAAGGATTGTTTTCGATGTTTGGTGGGCCAAGTCCAGCTGGAAGCTCTGAGCCAGAAAGTCTCTTTAAAGTTCCTTCTGTGTTCTCATCAGATAAAACAAAATCTACTGGATTCAGCCTCATGTCTTTAGTGGATGATAAAAAATCTGATTCAAAACCTGCAGATGCATCCACTGCAGTGGCAGATTCTCTCCCATGCAATATAACACCCACACCATTAACTGATGCAATTAAAGATGAAAATACATCAGTTGAGAATAAAGAAGAGGTTCCTGCAGAGATCACCGTTGAACCTCCTGGTAAGAAGGATGAGAAACTGAGTGATGAAATGAAGGACAAGTCTACGGATGATACAGGGAGGGCTGATGAAATGCACTCCACCGTAAATGATAATACAAAGTCTAAAATGGTGACACTAATACATGAGACTGAAGAGGTTACACCTCGGACAGAGGAACAAGCTAAAAATGAAGAAACTCCAGTGGCTGATGAAGTACATAAGCAACAAACCATTAATGAGCAACTTAAAAATGAGGAGCTGGACACGAAAAATGACAAAGACACTCTAGCCACTAGTTCAGAGAAAACTGATTGCATGACACCAATAAACGAGACTGAGAAGATTGTACCTCTGACTGAGGAGAAGTCTACAAATGAAGAAACTTCAGTGGTTGACAAAACATATGAGGAACAAACCAGTAATGAACAACTTAAAAATGAGGAACTGGACAAGGAAAATGACAAAGAAATAGCCACCGGTCCAGAGAAGATCGATTTTGACAAAGATTTAAACCAATTTGTGCTTGAAAATTCATCTGAGCAAGAGAGAGTTTCAGAGCCTTCTGGGCTTGAGAAACTTTTAGAGGTCTCATTAGAATCTGAGAAAACTGTAGAGCCTGCAAAATCATCTGAATTGCAAGACTCGGTGCAGAAAAACATGGAATCAGAAAAATGTGTGGAACTGGAAAACTCTCAGGAAACTACCAAACCTCTGGATTCTGAAAAACCCACAGAAAATGAGAAAACTCTCACTGAAGAAACAGGGAAAGTTGGTGATGAAGAAATAGCAGACAAAATTTCATTTGGACCTGTAAAAGACACTGTATTGAAAATTTCTGATGGCCAGCAAGCAGACCTTAAGGAAAAACCAGATGAAATCACAAAGTCAGAAGAAAGTGACACAACCTTAATAGTGGCAACTACGCAACCATGTTCAGATCCACAGTTGAATTCTGCTGTAAAGCAGCAGCAACAGCCTAAACAAGACACTACTGTACCTCAGCCAGGAATACTGGGTTTTCCATCTCAGCCAAGACCAAGAATGGCAGGGCCTTTTTGTCAGCCCAGACCTGGAATGCCTGAACCAAGAGGTCCTAGACCTATGATGTCCAATCAACCGAGACCGAGAATGCCTGGGCCTCAAAGACCCCCAGAGCCTGCTGGATTTTCAGGTTTTATGTCAATGTTTTCTGGCCCAAGTGCTTCTAGCAAGCCAGCATCTTCTAGTTTCTTCTCAGTGCCTCAGACCTCTTTCTTCAAGTCATCACCGCCTTCTGCTCCAGCACAGCCACAACAGCAGAAGAGCTCATTTTTTAACCTTCCAACCAGTCTGCCAACAGACTCCCTCACAGGTGATCTGTTCGGATTGTTTAAAGGTACAGAAGCAGCAAAATCAGATGAAGCCAAACTGCCAGAGAAAGGTCATGATGGAGCACAAGACTCTAAAGAGCAAATAAGCTTCACTGCTAGTAAGTCAAGCACAGTCTCTGAACCTGAGTCAACTGTGGCAAGTACTGAATTAGTAAATGAAGAAGAACATAAGGAAGGTGATTCAGAGTCATTGAAGCTTGCTGAAGAGCAAGAGGTCAAATCTCCAGGTGAAACAAAAGATGAAAGCAAGGAAATCACTGAGACATCTGAAACTATTCACACAGAGACATCTGAATCGGGTTTACCCTCAGAGGTAGCACCAGGAGACAAAGAAATTCCACCATCTACGCCCAAAACAGTACTTGAAGATAAACTACCAACCTCACCACCTTCTAAAGGTATCTTTGCTTTACCTGGTTTGTCAACACCATCTCTTGGTGGTTTGATGTCTGGTGCAGCAGAGACAGCCAAACCTTTCAGTTCTCTTTTTGGCTCTTCCACTCCTGCCCCTTCGGTCAGCACCAACCCTTCCCAACCACAAGGAGAGAGCAGTGGTCTGCTTTCTGGTTTAAAAGGTTTGTCTGCAGGTCTCTTCCAAGAAGAGAAGTCAGCTCCTCCAAAGCAAGAGACAATGTCATCAATGTTTGGAAGGAAAATAGGCTTCCCATGGCAAAGTTCACCACCTCAGACCCCTCCTGCCACCCAGTCCAAATTCCCAGACATTAAGCCAGAAGAAAATGTCGAACCTGAGGCTGATAAATTGTCACCTGAATCAGACGTCACAGGAAGTGCAGATCACAGTGATACAGAAGGTCCAAGTGACAGCTCTTTACATAAGCAACCAAGCTTTGACACAAGCCCAGAGAGTCCCACAGGAGCTTCCTGTTTGGAAGGAGAACATTTGGACAAATCCAAAATTTACAAAGATCACACAAATAAGGACAAGGACCTTCCTGATACAGATGCCAGTGCAGAAAAGCCATCAGAGACCCTTCAACAGCAAACCTTTGATAAAAGGCTAGTAAAATCATAATAAATGGCTATTGTTAGGACATTTATTATGGTTTGTTGTGAACATTACCCTCCATCTTTCCAAGATATATAATTTGTTTTATTCATTATTATTTATTTGATTAAATGTTAATTTATCCATTCACATTATTGATCAGTTTACTTTGGTTTCTTACAGTCTGTCAAGACAACACATAAACTGAATAACAAAAAAAGAACAATGCTTGCCCTGTAATTACGAATCATTTAAAGAACCACCTAATGCATTAATCCTTGAAACTGTACTTAGATTTTAGAGCTCATTGCTACTGATAAATTTGATATTTTTAGGTATTTAGGATTGTGCAGTTATTCTAAAATTCATTTGATAATTGTGTCTTTTTGTGTTCCTTCACCAGCCCGGTGGACAGTTCTCGATTTGGGTCTTCTGGTAACCTTAGCCAAGCCAGTTCCCAGTTCAGCTCTGAGCCAGAAGAACGAAGCTATTCAGATGCTCAGATTAGGCGTTCTGTTGTTGCTCAATCTCTTCCAGCCTCAGATGACACAGAAAAAGGAGAAAGAGAGATACTAGCAAATGTGGAGAAAGAAGTACAAGAAAAGAATACACCCAAGCCTGTTGCTAATCAAGGGAAAAATCCAGAGAGGCAGCACAGGTAAGTGTTGCACAGTACTAAAAAAGGTGCATTGTTTGACCTTTTTTAATTGATTTTTGTAATGCAACTTTAGAATATTTACACATTGTTTCGTTACAGTGATGGCACCCTTGCAGTTCTGTCAGAAAATGCAACACTTCTCTCAGAAAATTGTTTCAGTTGCAAATGTTTTGGTATTCACATGCTTATTGTTTTTGTTTGCACTGCAACAACACAAAAAAAACAGAGAATAAAAGTCAAACTTGATAAAATTTCACACAGAACTTAAAAATGGACTGGTCAAAATTATTGGCACCTTGTCAAAATTGTAAGAATTAATTGCTTTTCAAGCATGTGATGCTCCTGTAATTTGTATTTAGACACACCTGTGGCAAGTAACAGGTCGGGGCAATATAGTAATCACACTTGCAACCAGTTAAAATGGAGAAAAGTTGACTCAACCTTTGTGTTGTGTGTCACACTGAGCATGGAGAACAGAAAGAAGTGTAAAGAGTTGTCTGTGGATTTGAGAGAAAAAATGTGGGAAAACATGGACAATCTCAAGGCTACAAGTCCATCTCCAAAGATCTTAATGTTCCTGTGTCCACTGTGCGCAATATCATCAAGAGTTTTACAGCCCATGGCACTGTAGCTAACCTCCCTGGATGTGGACGGAAAAGCAAAATTAATGAAAAATTACAACGAAGGATTGTTTGAATGGTGGATAAAGAACCCTGATTAACTTCCAAACAAATTCAAGCTGATCTGCAGACACAAGGTACAGCAGTGTTCATCTGAATGAAATGGGACAGAATTGCAAGGGTTGCTGATATTATTATTTTGTATCAGAATCTGAATTTCAGAACTGCATCTACAAATTATATGTAAATGTGTAATATACTTTTCCAGGAAATTGACCAAAAGTGTAGTTACAGTGAATGATTTTATCCACTTGGTTTTTATCTTATTTAATTGTCTTATTTCAGTTTCTATGAGGATGGACCACCTCCTTTCTCTCCTTCCCGCCTGCGCTGGCTGAAGGCCATCAATAAAGTCAGAGTGAAGCTGCATGAGGTAGGAGGGAAGGAACAAAACATATCTCACCTTTTCAAACAGTTAAAAAATATTCTTATACTCGTTTGGTCTCTTGATATTTATCTAAACTCAACATGTCCTAGTTCTCTGCCCTTCTGCTGTTTGGTTGATTGAGATTCACATGACAAATTCAAAGTCACAGGCCACCATTGGGAATGAAAATAATGGCATTGTAGTTATTTCCAATGTTGATTCTTTTTGAATGGCCTGTATTTACAAGATTAGATAAAGAAATATGTCGTTTTATTTTTGAAAATTACTAGTTTGTGTCAAGCTCCCTGTTTTGTATGTAAAAGAAACTCTTTGCTATTGAGTTGTCATGTTTGTGTTGTATATTTTTGTTTTTATGTGTTTGTTTGTGTATGTGTGTGTATACTGAGAGAAAGAGATTGAAAATGATTGCAAACAGCCACTGAATGTATGTGTCATTGTAAGTGTCTTTTTACTTTCTTAAGCTTTTCTCTGAGTCATACTCTGGTTGCTTTGGTAATTGAAAGAATTGTGTGCCACCCAATATGCTCTGCTATTGTTTAGCTGTGGTCTGATTTGGATTTAAGAGTTTTTATGTTTATTTTTTTTATATTGTTTGACGTGTGCTGCTGGAAAGGCTGTAGGTTGCTTATAGCTTTGATTTTAATTCATTCTCCCAGAGTACTAGATGATTGTTAACCCTGCAGGGGAAGGCTTTTTTAAAATTAAGATTAGATGGTTATGTACTACTTGCTGTTTTTGGTGCAGTGTTCCGTCAGTAACCTCATTATACAAAATAGAATATTTGAGACACCTTCAAAGGGTCATTTAAAGAATCTCCAAAGGGTTCCACCAGTGTGGCGTTCTGAAAAATGCCTCAATTTTCTTTGTCTTTTCTATAGTATAACATTGTCAGTGCAGAGTTTGTCATATAGAATTAACATTGTGTCCTTGAATGGTCTTTAGAGACACAAGGTGGAGGGGGCAGGTTCAGTAGGTATAAGAAAAGAAGGGAAATGGCAATGACAGAGATGACTCTCTTTGTACATCAAAACATGCTGCCAAGTTGTTGTTGTTGTTGTTGTTGTTTTTGTAGTTTAACAATAGCAATGCCACTAGAAAAATCAGATAATAGGAGAGATATAATAGGTTAAAGAAACAGTTTAAAAAAATGCCAAAAAAAGTAGGGATGTACTGGAAATGAAAATTCTAGGCTGAAACAGGCACCAAAAATTCTGGATGCACTTGGCTGAAAAACTAAAACTAAAAACCAAATAATATTTTTTTTGTTTTAGAAAAATATAGTAGTGAAAGTAATTTTGTAAGACTTTTTTAATTTAACTCAGTATTTAACTTAAGCATTGTTTAAAAATTACTATATGTCTGGCTTACAGTGAACCCAAAATAGGTTTTATTATTAAAGATTCAGACACATAATCACAAAACGCATCAGCAATACTCAAAACATGAACATTTTTGACCCTGGACCACAAAACCAGTCATAAGGGTCACATTTTTGAAATTGAGATTTATGCATCATCTGAAAGCCAAATAAATAAGTTTTCCATTGATGTATGGTTTCTTAGGATGGGACCGAGATACAACTATTTGAAAATGTGGAATCTGAGGGTGCAAAAGAGGGTGAGGGTGAGAAAATCACCTTTAAAATGGTCCAAATGAAGTAATACATATTACGAATCAAAAATTAAGTTATGATACATTTACGGTGGGAAACTTACAAAATATTTTAATGGAACATGATCTTTACTTAATATCCCAGTAATTTTGGCGTAAATGAGTAATCGATAATTTAGACCCAAACAATTTATTTTTGGCTATTGCTACAAGTATACCCATGCTACTTATAATTGGTTTTGTGGTCAATGGTCACATTTAATAATAAGCAATTTAAAAATGTTTATTATTTATTTCTCATTTATTCAACTTATTGATAAATGTTCATTTATTGAACATATTAATAAATGTTAATCTCCAACCTATTTTGGTTTCATTTCAAGCACAAAAAAGTTGAGAAATCAGATGAGAGATCTGTTTACCCCACTAATTTTGCTGTGCATTGGATATTTCAGTAATTAATAAAATTGTCCCGCACATAAGAACTCCAAGTCACAATTTCAGGGCGCTCACATGGATTTTGTATTGTAGGATTTTTTTTTTAATATTTAGGGGCCAAGCACCAAAGGTGCGATGGCACCTATTGTATCCGTTAGGATTCTTATTAGGGGCCAAGCACCGAAGGTGCGGTGGCACCTATTGTATCCGTTGGCGTTATTATTCTTCCTCTTCCGCCGCAAGTCTATGGCAGCCCATAGAACCGCTTGCGGGAAAGTTGTATAATTTTGCACACTCATAGAGGACAGTCCCAACATTAACCATAGTAAGTTTGGAGTCTCTAACTCAAACTCTCTAGCGCCACCACTTGTCCAAACTTTCAAAAGATTTATGCTAATAACGTTTGAACCGTAAGCCACACAACAAAAATTCTTTTTTCCTCTGATTCCTTGGCTTATGCCGAGTCGAATGGACACCAAAATTCAAAAATCGTAAGGTTTAGTTTTTTCGCTATTCTCAATTGTTCGTAAAACCTACTTTTTCGAACTTGTCCTAGGCCGTTGCACCGATTGTCACAAAAATTGATCCAGATCATCTTCAGACCATGCTGGCAAAAAGTTATGGAATTCAAGTCGATTCGTCCAGCCGTTCACGAATAACACGCGAAAGAATTCTACGAAAAGCTAGCAAAAATCAACGTGAGGCTATATCTCCGTAACAGTTTGGCATATTGACACCAAACTTGGTGTGTCTTATAACAAGCATGACCTGAGGCTAACTGCAGTGTTTCGGTGCAGTGCCCCCTAGTGGTCAGGAGATACGAAAAATGGCTATTTTTATTTATAACGTCTGAATGATTTGTCCAAAAATCACAAAACAGGTCTCTTTAGATTCGGTGCGTCATACCGAGTCGAACCATATCCAATTTTCCCATGTCAGCCATTTTGGGTGTCGGCCATTTTGAATTTAGCTTTAAAATGCTGTATCTTGAGAACAGATTAGCGTATTGTTTCGACATTAATTACAAAAATGTTCAGCACCATGCCCTGAATGTACATAAAAATTTTTGGGCCAGCGCCACCTTGTGGTCAAAAGTTATAACGAAATTTCGAAAAATGCTAATAACTTTTGCGTACATTAGCCTATTGAAATAAAACTGATTTTGATAGATTCCTTCAGGTCATGCTGAGAACACCGATACCAATTTTGCCAATTTTGGCCGAACTTCCTGTCCGCCATTTTGATTCATGTTGAAAACCTACTTTTTCGAACTCCTCCTAGACCGTTAGTCCGATCTTCACCAAATTTGACTCAGATCATCTTCAGACCTTGCTGACAAAAAGTTATGAATTTCGTATCGATATACAAAACCGTTTTCGTTTAGCGCATCAACAAATTTATTGGAAAGATGCCAAACTACATCTGAGGCTGTATCTCTGCAAAGCTTTGACATATTGACACCAAATTTTATACGTGACATTGTCACCTCACACTGACCACGCCACATAAATTTGGTTACAGTGCCACCTATGGGTCAGAAGTAATACACCATTCATTAAACATTAATAATGAAATTTCCAAAAATGTTCGGCATGATGCCAAAATAACTCTGAGGCTGTATCTTTGTAAAGCTTTGAGATAATGACACCAAACTTTGTGTGCATCATTGTCACTTCATACTGAACACATCACATCAATTTGAAAACAGCACCACCTGTTGGTCAAAAGTGATAAGCCATTAAATTGTATTACAAGTAATTGTATTACTTGGTTGTATTTATGATTTTTCAGCCATTTCAACTGATATCATCCTAAAATGGCTTTAATTACTCATTGTTGAGGTCATTCTGTTGCTCCTTGCTGTGCTTAGCCCCTCATTCTGCCTCTTTGGTGCTTGGCCCTGCAATTGCTGCTTGCAGCTATATTTATATTTGTTTTTGTTTTTTTTCTTTTATCTAACATAAACTAAACGATAACATGATTTTACCAAAAATGTTGACCAAAGTATTAAATACTGAATTGGTAAATGCAAGTCTTGTACCTTATACTTGTAAGTTCGTATCACAGTGCTTAGAAAATCTGCTATCTACCATCAAAATGATGGTAAAACCAGAATAGGGCATTTTTTGTTATTGCTGTTGTTTTCTATGTAGTCATGATTTGTGTAAAACTTAGTTATTGGTCTACATTGATATTTGCAATCTGCCTCAGCAGCTGTGTCCTCTGATGTGTGCAGCTGCTAGCGGGAGGGACCGTAGTGGTGGGTGATTGCTCTATTGAGACAAAGACAGTGACAGGGAAAGTGTTGGGCAGAAAAGTCGTGTCCAAATGATCACTATTTTTCTGCTGACAGCTTAAACAGTACGTTCTGCGCTTAATGTTTGGAATATTTGTACAATTTCTTTATTAATGGATCTGAAGCACAGAGGGTGTTCCTTTAGAATGTTTATGTACTGCATGTTTGCATTATGTTGTTTTAAGGTAAATACTAGAGACAAGTATCAAAAGGGACAAGCAAGACAGACTGATTATATATATTAATACATAATCCAAAGTGCTGAATATTTCTTTGTTTAAAATAGCCATTTTATCTCAACGAGAAGTAATTTGCCATGGCAACTAAGTGGCATTACTATGGAAACACAACCTTGATTGTTGCATGTGGAGCCGCCCTTGGGCGCCTTTTATATGCATATTTCATGTAGTTTGACTGGATCCAGACTAAACCATTGATCATACTACATTTCTCTTTTAGACATTAAGTGCTGGTTCAAATTGCTGTCACATGTCGTGAGAATGACTTCAACCCATTATTAACGGCTTAGCTGTAGTGTTTTATTCATGTGGGCGATTTCATACAGGATTTAGGAAGTGAATTTAAATATCCATTTTTAGATAATTTTGATAGATGTCATTATGTTGTCAACACATTTCCCGAAATGTTCATACTGAAATGATTATGCATGGTAGGAGTCTGTTTATTTTCTGAGGTGACCTGGTGGTGACTTAAGCTTTTATACTAATTAAAACTGACTATAATCACTGGTTGTTGTGGTAACCATTAGTATCCAGCTTTTTAGTTGCAAAGATTCAAAGCGGTGATTTAAAATCACACTGCTTGCAGTGATAAATGTTTTGTGGAAGTGTTAAGAGTACGGTGAATAATGAATGAATTAGTGCTCTTCATTTTAACAGCTGTAAAGCATGAATGGAGTCCCTAATGCTGCTTAAAAATGGCATTGAAATCAACTGTGTGTACTCATTTTTTAGCTTGCATTTAACAGGTATTTCCAAAGCACACTGCCGTAGACTATTTGCAGGGACAGTCTCGCTTGGGAACCCCAGTTTAAGGAACTTGTGCAAGGACAAAATACAACTGTAGCAAATCTTGACTGGTTAATTATTTAGAATAATTTCAGATTAATCAGTTGTGACCCATGCTGGCAAAATAAGTCGGAATGCGGCAGTCTAATTTTCAGCTATAGGCAAAATAAGTGAAAAATTTCAGTTTTGGTCAAATTTAAGGTTTTCACAAAAATGAGTTCATTGAACCCTCTTCTAATGCTCCAAATAGAAATTAAACATGTATGCTTTCTGAGAGAAGTACCTTTTTCTCTGCTGACTTGATGACTGCTGCTTCTCACCACAAATTGTAGGTCTATTGTTGCAAAGCGCAGCACTCCAGCTTTGTGAATATTGGACCACAAAAACCAGTCATAAGTGTAAATTTAGAACAATATTTGTCCGAGATACAACTATTTGAACTTCTGGAATCTGAGGGTGCAAAAATCTAAATATTGAGAAAATCGCCTTTAAAGTTGTCCAAATGAAGTTCTTAGCAATGCATATTATAAAAATTAAGTTTTGATATATTTACGGTAGGAAATTTACAAAATATCTTCATAGAACATGATCTTTACTTAATATCCTAATGATTTTTGGCATAAAAGAAAAATCAATCATTTTGACCCATACAATGTATTTTTGGCTATTGCTACAAATATACCTATGCTACTTAAGACTGGTTTTGTGGTCCAGGGTCACATATAGTAATTATTAATATGAAAAGAATTAGAGGAAAATATGCAATGTTGCTTGGTGATTTTGCTTTGGAATCTTCAGAAAACGTTTACTCAATCTTTTTTTCAAAATCAACTCTGCTGACTGTATCATCTTTAAACAGCTGTAGCTTAGACATTAGCTTAGATTCCAAAAAGTCATATATCATTTTGAAGGAATTTTAATGAAAAATGAAAACAAAAAGAAACTGATTTTGCCAGCACAGGTCACAATTGTTAATTTTAAAACCATTAAAATACCACAGATTCTTTGTCTATATGTTTTTGTTTTTTTTTCAACAACAAGATTAATATAGAAGCTTAAAGGGAAAGTTCACCCAAAAATAAAAAATTATGTTATTAATTACTCACCCTTGTGTTGTCCAAAACCTGTAAGATCTTCATTCATCTTTAGAACACAAATTAAGATATTTTTTATTAAATCCAAGAGCTTTCTGAGCCTACATAGACAGCAACACAACTGACACATTCAAGGCCCAGAAAGGTAGTAAGGACATTGTTAAAATAGTCCATATGACATTAGTGGTTCAACCATAGTTTTACGAAGCTATGAGAATACTTTTTATATGCGAAACACAAATAACGACTTTATGCAACAATTTCATCTCTTCCATGTCAGTCTTTGCCACACGTACAACAAAAGTACCACAACGCATGTGTGTTTTGCTGTTGATGCAGGATCCGGCATTCTGAAGTAAAACCTGGATGCACTGTGCCTTGTTTACAAGCATAAACCGTGTGAGTTGCATTGCTGTCTATGCAGGGTCAGAAAGCTCTCGGATTTAATAAAAAATATCATTATTTGTGATCCGAAGATGAACAAAGGTCTTACAGGTTTGGAACAACATAAGGGTGAGTCATTAATGACAGAATTTTCATTTTTGCGTGAACTATCCCTTTAAGGCAGCTTTCATTGTTTTGTTTTTTGTTTTTTTTGTTTTTTTAATATTAGATCACACTTGATTATGAAATTGTGTGAGACTCAAATAAAGTAGCAATCTTTTTGATTTAAAGTAGTTTTGACTTGAACACATTTAAGATGAGTGTCGTTATATTCGTGACAATATAACAGGACAGGAGATGGGAAAGATAACGAGAGCTGAAAGCTGAAAGATGATGGCGTCAGATTTGTCCTGCAGGATTACAACTAAATTTGAACAGTGAAATGATAAAGGCTTATTTGAACAATGCTTCTGTCCGTTTGTTAGCTCTTATAGTGTAAATTTCACATTTCTTCTTACCACACTTAAGAAATGGCGAGGCATCTAGCAACAGCGCACATACACACTTTCCCCTGTGGAGTTGAAGCTGTTTTTTCTTTTTTTTTCCTCACAAGATTAATGACTTTGTTCTAGTGACTTAGTCAATAACCACAAGAATAATTATTTGGACATTATTCCTCTTTGTTTTTTATCCAGATATTTAGTGCGTTAAAAGCTTTTTGTGCATATGAATTTAGTTCCAGTGCATTCTTTGGGAAGATTTAAGCATCACTGATATTTTAATACAAATTTAACAGAAGAATGACTTGATTGATGCACCGCGCTAAACTTTTTCTTTTATACAAAACGTAAAGGCACACAAAGAGCCATATAGAACACGGATCTGTTTATGTAGGCCAGTTTTTTTTTTTCTTTGTGAAATTGAGGACAGAATATATTTATTTATATTCCAGACCGGACTGACATTAATATCCTTCAGACTTCAAATCACTATGCCCATTACAATAGTCATCCTCAGAGCTGGAAAACCCTAGAGAGATGGAAGGGAGAAGATGTGTCAAAGGGAATCAGAGCGATAGAGAGAGAGAGAGAATGGAGCGAATGAATTGGATAAGGAAGAGTTTCTGACTCTGAGTAGTGGGTATGCACAGAATACTAACAGGAAGGAATCAAAGGCCTGTAGGATGACATTGGCTGAAAGTCACCAAAGAAATTCACCCCTCCCAATCGCACCTCGGCTTCCTTTTCCTGCTGATTTCCCTACAGCGTCCGCAGAACCTGTGATAACACTGTGACAGTCTTTACTTCTCCAATGTTGTCTCCCTAATCAGAAGATCAAAGAGAAAATTCCTAGAGGGAGTGCGGATGTGAAGCGGTGAATGGTATGCCATCCAGTAGCTTGTGTATACGGTTGATGGATCATCGATCAGGCAGTACACAGTGGATTTTTTTATTTTTTATTTTATTTCTTGGATTTCTCTAATTAATCAATTGGATTTTTAAATCTGTATCTATAAGTGATACAAATATAAGGGATAATGCACATCAACACACTCAACCACTTTGGATGAAAAAAAAAAACCACATTCGGAGTGATAAAAGATCCTCATGTTGGGGTCCTAATCACCTGCTATTTTGTGAGTTGAACTAAGAATATACAGGTGCATCTGAAAAAAATTAGAATGCCGTGGAAAAGTTAATTTATTTCAGTAATTCAACTCAAATTGTGAAACTTTTGTATTAAATAAATTCAGTACACACAGACTGAAGTATTTCAAGTCTTTGGTTGTTTTAATTGTGATGATTTTGGCTCACATTTAGCAAAAACCCACCAGTTCACTCAACAAATTAGAATATGGTGACATGCCAATCAGCTAATCAACTCAAAACACCTGCAAAGGTTTCCTGAGCCTTCAAAATGGTCTCTCAGTTTGGTTCACTAGGCTACACAATCATGGGGAAGACTGCTGATCTGACAGTTGTCCAGAAGATAATCATTGACACCCTTCACAAGGAGGGTAAGCCACAAACATTCATTGCCAAAGAAGCTGGCTGTTCACAGAGTGCTGTATCCAAGCATGTTAACAGAAAGTTGAGTGGAAGAAAAAGATGTACAACCAACCGAGAGGACTGCAGCCTTGAGAGACTTGTCAAGCAAAATCGATTCAAGAATTTGGGTGAACTTCACAAGGAATGGACTGAGGCTGGGGTCAAGGCGTCAAGAGCCACCACACACAGACGTTTCAAGGAATTTGGCCACAGTTGTCGTATTCCTTTTGTTAAGCCACTCCTGAACCACAGACAACGTCTGAGGCATCGTACCTGGGCTAAGGAGAAGAAGAAATGGACTGTTGCCCAGTGGTCCACAGTCTTCTTTTCAGATGAGAGTAAGTTTTGTATTTCATTTGGAAACCAAGGTCCTAGAGTCTGGAGGAAGGGTGGAGAAGCTCATAGCCCAAGTTGCTTGAAGTCCAGTGTTAAGTTTCCACAGTCTGTGATGATTTGGGGTGCAATGTCATCTGCTGGTGTTGGTCCACTGTGTTTTTTGAAAACCAAAGTCACTGCATCCGTTTACCAAGAAATTTTAGAGCACTTCATGCTTCCTTCTGCTGACCAGCTTTTTAAAGATGCTGATTTCATTTTCCAGCAGGATTTTGCACCTGCCCAAACTGCCAAAAGCACCAAAAGTTGGTTAAATGACCATGGTGTTTGTGTGCTTGACTGGCCAGCAAACTCACCAGACCTGAACCCCATAGAGAATCTGTGGGTTATTGTCAAGAGGAAAATGAGAAACAAGATAACAAACAATGCAGATGAGCTGAAGGCCACTGTAAAAGAAACCTGGGCTTCCATACCACCTCAGCAGTGCCACAGACTGATCACCTCCATGCCACGCCAAATTGAGGCAGTAATTAAAGCAAAAGGAGCCCTTACCAAGTATTGAGTACATATACAGTAAATGAACATACTTTCCAGAAGGCCAACAATTCAAATTTGTTGAGATTGGTGGGTTTTTGTTAAATGTGAGCCAAAATCATCACAATTAAAAGAACCAAAGACTTAAACTACTTCAGTCTGTGTGCACTGAATTTATTTAATACACTAGTTTCACAGTTTGAGTTGAATTACTGAAATAAATGAACTTTTCCACAACATTCTGATTTATTGAGATGCACCTGTATTTCTGCCGCAATGTCTTCAAGTTGAACTGAACTTTTATTTTGACAGGTTGTCGTGAATACCTTTACATTTCTGTGTGTATATGACGATGCTAGTTTTGCTCGAATTTAAAGGTAAAATGCTCATGAACTGACACTCAGAGCACTTCTGGAGATGTTGTTCATGTATTTATGTCTTCATTTAGTGAGGCAGCAGTGAGCGTGTAAACCAGTGGTTCTCAACTCCAGTCCTGCTCTGTACAGCTTGCATGTCTCCCTCATTCCTCATTTAACACACCTGATTCAGATCATCAGCTTGTTAGGAGAAAGATCCATGAACTGAACTGTGTGTGTCAGAATCAGAAACATACAAAATGTGCAGAGCAGTGGGCCCGAGGACTGGAGTTGAGAATTAATAACAAAGATTTTTAATTCAAACCATTGCATTCTGTCAGTAATGGAAGCCAATGGGATCCATGGCTTTAAGAGTCAAAAAAACATACACAGACAAAACCAAATTAAACCCTGTTGCTCGTGACAATACATTGAGGTGTTAAGACACAAAACAATCATTCTGTGCAAGAAACTGAACAGTATTTATAGCATTTTTTTTTTTTTTTACCTCTGATCCACCGCAATGTCCAACTCTCCTAAATGCGTCCACAACAGAGTATGTGGGCGGAGTGGAGTGACAACAATTTCCCCTCTGTGCTCCGAGCATTTAATAACCGCTCCGCTCCAGGTTCACCGTTTCCTGCTCCCGCTCCACTCCTTGCTAACTGATACCAGAAACACCGCTCCGCCTTTGCTCCGCGTCTGAACTATTTCAGTACGTTTGAAATACCACAGTTCTGTTCATAATGTATATTAAAAGAAGAAAATAACAGAAATAAAACAACAGGATAGTTTTAAAGTGGCTTATTGGAACACTAGTGTGCAAACTTTTTTCCTCATGCCAAGCTAACATGGTTGTCAGCAAAGCTATAATTGCTGCTTTTTGCAGTGCAAATGTTTGTGATGAAAATAACAGTACGTTTTGTCAGTTAGTTTACCTACAAATTGCTGCATTTTTTACAAATTTCTTCTCATTTGAAATCGGATACAGATGAAGCAGCACAGTAAGTTTACATTTGTTTGAATGCATTATTGAGAGAGTGATTGCGTGTAAGTAAGTGTTGTACTTGTTTAAATCACGCTTTCACCTGAAAATATTCAGTATCTTGAAGGAACAAACAAATTCATTGAAAACTATACCTTTCTGCTCATGTTCATTGCCGTCATCCTAGTCTTCACATTCTTTTTGATTTGAGTGATCCATCTCTATCAAGCTAGCTAAATAGGCTTTTGTTTAACATGTGAATTCTTGCTAAATATGCAGTGATATTATGGGTCGTTGTCATGAATTGTACTCGTGATGGAGCGATGCTGGAGCGCTCTTGAAGCAAATGAAAACCACATCGCTCCGACTTTTAAAATATCCGCTCCTCACTCCATTAAAAAAAACCACGTCGCTCTGACTTTTAAAATATCCGCTCCTCACTCCATTAAAAATCACTCCGCTCACATACTCTGGACCACAACAGTTGGTGCGTGATGTGTTAGCGTGCGCTGGCACATACACAAGAGCAAGCATCCATAACTTCAGTCGATCAGCCTCAAAAGTTGGGAGTCGGCGAAAAGTCAACACTCCCAGATGAATTTGTGCAAGCAAACATAATCTTTTAGTTTTTAATCAGTTGCAACAATCAGGATAAGCACAAGTAATTACCATTTTGAGTAGCCATACCCACAAACTCTGCACTGTGTAATCAATGAGTGACGTATACGTGCAACAGATCGCTTCCGCGCATGCGTCTACTATGCCAGAGCACGTTGGTGTGTCGTGCCGGCCGCTGTGAACACGCTCAGAACAGTTGGACATTGCGGTGGATCAGAGGTAAAAAATTATATAAATACTGTTCAGTTACTTGCACAGAATAATTGTTTCGTGTCTTAACACCTCAATGTATCGTCACGAACCACAGGGTTTAATTTGGTTTTGTTTGTATGTTTTTTTTGACTCAAAAAATGGCATTGACTGCCATTATATGACTGACGGACTGCAACGGTTTGAGTTATAAATCTTTGTTTGTGTTCTACTGAAGAAACAAAGTCACCTACATCTTGGATCCCCTGGGGGTAAAAAGATAAACATCAAATTTTCATTTTTGGGTGAACTGTCCCTTTAAAGCATCCGTTTTGGAACCTCAAAGGTATATATTAGTATCTAAAACACTGATAGCTTTTGTAGCTTTTTTTTTCTAAAGGTTGTATATGACTTTCTTTATTCTATGGAACTTTTTTTGTCTATTATATGACAATTTGAGCAAAATAGGTTTATAAACAACATTACAACCCACTGACTTTATGTACAAAATGATTCATATTCTTGTATTCTACTGAAGAAAAAAAAACAGTTTTGAAACTACATGAAGGTGGATAAATAACAATTTAGTTCGTGGATGAACTAATCCTTGAAGCAGTTTTTCTAGCAAAAATTACATGAAAAACTTGCTACACACATGATGCAACTCATCTAGCACTTTGGACACAGCGACGAGATGATGTCATAGTGAGAGGAAGAAGAGTTGTAGGAGCGATGTGGAGTGTGTGCAAGCCTCCGCAAGGGGGAGGAAAAGAGAGAGAAACAGATGGATGGAGAAGTGAAGAGTGAATAAGGCAGAAGTGTGAGGAAGAGAGAGAGAGGGAGGAGGAGAATGGGTGAAAGTGTGTGAACACTCACACAGCTGAGGGTGGATGTGTTCTTAGCAACAAGCCAGAGGAGTGTAGGAGGAAGAGACTGGAGAATCAGAGATAGAGGAGTGGAACACTGACACAAATGTGTGTGAAGGAGCAGGAAAACGTAATATAGAGGAATACTCGTATATTTGAATGAATTATAGTTTGTCAGTAATTGAAATGAGAAGATGGGACTGAGGAGCTTGCCAGGACTGTACAGACTCATTTAACTTGTGCTATAATAGAGATCATAAGCTACTGACAGTGATATTTCTTAAGTTAACTTGTTGGATTACTGCGGAAGCTGCCTGGAGCTTTGGATAATGTGGGTTTAGACTCAATCTGTCATTTTCACTATATTTCTGACATTTATTTTACCTTGGTACTTGTTCAGTTGCTTTTCATGGACTTTGTACACTGGAATCACAATGTGGAGCTCTCTTTTTAATTCAGCTCTGTTGGAAATTCGTCACTATATTTTTCACATGCATTTGTGGTTTAACTGATTTGTGCACCTTCAACGTGGTAAGTTAAATATTAAATATCTTTAAATAATATTTTAGATTAGTATTTTTAGAATATATCTTATTGCAAGCTTTTACAACATTATTTTACAAAAGGTTTTACTTAATTTTCTATATTTTGTGCCACTCTTTAAAAAATAGTTATTGTTTATTATATTACTAAGGAAAATTTTAATTTTCTCCAAGTGCCCTATTAACTGTATGTAGTTTTATGCAATTGAAACATGTTTAAGAAGTAATCTAATTATGTGAATACTTTCCTCTCTTATCAAAGATGTCATGCATCCATTGATAAAAGTTTGACTGTTGCTTAGTGGTACTTTTCTATAATCTAATGCATGTCCTGTAGTATAGACATTGGAGCTGGTTCTCTCTCTCATTTTTGTCTTGTTATTAGTTGCAGTAACTGTGCAGTGAAGTCAACAGGTTGTTCTACCAGCATTCTGCTTGCGTTTCATTTTGAATGTGTGGCAGATTTAATATTTACTTATTTACCAAGTTAAATTCAAAGGTCATGTTGTATGTACTGATCAACAAGCTCTTCATTGTTGACCTTCTATGCATTTCTGGCCTTTTATTCTTGAATGAGCTTCTGTGAATACACTAAGTAGGCATGATATTGAAAGGCCGAATACAGAGTTCATGAGTAATGGATAATGGTGCCTGTGGCTGCATGTGTAAGTGAGTTCAGCATGACCTGTGTGGCAGGCAGCCAGAATAAGACCTTGTAAACATTGTTAACAACGGTGCTGCTTAACATCACAGAGATTATTGAGTTTGCCAGAAAGGAGAGGTAATATTTTACACACATAATTCCTCCACATAATTCCTGACCACTAGCGTCCCTGACATCATTTCTGACTATTAGCTTCTCATTTGGAGCTGCCTTTTGATGACAGGATCACTGACGTGTAAAGCAGATAATCACAAACATTTTTTTTCCTTACTCCTGGATCAGTTTTGTGCACCATTTCTTTGGAGCAAGCATCAGACAGTCTGTAAACAGACTGCGAACACATGGGTGTGCCATCTGAAGCTGACACAAGGTCTCATTATTAATATTCTGAGATCAGCTTCCCCTACCCAATCACTTCCTGTTGACTCTTTAGTATCTTGTCAAAAAAAAAAAAAATTGTGCATCTCTGTATTAAATATTCTTATCCTCCACACAATGTTATTTTGAAAAGTTCTTTTCTCTTTGTTCTTTTGCTTTGAGTGCTTAAAAAAACGAAAACGGGCGATTAAATGATCAATATTTGATATATATAGCTGATTGCAGTAAAAAATAGATTTGCCAAGGATGAATGTCTGGTCATTCCACTTGACTGTCTGGTTAAAATGACTGTGAAAAAAGAGAATGGGTGATTGGTCAGTGTGAGAGAAAGAGACATAGATTGAGACAGCAGTTTTCTATAGATGATTGTGATCTTATAGTGTCTTTGGTTGGAGTATATTTATAATTGTATTACGTTTTAAAGGAGACCTATTATGCCCTTTTTTTTGCAATATGCAGTATTAGTATAAGGTGTTACCAGAATGTGTCTGTAAGTTTCAGCTCAAAATACCCCACAGATCATGTATTATATCTTTTTGAAAATGCCTATTTTGAGTGGAAGAAGAAACACGCTGTTTTCATGCATGTCTCTTTAAATGCAAATGAGCTGCTCTTCCCCACCCCCTTTTTCAGAATATGGCTGTGCCTTTACACAGCTCGTACCTGGGATTAGGGCTGCGTGATTGACAAAAATCAGAATTGTTGATTATTCCCTTGAAATTGTAATTGCGATTTATTAATTATGATTATCACCATTTACATTGAATGATATTTGAATAGCTTTATACCATTGTTTGAAGCAGTGAGCAGATAAACATCAAATTTTTTGATGTTTATCTCTCACGTGAGCAGAGTGGAGCGGCATCAATTTCCCCTCCACGCTTCAAGCATTGAATAATCACTCCGCTCCAGCTCCGCTCCGGGTTCACCATTTCCCACTCCCCACTCCACTCCTCGCTCAGCTGATCAGGAACACCGCTCCACGTTCGCTCCAAGGAAATTTATGGCTAAAGTATTTCAGTATGTTTTGAAATATAACATAACACCTATTACAATAAAATAAAACAAAATAAAATACTAGGGGAGAAGTTTTTTGGCTTATTGGACCACCAGTGTGCAAACAATTTTCCTACCACAGTCCTATCAAGCTTATTATGTGTTTGTCAGCATTAAAAAGTATCGTCTGCCTTTTTCAGTGCAAATTTTGTTTGTAAAGGATGAAAATAATAGTTCATTTTTGTCAGTTATTTTATCTACGGATCGCTGCATTTCTTACAGATTTCTGCTCATTCGAAATCGGATACAGATGAAGCAGCACTGTAAGATTACATTTGATTGAATCCATTATTGAGATAGCAACTGCGTGTGTAAATAAGTGTTGTACCTGTTTAAATCATGCTTTCATCCGAATATATTCAGTATCTGAAGGAGCAAATTCATCGAATACTATCCTCCTAAACCTTCTATTCATGTATATTGCTGTCATTATAATCTTCACATTCTTTCTGAGCTCAGTGATCCATCTATATCAAGCTAGCTGACTATGTTTAACATGCGAGTTCTTGCTAAATTTGCAGTTATATTACAGGCTGTTGGCATGAATTGTATTCGTGATGGAGCGGTGGTGAAGCACTCTTAGAGCGAGTGAAAACCACGACGCTCCGGCTTTTAAAAAATCTGTTCCTCGCTCCGTTCAAAATCACACCGCTTCACTCCCACTCTGCTCATATACTCTGGTTTGAAGCAACTGCATGCCACATTTTTATTTGTAGTTTCTTCTTTAAATATTAAAAAGTACAAATGTAAAATTTAAAACAAAGAGGAAAAAAAACCCTTAGGATGACCTGTAAAAAAAAAAAATACACACTCTCTCTCTCTCTCTCTCTCACATACACACACCTTAAAAAAAGCAGAATAATGTAAGTAGATTTTTGTGTGTGTGTGTGTGTAGTTTTGCCTTTGAACAATTACATAATTGTGGCATCTGTAATTGTAATCACGATGATAAATTCAATTAATTGTGCAGCCCTCCCTGGGATACTCTGCTAAAAAACATCTGTTTGGTTTTTATTATGTCTGTCGCACTGAAATCAAACGTATTAAACCATATTAGTTTGAGCTTCTGATATACAGTTTTCTGAGCGCACACATCCGAAGCACGCGCACAGAAAGCAGTTGTCACACGGCATGTGAGTAAGTTCTACAAACTAAGTTCTCTTTCATATCTTATTGCGCTTAAATCGTCAAATACACAAAAGTTTGTTAAAAACACACAGGCATTACAAAAGCAGTCAGCTGTGTCTGGAGGTATACAGTTGGGAAAGAGATTGCATGTTTATATTAGATCTGTGTGGCACGTAATATAATAAGATCCCCATCCTACGTCACACCGGTAGTGAAACCTGATGCACTCATTTTTTTTTTACATGCTTGCAGAGAAAGACTTACCAAAACAAAGTTACTGGGTTGTCCTTTTTCACATTTTCTTGTAGGTAGATGCACTGGGGAACTGGTTATAGCACTTAAACACAGAAAAAGTCAGATTTTCCTGATGTCACCTTTAATATAAATGTATAATATTTTCACATTTTGTATTGTCTGTCCAGAGTTCTTCCATTAGTGTGAAGGGAACATGCAGATTTCAGTCTTCTATGTGTGTGCTGTAGAAAGTGTGTCTTCTATATGTAGCAAGGTCACAGTGTCTGGTAGTGACGACAGAAACACATGTATTTGAACTGAATTTAAAGCTCACTGCAAGTGAAGATTAATTAAAAGCCCTGGCTTTCATCACATTGTGCTTTATACCTACAAACAATTACTCTGTTTCGTTTGTAATACAGTACTGTACATGAAAGATGAGATGTGCAAAGCTTGGAGCTCTGAAGGAGTCATTACCAATTAAAATTCCAATTAATCTTACAGTCACGAACAAGCTGTTTTTTTTAAAACAGATCTTTAACCCTCTACTCCATGATGTTGGTAGCAAATATTTTCTTCAGTTTGGCAATGAAATTGTTAATGCATATTGATGACCATTTATTGTTTGTTTATTGAAGTACTTATTGAATTGTAATTATTAATGCATGGTGCACCATGCAGAAGATGCACTTTTTGGCTTTGGATCACTGCCCTAAGGATAAAATGTTTCTTTTTTTTTCACCTATTAAATGATTTTAATGTTTTTTGTTGTTGTTGTTGTTGTTGTTGTTGTTGTTGTTGTTGTTGTTGTTGTTGTTGTTGTTGTTGTTTTTTTACACCCAGCAAACTCATTTTTGCAAGTCATATACAGTGCTTGCATAATTATTAGGTATGTTGATATTCTGGTCGTGTTTTTTTCCAAGTACATTTTAACAATTTCAAACCACATCAATCTTAATAACCCTTATTAATTTTGTATTTAATCATTTATAAGTGGTGTATAATTGTCCATGAAGGGTGGAAGCGTAAAACTTCTTAAATTCAGGTGTGCATATTTATTAGCACGTTTTCTTTTACAGATAAAATGAGTGAACTCAGACTGAAAAGTTAAAAATTATTAAATGCCCATGAGGAAGACGTAATACTAATGTAATACTAGATTTTGTAGAGTTCAGGCATGACCATTGGACCGCAAAATGCTCATTGGGTCAGCATGGTCAGAAAAAAAACAGGTGGAGAAGAAAAGATGCATGTTTTAACTGCAAAAGAATTAAGAATTAAGATGAAGAATTACACTCTTAAGAATAAAGGTGTTTTACGATGGCATAGAAGAACCTTTTTTGTCTAAATGGTACCATAAAGAACCTTTAACATGTAAAGAATCTTTCTGTTTCACGAAAGGTTCTTTGTGGTGAAAGAAGGTTCTTCAGATTGTAAACGGGTAAGAAAGAGATCGTTGTTTAAAGAACCTTTGACTGAATGGTTCTTTGTGGAACCAAAAATCGTTCTTCTATGGCATCGCTGTGAAGAACCTTTTAAAGCACCTTTATTTTTTAAGAGTAAATTGAAACCATCAGGAACCATTTAGTTTCCAGCGCCACCGTTTTTGAGAACTTCAACCTACCTGGAGTCTCCAGAAGTACAAAGTTTCAGATTCTCAGAGGCTTTGCTTGGGTAAAAAAAAATCCTCACTTGCCGAAGTGTTGTGAAATATATGAATATATATATATATATATATTTTTTTTTAATGGATTTAATAGACAGATAAGTTGAGAGTGACTCTTGAAGAACCAGCACCACATTCTCTTGTACCACTCTCTCAAGAGTTTATCTTCCAGAATCTGGCAGTACATTTTGGGAGTTTATTTTTAGTCTGTCCCCTATCCTAAAAAGTCTGTCTTGCAGAGATAGACTAAAATGGACTCCCAAAACTTACTGCCAGATTCTGGAAGATAAATACTCCAGAATTCCAGAATTCTTCTTGTGGTACAAGAGGGTGTGATGCTGGACCTTCAGGAGTCACTCTCAACTTGTCCATAAAGCCTGTAAAAAAATCAGTCTTCAGGTATTTCACAAAACTTCAGCATGTTATTCTTATTAAGTGAGGGTCATTTTTTGGATTACTAAACCAAGCACAGTCTCTGAGTCTCCAGTCTCCAGTCTCCAAGTAGGTTGCAGTTCTGGAAAATGGTGGTGCTGAAGACTAAATGGTTCCTGATGGTTTTACACCTAATTCCTTAATTCGTAATTCTTTTGCAGTTAAAACATGTCTTTTCTTCTCCACCTGTTTTTTTGTAACTGTGCTGACCCAATAAGCATTTCGCTGTCCAATGGTCATGCCTTAACTCTACAAAATCTAGTATTGCATTAGTATTGCATCTTTCTCACGGGCATTTAATAATTTTTGGCTTTTCAGTCTGAGTTAATTCTCTTTCAACGCTCATTTTATCTGTAAAAGAATACGTGCCTAATAATTATGCACACCTGAATATAAGGAGTTTTTCACTTCCATCACTTAGAAATAAATAAATACAAAATTAATAGTAGTTATCAAGACTGATGTGGTTTGGAATTAGTAATATGTGCTTGGGGGAATATCAAATATGACCAGAATATCAACATGACTATTAATTACACACACTGTAAATTATTTGTATGTAATGAGAATTTGCTTGAAATGTTTGTTGCCTAGGAGAAACGTTCTTTTTTTTTAATATAATTTGCTTTTGATTATGGTAATATGGTCTGTTTTTATTGGAATTCTGCAATGTCTGCAGCAGAAGGTTAAGAACAGCATTGTGTAGCATCCTCCGGACAACTGTAGGGCTGGGTGAAATGACTCTGAAATGGTTTTAGCTGCCCCCAGTGAAACATTCCTCAAGCACTCAGTGTCACAGATGCCTCACTTTGGCTGGCACCTCTTCTCTTGTTTTTTTTTTTTTCTACCTTCCTGTCTGAATGCCTCCCTGAGGTAAATGTGCTCCACTCTTAAATGTTAGTGTTGTTAGTGGTAGTTTGTTTACCCTCTGCTTTCTCCTCCCAGCATGCTTCTGTTTGTTCTGTGTCTTTGTCTTCCGCACTTTTAGGTAGATGAAAAACCCATGCATTGAAGATTTGAGCAAAACACATACGTGCAGAATGGTCTTACCTTTAGCCCTTGTGCTTCAGTGATCTCAAAGAGCCACATTAGTGTGCTTCTCACTGTGCTTATGTGGATCACTCATCCCTGAATGCCCTTACCTACAGTGAATGACAGAAAGAGAGCGAGAGGAAAAGACAAGGTGAAAAGGCGAGACTGAGAGGAAAGCAAGCAGACTAGTGAAGCGTAAGGCTGTGTAAACAAAATGTGGCATAAAAATGTTTGGCTTTTGAAAACTCCCATCCAGTTGTTGCTAGTTAGACAAGCTTGAGTGTACGACCGAGACAGGAGATGCAGACAGACTAAGGTATGTATCACATATGAGTGATATAACCTCAACTCACACTTTCAACACCACGTCTAACACTGTGGTTTAACCATACTATAACTCTCTGCTCTCAGCCTCACTTGTCCAATCTAACACCACCTCAGAGAGACATACTGGACCGTGTACTTATTTGTGAGAGACTGCTAAATTATGCAGTTGGTGCCTGTCAAAAAAATATGCAGCATGCAGACTCGCAGAACAAGGGTGTCAATATAAGAAATAAGTGGAGTAACTGACTCTGTCAAGAGTTATACCAGCTTAACATCCCGTCGCTTTATAATTCCTGATTGCCTGTGTAACTTTTCTTATTAAGCTGATGCTTGGGAGCAGATAACAGTATTGAAAAAGTAAAGATGAAAAAACAGAAGAGGAGAGTTTTATGCAGGTAATTGCCATGTTTATATAGAGATATCTATCTATATACCGAGAACCTGACTGCAGGTATAGCACATGGTTTCCATAGCTACTGTTCCAGTGTCACATGATTTTGCACTAACATGTGACATTTTCTCTGCTTAATTGACTCTCCACAAGGAGTCGATGAGCCAGCATGCCTCTTCAGCTCTCCTAAAATTCCAGTTATTTTTGGATTTCAGCATATAAAAATGAATTAAATGTTCCTAAGTCTGTATTTTGCAGGTTTGAAATATTCCTGTATCTATGACAAAATTGTATCTTGCTGTATTTAATATTTTAGTATACATAAAGAATGAGAACGGCATTGCAAGTAGCACGGGTATATTACAAGTAGACCGGCAAGTAGCATGGGTATATTTGTAGCAGTAGCCAAAAATGCATTGTATGGGTCAAAATTATCGACAGTTTAACAAAATATGAATGCAGACTTCATTTTTGATTAGTAATATGCATTGCTAAGAGCAGTGATGGGAATAACAGTGTTATTAATAAATAGCATTATTTTTTTTTCAGTAACGAGTAATCAAACAAATTACTGTTTCCCCTGGTGTTACTATAGTTTATTATAGTAGTAATATAATTTTATTTTTCGGTTCATCTGAATGGATGCGCAGTGTACCTGTATTTGACGAACTTTAGACTCTAGTGTGAAGGCACACGTCTTGTCGTCGCTTTGTCTTACACACACGCAAAGAAAGATACAGAGCGAGAGTGTCTTATATACTATGCAAAATGGACACGCTACATGTAAACCATATTCTTTGTTGTATTTTCTTCTCAAAATAATGGAGTTCCTTCAGAATTCTTCAGCTTTTAAGAACTGCTAGTTTCTCCAGAAGTAGGTGGAAACTAATGCGCAAATGGCAAACTAATTGACTGGAGCTCACCTGTTATCGTCCATGGTTTGATTTCAGTAAATCAGTTCGAGCGAACGCAGACAACATGATTTTTAGTTTATTCCCTTTTTTATAGAAACACTAAATGACAAACAATATCTTGCGCACCACCATCAGTTGAAAGTTCAGTCAATATGAATATGCATTCGTACATGATCATTCTAATTATTAAAATTACTTATAAAAGTTCTAAATACTAAAGTTTAATGCTAAATTATTATAATATCATATCATATAATGCTTGACTGACTGATGCTAAGTGTACTTTCAGATATTTAAAATAACTTTAGATATTTATTATTAGTCTGTTAAATAAACAAAAAAATTTACTAGCCGATGGAGATTTTATTGCCAAGGTGTCTGTAGAAGGTTGATAATATTTACAATAATTTATTGAATTTGATAGGTGTCTCTCACATTGTCCCACAGCAACATTAAAATAGTGTAGATTAGTGTACAATGTTTTATAATAATAATTTATTCTATTTAGTGTCCATTAGTGCGATATGCACAATTTTTATGTCGTCCTATCATCAGCCTATGAGATCGCCGATACACTATATTATTGTACTAATTTATTTAATTATTTACTTACTTAGTTTCTCTGCCGGCAATGAACCAACACCAGCATAAGGCTAAGCAGCCTAATCTTTTCAATATGACTTAATTTGTGTTTAACATGATAACAGATTTAATAGAAACATTGTAAGTTACTGCTTAAAGGGGTCATCGGATGCAAAGTTCACTTTTTTTCATGTTGTTTGAACATTAATGTATGTTGGCAGTGTATGTACAAATCTACCCTATAATGATAAAAATCCATGCAGTAGTTTTTAATTAATCTGTAAAAATAATATCCCCTTTTTCAATTCGAGCCATTCTCAGATGCCTGTAAAACTGAAAAAACGGCACGCATAAGAAAGCGATTGCACGCTTTCACGAGCATCAGCAATTGCACGCAATTACAGATTGCATGCTTCCCACCCGAAACGCCCCGTCCCGCTCACCATGATTTGTACCTTTGTGTTTATACCAGCCACCTCGGAAATTTCTGATACTCCCCAGAAGTGGCTCTCTGCACTGCACCGCTAAAGTCTATTTTGCGCCTAGTCTATTTTTGACGGAAAATAATAATTGTCTTGCTATTGTCAAAGGCATCAGCGAGACGCGATATCTCTGACTATCATCAATGCATGATACTATCGTATATCGGCACAACCCTAGTGTCCATTTTGTTCATTTAACATATTTAATATTGGGGACATCCAAGTTACTTGATATATTTGAGTTTTTTTTTTTTTTTTTTTTTTTAAAGTAAAACAGTAGTTACTTTTCCTGGTTATTAATTACTTTTATAATGATTTAAGTGTTTGTAAGTATTTCAAATAGCCATATCTCAACAAAATATTGTCCTATATCCTAACAAACCATTCATCAATAGAAAGCTTATTTATTCAGCTTTCAGATTATGTATCAATCACAATTAAAAAAAACAATGACCTTCAATCCACATTTGTGGATTTTATTCATGCCTGTGTATAGCCAAACATTCTATTTATTGATTTATGCATTCAGTAGCACACGTCTGTGTGTACTAGTAGACATTGCATTTCAAAAACTGTCAGTGCTGTTTTGCTATATTACTTTACTGTTGCACATGGATTTAAGTGAATGTTCTTAAAAGGTGTTTAGTTTATCTTTTGCGCTTCTTATCTGTTGTATGTTTTCTCTCAAGCAGATAAGCAAAGCCATATATTCTCTTAAACTGTTGTATTTTCAGTCTTTGCTAGAAAGCTGGGATTATGTTATTTTATTTCCTTGCACTTTTATTTATTTGTTTGTTTGTTCGATTTATTTGTTTCACTGATTTGCTTCAGAAGATGCATATTATTTAGGTGAACATTTGTGTATATGTGTGGCGGATTTTTGAAGAACAAAGGGATCATTTATGGGTGTGTTTCTGAGGAGAAAATGCTAGTCAGGCCAATAGTGTGCTAACTTTGGCATAAATACCATTAGTGTCACATTTCTGCAAAGTTCAAATACATTGTACCACTGTCAGTGGTATTTTGCACTGATTAATGTGAAAATGAATAATGGGACAATTTCAGTGTGTATTACCATTGATCAATGCTTTGGGAGAGTCAGTATAGAGATGCAGATGATAAATTCAAATGTTTTTATGATTATTTTGTGTTGTTGCAAATACATGACAAAACTTTGATAAGGGAGGAAATTAACTGTAACTTAAACTGATGGTATTCACCTTTTTCTTCCTGTAAGAGTGGGTGCAGCCATTTGTAAATTTTTTTGGGTCTGGTTTCCGGTCTCATCTGCTTCCAGATTTTTAGCTGTACAAAACAGCTAGTTTTGCTGCTTGATATTACAAATTGGTGTGTTTTACCATATTATTCTAATGTATTATCTTAATTATGAGCACACTGGTTTGTAGTGCAGACAATTTTACTGTTTACTGCACTTTAATTAACCGGAATGCTCACCCATATTCTTACATCCTTGTTGAAGAAAAATGTGGATAGCACCAAATTCAAAATCAGTTGTTTACTTTTCTTAACCAAATCTGTATATTTGCACTGGTGTGATGCTTTCAAATATACTCTTCCCCCATAGTCGTGGATTTAGCCCTGCTTAGCAAGACTGATAATCTCTCACTTATATTATCAGATGCTGTATTTCAAGCCTGAGTAATGTGATTCAGCTCTACAGCACAGAAACAGGGAGGAAAAGCGATGTTCTCCCGCAACCGCTGCAATGGACAGGATGGCACTGGCGTCCCTCAATATCCCCGACCCAAAAAGAAAACTGCGGTGCCAAAAAGAAGGCAGCCTAATCCCAAAGTTGCTCTGGTGTTGCGTGGGAAAATTCATCGTTTCTTGCAGGGATCTGCAGATCACACTGTCCAGCCTTCTGGTGTTTACTATGCTGGAATCGAAGAAGAGGATGATGAGGGGGAAGAGGATGTTGAAAAGCTGCAGAACTACTACAGGAGAGGATTAGCTTCAGCAGAGGTCTGCTGCTCACCTCAGTTGCCAAATGGCCATGGGCTGGGAGCAGTTTCTGGGGCACCTTGTGTTGGGGAAGTAGAACTAAATCGCGAAGGAGGCATCAGGATTCCTTGCACTTTGCAGCACAACAGTAATCCGACAGACGTTCAAAACCAAATGACCCAAGATCTAAATGGGACCGGGTTTTCATCTGGAAGAGGACTTGATGGTGAGCCTAAAAGAGAGACAGATGCTCTACTGTGCCAGTTAAATATGACGATGCTGGATGAAGTCGTGGAGGGGAATAATGAGGATTTTCAAGAAGAGGAGTCGAGTGCTATCATTGAGCACATACTGAAGGAATTGCGAGGGATCAACAAAATTCAAGAGGAGTTTTCAGACTTGAGGGAGTACCTGTCATCTGTTCGTGGCTCTGTCGAAGAGGTCTCTAGCTGCGTAGATGCCGTCCTAATGGAGATTGAATGCATGCGGTCCGGAAACAAATCTGGTGTAGAGACTTGGCCGGGAGCAATGGGTGGCACCGAGAGTCATTCCCACCACACACACAAATCAAATAACACTGTTAGTATAGGCTGCTACAAGCCTTACCCTGTTGAATCCTCAAGCAGCTGCGGTGATATACTCTCAGAATATCAAGTTGTTGATGGGAAGCACAAAGAGGCGCCAAGGCTTACAAGTGTTGAGACTTCAAACCACAATGAACGTCATCCTTTTAGGTCTGATGTATCTCAAGGTGCAGGGAGAAGAAAGCTTAGCTTTGGTTATCTTGAGCGCCAGGATGGACAGGACTGTCCAAGCACCAGTTCCCTATCTTCGGGTCAAAGTTCAAAGTCTGAATCTGATCCAGAAAGACCCAGCTCTGAACATGGCAAAGCAGGGGCTGAAAGTCAGACTTGGAACCCAGCGACTTGTGGAGAGATCGGTTGGAGTGAAGATGATTCTTGCTCCAGACGAGGCAGTTTTGAAGAGGCAGAGGACAGTTGGGATCCATCAAGACTTGTACAACAGGCAAGTCTTGTAAGAACTTGTACAACAGGCACCTCAGATCAAATATCCATAGTATCTGGTAAACACTACAACTCTCCTGTCAGTACAAGCAATAGAGAAGATTGGAAGTTGCATGATGCAGAAATGCTCACTGAAGAACCTGGTTTGGGCTGCCTGAATTGCAATGCAGATGGTAAATGTCCTCAGAGCTCTGTTTGTCAAAATGAAATTTATTGTGAAATTAGAAATAGTTCAATAGAAAATGTGATTGTTGAGCCATCCAGCAACCTTCTATATAAAGGTGCATCATTCTGTAATCAAAACGTCCCAGACTCTGCTGATGACAGCAATGTGGCGTTTAATGTAAAAAAGTTTGGTAGAGCAGTTCTTGACTTCAAAACTGCCTTGCGGGGAGCTCTGAAGAAGATGGATGGAACTAGTGCTACTTTGCCTAGTGAAAAGGTCGAAGTCCATACATTGATCTCTCCATGTGAGGAACAAGAAGAAATGATAAATGTTGTAAATACTGAGATGCCAAATTTAAAGATGCCTCAGGTAGAGATGGAGACCATACAACTAGATGCAAACTATTCTGAGCGACCTCAAGTCAGTATTGAGAAAGGTTTCGTAGAGATACCTCAGTGCATCTCCACCAAAGCAAATCCTGAATCACCTCTTCACCAGCATATTGAAGATTCAGAACATCTAAAATCTCCAGGGTTGGACTCATCTACAAGTAATGCTTCAGATGCTACATCTGGACATCCAACCAATGATCATTTACCACAGTGTTACTCTACAGACGTTATCCCAGACTCTTTTTCCCCTGAGGAACTAGTAGATGAAGACGAGCAAAGAACACCAATGGGGGAAACACAGCCTCCCACAGAGACTTCTGCAGAAGGAGGTAGTGAAGCAGAGCTTAGTCAGCGGGATGCACGTCGTCTGAAGTGCCTCAGGAGTTTCCAGCAGATTCTAAGGGAGAAGAGAGAATCCAGAAGACAACTCAGTATAGTGACCATGTCAACATTTTCTGAAGATGATTTGAACCCAGGTATATACTGAGTTTTGAGGCCCTAAACTTTCCTATTCATTGTTCTACTTCATTATAAGTTCTTGTCTGAAGTTTCAACTTTGCAGTGTAAGTGAATTTCTGTGAACTCAGTCAATGAAATGAATATCAGAAAGAGAAAGGAAATAATTCTGATGTCTTTTCCCATGGCTGTGCACATCAGACGTGTCTCACAAATAACATTAAACACTACATATTATTTTTCTGTAAGAAATTATTATTATTATTCTGTAAGATATCAGATCTCATCTGAAACTGCTGACTCTCATAGTCAGTGGGTGTTTGGCCCTTTCCTGCAGATTTATTAGCAAGCGCCCTGCTGAGTGTTAAACTAGTCTTGTTCCCAAGGCTCAAACAAACTAATTACACTCATCAAATTGAAATGAAAACAAATCTGACATGAAAGTGCAGGGAAATTTTAGCAGCCATTATAAATGAATAATACATCTTAGTGAAACTTTCATGAACTGTCTAGATCAATTGAGAAATGCGGAGTTATGCAGTTCATATACTCGTTCCATATACACAAGGTTATTAAACTCCATGTAAATATGTTCTTGGACAACAACTTTGATTGCTTTATAATGTTATGTGTAGTTAAAGAGTGTTTGGTTCTAGAAAAATGCTGTGATAGCTTGATGTGCTATTTGTTGTTATTTTCAGATGGAAGCCAAGATGAAGATCAGGTTATATAATTTTCACATTGTTTAAAAAGTGCCTTGATGTTTTATGTTTGCAATGCTAGAGATAAATAATGCTGTTTGAAGATCTTTCATGTGCATGGTGCTAACAGGCTCCCTTGACTTAGGTTTTCTGCATTGTGTTGAGTTACTCATGTCCATGTTTTATTTCATTTTTTTTTTTTTAAATCATGCCTTGATCTCATGGCTTGTAGTCTATGCTGCATTGTAAACATTACACACATTTCAGAACGTGTTATTTAATGTGGCTCATTAATTGCTGAGTCAAGAGTTTCATAGCAATGATTTTTCCCTCAGCGTTTTTGTTTTGGGTGTTTGGCATTACAGATGATTTTGCATGATTTATTGGTTTTGTTGCAATTACATTAACAACTCTTTTAGAGACTTTTGAGTAAGAAATGCTTCATTTAATGCACAGCCTGTTGCCAAATGATGGGTTAAAAGATAAAATGGTTTGTTTTAAACTTTTTTTTTTTTTGTTAACACTTTGCATAAGGATAATTAGTTAACATTAGTTTACTGCATTAGTTAAAAGAGAAGTACACTTCCAGAACAAAAATTTACAAATAAAGTACTCACCCCCTTGTAATCCAAGATGGTCATGTCTTTCTTTCTTCAGTCGTAAAGAAATTATGTTTTTTGAAGGAAAACATTTCGGGATTTTTCTCCATATAGTGGACGTCTATGGTGCCCTGAGTTTGAACTTCCAAAATGTAATTTAAATGCGGCTTCAAACGATCCCAAATGCAGTTGTAAACAATCCCAGCCGAGGAAGAAGGGTCTTATCTAACGAAACGATTAGTTATTTTCATAAAAATAATTTCAAAACTTCAAAATCATCCTATATTGCTTTTTTACCTTTTTTGTTAAGGGTGTTTGATCTTCTTTGCATGTTTACTTTTCAAAGACCTGGTCAGGACTTCTGCAGTGATGTAGGATGATTTTGAAATTATTTTTGAAGTTGAGGGAGAAAATATGATTTGAGTTTTTCGACATACCCTAACTGTTCACAGAGTTCAGGCAGAGCAAGACAAGACAAGACAAGCGTTTGTATTTTTTTGTTTAATGAAAATAGCCGATCGTTTTGCTAGATAAGACCCTTCTTCCTCGGCTGGGATCATTTACAACCGCATTTGGGATCGTTTGAAGGCGTATTTAAACTAAATTGTGGAAGTTCAAATTCGGGGCACCATACCAGTCCATTATATGGAGAAAAATCCTAAAATGTTTTCCTCAAAAAGCATAATTTCTTTACGACTGAAGAAAGAAAGACATGAACATCTTGGATGACAAGATACATTATTTGTAAATTTTTGTTCTGGAAGTGGTCTTCTCCTTTAACATGAACTAAGAATGAACAAAACTTCTACAGCATTTATTAATCTTAATGTTTGCTGATGCATTATTAAATCACAGGCCACGTTAACATTAGTTAATGCACTGTGAACTAACTTGAACAAACAATGGACAACTGTATTTTTCATAATTTACATTAACAAAGATTAATAAATGGTGTAATAAATGCCTGTTGTTCATTGTACGTTCATGTTAGTTAATACATTAATGTTAACAAATGACACCTTATTGTGAAGTGTTATCATATAGCACAGATGTGGCATAAATGCCATTTCAATAATTTATTCTAATTATACAGTAAATAAAAACACTAAACAAATTGTGGTATAATTGTTTTCAGTATTCACTTTGCATCAAAAGAAAAAAACCTTAGGATGCTATTGTGCATCTTAAAAGTAAATTAAATTGTGTTTTCTGACAGGAAGTGTATGTTAGAGAGTTTTGATTACATTCTGAGCCCATGCATGTTTAATCTTGTCTTGACTAGAACATACTGCTTGTATATTCACAAATGTAGTGGTGAAATTCAATCAACCAAACAAAAGGGCTTTCTCTATTCCACTTTCTCCCTGTTTCCAACTTTCCCAAGTGCTGTTTTTGTTGTCTACATGAGGCTTTAACATTTTATATTTGTTTTAATGCATGACAATATGCTCAACCTTTCAACAGAATATCAATGGAGACCACAACAAACATCCATGGGCCAAATCTGGGTATGAGCTCCTGCTCATTCTTTTTCACTATTTTAACTGTGTTGTTGTGTAGCTGTTCTTTACCAAGCATTTGTTTTCCGTTACTGAAATATCCATATTATTATCTTCAGGGGAGGAGGAATATTTGGCATTGATAGCATGCCTGACCTTAGGAAGAAGAAGCCTATCCCCTTGGTTAGCGAAGTGGTGAGTGATTTTTATTTTTATATTCATTTCTTTTTTTCCCCACACCTCCACCAATATTGAAACGTGACATACTGTCACATTTCTTATCTAATCTACCTGCAAGCTTAGCTGAAATCTGATCTGATCTTCTTTTGTCATTCTTTTTCTCAATGCTTTCCTTCATTACTAGGCAATGGTAAGTAAATCTTTCTATTAGTGAATGCTTCACAATTCAAGATGTCTTTTTTCAGGTTTTACTCAAAGCTGACTGAAAAGGAATACTTTGTCCTAGACATTTTGTAGGCATGTGTTTTCATTTTAAGGTCTAAAATGTTATTTTAGCTATAACTGGGTGTCCTAAAAAAATTCCAGTGACAAGCAATTTGCCTGTTGACATTGAAGGCGAAAGTGCTGTCTTTTTTCACCAACAAAATATTATATGTATTATATAGATGTAGATTGTATGTCAAAAATGATTTGTGCTCAGTTTCATTTTCAGTGTGTGATACCATCATCTTTGATTTGCTGCTCAATTCTGGTGTGATTGCAGTGATCGGTAACGCTATATCGCCAGTGAAAGACCGTGTGACATTCTGTCTCAGAAGGGTTTGATATTACAAGTGGTGTGTTTTTGTTCATAATGGATTTTGGTCTTCATGTAAATGTGTCAATGTAATTTTCCAGCCATCTTGTAATTGAATGTCTTCTCTTCATCCTTAAAGAGGGACATCTTATGTGACTGGTGCATTAAAAACCAGACAAGTGTGCATACGATTGAGCAGCAGAGCTCTATTTGAAGTGCTTGTCTTCTCCAGTTCACTGACATGCCCATGAGTCAGAAATGGGGAACTTTTATCAATCGGTCTTTGTTGCGACACAATAAAACTGAAACCCACACAGATATATTTGACATGCTGTGGAGGGGACAAAAAAGAATAAATGCAAAATAAAAACAGGCTTGAACTGAAGCGTTTGGCTTGCACAACTGTTTTCATGGCAACAAACGCTTCTTTTTTTGTGTGTGAAAGATATTTATGAAGTGTGATAGGCTGAATATAAACAAAGGTTATTGCACAACTCTGGAATACTTGATTACGAATGGTCAGTCACTGAATATTTCTGTTATGAATCCTGGATGCAACAATTGAATGTTACCTTAAATGATTTTCTCCTTCTAATTTAATGTCGGTGTTTACATGTATTAAAGGAAATATAATACATGTAATATTGGTCTTGGGTGTCCAAGAATGTGTCTGTGAAGTTTCAGCTCAAAATACCCCACAGATAATTTATTATAACATGTGAAAATGTCATTTTGCGCACATAATTACAGCTTTTAGGAATATAATTTTATTTATATGTTCTATCATTCATTATTTTGTCTAAATTTTAATACTTTTTGGTAATAATAATTTAGATATGCCAACCATGATTTATACACTACCAGTCAAAAGTTTTTGAACAGTAAGATTCTCTTAGTCTCTTCTGCTCACCAAGCCTGCATTTATTTGATTCAAGTACAGCATAAACAGTAACATTTTGAAATATTTTAAAATATTTGAAATATTTTCTATTTGAATATATTTTAAAATGTAATTTATTCCTGTGATTTTAAAGTTGAATTTTTAGCACCATTACTCCATGATCCTGCAGAAATCATTCTAATATTCTGATTTGCTGCTCAAAAAACATTTATTATTTTTTTTTTCGAAAACAGCTAAGTAGAATTTTTCCAGGTTTCTTTGATGAATAGAAAGTTGAAATGAACAGAATTTATCTGAAATAGAAATCTTTTGGTGTAGTGTATAACGTTACAGAAGCTTTTTATTTCAGATAAATGCTTTTTGATGAAAAGAGAATGTACTCAGTTTTAAATATTGATGATGATGATAATAATAATAATAATAATAATTTTGTTTCTTGAACAGCAAATCAGCATATTAGAATGATTTCTGAAGGATCATGTGACACTGAAGATTGGAGTAATGATGCTGAAAATTTAGCTTTTTGATCACCGGAACAAATTACATTTTAAAATGTATTCAAATAGAAAACAGTTATTTTAAATAGTGAAAATATTTAAAAATGTTACTGTTTTATGTTACTTCGGATCAAATAAATGCAGGCTTGGTGACCAGAAGAGACTTCTTTAAAAACATTAAGTGTCATACTGTTTAAAAACTTTTGACTGGCAGTGCAAGTTGGGGAAAAAATCAGATTTTATTGCATTTGTATGACGCTGCAACTTGATTTTTTTTTTTTCCTCTTTTTGTTTGTAGAAATGACATTTAATGTAATATCGATCCTTGTAGTTAGCTTTCAGGCCCTTTTTCCATTGACTAAACCTTAGCCTTGACCTGCCAGCCCCCTCACTCACCCTGTACCACACACAATTGACTTGCTGAGCAATTGATGGTCGGAGAAAAGATGAAGCCAGCCATTTGCTTGTTTTGAATCACTGTCATTAGCTAACAGAGGCTAAATTGTGCTCTTATCTCTATTCTCATGGAAAATCAATCTTTGGAGTATTGGCCTGCTTTTAGCTATGTCCAATCATGGAGATTTATTTATTTATTTATTTTCATCCATGAGCGGTCTTTCTAGGCTGGTTTTTATGTGTGTTATTGGTACTATTCTGTATTATGGTTTTTAGTAATTTACAAAGTTAGCTATGAAATGCTAAAAGCTATTCAAGTAAGACATGATGTCCTAATGGCCGAATAGTGTTTAGCATATTAATGGGAATGTAGTAGACACAGGCATGGAATAACATTTACCAGATGTTTAAGGAAACGTTACAGATAATTTTGCTAAACCCACTGGGCGAGCACAAATCAATTATGGTATAATGGGTACTACTATTACTAATTGTGTAATTAAGCACATGTTCATATTCAACCTTTGTTCCCCTCTCAGTCTCTTGTGCAGTCCCGGAAAGCAGGGATCTCACATGCATTAGCTGCACGCTCTTCACTGAAGGATGAAGAACTGGTAAGACTGCAAAATACACAAACATCTGTCATCTATCTGCTTTTCACTTTATTAAGTTGTTGTGTTGTAGCTGAAGTAGCAACAGAGTTTTTCTTCTGCATTGTGGCATACTTTTGAAACAGATTATTGCAAAAGAAAAAATGGAGGGCAGGACTTGGTTCTAACAATTGGTTGTTGATTGAATGGAGGCAGATCTACTGTGAATTGCAGTAGATTGTGGGTGGGATTAAATGATTGGAAAAGTCTAGCATACATCACCAGAGGGAAGTAAAAAAAAAATAATAAAGAAAATTAAAGTGCCCCTATCATGCCATTTTTATGGTTACTAATATTGTTTTGGGAGTCTCCTACAATAAGTTTACAATAGGTCAAAAAGTGCTTTCGTTTTCTCAAAATATGAATTTAATATCACTTCATTTTCCAATGATTCTTAAACAATTAGTTCGAAGCAGTTCTAAGATTCAGTCTCTTTAAACCCCTCCTTTCTTTGAGCCTACTTTGCTTTAATTGGTCAGATGGCCCAGCCTGTTGTGATTGGTCTACTGCGTACAGCTTGTGTCGGAAACGATACGCCCATTGCCGTAGTTCTGTATTTTGAATGCTCAACAGAAAATATAAACATCAATTATTATTCATACTTACAGGTTGTAATTCAGTAGAGTAAATTTTATATACACCTTGCAGAATCTGCAAAATGTTGATTATTTTACCAAAATAAGACAGATCATATAAAAATGCATGTTATTTTTTACTTAGTATTGACCTGAATAAGATTTTTCACATAAAAGACATTTACATATGATCCACAAGAGAAAATAATAGTTATATTTATAAAAATGACCCTGTTCATAAGTTTACCTACACTTGATTCTTAATACTGTGTTGTTACCTGAATGATCCGCTGCTGTTTTTTTTTTTGTTTAGTGATAGTTGTTAATGAGTCCCTTGTTTGTCCTGAACAGTTATATTGCCCGCTGTTCTTCAGAAAAATCCTTCAGGTCTTTGGTTTTTCTGCATTTTTGTGTGTTTGAACCCTTTCCAACAATGACTATATGATTTTGAGATCTATCTTTTCACACTGAGAACAACCAAGAGATGCATATGCACTGTTACAGAAGGTTCAAATGCTCACTGATGCCTTAGAAGGAAAAAACAATGCATTAAGAGCTGGGGGGGTGAAAACTTTTGGTGTTTGAAGATGAGGGTAAATTTAACTTATTTTGTCTTTTGGGAAACATGGAAAAAGATGGATCTCAAAGTCATACAATCATTGTTGGAAAGGGTTCAAATACACAAAAATGCTGTATTTTTCTTAAGAACAGTGAGCAGTTTAACTGTTCAGGATTAATAACGGAGTTATGAACAACTCTCACAAAAAAAAAAAAAGCTGTGGATCATTCAGGTAACAACACTTTTAAGAATCAAGCATACAGTATACCCTTCTGAACAGGGTCATAATAGGGTTGTAATTATTTTCTCTTGTGGACCAAATATAAATGTATTTTATGTGAAATATCTTAATTAGGTGTATGATCTCTCTTATTTTGGTAAAATAATTAACATTTTGCATATTCTGCAATGTTGACTTTGAATATAATTTTCAGTAAGTAATGATTTGATTTGTATCATATGTCTTCATTAAAAAGTTCACACCAGGAAAAGAATTAAAAATTAAAGAAATAATTATGCATCTTCAGCAGACTTTTGTATAAATTTGTATAAAAGATATTTGTATAAATTTTTATCACATTCATGCTGCATTTTTGTCATTTTAATAGCTTGACAGCAACTGTCTCCTTTTGTCTCCTCGTTTTTCATTGTGTTTTGTAACAACACAAGTCTTGTAAGGATAATAGAGTAATTGTTGGCAGAATTCTAGTTGAATTGTCTTTTATCAAAATTGTCTGGACTGATGAATGTTTTTATTTTTCTCCTGTAAATAATAAAAAAAAGTTGCATACCACCTACACATTATGTAGATAAAGATGTGATGTGGCTCTCATTTGGTCATCACTTTGACACCTGTCTGCCCACTCCCATAGCTACACCTACATCCTGAACCAAGACCAGAATTCAGAAAGAGTATTTTGTACTCTTACTCTTACCTTTTTGCCTCTCAATGCTTTCTCCTGTTTTCTCTTTGAACCATTCTTAACAACGTCGTGATTTTCATTCAAACACATCCTACATGTGATCTGGGCTTTGTTTTGAAATGTCTACTTCAGGGTTACGGCTAGGCCCCATTTCTGGCAGAAACTATTTTCAGTTTCTTTCTCTCTCTGTAGAAGAATCACGTGTACAAGAAGACCCTCCAGGCTCTGATTTACCCCATTTCTTGCACGACGCCCCATAACTTTGAAGTTTGGACGGCCACCACGCCCACCTACTGCTATGAGTGTGAGGGTTTGTTGTGGGGCATCGCGCGGCAGGGCATGCGCTGTTCAGAGTGTGGAGTCAAATGCCACGAAAAATGCCAGGAGCTTCTCAACGCAGACTGTTTACAGAGTGAGTCACTAACCAAATATGAAAAAAAGCAAGAAACAACATAAGAAATATGTATTATTGCATTAGTGTTGCAAACTACAGTCACGATTAGCTGTTTAGTTTAGTAGTAATATTTATCTAACGTTATCCGTTATGAATGTTACATCTGTGCCATTGATGCTTTTTAAAGGGGTCATCAGATGCAAAGTTCACTTTTTCACGTTGTTTAAACATAAATGTGTGTTGGCAGTGTATGTACAAATCTACCCTATAATGATAAAAATCCATGCAGAGGTTAATTAATCAATCTGTAAAAATAATATCTCCTTTTTCAAATCGAGCCATTCTCAGATGCCTGTTGGTGTGCCGTCACATCGACAGAGGCCAGTCCCATGATAGATGACTGACATGAGCGTCTTACCTCAGATCAGATGTAACAGTCGAACCTCTATTGTTTCGATGCTGGAGCAGGGATGTAAGTTAGACAAGAATATCTCTGATTGAGCGATTTGAGGTGTTGTGTTGCTGGATGTAATAATGAACATAGTGGTCGCCATTTACTCCCGACATCTGAGCCGCTGAAGATGCAGTGGATTACATTTGTTTGTGAAGGGAATGCGCCTCCCCATCTACATAAATGTGTCTATGTTCACGCAAATCATTTGTGATCCAGTTTCACCTACAGCAGAAGTGAGTATAAGGGTTTTTTATGAATCTCTGCAATCACCTTTCCTAATAACGCGCTAGTTAGCACGTTTAGTGGCTAAAAGCGGCTAAATTAAACAGGTTTGTCACTCCACAGAGAGAAGAGAGGGGTGGGGCGAGCAGAGCTCATTAACATTTAAAGCAGCCTTGACCAGAAAGGATGATTTTTGCATAGCTGATTTTGACAAGATAAAAAGGGTGTTGTTTTACACAACCATTGAGAATTTTTAACCAAGGTATATTATAGACGTTTTATTAAGACCCCTAAAGAATCATATCAGCTTGTGGAAAATGGGCATCCGATGACCCCTTTAATGAATGTAACCAACTCAGTGAGGAGAAAGCATGTAAAAAGGACTAAGAAATATTTAAGATTATACTCTGGAACACTAATTCTCAATATGCAATTAATGTAAAATATGCATTTAAATTTTTACCTTAACATTAATATAATTTGTTTTATATTGCAATTGAATGATATTATTAACCACATCTCTACACTTGCTAGGAGCTGCTGAGAAGAGCTCCAAAACGGGAGCAGAGGACAGAACCCAGCATATCATATCAGCCATGAAGGACCGCATGAAGATCCGAGAGAGGAACAAACCTGAAATCTTTGAGATGATAAGGCTTGTGTTCAGTATGACTAAACTGAGCCATGCTCAGCAGATGAAGGCCATCAAACAGACTGTGCTTGATGGAACATCAAAGTGGTCTGCCAAAATTTCCATCACGGGTACGGCAGCAGGGACAGCTGTTATTGCTCTGATACCTTTCAGTGATCTAAATATTCAAGGAATAGTTGTATAAATGCAGATTTCTAATAGAGCTTTTATCAGCATGCACTGTGCCAGCATTTGAATGGATTTCCATTCATTTTTTTACTGATTGTGGGTTAACCTTGCAAGAGTCTGTGTGTTTGTGTGTGTTTTTCAGTGGTAAGCGCTCAGGGCCTGCAGGCTAAAGACAGAACTGGTTCCAGTGATCCGTATGTGACCGTTCAGGTTGGCAAGACTAAGAAGAGAACCAAAACTATCTACGGCAACCTTAACCCTGTGTGGGAGGAGACATTCAACTTGTGAGTCTTATACAATATTTTCAGTTCTCTTTGTTCTTTTGAAATCCTGTCTTTTATCTGCTGTGTTCTTATTCTCATTTCTTTTCAGTGTAATCAGACAAAATCTGTATGTTTTTAATGATGCGTATCTCTCAGAGGAAATCATTGATTTGGTGTTGATATATGTCATCACCCTTGTCTCAGATATTTCTCCAAAGATTTCTTAGGAGGAGTAAAAATAGAAACAAGACCATAGACCTGTAAATTAAATATGGAAAGCATAGTTCAGATAGTTTGATAGATTTTGCGATTTGCAGACTTTTGTATCTTGGCAAATCTGATCACAGCTTGTTTGACTATTAAGATCTTTCCTGAAAAAAATCTGAGTATTTCACTTCATCAAAAGTATCTATTTGCTCTCCATGTTATGTTAAATAACAATATGAACAATATAAACAATATAAAACACAAAACAGGCAAATAAAAGTACAGTGAGAGGTATTATCGCGGGTCCTTAAAAAGTCTTAAAATGTCTATGTTTTCCTAATAAAAGGAAAACTTAAAATGTCTTAAATTCAGATTCGATGGGTCTTAAATATTTTTGGTCTGACAGACCTAATGACTGTTTACAATCATTGAACAGACCACAGTTCTTTTTTTGTTTTTTGTTTTTTTTTTTTTTTCTTCTTTGCCCCCTCGGTAGTTACTGCATCATCAAACAGAATCACAATAGCAGAATACAGGTCGAACTACCTTTTTTCTGTATATAATGTTCTCAGTAATAATTATAACAAAAAAATAACCAGCAAAGCATCAAAACAAAGAATGATTCTTCTAAATTTTAATGCATTCAGCGTAAACAGTGACTGATAATGGATAGTGCATTTCTGGTATCAAAATCATGCTGCCTGTCTCTTTGTGAAAGACTTCAAAACAACTACAAAACACACTGAGGTAAAAATTCAAAATGTGTAGTTTATTTATAACATGATATAGTTCAGTAACATACCAAGGGAGCTATTTTGCTAAATATTCTCACGATTGCAAATGTTACATTGATTGTTAGTTCAATAAACAAGTAACGTTAGTTAGTGAAGTAGTTAGGTTACTTACATTTTAGACACAATAGTTACTGTTTTGTTCTATTTCACCAACGAAAATAGTTCTAAACAAGGATCACAGCAGAAGTAAAGCACATTCTCCAAGCAAAACTCTACTAAATAATTCAGCGTTTTTGTTACTAAATGATTCAGCATTTTGAACGAGTCAGTTGAATGAATAACTCAATGACTCACTCAGTAAATTACCACGACCTGCTGTTAGTTTAGTATGTTTAAAAGCATGCATTTTCCCCTCAACATTTCCTATTTGTGTATTAGTCTCAACATTTATTGTTGTTTTAATTTTACAGTGTAAATTATAGAATTTATTTATAAATTGTAGTAATTTGACATGAAAGGTGATGCATAAATTTTAAAAGTTTAAAAAATAAAACATGAAGATTTAAGTATGTAAAAGCTGATAGAACATTGAAAATACTGCTTTAGAATAAATTGTTTACAACACCAAAAATCTTAATGTGGTTTATGGGGCTGTTTTGTGTGGAATATTATCTGCTGATATGAAGAGTTCACTGCATATCGTAGTAATAAATAGAATTTATGACAGCGATGAAATTTAGTTTTATGTCAACGTGACACCAAGGGCTCCTGACCAAGCATCAAAATGTGACGAGCTGGGAGTGAGAATGTGTTGCAACATACAATTTACAAAAGTTATGAGGTTTTTAAAGTTTACAATACTGTTAAATAAGCGTTATGCAGGAAGAAAGTACTGCGTTGCATTATATTTACCAAAAATCGAATGTGACATGGTATAGAAGGAATAAAGCAGTACGCAACAGGATCCTTTGATCCCAACAGCATTGTTGTGATATTGCCATGTTTAAGCAGTGTTGTGAGACAAAACATTGGTAATGATGCGCCTTATCATTATTTAATAACCTGTCAGTTTATAAAAGCAATAATTAAAGGGATGGTTCACACAAATATGAAAATTCTGTCATCATCCTTCAAGTTTCAAACCTGAACACAAAAGAGGGTATTTTGAAGAATGTTGGTAACCAAACAGTTGCTGGTAGCCATTAACTTCCAAAGTACGAAAACAAATGATATGAAAGTCGTGGCTACTTTTTGAGTTATTCTTTTTTAATAAAAAGGAACTAATACTTTGTTATTTTAATAATTTAATATACTGTCTCAGTAAATACTTATTCCAAGTATTACAGTTTAGTTCATTAACATAACTGTAGGCTGTTTACAGTTGTCAGGAAATATAGCAACTTGTGTTAATATTAAATGGTTGAAGCAGCTGTTATTTGTTCACAACCTTACCCTTTCCTCCCTAGTGAGTGCCACAATTCATCTGACCGCATTAAACTGCGTGTATGGGATGAAGATGATGACATAAAGTCTCGTGTGAAGCAGCGTCTGAAGAGGGAGTCCGATGACTTTTTGGGTCAGAGCATTATCGAAGTCCGAACCCTCAGTGGAGAAATGGATGTCTGGTACAACCTTGGTAAGTTCCTCAGTCTATGTTTGTTTCAATGTGGGGTATTACATGATTTCTTTAATTTGTCTTCTTGATTCTGAATTCTCTTTATTCTTTGAAAGTAGCACTGTACAGCTGTATAGTCTTGACGTCAATTTGTAAACAAACTTGAAGTTTAATTCACTGTGGGTCCCCTCTGGAGTTTTAAAAGGGTTTAATGCTTTGTTCTACAAAGTAAATGACATGCTTTCACATCGCAAACATGAAATTTGAAACTTTTATGTGCTTTAATGCAGGTTGTTACTTACAGCTGAAGTTGCTCCATAAGGGCTAATGAAGACCTTATTTTTCTCATAAATCTAAAACTGATTTTCGAAAAACCCATTAGAAATTCTTAAGGGAACCCATGACTAGACAGTGGTAATTTAAGAGTCTTAAGAGTTTTAGGACTGCAAACTTAATGGCTCCATTTTTTTTGTCGCAGTGTTGCAATTGCAGTGCAGGTCATAAATGTAATACATATTATTTAATTTTTAATGTTGTAATAAGCCTGATCACATTAAAATGATATGATGGAATGATTTGAATGCATTTAGATAAAAGATTAGATTGTAACTGAAATTTTACTTTTAGCTATTCATGAAAACTTGCATAATGAATTAAATATGTCAAACATTGGTGCTGGACGTTTTACAGTCAGTCAGATGGTTTAACTAGTCTGCGGCCACATGGCTGCTTCTCTCTTTGCATAATAATGTTACAGAAATGAGAAATTGGAGGAATTGTTCATCAGTTTTGATCAAATATTCAGTATTAGTATTCATTGTCAAATCTGAAGATACAGTTTCTCTAGAAAAAAGTTTAGAAAAATTAAATGTTACTGCAGGATGTGTATCTACTACTATATTTGGGTCAAGGGTCATCATTAGGACGAGATGCGATTAAATGAAGACTTGTCTTTCATATCAGATATATAATGCCCATGTGTAATCTCTAACTTCTGCAGAAAAACGCACAGACAAGTCAGCTGTATCAGGGGCCATCAGGCTGCAGATAAGTGTGGAAATTAAAGGCGAAGAGAAAGTGGCCCCTTATCACGTTCAGTACACTTGTTTGCACGAGGTAAACCTTTACACACACCACCTTGAATTCATTTTAGATGGCAAATGTCTGTGTACACTACCATTTCAAAAAATGCAGGGTTAAGTTTTTAAAAGAAATTAATACTTTTATTCAGCAAGGATGTATTAAAAGTGATAAAGGCCTTCATATTGTTACAAAATATTCTTCTGTGTAATATCAGCATATTAAAATTATTTCTGAAGGATCATGTGACACTAAAGACTGGAGTAATGGCTTTTGAAAATTCAGCTTTGCCATCAAAATTACATTTTAAAATATACTAAAATTGAAAACGTTTAAATTAAAAGTATATTATACAAACAGTTTCCATAGCAAACACATAACTTGGACTCTTTCTCCTGTCTTTTTTTGTAGAATTTTTTTCACTTTGTGACAGACATTGAAGGGCAAGGTGTGGTGAAGTTGCCTACGGCACGAGGTGATGATGCCTGGAAGGTCTACTTTGATGAGGTTGCTCAGGATATTGTAGACGAGTTTGCCATGCGCTATGGAATAGAATCCATCTATCAGGCGATGACGTAAGCCCTGGAGCCTTTTGTCTGTATTGTGACAGTCCTTTGCTCTTGACAGGAAATATCTGCAGGTAGTCACATCAATGCCCATCAATAATCAGTCATCTTAAAGGGATAGTTCACTTCAAAATGAAAATTCTGTCATGTCATGTTCCAAACACGTAAGACTCTTCGTTCATCTTCGGAACACAAATTAAGATGTTTTTGATGAAATCCTAGAGCTTTCTGACCCTGCATAGACAGCAACACAACTGACATGTTCAAGGCCCAGAAAGGTAGTAAGGACATTGTTAAAATAGTCCATGTGACATCAGTGGTTCAACCTTCATTTTATGAAGCTATGAGAATACTTTTTGTGTGCAAAGAGATCTAAATAATTATGATTAATATATAAATGCTAACCTAGACTTTTGTCTATTCAGTAGTGGGACTTGTTTTGGTGATAAGCAGTGAATCACAATAGAAGCACTGACTTATTGTGTATGAAATGAGAAGTCAGTCTACTCATATTTATTAATGGAAATGAATACTGGATATTATTTTTAAAGGGACTTTTACCATTATTACATAACTGTACAAAGGTTATGTAATCATAGTAAATGTCACTTGAATCATAAACGCATTCTCAATTTCTTACTGGATGTCTTTGTCTGTCCACCTGTAGGCATTTTGCATGTCTGTCCTATAAATACATGCTGTCTGGTGTCCCTGCCGTAATGAGTACGCTCCTGGCCAACATCAACGCTTTCTACGCTCATCCCACCTCAGTCACCAACGTCTCCGCCTGTGACCGATTCACTGCCTCCAACTTTGGGGTAATGCTAACCCAGCATCACACACAGCCAATATGGCCCTGTAAGGATAGTGTAGAGTTTGATTATTTCCTGGAACCACCTGCTCTGAACGATAACAAAGAATAGCAACATCGCATTCCTTTTTCTTTGCCGGGCTCTACGTTTGCTTTTCTTTTACTTTAACTTTTACTCTTTTACTCTTTCTTTCTTTAACTTTAAAAAATTAGGAGCATAGTCAAAATTTTAGGAGCACCTTCTAATCAATAATAAAGAAATCTGGTCAAAAATTAGACTTTCCATGATATTTGACTCCTTAAAGTAAACTAAAGGGGAATTTAGTTTTTACCTTTGTAATGGCATTTTTCTAATTTTATTAAAAGTAGGTAATATTTTATGTCATTTTTTTTAAAGCTATATTTTATAAGCTTTTTTAAAATTTCTAATAAAAACAACAGAATAAGAACAAGTAGAATAAGAATAATTTACCAATCAAATGAAATCAGTATTTAAAAAAAATAATTTGTACAGAGGTGGCATAGAAGAACACTAAAAAGTGACTAAAAAGATACTCTAAAATTGAAAGTAAAATTGCCAATAGATGGTGGCAAGTCACTGATTTAATCACTGAATCATATCATTCATTTGATTCGTTTGAACAGCTGATTTATCCAGGAATAAAAAAGTGACTGACCTTACGAATAGGAAATTGAATCACTGACTCACTAGATTCGATTAAAAATGCTCATTGATAAACGAAACACCACTGTGTTTGAATGGAGATGTGCAGCGGCTCAGTTATGACTTGTTTTAAACTATTTTTGATGACGAAATGGAGCAAAATCAGACAATAATGTTATAGTCAGACAATGTAAGTCACTTAATATTAACTATATCTCATTTACAAACTCTGTCACTCATCTTAGTTCATCATGATCACAAAGTTCCATTATAATCAACAAAGCTTTCTACTCTGCACAGTGAATCTCTTATTTACACTCTCTCTACACTTTGTTTTTGAATGGATTCGTGAGATATGTGTGTGATACATTACTCAACGTTGCAAAAACACAGTGAAACCTTTGAAACTTCCCATCAGCACAAACACAAATATGCTGATGGGGTCAGTCGCACATGGTGCTTCAAAATATTTTTTCATAGTCGCACGCAGTAGTTTTTAGTTGCAAATGGTCGCACTGTAGAGCCCTGCTTTGTCACTAAATGGAAAAGTACCTTGTTATTAGAAAAGCTACATTATTTTTAATAAAACTTAGCTTTGTACAAATATGTACACTACTGTTCTTTTTTTTAAATAAATTAATACTTTTATTTAACAGGGATGCATTAAAGAGCAGGTTATATGGGTTTTAAAAAAATATCTCTTTTGCAGTTTGTAAGGTAGCTATCCTTAAATGAAAACAGTCTGCAAAGTTTTTAATAAAAAATGTGCATGATAAATAAAGATATTGTCTTTCAAAAGAAAGAGACGATTCTGAATCACCTTAACGAATCGTCATATTTTTTAATCTTCTGCCTGTTACCAATCTATGTCACTGGGTAACACATCAATGGTAGCGCTCGCTAGTTTGCTCAGGTACTCCTCTCTGTGCCAGTCACAACAGACATGGCCAGCTGACCAATCAGAGCAGAGGCTTATGGAAGGCAGGGATTTGCTCCGAACTTGCTTTAAACGAATTGTGTCGAAATCATTTACAAGTGACTCTAATATTACATGTATATTCTGAGAAAATGACAACGTTTTCTCTCCTTAGATGCACTTAAACTTGTTGTAGGGGACTCCAACACAATATTAGGAAACTTTAAAATACCATATGACCTGCTTTTTAAATGAGATATGCCCCTAATATGCCCCGTTTTACCATACGTAAGTCTCAGGTGTCCCCAGAATGTGTCTGTGAAGTTTCAGCTCAAAATACCACACAGATCATTTATTATATCATTTTAAAAATGCCTATTTTGAGTGGAAGGAGAAACACATTGTTTTTGTGTGTCTTTAAATGCAAATGAGCTGCTGCTCCCCTGCCCCCTTTTCCAGAATAGGGCTTGTTCCTCAGATACTTTGCCTGTTTGTCTGTTTTGTTTTGATTTTGTTGTCTGTCGTGCTGAAATCATGCATTTTTAGCCATATTAGTTTAAACCTCTGATATATGGTTTTCTGAGCACACACATTCAAAACGCACAAAGCACAGAAAGCGGCTGTCACCTGGCATGTGAGCAATAATTTGTTACACTAAACTAAGTAACATTGAAAAGTCCTAGTGCTACTGGACTAAATGTCAGCTCTTTTGGAATGCCGCTCAGCCAAATTCAAAGACTAGAAACACCTGTTGTATAAGATATAATGTCACATTTGGTCACACAGTGATGGTAAGCTTGATTGTTATAATCAGAGTCACATAAAACCTTTGATCCCAAACCCACTGAGGCTCTCCTACGACACCACTGAAGATGCTGTTGTGGGAGCCTCTGATTCTATCTGAGCATGAGCACAGCAGCTTGGATTTGTGCACAGCACAAACTCTCCCGTCCCCTCCTTTTCTTGTACTGGACCCTTCTCTGTAGGAGTCTTGCTCATACAAGGATTTTGAAAAGATACAACATGGTGAATAACTGAGACCTTGTCGGTGTCCCTGACCCTTTGATTCCCTTTCAGGTTTTCTCATTGCCATGAGACGGATTTATCCAAAAGCCTGTCTCTGGTGTGTTTGCACAGTATGTTTTTGTTCACGTGTGTATGTGTGTCCGCACTCGGTGTCCTTGGCTCAAGGTCTAGATTCCATTCAGAGCAAAAAATTTTAAAACCCCACAAGATGTGTTTCTCAGACACCAGTCTCCCTTTGGCTTTATAACTAAAGCATACTTTGCCTTTCCAAGTACAGAAGGAAAGAGCCAATTCTTTTGTCTGTTTGTTTAAGTTTATTCACCACTGATTTATTGTTCTCTGTTAATGCAGAAAGATCGGTTTGTTAGACTGCTGGATCAGCTCCACAACTCTCTCCGTATTGACCTGTCAACATACAGAGTAAGTATTCATCATGTTCATTCATGTTCGTTCGTTCATTTCTCAAGCTCTTCACTGAAGCCTCAATTAATTTATTTGTTTGTTTATTATTCATTTGTTAATGATCATAACTATTAATAATGGATTTTTACGGTTTAAGATTGAAAGTGGGGTCATGGACAAGAGTAAAACAATACAATTTATGCATAAAGGTTTTTTATTAAAGATATTATTAAAGACATATTAAAGACATAATAAAATAATTTCAAATTTTAATGTGACCGTTATGTAAGAAAGCTGAAAAAATCTGTTAGTTTAAAAAAAATCTTACTTATTTGTAAAATGTGAATGCGTCATACCAAATCATGAAATTTGCAATTTTTCAAATTGAACAACATTTTCAATCCACACATAACCAAAAAATCATTGTGCCCTTAGAAACATGAAATATCAAGCCAAAATGTTTTTTTAAATGTTATGTTATGTTTATATGTTATATTTGTTATATATGGGCACACTTCCAATTCTTGCTATAAACGAACCATTGACTACGACTTTTACCTCAATAAACTCCTAATTTGCTGCTTGTTAATAGTAAGGTAGTTGTTAAGTTTAGGTATTAGGTAGGATTAGGGATGTAGAATATTGTCATGCAGAATATATGCTTTATAAGTGCTACTAAACAGCCAATATGCTAGCAATATGCATGCTAATTAGTAGCTAGTTAACATTGTGAATTGGTCCCTGTACTAAAGTGTTACCGTACACACAGTATATTATTGTGATCCTACAATAAATGTATGTTTTTGAAATATTTATTAAATACAATGATAAATTAAACTATTTTGTACATGTGCATATTAAAGAGTTCAGATGCAAAACCAGCTAAAAGCCATCTCGGTCAAAAATGAGATAATGATACTCAGTGAATGCTCCTGACATGTATTATGCGTCCATCAAATAATTTTACTTCAAACTCGCTAAATTCCAGCCTCAGCCCAATCAGAAGTGCCAGTACTTACAGAGAAACCTATACAAAGCAGCTAGAAAGAAACGCTCATTTTAAAGAAAAACGTCAGATGGATTTAGCTGGTTTTGCATCTGAACTCTTCATATATAAGTTATTATTTGTTACTGCCTCTGAAGTATCCATTTTACCAACGTCATATTGTGCTTCTTACTCAAGCTTCCTGTGATCTTCATTCTGTCCCTTTGATCTCTAGAATAATTTCCCAGCCAGCAGTAAACCACGTCTAGCAGATCTCAAATCCACTGTGGATTTGCTGACTAGCATTACATTCTTCAGACTGAAGGTACGATAACGTACTTCTAAAGCAGATCAAGTGTCATGCTGTAGTGCCCTTCTTGCTGTCTTTGGGAGATACAGGGATGTGGGTCTTATTTGTAATACATATATTGAGTGACAGATCCTATAGAGATGAGTAATTCAATTGTTTCTCATATAGTCTTGAGTAAACGTTCTGTCGTTTCTGTCTGCCTGAGTTCATACAGTAGAAAAGGATAATAGAAGGTTTGAGATGAAGATTGATTTCTTTGTGCTGAAAGAGAGAGGCTTTTGTGCGGGCTTTCATAACGGGGATTAGTCACTATTGATTTGTTAGCGGGTGTTACATTGTTTTTATGTAGACACATTCTTGTCTTCTCCGGTGCCCCCTGTGTCCAGGTTTTGGAACTGCAATCTCCCCCGCGTGCCGCCCATGTGGTTAGAGACTGCGTGAAAGCATGCCTCAACTCCACATATGAATACATTTTTAACAACTGCCAAGAGCTGTACAACAGACAGTTCCAGCCGGCCGTGGAGCCTGTGAGTAAACATATTCACATCATGCACGGGTGTGTTTGTATACCACACAGATGGGGATGATTACACTTGTTTGACAGTAAGTTTGGATATCTCTGTTTAGATTGTTATTATTAGAGGTTGAATTTCTCATGTGTTTTTTAGCATTTCAACCTGGGACATCAGCCTGAAATGAGTAATATTTTATAGAATTGATCTGTTACCATAGAGACCACGTTTGTTCATAAAGGTCAGGCCCATGAATCATCAGTATAATTCTGAGTATCTTCCATAGACTAACTCTATCTGTCGGTCTATCTATCTATCTATCTATCTATCTATCTATCTATCTATCTATCTATCTATCTATCTATCTATCACCTTGCAAAAGTATTCATACCCCTTCATTTTTTTTCGACGTTTTATGTTGCAGCCTTAGTTGTTCCAGTACTTAGTTGAAGCACATTTACAGCCTCAAGTCTTCTTGAGTATGATGCGACAAGCTTTGCATATCTGCATTTGACAATTATCTGCCATTCTTCACCTCACCTCTTCACCTCTCAAGCTCTGTCAGCTTGGATGGGGGCTGGCAGACATTTTCAGGTTTCTCCAAAAATATTTGATTGTGTTCAAGCCAGGGCTCCGGCTGGGCCACTCACAGACATTGTTGTCTATAAGACAGCTCTTGCACTCTTGCTGTGTGCTTGGGGACATAGTCCTGTTGGAATCTGAACCTTCTGCCCAGTCTGAGGTTCTGAATGCTCTGCACTGGGTTTTCATTAAGGCTATCTCTATATTTTGGTGCATTGAGCGCCCCTTCTACCCTGACGAGTCCCTCAGTCCCTGCTGCTGAAAAAGAGCCCCACAGCATGAGGCTGCTACCAGCACACTTTACTTTTGGTATGCTACTGTGCAAGTGATGAGCAGTGCTTGGTTTCCTTCAAACATGATGCTTGGAATTGAGGTTCATCAGACTTTTTGTTTCTCACAATCTGAGGGTCCTTTAGGGGCTTTTTTTTTTGTTTCAAATTCCAAGTGTGTCTTCACCATAAAGACCAGTTTGGTGGAGTGTTGCATTGATGTTTGTCCTTCTGTAAGTTTCTCCCGTCTGCATATATGATCATGGAGCTCAACTAGAGTGATCATCAGATTCTTGGTCACCAGTCTAACCAAAGCCGTTCTCCATCAATTGCACAGTTTGGCCAGGAAGCCAGCTCTAGGAAGAGTCCTAGCATCTTCAATTATGGATAATAGAGGCTACATGCTTCTGTGAACCTTCAATGCAGCAGAATTTCTTTCTGAACTCTTCCCCAGATCTGTGCTTGATGCAAGCCTGTTTTTGAGCTTTATAGGCAGTTATTTTGACCTCAGGGTGTGGTTTTTGCTCAGATATGCATTTCAGCTGTTATAACTTTAATGAGAGGTGTGTGGCTTTCCAAATCATACTCATTCAGATGAATTTGCCAAAGTTTAACTCCACTCGAACTGTAGTAACATCTACAAGCAATATGAAAGCTCCTGAGCTAAATTTCAAGTGTCCCAGAAAAGGGTATGAATACTTATGCAATGAAATAATTTCAGGTTTTTATTTCTAAGAAATTTGCGAAGTTGATGCAACCTGCTTTGTGCTTTGTCGTTATGGTGTATAGAGTGTAGACTAATGTGGAAAAAAGTAATTTAAAGCAGTTTAACATAAGGCTGCAATATAACAAAACATGAAAAAATAAAGGGGTATGAATCTATCTATTCTTCTTTCGTTCTATGATTCTAATATCTGTTGTTCTGTCATATCATGCACTTGTTCTATACAACAGAAACCACAAGAAAAGAAAGAAGAGGGAGAAGATGGTGAAGAAGAGGAAGACAAGAAGGATGAGAAAGAGGAGGAAAATGCTGCTGTAGAGGAACCAGGACCAAGCGTACAGAATTTGGACTTCTGGCCCAAGCTCATCACCTTAATAGTTTCCATCATAGAGGAAGACAGGAACTCCTACAGCTCGATCATAAATCAGTCAGTCACTGCACAGATACACACACAATATCACATGCAAACACTTTGAGCTGTTATGTTTAACCTGGTGTGTCCTTTGCAGGTTTCCTCAGGAGCTGGATGTGGGGAAGGTCAGTGCTGAGGTCATGTGGACACTCTTTGCTCAGGACATGAAGTATGCACTGGAAGGTATGAAGAAATATGTATGGGAAGCATGTGTGCCCTTAAAGCAGGGGTGCCCAAACTTGGTCTTGGAGAGCCAGTTTCCTGCAGAGTTTAGCCTAATTAGACACACCTGAACCAGCTAACCAAGTGCTTACTAGATACAAACTTCCTGGCAGGTGTGTTGAGGCAAGTTGGAGCTAAAATCTGCAGGAAACCAACCCTCCAGGACCGAGTTTGAGCACCCCTGCCTTAAAGTATGTCTGTGTTCACTACAAATTTTTTTGTATTACTTCTAACATCATTCCACCTTTCCTTTTTATCTGTGTCTGTCTTCAGTTCTTAATCATATCGTCTACAAACATTGGAAGAATGGTAAAGGACAATTCTATAAAGCCTAGTGGAGTAATGAGAGTGTGAACTTAGGCATACATTTTTTGTTATAAATGCAAAATAATTACACCACTATATTCCACGCGAAGTAACGTGTTCCCTTAAAGGGTCCATAATTAGACTTTTGAACATTTTGTTGCAACTTTGTTAATTAACTATTTTTTGCAAATAGTTAGGTTAACATGTTCATATTCACCAGTTCCTTGATCTTTAGATTAATCAAGCAATTTTTACTACTGTACATTTCAGAAGTAATGTGCATTTGCATTTAAAATGAGTTGTAATTTCAATATTTTAGGCACTGCCACATTCTTGGCATCAAAGGATCCCTGGGTATTAAGACTTATATGGCTTAATATAATGTAAATGATGTCTCTTACTGAAATATGTAGTGGAAAACCCATGAAAGAGTTCTTTAAAAAATCCACGTTTTATACATATTTTGGACTATGGTGGCGACCATTATTTCGATGACGTTAAATGGTTGCACTTTCAACTTGGAGTACACAACTCGGAAAATAAAATATTGATACGATGACCACAGCTATTGAAAGAGCTTACAGGTGGCGATGGATATAAGCGTAGGCTTAAACCAAATGCTGTACCATCTATTTTTTTTCCCACAAGGAGTTTAAATGCCCCTGGATATCAAGTAAAATCCACGCTAAGAAACTCTTTCAGTGGCATGACAAGTGTCAATCTGCCACGATGACATCTAGCGTCTCTTGTCTCTGCCGTTTATGAGCTCTTTCATTAGGTGTGGTCTACTAAAAGCCTCAAAAGCATTAGGGCTAAAGTGGAGAGAACAAAGACGCAGGTCTTTATTAAGTTTTGTCCACAGGCATCTTCCCATTATTTCTCCACTTCTTATCGCTAGGAAAGCGGTTGCTTCTTTTGTTGCCCTTGTCTAAAATTTACAACCAAAACCCACACAATGTGGCATCGTATCAGTATTTTATTTTCCAAGTTGTTTATTCTGAGTTGTGTTGTGGTGAAAATAGCAACAGGTAGCAGGAATAGCTCACCGAGTGCAGCCATTTCACGTCATCAAAATAATGGCACCCCCCATAGTACAATATATGTCTAAAACGATGTGGATTTTTAAAAATAACATAAATCTTTTATGGGTTGTCTACAACATATTTTAGTAAAAACATCATTTATGTTATATTAAGCCATACAAGTCTTAAAGGAGAGGTCCACTTCCAGAACAAAGATTTACAGATAATGTACTCACCCCCTTGTCATCCAAGATGTTCATGTCGTTCTTTCTTCAGTCGTAAAGAAATTTTGTTTCTTGAGGAAAACATTTTAGGATATTTCTCCATATATTGGTCTGATATGGTGCCCTGATTTTGAACTTTCAAAATGCAGTTTAAATGTGGCTTCAAACGATCACAAATGTGGTTGTAAACGATCCCAGCCGAGGAAGAAAGCTTTTATCTAACTTTAATAGGTTATTTACAATTTATATACTTTTTAATGTCAAACACTCGTCTTGTCTTGCTCTTCCTGACCCTGTTTTTTTCTGGTTCATGACAGTTAGGGTATGTCGAAAAACTCCCATCTCATGTTCTCCCTCAACCTCAAAAACGCCCTATATCGCTGTTTTACCTTTTTTGGTAAGGGTTTTTGATCTTCTTTGCATGTTCACTTTGCAAAGACTCGGTTGGAACTTCTTCAACAATATAGGATGATTTTGAAATGAATTTTGAAGTTGAGGGAGAAAATACGATCTGAGTTTTTTGACATACCCTAATTGTCATACACAGAATACACAGAGTTCAGTGAGAGCAAGACAAGATGAGCACTTGAGATTAAAAAGTATTTAAATTGTATTTTTTTAAAAAAATGAAAATAACCGATCATTTGGCTAGACAAGACCTTTTTTGCTCAGCTGAGATCGTTTACAACTGCATTTGGGATCACTGGAAGCCGCATTTAAACTGCATTTTGGAAGTTCAAACTGGGGGCACCATAGCAGTTCATTATATGGAGAAAAATCCTGAAATGTTCAACCAAAACAAAACTATTTCTTTACAACTGAAGAAAGAAAGACATGAACATCTTGGATGACAAGGGGGTGAGTACATTATCTGTAAATTGTTGCTCTGAAAGTGGAGTTCTCCTTTAATACCCAGGGTTCACTTTAATAATAGCTTCTAAAGCTTCGATACCAAATGGAATGTTAGTACCGTTAGGGTGATTAAGGACAATATCTGCCCTACTTCGTCCTTTTTACATCACCACAATTGTGTGGGCCAAGTTGCAGAGTACTAAATAATAATTATGGCCGGTGGGGTTTAATGTCCTCATACTTGTGACTGTGCACATGAACGACTTATTTTGCAGTTTAGCTTTAATATAATTTTTAGGGTTGGCTGGGGAGGGAGCTTTGCATTGTTAAGGGAACAATCCACTTTTTTTGAAAATAGGCTCATTGTCCAACTCCCCTAGAGTTAAACAGTTGAGTTTTACCATTTTCGAATCCATTCAGCTGATCTCCGGGTCTGGCGGTCGCACTTAGCATAGCTTAGCATAGATCACTGAATCAGATTAAACCGATAGCATCGCATTCTCTTATTTTTACAACAGTTAGAGAATAGAACCCCGGTTTCCTTTTAGATCTTCCAAGTATGAAGTAAAGTAGAGTTAGACTCCTCATTGAAAAAATGATGTTTTCCTTTTGATGCTAGTACTCTTCTTCTGAAACCACCCTTTCATTACACACCTGCACTTTTTTTTTTTTTTCATTTTTTTCTCAAGTTTTCTTCACCTCTCCATTCTCTCCTACCTTGTTTTCTTGATTTTAGCACCTGCCACATTCCATATTCGCGGACTTGATTTTTATGCTGGTAAGACATATGGTTAAGGTTCTGTTAGAGTGTATGTGTTGTGCACATGTACACTACTGTTCAAAAAAGTTTGCAGGATGGTTGCAGGATTTTTTTTTTTTGTTTTTGTAAAACATCTGACCAAGGCTGCATTTAATTTATCAAGATTAAAATGTATTATAATTTATTAAATGAATTACAATAACTCTTCTATTTTAGTATATTTTAAAATGTATTTGTTGTGTCAAAGCTGAATTTTATCGTTATTATATTATTATTTTTTTATTATTATTATTATTATCAATGTTGAAAACAGTGGTGCTGCTTAATGTTTAATGGTTAATGTGGAAAAAATTTATACATTTTTACATTCTAAATGTAATTCAGAAGAACAGGAATGTATTTGAAGTTTATTTTATTGTAACAATGTGAAAGTCTTTACTGTCACTTTTAATCAATCTGATGCATCCTTGCAGAATGTAAGTATTAATATATATATATATAAAAAAAAAATCATACTGTCTTCAAACTTTTGAATGGTAGCATATGTGTGTGAAATGCATTTCTTAGCGTTAGCCTGTACAGCTAGAGGATTTCAGGAGAAAAAGCAGTTCATTCTTAGTTTATTGCTCGTTGGAGAATACATTCGTTGAAGGCGAAGGAGAGTAAATGTTTACTGGGTGAAATTCGTGACAAGGTAAAAGAAATTTAAACTGTTGACTCATGCTTGCTGTTTCCCCAGAGCATGAGAAGCTGAAGTTGTGTAAAAGTGCGGACTACATGAATCTGCATTTCAAAGTCAAATGGCTCTACAATGAATACGTCCATGACCTGCCCGCCTTCTCCGACACTGTCCCAGAGTACCCATCGTGAGTCACCCTGCTGTTAAAATTCTTTCAGAGCATCTTTGGCTAAACTTTCTCTCTTTTTTTCAAATAATCTGCAGTTTGTTCTTCTTTCGAGAAGTTTTATGTTCTCGCTCACACTCTATCATCACCTACGGTCCCAAATCGACTAGGACGCCTAGTTGATGCTTTCCTCTGTTGTTTAAACGTTCTTGACCACTTGCTGCTTCGCTGCCCTCCTGCTTTATTCCTCCTCCTGTTTCTCTATATTTCTTTTTCATTTCCCATCTGTAGGTGGTTTCTGCCATTTGTTCTCCAGTGGCTGGCTGAGAATGAAGAAGTGTCGATGGAGTTTATGCATGGAGCTCTTGAGAGGGATAAAAGAGAGGGGGTATGGTTCAGAAAATGCTGTGCAACCTTTCTGTGTTGTCCGCTCTTATATATGGCTTCTTCGCTCTTGGTCTACCAGGCTTTAAAACATGCCCTGTCAAATAAATTGCTACTTGCTGTCTTCTACCTGTTAGGGGGATGATGTTTCTAAAAATCAACAGACGTTTTCTTTCCGTTATGTAAAGGGCAAATTTGAATTGTTTTAAAAAATGGTTTTGAGAAATGCTTCTACAATGGCTTCATCATTTATTTTTGTTACTTTCCAAAACTTTTATCGATTTTTAAAAATTACAATGTATAGTATAAAATACAATATATTGTTCAAAATTTGGGGGCTGGTAAAAATGTTTTTTTTAAAGAAGTTTCTTATGCTCTCCTAGGATGATCAAATATTAAATAATACTTATAGTTACTTAAAATAACTGTTTTCTATTTTGATATATTTTAAAATGTGATAGTTTTTTTTCCCCTGTGATAGTAAAGCTGAATATTTGGTACTTAAGATTTTTTTTTCTGCTTAATGTTTTATTGACACTTTTGATCAATTTAAAGCATCCTTGGTGAATAAAAGTATTAGTTTCCTTAAAAAAAAGGAACAGTTTTAATCCTAAAATATGAAACTCCATCATCATGAAAATATGAGCATTTCTTGTTTATGATAATGTAAACAAAGAGTGAAATTAATTATTTTAATTGTTTTAAAATAGGTATTTTTATTAGTCTCCATCACACAAACCATTTTGGCCCAATTGTTTTAAGAATTAATTTGTTAACATTAGTTTATATATTAACTAACATGAACGAACAATGATCTGTACATTTATTACAGTATTTATTCATCTTTGTTAATGAAAATACAATCGTTAATTGTTAGTTCGTTAATTTACAGTGCATTAACTAATGTTAACAAGCACAACTTTAGATTAGATTTAAATGCTGTGGAAGTATTGTTTATTCTTAGTTCATGTTAACTAAAGTAGTTAACTAATGTTAACAAATGAACCTTATTGTAAAGTTTTACCATTTTTTCTGTAATGGCAAAGCTGAATATGCTGCATTTTTCAAGTTCAAAAGCACCACATTTACTTAAAATAGAAAGATTTTGTAACATAAGTGTTGTATTATCAATTTAAACAATTGTATTGATCCATGCTGGTAAAATTACTAATGTCCTTAAACAAATAGAGGAAAAGAAAGGAACAGCTCTTTGAGGCTTGTCCTCAGACTCCGACTTTCAATACTAAAAAATGAAAAAACATAATATTTCATGTTTTAAACTATGATAATATGAACAAAGAGTGAAATTAATCATTCAAATGGTTCAAATATCTATTTTTATGAGTTTCCACCACACAAACCATTTTGCTCCAGTTTTTCCCCTGAAAATAAGAAAATAAGAGTGCTTATTTACTAATATGAAAACTTTTAAAGCCAGAGCATGTCTATGATGAAATATGAAATGTGATTTGTGAAGAAAACTTCATCTACTTAAAAAAATCAATAAAAATCAATCAACAAATCATAAATAAATTGTAAAAAGCATCTAATTTTCATGCCATTTGGACCTTAATAGAAATAAACAAACAAAAGACATGGGGCAAAAAGTTTCTGCTAAAGAAACATCTTTTCTGTTTTTTCCACAGTTCCAGCAGACATCTGAGCATGCTCTGTTCTCCTGTTCAGTCGTGGACATCTTCACTCAGCTCAACCAAAGCTTTGAAATCATCAAGAAATTAGACTGTCCTGATCCTGCAGTGGTTGCCCAGTACAACCGACGATTTGCCAAGGTGAAGATCAACAGACTTAAACCATATTTTATACTACATTCAAAAGATTATTCCAGAGAAACTGGAAGAGCCTGACAGAAAGATAATAGAGAACATGGAGGCAAGAGAAATATAAGCTGCTGGCACACAGAGTGTTTGTCTTTAGACCGTCACCATCTGTTTCTTAGCCTGTGAGTCATATTTAACTTAGACGTCTGTCGCAGAGACATCTTTGTTGAAGCCTACACAGGTTTTGTAGGAGCTGAGATGCATTTACATTTTATTAGGTTTTACTGAAAACGGTGACTAAATACTAAATGCAATTATCTGACATGATCATAATCGTGGTGTCATTTTTTTTTATTTTTTTTTTATCAGTAATCAGCGTATTGAGGTCTATTTTTGGAAACAAATCAGCAACTTAATGCATCTTCACATGAAAAATTCATTAGTTATCAATAACAAAGTCAATTTGTCTGCCATTCCAGATTACCAGCTCAGGACAAGGTGTTGTTAATTTATTCTACATATCATTAAGGTGTAATAGCGTTCGTTCTTTTCCTTTTTTCCCCACTTTCCCAATCAGACTATCACCAAAGTGCTCCTGCAGTATTGTGCTATTCTAACCAAGAGTTTCCCCTCTTACTGTGAGAAAGAAAAAACGGTGAGTGTTAACAAACACTTAAACACTATTTGTACCAATTTTTTTAAAAATTGTATATTGTCTGCTAACATACAGCAAAAATCTCTTTATCTGTCCTTGTGCTGTTCGTCCTTTTCTGTCTCTCCTGCAGCCCTGTGTGTTGATGAACAACGTTCAGCAGATGCGTGTCATGTTGGAGAAGATGTTTGAATCTATGGGAGCCAAACAGGTGAGTGAAACCTGAAGTTATTACAGGCCTTTTTCAAAAATAGAGAATCGGTCAAACGTTCTGAAAAAATCGCCCAGCCCTAGGCCGATCATTTGAATTAGGACAAATGAAGTGAAAGAACGTTCACTTTGATGCGTTTCGTTTAAACAGCTTGTTCACGTCTTTGTCCAGATATCAGAAGGGACCCTGTGTAAGGAACAAGTGAATAGTTTATTTTTAATGGCATCCCAGATCATGTCAGAGGATTGTTGGGACTTCGGAGCATGTTGAGACACAATGTCATGGAGAGTTCACAAAGAAACATTTGTTGAACGATGAAGCGGTACTAGATCTAACTGCAGTTGCATCACAAACCATAAGTAAATAATGTCATAATGCTTTGTCTGGAAATTACAGATTGGATTTTTGATGATCAAAACACATGCAATAGCGAGGGGGTGTTGATACTGTTTTCTATGGAGTGACGTTAGCCAGTCATAACAGTGACTAAGAAGCCTTAAAGGACCCTTCCCTTAAAAACAGGGTCAAAATAAGGGTTGAAAATAAGGGGGTTTTTTGTGCAAAAAACTTTATTAACATTATAAGTAAACCTCAAGAAACATGTTAAAATAAAAAAAAATCCATGTCATGACCACTTCCAGAATAAAAATGTACAGATAATTTACTCACCCCCTTGTAATCCAAGATGTTCACGTCTTTCTTCAGTCAATAAGAAATTGTTTCTTGAGGAAAAAAAATTCAGGAATGTTATATAGTTGACTTCAATGGTTTCCCCAAGTTTGAACTTCCAAAATGCAGTTTAAAAGCAGCTTTGAATGGCTCTAAATGATCCCAGCTAAGAAAGAAGTTCCTTTTTTAGCAAAAAGATTGGTCATTTTCGAAACAAATTGATAATTTATATAACTTTTTACTTCAAATGCTCCTCTTGCCTAGGTCTGCATGAACAGTTTTTTTTCCCAGGTCAGTACAGTTAGGGTATTAAAAACTCCAATCTCTTTTTCTTCCCCAACTTCAAAATCGCCCTACATCGCTGCAGAAGTACCGACCCAGTGTTTACAAAGTGAACATGCAAAGAATATCAAACGCCCTTTGCCAAAAAAAAAAAAAGGTAAAACAGCGATGTAGGACCCATTCTTCATTCATAAGTGTTATATTATCAATTTAATTGTATTGATCCATGCTGGTAAAATTACTAATGTCCTTAAACAAATAGAGGAAAAGAAAGGAACAGCTCTTTGAGGCTTGTCCTAAGACTCCGACTTTCAATCCTAAAAAATGAAAAAACATAATATTTCATGTTTTAAACTATATCAATATCAAACGCCCTTTGCAAAAAAAAAAAGGTAAAACAGCGATGTAGGACCCATTCTTCCTTGGCTGGGATTGTTTAGAGCCATTTGAAGTTCAATTTTGGGGGCACCATTGAAGTCTACTATATGGAGAAAAATTCTGGAATGGTTTCCCCAAGCAACATGATTTCTTTACGACTGAAGAAAGAAAAATGGGTTGAGTAAATTATCTGTAAATTTTTGTTCTGGCCGTGAACTTCTGCTTTAAGTTGTCAGCAGCAGCCACTGCAGTATCATTTGTTTAAACTTTAAAGCTTTAAACGACCAACGCATGCAACTTGAAAAGAAAAATGGCTGTATCGTGGTCAGTAGACGAGGTTGCGGTGCAACTATAACGATCATTTGTAATCCCACCCACTTTGAAGCGGTACTGCAGTGGAAACGCAAACCAAGTCGTGCAGAGTCGTACCATGCAGTGGAAAAGCATCATTGCGTTTGCTTTAGCGAGACTGTGTAACTGGGGAAACTGAAGTGTATGGTTTAGGTTCAATGACAATGGGCCTGCTGGCATTTCGTGTATGATATACTTGTGGTGAGCAATGAACTGAATGTTTATTATCTGTCAGGAGTTCATCCAAATGTTACACATCTTTTTGGAAATTCTGGTGAATCATCTGCTGGAAGACATGAAAATGCTATTTCTATTTTTGGACATCAGTGTGTTTCTCAGAATTTTTGAGTAGATGTGTGTGTGTGTGTGTGTATGTGGTGAATGTGTATATATAAGCTGAGCTAACCATATGCATTTTTTGTGTATAGTATACTGTTGAGGAAGAGCGGGTAGGTGAAGCAGTGTATTTTTTAGATGAACCTTCCCTCATCAACCTTCCCTGTGCCTTAGTAGGTGTTGTATTTAGACACTTTAACTAGGTTGCAGTGCCCTTTTTAAACCACCATATGCCACCCATATGATTCATCCCTCCGTTGTGTTGTTCTCTTCATATAAAATCCATAAATCACTCAACATTGATCTCTGTTTTCACTCCCAGCTGGAAAATGAGGAGGAGCCTGAGGACGATGAGGAGGAGGTGTGTTGAGAGAGTCTGTGGATAGGGTCCAAAATTAATTGCTAATTACCTGCCAATCATAAGTGAATTGAGAAAATGACAGTCCGTCTTTTTTACTTAAAATATTTGTGACCCTGGACCACAAAACCAGTCATAAGTAGCAAGAGTATATTTGTAGCAGTAACCAAGAAAACATTGTATGGGTCAAAATGATCAATTTTTCTTTTATGCCAAAACTCATTAGGATATTAAGTAAAGATCATGCTCCATGAAGATATTTTGTAAATTCCCTACCATAGATGTATCAAAACTTGAAAAATATGCTTTGCTAAGAACTTCATTTGGACAACTTTAAAGGCGATTTTCTCAGTATTTAGATTTTTTTTTTGCATCCAGATTTTCAAATAGTTGTATCTCATTCACATTTAATGCTATTTTGGTCTTTTAAACTATCATTAAATATCTTCCATTTAGTCAAAGACATGTGTTTGTGTATCCAAATGTGAATGTTAAAATGATCAATTTTTTTCTTTTATGCCAAAACTCATTAGGATATTAAGTAAAGATCATGTTCCATGAAGATATTTTGTTAATTCCCTACCGTAGAAAAATATGCTTTGCTAAGAACTTCATTTGGACAACTTTAAAGGTGATTTTCTCAATACTTCGATTTTTTTTTTTGCATCCAGATTTTCAAATAGTTGTATCTCGACCAAATATTTTCCTATCATAACAAAACAAACATCAATGGAAAGCTTATTTATTTAATTATTTATATTACTGGTTTTATGGTCCAGGGTCGCATTTAATGATATTTTGGTCTTTTAAACTTTCATTAAATATTTTCCATTTAGTCAAAGATGTGTGTTTGTGTATGCAAATGTGAATATGTTAAAAGCTAGGGTTCACAAACACACAATTTTGTTTCTTTTGGTCTCCTTCTGCTCAGGCCATCACTGATGATGAAGGCAATGAGGTCTGTACAATCAACTCTGCAGTGCAGAAGAATGTGTGATGCCATGAATGTGTGTGTGGGTGTTTTGCAAGATTTTGTGTAAATCAACGACACAGTGAAAGTCTTCTGCTACTACCTAGCACCTTTTTTTCTTTTTTGTTCTTTGTTTTCACTGTTACTCATCTTGTCCTTTATTTTTCATTACCAGTCAGATGAATCAGATGCTAAGGTGAGAAACAGGCATACGTCTCCCCTGATGTGCTTCTTTATGAAGCTGTTTATCAAAAATATGAAAAACATTATAAATGGCTGTTCACACTGACAGAGATACGCGGTGACTAAGCGACCAGATGCAATGCAGCAATTAGCATACAGCCTATGCCTGCTAGTACAGTACAGCAAGTTTTTAGCATTGAGATTTTTAACAGAGCAGATAGTTGCACTACCACTAAAAGGTTTAGGGTCATTGAGTTGTGTGTTTTTTTTTTTTTTTTTTTACAGTAATATTGTAATTTTTAAAAAAACATATTTTAATATGTAATATATTCCTTTGATGGCAAAGCTAAATTGTGAGCAGCCATTACTCCAGTTTTCAATGAAAAAAAAAGTTTTCAAAAAACAAAACAAAAATAAAAAAAATCATTATCAGTGTTAATAACACTTGTGCTTGTTAATATTTGTAAACTGTAATACATTTTCTTTAGGTCTCTAATAGATAGAAAGTTCAACAGCCTTTTTTTATGGAACAATTTACTGTACGACTTTGTTCTTGTTTTTGATCAGTTTAATACATCATTTCAGAATAAACTTTTAATTTCTTTTCCAAACAAGAATAAAATCTTACTGAGCCCAAACTTGTTAAGAGTAGTGTAAGTGAAGCTCCATTTATTTATGTATTTATTTATTTATTCATTTTTGTTTTAAATGGAAGCCTGTTTCCGCCACTGAATAAAAATTTCAGAATTTTTTTTCTCAGAATTGCAAGATGTAAACTTTATAACATAAAATTGCAAGTTATTAAGTGAGAATTGTGAGATAGAAACTCGCAATTCTGAGAAAATATCAGTCTTTTTCCCTCTAAATTAGATTTTACACCTCATAATTGCAAGTTTATATCTCACAATTCTGAGAAAAATGTCTTAATTGCCATAAAGTCAGAATTGCAAGATCTAAGCTCGCAATTACACTGTAACAAACAATTTTTGAGTCAACTTAAAATAATTTGTTACCCAGCTACCTTAAAATTTTAAGTTCAGTCAACTCAAAAAATTTATTCAGCTTGAAATGTTATACTAAGTGACTAAGAGTTGATTCAACTTAAAATTTTAAGGCAGCTGGGTTACTTACCCAGCTTTTAAGTTTAACAAACACAAATATTTAAGTTGTTACTTAGTACAACTTAACATTTGAAGTTGACTAAACTTAAGTTGACTGAACTTAAAAATTTAAAACAGCAGGGTAACAAATTATTTTAAGCTGACTCGACAGATTGTTTTTTGTTTTGTTTTTTTTACATTTTTTTCTCAGAATTGCTAGATACACAGTAAACTCGCAATTCTGACTTTTTTCACAATTGCGAGTTTACTGTGTATCTACACTGTAAAAAATAAAAAACAATTTGTTGAGTCAGCTTAAAATAATTTGTTACCCTGCTGCCTTAAAATTTTAAGTTCAGTCAACTAAAATAAGTTTATTTAACTTGAAATGTTAAGTTGTACTAAGTAACAACTTAGATATTTGTGTTTGCTAAACTTAACAGATGGGTAAGTAACCCAGCTGCCTTAAAATTTTAAGTTGATTCAACTCAAATATCTAAGTTGTCACTTGGTATAATTTAACATTTCAAGTTGAATAAACTTTTTTTGAGTTGACTGAACTTAAAATTTTAAGGCAGCCAGGTTACAAATTATTTTAAGTTGACTCAACAAATTGTTTTTTACAGTGTAGCAATTCTGAGAAAAAAAGTCAGATATGCGAGAAAAAAGTCAAAATTGCGAGATCTAAACTCACAGTTGTGAGAAATAAAGTCAGAATTGAGAGAAAAAAGTCAGAATTGCAAGTTTATATCTTATATCTTGCAATTCTGAGGAAAAAAAGTCTCACAATATCTCACAATTCTGACTTAATTTCTCCAAATTGCAAATTTTTGTCTGACTTATGTATCTATGTTTTTTCTATCAGTCTGGCATTTCGGATTCAGAAGGATCAGAGGTATGTTAAGATATCATAGTGAGTGTTTTTTAAGGATGGACTAAAATCAAAAGCTTGGTTGAAAATACAGTTTAGTCATATGTCTAGTTTTCATTTACTTGTTCATTCATGTTGTCATTTTATGTAAAACGCAATTAGAGATTGTAACAGTAAAGAAAATACAGGGTTTGAAACAGAATGGAGACATAATAATGACAATGTTCATTTTTGGTGAACTTTCTCTTTAAGATAAGGTAATCAGGAAAATCTGATCGAGCAGACGGGTCTTTAGATTGCAGTCACACTCTGTTAAAGCACACATTAAAGCCTAATTGACCCATTAATTGTGACCAGATAATTTAATGTAGCACTGAAGCTTTAAAAAGAATCAAAAGCTTTCACTTCTATAGCTGGGATTTGGGCCTTAATTGATTCCTGTATCCAACCAAGAGCAGTGGATCTAAATAAGAACATAAGTGACGAATAGAAAAATAGGTTCTCTGTATTCATATAATATATATAGCTATTCTTATATGCAAGTTTAAAAATATTGATTAGATCGATACAAATGCTCTATTTTTAATTGGAGGTGAGTGAGTACTCTGTTTCATGTGTCCTGTGGAGTTTGTGTTTTAGACTCCAGCTGTGATGTTAATGATTGCAGCTGGGTTAACATCAGCATCAGTACATAATGCAGGCTAATTAAAACACTACTCCAAATACTCAGTGCAGTGATGACAAATATTCTGCTGTCCTTGAGTTCGTGTGAGTCAGGTGTTGCGAGTCTGTCAGTGTACATCGGTGTGTGTGAGTGTGTGTGGAGAGAAAGAAATAAATGCATATAGAGGTAAGTAGCATCACATTTAAAGGGGTAGTTCCCCCCCAAAATGAAAATTCTGTTATTAATTAATCACCCTCATGTTGTTCCAAACCTGTACGATCTTCATTTCGGGAACACAAATCAATGTATTTTTTATGAAATCCGAGAGCTTTCTGACCCTGCATATAGGGCAATGTAATAAAAATGTTCAAGGCCCAGAAAGGTAGTAAGATCATTTTTAAAATCAGTTAGAAAAAAATAATGACTTTATTTAATGGTTTCTTCTCTTCTCTGCGTCAGCTGGACCACACGCATGTGAACACACAAGGGAGACTGACATAGTAGAGAAGAAACTGTTGAATAAAGTCGTTATTTTGGGGGGGTTTTGTGCACAAAAACTAATCTCTTAAACTATTGTATTAAACAATTTATGATGTTCTTACTACCTTTCCGGGCCTGGAAGTGTTTCAATTGCGTTGCCGTTTATGCAGGGTCAGAAAGCTCTCGGACTTCATCAAAAATGTCTTTATTTGCATTCTGAAGATGAACAAAGGTCTTACGGGTTTAGAACAACATGAGGGTCAGTAATTAATGACAGAATTTTCATTTTTGGGTGAACTGTCCATTAAATACCCTCAGGGCAGAACTGTTTGGTTAAAAAAATACCTTACAAGCAACTTATACTATAATCAGGGGTGCACATAAGGGTTTTTTTTAAGCCTCGTTCTCATAAGAGTACCTGGAGATTTGGTTTGGTGACCTATTAATTATAATTCTAAAAATAATATATATATATATATATATATATATCATTGGACTTTATTTATTTATTTATTTAATTATTTATTATAAAATAATAAACAAAATAATGTATGGTTGTGGTTGTACTTTAAAATAAAAAGGGAGTATTAAATAAAAATACAATTATTTTACAGTGAACTTAAAAATAAAATGATAATATTTACTTTATATGAATTTTCATAATTTTCAAATTACCATGGTTTTATTTTTGTGTGTTGCCGGCAAGTAAGTACACACACACTACCATGCAAACGTTACATTTTTTTAATTATTATTTTTAACTTTCTGTTCATCAAAGAATCTTGAAAATGTATCAGTTTCCATTAATTATTAAGCAACTTTCAAGACTTACTGAAGACTGAATGCTAAAAAAACAGCTTTGCAGAAATAAATTACATTTTAAAATATATTAAAATTGAAATAATCATTAATATAGTTGTTATTTTAAATAGTAATAATATTTCACAATCTTATTGTTTTTACTGTATTTTTAATCAAATAAATGCATCTTTGGTAAGCATAGGAAATATCTTTAAATAACAAAACCTTACTGACTCCAGACTTTTAAAAGGTAGTATTTAACATTGAGACATGGTGGAATGATAAAAGCTCTCTTTCTGTTCTAACATGTTGAGAGTATTTTGACATTTAACATATTTTTAACAATCTGCCATATTTAGGCATCAGCTATATTCTGATTGCTGTCATTGCCACATCACACAGCAGTTTTGTTCTTGTTGTCGTGGTTAGGCATTTTTTTTTAATCCACTTTTTAGCTGTTTTTAATGCACAGACGCGTCCTATGTGAATAGCCCCTTGAGCAATCGACTGCTCCTGTTTGAAATTTCAACTTCCTTCTATGTCACCCTCACCCCCTGCCATTCATCCATCTGTTATTGACTGTTGTTTTTACCATCTTTCCTTTCATCTGTATGTACAGCTTGACAGGCAGAAGGTGGGTTTGTGAGAGCTAAATGCGTTAGTTTGATGTATGACAGTCGTAGTGAAGTAGTCGCTGCCATCGTATCGGATGCTTTGAGCAGATCAATCAAATATTTAGGGAGCCAGTTTCTTCTCTTCTGTTTAACTTCTTCCTCTGATTACCCAGTAGAATTATTTATCTAGATTTCTTCTTTCCTTCCCTTCAATTTTGTGTATGAAAGATATTGTGGCGTTTGAGTTGATCTGTTTGCTCATTTGCATTTTATAGCTGTTTAAACTTTATTCTTGGTTTGTTTTTGTTTTTACTGTCTTTTTGTTCATTCTTTCTGCAGTCTGTAACTAAGAAGGAAAAGGTGTGTGCACTTATGGTATTTTGGGTAGTACTTAAAGCTTGTGTGTGTATATATATAGTGCACCTAATGTCTATGGTGGTCACAGCCCTAGGGATGAGCATGAGCAAAAATCGATCAAAAACAACTGTGGAGTTCAGCCAAAGGCATTAAATAGAACGGAAAGTCTTGAGATGTCTTTTTAAAAGTTAACTAGTTGTAACCTGGCAAACCATACTGATAAAAATAGTGCTTGTGCCACAAGATGCTGGGGGAAAAAATTAAAAATATGTGGCTCAAAGACCAACAATTGAAAAAATGTGCGTAAGAAAGCAGCTTTGATATTTTGAAGTGAAAAGTTCAAGTTAGACCCCTGCAGTAAGATGCCTCATCACCGAATTGAGGCAGATGGTCCCCAATAGTATGTTTTTTTGCTAGCATTTTATTGACTTGTTGCCATTTATTTTTTTTTTTTTTTTTTTTTGATAATTCCATGTATGAGATACATTTCAAACATAACCTTTATTTATCATAACCTGTAGGCCAGTTTTGGGTGAAATTATTAAACCTGCATTTATAGTTTCTTTAGATTAAACTGAATTATAGTATAGTGTAAGAAAGATGTAGCTCTTTGGCTTATTAAATTTTCTTGTATTATTTAAATACCTAAATTGTCAACATACATAAATATACATGTATTACACTAACATGTTTTGGTCAGTAAGATTTTGGTAAAAATAAATTTAGTTTTTATTCACACTGAAATAGTTAAAAGAGATAGTAAAGACATTAATAATGTTACAAAAAATCTATTTAAAAGAATAAATTTGACCTGAAAAAATCCTGAAAAACATCATCGTTACCACAAAATATTAAGCAATATTAAAATGTTTTCATCATTGATTATAATAAGAACTGAGATTCTTTCTTTGGTGCTTTCTTGAGCAGCAAATCAGCATATTATAATGATTTCTGAAGGATCATGTGACTCTGAAGTTTGGAATAATGATGCAGAAAATTGTTACCTGGTCTAATGACAAAAACGTACCTCTGGGAACTTTTTTACAAGACGTGAAATACGTACCAATAAGTACATACCCCTGCAGTTTCCAGCAGAAATTAACAGTAGAGGTGGTAAAACAGTGAGCGCTTGTAATCTTTTTTATACACAGTTACTTATGATTATAGCTCCATATATTTTGCTTTCCAGATATAACAAGCTTGCTTGGTTGCTTGGCACGGAATTGGACTTAGGATGCGGAATCCTGTGAAAATCATGACTCACGATGAAAGAGCTGAAAGATGAAAGACTGAAAAATAAGCTAAAATAGCATGATTGCATTTTTACGTCACATTCGCTTTTGTTCATACTGTACTATCGGGTAGGTTTGTTTCTGATCTGAAACAAATGAATTGCGAACCCGCACTGAAGTCCCGATCTGAATCAAATAAATCACTATCCGTGCTCTGAAGTTTCGATTTAAGCAAAAGATTTGCAATCCACGCTCTGAAGTCCCGGTCTAAATTTGATTTAAATCAGGACTTCAAATTGCATATCGCGAATCATTTAAACCGTTCAGTTCGCTAAATGATTCACGAACACTTTCCGATCAAAATCAAATGATTTGCGATATTCGTTCCGTTTGGAGCGCTTCGAAATGGTGAATAATTTTGCAATGCAGTGGTTTAACTGATTCAGAGTTTTGAAAAGATCCCATCACTACGTGCTTTTTAAAATTGTTACAAGCGATTTCAAAATTCGAAAATGAAATCATTTAATTTAATTTAATAAAATCTGTTTTTTGCTAGTGAATCGTTTGAAATGAACGATCAAAGTCACAAGTTTTGCTCGTGACTTCATGACTCAATTGATTTGGTTCATCTGTTTCTGTTTTCACATCTTCAGGTATGTTTACACAACACTGTCAGTACTACTACTTGCTTAGCTCACTTGTTTTCTGACATTAACTGAAACAGGCGAAAAAGGTATGATGTTTTTTAATTGCGTGAATTTTGCGTGAAAAGATATGTGCTTATTGACAAAATTAAACACTCATTTTATAGATGCATTGTCTTTCAATAATTCAAGCATTTTTTAAGTACCTCTTCAGGATTATTGCTATTTTCAAGGGTTTTCAAGGCCTTAAATTGCAAAAAGTCAAATTCAAGTACTTCAAGCTCTTTAAGCACCTTGTATGAACCCCGTTTCAAGTCAGAACTGCTGTGGCACGTACAAAACCAACGTCACACAAAATGTACCACATGTATTAGAGGTCGACCAATGTATTGGTTTAAAATCCAAGCCGATAGTTTTTTTTTTAATCTGTTAGCATGAAACGGAAAAAAAACGCTCCGCAAACGGAGGTACGTGAATGTGGCGTTATGTGTTTACGCTTCAGGTGTGCATGAGCGCCCAGTCTCCAGGAGAGCGCGCGAGCGCTGAATGGTTAAACACTGGTAAGAATTGCAGTTTACAAACATTAACGATGATGCGACACTGATTCTATTGTGCAAGTAACAATTCCTGTGTCAACTGTGCTGCTTGCTTATAGTTAGACGCGATGTGTTGATTGGAAGCCATTAGCGCACTTTCAAGAGAGACAGAGAGAGAGCACACGGTCATTCACTGGAGCTGTTTGTGAAATTAGGCTCACATAAGGTTTTCAAATTACTTTATAAGTTATTTAATGAAGAAATATGAATTGTACCTCACCTTAACCATTATAATTGTTTTACCTGCACCGAAAAGTGCCTGAGACGGTGCCGCTGCATGTCATGCCAAACCTCTCACGGCAGGCGCGTCATCAGCTTTAGATCGGTTTATGAGAACGGCCTTTTTAGAGACCACTGATCAAACCTCAAGTGATTATCGGCCGATAATGATCGGTAGCCGATCAATTGGAGCACCCCTACTATTTATCTTCCCTTCAGTATCCAGTATCGGTCGATTATTCGGTATCGGCCAGTGTGGTCCAACCTAGTTATCGGTATCGGTAAAATCCAATATCGGTCGACCTCTAATATGTATGTTCACCTGTTCTGGGGGAAAAAAAATGAACACTCTTTTAGTGCCACCCAGTGGACATTTCACATTGAATATGTCACCAAACGTACATGGCCGTACGTATTTCGCGTTCTTGCGAAAAGGCTCCCAGAGGTACGTTTTTGTTGTGAGACCAGTTTGCAAAATTCAGCTTTGCCGTCATATGAATAAATTACATTTTAAATTAAATTAAAATAGAAAACGGTTATTTTAAATTCTAATAATATTTCACAATATGACTGTTTGTAATTTATTTTTAATTAATTAAATGCTGCCTTGGTGATCATAGAGAGATATCTTTCAAAAACTTTTAAAAATCTCACTGACCCCAAACGTTTAAACATGAGTATTTTTAAATATGCATATATTATGTATATTTTTACAAAGTCGTTAAAAATGTAAACACATTTTGCTTCCTGCTCCAGGTACAGGATCATCTTCATTATGTTAATGTTATGCTATAACAGCTAAATTAGCAAATGTTTGCATTTATTTCCCTTAATGTATTGAATAATGCATTATGTGTGCTCATTTAGATTCAGCCTATAAGAGCTTATAGTTTGTATCTTGTGTGTTTGTTTGTGTATGTCTGTGTTTTTTTTGATTCATGTGTTTATTTCCATGTTCTGGCATCAGGGGGAAAAGAAGGACAAAGAGAAGGAGGTTTGTGTGCACACACACACAAACACACACACACACTGTTTGTCTGTGGTAGTATTGCCCCATAGTCTCTGGATCAACAGGACTCTGTGTGACATTGAATGTAATTTTGTTTCTCTGTCTCAAGGATGAGAACATGACCACAGAGGTGGGTGATGGAGCTGAGGTAATAAGCTGATGCACGTCTGTGGGTGTGTGTGTGTGTGTGTGTGTGTGTGTGTGGTGGTTTCTGAAACATGATAGAACAAGGTCTCATTAGTGTGAGGAGCAAGTGTGTGTATAAAATCTGAAGGGAAGGAGAGATGTGTGCTGTTTGGCTGTGATCCTGTCCCCAGGGCTCCAGTACCTCATTGTGAGAGTCTTGTTTTTTAGGTGGAATACGATTCTTGTGCCCTGATGTGACATAAAAACAATTATCCATAATTCAAAGCTTAAATAATGATGTGCCTTAGGCAAATAATATGATTTAGCTGTTGTCAGTGAATAAGTAATCATTGTTTTGGTAAACACAGTAGCAGATGCTTATTAAACTTTTTTCTGCTGTCTTGGAGTGTTTTTCTAGAGCAAAATCTAAAACACTCATTAGGACAATCCATGTGTTTTATGGATAGTTTAAGGTAGTCTTGTGCTGCCAGGCCTTTGATTGAAGTCTGGTCAACTTTGCTATTTATAAAGAAGTTTGGATCATTTTAATGACTTGAAACTTTGAATTTTTTTCATCAAAATAAACCAATCCTCATTCAAAATATTATATTTTCAATAGCCAATACAGCACGAGTCAAAAGTTTTTGAGCAGTAACATTTTTAAAGAAGTCTCTTCTGCTCACCAAGCCTGCATTTATTTGATCCAAAGTACAGCAAAAACGGCAATATTGTGAAATATTTTTGCTATTTAAAATAACTGCTTTCTATTTGAATATGCAATTTATTCCTGTGATCAAAGCTACATTTTCAGCATCATTACTCCAGTCTTCAGTGGGTTTTTTTTTTTATTTTTTATTTTTTTATGGGGAATAAATTATAGAAAAATGAATACTTTTTTTTTTAGCAAGGATGCTAAAAATTAAATTAGATTTGATTAAATTAATCAAAAGTGATAATAAAGATAATGTTTTAAAATATTTCTATTTTATATAAATGATTATGTTCTTCTGAACTTTCTATGCAAATCAAAGACCTGAAAAAATTCTACTCAGCTGGTTTCAACATTATAAAAATAATAATAAATGTTTTTTGAGTAGCAAATCCGAATATTAGAATGATATCTGAAGGATTGTGTGACTGGAGTAATAATGCTAAAAATTCAGCTTTGAAATCTTAGAAATAAATTACATTTTAAAATATATTCAAATAGAATTTAATGAGTTATTTTAAAAAGTAAAAATATTTTAAAATGTACTGTTTTTCCTGTACTTTGAATCAAATAAATGCAGGCTTGGTGAGAAGAAGAGACTTTACAAAAACGTTAAAGGAGAAGTTCACTTCCAGAAAACAAATTTACAGAAAATGTACTCACCCCCTTGTCATTCAAGATGTTCATGTCTTTCTTTCTTCAGCCGTAAAGAAATTGTTTTTTTGAGAAAACCTTTCAGGATTCTTCTCCATATAATGGACTGATATGGTGCCCCGATTTTGAACTTCCAAAATGCAGTTTAAATGCAGCTTCAAATGATCCCAAATACAGTTGTAAAACCGAAGAAGAAGGGTCTTATCTAGCCAAACGATTGGTTATTTTCATTAAAAAAAAATACAATTTAAATACTTTTTAATCTTAAATGCTTGTGTTGCCTTTCTCTCCCTGAACTCTGTGTATTCTGCCTCAAGACAGTTAGGGTATGTTGAAAAACTCCAATCGTATTTTCTCCCTCAACTTCAAAAATCATTTCAAAATCATCCTACAGAAGTACCGACCCAGTGTTTGCAAAGTGAACATGCAAAAAAGATCAAACACTCTTAACAAAAAAGGTAAAATAGCGATATAAGACAATTTTGAAGTTGAGGGAGAACATGAGATGGGAGTTTTTCAACAAACCCTAAATGTCATGAACCGGAAAAAAACAGTTCAGGCAGAGTAAGACAAGACAACTGTATTATTTTTATGAAAATAACCGATCATTTTCGCTAGATAAGACCCTTCTTCCTCGGCTGGGATGATTTACAACCGCATTTGGGATCATTTGAAGCCACATTTAAACTGAATTTTGGAAGTTCAAAATCGGGGCATCATATCAGTCCATTATATGGAGAAAATCCTGAAATGTTTCCCTCAAAAAACATAATTTCTTTTATGGCTGAAGAAAGAAAGACATGAACATCTTGGATGACAAAGGGTGAGTACATTACCTATCAATTTTTGTTCTGGAAGTGGAAAATCTTACTGTTCAAAAACTTTTGACTGGTAGTGTACAATCTTTAATCATACTCTAAATTAGGAAATCATTATAATTCAACCAAAAGATAAATGTGTCTGTGTCTTTTGGACAGAGCCTTTAAAGGAGTAGTTTACTCCAGAATTAAAATTTCCTGATAATTTACTCATAATGTCATGTAAGATGTTCATGTTTTTCTTTCTTCAGTTGAAAAGAAATTAAGTGGAATAAGTGTAAATAGTGGACTTCAATGGGAACCAACATACTGAAGGTCCAAATTGCAGTTTGAAAACAGCTTCAAAGGGCTCTACACAATCCCAGCCAGAAATACGGGTCTTATCTAGCGAAACAATTGGTCGTTTTCTAAAATGATTAAAAATTCTATACTTTTTAACCACAAATTCTCATCTTGCACTACCTCTGCAATGCACTTCTATGATTTCATAGATCATGGTGGAAAGCACTTGTGTGGTTAGTTCTTTGTCTGCGTAGGGTAGAGTGAAAAACTCCATCTAATTTTGTCCTCCAACTTAAAAATCATCCAACATCGTTGTTTTACCTTTTTTTGTAAAGGGTGTTTGACTTTCTTTGCACGTTCGCTTTGTAAACACTGGGTCGGTACTTCCAGCTACGTCAGGCGTGATCTTTCCAATGTGATTATGTAATATGTGAAGTCTTTCTTTAATTAAAAATTAATGCTTCATTCAGCAAGTATGCAAATGGGAGAAATGGCTGCTGAAAACTTAGCTTTTCCCTCACAGGAATAAATTACATTTTAAAATACATTCAAAATATCGAACTGCATTCACAAACCAGCACTGTGTAAACATAATCACGCTAACCAAGTTGTCAGTCACCTAATACACATTACACAATATGATACCCACTAAGACACACATTTTTATTCATGTGTGTCATCTGGAGCTTTCAGATCCAGTTGCTGTTGTACTCAGTTTATTTAACTTTGTGTCTGCTGTGATGAGTAAATACAGTTGTCAATGGCAAACACTGATTTTGTGAATGTGACTTAGACAGTAGATTAGATCTCACATCTGTCAGACTAAAATTGAGTTTGACTTTGAATGTTTTTCCCGTTTTATTTATTCAATTTTTTCTTTAGCCCAAAGATGAGGAAAAAGAGGTGTGTGGTGTTTCCCTTGCAGTTTAAGCTTTAACATTCCTGTATTTATCTCAATTCTAACATTCAGAAGCATTTGTGCCATTAAGGATTTGCTCAGCTGTATCATTTTTCTCTCTGTGCCTTTTCTTTTGTTTCCCCGTGTTATTTTCACTCTGTCCCCTGGTAGAAAGAGGCAACAGTCGACACAAAAAAGGTGCGATAATCATCATGGGTGTATGTGAGTGTGTGTATGTGCGAGCGAGACTCTGTCATGTTGTTTTGCTAGAAGCCTGGCTATCTCTTCTCTCCTCCTGAGACTTTCCCTATCACCATGATAGCATAGTGCAAAGACGTCCAGACAAACATGCATTTATGATCAGTTCTGTGCATCCACTGGCCTCAGTGCAAGTCCATAAGTATTTGTTCACTTAATCCACAATTAAAAATGCTAATTTGCACTAAATTTTACAACCAGAAAGTGTCCTAATTAAAGAATATCAGTTCTTTTTCTATAACAACATAAGTTTACATTGTGGTTCAAGTGTCCAAATACTTTTTGTTGGGGCCATGTTCTTGTATGGATAAAGATGCTGCTGTTCTATATTTTTAAAGAGATAGTTTCAAAAATGAAAATTCTGTTATTAATTACTCACCCTCATGTTGTTCCAAACCTGTAAGACCTTTCATCTTTGGAACGCAAATTAAAATATTTTTTAAGAAATCTGAGAGTTTTCTGACCCTGCATAGACAACAATGTAATTACCACGTTCACAGAAGAGAAGACACAAAATTGAGGGAATTATTACATAACATTGTTATTTTTTGTTTTCTTTGTGCACAAAAAGCATTTTCATGGCTTTCTAAAATTACGGTTGAACCACTGATGTCACATGGACTATTTTAACAATGTCCTTACTACCTTTCTGGGCCTTGAACGTGTCAGTTGCATTGTTGTCTATGCAGAAAGCTCTCGGATTTCATCCAAAATATCTTAATTTGTGTTCAGAAGATAAACAAAGGTCTTTTGGGTCTGGAACAACATGAGTGTGAGTAATTAATGACAAAACGTTCATTTTTTGGTGAACTATCCCTTTAAAATTTAATTGGTGCTTTCAGTCTTTGAATAGCCATAGGCTAGAAGACAGAAAGCAAACAAAACCTACTTAAAAGTTTTCCCTGTTTTACCATCCTGATTGCCAGAACCAAATCTACATCCACATATTGTGTGGTGTTTTAATTGTCCTTCCTCTGCAGCATTAACCTGAATAAATAAATGTTACTATTTTTCATTATTGGAATGAAATCATAACTCCTCCACTCTTTGTTTTGCCATTTTTTTTTTTTGTATACCTGCTTTAATTAAGCTGTTGTTGGATCTGACAAATATATTGCTGAAGACTTTTCTTAGCGTTGAAAATGGCTTTAACAGAGAATGTTTTCAATTTGTTTCACTTCCCTGATGCTGATGCACTTGCAGAACCATGACAAACAGACATGGTGAATCCCCACATCTTCTTCTTGCCTCTCATCTCTGCCTAGTTTAAGTTTGATATTTTCTATTAAACTAACACTTCTTCCCGTGTGTGTGTGTGTGTGTGTGTGTGTGTGTGTGTTACTCTTGACAGCTCGACTCGGAAGCTGCAGATATCCTCAATGACCTGCAAGGGAAGCTTAATTCTGTTCTGGATAACCTGAGTGGCATGTTTGCGAAGAGGTAAACTTAATTTTCTGAGGCTGAATTTCATCTGAATATCATTATTACAATCTTTCTGAGTGTTCGGCTTATAAATGTCACCTTTGTCATAATAGCTCTTTCAGAAAATTACTATTCTTTGGATTTGTTTTGGTTTTGTGTCTGTCATTTTATTTTATTTTGAAGCATTTTGAATGCATCTATAAACAATATAAATGAATACAATATGAACATGTTTATGGCTGGGTTTGCGATTCGATTCTGATTTCGATTCAGTATTGATTTTGGATATACATCAGGTACAGTACATGGCAAATTTTCTCACGAAAAAATCTCTTAACTAATGCTGTAAAATATACATGAGTCTACGTTACTATAATACTGAAGGCTGAAATTAACTGATTTGTATACAAACACTTAAATTACACTCAGTTTTTTATAAATGTTAAGTTTTTCAAGTTTTTATAATATTAAAGTATAATACTTTGTAATAGTTTAAATGATTGAAATTGTTAAAAATATTACATAATTATATTTTTACTATTTTCTTTCTGAAATATAAACATATGGAGGCTGTTATAAAAACTTTACAGATTTATTCAAACGTAAAGAACAGTAAAAACTATAATGAATATGTTATATGGTGCATATTTAGCAACTCTTTATTTTAGCCTTTGGATGTTCATTCATGTTTATTTCATGCTGAAACTGGTATTAAAGAGGAGGAGATCAGTTCTCCCGCTTCTCTTAAACTGAGGTGCTACAGCAATTATTGTTTGAATATTGTAATAAAAAGGACAGAATTTGAAATCTGAGACTTTGTTTCATATCAAAAGTAACCAAGCACAAAGCTTATTGTGGTTTATTATATAAGAGGTGCGCTACAATGTTCCGTTCATTAACTGAAAACAGGCTAATCAATTCTTGGGATTTTAAGAATCAATATAGTTTTGTAAAAATGAGAATCAATTAAAATTGTGAATTATTATTATTATTATTATTATTATTATTATTTATTTTTTTTATTTATTTATTTTTTTAATTTTTATTATTCATTTTTGTATTTACCCAGCCGTAAGCATAATTTTTAAAGAGGTCATATGATGTTGTTAACAAGAACATTATTTTGTGTATTTGGTGTAATTGTTTACGCAGTTTAAGGTGAAAGGTTAAAGGTGAAAAAAAAAATATTTTCCACATACTGTACATTGTTATTGCTCCCCTCTGCCCCACATTTCTAAAATGTGTCAATTTTTAAAGCGTGGTGTGCTCTGTAATAGGGCTGAAACGATTCCTCGAGTAACTCGAATACAAAAAATCATCGGCTTCGTTTAGTTCATTTACTGTAACTACGCGCGGAACACTGTGTTTCCGCGCATGCTCTTTAATAAAGAAAAATGACTTCTTATCCGATTACTCGATTAATCGATAGAATAATCATTAGAATACTTGATTACTAAAATAATCGATAGCTACAGCCCTACTCTGTCATAATAAAATAGTGTCTTTATCATTGTCAAACTGTTTGTTTGTTGACCTAATTTCAATTTATTGAATTATGCAGTTTTTTTTCTTTATCCTCTTACCATTCCTGTCTCCTTCTCGCTCTTTCTGTATGCATATAGTTTCCTGACCCGCATAAATGCATGTGTGCGTCAAATGGCGGAGATCCTGTATCAGATTAAAGGACCTCTGAATCAGAACACTCGTAACACAGCGGAGGCTGATGCAGACAATGCACTGCGGCCGCTTATGGAGTTCCTCGACACAAAGTCAGTTCAACTCAACTTCCTTTAGTTCAGTTTCAAATCAGTTGTCAAATTTTGCTACACTCAAGGTCTCCATGTGCACCTATTTCTGTTTCTTGTCACACTTGGCATTCTAAACAAGAGCTGAGAAATGTGGAATAATAACCTGTCATCAGCTTGAATTTTATTGTATCTCACAAATTCCCCAGGGAAATGCCCCAGAATGCCAAATGTAATATGTACATACACATGTCTGTTTGCGATGTGTTGCAGCCTCAGCATCTTTGCAGACATATGTGACAAGACCGTGTTGAAGCGTGTGCTAAAGGACCTCTGGAGGAATGTTCTGATCTGCATGGAGAAAACGATTGTGTTACCACAGAGCAGCGACAGTATAGTGAGTTATTTTACAGGAGACACACATGATCTTTAGTGTTAGACACCTAAAAACTAAATTTATTGCAAACAGTATTATGATTCTCTGTCCCTGCTCTCAGAACAGCATATGTGACCCTGGACCACAAAAGTAGCATGGGTATATTTGTAGCAATAGGCAAAAATAGATTGTATGGGTCCATTTTTCTTTTGCCAAACAACATTAGGATATTAAGTAAAGATCATGTTCATGAAGATATTTAGTAAATTTCCTTCCGTAAATATATAATTTTTTTGATTATGATTATTGATTGCTAACAGTTTTTTTTTTTTTTTGCACCCTCAAATTCCAGATTTTCAAATAGTTGCATCTCTGCCAAATATTGTCCTTTCCTAACAAACCACACATCGATGGAAAGCTAATTTCAGCATGCAGATGATGTATAAATGACTGGTTTAGTGGTCCAGGGTCACATATATGCAGTTTTACTAGCACAAAATAGTCATTATTAGTGTTTTTTTAAATTATCATTTTAATTGTTAGTGTTAGTATACTATTTAGTGATAGCAATGAGTACAGTACTCAAGCAATCAGATGTGACAGTGATGATCAGTCATGAAAGCACAATAACTGCATAACTTTCCACTTTCACTTTCCTTACTTTCCTCCTCATTATCAGTTTTTATTTTTTTACATTTTTACTGTAGCATTTTGCATTTGCAAAAAAGAGGTTGAGAAAAGAGACGTGACTGATCAAGAAAATTATAATTTCATAACTCTGAATGAAATTTCCTCAATGTGCCAAAAAAGGGATTTTATTTTATTTTATTTTAAAATATTTTTAAAAAATGTAAAAATATTTTAAATATTATTAAAATATAAAATATATTTAAAATATTATATAAAATATATTTTTTTAAGCTTATTTTTTTTTATTTTGTGGCAGCCATTTTCTAACTGGTGGTAACTTGTGGTCTAATTTGTCAGAATGCAGTGTTTTTAAAACAGTTTTTAAATTGAGATGGCATTTGCGCTGCTTATGGCAAGTTGCTGATTAAAAATGTCTAGGAAATGAATGTTTGCGTAGGATTGGGCTTATATTTGTTCTAGAGACAACATGACCATAATGGCCTTTCTATGGTTAACGCACTTTTGACATTTAGGATTTTAAAAATATCATGTTTTTCAGCCAGTACTGGCAGGCAGAAGTTTGAAATATTGTTTTTCTTTTTTTTTTTCTATTACAGGGAGCTCAACTTCTTACTGCTGCTAAGGAACTGTCTAAGCTAAAGGTATTAACCATAAATACTTGAAAGTTATAATGTATAGCCTAAGGCAGTGGGTGTGGTTAATGCTTCTCTTTTATTATAGGGAGGGGTGGAGCCAAAGAGCTTGTCACCAAGGCAGTGTGTGATCATGGAGGCGGCACTGGATTCAATCAAGGTGTGTTGGTGGATATAGCATGCCTGCTGAGTTACAACACGTTAAAGTGTTGGCTGTCTGCTTAAAAACAGAACTGTCTCACCAAGTCAACACATTGCACACTGAGTGTTTGGGTTCTTGCGATTGGTGCGTCATTGAAGCATGTGGGAAGGAGAGAGAATTTGAAACAGTCTGAGAAAGCTGCTCACTACAGGCCTGACTTTTCGCACGTAATAATGTGGTCAGACAAAATAAGTTACTGTGAACTGTAGCAACTTTTGCAGAAGGAAATTCGTGGTAATTATCTCTCTCTCTCTCTTTAACCTGCTACTGGGTAGCTCTTCTTCCATGCTGGTGGGAACGGTTTAAAAAAAGCGTACCTGGAGAAGAGCCCTGAGCTGTCGTCGCTGCGTTATGCACTCTCTCTATATACACAGACCACAGATGCTCTTATCAAGGCGTTTGTGACAACACAACATGCTCAGGGTGAGATACATGCACTTGCATACATGTTCAGTGGCTGACTTTTATCAACCGTTGCACATGGTCACACAGTCTGTATAAATTATTTGACATTTGCAAGACTCATATATTTTTAAATTGAACCGTTTCTTCTTGCAGTTCAAAATGGTATGGGCATCAGGATCACCCCCAAGGAAAACGTACGACCTGACAGAGGTGGGATTTGTTCATCCTTGACTCTTTGAAGGGCTAGAAAAACAGTCTCTCTACCTCTCTCTCTAGAATTAAATGCAAAAATATAGAAATGAAGGGGAAAACTATGGAAGTCCATTGCCACCACTGAAAAAAAGAAAAGGTTATTGTGACTTTTTATCTCATGATTCTTTTTTTCTCAGAATTGCATGATACAAAGATTGAGATATAAACTCGCAATTCTGACTTTTTCGTAGAATTGCATGACATACAGTACACTCGCAACGGAGTCAGAACTGAAAGATATTAAATCACAATTCTGACATTATTTTTCCCAGAATTCCATGATATAAACTCACAATTGCGAGAAATAAATTCAGAATTGCATTATATAAAGTCATAAAGTCAGAAATGATAGCTCTAAACTCACAATTCTGACTTTTTTTTCTCACATTTGCAAGATTATATCTCACAATTCAGAATTTTTTTTTTAGAATTGAGATTAAACTTAATTGCAATTGCAAGTTCTAAATTCCAATTAGATATAAACTCACAATTGCGAGTTATAAAGTGAGAATTGCAAGATATAAACTCACAACTCTGACTTTTTTTTCAGAATTGCATGATGTATATTTGCAGTTGCAAGTTATAAAGTCCAGTTTTAATTTGCATGATATAAAGTCACAATTGTAAGTTATAAAGTCACAACTGCAAGACAAACTCACAATTCTGACTTTTTTTGTCAGAATTGTATGATTTACATTTGCAATTGTGAGTTATAAAGTCGAAGTCTAAACTCACATTTTAGATAAGGACATTTTTTTTTTCCCCAGAATTGCGTTATGTAAACTCACTATTGCGAGTTATAAAATCAGAATTGCGTGAAAAAGTCACAAACTCACTTTTTTTTTTTTTCTTCTCAGAATCGGGTAATATAAACTCACAATTGTGAGAAATAAAACTTTTTTCCCTGCACATGCGAGTTTATCTCACAATTCAGACTTTTTTTCTCATATTTTCAAGATTATGTCTTACAGTTCAGATTTTTTTATATATGTGAGATATAAATTGCGAGTAATAAAGTCCAATTTTGAATTGCGAGATATAAATTCTGACATTATTTCTCAGAATTGGGAGTTTATGTCTTGAAATTATAATATTTATAACTGGTAATTGCGAATTTATATCCCACAATTCTGAGAAAAAAAAGTCAGATTTCCGAGTTTGTATCACGCAATTCTGACTTAATTTCTCAGAACTGAAAGTTTATATCTCACAATTCTGAAAAAAAAAAAGTCTGAAATGCAAGATGTTAAAGTCAGAATTGTGAGATGATAAAGTCGCAGTTACCTTTTTTGTTTTTTTTATCCAGTGGCGGAAACGGGCTTCCATAGAAAATGGAATAAATAAATAAAAATTGTGTAAAAATAATAATTTAATAATAAATTGAATAAAAGTATAGTTTTATATACCCAGTAAGATTTAGTGTTTTTGTGAGCATTGTGCCTTGTTACAAAGGCTGCAATAATTTAATGAAAAAAAAAAGGTAAAATCTTCAGTTTCAATTTTAATGTATTTTGAAGTGTAATTTATTCCTGCGATAGCAAAGCTTAATGTTCAGCAGCTATTACTTCATTCTCCATGTCACATTTGTGGCTCAAGAAACATTTCTTATTATTTAAAGTGTTGAAAATGATTGTGTTGCTTAAGTGTTTTTTGTTTTGTTTTTAATCGTGATACATTTTTATTTTTTAACAGAGCAGTATTTGTTTTTGTGTGTGTGTGGGAAAGTGTAGCATGAAATTAACTTTCTGATGCCTTTGTTATTTTTAGCATTTTAGGAAAAATGCTTTTCTGTTCCAACAAATCCTCTGCATATTACATAATTATTTATGAAATATTTTGGCTAAAATAATAACACTTAAGCTACCAATGGCACATTTTGACCAAATTTTATTAAAAATCCATTCAACAGAATTCCACATTTTTAACCACAACCAAAGCATAAAGTGTAAAAAATGCATATGTTTGTCTGTAATATGTTAAAAAAAAGACTGTAAAATGAAGTGATTTGATTGACAGGCTCTGGGGTTGAGCGGCCAATTGGGGAGGCAGTGATTCAGCTGGATTTGTCGCCCCCAGCTGGAAACACTGAGCAGAAACTCTCCGTCAGAGGTGAGACCACTAGAGCAAAGAAGAGCTAAATTTAGGACTCTTATCTGTGCATTTAAGTGTCTGGTGAGATAATGCTGATTTAATCAAGTCTAATGGTGAAAACCCCCCTGGTGTCTTTTTATGAACTCTTTATCTCTTTCTCTTCCAGTGATTGCAGTAAATGACATGAAATGGCAGACCTCAGGGATGTTTCGTCCATTTGTGGAGGTTAACCTGGTCGGCCCACAGCTCGCAGAAAAGAAACGAAAATTCACGACCAAATCGAAAAACAACAGCTGGACTGCAAAATACAACGAGGCCTTTCAATTGTAAGTACAAACACTCTCATCTATATAATATATATAGTTTGACAGTTAAACTTTTAATTTAAAAGAAATAAAAATCAAAAAATATTACACTCATATGTGTATTGTTCCCTGCTTTATCTCAATCTCAGTGTGTTGGGTAAAGGCGTGAGTCTGGACTGCTATGAGATTCAAATAACGGTGAAGGATTATTGTTTCGGTCGTGCGGATCGGGTGGTCGGGATCGCAGTAATGCAGCTGCGTGACGTAGCAGACCGGAAAAGCTGCGTGTGCTGGTGTCCCTTGGGCCCGCGTATCAACATTGATGAAACCGGGACCACCGCACTGCGAATCCTCTCTCAACGCTCAACAGATGAGGTTGCCAAAGAATTTGTCAAACTAAAATCTGAGACCAGACCTGTTGAAGAAGGGAGGTGAAGGTGAAACTCATGATTGACCTCTTCAGTTTATCATTACGGTGAAAGTGGAATGATTAAAACAGAAGAGACTTTGATAATACAAGACAAATGAAAAGACTGATTGTGTGTGACAAACAAGCGTTCACAAATCACAAGGACCTGCACTGTTTATAAAATTGTGTATGTTTATTCAAAGCCTTAAGAGTCACTTAACTGTTTGGCTGGCTTTGCATCACTCTTTATGATGGGCAACCACTCATAAAATGAGTGCTAGTATTTGGAATAGCATTTTCACGATCATTAAAAATTTGGAAATACCAGGGAATTTTCAAATGGTGATTTCCAGGCAGGAAAAGTTATGGAAATTAAGAAGTACTAAAATATTTCATCAGCTAGAAATCTCTGGATTTTGTTTTACAAAAAATATCCAGTTAAACAAGCGACTCAAAGTCATGAAAATTTGAAAAAAAAAATCTTAGCACAAAAATATTTTGTTGGCTAGAAATTGGTATTTGTGGATGCAATATCTGCATTTTTGTTTTACAAAACTATCTTGTTAATCAAATTACTGGAAAAGTCTTGCAAATTAAAAAAGAAAAATCTTAAGTCTGCACAAAATATTTTGCTGGCTAGACATTTATTTGTGTGTAATTTTTTTTTTTGTTTTACAAAAAATATCTAGGTATTTAAATGAAAATTAAAAAAATTGTAAAACATCAACACTAAAATAATTTGTTGGCTAGAAACTGGTATTTGTAAGTGCAATCTCTGCAAAAAATGATCTAGTTTATCAAACAACTGGAAAAGTCATGGAAAATTATTGGTTAAAAAGTTGTAGGAGCCCTGTAGAAGAGAAAAGCAGCATATTAAACATTTTAATGTTTTAAATCTCAGTTATTTCAAGCACATAATAAAAGGTATCAGTGACATTACAAAAAATGTTAGAAGATGAGAAGATGCAAGAATTTTGCCAAACCATGAGTCTATGGGCTCAGTGGCCTTCAGAATGGGCGGAGTCTTACAGCAGGGGGAGTGGTCTAACAACAGATTTATTTACATTGGCTGTCTATTCTTTGATTGACAGCCACAAATATGCACATTGACACACACATTTTTCTCTATTGGTCTTGTTCACTAATGTGTTCCTGAAATCTTATGTGATACCTTCAGTACATTCAACATCTTTGTCCATTCCAAATGCTCCAAAGATCATGGTTATATAGTTTGTTTATGGATGTCTCAAAACCGACAAATACGCAAGTAAAAAAAGACAAATATAGACCAACCAGTAGTGCCAGACGATGAGAAGGGATGTACTGTATGAAACTTTGTTAACCTTGTGCCAAGTAGTTTGTATGCTTTCTTTTTTGAGGTGCAATGGAGTTATGGTTGATTTTGTTTGTAATATATGCACAACCAAACACAATCTGTAAAGTAGACTACCACATGTGCATGTATTTATTGTAAATTCCAGCTTTTGGTCATATGTTTATTTATGTTTTGTCAATATGTGGAAAGCTATTTATGTATTTTAAACTATGGAGGAAATCACAGATTGAATCGATATTCTGAATTTATTTATAAATTATTTATGAATTAATGTGCGATTCTGATCTTTCTTTCTGAAAACTCTCATTGTTCTGCTAAAAAGTGTTGATGTGTATTTGGATGCATAGATCTGTGGTTTGCAAAACTTGCTCACTCCTTCTAACTTTCTATATGACTGTGGCTCTTCCTCTTAAATCATTTCCTCTCTTCTTTCTTCTTTTTTTTTAACATCAGAAGCATGTCTTTTTCAGTGTTCCTTCTCTCTTTAGAAGTTCCTCTAGAGGAATCCGATCCAGATACGACAGGTCCAGCCTTGCCCAGCTTGTTGTTCAAAACCACCAGGCCATTCCACTCCCCTGCCCTCTACCTCTAATAAGGTGACCTGTTTTAAAAATCAGTGAAACCGAGGTAAGACTTGTTTCTGTAGAATGCAGATCAATTATTTGCATTAAGTGTCGCATTTTGATGTGGACTACATATATTTAATAGGGGGCGAATTACATTAATTTTGTGGCATATACTTTTTCACATCTGAAGTAAAGCTATTTTGGTGGCATCACATTCAGATTCTCTCACTTCCATATTATGGGGCAGTTGGTCCATAACATTTGTAATGCATTTTTTTAATTATTATTATTAATTGGATATGTGTTGAAAATGGAAAGTGTGTGTGTGTGTATATGTTCATGTCTGTTTAATAGTTTGGATTAGTATGATTAACCTGTTGTCTTGGACTTTTCTTGTTTTAATGGGTTCATAATAAGGTTACCTATAATCATTTCCTCTTATAAAATATATTGTATGCATTTTTGTTACCTGACAAGTGCTGTATCATGAATATTCACTTACACGATGGAAATGAGTCGTCAACCTGTGATAGCTTTCTCTTCAAATGTATGCTTGGATGTTTGGCTATAGTTTGGGGACAAATTTCTTCCCAGAAGTGAGCAAAATATGACAGAACCTCCTAAAAAAAAAATGTGAAATTTGTATGCGTGTATATATGTATATGTGTGTGTGTGTGTGTGTGTGTGTATATATATATATATATATATATATATATGGTACCGTTAATTTGTCCTGTGGTGTGACATAGATAAAAGAAAAAAAAAGCTCTTAATAATATTTAAATAGCATGAGAGAGAGTTATCTTCATTGTTCATATAGTTTTATTTATTTAATATGAAATTATAATTAACATGATTTTTTCCCCATGACTTGTTGGACAACTTCAAGACAAACTTTGAAAACAAGACAAACTTTGCTGTCATCTGTTCAAAGCTGCTGAAAATTAAATCATTTTGAGATTTTTTTTTTTTTTTTTAAAGAAATTTCTATCTCCCCTATTGCAATACTCAACTGTTTTTAAAATATTTTGAGATGAAAGCAAATCTTTTATGTGTGTGTCACCACAGGACACTAAAGGACAGAAATGGTAGTAAAGGTATTTCTATTTAATTTTAAACATGTCAAATAAGAAAGAAAGTTTAATTTTGATACAAACAATATCAACAAAACAATTTCCATCAACAAAATTCAGTCTCGTAGTCCATCAGTATGTTACTGAAACTCTTCTCGCTCCCCTGTTGCATGTGCAGCACAGCTAAATATGATTGATATTTATGATACAGCTAAATATTATTGATATATGATTGAAACTATATTCATTAAGATGTGAATGAATTTTTTTTAAACTATATAGATATTCTTTTGAAGGCATGACTTTGATTCTATTTACTTTCTGTATCGTTCTCTTAGGATCTCCTCCCCTCTGTTAGATCCCTGTTAATTGTCTGTCTATATTTCTGTGTCCTCTCCCTTCTACTAATTTCTCTCCCTCAATTCTTTCTGTTTCAAAAAAAAAGTATCACATTTTATACTTATCTGCATGACACTTTATAACAGTACAAGTTTTCTGCAAAAAACATCAGAAAATAGTTTAATTAATGTAATTATTGCATTTAAGAACACTGAAAATGATCAAAAAAGAATAAAAAGGAATTAAATCTTATTTAATTATTTTAAATGACATCTTTGTCCTATGGTGTGACAGTACAGGCGTCACACCGGAGGACATTTTCTGTCACACCATAGGACGTTTCAGCTTTTTATGTCAATTAATGACCTTGCTATTCCAAGCTAACCTGTCTTTAGCAGTTTGCAAGACACATTTGCATGATTTTCCATGATTATGTAGTTTAACACAGTTTTTAATCAAAAAATATAATTTAGGGGTGTCACACCAAAGGACAACAAAACAACACTTTTGTAGTGGTTCCAAAAAAATTAAATATTTGAACAATTCTGAGACAAAAATGTACCATGTGCACGTCATGGTGTCACACTAGAGGACATGGCTTTCAGAGACAAAATGCATCAAGGTTTCTACACTTTCAGAAATTTATGGATAAAAAAAATTATTGCAATTTACTAAAATAGACACATGCACAGTTATGCTGGAGGTATTTATTAACATTTTTAAGCTTTTCTTTTTAATTTATAAAAATTGTAATTTACTGAATCATGCTTGAGACAGTCCACCGTAAGACAATTTTGACATTTGACTCAAAATGTATGTATGTATGTATGTGTATGTAAATGTATTATTCCTTTTAAGGAGGTTCTGTCATATTTTCTGTCCTATTTTGCTCACTTCTGGGAAGAATACATGTGCATATACATGTCTGTGTGTATATATACAGTGAGTGTGTGTCTGTGGCAACTGAGTATAATTGGCTTTTTATAAAAACAGAAGTCATTGTTTAAATGATTAAGAAAACGTGTATGTTGTTTTTAGTCTGTGTGTGGCCTTGTGGTCATAGTGAACATGCTCAGTACTGCTGTACTTTGTCAGTGGTTAGAGGAATGGGGAAAAAAATGGGTTGCTTCCTTTTTTGGTGTGCAGGAAATCGATACTTCTCTAGCAAGCAAGTGTGTGTGTATGAGAGAGAGAGAGAGAGAGAGAGTGAAAGAGAGAGACTGAGAGATGTATAGAGATCTTAACAAAAGTTTGACAATCTGAGTTTATTACGCAGGAAGACCAAGAGTAAATGTTACCTCAGATAAACTATCACAAGAGTGGAGCAAAAAGAGACCACTGCAAGTTGCCGCCCCTCTTCCTTGTTTATCTTGAGTGTGTGTGGTGGGGTCTCTGTGTGTGTGTGTGTGTGTGTGTGTGTGTGTGTGTGTGTGTGTGTGTGTGTGTGTGGTCGTGAATGAGTCTAGGCTGGATGCCTGCACTCCCTGTTTCCCATCAACGTAAAGTGAGAGCAGATGGAAGACTGAGAAGCGAGAAAGGAGGAGGAGAAAGAGAAAATAAAAGGGCAAGACAAAGAGGAGGAGACTGTTTGGCTGACTTTAGCGATCTCTGGCTGGAGAAAGAACTACCACACTAGACCTACACACACACTATGATGACACCGTAGGACATTAACGGTAAGAATCCTGAGGGTAAAAGGTTAGGGGTGCAGCGAGAGGTCAAGGCTAGTAGAGGGGGATTCAGTAGACAGTCTTGAAAATCACAGGAAGTAAAATTGTGGGTGTGAGTGTGAAAGTTGTTTCGTTCGTTTTTTTGTTTTTTTTCATCTGTCAGCAGTCTTAAAAGTGGGGTGGAACGTGTGAGAGGTTCACGTAAGAGCCTGCGGGTGAATTTTTGGTAATCATTGCCTTCTGTACATGTACATTAGGTGTCAGAAAGAGAGTGAGAAAGTTGAAGTGTTTTGAAATTTGCATTTTGATGGACTTTACAACTTTTCTGTCCGGGCCAGCTGTCAGAGAAGCATACGGCACACAGGGTTTAACTGTCCTGATGTTACTTTAACACCAGGTAAGAACTGATGTAAACCACTGCTGGTCTTTTTTATTCTATGACAAAGTAAAAAAAAAAAAAAATAATAATAATAATGAATACTTTCATTTTATCTTTTTTTCACAATAGTGATGACACAAGATTAAATGTTTTAAATTCTCTATGTAACTCACTGAAGGCATTTTAATAAGACATATAATATATATAATAAGACCATATCTGTAATATTTATAAATGTAGAATCTGTGAAAATGTTAATAATTTTAACAAAATAAGAGAGATCATACAAAATGCATGGTATTTTTATATTTAGTACTGTCCTGAGTAAGATATTTTACATAAAAGATGTTTACATATAATCCACAAGACCAAAAAACAGCTGAAATTATTAAAATAACCCCCTTTCAAAAGTTTGTGAACCCTTGGTTCTTAATACAGTGTGTGGTTACCTGAATATATATATATATATATATATATATATATATATATATATATATATATATATATATATACACACACACATGTTTGTTTTTGTGAATTGTGGGGACTTTCCATAGACTTCTATAGATTTTATACTGACCAAACGATATTGTCTATCCCCTAACCCAACCGTAACCCTAAACCTAGCCCTCACAGAAAACGTTTGCATCGTTACACTTTCAGATAAACATCATTTACTATTTTTAATCATTTTTTAACATTGTGGGGACCGCAGGCTGGTCCCCACTATGTCAAAAATTTCAGGTTTTACTATCCTTGTGGGGACATTTGGTCCCCACAATGTAGCAAAAACAAGTACACACACACACACACACATACACATATTAGATAGAAAAAGGGGGATAAATATATAATTTCCACATAAATATTAAGTAGCACAACTTTTTTCAAAATTGACACTACATTTATTTAAAAAATTTATTAAGCATCAAATGATCATATTACAAAGATTTTTAAAGCATCTTGTGATACTGAAGACTAGAGTAATGGCTGCTAAAAATTCAGCTTTACCATCACAGGAATGAATTACATTTTAAATGTATAAAAATACATAATATTTCACAGAATTTTACAGGATTATCAATATATCAATATGTAAATTATTAAAAAAATTTAAAAATAAATCCAGCCTTGGTAAGAATAAGAGATTTTAAAAGTCTTTTAAAAACATTTAGAAAATCTTACCAAACTCCAAAGTTTTGAGTAGTGTGTATTTATATCATATTAAAAATATTAAAAGAAAGAAACTGAGAGTGTAGAATCATATTTGTTTTTGGTAAATATTTAGTACTGTTGATTACAGACTCCTAAAAATGAAGCAAGAAAACTGTTTGTCTTGTCTGTAGCCTATTCTTAAGACTTGTTTAGTACATTCTGAAGTCTGGTTCTCTTCAGGTTCAGGAGTTTGTCATGGGCTGTGTAATGTGTATCATGGCTTTGTGTATATCTGTGACTGTCGTATGACCCCGAGTTCCTCCGGTGGCCCATATAACTCATTGTCAAATACAGCAGATAAATTATGCAGTGACAACACACAACAGGCCCTGTCTGATCAGATATGATTATCTCTCTGACAGGCTGTTATTGTTAATGGATAAATAATTGAAAGGTCATTAGAAATGACATGCCTTTATCTGGTAAAATGAGCAGCCTGTCCTTCCTTTTGCTATACCTGAGGGCCGTTGTAAGGACTGACTAAATTATTCATCAGCTCTTGTCCTTTAGATTTTCCATTAAGTTGTGATTTATCGGTTCAATACCTTAACTAGAATTTATTTTTTATAATTTTTTTTTTCATTGATAAAATTATGTAAATTGGTATAGCAATCACATGCAAGCAAGTTCAGTTAGGGCTAGTTGATTTTATTATTACTTTTTTTTTTTTTAAGTATAAGTGTAAGTAGATAAGGAAGTTTAGTTTAGTTGTTCAATGTTTTATTTCCATGAGGGGTTTCAGAAAACGGATAAAACAGAAGTAACGGAGTTCCTCAAATTCTATTGTACTTCTATTGTAATTCTATATAACAGTGAAGCTGCTAGCAAGGATAACAAAAAGCAAGGAATAAAGAATAACAATAGTAGAAGGACACCAGCTTGCTTCAACTAGCATGACATCTTAACTAATTAGTTACGCTTGGTTCGGCAAGCATCACTATCACTATCACTATTACTACTGCTCATAGTTTCAGTTAGGGATTATGACTAACATAGCTCTAAGCAGAACATTTTGGCACGTAACTTTTCTAGCACCATTTGAGATAACTCAAACCATGCAGCCTGTAAAGAAGAGGTGTGTCATTGGTTTTCATAGACATATGGCAGATAGAAAAAAGACATATGCATAAACTGCATCAAACTAGTCTTACAAGTAGTCCATTTTGTTTCTTTATATCTGGTTATAACGTAGATTGGCCTAATTTGAATCCAAAAAGTAAGACCAGTTAACCCTTTGGTTAACTGCTAGTTGGTCAGACTAGTTATTGAAGGATTAGTTCACTTCCAGAACAAAAATTTACAGAAAATGTACTCAGCCCCTTGTCATCCAAGATGTTCATGTCTTTCTTTAGTTGTAAAGAAATTATGTTTTTTGAGGAAAACATTTCAGGATTTCTCTCCATGTAATGGACTTCTATGGTGCCTCTAAATTTGATCTTCCAAAATGCAGTTTAAATGCAACTTCAAGGGCTCTAAACAATCCCAGCTGATGAATATGGGTCTTATCTAGCGAAACAATTGGTTATTTATTTTTTTAATTACAATTTATATACTTTTTAACCTCGAACGCTTGTCTCGCTTGTTTGAGCTCAGTTTTTTTCGGTCATGACAGTTAGGGTACGTCTAAAAACTCCCATCTCATTTTCTCCTCCAACTTCAAAATCGTCAGAAGCACCAACCCAGAGTTTACAAAGTAAACATGCAAAGAAGACCAAACACCTTTTACAAAAAAAAGGTAAAAACAGCCATGTAGGACAATATTCAAGTTGGAGGAGAAAATAAGGCAGGACTTTTTAGACATACCCTAACTGTCATGACCGGAGAAAAAACAGTTCACACAGAACTAGACAAGACGATCGTTTGAGGTTAAATAAAGTATATAAATTGGATTTTTTAAGAAAATAACGACGCTTCACTAGACCCTTATTCTCGGCTGGGATGGTTTGGCTTCAACTAACTACATTTAAACTGCGATATTAACCTAAAGAAAAGGGTCTTATCTAGCTGAAATGATGTTTCTAAAAATAAAAAAATTACAATTTTATACTTTTTAAACCTCAAGCTTCGTCCTTGTCTAGCTCTGTGAACTGTTCTTTCTGGTCATGACAATTGGAATGCGCTAAAAACTCTGTCCTATTTCTCTTTAAAATCACCCTATATCGTTGTTTTTACATTTTTTTTTTTTTTTTTTTTTTTGTAAAGGGTGTTTGGGTTGCCACTTTTGCAGCGAACTCTGGGTTGGTATTTTGAAGTTGGAGGAGAAAATGAGTTGGGAGTTTTTAGACGTACCCTAACTGTCATGACCGGAAAAAAACTGAGCTCAAACAGCTAGACGAGACGAGTGTTTGAGGTTAAAAAGTATATAAATTGTAACTTAAAAAAAAAAAATAAATACCCGATCGTTTCGCTAGATAAGACTTGTTTAGAGCCCTTTGAAGCTGCATTTAAACTGCATTTTGGAAGTTCGAATTTGGGGGCACCACAGAAGTCCTTTACATGAAGAGAAATCCAGAAAAAAACATACTTTCTTTACGATTGAAGAAAGAAAGACATGAACATCTTGGATGACAATGGGGTGAGTACATCATCTGTAAATTTTTGTTCTGGAAGTGAACTAATCCTTTAAGACACACAGTAGCTGTTTATGCTGACCTCAGAATATCATGGAGACTTGCAGATGGGCTACGCTGACTTAGGTCAGTAACCAGCCACCCAGAAAATGATAGAAAAAAGTACCTGAGACCATACTCATGTCATCATTAGTTAGATCTCCATCATAAATGTGAGATATTTTAACCTTGAACATTGCTCTTTAGCTTCATCTGCCCATTGTATGGTTCTTCCCATGATGCCCGCCCCTGACTGACTCAGTCAGCATGTTTCCTGCGCCCCTTGAGTGAAGCTAAGCAAATGATGAAATCCCACTGCAACAGTGGCAGGCTTCACATTTTGTTGCCTTTAGCTCACTATACAAGATATTTAGTAGAAGGTCAGCTTCAGGAAGGGTTTGGTAGAGATGATGCTGTTGGTCTTTAATGTACAACTAGAGGTTCTTAAGAGGTTCCTGTACTGTAACGGTGCATTAGTGCTGGATGAGCGCTTGTGTTTATTGATGCGTTCTGCATGGAAACATTCCTTCACTACCCATTTAATATGTAAACTACAGGGAAAGTTGTCTCTCTTAGCCTTAGCTACAGTACCTTTGCCTCCGTTGACCTGATTCAAAGTGATCCTATCAGAGCTCCTGTGGATGAGTTTGCATGGTTTACATGTCTGAGGGACACTTTGATAAACGCAGATTAAGTTAAAAGCTTAACTCAAAGATAGCTAATGTTCCAAACGTGTTTTAATCTTGCGTGTGACGTGATGTTTGTATAGCTGAAAGAAAAACATTTTCATGAAAACATTTTGTTAGCCAGTTTTGGGAAAAAAAACATCTGGTTAATCCAAATATTTGTATAGAGGTTACTTTAAGTTTGTATTAAATTAAACTTAAAGCAGGCATCAGCAGCGGTGCTGGGAAGTGACGAACTAGCAACGCTACTAACCTCACTGTGTTTTTCAGTACTGTGACAGTAGTTTCGCTTTTTCCCAGAAAAAAGGCTACATTTCTCATATAAATGTAATGCCGCATCACTAATTTTGTCACGTTGTGCTGCGCACAGAACTTTACAGCCCAATGAACTGAATCATATGCTCTCTTCTAGAATGTTCTTCTCTTTTTTTTTTTTTTTTTTTTTCATGTGTAGCATTAGAATGCTTGTTTAATCAGGTGAACCAATACATTTGGATGGTTAATGTAAACATTTGAATGTAGTATTTTGCATTGTTTATTTATATTATTCTAATAATTATTATTATTGTTGTTGTTATCAATATTTAAAACAGTTGAGTACATTTTTTTCAGGATTCTTTGATGCATAGAAAGATCCAAAGATCAGCACTGATCTGAAATAAAAAGGTTTTGTAACATTATACACTGTACCATTCAGCTTGGACTCTGTATTTTTTATTTTTGTGAAAAAGAAATTAATACTTTTATTTAGCAAGGATGCTTTAAATTGATCAAAAGTCATTATAAAGACATTTATAATGTTACAAAAATCTCTATTTCAGATAAATGCTGTTCTTCTGGACTTTCTATTCATTAAAGAAACCTGAAAAATTCTGTTTTCAACGTAACATGTTTTTTGAGCAGCAAATCAGAATTTCTGAAGGATCATGTGACTGCAGTAATCATGCTAAAATGCAGCTTTGAAATCACAGGAATAAATTACATTTTAAAAGATATTCAAATAGAAAACACATTTTAAATAGTAAAAATATTTCAAAATGTTACTTTTTTCTGTACTTTGGATCAAATAAATGAGAAATGAGAAAAAGAGACACTAAAAAACACTAAAAATCTTACTGTTTAAAAACTTTTGACTGGTAGTGTATATATACTTATGAAATAATATGAGTAAAATACTTATGAATTAATGTAAAAAAAAAAAGGTATCTGTACACTATGTAGGTCTTTTTATTTATAGCGAAATTTTCATTGTCATTTTATTGTTATGTTTTAGCTGTATGAATGTATCTGTTCAAGTTGCTGTCACTGTAGAAATCCATTTATTCATTCATAATAATGTGTGATTAAAAGCTGTAATTAAATTTTAATATGATAATTCTAAAAGATACAGCCTATTAAAAAGCTTTGTTGTTTGGTAGGCTACCTTTTGTTAGTAACTTGTAGTGTAATTAGCTACTATTAAAATGAGCTGTAGTTTACCTATTCTAACTTGCACATATCTTGAAACTTGACAAACTGCAGTTTCAAAAAATCTCTCCAAGCACTGCAGTCTCCATACTGGAGTTACTCACTAGGCAATTACTGCATTTCTAAGGAATCCTGCTGCAAGTCGTTGCATGTTTCATACTGTCCTAAGATGCAGGTAAACTGCATCAGCTACGTGTTGCATTCGGGACTCTAGACTGAAAGATTTAACCTTATAATACAGATTACAGTTCAATAATTATTTCAAATGTTGTGTAATTAATACTTTAGTAGTGTATTGTAACTTTCACTGTTTTTTTTGACAGTTTTGTGTAGCACTTGCTGTTGCCAGTCTTTTAGCTTTCCCACAGTCTGCCCAGACTACATTGTACAAGTGTTAACTTGTTTGTCTCGCTTCCTTCTATTGTATAATCTTTAAGCGGTTAAGTTGCATTTCACAATGTTTTCCCCTGTTCCCTCACATTTAACCAAACAGAGTTTTGACTGTTTGTTAATACTGTTGCTGTGCATTTAATATATATACACACAGTGACATTTCCTTTTGTTTTCAGTGGGATTCTATAGAACCACTTGTTCAGTGCACTGCCCTACTTTCGAAACCACTATAGTGGTTTTGGTGTCTTATTTTTTTTTTTTTATTTTTTTTTTTTAAACCCTTATGATTTTTCCAATTATTTATCTGTTTATGTAATTAAAACCAAATTCAAACCAGAATTCATTAATAGTAATAGCATGTGACAATATAATTTTTTATTTATGTATGTATTTATTTATTTATTTATTTATTTGCATAATCTTTTCATTGAGACGTCTGTTTCTATGTCTCAGCTTTTCTGTGTACTGACACATTTACAGTCAAAGGTTTTTTTAAAAATACCCCTTAGGGCACTGTATTATCTGAAGTGGTGTGGGACAATAGTGACCAGAGTATGCCAGCACAGACACAGGCATGTTGGGTATTCAGAAACACACAGCTTTCTCCTTTTGTCTGCATAATTAACTTGAATTCACTCAGATATATCCCAGACACATGTACATACACGTGTATGCACTCTTTTGCTTTTTGTTTTTTAAACAAAAACAGGATGGGGTTATAATCACATTTCACAGGAACATAGGAAAGATTTAAAAAAGATTTAAAATGTTTGTTGGCCTTATGTCAAAGAGAAAGGTGGAAAACGAGAGGGCACACAATAGCCTCCCAGAAAACGTACACTCATATGAATGGCACTTGACTTCTAGACTCTAGACAGTGTTTGTAAAAACACCAGTCATTGTTTTTCCCTCCAAAGAGAGGAAGGTCAGAGTATTGAGTGAGGATTTTCTAGGTGCTACCTTAAATTCTTTATGGGGCAGGTGATGTAGGATTATAACTAACTAATTGACTGCATAACAAACAAACTATATACATATATGGTCACCATTTTAATCACCTTTCAAATTAATTTTTAATTAAATTAGAACTGGAATTTAAATTAAACTGACAGGACATAAAATGACACCTATTTCAAGCATAATTGTCTTTTAATTCAAATTTAAATTTCGATTCAATTTGGAATTCAGTGACCTCAATTTAAATTTCTCAAAAAAATTTCTAAAATTTTGTTGGAATTTACAAGGCAAGCATGCGCTTGTGAAAGGGAGAACGCGCGTGGATAATTTATAGTATGTGATTAGTAAAACTGAAAGTTTTTCTTCTTTCTTTCTGTGGTTTGATTTTTCTTTTCTTTCCCCCCTTTTCTCAGCCTGCTTTTTTTCCTCTTCTGCTGTCTACGCCTTACTTCATTAAGCATGTCCTGCATACATAACATTTATGCAATGTAATTAAAATGGTGTCAATACATTTAATATTTTAGTATTCTCAGTGGCTACTTTTTTTCTGTACAGTGAGGGTACAGCCTAACCCTACTGTGAGACAGTGAGACAGGTGTTGCTGTAGTGTTCGTGTTTGCAAACATATATCTGCATATGTGGTTTTTATGTGTGCGTATTGTGGCCTGAGCCTTGTCATTTTGCACCCCCTTAGAACCCCTGTACATGTTTCTGTGGTTTTAGAACTCATGTTTGTCTTTTTCCTACGACTTGCACAGCCTTTTACTCAGTGACCCCTTTATTTCTTTCCCATTCTGTCTGTTTTCCTGTAAATCACTCCCTGCATCTTGTGTTACAGTGAAGAATTAACTTCACAAAGTTTGCACATTTGGCTTGGGTGTTGTCTCTGTCTCAGTACATGTTGTAATTGTTTGTTTTTTTTGTGACTCAGTCATTACTGACATTTAGAGCACGAAAGGTCTTATGCATTCCATTTCAAATTAGATTTTGCAGTGTAAAGACACTGCAGGTTGATTATACAGATTATGAAATTTGATGAAATATATGATGGTAAAAGAATGATTGAAAGAATACAATGACATGGGGCACTCAAACTTCAAAAGGACACAAAAAGCACCAAAACTGGGAATGAAATAGTTGTATGATGGGTGATGGCTTTTTATGAAGAAAAGTACTAAATTAAATTAAAGCTGCAAGCAGCGATGTAAGGGCCCTCGCACCCGGGCTCACCGCCGTTCGGTGGCGAATGGTGGGCACTATGCTTTTAACAAAGTAAATTTAGGAGGAATATGTCAAAGTCATTTATATGTGCAAATCTTCCTGCTGCCAGCTGGTGGTGCCATGCCTATAACCGAGTATTGGCATGCAGATGTCTTGAGGCCAGCACTTTTATCAAACATATGAAGTTTGTTGTTGCCAGCAGGTGGCGCTATGATTGTAATGGAATATTGGCCTTTAGATGTGTTCAGGCCAGGACTCTTATCGAACATGTGAAGTTTGGGGCAGATCGGACATTGTACGGCTGAGTTACAACAATTTCCTCTTTCATGGCATTAATAGCATGCATTAGCACTTAGAAAGTGTTTCTAGCATGTTTAGCACAAAATGGCATATTTTGCTGTGCTTTAAATAGTCCATCGCAGTGTTAAACTTGTCATTTCCAGTTATAACCGAATATGGGCATGTAGATATCTTCAGGCCAGGACTCTTACCAAACATGTGAAGTTTGGGGCAGATTGGACATTGTTTGCATGAATTATAACAACTTCCTGTTTCATGGCTTTAACAACATGCTTTAGCACTTAGTAAGTGTTGCTAGCATGTTTGAGCGTGTTTTTACCAAGTTTAGCACTCAATAGCTTATTTTAGTTTGTTTCTAATAGTGTATCACAGTGTTAAACATGTCACTTCCTGTTCACAGTAGGTGGTACTATGACTATAACTGAATATTGGCATATAAATGTGTTCAAGCCAGGACTCTTATCAAACATGCGAAATTTGGGGCAGATTGGACATTGCGTGCCTGAGTTACAGTAACTTTCTGTTTTATTGCATTAATAGCATGCTTAGCACTTAGCCAAGTGTTGCTAACATGTTTTAGCATGTTTCTACTCTATTTAACACTTGTTGATACTTTTTAATATGTTGCTATGCATCCATAACAGTATTAAATATGTCACTTCCTGTTGCCAGCAGGTGGCGCTGTGACTATAACTGAATATGGGCATGGGCATGTGTTCAGGCCAGGACTCTTATCAAACATGTTAAGTTTGGGGCAGATTGGACATTGTATGCCTGAGTTACAGTAACTTCCTTTTGTCTTTGTATTAATATCATGCTTTAGCACTTAGCTAAGTGTTGCTAGCATGTTTTAGCATGTTGCTAGCCTATTTAAAAGTTGCTAACGCTTTTTAATATGTTGCTAGGAGTCCGTAACAGTGTTAAACATGTCACTTCCTGTTGTCAGCAGGTGGCGCCATGACTATTACTGAATATGGGCACTGACATGTGTTCAGGACATGAATCTTATCAAACGTGTGGAGTTTGAGGCAGATCGGACATTGTTTGCCTGAGTTACAGCAACTTCCTTTTTCATGGCGAAATATCAAAATTTGTCAGGCCGCCACGGACACGCCCCTCGACGAAAACTCTAGATCTTCGCAATTTAGCATCGCAAAGGCCTTATGATAACACTCAGCAAATTTGAAGTAATCGGATAAAAACTATAGGAGGAGTTCGTTAAAGTACGAGGCCTGAAAATGGGAAAAACTGCACAAAAATCATACAGGAAATTCAGTATAACAGACTTCCTGTTGGGTTTCGGATGTTGTACCAGGAGACTTTTTTGTAGGTATTGGTGTGTTACATGTGTGTACCGAGTTCCGTACACGTACGTGAAACGTAGCTCGAGGCGCACTGCGTTGAAATTTTATAGGTGGCGCTATCGAGCCATTTTGCCACACCCACTTCTGAAAACCATATCAGGTCTGATGCGTGTGCGAAGTTTCGTGAGTTTTCGAGCATGTTTAGGCCCTCAAAAAGGCTTTTTACTTTGGAGAAGAAGAAGAAGAAGGAGCGGAAGAATAATAATAAACGGAGCAATTCCAATAGGGTCCTCGCACTGCAGTGCTCGGGCCCTAAAAAATTCTTAAAGGGGTCATCCGATGCAAAGTTCATTTATACATGTTTGCACATAAATGTGTGATGGCAGTGTGTGTACACATCTTTTTTTGTACACATCAAATTATTTTTCAAATCAAGCCGTTCACAGCTTCTTGTCTGTGTGACATCACACTGACAGAGGCCACTCCCACGATAGTTTGATTGACACTGGCGTCTTACCTTAGACCCACCCTAAATGAGCTGTAACAGTCTGATCGCCACTGTTTTGATGCTGGAGCAGGGAGGTAGACAAGAATGGCTCCTAAGGGATTGAGGTGTTGTGTTGTTGGATGTAATAATGAACACAGTGGTCGTCATTTACTCCCGACATCTGAGCCGCTGAAGATGCAGTAGATTATGTTTGTTTGTGAAGGGAATGCGCCTCCTGATCTATATATATCCGTTTATGTTTGTGCGAATCTTTCGTGATCCAGCTTCACTTACAGCAGAAGTGAGTAGAAGGGGTTTTTTATGAATCTTTGCAATCGCCTTTCCTAATAACGTGCTAGTTATCAAGTTTAGCGGCTAAATGCGACTAAAGCAAACAGAGCACGGCCCGTCACTCCACAGAAGAGAGGGGAGGGGTGAGCAGAGCTCATTTGCATTTAAAGGAACATGCAACAGAATGGGCTGATTTCTGCAGAGCTGATTTTGACAAGGTAAAAATGGTGTTTTTTTACACTTTTATTGAGAAATTTTACCCAAAATATGGGTAGAATTTTTCATTAAGACCCTAAAGAATCATATCAAAATGGGCATCCGATGACCCCTTTTAAGTTTTTTTTTTCCCTCGTCTGCCATAATGGGCAAAATGGTCATATGGCCTACTTTTGTGATACATTTGCTGTGCTTTTTTGGTATATTTGCTCACTGTCTGCTAGCACTGAATGGAAGGGAGTAGCTTGAACATTTAGTTAAATAGCTCCTTTTGAAGTCAAGTCAAGAATGTGAAGTCATTCAGGTTTCAAACTACATTAATGTGAGTAAATGATGTCATAATTTATACTTTTAGGTAATTAACCCTAAGGCTTCCAATTAAACTTGAGTAGAACATGTACTGATTTGTAACCCCTTAAATATTTATTTTTGGTTTTCATAATGACTAGTTTTTTTCCAGTGATGTGGATGGCATAACCAGACTGTAGCCACAGTGGAAAACAGCTCTTCCAGAGGTGCTGTAGCTAGTGTGCTGTACGTTTAAAACGCACATTCTTACACACACACACACACGGTTTCTATTATTAACTCTTGCGCTGAAGTCACTCTGGAATTTTGTCCAATGGGTGGGTTTATAAGTGCCGTTTCCTCAACTTGAAATGAGTGTGTGGTGTTTAAGTGTGCGCATATACTAGCTTTCAAATGTTTGGGGATTTTTCAAATGTTTTTCAAAGAAGGCAGCATTTACTTTACGCTTTAATCACTTTTTTGCCTTTACTGTTCCTTTTCAATTTAATGTATCCATGACTGATGAAAATAATTTATTTTGAAAACATATTTTGACCTTTTGAACTGTAGTGTATTGGTATGTTCATGTCTTTTTGTTTGCGTAAACGGTATGCCACAGTTGCGTTTATCCAAAAACTCACAATCAGGATGTATTGGTGCTTTCATATAAACAGAAACTGCTTAAATATGGTTTTGAATCACCATCATCATTAAGAAGTTCACACACTCTTCCTGAAAGGGAAGTGGTTCTCAGACACGTGTTTTGTTCTTTTTTTTCCAGAGAAATTATGATTAGTCCTTGAAAAGGAAGAAGGGAAGCCATGTCATTCTTTGGCTTAGACTGTACACGGAAGAAAGAAAAAGGTACAAAATACAGCTCTGACATCAGAACAAACCCAAACAAGTCTATTATCACTCAAAAGTGAATCATGCTGGTGGTTTTTTATATCATTTATCAGAAACAATACAATTTCTCTCTATATTTTCTTTTAGAGGTGGAGAGGAAAATCAGAGCAAATGACAGAGAACATAACTCATCCTTCAAATATGCTGTAAGTTTAAAATCAAAACTTGACTGAAAATCACTAATTCAAATCTACAAAATGTAACATTTGTGTTTTGTTTGATGATGTAGGTGACAAAATGTGTCATCATGACATTATATGCACCAAACAGCTTCCTTCTAACAGAGTGCAGTTATTTTTAGTTACTTTTCTATTGAAAAAAAACCACCAACACTTATTTGTTATTGCGTTTCATCACTTATCACTTAAATTTGGAAATGCCATAAAGCATGTGTAATCTTCAGACAAAATGCATCTTCACATGTAGCTTGATATCTGAACAACACTACTGAATCATCTTTCATGTCTATCTTTTCTTCCTGAAGACCAATTCCATCAAGACCTCCAAATACAATCCCTTCACTTTTCTGCCTCTTAACTTGTTTGAGCAGTTCCAGAGAATTGCCAATGCCTACTTCCTCTTCCTGCTCATCCTACAGGTGCGTACAATCCAAGCTTACTGAGTGGAGCACTGGTAACAGGTTACCAGAGTGAGATGTTTAAATTTTTTCATTCAGTAGTTTACCAATCTATAAAATAAGTAAATGAATGAATAGGTATTATGAAACATGGTCTGTCTTTTGTTTCTTCAATATGATATGTGACCCTGGGGGACAAAACCAGTCTTGAGTAGCACAGTTATATTTGTAGCAATAACTAAAAATACATTGTTAACATTTTTCTTTCATGCCAAAAATCATTAGGATATTAAGTAAAGATCATGTTTCATAAGGATGTTTTTGTAAAGTTCCTACCGTAAATACATCAAAACCTAATTTTTGATTAGTAATATGCATTGAACTTCATTTGAACAACTTTAAAGGTGATTTTCTCAATGTTTAGATTTTTTTTTTCACCCTCAGATTCCAGATTTGTATCTCAACCAAATATCGTCCTATCCTAACAAACCATACATCAATGGAACGCTTATTTAATCAGCTTTCAGAAGTATACATGTTAATTTCAAAAAATTGACCCTTATGATTGGTTTTGTGGTCCTGCATCTCATATTTTGGTTTAGTCATGCATATTTCAAACAATGTGATCATAACACAACTGACTTCCCGTATGAAGCCTACGCCCCACACATCCAAAATTGCCTAATACTTGCACAATATTGACCATCTCATGACCTTTTTTTAGCTTGCACTTTACTAGAGTTGACTTTGAGGGAAGTCAGCCATTTTCGTTACACTCATGGGAGGCTCTTTCCATTCATGAATAATTTTTGGTCCCAAATTGTTTTTTTTTTTTATCAGTTTTACTGGAATTTTGGGTATAATATGTCACAGTTTACTTTATTTTGCTACAAGCCCAACCTCTTTGGCTCACTACTAGTATGTTGTTGGCATTACTTTAATATCAATATCATCAAAACACATTAACATTTTTGTGTTTTGTAGGTTATTCCTGCTATTTCCTCTCTGCCCTGGTTCACCACTGTCGTCCCACTAGTCTTAGTATTATCGGTGACTGCAGCCAAAGATGCCACTGATGATATTGTAAGTACACACATGTGACTGTATACAACAAACTGAAGATCTACTCATGCTTTGTTCATATTTCTTTCTTTTTTTTTCCCTCCTGAGAGCAAACAAGCAAGATCTGACTGCGATTAGACTGTTTTAAAATTCTGTCATAATTTTTTCACCCTAATGTCATTCCAAACCTGTATGACTTTTTTTCCTCTGCTAAACACAAAAGAAGATATTTTAAAGATTGTTGATAACCAAAGAAATGTTTTCCCACTGACTTTCACAGTGTTGTTTGTCCAAACTTTGAAACTCAAGGCAGCAGAAACTGTTTAGCTATCATCTTCCTTTGTCTTTCACAGAAGACGTATTTGCTGTGTCTCATTTCGGAGGCTGTGTCTTCCGGAGATCACATTCGAAGGCTGCAAATGCGTCATCGGGCCAGTCTCGTTTCAGAAAAGTAACCATTAAATAGCAAAGTAAAAAAGAAATTACAGTATTTTACATCTCACAAGGAATAACCGTCAATTTTATTATGGCTGCTTTTCTTAAATAAGACATTCTTGATGACGTATGCAGCCTACAAATGCGGCCTCCGAATGACGCAGCCTCTGCAAAGTGACGCAGCTAAAGTCATGCAGGTTTGGAAAAACATGAGGGTGAGGAAATGATGACCGAATTTACATTTTTGGATGGACTATCTCTTACATTCTTTTGGTTTACTCAGCTGTGTTTAGAAACAGCTAGTATAAAGACGTGATAAAGAGAAAATGTCTTCATGTAAATCAATTTTTTTGTCCTAACCAGCCACAAGTGCAACATTTTGTTGCTTGTTTTATGGCGTGCAGTATTGGATAGCCTTGTCCACTTTGACATCTCATTAGTCAGAAATCTTCATCTTGATAACTATTGCATTTCACCTGGTAAGGAGTATGAATGACTTAAAGTCCCCTTATAGTGAACATTTTTATGTTGTTCATTTGTCTATGTGGTGTTTTTATTATGCTTTTAGACAATGTGCCAGTCCATTAATCAACACCATTGCTGAGTATTTTTTCCTTAAAGGAGAACTTCCAGAACAACAATTTTCAAATCATTTACTCACCCCCTTGTCATCCACGATGTTCATGTCTTTCTTTCTTCAATCAAAAAGAAATTGTTTTTTTTTGAGGAAAACATTTCAGCCTTTTTCCCCATATAATACCTGATATAGTGCCCCGATTTTGAACTTCCAAAAGGCAGTTTAAATGCAGCTTCAAATGATCCCAAATGCGGTTTTAAACTATCCCAGCCGAGGAAGAAGGGTATTATCTAGTGAAACAATCGGTTATTTACATAAAAAAATATACAATTTAAATACTTTTTATTCTCAAACGCTTGTCTTGCCTTGCAGTCCTTGAACTCTGTGTACTGTGTCTCAAGACAGTTAGGGTATGTTGAAAAACTCTGACCATATTTTTTTCCCTCAACTTCAAAAATCATTTCTACATCATTGCAGAAGCTCCGACCCAGTCTTTGCAAAGTGAACATGCAAAAAAGATCAAACACCCTTAACAAAAAAGGTAAAACAGCAATATAGGACAATTCTGAAGTTGAGGGAGAACATGAGATGGGAGTTTTTCGACATACCCTAACTGTCATGAACAGGAACAAAAACAGTCCAGGCAGAGTAAGACAAGACGAGCGTTTGGCATTAAAAAGTATATAAACTGTATTATTTTTATTAAAATAACCGATCGTTCAAAATCGGGGCACCATACCATTATATGGAGAAAAATGCTGAAATGTTTTCCTCAAAAAACATAATTTCTTTACGACTGAAGAAAGAAAGACATGAACATCGTGGATGACAAGGGGGTGAGTAAATTATTTGTAAATTGTTGTTCTGGAAGTGCAGTTCTCCTTTAAAACTGTAACTTAGCTTCCCAAAGACTGTCCCAGAAACTTGGTTTGAAACAGCCCTTTTTTTTTTTGATACGTCACAAACTTCAATAACCAATCATGTCACTGGATAGATTCCTTTCATTAGCATCCAAAATATACCAATAAGATTATCAGCACAAAAACTAAATATTAAATAGAGCATTTAATAGAGCATACAAAGCATTAGAGCAAAACCGTGAAGTTAGCCGCTAACCGCTAACTTGAATAATAACAGGCGGCAACAGTGTAAAAAAAGTAGCCCGGATTCGGACTCACCTATCCCGCATTGGCATCCGCACTTTACAGGCATATGGTCGCGGGCGCGAATTGGATTCACAAACTAGGCTGCATTCGAGGCCTCAAGGCATTTTTAGGGCACAACATCGTCAAGTGAGTAACTTTAACAAATGTTACAGTATCCACTGTAGTTGTCCGCTACGAAAAACATTGTTTTATCAGTCATTCGCCATTATATCGCGTTTACAACAGGTCAGTTAGTGGACCAGGAGGCTCTGGCTTGTGTGACTAAATGGAGGCGGGCTAATTAGCATATTCATAGATCCGCTTATAGTAAATGAGGCAAAGGGGGTAGAGTTACATTCAAGCTGTTTGAAGGCATGAGAGAACTATTTTCACACACACACACACACACACACACACACACACACACACATTTTAATATGTCATTTTAAGGGATAGAAAATTTGACTACAGGGAGACTTTAAGTATTGTTGAAATCAGGTGACACTGTGGGACCCCCATTCATTTCTTCTGTCACCATGTGATCCAGAGGACCTCCAGACTTTCTGCCAGAACCCAATTGAACTAACTCTGGTTTTCCCAAGCTCTGATTTTGAGTCTTATGGAAATAAATGACATTTAGTTAATGAGACTGGCAACTTTTGCTACAATACTCAGTCCACGTCTAATTTAAATGCCCTTTACTGTGGCACACAAGCCACAGCAAGCAAACTTTCCTCTGAGCAGCAGAAAATCGTAAAGCGAAAGGTTACGGATCTAAAATTTGTCAGCGGTGGATTGGAAAATTTGATACAGTCAACAGGAGCAACCTCACCCTCAGCAGGAATACAATAGTCCTTATGTTCCCGCTGAGGGGAGTGGACGGGAATTAGGGAATCACGCTTCTCGCCCCTCCTCTGCTCTTTCTCTCCCCTCCAAAAACTGGGATGACCTGGTTTCTGGATGCAGAAGGTCTTGGCATTTGAAGACGGATGATTCACTTCTGTCTTCATGAAGTCATTTATTTAATGAGGACTTCTGTTATCTTTTTCTTTTTGCTGTCATTGAATTTCCTACATGATTTTTCTTTAGTCTTTTTTCTCTGTTTTATTTCTCTGACAGAATCGCCACAGAAGTGACAGGAAGGTGAATAACCGTAAAGTGAATGTGCTCATCAATGGAAAGTGAGTGGCTGTCAAATTTTGTTTGTCACCATCTCACAGTCTTGTTGCCTGTACACCTTTTTCATACAGGAGTTTCAAATGACACCAAATGCAATAAGAAGATACTTGCATGTTTCCAACACGACAAAATAAGTTAAATTTACCCTGATCTTCAAATTCAAAAAGTTTTCACCCCTTGGCTCTTAATGCACTGTGTTTCCTTCTGGAGCATCAGTGAATGTTTGAACCTTTTTTTAATAGTTTTGTTTGAGTCCCTCAATTGTCCTTATTGTGAAATGATGGATCTCAGAATCATACAGTCATTGCTGGAAAAGGTCCAAATAAACAAAAATGCTGAAAATCCAAAGAATTTGTGGGACCTGAAGAACGGTGGACAGTTTAACTGTTCAGGACAAACAAGGCACTCATAAACAACCATCACTAAAAAAAGAAACAAAAAAAAAACAGCTGTGGATCATTCAGGTAACAACACAGTATTAAGAATCAAGTGTGTGTGTAAACTTTTGAACAAAGGTCATTTTTATAAATTCAACTATTATTTTCTCTTGTGGACTATATGTAAATGTCTTTTATGTGAAATATCTTATTTATGTCAGTACTAAAAAAAAAAAACATTTGGATGATCACTCTTATTTTGATAAAATAATTATTTGCAGAATCTGCAAGTTGTATGTAAAAATCCTGACCTCAACTGTATATATGATAATGACATGGGTTTCTGTTTCAGTGATCTTAGCTCAAAACAGTTGCATTTTTTTCCTATTCTGTTCAGCTAATGTGCATGCACTTTCTAGAAAAAAAAATGCTGATTTAACTGAAAGGTGGGATTTACGGTATGTTGTTCCCCTCATACTGTCTCTGGTTTAACCTGGAATTCTTTGAATTTTAAATAACTACTAAACAAACATCAGTCACAACAGGATGCAGCTGTAGATGCATCAAATGGTTCTTCCTGTTGATCTGACCGGTGCTCGTGTATTTAGATTACACACACACAATGAATGGCTGCTTGAATGATGCCTCACATTTCTGCCAGTTTTGAAAATTATTTAAAGCGTGTCAAACTCAGCGAGCATGTGCATTTAGAATTTATGTTGGGTTAAATAGAAACATGTGACCCACACACCCTGTTTGCAACTTCTTATAATCAAGATTATGTGGTTTATGTGGTAAACATTAATTTTCTTGTCTCTCTTTCATAATAGACTGATAAGTGAGAAATGGATGAATGTGCAAGTTGGAGACATCATAAAGTTGGAGAACAACCAGTTTGTCACAGTAATGTATTTTACATATTTAGATTAATATTACATGTGCATGTAATGTAACTTTAAACTTTATATTTTTACTTAAAGATTTAGGATCAGATGTAAATTGATATTGAACATCACCTTGTCTCTCTGTATCCTCCTCACAGGCAGATTTGCTCCTGTTGTCCAGCAGCGAACCTCTCAACCTAGTGTACATAGAAACTGCGGAGCTGGATGGGTGAGTACAAAAACACGAAAAACAGAGATGTTTGTTTTTATGTATGTGCAGGATATTAAATACATTGGTGTTGTTTTTATGAAGCTGAAATATCTCATGTAAAGTACATAATGAATCCTGTGTTTTTTGTGTTTAAAGATGTTTTTTGTGTGTGTTTTGCCCATTTTCATGTTTTCTTTGTCGCTTTTTGTCACACAGAGAAACCAACCTGAAGGTTAAACAGTCTTTGACGGTAACAGGAGACATGGGAGACAATTTAGAGGCTTTGGCTGCATTCAATGGTGAGGAGAGAGAGAGGAACAGAATTCCTTGCTCTACTTAAAGGAATAGTTCACCAAAAAATGAAAATTTTGTCATTATTTGCCTCCCCTTAAGTTATTCCAAACCTGTAAAGGTTTCTGTTGAGCACAAAAAAAGAATATTGGTAACCAAACAGTTGGTGGTAGCTACTAGATAAAGTATGGGGGGGAAAAAAGAAAGCACAGATGCATAAATGCATTACACAGCAATTACAACTATATATTTTGATACTAGAAGCTGAGGAGAGTCAGAGCAGACATAGTTTAGTCTAGCATTTTTTAGTATGCAGCTTTGCATGTTGCATCACATTTTGAGCAGGCACAGACGTACCTTAACCTGGCTTTGTGAAGTTGCTTTAATTTAAAGAACGAAGTTGTAATTATTTCCTATACAAATAATGACGAACACACATTGAAGATTTTGCCATTTGTCTGGGTTCCTCCATGATCAAACTTCTCCCTTTCATAGAGAGCCAAAGGGGGAGGGACATGTCCAAAATCTAACCAGTCACAGCTGTGAAGACATGTATGCAATACTGACTCCACCTACTCTGATAATTCTTCCTGCATCCCTACACAATATAGATATTAATTTCATAAGAAGTCTTAAGTAGCTTTACTTTACGATCTTTTTTTATTTTAAGGAAGAAACTTGAGTCAGCTGTTTGCTACCCTTTCTAAATAGTTTTTCTTTTTTTTGACTTCCTTTTTTGTTTGTTTTTGCTGATAGAAATCTCACCTTTTTTGCTACACAAGATGAAATTGAGAACAAACTGAGACTTTTTATTAATTCTTCCGCTTCTCAGAGTTTTCTCCTAAGCAAAACCCCATCTCACGTCTTCTCTAGAGTTTCAAAACAGAACAACAGTCTCATTGTGTGCTTAGAAGATATTGAAGAAAATAGTTACCCTAAATTAACTGAAAACTCCTAAATCTTCTCAGTCTTCTCAACGTCTATGCAATAACACTTTCCTCTGGTCTTATCTGTGCTTTATTCAGGGGAGGTGTGCTGTGAGCCTCCTAACAACCGTCTGGATCGCTTTACGGGCACGTTGACGTTCGACACGCAGAAATACTCGCTGGACAACGAGCGAGTCCTACTCAGGGGCTGCACGCTCAGAAACACTGACTGGTGTTTTGGCCTGGTGCTGTTTGCAGGTAATAAACTCAGGCAGCTGTCTGGCATCCCAGTTCAATCCCTCTTTATTACTACAGAGAATGTGTCTGGTGTATGCTTTTGAGGGTGTAAAATGGTTTCCTAGTCTGTAGACTAAACAGACTAGACAAAAACTGACTCTTAAATAAATAACATACTGGATTTATGATTGAAATCATTACAGTGGTTGGTTATCCTGAAGAAAAAGTGTTGTGGTTCATATATATGGTATGTCTTCAGGCCCAGAGACTAAACTGATGCAGAACTGTGGGAAAAGCACCTTTAAGAGGACAAGTATCGATCGACTCATGAATGTACTGGTGCTCTTTGTAAGTTAAACGTTTAATCTACAGCTCCTTCACTTGAAGATTTGCTTTTTTTATATACAGTTGAAGTCAAAAGTTTACATACACCTTGCAAAATCTTAAGTTAAACTGCCTGCTGTTTTTCAGAAAAATCCTTCAGGTCCCACAAATTCTTTGGTTTTGCAGCATTTTTGTGTATTTGAACCCTTTCCAACAATGGCTGTATGATTTTGAGATCCATCTTTGCAACTATACTCATATGCAACTATTACAGAAGGTTCAAACTGATGCTTCAGAAGGAAACACAATGCTTTAAGAGCCAGGGGTGTAAACTTTTTAAACAGAATGAAGATGTGTACATTTTTCTTATTTTGCCTTCAGAAGCTATAGAAGTTACTTACAGTACATGTTTCCCAGAAGACAAAATAAGTTCAATTTACCCTGATCTTTAAATTCAAAAAGTTTTCACCCCCTTAATGTATAATTTTTTGCTTCTGAAGTATCAGTGAGTGTTTGAACCTTCTGTAATAGCTGCATATGATTCCCTCAGTTGTCCTCATTGTAAAAAGAAGTATCTCAAAGTCATACAGTCATTGTTGGAAAGGGTTCAAATAAACAAAAATGCTGAAAAACCAAAGAATTTGTGGGACCTGATAGATTTTTCTACAGTGGGCAGTTTAACTGTTCAGGACAAACAAACAAAAAACAGCTGTGGATCATTCAGGTAACAACACAGTATGTGTGTGTGTGTGTGTGTGTGTGTGTGTGATATACTAATAATATGTTCAGCAAGAAAGCAATTAATTAATCAAAAGGGAGTAAATGTTTTAATCTCAAAAATTACATCACAGCTTCCTTACAAATATTAAGCAACATAACTGTTTTCAACAATAAGAAGACATTTTCTTTTTAATACCAAGTCAGTATATTAGAGTGATTTTTGACAGATCGAGCCAGTGAAGACTGGAGTAATGGCTGCTGAACATTAGGTTTTTGCTAGCACAGAAAGTAATTAAATATTATATATACAAACAGAAAACTATTTTAATTTGTAATAATATTTCACAATATTACTGTACGACCAAAATAAATGCAGCCTTTGTGAGCATAGGAGACTTTTTTTAAAAATAAAAAATCTTACTGACCATAAACTATGCATCGGCAGTGTGTCTAAATAATAAATGTTGACAGAAAAAGGACTGAGTGAATAAATAATAAAATAATAATATAATATTGAATGTAGTTGGTTAGTGTGCAAGGAGAAGGTTGGTCAGTATAAGTTACCAACTAATGTTTGACCTGTTGTGTTTTGTTTGTAGATTTTTGGGCTTCTGGCTCTGATGTGTATTATTCTGGCTGTGGGAAATGGGATTTGGGAAAACCATGCAGGGTCAAAGTTCAATGCCTTTCTTCCACGAGAAGAGAACATTGCGTTTTCAGCGTTCCTCACTTTTTGGTCCTACATTATAATCCTCAACACCGTGGTGCCCATTTCACTATATGTCAGGTAGAGCGTGTACATGTCCTGCATGCTTGTTTGTTTTCCGTAAAAATTAAATGAAAATGAAGAAATGATGTAAGATGCAGAAATATTCTCCACTATTTCTGGATATCTGTTGCCCTTTTGGCTGTAAAACTGCTGTAATTTTTCATTTAAACCTTTGACTCAAATTGTCATCCTAATGATGCAAAAACTTTTGCACTAATTAAAAAAAGGAATGCCATTTTCATACTTTGTGTTTATATTGCAGTATGGAAGTGATTCGGTTAGGCAACAGTTACTACATCAACTGGGACAGGAACATGTATCACGCTCGAACTGACACGCCAGCTGAGGCTCGAACGACAACGCTCAACGAAGAGCTCGGTCAGATCAAATACATCTTCTCAGACAAAACCGGCACGCTTACCCAGAACATCATGACCTTCAACAAATGCTCCATTAATGGGAAATCTTACGGTCAGGAACAATCCCACATGCATCAGTTGTTCTATTTATAGGCCGATATTATTTCAAAAGATTGCCAATACGGTCATCCCAAGACATAAAACTCCCCTGCCGCGATCAAACAGCCTGATACTGTTTGAACTTAAAAGTGTGTTTTCTCTGCCCTACAGGAGATGTTATTGACAACTACAGTGGACAGAGGCTGGAGATCACAGAGGTGAGAAACAAAGTCTCAAACAATCACAAGGGATTTTAATGAGTCTGCTGGGTTAATGAGTTTGAGTTTGGCAATAGGACATGACACCAGTGGATTTCTCCTTCAACCGGCTTGCAGACCCAAAATTCCTCTTTTATGATCATACTCTGGTAGAGGCTATAAAGCTGGAGCTTCCAGACGTTCATGCTTTCTTCAGATTGCTGGCTCTCTGTCACACTGTCATGGCAGAGGAAAAAAAAGAGGGTGAGTGATTGTGTATAACATGCATTTTCTTTTTACTGCATGTGTACATTAAATCTTGAATTTTTCTATATACATTTACTCTGTAGGTGATCTGGTATACCAGGCCCAGTCTCCTGATGAGGGCGCTCTGGTCACAGCCGCACGTAACTTCGGCTTTGTGTTCCGCTCACGCAGTCCTGAGACAGTGACAATAGAGGAGATGGGGATTCAGAAGAGCTATGAGCTGCTCGCCATTTTGGACTTTAACAATGTGCGAAAAAGGATGTCTGTTATTGGTATGCTCACTAGTGACTGAACAAATAGCTCAGCCTAAAATGAGAATTTGCTGAAAATGTACTCACCCTCAGGCCATCCAAGATGTAAATCAGTTTGTTTCTTCGTCAGATAAGATTTTGAGAATATTAGCATTATATCATTTGCTCCTCTGCTGGGAATGGGTGCCGTCAGAATGAGAGTCTAAACAGCTGATAAAAACATACGTCTTGTAAAGTAAATAGCTGTGTGTTTGTAATAAACAAAATCATCATTAAGATGTTTTTAACTTCACTTCATTGCTTATGGCTAAACTAAGAGAGTGCTCCATCCAATAATATTGCTTTTTTTCAGGAAAAAAGTCATATTGTCTGAATATGGAGAGAAATATTTGCAGATCAAACACTGCTTGCAAGTAAAAACAATTCTAAACAAATATATCGGAGGCTTTTGATGTGAAAGGACAACAGGGGACTGACATCACAAGAGGAATTATTATAGATTATGGACTGATTATTTGACCAGAAGTCATAATTAAGGGTTTGTTTTTTGTTTTTTTGCAATCTTTTTTACAATCATGTCACATGCCATTGGAGTCACATGAATTACTTGTGGATAGAAGTGAAATTTTTATCAGTTGTTTGGACTCTCATTCCGATGGCACCTATTCACTGCAGAGGATCCACTTGTGAGCAAGCACTGTAAAGATATATTTTTTAAAATCTGTTTAGATAAAGAAACAAACTCATCTATATCTTGGATGGCCTGGTGGTGATTAAATGCACAGCAAAATTTCATTTTTGTGTGAACTATTGTTTTAAGAATGCTCCATTGCTCTTCTCACGTGGTGTGTATTTGTGTGTGTTAAATGTGGGGTTTTTCTTTCAGTTCGTAATCCAGACGGCAAACTCTCTCTGTACTGTAAAGGAGCAGACACCATCGTATATGAGAGACTACATCCCTCCTGCAGCGAACTGATGAAGGTCACCACAGAGCACCTCAATGTGAGTCAACACCAGAGGGCTCTAGTGAGACTACAAAGAGAATATTTGTTTATCTTTCTCAGTTTCACATGCTATCTCACACACTTTAGATAATGTACACTACCAGTCAAAAGTTTTTGAACAGTAAGATTTTTTGTGTTTTTTTAAATAAGTCTCTTCTGCTCACCAAGCCTGCATTTATTTTATCCAAAATACAGCAAAAGCAATACTATTTAAAATAACTGTTTTTATTTGAAAATATTTTAAAATGTAATTTATTACTGTGATTTCAAAGCTGCATTTTAGCATCATTACTCCAGTCACATGATCCTTCAGAATCATTCTAGAATTCTGATTTGTTGCTCAAAAACATTTATTATTATAATAATAATAATTATTATTGTTTTTGAAAATAGCTGAGTAGAATTTTTCAGGTTTCTTTGATTTAATAGAAAGTTCAGATGAACAGCATTTATCTGAAATAGAATTCTTTTGTAATATTATAAATGTCTTTATCATTACTTTTGATCAATTTAAAGCATCCTTGCTAAATAAAAGTATTCATTTCTGTAGTTTCCCCTAATTATAATTATAATATTAGAATGATTTCTGAAGGATCATGTTGCATATACTTTAAATCATGTCTATTAACTATATATTTGATTGTGCACTCTCTCACAGCCTTTGTCTCTGTCTCTGTCTCTGTCTCTGTAGGAGTTTGCTGGTGAGGGGTTGAGAACTCTTGTTCTAGCCTATAAGGATTTGGATGAGGAATATTTTGCAGAGTGGAAACAGCGCCATCATGAGTCCAGTGTGGCACTGGAGGACCGGGAGGAGAAACTGGAGAAACTATACGAGGAGATAGAGAAAGACATGATGGTATGAATAAAACACACACTCGTGGAAAAGAAAAACGCAATTAGAGGTTATAGACTTTATGTTGGCTGCTCTGTTTACTATAATGTACTCAAAATGTTAGCTATTTTTTAGAATATGAAGCTAAAGTGTTTTTGTGCTGTCCTTTTTGTGTAGTTAATTGGAGCCACAGCCATAGAGGATAAACTTCAGGATGGAGTTGCTCAGACCATTGAACAGCTGGCCAAAGCGGAAATCAAAATATGGGTGCTCACTGGTGACAAGCAAGGTGCTTAATTATTTAATTCTAAAATTCAGCCATTTCTTTCTGCTATTTGTGACCCTTTTCCTCCAGTGTTATTTGAAATATTGGTGTATCTGATCACTCTAAACTAAACCTGATGTATTTGCATTGCTTATTTTCTAAGTAATTTCAAACTCATTTTCTGTGCTGCGCATCTCATGAGGGAGAAATAAAGTCATTAAGCAACACAGTCTGTTCCCAAAGACTATTTCTGTATTTAAACTCAAACTTCTGTGTCTCACATTATGAAAGTGCAGTGATTCAATTATGTAACATATTGAGGTCAGTGCATGTGTCATTTATAATCATTATGTAATGTACTGATTACCCACCATTTGTGTACGTGTGTGTGTGTGTTTGTGTGTGTGGGCTCTTGTGTGTTCACGGTTGGCAAGTTTGTTAATTAAGTTCATTTAATGATACATTACCAAATGGCCCTCTAAAAACTTTCCGGTTTCTTGTACTGTCTGTCTTTATCTAACAGAGACCGCTGAGAACATTGGCTACTCATGTAACCTGCTGAGGGAGGAGATGAACGACGTGTTTATAGTTGCAGCTAACTCACCCGAAGAGGTCAGACAGGAGCTGAGGTAATATATCTCATGCAGATGACATAATATGTAATATATATATTAAGGCCTAAACACATCATGGCAAGGTCATGGCAAGATTACTAATTTGGGTGAGTGTCCACAAAATGAGCATTGCATAGGGAAATTTTAATGATGTCATTTAAATTGCATATGCAAAATTAGCTTGTAAAAACATGTTTTTTTCTTGCTATTGTTTTTAGACATTTATGTATGTTTCTACAGAATTTCTGTTGTGTTTATTAGGGGTTCAAGCATGTAGTAATTGTAATTATTAGAATGGCCAATGATCAGCAATCTCGACGTAAAACTGATCATGCGGACCAAACTGTAAGTCGTAGAGACTTGAAATGTGGAGGGATAGTAGTACTCACATTGCCGACAACGTCACAGAGGCTTGCCACAATTGGCCTGACAGGCGCACTACAGCGATCAAAAGTACGAAATCGCTCATAACTCCTTAACGTCAGTCACAGGCTTGAGTGTCTTATGTTGTTGGAATCCTTGGCTCTGTACAAAACGCATGCTGAATCTGAGGTCACAGGACAAAAATCACAGGGCTTGGACACTTGGTGGTGCTATAAGTTGGAAAAAAAATGCAAAAATAGCTATGCTTACACAACCTTTTGTCCTATCAATGTAAAAATTCAAAAGTGGTCCAAAGTGCCACAAGTGTCTATAAGGACATTTTTGCATCTCAAAAAAAACATGGCCAATGAAGTTTGAGCACTTATTAGACAAGGTTAACGGAGGCCGAATTGGAACGAAACTCAGTGGGTCTGTTTGACTCACGGCCTCAAAGGTCTGTGAGAAATTTGAAAGAAATCAGCAACTGGGGGGAGATAATCAGTTTTTGATTGTACGTGGTTTGTTTGTATGCACATACACACAATGTTCAATTCATTTGATATAACTCCTCATTCCAAACAACTTTGCATCTAGAACCACTGCTGTAATTCAAATCGTTTGTTAAATGATTGAGAAGATATAAAAAAACGTACTTTTGCGAACTAGTCCTAGTTTTTTTTTGCTCAATCTGGAAAAAACAACTGTAGTACGATATTCTAGACTTTCTAGGTCAATAATTATCAAAAAAATGTTGACATTTACACTTTGGGAACCTATAACGGGGTCGTTTACGAAATCCTACAAAGCCTAAAAGAAAGCTCAAAACTTTACAAAACCTGATGAGCACATGCGACAAGTGATTCAAAACAAGCATGCAAAGTTTAAAGGAGATCGCAGCTGGCACTGTAATAGTCATAAATGCTAAAGAACCCTAGTAATCGCTGCTTGCTACCATATTATTTAAATTGTCTCTTTTTTGCAAAGGGATGCCCGTCTGAAGATCCGCCCTGAAACTGAACAAGATAAATTGCTTATTCCTGAGTTTATCCTGGGTAATACTCCTAAAGAGGTTCAGGATGAAAACGTGAATGGAGAATACGGACTGGTGATAAATGGACACAGTCTGGTGAGAAACAGGCTTTTCTCTCATCCATGCTTCCTTTTGCCTAATGTCTGAATGTGATTCTGCTCTTGGTACTGAGATGGGTGTGGCATGACTGCACAGAGTAAAACCATTTTATTTCCTGTTGGGATCGTTGTGTTTGTAGGCATATGCTCTGGAGAGCAACATGGAGCTGGAGTTTTTGCGAACGGCTTGCATGTGCAAGACGGTCATCTGCTGTCGGGTGACTCCTCTGCAAAAAGCTCAGGTGGTGGAGTTGGTAAAGAAATATAAGAAAGCAGTCACTCTAGCCATAGGAGATGGAGCTAATGATGTCAGCATGATTAAAGGTGAATTCAACTTGACAACAATATAGATGCATAATAAAATAAACATGCTTAGGGACTTCTTTGTGTTGTTTTATTATATAAAATGGCATATTAGACAGAATGGTTTCCAGATATTCCTGTAGATATTAAATCACAATTAGAGTTTGTAGCTTTTATTCTTTGTTCAGAGCAATGCAGTGTTATTTTAGTATTTTATATATGAAGAGTTCAGATGCAAAAACCTCTAAATCCATCTGACATTTTTCTGTAAAATTAGCATTTCTTTCTGGCTACTTTGTATAGGTTTCTATGTGAGTACTGGTACTTCTGATTGGGCTGAGGCTGGTATTTTTGCGAGTTTGAAGTAAAAGTATTTGATGGACCTATACAGTGTGTCAGGAGCATTCACTCATTATCTCATTTTTGACCGAGATGGCTTTTAACTGGTTTTACATCTGAGCTCTTCATATATTAATCTTATTCTTTGTATTTTTCTTCTGCAGCGGCCCATATTGGTGTAGGTATCAGCGGTCAGGAGGGAATGCAGGCAGTGCTGTCTAGTGACTTTTCTTTTGCTCAGTTCCGTTTCCTGCAGCGCCTCCTGCTGGTACATGGTCGCTGGTCATACCTGCGCATGTGCAAGTTTCTGCGCTACTTCTTCTATAAGAACTTCACCTTTACCTTTGTGCACTTCTGGTACGCATTTTTTTGCGGCTTTTCCGCTCAGGTGAGCCAAGTGCAACAGAACTGAAAACTGTTCTTCTTTCCTTGCAATTACCCTTTACCTAATTAATGTAAATTATAAAAATTTTTGATTGTTGCATGTCTTTCTGTCTATAGACAGTATACGATGAAGGCTTCATCACTTTGTATAATTTGGTATACACTGCCCTGCCTGTTTTGGGAATGAGTCTGTTTGACCAGGTAGGGTGTGTGTGTTTGTGTTACATAAAATGAAAATGTATTTATATCTGTTTATGTCCAAACAAATAGAATTCTCATGATACTGGATTCAGACAGTTGCAAGAAACACAGCTTTTTTTTTTATTAACCTTCAAGAAACATTAAAAAATGTCAGTTCACTCTGCTCTTGTGTTAAAAAGAAGAATGAGACCTTGTAGCATTTCAACTGTAAGTTGATGGTTAGAAACAAACTGGTTCATTGAAATGAAATATTATTTCATTTTCATAATATAATTAATATTATGAAATATTATGACTTAATATTTTTTTTTTATGTTTTTTCCAGGATGTGAATGCTGGCTGGAGTCTTGAGTACCCAAAGCTGTATGTGCCAGGGCAGTTAAGTCAGTACTTTAGTAAACGTGCTTTCATGATGTGTGCACTTCACAGCTGTTACAGCTCTCTAGTGCTGTTCTTTGTGCCTTACGCTGCCACATATGACACGGCGAGAGACGACGGCAAAGATGGTGCAGACTATCAGTCATTTGCACTGATTACTCAAACCTGCCTCACCGTCACTGTGTGTGTACAGGTCAGTTTAGCCCTGCACTGCAGTTGTGTGTGCAATCAATTAATGAATTAATTTGTTTCTAATTTCTGCTCCATATTCACTGCAGTTGGGGCTGGACCTCTCATACTGGACTGTTGTTAACCATCTCTTCGTTTGGGGAAGTTTGGGAATGTTCTTCATATTGACCTTCACCATGTTTACGGATGGACTTTTCCGGTTACATCCATCTTCTTTTGCATTTATAGGTAAGCAGGGCTTGCATTTGACTCTTTTTTTCCTTTTTTTTTTTTTTGCAGAAATTGTTACAATATGTCAAAAATGCTAAATAACCCCAATCGCAGCACTCATACAGTACAAATACAAGTGCTATATATTAGAGCGCAGTACAAAGGCAGCGCTCTGATATACAACATTAAATTTACATAAAATATAATGTGATAAGATTTTGCCCTCAGCCAAAATGATTTGCTCTAGAACAAATAATAGATTAATGAGACCCATTAAATTCACCCAAAACAAATTATATATGAAGTTTAACCCCTATATAGAGACATCAGGGCCAGCAGCACATTCCAGAAGATCTGGCTGAGGTAAGGCTGCTCTCGGCAGGTTCATGAGCACTGAACAGTCGCTGACGCCCTGGAGCTCATGTCGCTGAAAACGTTGAAGCAAATTTTCAAATAGATGTTATCTTCATTAACAAACCACATGTTTGAAGTCTAAACAAGTACATTCTCACCTAAAAACTCCTAATACTGCCTTCAGTGACACAAAAACAGTATTATTTATAAAATAAGGATGGATTTTGGCGTCCGCCATTACACTCGTTGTGAAAAATCGCACAAGCAGAGTAATACAAAAATTGAAATGATTGGAGCTCCGATATCACTAGAATATCGCACTCCTCTCAGCCAATCATATTCAGACCCAGAAAGAATGGTTGTATATTGTTGTTGTTATTACAGTATACAGTGTTTGTATGTTGTGTTTTACAGGAACTGCCCGAAATTGTCTTAACCAGCCCAACGTGTGGCTTACTGTTACATTGACAGCTATACTGTGTGTTCTGCCTGTGTTTGCTTACCGGTTCTTCTGGAGTCAGATCTCTCCTACCATCAATGACAAGGTATAGAGTTACTTAACATCACATTATTGATCCTCAAATAGAGTGCAATTCACAGTTCCATTTACTTACAATTGTACACATTGTCATATTCTGAATATGCAGTAATTGACTATGTTTACATGCACATCAAATTCCGGTCTATATTCAGATTGCCATATTCAGAATGTTTATATGCGTAAAGAGGAAGTATGCACATTAGAATGTCTTACTGTAATTGTGTGTAATAGTATAGGATAATATATAGTAGTATAAAAATGATAGAGATAGAGAGAATGTGAACCAATTAACAAAATGCTGTTTTGATTGTTAAATACAGGTGAGGTATAAGGTACGTCCAATGAAAGAACCTGCTCCTCGCCCGCGCCGCACCAGGCTCACCCGAAGGAGCACACGTCGGTCTGGTTATGCCTTCTCTCACGCCCATGGTTATGGTGACCTTGTGACCTCTGGCCGATTTTTGCGGCGACACACACCTGTTCGCACCATGGGCTTGATTCCCACAGGACGCTCTCCTGGCTTTAAGCCCACAGGTCGGTCTGCGGGTTACAGCCCGGTCGGGCGAGAACAAAATCCCAAACAGAAAGTTGAACCAACGTCACTGCAGATGTTCCGTGCGGTTAAAGACTCTTCCTTCTGAACGGTGCAGCTTTTCAACCAGAGCTAAGACCAAAATCTTAAATGCTGTTTACAGGGTTTGAACTCTTGGGGACAATTTCACAGCTGCTGCGTTATGTGTATATAGCAGAATATATATACACACACTAAGAACAAAAGACTTGATTCCTAAATGTACGAAATCTTAGGGAGCGTGCATAGACACACTTGTCACTCAAAATGCAAGTGCGGTTTACAGCAAGAACAAACTGAAATATCCATCATGCTGAAGGACAGAGAGTACTTGTCCTTTTTTCTGTCATCACTACAATGGGAGTGACAGACATACTGGACTGTAAGAGAGCAAATAACAATGAAAGCACAGAACATGATGTCATTATAGGAAGTCATGACTGATCTAATTCAAAACACTGTTTCCTGTTCTCCTCCTTTTCCAGGTACTACACCCACTAACGCATTTTGACATGAGTCCTGATTTTAATATGCACCACACCCAACATTTTTTAGTCATTTCGTATCTCAAAGGAGTCATATCATCCATCAGAGGTCAATTTATAATGTTAATCGCCTTTTTTTTCTGTTGACCTTTAGAATTAAACAGGCCTTTTTGCTACTGTACCTTTAAGAGCTCCATATAAGAGCCTTCTTAGGATGTGAAATGAATGCCTGTTCACACCAAGAACGTTAACTATAATGATAACTATATTAGCAACCAAACCAGTGCACGATAACATTGTTCATTTTAAGTGCACGCTTCAGTTTTGTCATCTGACGCTTTAAATGCTCAAGCTCTTTTTAAGGAGAAGTTCACTTCCAGAACAAAAATTTACAGATAGTGTACTCACCACATTGTCATCCAAGATGTTCATGCTTTTCGTCTTCAGTCGTAAAGAAATTATGTTTTTTGAGGAAAACATTTCAGGAATTATCGCCATATAGTGGACTTCTATGGTGCCTGCGACTTTGAACGCAGAATCCAAAATGCAGCTTCAGAGGTCTCTAAATGATCCCAGCCGAGGAATAAGGGTCTTATCTAGTAAAACGATCAGTCATTTCCTAAAAAAAATAAAAATTTATATACTTTTTAAGTGCTCGTCTTGTCTAGCTCTGCGATGCACATGCATACTCTGTGTAATCCGGGTCAATACAGTTTAGGGTATATCGAAAAACTCCAATCTCATTTTTTCCTCCAACTTTAAAACGACCTACATCACTGTTTTACCTTTTTTTGTAAAGGCTGTTTGACCTTCTTTGCATGTTTACTTTGTAAACACTGAGTTGGTACTTTTGCAGCGATGTAGGATGATCCTAAAGTTGGAAAAGAAAACAAGATTTTTTCGACATACCTTAACTGTATTGATCCGGATTACATAGAGTTCACATGCGCATGGCAGAGCTAGACAAGTTGAGCATTTGAGGTTAAAAGGTATTTGAGGTATCCTTGGCTTGGATCATTTAGAGCCCTTTGAAGCTGCATTTAAACTGCTTTTTGGACATTCAAACTTGCAGGCACCATTGAAGTCCACTATATGGAAAAAAATCCTAAAAATTTTTCTTCAAAAAACAATTTCTTTATGACTGAAGAAAGAAAGGCATGAACATCTTGGATGACAATGGGGTGAGTCTGATTATCTGTCAATGTTTTGTTTTGTTTTTCATTTAGAAAGTGATTTCAATGATATTGTTCCTCTGTGTCATTATCGTTATAATTTTAGAATAATTTTTAAAACTAGATCTTTATTGTTATAGTTATTGTTGGTGTGAATAGGCCTTAACAGTGCTGAAATGGCCCTCAAATAGTTAAGACCGGACTGACTTGATCAAGGACCTTGTTAAAAATAAAGTCAGTCACTCTACTAATTTTGGGATGTATTGGAAGTCAACACAGAGTCACACAAACTACAGTAAACGACAGCCAAAAATAGCCCATATCTTACTTATCTTTACCAACTTGTTACCAGCTCATATAATCATATCTATAATAGTATCTATCCCACTTCCTCCTCATTATTTCATTGTGACTAGGCAGACCAAGCTGCTGAATAGACATTATTGTTGTGTACATGCGGGGGGTTTGTGTTAATATATTCATCACTTTGACAACACAAAGTCACAGCTTCCAGAACAGGATGTTTTTGCAGCTTTATTACTATACATGCTTTTTCTTTGGGTTTTGACTTCCAAATGTTTCAGTATGTTAAATCCCAAAGACGAGCATTTAAAAAAGATCAAGGAAACATCAGTTTTTTATGTCATGACTTCATTATGTCTGTGTTTAGAGGTAAAAAGAAATGAGGAGACCAGTTTGAACACATTCACAGTATAGAGTGCCTTGCATATTACTTTGATTTAAAGATCAGTGTTAGTACAAGGAGTTCTTATGGTTTGGGAACATACAAATGTATATTCAGTACAGTAAAAAATATTTTAATTCAGATTTACTCTGTATACAAATGTACATCATATTCATACTCTAATTGTACTATGCAAATCCTGTACAATCAAAAACATTTTGTACAAATAAAATACTTTTTTACACTTTTTATATTGTATGAAACTAAGTTTGATCAAGTCTTTTCAGTTACACTTGGCTGTTAAAAGTTTACCCTGCCATTAATTATTCACCCTAATGGTGTTCCAAATGTGCATGACTGCATGAACAGAAAAATTCAAAGGATATTCTGGCTACGCTTTGTGATATAATGAAGTGAATGAGGACTAAGGCTGTCAAGCTTTAAAAATGATAAAGCGTAAGTCTTTGATAGACATAATTTTGTGTTATTGACTTCCACTCATGTGAGCTGTTAACCACTGCTCCACATGTTAATCACCTGTTCCACAGAAGAAAGTCAGTCATATGAATTTTGATCAACATGACAGTAAGTAGAGAAATAATTACAGAATATTGAGTTTTGGGGTGAACTATCCTTTAAGTTTGTTTTAATATTATACTGTATTATACAATTAATTTTTTTTTTACATTTTTTTAATTAGCACTTTAACAACTAAAAGATAAATTAAAGACACAGGCCCCAAAAAGTATTTAAACACTTTTTACAGCATTTACAACATCATTAGATGTTGTATCAAATATCAAAACAAATTGTGTATTTATAGACACACACACCCAGTGTGTGTGTAATGTTTATTTTTTTTATTTATTTATTTTTTTAAATAAGTCTCTTCTGCTCACCAGGCCTGCATTTATTTGATCTAACATACAATAAAATTTTTACTATTTAAAATATCAGTTTTCTATGTTTATATATTTTAAAATGTAATTTATTCCTGTGATTTCAAAGCTGAATTTTTAGCATCATTACTCCAGTCACATGATCCATCAGAAATCATTCTAATATTCGATTTGTTGCTCAAAAAACAATTATTATGCTTATTATGAAAACAGCTGAGTAGAATTTTTCAGGTTCTTTGATGAACAGAAAGTTCAGAAAAACAGCTTTATCTGGAATAGAAATCTTTTGTAACATTATAAATGTCTTCATCATCATTTTTGAACAATTTCAAGCATCCTTGCTAAATAAAAGTAATAATTTCTATAATATAATACTTTTGAATGATATAGTGTATAATGTTACAAAAGCAATTTATTTCAGTTAAGTGCTGATCTTTGGATCTTTCTATTCATCAAAGAATCCTGAAAACTTTTAAATATTGATGATAATAATAATTTAAAAAATGTTTCTTGAGCAGCAAATCAGCATATTAGAATGATTTCTGAAGGATCATGTGACACTAAAGACTGGAGTAATTAATCACAGGAATAAATTACGTTTTAAAATATATTAAAAAAGTAGATAGTATAAATATTTCTGTTATATTTAGACAGAATCTGTACATCTGTTGTTACTGATTTGCATCCACTAAAAATGACTTTGGGACCAGTTGGTTAAAAGTAATGTGAAATATGTTCTGAAAAAAGGTCTAGGAACAATTGTCAGTTTAGCAAGCAAACACCATCTTTAAATATTGCTTATCCCTTTGCAATGACTTTTACATTGTGTGCCCTAAATACCCACATACTTTTTGGAACAACTGTATTCTGTGTTTTCCCTGTCCTACCCAGCTAAAATTAGATGGGCCTCCCAGACAGATGGGCCCTTAGACCATTCATGAGACATGCCAGCTATTTAACTCAGAGTCTGAGAGTAAAGGCAGGCATTCTTCGACTAAACAATGAGAAATGCATCTCTAGTAATGACTAGAGAGCGGGCTGAACAAAGAGCTGCCTGCAGGGGACCAGCAGTCTAACACCCCACCCACGCACCCTCACGCTGTCAAACCACAGTATGCAAAACCGGACATCTGGACCCAAAAGACGTGATTTGTGACCGCGGACCATCGCAAAGATGGCCAAAAGTCAAGCATTGTGAGGACGCACACTAGCCTGTACGCGAGGGAGGAGGCTGTGCCGTGCGCTTCATCCTGACGTAGCGCCGCTCGCTCCAGCCCTGCGCCGCTGTTGCGCTCAATATCTTCACCAAAAAATCAACCCAAACGTGGCGGTCGTTCAGCGTGATTTGACATCGTGATATCAAGGACTCAAGAAAGATGACATTTATCGTCAGCGTGAGTATAAATATGCTTTGCTTTTATAATTTAATGGGAATTTGGTAAACACGGTGTGGTGGAAGCTAACGGGACTGCCTGCTGGCAAATATTACATCACTGCTGCTGATTCAGGTTTAACAGAAATTGTGATTTTGTTCATTATTAAAATTAACCAACACGACATTTATGCGTAGGGCTATTTTAAAACGGTAAAATACAGACGCTGTAGCCGTGTGCGTATAACGTTACACCGTTATCTCTGCCCGTTTTTACCCTCGCATCGTCGTTGTTAACATTAAATATCTGCACTGTGTTTTTACTGTCTTAAAGGTGGTTTTCTCAGCCTTTAGAATAATTAGTAACAGAAATCATGGTCCAAAAGAGGCATAATAGTGCCTGATAAAAACAAACGATCATGGACGGTCTGTATTTTTATTGTTTTGATGCTGATTTGACAGTGGCTATTTATGTTTCGACTTGCTTTTATTATAATGGTGCATCGCATGTCAAAAAGAAAGGAATATACGAGTGGTAAAATCTCTAAATAGGCCCACAGATACAGGGCGTGCTGCTGTTATGTCAAATATGCCTCCGTGATTCGCTGTTAGCGAGTGAGGCCTGTGTTTGCGCATATCGATCAAACCACCAGCGGTTCGTGAATAAACACCAGTCACATCATCACCTGAAAACGTTATAGAAAACCTTACAGATCATAATAACGAAAAATAAAACGGATGTTAGCGAACGAACACAAAAAGTAGCCGCATAAAGGCCTTTTAATATACGCATATGTATGTTTGATGTACGTCATTTACTGACAGGGATTTTTCCATATGACTTGACTATCCCCTAGTATTTTAAAGGGAAAATGCTATAAAAATAATTTACAAATACAATTATGCTTTTAATTTTAGTACCTTTTATTAAGTGTAATTCCCATAAAGGTTATTGTTAGAGAATTGTACCACCCATTATTATTTATTTATTTATTTATTTAATTAATTTTAGTGGTTAACTGACTTTAAACCTTTAACTAATAAAGTTTAAGGTTTATCTTAAAATGTGCCACCACCACATATTATCATATCTGACCAAATCCACTTGAATTTTATAAACATATTATGTCTTTACTACTTGTGACAAATGTTGTATCAGACAAAACAGTCAGATGATGTTGCTTCAGAAGTGCCTCTAACTGAAGAATCAGACACTATCAGCAACATTACCTGCAAATTTCCTTTATAAATGTGACATTTTGACACTTGTATACATTATCTGAAAGATGAGTAAATAAGCTTTCCATTGATGTATGGTTTGTTAGGATAGGACAAGTTACAACTGGTCGAGATACATCTATTTGGAAATCTGGATTCTGAGGGTACTAATTAAAAATTAAGCTTTGATATTTTTATGGTAGGAAATTTACAAAATATCTTCATGGAACATGATCTTTACTTAATATCCCAATGATTTTTGGCATAAAAGAAATATCGCTAATTTTGACCCATATTGTTGGCTATTGCTACAAATATATCCGTGCTACTTATGACTGGTTTTGTGGTCCAGGGTCACTAATGTTGTTAAAATGCACGTCCCGATAAACAAACAGTGAGCTTGTAACATTCTGGATGCTGTCTGGACCCATGGTGGCAATTTGATCTTTTTAATGTAAAGAAACACCACTGAATATAACATTTATTTTGTGTTGCATAACACACAAAGGCTGAAATCTGTTTCTTTCTATCTCTGAGAGAACTTTCTAGTTTGATTCCATTTAACAAAAGCAGCTTGTGTTCAAGAGATGACTGAGATGTCGTCATTTCAGTTTGAAGCTTATTATTGATTGTGAGCGGTTAAAATTGAGCATGATAGTGCAATATAATAAAACTGACTGTAGATAATATATATTTTTTGTTTAGCATACCATTTTTCATAACAACCACAGTAGTTTATTTTATAGAAATCATAGTTAGCTGGTTAATGTTATTATTTGGTAACTGTAGAAGGGCTATAATTGTGTATATAGTCTGTGGTCAGCGTTTTTTATGTTTTTGCTAAACAGGAGCTTGATGTTTACTGTCATTCTGAAAGACTTTTTATATTGAAGTGTGAGAAAGAGTAAAAAAAGTCTAGCACTTTTTTTAAAGTGTAGTCTTTTTCGCTCACTCTGTTTTATTTCTTCTTATTATTTGGTCTTGTATAAGTTCGATTTTGTGTGTTACTTGCGTGTTTAGTGCCTTGGCCAGCGTTGATGTTTTTTTTAGACATTTAAATATGAGTCACTTTGGGAAGACACACATTATGGAAACCAGTAAACCCTTTTTATCTCTGCAGGTCTATTCAGAGACAGTTTACTCATCATTTTCTGACTGTAACCTAATTTTTTTGATTTCCAGGCTATTGATATCTTACTTCAACTTGCCAGAATGACTGTTTGAAAGTAACATCTATCTTTAAAGTCTTGAAATGACAATATTTTTGTCAAAACAGCCTGTTAATCAAATTACTTTCTGCAGGTTCAAATAGGCTATGTACAGTTCTCTTCTTCTGTAAAAAGAAAGAGGATGAATAATTTAGTGTAAATTTGCATAATATCCTTTAATCATCTGAAAATATGATACTAGAAAAACCAGTCTGAATTCTATTCCAAATCTGCTACTCGGTTGCTTAATAAATAGCACAAACAAAGCCTGTTTGTAATGCTTTTTACCTAAACCTCTCTGTGTTTGTGCATGTGTGAGAGGCATGCCTTCTTGTTGCTGTCTGTCTGCAGCTGTCTGTCTGATCTTGTAGCTAAACACCCAGTCTGTGGAATGTAGTGTCTGTCATGGCCTGTAGTTATGTAACATGAAAGAAGGAGAGAGAGAGAGCGTTTCCTGCCCCCTTAACCAGCCTCTCTGTCCTTTTTTCGTTTTATTTACTACAGAAATGGATGAGGATGTTGTGATGTAGCTCGACTGGTACTGGTAATTTGAGCCAAATAATTTCCCTGGTCAATCTAGCAGTCTATCACTAGGTGGTCCCTACAGTATGTCTCAGTAGTGTGTGACTGATTAGATGAAGTCAGGCTAAACTGACTCATGAATTACTGGAAATAGCTGCCTCAGACTGTGTGAACTGATGTAAGGTCCAAGATACATTTCAGTGTTTTTCCTGTCAAGTTGAAAGTGGAGTTCAGCAGCATCCTGTGAGGAACAGCTTTTCATTAGTGTAGTTTGTTGGGACCCTAATAACATGAATCTATTTTTTCTGATGGAACAGAAGTAGCAGCAGTTCTTTTCTTTCACATTTTGACGTACAGTGGTGGCCAAAATTATTAGAGCACTAGTATTTTCACCAGCTAAAATGGTTTTAAGTCAGTTATTTCTGTCTTTTTCTGTAGTGTGTCAGTAAGAAAAAATCAGTTTACATTTTCAAACATTCATTTTGCCATGAGATTTTTGTTTGCACAACAGCCGGTGCTCCACACAGACATCTGATCTCATCATCATCCAGTCTGTCTGGAATGACATAAAGAAACAGAACAAACGGAGACAGACTAAATCCAGAAGAACTGTGGCAACGTCTCCAAGATTCTTTAAGAAACCTACCTGCAAATCTACAGTTCTGTTAAAAGTTTTAAGAACTTGTGTAAAAATGCTGTAAAATGAGGATTCTGTCAAAAATATTGTCATTTAATAGATTTTCTTTATCAATTAACTTCTGTTAACTAAATTAAATCAACATTTGGTGTGACCATCCTCTGTGTTTAAAGCAGCTTTTGCCCTAAGTGCACTCGCGTGTAATTTTTCAGGTAACTTTGCAGGTAGGTTTCTTAAAGTATCTTGGAGACGTTGCCACAGTCTTTTTGGATTTAGTCTGTCTCATTTTGTTCTGTTTCTTTATGTCATTCCAGACAGACTGGATGACGATGAGACCAGATCTCTGTGTGCAGCACTGGCTCTTGTAAGACTCTTACTTGATTATTACAATTAATGGCAAAATGAATGTTTGGAAATGTAAACATATTTCTTACTGACACACTACAGCAAAAGATATTAATAACAGACTTAAAATCATTTTTAGCTGGTGAAAATACTAGTGTTCTAACAATTTTGGCCACCACTGTACATCCCATTGGTTGAATGTGAACTTTTAAAAGTACGTCATTTTATTGGAAGATTGAGTTATGACATTTTGATAAAAACAAAACAAAACAAAAAAAACCAATAAAATAAATGACATCTATTTAGTAAATAGAGTGAATTTTAATTTCATGCCAACTTTTGTTTTGTTTTTTTGAAGAATTAGCTAATAGTGTTGCATTCCAAATGTCCTTCTGAAAATAATTTTGTGGATTGGATCACAAACAATTTGACAAGATAATATTTTAAAGTAATGTGGTTCACAATATGTTTTCTTAAACATACACAGTTTGGCAGGAAAGCATGAGTGTTACGTAATGGAGTTTAATCTGGCCAGATTGCAGAAGGACACAGACAGTTCAGTGAGGGTTCTCATTGACAGGTGATGTTTGCCAAGGATCACTTGCTTTATTATTAGGGCTGTAACGATAATCGCACGATGTCGTGAGGCGCGTTTAGTCAATGAAGCCGGTACTTTGATTAGTAGTAAAGCTCCATCACGTGCGTTCAGCTGGAGCGGCAAGTAATACACAGAGCCGTAAAGCACTGACAAGCTACGCCAAAATCGCGATTCGATTTTATTATGGCTCCTCACTGTTAAGATAAAATGCACAGAATTTCCATATTCTGTGTAATCGTTTACATAATTATTGACAATATAATAAATGTACTTACAGGAACAACCTCAGGAAAAATAATTTAATTACTATATGTTACGATAATGGCTTTAGTGCCATTTCTGGGTTTTAGCTTAGTTTGGTAAAACATGAAAAAAAAAAAATAAACTGAGTGCCAGATATTCTTAGATGTTTTCTAGGCATAAAAACACATACATAATCAACAAATGCCCAGTAGGCCCAAGATTTCTGTCAGCCTGCCAGAAACACTCTCATATTGGCCCTGGCCCTATTATTGTGCCCTCAACCACATGTAAAATGAATGGTAATAACCTTATTTTATAATGCCTTAATGTCCATGTTTGGACAACAGTAATCTTTTTTGTGTTATTTAATGGCACTGTTCTGGATTATCCCATTGATTTTGTCTTAGTCTACAATGGGACAGCTATCACCAACATCCTGGCACACACACATACAGAGACTTTCAGATGATGTAATGTGCTCTCTTACTTCACAGAAACGGTTTTAGGTCATTGTCAAGCTTTGCACGTCCTGTTAATTTTTGCTCTAGCTGTCTGCCCACTCTGAGCCCCAACAACAGGTCACCGACCCACAGCCATTTCCTCCTTCCAAGATTTCCGCCTGTCTAAAATAAGGTCAACATTCACCACTTAGCCCTCCCTTCCTGTCTCTAGTAGATCTCGGGTTGGGTTGGAATCTCTAGTGAACTCGGCACCATTGGTACACAAGTAAAAAATATACTGAATATCAGTTTGACCAAAATAAGAGCCATGGTCATAGCTGTGGTCTAGTGGTTGGCACATATGTGCCACAGTGCTTGTGCAGTCAATTTCCTGACTTTTACTATTATTTCCCATTCTATTTCTTCTGTCCATAATTAAAAGTAGCAAAAATGTCAAAAAATTAACTAAGAAATTATCTCTGTTAGAACTGAAAGTAAGATACTGTAGTTTTAAGTAGACCTCACCATCTCTATTGCAATCTGTTGTTATCTCTAAATGATCACCTCAGTGACTTTTACGGTAAAAGCCCGATATACATTTTTTTTTGTTTCTTTATATTAAATATAATTTAATTGTAAATCATGTCTTTACCTGTGTATCAGTTAATTCATAGATTATCTACATTCTATATCCATGATTATCAGTAGACTGGAAGCAGATTAAGGAGCCTGTAAACTGGATTTAGTTAATTATTTAGCAGTTTACTTAAATATTTACTTTAGGTTTCTTTTTGTGTGTTTTTGGGAGATGGTCCTCACTGCAGAGCACAAGACCTAGTGGGCGAGGTTGGATTCAGATCCAACTTCTCCCACTTTACATATCCCTAAACGTACCCATCTTCACCCCTAAACCTACCCATCTCCACCCCCTGGATGTGGATGTAACCTTGGCCCCTGGATCTTGTGTACTGCAGTGAGGGGCTACTGGATTTTGGTACCCCGTAGATTATGTTGTGTAACAGTCTTGATATGCTGACACAATGAGACACCTAACTAAAAAGCCCTTTTGCCTTATGAAGTATAACTTAATGTCTAACACGAAGATCATTTAAAACTGAATCCTGTCTTTTGTCTTTTTTTCCAGATGTTTACCTTCCACCATGAGATCCTCTTTAACTTTTTCTTTAACGTTCCTCACTTTCCAAAACCACGGATTGGCATTGGACGTGTGAACTAAAGTCGTCGGAAAACCACATCCTGTAAATATCCAAATATTCTTCATCCTCACCCCCACTAGGAGAAGATGGACAGTCCACCTAAGCTAGCCGGTGAGACTCTTATTGTCCACCACATTCCGCTGGTTCACTGCCAGGTTTCCAGCTCAAGACAGTGCTGTGGTAGTCCACTGAAAAGGAACAGCAACCCTTTCAGCTGTCCTGAGAATCTTGGATTGAGCCGGACTACCTCCCTACCTGAGAGAGACATTCTTCAACGGGAGGCGTTGGTGTACAGTAGCCTCATACAGACGTCGAGCAGCAGCCTTAGCTCTAGTGATACTTTTGGCGATGGAGGAATGAGAGGGGAGAAACGGGGGAGAGGAGGGCGAGATGGGAGTATGGCAAGCGATACTTCCTCTTTCACCTCAAGCAATTCTGAAGATCAGGCTCAAGGCCTGCAGATGAAGACACGTGAACGTCCAAGACGTAACCCGTTTCTGCTCAACACTGAAGATGAAGATGACGAGGATGAAGACAATCTGAATGGATATTTGGAAGATTCCTCTTTTCACCTGCATGGAAACTCGCATGAAATCTCAAACGCATCACTTGCAAATGAAGACTTGCCACCGTTCCACCTGCATGACCTTGGGTTCACAGCTGAACCTTTTCTCCTGCATGGGTCTACAGAAAAACAGTGGGGTTCCACAAATGGGCCTCGTGGGGAGGCAGAGAGCAGAGGCCACACAATAGGTGGGACTTTCGATTTGTCTACTCACATGGAGGGCCTGAACTTGCTGAGATTAGATAGCCAGAGGCGCCACGGAAGCAGTGGTTCCACCCTTTCAATGGACTGTGGTGAGCAAGAATGGGGTGAGGACGATGATTATGAAGACCACTCCATGCAGGGCGGCAGAGGAAGCTCAGAGTGTTCCAGTTTTGCAGCACCACATTGTTCCTGTTGTGGCCTTTCTCAGCCATACCCTGAACCTTTTCACGAATCATTTTCTGAGTGTCACCAGGGCTATGGCAGTGATTCCTCCTGCAATAGCTCAGATGGAGTGCTGGTTAACTTCAGCACAATCTACAACAAGATGAACAATGTTGTCCCGGCCAAACAGTCACTCAATATCAACAGTTCCGCAGAGCAATCCTGTGCCTCATCTGTGTCTGAGCTCATTGGGATGTGCGGAACAGAATGTAGCAGTGGACGTGGAGCTTTCTACCTGGACTTACACACCTCCCCGATCGAGCCCCCTCAGCATCCTTCGGCCACTCAAGAACTTGCAATCTCTTCTACTGTATCTCAGCCACAAGGTGCCACTATGGAACTAGATGCCAACTGTAACTCATACCACAACCTTCTTGGAAGCGAGGGACTGTCCTCGGCTGAAACCTCTGCCAATGAACTCACCTCGTGTCTTCAAAGCCAAGCTCGCTTGGTTGTAGCAACGCAGAATTACTACAAGCTTGTGACGTGTGACCTTTCTTCCCAGTCCTCTCCCAGTCCGGCGGGATCATCAGTCACAAGCTGCTCAGATGAGCACAGCAAAGGAAGTCCCACTCAGCCAACAGAGTACTACCTATTCCAACAAATGAAAGAGGACGAAGAAGAGGAAGATGCAGAGGTGCTATATTATTGGTGTTAGCTTGCATTTAGCATTTTGTGCCATTACTCATTCTATACTCCAGGGGTGGCGAACTCCGGCCCTGGAGAGCCGCAGTCCTGCAGAGTTTTGCTTCAGCCCTAATCAAACACACCTGAACAAGGTAATCAAGGTCTGAAAGGTTACTAGAAAGCTACAGGCAGATATGGTTTTATCAGGGTTAAAGCTGAAGTCTGTAGGACTGTGGCTCTCCAGGACTAGGATTCGCCATTCCTGTTATACTCCTTAGCAATATAACACTACCTTGTACACTGTAGGGCTGCCCTCGACTAAAGAATTTTCTGGTCGACTAGTCATTAATTTTAAGCATTAGTCAACTATTAGTGGCATGTTTATTAATAAACCATATCAATTATAATAATGAGCCTTTAATTGCCTACATAGCCTAATAAGTGTTCAAGCGCATGCAAAAAAGCTTACCACAGCACACCGGCCGATATAGTAATTATGAATGTGTCAGGGAAAAACCGCAAGGAGACTGTATTAATGTTTTAATAATTTGTTGATAAATTAGTGCTTTCTTTGTTTTTTGGTTAAAGAGTAAAGTTGGCGACACTAACTCATCATCTCCGCAGTAGTGGATGCGCCTGTATGCATGTTTCATATGGATTTCATAATCTGACAATATTTGATTTCCATTGGTTCATTAAAAGTAGTCATTTCACTCTCTATCGATAACCTATATTTTTCATGTCTGTTAGGCAAGTATACAAGGAGAACTTGAAGTTTCTCGCTTAAGCTCACAGAGACAGAGGCAGCGAATGCGCATCCTATTTGCTTTAATTATTTTACAAAAGCACAGCATTTCGTTGTTATTGTGAGAGCACACAAATAAACAGATTTGAAAGATGTATTACTCTTAACTGTATGACTAAAAATAACGTAAATTATTTTAAGAGCAAGTGACCACACCGGCGCCTCCATCTGTCATGCAGTATAGGCACGCTACTATTCGGCTTACAAACTCCGCACAGACACTTCAGTAGTGCACATTTTTCTAGGTTAATGTCAACGATTGATAGGTGAGTGTTTGGATGTCCTGCCCAATATTACCACATAGACCAACCGTTAACAATCTGTCCATCACGGAGTGCGTGACTTTGCAACTTCCTGTGGCTTTTATTTTCTACTACTAAGTGACAAATAAAATTTTGGTCGACCAAGCTTCTTGTTGTTGACTAAAGGTTAGTTGACTATTACGGGGCAGCCCTAGTACACTGTACCTTCTTATTTTTCTTCAAACTTCTTACATCTTTTACATTACTTTCTTTTTCTTTTGCCAGAATGACGAAAAGGATTCAAGTGAGATTGACTCTACCCGTGAGAATGTAATCGAGGGGCAGGTGTATATCAACATCTCCCCACCTATGACAGCCTGCAATTCAATTGGTGCTTCGGGGAGCAGTCGACCACGTTCTCGTAGCTACGATCGGAACTTGGACAAGTCTCCGTCTCCTCGCCTTGGATCCTTGGAGCGCATGCTCAGCTGCCCTGTTCGGCTCAGTGAGAGTGCAGCCCCTAGCCCGCCACCTCCACCACGTGTCACTTCTTTTGCGGAAATAGCGAGGAATAAAAGGAGAACTGGAGGGTCGCCATCACAGAAGAATGGGGTGGAGGCCACGTCCATGCACTCTCACTCGTCTGGAGAGTTTTCACCCATCATGGAAGACCTTTCACAGGGTCAGAGCCACAGTTTGCCACCACTTACTCGATGCCATAGTCAAGGGAGCTGTGATTTGTCCTCCCCGCATAGACCACGGAGCACACCACTTCGGGAATCACCAGGGGGAGCGGGAAAACAGCCTCGAACTAAGGCAGAAGGTAAGAGAACATTTTTTTTTTTCCCAGTATCTTCCAAATACAAAGATGAATTGGTGCATTGCGATTCGTGGATTGCTATTGCATCGCTATTCTCTCTGGAAATGATTTTAGTTTTAGGCTTAGTTTTTAACAGCAGATAATGCTCTAATCTAGTTTTTAACCGCGCACTCAAACACTCACAAAGAAGGGCGCAAAAGGGTCATGTAATTGCACCTCAACTCAGAATGCTTTTATGACACAAGATTAATGTAAACACAGCCCACTGTGATCACCCTTTAATTCATATCAACCTTTTCGAACTTGAATGATTTTGAATTTGAATGATTATTTTAGGTTCAGGTGCTTGTAAGGAAGCAAGCAGAGTGCGGATGTTTCTAAGGGTGTGTTCACACTTGTAGTTTGGTTCGTTTGGTTCATTTGGTCTGGACCAAAAAGGAAAATATAACATTTGGTCCTGGTCTGTTTAGCGTTCACACTTGCATTTTTGACAGTGAACCTAAAGATACCGAACCTAAAGGCATAGTGATATTGTACATTCACAGCCTGATTGGTCAGGTTGAATGCTGATGTGTTCAGTTTGATGTGGTGATGCACAGACTTTTTATGACATCAAAGTACCCATTCACCAATTGGTCTGCTCAGCGCCGCTTTAAGTCAGATACACCCAATGCCGTCTGCTGGACTAATTCCGCGTTCCAGACAAGGTTGGAAAATGAAACATCGGAGTTAAAATGTCCCATTTCCAACTTAATTAAGTTCCAGTCAATCAAACGTCACGTTAACATATTTCTGACAATTATGGCAAAAACAAAAGGAGGAAAAACTATATCCTGCCTTTCGTTTTAAAAACAGCTGACAAAAAGCTAAAATAAAGGTATCATTTTATAAACTTAATGTCTATTATTTTTTAATTTGATGCAAGTTAACTCCACACTATGCTCGTTGGAAGCAGTGACATCAAATGATGTGAGGTTGGAGTAGATCGATCTGCCCCGAATTCACAGGTCAGACATCCGACTTCAAGCAGTGTTCCAGACATTATTTCCAAGTAGGAGGTGGGAAAAAATCCTAATTTTGAATTGTCTGGAATGCAGCATAGGCATGCTTGTTGTTATTGTACATATGATGTTATTTTCACCACCTACAAACTCACGAAGAGCTTATAAAAGGTTTTTTTCCCTTTTTCGTTGCTCCACATTTCCCCCGATTTTGTTTTGGATAAACTACTTTCATGTCACATAGCATTTTGTCTTCCTGATTTTGGTTCGCTTGGAAGTACAGTGGTTGCCCTTAACATGATTTGTTTGTTTTATTGTGCAAGCTAATTTGGTTAGTATCTGCTAAAGGATACTACTCTTTCACCCTGGGGCAGTTGCAAGGCTGTTGTTAGAGTGTTTTCAGCACGTTTAGGCTACTTTGTGGTCACTAGAGTATGTTACTGGGTATTGCTAGTATGTTCTGGGTTGTTCCTTATTTTGGCCCAAGTCATAAGAAAAAAAAAACTTTACTGGATACTGTACGCTTTGGACCCAAAGATCGTTCAGTTATCCTCAATAATACTCACCCTTGTCATTCCAAATCTATATGACTTTTATCCATACAAAAAAGTATCTTCTTTACCTGTTCTGTGCAAAAATAAATGTTATGTCAACGCAAAAGAAATAGGCAGAGTTTGATAAACAGACAGGTTAGCTTGAGTTAATGGAATGCATGTTAGTTCTCTCTGTGCGATGCTGCCCCTGCTGGCTTTGACTGGGTACTGCAGTGTACTGAGAACTCTGACATACGAGTACTCAGGCATGTGGAGAAAACAGTTTACGCAATAGCCGAGTGACGTTTCACACATACTGTGTGCCGGTCAGAGCACACGTAACACACACCCAGAGGTGTACACAAAGGAGCTTCAAAAACAGACTGTTTTGGTTATAATATCCTGGTTGTTTATGCACCTGTGTTGGTCATTAAGGTTTTGGAGCAGTGTTTTAAGGTATGTTTTTGACAAAGTTGTATGGTGTTTGTTTTATGTATGGTTTTGTTTCAGTTACATAATAAGAGCCTGTTGTTGCTGTTTCTGGTCTTATTCCAGAAGTTTTAAAATGCTGTGTCACTGCCCTAGCCTTTCTGGGTTAAATTTGCATCAAACAATTTGCTTCATATGATGATTATATGTATCATGTCAATTATAACGATTTACAAAGCTTTAGTTACTGTTAATGCCTGTATTACTGCATTAAAGGATATTCTTGCCACAGACTCTGATGTTTTAACTTTCTAATTTTGTTCTTAATCTTTATCTTTGTCTCCAGCCCCTCCTTGCTTATCTCTCTCTCTTGTCTATCTCCCCCTAGGTGGCCTGTCTATCTCCACAGACTCCTCTCCAATTGTAATTCGCTATAGCAAAGATCAACGTCCGACCTCATTACCCATTCAGCCTTTCACTTTCCAGCACCAGTTTGGTAAAACCCAGGCGAAGCCTTTCCTTCCTCTTCTGGACGGATACATCAGCCATATGCAGGCTCGAGGGGCTGCAGCGCCTGAGGGAGGTGAAGATGACTCAGAAGAAGATCGCAGGCCACCTCATGGCCCCTCCAACGTACCTACAACAGTACGGCCATCCCCACTGGGGAGCTACTCCCCAGTTCGCCTCCAAGGTGCACCCACCTCTTCTGGAACCTGTTCGACATGCACTCCAACCCCGGGTGGTCCAAGGCCGCCGCGTTCCCTTTCTTGCCCCATCTCTGCAGGTCTCCTGCCTCAGCATACCCCACCTGGAATGGCCATATGTACAGAGACTCCTAAACTCGCTCCCTTACCTCCAACTCCGCCTCCACCTCCACTGATGAAACAGAGTCCGCTGATGCCTGCATTGCCCACTAGAAATCACTGTTTCCACCGTGGCAATTTGCCGACGCTTCCCAGTTCTGGGCTTAGTCCTCTTGGACAGTTGGAACCAGCACCACAGGAGGAGCCAGTGAAGGTTTTACCAGCATGTGTGACACAGCGACAGCCTAATGGTAGGTTCGGAACAAAAACGAGTGAATTTGGACTGGTCATTCTATAATTAAAATTTATTGTCAAATTTAGAATCTGACAATGTGAAGAAAAGAGTTTTCCTTTTTTTCCCCAAAAACCCAAAAATGACCTTACATAGCTGCTTTGAAATAATCTATATTGTATAAAGTGCTGTATAAATAAAGGTGATCTGTAGGAATACACGCATAAAATACCATCTATGTTTGCTACTGTCTATCTTTACTGGGTAACACAGTTGACAGGTAACTTAGGTGACATTTTTAGTGTTTTGGGCCTATACTCAACATGAAAGGCTAGAACTATTGAGCATATGGTATGTTTAGAAATATATTTTCATAAAACAGAAGTTTTAGTTAAATTGTCTTGTTTAAATTTGCAGCAATAATACTGTGTAACACTGTTGACAGTCAGTTAATCCACTCTTGACACAAGTTTGCTAGTTTAACCAATATTAGGGGAAAGAGAGAGAACAGAACTTCTAGTGTTTCATCCATATCATTAAACTGTGCAAATTATGCAAAAAATGGGACAAACCATTCATTTTCTAGTGGGTAACTTACTTGGCAAAGGTTTTTCAGACACAAATAAAACAAGTTATGTCACAATAAACACTTATTTTTGAAGCACACACCCAAATGTCTTGATAACCTAGTCTAAATGAAGACAAACTAAGAAATTCATTTATATTTGAGGTAATTCCCATGCTTAAATTCAGAGTAGATTGACCAACTTCACAAAATCGGACAGCTGAATATCAGGGTTGTGTGTGAAATGAACATCATTTTTGAACAAAAGATATGGCTTTTTGAACATATAGTAGTGTGATTGGGAAAATTATAATTGTGTACTAGAAAATTAAGCATCTGGGATTTATATTGATGAAAATATGTTAAAAATATACTTCACGGACATGAGATGTACCCACAATTATAGAATGACCCGGACACAGTTTAGGACACTTCTAATTGCCTTGAGCTTGTAAAAATCAGTTTTTATTTATCATGATTTGAAGTGGATGTGTCAGTAGAATCATATAATGGCTGCCTATCTGAACAAAGCCTTAGCTTCTGGACTTTTCTTTCCTTTAACTACTGCTAACTCTTTCTCTTTTCTGTCCCTACTGTTTCCCCTTTGGCATTTTCACAATTTTATTTTACCCTTCTTACTGTTATTTCCCTTTTGCATTTTTCACTGTATATGTACGTTCATCCATCTTACTATCCATTCACCAATACCTCTTTCTCTCTTTTCGTATTCCATCAATCCTTTGCCACCATCCCCTTTTTCCTCCATTTCGCCCCCCTAGTGCACCACCTCTCCCCGCAGGCACTCAAATGGAGAGAGTACAGGCGCAAGAACCCTCTTGGTGTGGAGCGTGGTAAAGACGGCCCTCATTCTTTTTCTTGTGCTTTGGAAACCAAGAGACCTGGAGCTCGTGTCATGCGACGCAATGTGTTTGATTTCCCTCCCACCAATCAAACACTCAGCTTCGGCAAACTGAATGGTGCTGAAACAATTTCTATCACCCAACAGGGGTTGAGGGGAATGAGCCGGAAAAGGGGTTGGGGTGGGGTAATTCTGTTTATAAGTAGTAAATGTAGTTCGAGAACACTTAAATGTTACAATCTTATTTTTTGTCCATCATCACCAGCTTGTTTTGTCTAGTAGTGTCTGTGTATGGTTGCATTTATCTGACTGATGTTGTTTTTGTTTATAGGTCAGTCTTTGAGGCAACTGCCGCAGTACTACAGCGACTTCCTACCTGATTATTTCTCTCAGACAGAGCGCCCCCCAGAGGAATTCTGCTTATCTCCTGACGCTAATACTGATGAATCCATCTCTATAGACCTGTTGCAGAAGCGAGGTGTGTTTTTGTTTTGTTTGTTTTTTTCTATGTAGTAATCCTAACAGTGTGTTCAGTATCATTGTGAAGTTCTTAAGTTAACCTTACGTCTGGTAGAGATGAAATTTCCTAGATTTATATTTATCCTGTTGAAAAAAGCAGCATATGCTGGGTAGGTAGGTTTTGATGCATGGATGCTGCTTTGAGTTGCTTAAGATGGTCCTTAGCTGGTCCTTAGCTGGTCATGTGATGGTCCTAAGCAACTAGCTCCTGCTCAGGACAAGCCTGGGATCATGACCATCTTAAACCAGTTTATGACCAGCACATGACCAGTTTAAACCAGCTTAAACCAGCATCCATGCTTCAAAACCTACCTAACCAGCATAAGCATTTTTTTTCATATTTTTTGCATATTTAGATTTACATTTATTTATTTACCTGACACTTTTAATGAAAGTGATTCACAAATTAGTTTTATATGACTTTTTTTAAAATAAATAAATTTTTTTTGTGGGTGAACCATTATTTTAAAGGATTAGTTCACTCCAAAATTAAAATTTCCCAACTGTGTCATCCAAGATGTTCATGTCATTCTTTCTTCAGCCGAAAAGAAATTAGGGTTTTTAAGGAAAACATTCCATGATTTTTCTCCATATAGTGGACTTCAATGGGGATCAGCAGTTTGAAGGTCTAAATTGCAGCTTCAAAGGGCTCTACACAATCCCAGCTGAGGAATAAGGGTCTTATCTTGCGAAATGTCTGTCATTTTTAAAAATGTATTTACATTATAACCACAAATGGTCATTTTGCACTTGTTCATGCATTACGTAGTCACGTTGGAAAGGTCATGCTTGACATAGACGGAAGTACTGTGCAAACGCAAGATGAGCATCTGTAGTCAAAAGGTATATCCATTGTTTTTTTAAGAAAAATCACTAGATAAGACCCTTATTCCTCAGCTGGGATCGTGTAGAGCCCTTTAAAGCTGCATGGAAACACCAATTTGGACCTTCAACTTATTAATCCCCATTGAAGGCCACTATATGGAGAAAAATGATAATGAAATGAAATGTTTACTTCAAAAACCTTAATTTCTTTTCCACTGAAGAAAAAAAAAAACATGAACATAAGGATGACATAGGGTTGAGTATATTAACAGGAAATTTTAAATCAGGAGTGAACAATCCTTTAAGCCATTCCTTTTGACTCTCTGAAATGTTTTGCAGTTTAAATAATGTCCAGACTGACCTAGATCGGTCACAGTCTTATATACAGCAGTATAATAACCTCAGCAAGCTCATGTTTAAAGCTTGTTATAGTTAGTATGAACCTTATCGTTGCGGTGAGCCCTTTAACTCTTAAATGAATTATAGTGTTATTGCTCCGCATGCACACATAATATGAATCTGCAGTCAATGTTAAATGTGCCCTGGTGACTACAATGCGGAAGAAATCTGTCTCTTGATGTTGTTTCCACTGGGACCTCATGTCAGGGCCCCTTTTGCTTTAAACTTATCTCACATATTGACCCTGTAAACTGCATTAGCACATGGCAGAGTGTGTTTGTGTGTACATACTATTAGTTAGAGTTTAATTTGGTTTAAAGAAATTAAATAATATAATTTTATTTATTCTGTCTTCTCTGTGTCCTTATGTACTAGGTTTGGTGAAGGCCATAAACACAGCAGTGGATCTGATCGTGGCTCATTTTGGCACCAGCCGGGATGCAGGAGTAAAGGTACAACATTTAAACAGCGTTAAACTCAGTGTACTTGAGTTTTATTGTCTCACCAAAGGCAGTAAAAATTGATAGTACCCTCTGGTCCACTTTCACTCTCTCTTACAGGCCAAATTGGGCAATAGCTCTGTAAGTCCGAATGTGGGTCACCTTATTCTAAAGTACTTGTGTCCTGCCATTCGTGAAATACTGCATGATGGACTGAAAGCATATGTACTGGACCTGATCATCGGGCAACGTAAAAACCAGCCCTGGAGTGTGGTGGAGGCCTCCACACAACTCGGTATGAGAAGAATGATGAAGGTGATTATTATATGTATGAGAATGAAGAAAATGATTTAGGCTTTCCTTTCTCTCCTAGGTCCCTCTACACGGGTTTTGCACAGTCTGTTTTCTAAAGTCAATCAGTATTCTGAGCTGACCAATCACAGTATGAGACTCAATGCCTTCATCTTCGGCCTGCTAAAGTAAGCTTCTTTCATTTCTCTCTCTCTTTTCATCTCCCTGCTCTTCCTCATACTCTTTCTAATCACACTCTTCTTCATACTGCTTATAAAAGCACATTTTCGTACCTTTCATCATTTCTTGTTTGTTAATGCATCAACATGAAATTAAAATGGATTTCTTAATTTACATTCCTTATTGGGCGAATTGTTGGATTCTTGTTTTTCTAATTGAATATACAGTTGAGGTCAAAAGTTTACATACACCTTGGAGAATCTGCAAAATGTTCATTATTTTACCTAAATAAGAGGGAGCATACAAAATGCGTGTTATTTTTTATTTAGTACTGACCTGAATAAGATATTTCACACTATTTTACATTTACATATAGTCCACAAGAGAAAATAATAGTTGAATTTATAAAAACGACCCTGTTAAAAATGTACATGCACTCAATTCTTAATACTGTGTTGTTACCTGAATGATCCACAGCTGTTTTTTTTTGTTTGTTTGTTTGTTTAGTGATAGTTGTTCATGATTCCCTTGTTTGTCCTGAACAGTTAAACTGCTGCTGTTCTTCATAAAAAATCCTTTAGGTCCCACAAATTCTTTGGTTTTTCAGGATTTTGTCTGTATTTGAACCCTTTTCAACAATGACTGTATGATTTTGAGATCCACCTTTTGACACTGAGGACAACTGAGGGACTCATATGCAACTATTACAGAAGGTTCAAACGCTCACTGATGCTTCAGATAGGAAAAACCATGCATTGAGAGTCGAGGGTGAAAACTTTTTGAATTTGAAGATCAGGGTAAATTCAGCTTATTTTGTCTTCTGGGAAACATGTAAGTATCTTCTGTAGCTTCTGAAGGGCAGTACCAAATGAAAAAATATGATATTTAGGCAAAATAAGAAAAATCTACACATCTTCATTCTCTTCAAAAGTTTTCACCCCCAGCTTTTAGTTTATCGTTTTTCCTTCTGAAGCATTAGTGAGCATTTGAACCCTCAGTTGCATATGAGTCCCTCAGTTGTCCTCAGTGTGAAAAGATGGATTTCAAAAGCATTTCTTATTTTGGTTAAATAATTAACATTTTGCAGATTCTGCTGGCTTTAAAATGTAGAGTCAGTGCATTTTGATGCTTTTCCTAAAATTATTTATGAACCCGTCTAATTTTCAAAGGTCTTAGAGCACCATAGACGTAGATGTAGACTTAGATGGCACAGACAGAGTGAGATGTTCTGATAGAAAGATGATAGTTTCTGTCTTGAGTTGATTGATAGCACGGAAGGTGCTGCTTAATATTCTAGGAGTTTCTGAAAAGAAAAAGATTATATATTTGACCATCAAATGCATTCCAGTACTGCAGTGTCTTATCTTAAGACAAAGCTTTACATTCAGTATTGCAACATGAATTTAGCCAATTACATGTATGTATTTAAATTTTGTTCTAGATTAGATTGCTCTTTCTTAGAATTGATTTCTAATAAGCACAATAATACAAAGACAAATCATAATATCTGGTAAAAAAATATATATATATATATATATATATATACAGTATATATATATATATATATATATATATATATATATACCGTATATATATAATACATTTTGCCATTTTCTACCTTTTAGAACAGTCTTTGTGATATAAAATGGTGTCTTAGTAGGCAGCTTTACTAGGTTTTGGAAGAGATCGACAGGGTATGATTTTTATTAGCACTATAACAAGCCAGGTCTAAAAAAACCCTCAAATCTTGCTGTCTAAAACTCTGCAGTGTGTTTCGAAAAGTCTTTAGAAGTCATCAAAGGCTCCAGTTTTGCTTTGATGGGCCTTGACGTAGTCATCCAGCTCCTGTGCAAACTCCTATTAAAATTACAGTCAGAGACACAACGCTTTGATCATTAGTTTCAATTATGCATTATGCAGCATGCTGATCTCTCTCTCTCACTCTGTGCTGTGCTCACTCTTCTTCTTGAGATCAATACAGAGTGCAGTAATCACTTTCCAGGCTCCTTGTTGTTGCACTTGTAGTATTTCACTTTAAAACTGATTTCCAGGGGTCTTCAACAGGGGGTCCTCAACCTCGATAAACGTATGTGTCTTTGGACCAAAACCAGTCATAAGGGTCATATTTTTTTTGAAATTGAGATTTATGTATCATCTGAAAGCTAAATATCTGAAATATGAAAGAATAAATAAGCTTTCCACTGATGTATGGTTGGTTAGGATAGGACAATATTTGGCCGAGATGCAACTATTTGAAAATCTGGAATCAGAGGGTACAAAAAAAAAAAATCTAAATATTGAGAAAATCACCTTTAAAGTTGTCCAAATGAGGTTCTTAGCAAAGCAAAATACTAATCAAAAATTAAGTTTTTAAATATTTATGGTATAACATGGTAGTTGTAACATGGTATATGTATGTATGTATGTATACTGAAGGCCCTGCCTCTGGTATAAATGTATTATTTCTACAGTATTGTTACACATTTGCATTTTACCTCAGTAGTTTTGGGTCCATGATTTTACTTTACAACACTAACCTTAACTTTTTTTCAGCTTGCGCTCTCTGGAATTCTGGTTCAATCACATTTATACACATGAAGGTAGGTCAATGCTTTCTGCACTTACATTCATGTTTCAACATTTATTTTCAATGTCTTGTTTAAGATTAGTTGGCTGTAGTCAGGAATGGTGAAGCAGAGCTAAATTTTTTTTTATGTTTCTTATACTCTATTGCCAGCATAATTCTAATATTTAGCATTTTTTTGTTCTGGCATGGTTCTTCAGACATTATAGCAGCCCACTACCATCCATGGGGTTTCCTACCCCTGTCTCAAGGGGCCTGCCAGCCACTGTTTGAAGAGTTGCTGCTCCTCCTTCAGCCGCTCTCACTGTTGCCCTTTGACCTTGACCTGCTATTTGAGCCACACCAACTACAAAAAGGGGAAGAACACCTGAGACGCAAAGAACAGCTGTGCTCTGCTCGCCAAGGCCTCGACCAATCAGATCGCTCCACCTTTCAGCTCATGCGAGGTTGTGGAATGTTGGAGTCTGGAGCACAGGAAGTGGGAATGCTGCCTCAGAGAGAAAGGTTCACGTTGAGAGATGAGGACAGCCGGCTTAGGACGGAGGGAATGACATTAAAAATGAAATGCGATCGACAGAGGAGTGCGGGAGCTGAGCGTGAATCACGGGATAAGGAGGCTGGAGTTGGCAAAGAGTGTTTGAGAAAGAGTGACACAGGACATATAGATGGTGGCGGGTGGTGTGCTGCCAGGATGAAGGGAGTTGGAGAAGACTGTGAGAAGGAGAAAAGGAGAGAAAGAGATGGAGATGGAGCCAAACAGAAAAACAGACAAGCTGGCTGGTGGTACCAGCTGATGCAAAGCTCACAGGTTTACATTGACAACTCCACCGAGGGCTCAAAATTTGTGAAGTGGGAGAAGAGGAGGAAAGGTGGCATCGAGAGCCACCGGCAAAGCCTTCCACCTCCTAGAGAAGGTGTGGTTGAGGGGGCCGAGGCCATTCAGCAGGTGGATGAACAGGTGGAACATGGCCGGACCAGCAGTAGCAATATTAATAGCATTGGCAATGGTGTCCTCCACCACTCAGCATTGTCAGAACCCACCAAAGTTGCAAAAGGGAAGCCATCGTGGATGGGAAGTCCACCGGAATCAGTGCTCACTGAACTGAAGAAGAGTAAGGAGAAGCAGCCAGACTGCCAGGATGCCTATGAAGGGGTTCAGGCCCAGCCAGGAGCAGGGGAGGATGGGTCGGCACAGGTGCTCCGCTGGGGTCGGCTGTTTGGAGCTGGAAATGCAAACAAGGTTGAGAAGAGTGAGCAGAAATCAGTCAGGAAACAAAGGTGAGTTGGCAAACAAACAGTGTCTTTTCACTGGAGATTGATCAATCAGGATGTTTCATCAGTTAAAGAGACAGTTCACCCAAAAATTAAAATTCTGCCATTAATTACTCACCCTCATGTCGTTCCAAACCCATAAGACCTTCGTTCATCTTCAGAATACAAAAGAAGATATTTTTGATGGAATCGAAAGCTTTCTGACAATGCATAGACAGCAACACAGCTACAATGTTCAAGGCCCAGAAAGGTAGTAAGGACATTGTTAAAATAGTTCATGTGGCATCAGTAGTTAAACCTACGAGAATACTTTTTGTGTGCAAAGAAAACAAAAATAACAACTTTATTTAGCATGCATTGTACTGTTGTGAAAGCGTGTTGAAGACTGACAGGAAAGAGAAAAAATTGTTGAATAAAATTGTTATTTTTGTTTTCTTTGCGCACAAAAAGTATTCTTGTAGCTTCATAACATTAAGGTTGAACCACTGATCACATGGAATATTTTAACAATATTCTTACTACCTTTCTGGGCCTTGAAAATGGTAGTTCCATTGCTGTCTATGCAGGGTCCGAAAGCTTTTGGATTTAATAAAAAATATCTTAATTTGTCTTCTGTAGATGAACAAAGGTCTTACGGGTTTAGAACGACATGAGGGAGAGTCATTAATGACAGAATTTAAATTTTTGGTTGAACTATCCCAAGAACGATAACTATGACAATAATAGAGGGTGACACTGAAGTGGATTTTCAAACCTCTCCCGTCCCACACTCCCACAAAAAAAAATCCCATCCCATCCCAATCCCACGAAAAAACTGGGAGAAAATCCCGTCCCGTCCCAATCCCGGAAGAATGACTCTCATTCCCTTCCACTCCCGTATTATGTTTTTTTGGCCGGAATCTGCCAGTTACAGTAAAGAATACAGTACAGATCACAGTATGCCCCTAACTTTTTTTTACATTAGTTGAATAAAAATGCAAAATGTAGTTTTTTTTTTTTATTGAACTGAAAGCCATCTTAAACAAATGCACAGTGTGCATTGCACACACATTAAATTTCATGTAAATCATTCATGCAAACACACGTTTCCTATTTGAATTGGTCCATTTGAAAGTAGACATTTCACTCTATAGATATATTTTTCTTGTCTCTAAAGCAAGTATACATGGAGTTTCGAAGTGACGCGCTCAAGTTCACAGAGACAGACGGCAGAAAGTGCGTCCTTTTTGCTTTAATTAGTTTACAAAAGCGCAGCGTTTCCTTGTTTTTCTGAGTGCACACAAATAAACGTTGAGTCATTACAGATTCGAAAGATGCCTATCACTCTTATCTGTATGACCAAAAATGACGGTATTTTAAGAGCAAAGTCACCGCACCGGCACCTCTGTCATGCAGTACCGCGCTACTATTCGGCTTCCACACTCGCACTGACACTTCAATAGCTCACATTTTTCTAGGTTAACATTAGATTGAGCGGCCATGTAAAGTTGCTACTACATACATCTTTCAGATGAAAAGCCATATGGTCGATGAATGATAGGTGAGCATTTGGATGTCCTGCTGTATTACCAGTCGTTAACGATCTGTCCGTCTTGAACTCAATTGCTTAACCAGCCACACCAAAGCATACAGAAGGAGAGCATAAAAAGACAGGTCAACTAGAATTACGTTCAAAATTACAATATATCGTTTATAGTTTATTTATATAAAAGATATATTTGTGTATAAAGTTGGGTTTCATAGCGTTACGATTCCCGGTCCCGCCCACTCCCGCTGACATTTTTTCCTATCCCGTCCCAATCCCGTGATTATTAATGATTTTGTTTCCCATCCCGCGGGATTCCCGTGGGAATCCCGTGATCCGCGGGATTCCCGAAGAAATGTCAGCCTCTAGACAATAACTGTTTTTAACTGTATCCACAACAATGGACAATAACACTCATGCACGGAATGCTCAAGCTTTTTAAGATGGGATGGGGTCTCAATGTGATTCCAATGATATTGTTCATCTGTGTTATTATCATTGTGGTGTCAATTTCTCTATTAAGAACAATTATTAAAACACAAGTATCATTCTTGGTATAAACAGGCCTGTTCACATCACAAATATTACTATAAATAAAGCTGGTCCAAAATTAAGTTTGATTTCCTTCAACTTGCCAAATCTCAATTTCTTTCATTTCAGAATAAGTTGGTTTTACACATTGCCAGAAGCTAGCAGCATCTTTTACAGTGGCATTTTTTTTTTACTATAAACTTATAGCTAATTTTCTACATACATGTTCCTCTCAGATTGCCATCTGGTTGGTTGAGTCTCGACCGTTCCATGTTGGATCTGGTGGCTCAGTCTGTTGGAGTGGGGAAAAGAGCGGAGCAACAATCTCTCACAACTCAAAGCCAAGAATCCCACCTTGGCCCAACTGAACAAGCACAAACACAGAATCCACCAACACAGAGACAAGCTCTACGGTAATGTTGTTAGACAAGTTATTATGACTAGTTCTGCAATTCCAGAAGAGAAACAGTGTTTGTAAGGCAACAACAGAAGAATTTTAAGTTTTAAGTAAGCTAAGGGTTTAGGCTTTGGTTTAGGCTGTATAAAGGAAATGTGGTGCCATTAAAGGAGAAATCCACTTCCAGAACAACAATTTATAAATAATTTACTCACCCCCTTGTCATTCAAGATGTTCATGTCTTTCTGTCTTCAGTCGTAAAGAAATTGTTTTTTGAGGAAAACATTTCAGGATTTTTCTCCATATAATGGACTTCATTGGTGCCCTGATTTTGAACTTCCAAAATGCAGTTTAAATGCAGCTTCAAAGGGCTTTAAACAGTCCCAGCCGAGGAAGAAGGGTCTTATCTAGTGAAACAATCAGTCATTTTTTTTTTTGAAAAATAAAAATCTGTATACTTTTTAAGCACAAAAGCTCGTGTAGCACAGGCTCTGGGATGCGCATCCACGACGCTACGAATCACGTCTAAGTTCATTGTCTGTGTACTCCGGCTCAAAAAGGTAGAGTATGGTGAAAAACTCCATCTTATTTTCTCCTACAACAATCATCCAACATCGTTGTATCTTTTTGTATGTAAACAGCGTTTGACTTACTTGTACTTTCTTAGTCTTTGCGCGTTCGCTTTGTAAACACTGGGTCTGTAGTTCCGCGTGACCTTTCGACGTGATTCAATAGTAGGTAGTGTCGTGGACGTGCATCCCAGAGCTAGTGCTAATGCACAAGCTTTTGTGATTAAAAAGTATACAGATTTTTATTTTCCGAAAAAAATGACAGATCGTTTCACTAGATAAGACCCTTCCTCCTTGGCTGGAATCGTTTAGAGCCCTTTGATGATGCGTTTAAACTACATTTTGGAAGTTCAAAATCAGGGCACCAATGAAGTCTATTATATGGAGAAAAATCCTAAAATGCTTTCCTCAAAAAACATAATTTCTTCACGACTGAAGACAGAAAGACATGAACATCTTAGATGACAAGGGGGTGAGTAAATTATTTGTAAATTGTTGTTCTGGAAGTGGACTTCTCCTTTAACAATTTTTTTTTTTTTTAGCACTTTGAGGTAAATTAATACCAATAGTTTGGTGGAAAAAAATAGAAATGCTTCACTGTAATTGGCTAAGCATATTTAATGTAATTATTTGCATATAAAAATATATTACTGCCATGCCTGATTATTTTACTTGATTATTTCTCTCAACTAAAGTTTTCTTTTTTCTTTCTTTCTTTTTATGTCTCTTTCAGTGAAGTGAAGGCGTTATGCCATCATATTGCCACAGAGCCAGGGCAGCTCAGTTTCCACAAAGGTGACGTGCTGCAGGTGGTCAGCAGGGCAGACTCTGATTGGCTACTGTGTGCTCTGGGCGACAGCCAGGGCCTTGTTCCCATCATATACGTCACCTTGATTGAGGACAGTCAGGAGCGTTGAAACCCGTAGGCTCCGATAAACACGGGTGTGAGATGTGGTTGGGGACAAAGACGAGGGTCACTGCTTTTCTGAATATAAAATCTGCTGCACAAGGGATGAGTCTGACGGATTCATTACGTGCTTGCATGTGTATGTAAACACCAGTGCACACACACAAACATCACACTTTGCTGTTGTGAAAGCACCCTCTTTGTTTCAGTGAACAGCATTGAGCCAACCAGTGATTAGAAAGTGTAGATCTAGTTACTGAGTAGTAAAATTGTTTGCAATGAGCCATCAGGTTTTGCAACTTAGCTTGTAATCATAAATGTCAATAGCCTTTTAAAAAGAACTAAAAAACCAAATGAAGTTGTTAGATGACACTACTGGTACATATGCCTTGTCTTTACTAAATACTGTATGATTTTATGTAATCTAGATGTTAACCAATTTATGTGTTGTGCACGTGCCCTTCAGAGGCCGCGTGTGAACTGGAGCTCATTCGTGAACATCTCTTTCTCACACTGTTCGTGCAAATAACTGTATAAAGCTGAATAGTACATCACTGAAAAGGAACGCCTCGGTTTTTAAGTCTACAGGAAGCTTATTAACTTTGAAAAAGACTAAATATATTCCCAGGCTTACAGGACAAGGGAAATCAGCCTGTCCAAAGGCATTTTTTTCTCTAACCTGTGCTGCTTTGACAGGTAAATTGATACGCTAGTGCTATCACCACAATCTCTGTCTCTTCATTACAAGCTTTTTCAGCAAATAAGGGACAGTTTACAACAAGGTTGCCTGCATGTGACTGAGTGCATCACAGATTTTTTGCTTTTCTGATACTTAAATGATTTAAAGAGTTGAAATAACCTCAATCTTTAACCTTAAATGTTCTATATTCCTTCCTGTATCAAACTTTGCACAATCTGCAAGAGATACAGAAAGGGAAAATGTGTCCAATGTTTGTCTACTTTAAATTTTTGGTTGTTTTGGAGCTTTTGAGTTAGTTTGGCCTATGTTTATTAAGATAGGTAAGTCTGTAGATGAACGGATGGATGTATAGATAGAATGGAATGGATTTAGAGAGTTTTATGTACAGTAAGTAGTTAAATAGATGGCGAACAAAAAAGAGGTTATTGGGGTGGCAAATCCCATCCCCTTTCAATATATTCAATTCATGGGATGATTTCCTCCAGATAGTGAAAGTGTTCCTCCAGACACTTTAATGCTTTAATATTATTAACTATTATAACACTTTCCTCTGCTTTTGCAGTAGAGGACAAAACGACATTTAGAGAAGGATGGTGAAATACTACGTATGATATTACAGTGGTACCCTATTGTGCATTAAATTATGGCTCTTTGATGTGATAAATTTAGCTCAAGGCCTTATGGAAGGGAATGTGTATTATGTATTTTATTATAGCATTAAATTGTTATTTCGGGACTGAGTATGATCAGCAATTTTATTTAAAAAACCCTCGGGCCCTTGGTATGACACTTGATATGCTTTTGCTTAAAGTAATATATATAAAATCATATTTTGATTTGATTTTTTCAAATTGCTTTATTGAGACATCAATAGATGATTGTCAGAGTATGTTTTTGTTAAAACAGTTTTATGATTTGTATTATTTTCTATGTATAAAATGCATTAGTCATTATTTTGTGTATTTGTAATGTAAATATGTTGCATTCTCATGTTCTCAAAAGGATTATTGACTTTGTTATTAACAGCTTTAAATGCTAATAACGAAAACCATTCAAATGTACATTATACTGTTATGGGATATTACGAGTAGAAAAAAATGCTCTCACAAAAAGCTGCGCAATCTAGATTGTAGTGCTGCTGCTTTAGGTCAATCCTGGTCACTTAAGGTTTGTCTGTTGGTCTTCCAAATACGCTTTGCTTTCCACTAAATCCACCCGGTAAATATCAGAGAGAGAGATTGTGAGAGAAATAGCTGTCCAGTGCCTTTTTGAACCAATGCGTCTGTTAGTGGGATTCAAGAGTGGTTCCTCACAAGTGGTTGGTGCCATTCCAGTTGTTTTTTCTTCTGTATGAAGTGGGAGTTAAAAGACTGTGACCAAACTGGAATCAATATTCTACTTTTTCATGCAGATTGATAGAGGATAAACACCAGTAAAAAAAACGACGCTTTAGTTGTGAGGGTGATGTATGTTTGTGCAATGTTCTCTCTCTCCCTCTCTCTATCTGCTTTGATCCTCCCAATATTTCTGGCCTGTATATACTGTACGATACCTGTAGCTCACCTGGCTCTCTTTTCCCCTATGTGACCATGTTGTGCTCCTATAACATTACCATCATGTATGGATATCAATAACAAAGTGCTCATGTGAACACTGATGCAGTGCCTCTTGTCCTTTTTTTAAGTGCTGTGTTAATGAGTGATTGTTTGATGATTATGGTGTTTGGTCAATCTTGAGTTTTTCAAAATCCTGGTGCCACCTGAATCACAACACAGTTACCACTGGCCAGTTTCACTGATGAATATATGTTCATTGTTAGTTCATAAATTGTTTTGAAGTAAATTATAAAACATCGCTATTTCTCTACCTGCACATGGATAGGATAGGCTACACTTTACCTTGGTTAAGACACTTTTAAAAGGCAATGTAAATGCCGGTGACAACGGTGATTGTTATTTGATAATAATGTTAGAAAATTATATGGACACTACCAGTCAAAACTTTTTTGAACAGTAAGATTTTTTTTTTTTTTTTTTTTTAAAGAGGTCTCTTCTGCTCACCAAGCCTGTATTTATTTGATCCATAGTACAGCAAAAACAGTAACATTTTTAAATATTTTTACTATTTAAAATATCTATTTTAATATTTTTTAAAATATAATTTATTCCTGTGATTTCAAAGGTAATTTTTTAGCATCGTTACTCCAGTCACATTGATCCTTCTGAAATCATTCTAATATTTTAATTTGCTGCTCAAAAAACATTTATCATTATTATTATTATGTTGAAAAAAGCTGAGAAGAATTTTTTCAGGGTTTTTTTGATGAATACTAGAAAGAAGAAAAGCATTTATCTGAAATAGAAATCTTTTGTAATATTATAAATGTCTTAGCACCTTTCTTCAATATAAAGCATTCCTGCTAAATAAAAGTATATATACTGACTCCAAGCTTTTAAATGGTATAATGTATAATGTTACAAAAATAATAAGAAGAAAAAATTTTTCTTGAACCGCAAATTAGCGTATTAGAATGATTTCTGAAGGATCATGTGACACTGACTAGACTAGACTAATGATGCTGAAAATTTAGCTTTGATCACATGAATAAATTACTTTTTAAAATATATTCAAATAGAAAGCAGTTATTTTAAATAGTAAAATAAATTTTAAAAAGCCATTAAAATCTTACTGTTTAAAAACTTCTGACTGGTAGTGTACCTTCAAATACTGTTATAAGAGAAGCGCTTTTCAGGAAGACAGCAGTCCTGTTTTTTTTTTTAAGACAGCAGTCCTGTAAACATGAAGAACGTCATGCAATGACGACACACGCAGCGACATGGACGGATAAAGAGCGACGAAAACTTTCAAAGAGCCATAGGTATTCAAAATAAAACAAATATATATGCAAGATAAACCCAAATAGTGAGTTAATTTGTGTTTTATGTGCAAGTAGGAGTCAGTGACGAGGGCAAGTACAACAAAAAGATAACGTGGGTGTGTTGACAAATAACGGTTTTTAGTTTAAAGGAATACGTTTGCAGGTAAAGCTGATTTTTTAGGGAGAGATTATTAAAGTTTTTTTTGTGTGTGATAAACATTTTTAAGATTATGCAAGTTCTGTCAGATAAAGATCCTCCCATTTTGTTGTTTATGTTGATTTTGACGTGCAGAGCTGCGAGACACGAAAGTATGAATCATACTATGACCAAGGCTTAAACTAATGAATATTAAATATGTGATGTTAGCCCAGGCGTAGACAACGTAACATTTTAAAATCAATATTTTATAAGCCCAAGGCTTTGTCATAGTAAGAAAGTTAAGGAAAAATAAAGCAACATGGTCTAATTAATCCTGATAAGCCAATCATTAGTGGGAAAGCTGCAAAGCAAAGACAGCATGACCTAATTAATAGTCATAAAAATCCTTCGCCATAGGAATATTTACGAGCCGGATTTTGTCATTGTAAAATCCGTAAATGTGTTACGAGAACAGTTTGACAGCACCACGAAGTCAGTCGTCGTAGCTGTTTTAAGACGAAAAACGTGTATGTATATGTCAAATCGTGTGTTTAAATAGTTTTATTCAGTTTTACTGGCCGAGTCTGTGAAAATCACCTGCGTCCTTGCATTTAGGTTCAAAGAGTATGTTTTACTTTACTTTGGTTACTTAGGTTGTGCCGTACTTGAGATCGGTGTGACGTCTGTGTCCGGTTACACATCACACATGTTCTGACCTTTGATGTTGTTCTTACTATATTCATAGGTTGTTTGTGAGAACTACCATTTCCTCCCCCTCATTTCTTACCATCATGGCTGAACTTTCCCCTAGATCCCACACATGCACTCACAGAGGGTCCAGTCTGTTAAATGGCACTGTTGTGGCTGTCTGCTGGCAGTTGTAAAAAGAAGAGCACTGAGTACTATGTGTACGCATTCCATTATCAGAGAAGGTCTGGACGCTGACTGACTGCTTTAAAGGTTTGTGCTAAACGTTTCCTGAGAATCCTATATTAGTTTGTTTCCTAATTAGTTGAGAATTTCTTACGAAGCATGTTAATTATTAACTGTAGGCTTTGCATGTGGCCATGTTTTTTTTAATCCTTGCTATTCTGTTTACATTCCTGATTGTGTGTGTGCACTGGATTAGTGTTATTTTATTATGTACAGTATATACTATTATTGTATTATAGTAGTAGCTTTTATTATTGTTATTTTCTTCATTTATATTCTATTTTTTAATCTAATATGTGTATGTTATTTTATTTCAGCTTGTGTCAGCTAACAAAGTGATTTTTAATTATTTTTAGTTAGCTCTATATTTTGTTTCCTTAGGCTGATAGAACTGTCAACATACCTTCACTTCCTCTGAATGAATGAACATTTTGCATGGCCACTTGAAACACGTGTTTCTCTGAAACAACCCAAAGCTTGCTGTCTAATAGAAATTGGTGTTTGTTTTATTTAAGCTATATATCTTATTTAGACAGTCAGTATAACCTATAGCTTTTAATATCAGGCAAGAGCACGTTTTGCTATATTTTGATTGCATCATAATATTGCACACTGATGCCATCTAGTGTTTGCACACATTTGATAACCTAATTGTGGCATCTTTGCAGTTGAACAGGTTCAAAACTCAAGACAAAAATAAAAGGAATCATCATCTCATCCTACAAAAAGACATATTTGAAGCCTTTAAAATGTGTATATATGCAACCACTGTCAGCTCATACTCTTGAAGCCCATTTGAATGCATCATCAGGATCCACAGAGTGAGAGAGATGCCATCACAAACACCCACCACAGACTGTTCAGGGAAACGCTCTCCTCCAATGGACCCAGATTCATCAAGCACCACAACAGTAAATGCAGAAATTCCCCCATCAACTACTAGTAATCCTACTGACCAATCAGAAGGCTCAGCAGAAGTTGGTTGTAGCACTTTTCCAATGCAAACCAGTGAGTCAGATAGACCCAAATTTGGTTCCAGTTTTCAGGCTAAAGAGAGATTGAAGTTTATTCTGGGAGCTTCTGAGGATAATTCCTCTGATGATGAGACTTTGGTTGTGGGTCAGACCGCCAAACCTCAGCCTGAAAGCCAAGAAACAACTAATGCACTACCTACAACGTCATCAGAAGTGCCGCCACCCCCAAATCCATCAACCTGTTTGAGGTGAGCATCCTTAGAGATGTTTTATGTGTTTAAGTTTTTAAGCTGTGCAACGAAAGAAAAAGGGTGATATTTTTGGTGAAGGAAAGAAGAGGTTTTTTTCTATTCTGTTGAAATTACTATAAAGTTAAACCTAATTTTAGTTGAATGTGGATGTTTTCATTATGAACTATGATACAGAGACATACAGAAACATACTGAATAATATCGAAATTAACAATCTGAATTAAAATGTGTTTGCATCTAAATGTATTTGCATTATAATATTGATTGATATTTATATGGAATCTAAATGGCATTTTATGGAACATTTGCATTTTTAAAATGCATTTGAGACAATGCAGAATTATTTAAATAAACTAATGCAAGCAAAAGACAGCAAAAAAGTTGAAAAAAAAACACTTGCATTTCTTTAAAAAGCATGAAATGCAGCATGAAATTAATGCAAATAGATTAGTTTACATTTTCCCTGTTGGGCCTCAGTGTGACCCACTGTCTTGATTTAATAGTTAACTTTGCTATGTAGTCTTGAGATTTGCTCTTTATTCCGGTAGAGGACGCTCCGCAGCACATAAAGTCCAATGTCAAACAGGACAGAGTTATGGACCTGAAATATAGCCATATGGTCATTCTCAGTGATCACATGACTTGCTCATGCTTGTCACCTGTTAAAGTGGCATGCCGCACATTTCTGTACTATTAATGGAAGCAATGCTCCCGATGTTGACTTTCAAAGACATTCTCATTGCGTTTCAATGTAAAAAACATTCTTCCAAATTGTTTCCAGAGATACAATTCCCTGGACATATATTTAGGGATGTTCTGTGTTGGGACGAGATGTTCTGATGTGGTCTCTGTTTCTTCCTGTGTAACCTATGGGACGTTGTTGTCCTCTTCAACAAGTCACCTACTTGACATAGGCTCAGTTGGGTGGACTCAAAATCCAGAACAGGACACATGCATGTTGTTTTTCCCGTAATGGAAGTGAAACTTTACAGGCCAGAAGGTAAGGTGATTCTTTTGGTGACATTTGTCTGCACAGATCTTTTCTTGTGGTGACATTTGTTGGGATAGATTTGTTAGTATGTTAAGCAGTTTGGCAAACTGCAATCAACAATGGAAACTCTTTTCTCTAGCATGCATTCAACATGGCTAGATTGCAATTTATTTGCAAATATTTGTTGGTTAAGAAACCTTCAGAAACTTGTTGCTATTTAACAGGTATTTTGCAAGGAAGTTTAAGCTTTTGCATTTAGTTGTCTGGAGGGAAACCAAAAACAATGAACATCCTTACCAGGCTCTTAGCATGTTTTTTTTTTCCTAAACATGTGGTGTGCTGAAGTGATGTCCTCACTGACATGGGGGAGGGGACATGAGAAAGAGGAAAAGGGAGGGAACATAGAACGTGTTAGATGTTGTTTTTCTTCTCCTGCTTTATCATCTGATACTTTGCCATGGACACTGAAGGAGGGCAAGCGCTCAACTGGTTTCAGTGCCTCAAGAGGTTGGTACCAGATCAAACATGCACTTTGTTCATTCTGTCCTCTAAAACCTCCCATTTGTTAGTGTACGGTATGTTCTTGACAAGGGTAGTACACTGAGAGTATAAAAAGGGGTGTGGTTTCGGTTGTTGCTGTTGTTCCTAGCGGTGTAGCATAACACAGCAGCATGTGAGTTTATCTTAATTGCACAGTAGTGTTAGAATGGAGTTTTGGAATGCAGAACTTGGATTGTAGGATTTCGCTGAAATGCACAACACAATGCAGGCTGTTCAAACTGTGCATGAAGTGTTACACAATGTAACCTGATGATGTTAGTGTGTGTCTCTCTGAGTTCATATACTTGTGTAAGCTCAGAGAGCAAAGAACATATGAGATCTGGAGCGATAATGGCAATGTTTATAAGGTTCCCTGATGCAACATACAGTTCAAAACAAATGCAGCTGTTCACTGTTTGTAGGCAGTTAAGACGCTGGATAATTGAAAACAGACATGAAGTCCCAGAACGTAGCATAATCGTCTTTTTCAGACAAGGATAATATTTTTTTCTTGAGATGAGACAATTACAAAAAATGGGTCTTATTACTAAGCTTGCAGTTTTCAAGAAAATATCTCTTTTTGGCCACTCTTAAAGACTGCATTAGTCATAACTGATTTAAAATCTAAAAAGATTTTATGCTGCTAGGGATGCACATTACATAGGTAACATTTCATCAGCCAATACTAAATTAATTAATTTATTTTTAATCAGTATACACTACCAGTCAAGTTTACAAGTTTTTGAACAGTAAGATTTTTAATGTTTTTAAAGAAGTCTCTTCTGCTCACCAAGCCTGCATTTATTTGATCCAAAATACAGCAAAAGTAGTAATAATGTGTAATATTTTTACTATTTAAAATAACTGTTTTCTATTTGAATATATTTTGAAATGTAATTTATTCCTGTGATCAAAGCTAAATATTCAGCATCATTACTTCAGTCTTCAGTGTCACATGATCCTTCAGAAATAATTCTAATATGCTAATGTGCTGTTCAAGAAACATTGATTATTATTATTATTATTATTATTATTAATATATAAAATAGTTAAGTACTTATTTTTTCATACTACTACGATAGTATTTTGTAATATTATACTATACCATTCGAAAGCTTGGAGTCAATATAATTTTTAACATAATAATAATAATGTTTTTTTTGAGCAGCAAATCAGAATATTAGAATGATTCCTTCAGGATCATGTGACTGGAGTAATGATGTTAAAAATTCATCTTTGAAGGCACAGGAATAAATTACATTTTAAAATATATTCAAATAGAAAAGTTATTTTAAATAGTAAAATTTTAAATAAAATAAAAATTTTGAATATTTTAAAATTTTACTGTTTTGCTGTACTTTGGATCAAATAAATGCAGGCTTTGTGAGCAGAAGAGACTTTATGTAAAAACATAAAAAATCTAGTCTATGTCTGTATTGGATGTTTATTTGTTCATGCTCAAATCCGCTATTTTTATATTTAGATTACTTCTGCTATCATTTAACACTCACTTAAAGTTAAACTTTAAAAACGGCAATAATTTAATAATACTGTAAAATGTTATTTTTTAAGCAAATGAATATCCAATTTTATTTTCATAGTATACATGTTTTGATGCATAAATTTAAAACTATTACAAATGATTGACTTGAGATTTTAGTTTTTTATTTTTCATTTATTTAGACCAAATAGTATAGAATGTAAATATTTATCAGTCACCATGATATTGGTCTGTTAGACATTGTTATATTAATATTGATATTGTGTTAATAGAATGTTAATATTATCATGACTCTATATGCTACAAAAGGTAACATGCCTTAAATAATGGGTGATGGTTTTTCAAGTGACACATTTTAAAAGACAGTAGTCAGCATCTCAGAATGTTGTTTCCACTGATGCGTGCAGAAAATGAAGTGTGATCCTGCAGGTGATCCACAAGTTCAGACTGTCACCGTGGCATATATTAGACAGTATATTAGACAGCTGCATGTCACTTGCTTGTCTTCTGCATTCCACATTTACTGTAAAATAATTGCATAATGACGTAAAGTGGAAAGCTAGCTGTTTTTTTTTTACAGTTCAGGGGTAAGTTCAGTGTTAGCCAGAACTGCCTTTATGATAACGCATTAAGCTGTGATTGGCTGTTTAGCTTGTGTGAGCGTTTATATTATAGCACACTTTGACAGAGTCAGAGAGTACAGAGGCCAGATGAGTAGAGAAAACACTTTTCACATGGACGGCTCAAGTTGACTTCAAGACGTCATGCTGATTTGAACTCTTACCTTGTGTGTTTGTTTTTGTGACGTTTGTTAGTTTAATATGCTTATATTGGCTTAAATGGTGCTTTGTTGAAGGCTTACATATGTGACCCTGGACCACAAAACCATTTGTAAGTAGCACAGGTATATTTGTAGCAATAGCCAACAATACAGTGTATGGGTCAAAATGATCAATTTTTCTTTTATGCCAAAAATCATTAAGATATTAAGTAAAGATCATGTTTCATTAAGATATTTTGTAAATTTCCTACCGTAAATGTATCAAAACTTAATTTTTGAGTAGTAATATGCATAGCTAAGAACTTAATTTGGACAACTTTTAAGGCGATTTTCTCAATATTTAGAATTTTTGCACCCTCAGATTCCATATTTTTAAGTAATTGTGTCTTGGCCAAAAATTGTCCTATCCTAACAAACCATACATCAGTGGAAAGCTTATTTATTTAGATGATGTATAAATCTCAATTTACAAAAATTGACTCTTAAGACTGGTTTCTGACGAGAAATAGACCTTATGTTATTAATTATTGAAGCCTTAACTAGTGTCCTTTGTGAAATTTATTGTAGGTGTTTGAATAATTAAACTGTTGTTGTTTTTTTTGCCTGTAGGCCTAGCATGTCAGGCCCCCACCTGCTGAAAAAGGGCAAAGAACACAGGAAAATGGATGCGCACAGAGATTTCACTGTTGCCTCCCCAGCTGAGTTTGTCACTCGCTTTGGAGGAAACCGCGTTATAGACAAGGTTAGAGTCAGGCCTTTATATGCATGTTGTTTTACTTCATTTTCAACTGTAAAAAAAGTTTTAATATATCTCTCTCACATTAGGTGCTGATTGCTAATAATGGCATTGCTGCAGTTAAATGTATGCGTTCAATTCGACGCTGGTCCTATGAAATGTTCCGTAATGAGAGAATCATTCGCTTTGTGGTGATGGTCACACCTGAAGACTTGAAAGCCAATGCAGGTTAACAGACAAGAAAAATTGTTGTCACTTTGTCATAATTTTATTTGTGTGTTTTATATTATTTATCTTATATTTCACAAAGCATTGGTTTTGGACATTCTGTTTTAGTTTTGATTTGTTTTAGAAATGAAGTCTACATTTCATGTTTTTCTCTAGAATACATTAAAATGGCTGATCACTATGTGCCAGTCCCTGGGGGCCCAAATAACAACAACTATGCCAATGTTGAGATGATTGTGGATATCGCCAAAAGGATTCCAGTGCAGGTACGACCTGTCCAGTATCTGTTTTTAGATGTGTATTTTCCATTATGACTAATGATGGTCTTGTCTTCTCATAAGGCCGTTTGGGCTGGATGGGGTCATGCTTCTGAGAACCCCAAACTACCAGAGCTTCTCCATAAATCAGGGATAACTTTCCTAGGTATTTCATCTAATTTTCTGCAACTTGTTTAGACAGCTTAAAGGATAAGTTCACTTCCAGAATAAAAATTTCCTGATAATTTATTCACCCCCATGTGAACCAAGATGTTTATGTCTTTCTGTCTTCAGTCGTGAAGAAATTAAGGTTTTTGAGGAAAACATTCCAGGATTTTTCTCCATATAGTAGACTTTAATGGTGGCCAACAGGTTGAAGGTCCAAACTGCAGTTTCAGTGCAGCTTCAAAGGGCTCTGCACTATCCCAGCTGAGGAATAAGGGTCTTATCTAGCAAAATGACCAGTCATTTCCTAAAAAAAAAAAAAAACTCTTGCACTAGCTCTATGACTTCACGCATTATGTAATGACATTGGAAAGATTATGTGCAGTTAGTTCTTCGTCTGTGTGCTTCAGTTCAAAAAGGGTAGGTTTGGGTGAAAAACTCTTTTTCTCCTCCAACTTTAAAATTGTCCAACATCATTGTTTTACCTTTTTTTTTGTATGTCACGTGTGACTTTTCCAACATGATTGTGTAATGTGTGAGTTTGGGCTTGTGCGAGATGGGCATTTGTGGTTAAAAAGTATATACATTTTTACTGTTTTAAGAAAATGGCAGATCGTTTCACTAGATAAGACCCTTAGTCCTCAGCTGAGATCATTTAGAGCCCTTTGAAGCTGCAATTTGGACCTTCAAGCCATTGGCCACTATTGAAGTCCACTATATGGAGAAAAATCTTGGAATGTTTTCCTCATAAACCTTAATTTCTTTGCGACTGAAGACATAAAGACATGAACATCTTGGATCACGTGAGTGTGAGTAAATTACCAGGAAATATTTTTTTCTGAATGTGAACTTATCCTTTAACTTTGCTAGTAGAGGACAGAGGGTGTTGATATGATTGACTTTTTCAGGACCTTCCAGTAAAGCCATGTGGGCATTAGGAGACAAGGTGGCATCTTCCATCGTAGCTCAGAGCGCAGACATCCCCACCCTGCCCTGGAGTGGAACTGGTGAGAGATCCTGTTTACGACATGAGCTGTTGCTAGAGCTCTCCATGTGATGTCTTCATCTTTCTTCATCTGTCTTTTTCAGGTCTGAGGGTTGAATGGACAGAAGAAGAGGAAAGGCATGGCCATGTGATCAGTGTTCCACCTGAACTTTATGTGCAGGGCTGTGTTAAAGATGTGGATGAGGGACTAGCAGTGAGTTTTCACTACAGAATCGGACACTGGTGATTACATTTTTGATTTTCTTTATACTCCTAGTTGTGTGTTTTCTTGTGGTTAGAGTGCAGAAAAGATTGGCTACCCTGTGGTAATCAAAGCATCAGAAGGAGGTGGAGGAAAAGGCATCAGAAAAGTGGACAGCTCTGAAGACTTTCCCAGCTTTTTCAGACAAGTACACAGTGCTGAACTTTGATATAACTTCATTATTTTGTGTAGTTCCAGATTTAGATTTATTACACAGTGTCACGGTGTGTTTGTTATTCAAAACAGGTGCAGGCTGAGGTGCCGGGTTCACCTATTTTCATCATGCAGCTAGCCGAACATGCACGCCACCTGGAGGTGCAGATCCTGGCTGACCAGTACGGTAATGCAATCTCTCTGTTCGGCAGAGATTGTTCTATCCAGCGCCGTCACCAAAAGATCATAGAAGAAGCTCCTGCTAACATTGTCTCCACCACCACTTTTGAGCAAATGGAAAGGGTAAGGCCTTTGGTATTAAGTTGTTGCCCGGGTATTAAGACCTCTATGGCTTAATATAACCTAAATGATGTCTGTTATTGAAATATGTAGTGGAAAACCCATGAAAGATTTATACACTGACCAAAATTATAAACGCAACATTTTTGTTTTTGCCCCCATTTTTCATGAGCTGAACTCAAAGATCTAAGACTTTTTTATGCACACAAAAGGCCTATTTCTCTCAAATATTGTTCACAAATCTGTCTAAATCTGTGTTAGTGAGCACTTCTCCTTTGCCGAGATAATCTATCCACCTCACAGGTGTGACAAATCAAGATGCTGATTAGACAGCATGATTATTGCACAGGTGTGCCTTAGCCTGGCCACAATAAAAGGCCACTCTAAAATATGCAGTTTTACTGTATTGGAGGGGGTCCGGGAGGTTCGAAAACCAGTCAGTATCTGATGCTATTTGCCTCACACAGTGCAACACATCTCCTTCGCATAGAGTTGATCAGGTTGTTGATTGTGGCCTGTGGAATGTTGGTCCTCTCCTCTTCAATGGCTGTGCGAAGTTGCTGAATATTGGCAGGAACTGAAATACGCTGTTGTATACGCCAATCCAGAACATCCCAAACATGCTCAGTGGGTGACATGTCCAGTGAGAATGCTGGCCAGGCAAGAACTGGGATGCTTTCAGCTTCCAAGAATTGTGTACAGATCCTTGCAACATGGGCTCGTGCATTATCATGCTGCAACATGAGGTGATGGTCGTGGATGAATGGCACAACAACGGTATCTGTGCATTCAAAATGCCATCAGTAAAATGCACCTGTGTTCGTTGTCCATACGCCTGCCCATACCATAACCCCACCACCACCATGGACCACTCGATCCACAATGTTGACATCAGCAAACCACTCACCAACACGACGCCATACACGCTGTCTGCCATCTGCCCTGTACAGTGAAAACCGGGATTCATCCATGAAGAGAACACCTCTCCATTGTGCCAGACACCATCGAATGTGAGCATTTGCCCACTCAAGTCGGTTACGACAACGAACTACAGTCAGGTCGAGACCCCGGTGAGGACAACGAGCATGCAGATGAGCTTCCCTGAGACTGTTTCTGACTTCTGTGGCATTGTGCTGTGTGATAAAACTGCACATTTTAGAGTGGCCTTTTATTGTGGCCAGCCTAAGGCACACCTGTGCAATAATCATGCTGTCTAATCAGCATCTTGATATGCCACACCTGTGAGGTGGATGGATTATCTCGGCAAAGGAGAAGTGCTCACTAACACAGATTTAGACAGATTTGTGAACAATATTTGAAAGAAATAGGCCTTTTGTGTACATAGAAAAAGTCTTAGATCTTTACCTTCAGCCCATGAAAAATGGGGGCAAAAACAAAAGTGTTGTGTTTATAATTTTGGTCAGTGTATAACTTAAAAAATCCACATTGTTTTATATATATTTTGGAGTATGGGGGACGGAATTATTTTGATGATGTAAAATGATTGCACTCGATGAGCTACTGGCGCTACCTGTTGCCATTTTTACCACAATACAACTCGGAAAATAAAATACTGATATGATGCCACATTGTGCAACTTTTTGTTGTAATTTTCAGTCGAAGGGCAACAAGAGAAACGATGTAAGTCTTCACTGCTTTCCTAGAAATAAGAAGAAGATAAAAGAATAGGAAGATGCCTGTGGACAAATAGAACTTGTGTCTGAAAAATGTCTTTGAGGTTTTTAGTAGACCACAGCTACTGAAAAAGCTTACAAACGGCAGAGACATGAAACACTAGATGCCATCTTGGAAGGATGTAAACTTGCCGATGCGTGTCATGATGCCGCAGCCACTGAAGGAGTTTCTCAGTGTGGATTTCACTCGATATCTGGGGGCGTTTAGAATCATTAAGGGGGAAATTGATGGTACGGCATTTGGTTTAAGCTTACGCTTATATCCATCACCACCTATAAGCTCTTTCAGTAGCTGTGGTCATCACATCAGTATTTTAATTTCAAAATTAATAAAAATAGTAACAGGTAGTGCCAGTAGCTCACTGAGTGCAACCATTTTACATCATCAAAATAATGACGCCCCCTATAATCCAAAATATGTATAAAAAGATGTGGATTTTTTAAATAATGTAAATCTTTCATGGGTTTACTACTACATATTTCAGTAAGAGACATTATTTACATTCTATTAAGCCATTCAATGCATATTAAGCATTCAATGTGCATTTCATTATTTATTTGATTATTTCTCAGCTTTTGGTTTTAGGAACTATACCATAATGGTGTTGATATTGGCATGCACAATTTATTTTCTGCTCTGTGTGTCAGTATGCAATCCGTCTGGCTAAAATGGTGGGCTATGTAAGTGCTGGTACAGTGGAATATCTGTTCACCGAGGATGAAAGTTTCCACTTCCTGGAACTGAATCCACGGTTGCAGGTGGAACATCCCTGCACTGAGATGATTGCTGACGTTAACCTTCCTGCTGCACAGCTACAGGTAAAACACAGTACAGCTGTCAGGAGGAAAAGGACTCAGAAGCATTGTGTGTATGATGTAGTGACCCCTAATGCTGTTGTTTGTTTAATGAAGTTTTGAGTTTCTCACTATAAAGTAGTAGGACCGACTCTTATTTCTGCTAATATTTTTCAAATTTTGTTGTTGTTGTTGATATATGTATGGTTCTCAAATGCTGATAAACTTTTGGTACCTTCTCTCTGCAGATAGCAATGGGGATCCCTCTGTACAGAATTAAGGATATCCGTGTCCTGTTTGGTGAAACACCATGGGGAGACTCACCTATTAACTTTGAATCTCCAGAATGCATCCCCTGTCCACGAGGACATGTCATAGCTGCACGCATTACCAGTGAGAACCCAGATGAGGTGAGCAATTAGCCCAGGACAGTCTTTACACAGTGGCATAAATCTGTTGCATATACACAGTCATTCAAAAGTTTGGGATTAGGAAGATTATTTTTAAAGAAAAGAATGCTTTTATTCACCAAGGATACATTAAACTGTTCTAAAGTGACAGTAAAGACAGTTATGATGCTACATGTTTTTAAGTTTCTGTTCATTGAATAATCTTGAGAAAAATGTATTAGTTTTCACATTAAAATTTAGCAGCATAACTGTTTTCAACATTAATTGATAATAATAATAAGAAGAACTATTTTGTAAGGAGCAAAGCAGCATATTAGATTGATTTCTGGTAGAAGGTTCAAATGCTCGCTTAATTTAGTGCTGCCATATTTCTTCAAAGGCTACAGAAGATGGTTACATTTTTTGTTACTTGTTTCAGTGAGTTACATCATCAGTGCATTTGAATCATCTGTAATAGTTGCATATGAGTCTCTCATTTATTCTCATTGTGAAAAGATGGATCTCAAAATCATACAGGGTTCAAATACACAAAAATGCTGAAAAAACCCTGAAGGATTTTTCTGAAGAACAGCAGGCAGTTTAACTGCCTTAACTCTTGACCTATCACTAAACAAAAAGAAAAAAAAACCAGCTTTGGATCATTCAGGTAACAACACAGTATTAGGAATTAAGGGAATGTAAACTTTTGAATGGGGTCATTGTTAGAAATTTAACTATTATTTTCTCTTGTGGACTATACATAAACATATTTTTTGTGTAATATCTTATTCAGGTCAGTACTGAATTAACAATAACATGTATTTTGTATGATCCCACTTATTTTGGTAAAAGAATTAACATTCTGCAGATTCTTAAAGAGGGATGTAAACTTTTGACCTCAACTGTAAATGCATTTGTGGTAGGCTTAAGAGACTTTCTTTTTAAAACCATTAAATCTTTCCAAGCCCAAATATTTTTTATGCACAATCATGAAAATATCCTCGAAATTTTCTGCAAAACATACTACTTTGCTGTTTATTGCTATGATTTCATTTACTGCTTAATTGCATTTTTTTTAAAGATATTTTTAGAAGCGTAGTTTTAATGCGGTTGTTTTAATGCATAGTTTCATTAGTCTTTGCATAGTTTAAATGCAGTAGTCCTTGAAGTCCGCCTTAGCTGTTTATTAGTTGAGTCATTTGTTTGTTATTTTTATCCTTACAAGGGCTTTAAACCAAGCTCAGGCACAGTTCAGGAGCTGAACTTCCGCAGCAGTAAGAATGTGTGGGGTTACTTCAGTGTAGGAGCAACTGGAGGCCTACATGAGTTTGCAGACTCTCAGTTTGGGCATTGTTTCTCCTGGGGTGAAAACCGAGAAGAGGCCATTTCGTAAGTCCTGGAGACTATTAATAGATGCTTGTGTCTTTTCTTTTTTGCTCTTTAGAAAAAACAAATTATATCAGATAGAGCTCTATTTTTAAAGTAGATAAATCAAAGAGGTCTTTGTTCCTATGGCCTGCAGGAACATGGTGGTAGCCATGAAGGAGCTGTCAATCAGAGGAGATTTCAGGACCACAGTTGAGTACCTCATTAAGCTATTGGAGACGGAGAGTTTTAGGAACAATGACATCGATACTGGCTGGCTGGATCACCTTATTGCAGAGAAAGTGCAGGTAAGACCCCTTTAGCAACTCTGTTCTACTTTACTCCCATGTAAAATAAAATTTGTAGCCATTTACAGTGAAGTGACATTTGTTTTACAGTATGTTGTTTTATTGTATGTTTCTTTTAGGTGGAGAGACCAGACACCATGTTAGGTGTGGTATGCGGTGCTCTGCAAGTTGCTGATGCAAGTTTTAGAGAGAGCATGTCTGACTTCCTGCATTCACTGGAGAGGTATTTCCACTACTTGGACACACCAGCATTTACTGTAAAGCATTGAAAACCCAAAGAAACCACTTCTATATTGTAATGCATTTATGTTTGATTCAGGGGTCAGGTGTTGCCTGCTGCTAGTCTCGTCAACACAGTCAGTGTTGATCTGATCTATGATGGAGTCAAATACTGCCTACAGGTAAGATAAAAAAAACACTGAAATTCCTTTGGTCAATTTTTATTTAACAGAATTAAATATGTGTGTTTGTTTCTGTGGTACAGGTGGCCCGCCAGTCACCCACTACGTATGTTATCATAATGAATGATTCAGATATTGAAGTTGATGTCCATAGACTCAGTGATGGCGGTCTACTACTTTCCTATGGTGGCAGCAGCTACACAACCTACATGAAAGAAGAGATTGACAGGTTTGAGAAGAAGAGGTGTTGTTCTGTATCCCACAGGGTACTTTCTTTTGTGCCAGCTGACGTTTGTGGTCTTTTCACATATTTTGTACAGCTACCGCATCACAGTGGGCAACAAAACGTGTGTGTTTGAGAAGGAGCGAGACCCTACGGTGCTCAGGTCGCCCTCTGCTGGCAAGCTGTTGCAGTATTTAGTTGCTGACGGATCTCATGTTCTGGCTACCCAGCCTTATGCTGAAATTGAGGTAAAGATAAGGCATTTAATATTAGCAGTTAGCATTAGCAGTTGTTGTTACCTGAATGGTCCACAGCTGTGTTTTTTGTTTAGTGATAGTTGTTCATGAGTCCCTTGTTTGTCCTGAACAGTTAAACTACCTGCTGTTCTTCAGAAAAATCCTTCAAGTCCCTCAAATTCTTTGTTTTTTCAGCATTTTTGTGTATTTGAACCCTTTCCAACAATGACTGTATGATTTTGAGATCTTTCTTTTCATACTGAGGACAAATGTGGGATTCATATGCAACTATTAGAGAAGGTTCAAACACTCACTGATGCTTCAGAAGGAATCACAGTGTATTAAGAGCCAGGGGGTAAAAACTTCTTGAATTTGAAGATCAGGGTCAATTTATTAAGTATTAAGAATCAAGCGTATGTAAACTTCTAAACGGGGTCATTTTTACAAATTCAACTATTTTTTTTTTCTCTTGTGGAGTATATGTAAACGTCTTTTACATTTTGCAAATTCTGCAAGGTTTATGCAAACCTTTGACCTCAACAGTACTTTTGCTGTCTTTTTACAGGTTATGAAGATGGTGATGACCCTGCATGTCCAGCATTCTGGTTGCATTTGCTTTTTAAAAAGACCTGGAACAGTATTAGAGCCTGGGTGTATAGTGGCCCGAATGGACCTGGATGACCCCAGCTGTATTCATCCGGTGATTCAACTATAATTTCTCCTCACAAGATGAAGCACATGATAAAATAAATTGTTTAGTACTCTTTATTTAGAGTGCTGGGAAAATTTGTATTTGCGTTTAGTTAGTTGGCCCAAATATGCATTGGGAGAGTTTGACTACTCTCAAAATGTACTGTATTGGTTCTATTTGGTCTGAATTTGAGTCTGTGAACCTGAACACCTTGATTAGGACTATGTCTAGCTTGAAATCCACAATGTGTCCCCAGGATGTTATTCCGCCACGCTTTCTCAGGCAGATTATTGACACTATTGGCCCTGATCTGCTGTCTGTTATTAATAAGTGTCTCCAAACTGGTACTGTTCCCCATGATTTCAAACTTGCTACAGTGAGACCCCATCTTAAAAAAACAAATCTCGATTCCACACTGCTGTCTAACTTCCGTCCCATTTCAAATCTGCCTTTTTTATCTAAAATCCTTGAGAAAGTTGTTTTAAACCAACTTCAGTCACATTTATCTTATAATTCTATTTACGAAAAGTTTCAGTCTGGTTTTAAATCTTGCCATAGCACGGAGTCAGCCCTCTTACGAGTTTTAAATGATGTTATGTTGACTACGGACTCTGGCCAGTTTACGGCTTTGGTTTTGTTAGACCTCAGCTCTGCCTTTGATCTGGTCAATCATAATGTTCTAATTTCACGTCTTGAAACGTGCGTTGGTTTACGGGGCATAGTATTGCAATGGTTTAGGTCATATCTTTCTGATAGGAGGTTTGTGGTCAATATTGGGCACCATTCCTCTTCTGAGATACAGTTAAGATCTGGTGTACCTCAGGGATCGATTCTGGGTCCAGCGTTGTTCTCTCTTTATCTGCTTCCATTAGGGTCTATCTTTAGTAAATATGGGGTTTCTTTCCATCTGTATGCAGATGACACTCAGATTTATATTCCTTTAAAGCGTGGAAATAAGAATGCCTTTAAGCCTATTCTGGATTGTTTGGAGGAGCTAAAACTTTGGCTGGCAACAAATTTTTTGAGCCTCAACGAGAGTAAAACTGAATTCATAGTGTTCGGTCCTACTGATCAATGTGTACATGATTTTAAAAGTACATCTCTATCACCGTACAGTACCTCATGTGTCAGGAATCTGGGTGTTTTGTTTGACAGTAACCTCAAATTTGATAAGCAGATAAGTACAGTGGTTAAGTCTTGTTTTTACCATATTCGTCTTCTTTCAAAAGTAAAGCCATTTCTATCTCTAAAGAAGCTTGAAATAGCTATGCACGCATTTGTAACATCTCGGCTTGACTACTGCAACTCTTTATATGTCGGTGTCTCTCAGTCTTGTGTCTCTCGATTGCAGTTAGTCCAAAATGCAGCAGCCAGGCTTCTCACAGGAAAGCGCAAATACGAGAATATTACGCCGGTTTTAATTTCACTTCATTGGCTGCCAGTTAAATATAGAATTGATTATAAAATTTTAATGTTTGTTTTTAAATCTTTACATAGTCTGGCCCCACAATACTTAACTGATTTGTTACAGCCTTACATTCCATCAAGATCACTCAGATCTACTAATTTTAATTTGTTGCAAGTGCCTAGGACAAGACTAAAAACCAGAGGTGACCGTGCCTTTTCTGTTGTTGGTCCAAAGTTATGGAACGATCTCCCGTTTCACATCAGAGCTGCCCCAACCTTGTCTGTTTTTAAGTCCACTCTTAAAACCTATCTATTTTCCTTGGCGTTCAACATCTCTTGAACTATTGTTCTGTGTTTTTGGCCTTAGGAACCTCGTCTGTGTTTACAGCTTGTGTGATATTATGTTTTATAATTTGTGTCTGTTTTACTGTGTATTTATTAATAGTGTTGTAAAGCACTTTGGTCAACCTCGGTTGTTTTTAAATTGTGCTCTATAAATAAAAGTTGTATTGTATTGTATTGTATGAATGTAATTGCCCTATGTAAGAAAATAACAAGTTACATCTAAAAATCACTTTAAAATCAGCTAATAAAAAAGAAAAGTGAAGATAGTTATGTGAAAAGAATTTGGTAAGATATTTAATGCATTCATGCATTTTTAAATGTAATTCATGCATGTTTTAGTGTCAAAATACTTTCTGAGGCCAGTTTTTGTGTGTAATTTATATTTTTTTTTCCTGATCTACTCCACCAGGTAAAGCCAAATACAGATCCATTACCATCCCAGGAGCCTTTACCTGTTGTAGGGGAGAGGCTTCACCAAGTGTTCCACAATGTTTTGGAAAACCTGGTGAAAATCATGGATGGATACTGTCTGCCAGAACCATACTTCAGTCAAAAAGTCAGAACATTAATCCAGATTAGATTAGACTTTCATGATAGTAGCATGAAAACAATTCAGTCTGTTACCAATCCATATGTTGTTACAGTTGAAGAAATGGCTTGACACATTGATGAAGACACTTCGGGATCCATCTCTACCTCTTCTTGAACTGCAAGAGATTATGACCAGCGTGGCAGGGCGTATACCAGTTACTGTGGAGAAGGCAATTCGAAAGGTCATGGCACAGTACGCCAGTAACATTACCTCTGTGCTCTGCCAGTTCCCCAGCCAAAGGGTGAGTGATGAAATTAATATGCTTATCTGGAACATAGATTGTGCTCTTATCTGTAGACAGCATTACATAAGTCAAGTTTAACTCATCTTTGTCGATCCTCAAAACCATCAAATTATTGGAAATCAACAATTTTAGTTGATTTACCAATTTGTTATTAAGATATTAAATAAATATTTAAGTTGTGGGGGCAAAAAAAGTTTTAATCAGTTTTCAATCAACACTTCCAGATAGCAAATATACTTGACAGCCATGCTGCTACACTTCAGAGGAAAGCAGACAGAGAGGTTTTCTTCATGAACACTCAAAGCATTGTGCAACTGGTGCAAAGGTAAGAAATGCCTGATAACTCATTCAGGCTGATAACCTAATAGATCCTACCTCTGCTGTTATCTTAAGATAACCAAAGACTTCTCTGTTAACTAGAAAATGTCAATATGCACCTGTTTATAATCATTTTAGGTACCGAAGTGGCATTAGGGGGTATATGAAATCAGTTGTGCTGGATCTGCTGAGACGGTACCTTCAGGTGGAGATGCAATTTCAGCAAGGTAAAAGTATCCCTGTAATCTTGATACCACTGTCACATCAGAGCAAACAGAAGATGATTTAAGAAGTTTTACCTTTCTTTTTGAAATATATCTGGAAAACGATAGATACAGGACATAAACATGAAAATGGTTAGTTTTAAATTTAAAAAAAAGTATAATTCTTTCTTTCTCTTGACAGCTCATTATGATAAATGTGTCATCAACCTAAGAGAGCAGTATAAGCCTGACATGACTCCAGTACTGGAGTGCATCTTCTCCCATGCTCAGGTCTCCAAGAAGAACATCCTAGTCACCATGCTCATAGTAAGATCCTTTCTAAAATACTTAAAGGGATAGTTAACCCAAAAATGAAAATTCTGTCATTAATTAATTACCCTCATGTCGTTCCGTAAGACCTTCATTCATCTTCAGAACACATATTAAGATATTCTTGATGAAACCTGAGAGCATTCTGGGCCTGCATAGACCACAACACAGCTGACACGTTCAAGGCCTAGAAAGGTAGTAAGGTCATTGTTAAAATAGTGCATGTGACATCAGAGGTTCAACTGTAATTTTATGAAGCTATAAGAATACAGTTTTTATCAGATTTCATCAAAAGTATCTTAATTTATGTTCCGAAGATGAATGAAGGTCTTGCGGGTTTGGAAAGACATGAGGGTAATTATTGTATAAGTAATTATTGACAGAATTTTCATTTTTGGGTGAACAATCCCATTAACAGTGTGTATTTATTTTCTTAAGCTGTGGCTTTGCGTGCTGATTCCCCTCAATCATTATTAAAATAGCAACAGAATGTTTAAGTAGGAGTAGCTCAAAGCAATAGTTTGATTTCATTGATGCATCCTGTGCTCAGTTAATTTATAATGCAATATCTTTCAGGATCAGCTCTGTGGCCGGGACCCAACACTTGCTGATGAGCTCATGGTCATTCTAAATGAGCTCACACAACTCAGTAAAATGGAAAACTCTAAAGTAGCACTTCGGGCTAGACAGGTATGAACCTCAGGGGTTGTGATATTTACCTTCTGCTGACTCACTTACAGTATGTTTTAATGTTGACTCTGTTCAAAATAGCATACTGCTGTACTGTACTATTTTATCAGTATATACTCTACTGTTCACTACTATTAAGCTGTGCAAGTGTTTTTGACTTGGATAATGTGACTTTGGAGACTGGAGTTATGGCTGCTGAAATTTCAAAAAATAATAAACTACTATTTTAAATTGTAATATTTCACAATATTCCTATTTTACTGAATTTTGATTAAATAAATGCAGCCTTTTTTCAAAAACATGAAAAAAAAATCTTACCAAACTGAAAAACTGGTAGTGTTTACTGTGTAAAGTACACACATAGAATGACCTACAACATTTTCCACAATAATACTGTGTCCCTTTTATTTCCAGTATAGCAACATATCTTTTTTTGACTATATGATTGGACAGCCAACAGTTGCTATGTACATTTTACACAATTTTGTGAAAATGTCACTCTCTAAATAAAACATGGAATGTTGTGTAGACACAAAATAGCATACAAATTTGATGATGCTTATTGTTTAGAAAAACATGCTTAGTATTTAGATTAAAATAGTAGGCAGCATACAGTATATATGTGACCCTGGACCACAAAACCAATCATAAGGGTCAAGTTTTCGAAATTGAGACTTATACACCATCTGAAAGCTGAATAAATAAGCCATTGATATATGGTTTGATAGGACAATATAGGTAGGAAATTTACAAAATATCTTCATGGAACACGATCTTTACTTAATATCCTAAAAAAAAAAATGAAAATGGAAATGAAAATTTTGGCATAAAGGAAAAATTGATCATTTTGACCCATAAAATGTATTTTTGGCTATTATTACAAATATACCCATGCTACTTAAGACTGGTTTTGTGGTCCTGGGTCACACATGACACATTATGCACCAAGAAGTAGACTGGCCATAACAGCTCTCTATGTTTCTGCAGGTGTTGATCGCCTCTCATTTGCCCTCATATGAACTTAGACATAACCAGGTGGAATCCATCTTTTTATCAGCTATTGATATGTATGGGCATCAGTTTTGTCCTGAGAACCTCAAGGTAAAGCTGCAGCGATTATTTTGTCTTTACAATTTAACACTCCGTATATTTGATGATCTAATTCTGCATTTGCAGAAACTCATTCTGTCCGAGACCTCCATCTTCGACGTCTTGCCCAGTTTCTTCTACCACAACAACCGAGTGGTTTGCATGGCTGCTTTAGAGGTCAGTAAAGTTTGACGTTTTCTTCCCAAATGTTAGTGGTATGCTGTCAGGACTTTTCAATGTATTGTGTGGGAATTCCTCAGGTATACGTACAAAGGGGATATATAGCATATGAGCTGAACAGCCTTCAGCATCATCAGCTGCAGGATGGAACATGTGCAGTGGATTTCCAGTTCATGTTACCATCGTCCCACCCCAACAGGTATAGCAGCAACCACGTGTAGATCTTTATATTCAAAATAGGGCTTACAAACATGACCCAGATACTCTTCAGTGTATTCCCATGAATTCAAAACAGGAGTATTGTGACCAACTTTTTTTTATACAGAAACGGAATGGTAGTTCATTGCTGTGGTGCTTAACAGACCACACTGTTTATGTAATAGAATAGCAATAAAAATTAAACTAGTACTTAGCTAGAACTAAGCTAGAACTATTTTTTAGTCTGGATGTTTCTGTATGATCCTCTGTAACATTTATTCTTATTTTGACATTGTTTTCTATGTATCTCTCCTCTGAAAGAGAGCCTTACACCTCATTGAGCCAGTCCATGCCCAAACCCACGTAATACGCTCTTTATTTATTAGCATCTCTTTAATGAAGTAATATATAACCGAGTGCACAAAAACAGATTCTGTCTTACACTCCTAACTTCTGACTTTGGGCTAAAGCCTGGTTTTGGGTTCCTCTTACTAAGCTATACTTGGCGATGGTATTGAGCACAGCACAGGGGCAACAGATTTCATACCATCACGCTGGGGTGTTAGAAGTGATTGATCAACTTGTTTTGAGTATGAAAGAAAAAGGTACATAGGTGATTAGATTGCAGTTACTTTTACACATTATAGTAGGTTTTAATTATTTAAAATAGACACTGAATCATGCACTTTCTTTGTATATACGTGTAAGTCGACATGAAATCAAAACTGAACTGTTTACATTCCTACACAATCTTGGTCTCATTTGTGAATGGTTAATCAAAAGACAAAAGTTTTGTCTTTTTGTTTTGTCATCTTTCATCAAAATGTAATAATCAGAAATATGTCACATTATGGAAGTAAAATGGTTGTGACACCTTTTCATGTCGATTTTAAAGCATCAAAATATGAAATATTCAAAAATCTTTATACAAATATTTACAGTTCTTCAAGTTCTTCAAGTCAAAGCAGATTGGTCAATCACACTGAATCACGTTAACTGGGTTTTCTGTATACGGATAGTATATTAAGGATTGTAGCTTTTAGATGTTTTCTCATAAAATGCAAAAAGTGATTCCCTGACAATTACATTTGCTTGCTCCTTATTACCTATATAACCTAATGATAAATAATGATTAAAATGTATTTTGTTTTTTTTTTTTTATAGAGAACTATTTCTACTAAGATTGTTTTTAACATAATCATGATAGAAAGAGATCCAAATTTAGAGGATGGCGATCCCATGCTAACAACTCACCTGCTCTCATTTCAGAGGGAGCAGTCCTACTTTGAACAGGTAGAGTACAGCTCCTCCCTGCAACCAGTCAGCCTTGTGTGTACAATACCGCATAGTATGTCTGCAGCAATGCATGCTGGATGCATCTGTTTAATGACTTGGAGAAATGTAGACCCAAAGGGTGGTCCGTTTAATTGATTGATTTGGATTTAATGGCACAGATAATTTTGTCAATTTATGGAGTAATTCTCCAATCCTAAATTGGCCTTAAATGTGCTTCCACTCAGCACAGTCCAAAAATGTGGAATGCATTTACCAATCCATTCCTGAACTCTTGCCTGTTTAATTTAGATGAGACACATATTCCAATTTCACTCAAACTGAGACTATAAAGGAAGATCACTGAGTATTTTGCATTAAACAGCACAAGCAGTGCCATTAATTTAGCATTTTTGTCCATAATTGGCACCCATAATTCCCTTCTTTTGTCTGTTTACTCTCTCATTTACTCACACAACACACACACACATACACAATCCTCTTCCCTTCTCAGAGTGTCTGTTCCTGTGAATGATTCGGGAGAGTTTCAAACAATGCGTCGTCAGGGCAGTGAGCTCTTCCTGGAGGGGGCGCTGTCGCCCCCCTGTCAGAGGATGGGAGCCATGGTTGCCTTTCATAGTTTTGACCACTTCAAAAGGTGCCGTCACACTTTTTTCTCCTTATAAATACAGAATTTGATTAAAAGATTAACAAAATGCAAGATTTTATCTGAACTGTGGTTTGATTTTGTCGTAGGTGTTTTGATGAGGTTATCTGCCGCTTTGCGGATCCGCTCTGTGAGAGTTCTTTGTTCTCTGATGGCTGTTCCACCTTCTGTGATGGGGAGAGTTGTAAGGTCAGATTTAAGATAAAAAACAAACATTAATATTGCACTCAAAAATAAATGTCATTCCAAACCTATATGACTTTCATTTTTTTGTGAAACACGATATTTAGTTAATGATCTGTCTCTGTTTCAGAACATGAAGGAAAACCCCATACACATCATAAATGTGTCAATCAAACAAGCAGACACTGAAGATGACGATGCTTTAGTCAAAGCGTTCACTGCCTTTGCTAACTCTAAAGTAAGAATTTTAAACACTTGTCCTTTTAGATGTGTGTGCTGCGCCATGACTTGACTCTCTTTGTGCCCAATTTCAGAAAACTGTGCTCTATGAGTATGGAATCAGAAGAATCACATTTTTAGTTGCACAAAAGGTAAATGCTCAGAAACACAAATGACTTCCATTGCCAAAATATATTGTCAATCAGGAAAGATTAAAAAGGTATATCTTCCCCCTCAGCGGGAGTTCCCGAAGTACTTCACATTCAGGGCCAGAGATGAAGTAAGTGATGCATCTGTTGATTTCATCTTTTAAATATGTACAATATAGAGTAACAGCTGAACATTGTCTTTTTTTCCGTTTAGTTCCATGAAGACAGAATCTACCGTAACCTGGAGCCTGCTTTGGCCTTCCAGCTTGAGCTGAATCGTATGCGTAATTTTGATCTGACTGCCGTTCCCTGCGCCCACCATAGGATGCAACTGTACCTGGGTGCTGCTCGTGTGGAAGAGGGTGCAGAGGTCACAGATTATCGCTTCTTTATCAGAGCCATCATTCGCCACTCTGACCTCATCACCAAGGTAAACAATATTACTTCTAGACAGTATGAAATATTATATTTAATAGAAATTAAGCCACAGTATAATTAAAACTGTTAAGGGTTAGTTTACCCAAAAATGAAAATTCTGTCATTAATTACTCACCCTCATGTTGTTCCAAAGCCACAAGTCCTTTGTTCATCTTCAGAACACAAATTAAGATACTTCTGATGAAATCCGAGAGCTTTCTGATCCTGCATAGACAACAATTAATTTGTGTATCGAACATGTACCGAAGGTCTTACTGGTTTGTAAAGACATGAGAGTGAGTAATGACAGAATTTTCATTTTTGGGTGAACTATCCCTTTAATTGTTACCATGCCACAATTTTAAGCAAAAGTAGTGTATTGTAGTGCATTTTTCACAGTTTTTTTTTGTTAGTGTGAATATTTGGGTCAGAATTCATGTGATTACATTAGTCTAACTGGACAGCATCATAAATGCTCGCTTGAATAACCCTTGGCATAAATCATACAATAATTTTCTATACTAAATATAATTTTGACACAAAATTATTATTGTTTAAGTACACTAGGATTTAAAATCTTGGGTTAGACTTGTATTTTAAAAAAATCTTTGTATTTTTAAAAATCTTACATTTCATCAGCCATTACTCCAGTCTTGAGTGTCACACATTCCTTAAGTAATAATTTCGATATGCTGATTTGGTGCTGAAGAAACATTTATAATTATCAGTGTTCTACTGTAATATTTTAGTGAAAACTGTGATGCGTATTTCTTTGTTGAGAAATTAATAGAAAATGTAAAAGAACAGCATTTAAAAGTCTTTGTCACCTTTGATCAATTGAATGCATTCTTGTAGAACAAAATTATTAATTTCTTAAATAATAATAATAATAATAATAATAATATTGATGTGCATTATGCCTCGATTGCTTCCAACTTCTACTTTTTTCAGACTTGGCAATAGAAATTAAGTGACAAATGTTAATGCTAATGTTAATGTTAATGTTAAAATGTTAATGCTAATGCATAATGTAAAACCAGAAATCCAAAGTTCTTATTTCATGTGATAACAAAATACAAAGATATGACGTGTAGGTTGTTGATGGGTATTTATAGGGTATTTTTAAAAATTGCCTTTATTTTATACAAAGCATTTTTGATTGCATTCTTTTCACATTTTCTGTAGGAGGCCTCGTTTGAGTACCTGCAGAATGAGGGAGAGAGGCTATTGCTGGAAGCAATGGATGAGCTTGAAGTGGCCTTCAGTAACATATCCACTCGTACTGACTGCAATCACATCTTCCTCAATTTTGTGCCAACTGTTATTATGGACCCCTCAAAGGTAAACTTTTTTTTCTTTTAGCTCTTAAAGGGGTAGTTCACCCAAAAATGAAAATGATGTCATTAATTACTATTTGGGTGAACTATACATTTAAATGTATTAATCAGCTACTGCCAGTGTTCCTGAGCTGTATTGCTCAGTTACATTCCGTCTTCTTTTCCTACAGATAGAGGAGTCCGTCCGCTCAATGGTGATGCGGTACGGTAGTCGTTTATGGAAGCTGCGCGTTCTCCAGGCTGAGCTGAAGATCAACATCCGCCTCACCACCAATGGAGATGTCATTCCCATCCGCCTCTTCCTCACCAATGAGTCTGGCTACTATTTGGACATCAGCCTATACAAGGAGGTCACTGACCCCACCACTGGACAGGTACAACCTACAGTCTCCAGATTACACCACATGACACATTTGCATAACACAAAGTAGTCACGGAGGAATAAATGTGTTTGAGTGAATTACTTTTCCTTTTTTCTAATACAGATTTCAAAGGTAGATAGACTGATATCTGACCTAGTTGTTTTGAGAGTCACTGCCACAAGTATAGAACATTCAAAGGTCAAGAGTTCATCAATTTAGACACAACAGCAGCTGCTTCATAAATCTGTTTATCAATATGCTAGTACCGTTTCTTTAGCTGACAGTTTTCCTTCCACCAACATCAAAGCTGTTTATTTTTAGAGGGTGCAAGACTGCTAAACCACAACACAGGGTCGTAAGTGTAGTCTGCAAAAACAATGGCTAATTCAAAGTCGTATATGTGCTTTCATCTCTATTTGGCTGTGCTCTGAAGTGCATTTGAATTTCTTCTTGTAAACTGAAATTGATTCACTACTGACTGCCGCTTTAGCTGGGCTATCTTAAAAAATAGCAAAGACATAATTTTTGATACTTGCAGTTGTTGTCAGACTCCTGAGTTGTAATATTTAATAACATAATCTTGAGGGTTTCAGTCTTTTCCTTATTCAAGCAGATAGAAGCTGTACTTGCATTACTGTAACATGGTCATTTACCAAAACTCTGTGTCTGTGAAGTGAGACTTTGATGTTGAACAGTTCTAGACAGACTAGAAATCACATACTACAAATTGACTCCAATGCCATCCATTGTCTAAAACAGTATCTGAACACCACATGACTCTTCCTGTTTTTCATAATTTTCTCAATAAGGGTTTACTTGCATGTATTCATGTTCTGCAGATAATGTTCCAGTCATATGGAGACAAGCAAGGTCCACTGCACGGCATGCTAATCAACACACCATATGTCACAAAAGATTTACTGCAGGCCAAACGCTTCCAGGCTCAGAGCCTTGGCACTACGTACGTCTATGACTTCCCTGAGATGTTCAGACAGGTGAGGTGATCCAGTTAAGATTAAACCTGTTTTCACTGTGATTGTGGTGCTGTTGTTTTTGGGATGTATTGTTGGACTGACATTAGCCCATTATCTCTTCTTTCGGTTGTCAGGCTTTGTTTAAGCTTTGGGGACCAGGAGACAGCTATCCTAAAGATGTGTTGATGTGTAATGAACTGGTTCTGGATTCTCAGGGGAGACTTGTGCAGATGAACAGACTACCAGGAGACAATGAGGTGCTTCAGTGAATTCTTACCATATTCCTTCAGGGATTTTCTGTTCAGCAGTGTGTACACTCTGCTGCTCAGTACTAATTCTCTGTGGATTGTAGAGGGATTGGAATGCTGTTCATCAGTCATAATTTACCTTGTACAGAAACAACATTCTCAGCAATGAAGTAAATTGATTAACTGTATAGTAAGTCATTTGTTTGTCCTCCCTTCCCAGATTGGCATGGTGGCTTTCCGTATGAAAATGAAGACTCCAGAGTACCCAGAGGGCAGAGATATCATTGTGATCTGTAATGATATTACCCATATGATTGGCTCATTTGGGCCTCAGGAGGATGAGCTGTTTTTACGGGCATCTGAGCTGGCCAGAGAAGAGGGGATTCCACGCATCTACATTGCAGCCAATAGTGGAGCTCGAATTGGCCTGGCGGAGGAGATCCGCCACATGTTTCAGGTGGCTTGGGTCGACCCAGATGACCCTTATAAGGTGATCGAATGCTCCAAAAAAGTTAAAGGAGAAGTCCACTTCCAAAACAAAGGTTCACATATAATGTACTGACCCCCTTGTCATCCAAGATGTTTACGTCTTTCTTTCTTCAGTCGTAAAGAAGTGTTGTTTTTAGAGAAAAACATTTCAGCATTTTTCTCCATAAAATGGTTCCGATTTTGAACTTTCAAAATGTAGTTTAAATGCGGCTTCAAATGATCCCAAATGCAATTGTAAACGATCCCAGCCTAGAAAAAAGGGTCATATCTAGCGAAACGATCGCTTATTGTCATAAAAATAATACAATTTAAATACTTTTTAATCTCAAACGCTCGTCTTGCCTTGCTCTGTCTTGCTCCGTGTATTCTGGCTCAAGACAGTTAGGGTATGTCGAAAAACTTGTATCGTATTATCTCCCTCAACTTTAAACAACATTTCAAAATCATCCTACATCGCTGCAGAAGTACTGACACAGTCTTTGCAATGTGAACATTCAAAGCAGATCAAATACCCTTAACAAAAAAGATAAAACAGCGATAAAGGGCGATTTTGAAGTTGAGGGAGAACATGAGATGGGAGTTTTTCAACATTCCAGGCAGAGTAAGACAAGACAAGCATTTGACATTAAAGAGCATATAAATTGTATTATTTTTTTATGACAAATCGTTACACTAGATAAGACCCTTCTTTCTCGGCTGGGATTGTTTACAACCGCATTTGGGATCGTTTGAAGCTGCATTTAAACTGCAATTTGGAAGTTCAATATTGGGGCACCATATCAGTCAATTATATGGAGAAAAATGCTGAAATGTTTTCCTCAAAAAACATAATTTCTTTAAGATTGAAGAAAGAAAGACACGAACATCTTGGATGACGAGGGGGTGAGTAAATTATATGTGAATCTTTGTTTTGGAAGTTTTTTCAGTGGGAATATGTGAGACAGACAGTTTTGTGTTCATTTTGCTGTTATATCGCTAATGTTATTGCGCACGTGTGGTGTAAAATCAAACCACTTCTGAATGACTCTTTGGGTTTTCATTTTACAAATCATGTTTGATGCCTTTCTGCTTTGTTTTTCCAGCTTTTGGTCAAGTCAAGTGAATTGTTCTGTTTTGCCCCTGCAGGGTTTTAAGTATCTATATCTGACGCCTCAGGACTACACCCGCATCAGTTCCTCTAATTCTGTCCACTGTCACCATGTAGAGGAGGGAGGCGAGTCCAGGTAAACCTACTGGTTTTAGCATGCACAGAAAGGCCTATAGCCAAACACCTTTCTCTTCAGCTCTTGTGTGTTCAAATAATGTCTCAGGTACATCATCACAGACATCATAGGGAAGGAAGATGGCCTTGGAGTGGAGAATCTGAGGGGTTCTGGCACAATAGCTGGAGAAACTTCTCAGGCTTATAAGGAAATCATCACCATAAGCATGGTGAGACCTAACATCTATCCATAATCTCATCTTTCATCAGACATTTTACAGTGTGCTGGGAATGAAATGAAGTTTATTGTATATACAATATATAATATTCTATGTACAATTTGGTCATCTAGTAACCATTCTGTGTTTCACTAGGTCACATGTCGTGCCATAGGAATTGGTGCGTATCTGGTACGTCTAGGACAAAGAGTAATTCAAGTGGAAAACTCCCATATTATCCTGACTGGGGCTGGGGCACTAAACAAGGTGTGGAATTTCACATCTGCGGTCACACCTTAAACTGTACAGTGTCATATTTAGGTGTGCCGTGTTTCCTTTTATGTTTGAGGATAGATGAAGCCACTTTAAATTAGTGATTTAAGTCTAAAATTCTGAATGTATTTCTTTGTAGGTGCTGGGTCGTGAAGTCTACACCTCCAATAACCAGCTGGGAGGGATTCAAATCATGCACAACAATGGAGTGACGCACAACATTGTTCCAGATGACTTTGAAGGGGTGCTAACTATACTACAGTGGCTATCCTACATGCCAAAGGTAGATTGTTCATAGATACTGTACTTACAGGGTGAATCTCAAAGCAAGCAAACAAACAAAAACATGTACAGTTCACATTTATCCCCAAAATAATAAATAAATAATAATAAGCAGAAATAATTATACAAGCAAATGTAGCTTAGTTTAGATTTTTTTTAAATTGTGACCTTATTGTACCATTCAAGTAGTTATCCCCGATTTCTCACTAGTGTAATTTTTCATTTCAACTTAAAGGGGTCATCGGATGCCCATTTTCCACAAGTTAATATGATTCTCAATGGTTGTGTAAAACAACACCCTTTTTACCTTGTCAAAATCAGCTTTGCAAAAATCATCTCATTCTGGTCGAGGCTGCTTTAAATGCAGATGAGCTCTGCCAGCCCCGCCCCTCTCTTCTCTCTGTGGAAAGACGAGTCTGTTTACTTTAGCGGCATTTAGCCGCTAAACTTGCTAACTAGCACAGTATTAAGAAAGGCGATCACAAAGATTCATAAAAAACCCCTTATACTCACTTCTGCTGTAAGTGAAGCTGGATCACGAATGATTTGCGCGAACATAGACGGATATATGTAGATCGGGAGGCGCATTCCCTTCACAAACAAATGTAATCTACTGCATCTTCAGCAGCTCAGATGTCGGGAGTAAATGACGACCACTAAGTTCATTATTACATCCAGCAACACAACACCTCAATCGCTCAATTGGAGATATTCTTGTCTAACTTACATCCCTGCTCTGGCATTGAAACAAAGAGGGTGAACTGTGACAGCTGATCTGAGGTAAAACACTCATGTCAATCAACTATCATGGGAGCGGCCTCTGTGGGTGTGACACCACAACGACAGGCATCTGAGAACGGCTCGATTTGAAAAAGGGGATATTATTTTTACAGATTAATTAAAAACCACTGCATGGATTTTTATCATTATAGGGTAGATTTGTACATTTGTACACTGCCAGCACACATTAATGTTCAAACAACATGTAAAAGTGAACTTAGCATCCGATGACCCCTTTAAATTCTCAACGAAGTCTAACATTGTTTAATTAAATCAGCATAAAAAGGCCCAAATTCTACCATTATGTACACCCTCATTTAAAAGTCAAATACTTGTGTTTAGCAAGGATGCAAGTAACAGGTTTAAGGCACATTATAAGGGATCTTAGTGACCCTAAACGGTTGTGTATACATTCTTTATTTACACACACACACACATTTACATTGCCCAGTTATGATCTTGACAGGCTTTAGCTGTAACCTTTAGCATGACTTTAAGTAGTTTGGCCTGTTAGTCAAAATGACAAAAGGGCAGAAAATTGACTGTTATGGCATACTGTGTGTTTCATCATACTTATCATACTTATGTTTGCTGTTACAATTTAGAGCAACCAAAGTCCGGTCCCAGTAATGCCTCCGAGTGATCCAGTTGAAAGAGAGATCGATTTTGTTCCTACAAAAGCCCCCTATGACCCTCGTTGGCTGCTCTGTGGACGACCCCATCCCAGTAAGAATCAAATTATCCACATAATCTGTTCTGAACATTTCAACACATACCCTCAACCTGTTGACATGGGAGCTCAGGTTGATTCTTCAAATCTTCCTTTATTCCTGTGAACTTGTGTTGACAGCTGTGAAGGGAGCATGGCAGAGTGGATTCTTTGACCATGGTACATTTATGGAGGTGATGGCTACCTGGGCACAGACAGTGGTGGTGGGCCGAGCCAGGTAAGAGAGCATAAACTAAACATAAACTAAAGATGTCAAACAAACATTGCTTGATTTAGCTATTTTTTGTTTAAGTTTTCTGAGCTGAGTGAGACTGTGAATGTCCTACAGGCTTGGTGGGATTCCTCTTGGGGTCATTGCCGTTGAGACCCGCACAGTTGAGGTTACCATTCCAGCAGATCCAGCCAACTTAGACTCAGAAGCCAAGGTCAGAGTCCTGACACTGTAAAATGGCGTAAGGCCCCGCCTGTGGCTCCCCTGTGGGATCTGTGCTAAGCGTTTCCTGTGTTTGCTCTTAGTATGTCCCATTTGTTGTTATCAGTATGGACTTAAAGTGTCTTTTCTGCCTCAGATCTATCAGCAGGCCGGTCAAGTGTGGTTCCCAGATTCTGCATATAAAACTGCTCAAGCTATTGAGGATTTCAACAGGGAGAAACTTCCACTTATGGTTTTTGCCAACTGGAGAGGCTTCTCTGGTGGCATGAAAGGTGTATATAATTGGTTTTCATCATTTGAGTTTGCATTTTAATGTACATTACCATTTTTTTGAAAGAAATACTTTTATTCAGCAAAGATGCATTAAATTGATCAAAAGTGACAGTAAAGACATTCACTGTTTCAAAAATATTCTGTTCTTTTGAACTTACCATTCAATAAATAATACTGTATGTAAAAATCTATCATGGACTCCACAAAAATATTAAGCAGCACAAAGGTTTTCGAAGTTGATGATAGTTAGAAATGTTTCTTGAGCACCAAATAAGTATAATGCAATGATTTCTAATGGATCATGTGACAATGAAAACTGAAGTACTGACTGACTGCTTAAAATTCAGTTTTGCCATCACAAAAATAAATTACACTTTACAATATATTCACATAGAGTTTTCAACTGTAATAATATTTTGCAATATTACTGTTTTTACTGTATTTTTGATCAAATAAATGCAGCCTTGGTGAGCATGCAAACTTCTTTTAAGAACAACTTTTGAATGCCAATGTATCTAATGTTTCTTTCAACATGAATGCACTGAATTTCAGATATGTATGACCAAGTATTAAAATTTGGCTCCTACATCGTGGATGCCCTGCGAGAGTTTAGCCAGCCTGTACTGGTTTACATCCCTCCCCATGCTGAGCTGAGAGGAGGATCATGGGTCGTAATCGACCCTACTATAAACCTTCAGCACATGGAGCTCTATGCAGATCGAGAAAGCAGGTGAGCATATCGATTCAGCCTCACTTTACTACTATTCTAAATCTTCTGTCTTTCTTATTTGATTATTCTCCTCATTTCCTTTCTCTTGTTCAGAGGGGGTGTTCTGGAGCCCGAGGGCACTGTGGAGATAAAGTTCAGAAGGAAAGAACTGGTAAAGACCATGCAAAGGACTGATGCTGTGTATTCACGCCTGGCTGAGCAGCTAGGTACATCAATTACTCTCACTTGAAGACAAATTTCCTCACTGGCTCAGGAAATGTTTACCTGTGACACATGGTTTACTGTTCTACTCCATGTAGGAAGCACAGAGTTACAAAGCCAGGAGCGTAAAGACTTGGAGGACAAACTGAAGTCTAGAGAGGAGTTCATTCTTCCTATTTACCACCAGGTGGCGGTGCAGTTTGTGGACCTTCATGACACTCCAGGAAGGATGCAGGAGAAGGGTGTCATCACGGTATAAACATAAGAAAAACTAAACATTAGGCACATAAGTCTCCATACGTCACCTTTTATGAAGAGATTTCTTTCCCATTGCTGTGGATCATATCAAAGACACATGAAGAAAATATACCAGATCTTCTTTTTCACGTAATCAAATGTTTTTAGGACATCCTTGACTGGAAGAATGCTAGGTCGTTCTTTTACTGGCGTCTGCGGCGACTGCTGTTGGAGGAGGTTGTGAAGGGGGAGATCATGCAGGCCAACCAAGATCTGAGCAACGGACACATACAGTCCATGTTACGCCGCTGGTTTGTGGAGACAGAAGGAGCTGTAAAAGTAAGGAAACTTAATTCATGTATGATGGGAAATAATAAACGTAAGATTCCCGTTTTTTATCTTACTGAAGTTGACAGTCAGTAACACAAATTCAGACAATTGTCAGCTTAGGATTTAAAACTAAAACTATTAAAAGTAGTTTTCAGCAAAGTTGAAATACTGGTGGTACTGCCATGTTCAAAGTCCAGAAAGATAGTATGGACACTGATAAAATAGTCCATCTGACTTCAGTGGTTCAATCTTAATTTTATGAAGCTACGAGAATTCTTTTTGCATTATGCATTAAGTAATGTACTTTTTTTTTTTTTGGTCTTTGACGCACATTTACGAGAGTACCATGATGTATGCTTGTGGTGTTCTGGCGTTCTGATGTAGAACCCTATATATGCTGCACCTTGTTTGCAAGCAGAGGAATGCATCAAAGTACTCTTGTGAACGCACGTTAAGGACTGACAGGGAAGAGAAGAAATTGTTAAATAAAGTCACTATTTTTGGTTTCTTTGTGCTCAAAAAGTATTCTTATGGTTGCATAAAATTAAGGTTGAAACACTGATGTCACATGGAGTATTTTAATGATGTCCTTACTACCTTTCTGGGCCTTGACTGTGTCAGTTACATTGTTGTCTATGCAGGGTCAGAAAGCTCTTGGATTTCATTAAAAAAAAAAAAATCTTAATTTGTGTTCCGAAGATGAACGAAGGTCTTATGGGTTTGGAACAACTTGAGGGTGAGCAATTAATGACAGAATTTTCATTTTTGGGTGAACTATCCCTTTGACCTAAAATTCAAAATTAAAGTTTAATTTTAAAATTTAAATGATAACTGAAAATATACAAATAAAAGATAAATAATGCTAAAATAACACTGGAGATCAGTTTAGTCCAGCTAACGCTAACTTAAAATGTATCTTCATCACCTAAACTACTATAATCTACAAACTTGACCATGAAAAAGTTAATAATTTTCCATGTGAGGTAATTGTTGGGTTATTGGAACTTTCAGGCATATTTATGGGACAATAACAAAGTGGTGGTAGAGTGGCTGGAAAACCATCTGTCGCAGCAGGATGGGACTCATTCAGTCATCAGAGAGAACATTAAATACTTAAAGAGGGACTACGCTCTCAAACACATTCGCAGGTAATATTCTCCTCTCGGACTGGCATTGAATTAGATTTTTTTTCCCCATGCATGTATTTTTATTTTTTTAACTATGTTTTTGAAAGAAATCTCCCTTAGTTCACAAAAGCTGCATTTTTAACATTTCAAAATTACAGTAAAAAACAGTAATGCTGTAAAATATTTTTACAATTTACAATTTTTGTCACATGATCCTTCAGAAATCATATACTAATTTGGTGCTCAAGAAACACTATCGCTTTTATAAACCGTTGTGCTGCATAATATATTTTTTTAATTATTTTTTTTAGAATTGATGAACAGAAAGTTCAAACAGTATTTATTTAAATTGTAATTGTTTTGCAGTGTCAACAATGTCACTTTTGATCAATATAATGTATCACTGCAGAATAATTTTTTTTTTCCTTTGACAAAAAAACAAGAAACAAAAATCGAAATAGCCAAAAGGCAAAACTCTGGATTCAACACTATCCCTGGTTTTCCATTTCTCAAAATCTAAAATGATTCTCAAATCTGTTTTATCATAACATAACATAATCATAACTCCAAGTCAAATTTACCAGTGACCAACAAACAACAGTCATTGGTTGTATAAGCAAAACCTCTTTTAAAACAGACTTGTGTATCCATAAAGCACTTTTCTCATGGACTTGTCCTGCATTATATGTTTAGCTTAGTCCAAGCCAACCCAGAAGTGAACATGGACTGCATCATCCACATGGCACAGAACATCACTCCCTCACAAAGAGCCAAAGTCTGCCACCTGCTGGCCACCATGGACAACTCTACCACCAGCTGATCACATCCATACCATTCAAAATAAACTTACACAGACATATGATATCCAGTAGTATTATTAAATAATAGTGCTTTAAAACTTTAAAACTGACAGTTTTAGTCAGTTCTTTGGATCAACACATTGGTCAGTAGCCTTAAACGCACATTTTTAAATATCCAGCATTCACATAGTCTACCTACTCATCTTAGTGCACAGTTGCTGTTGGTGTGTGACTCACAGTGACCATTAGGATGAACGTTTCTCAGTGGAGCATCAAAGCATTTCCATAAACTCACTCTCAAGAGATGGAAACCAGTATACAGTGTTTATCTGCACACATTTGTGTCCTTTTTGTGGTAATAATCGACTGATGAATGTACAAGACTGAATATTAGATGATTTTAGGGAATCACCGATCCTTGGAGCGCACATTTATGCTGTGTAACACTTCCTCAGGAATATATGCAATGTTAATTAACCAGAACAGATTATTAAATCTCTATTATTAGAGTGAAGTAACAGTATTTCACCTAAATACAATCACTGTGTAGATATCAGGGTAATTCTTGATAATAATTTTAGTTTCTAATAACACAGTAGTTACGAACAAACATATACTGTAATGATTAGAGAATTGTTAATGTACATTCAATTTGTCATTCGTTTATCTGTTCATATTGAATGTACATTAACTAATCTGCTTAAATTTAAACATATTACATGATAATGAAAGTTGCCATAAAGTGTTATCAACATCAGGGCCACTGTATATTTTAATGTCTTGAGTTTTAGTTGTTTGTGTAGTTTATTTCACATGACTGCAGGTAATTCTTCCGTTCATATAAATGCAGCCATACAGTATGTGCTGGTTTTATGAATGGATAAATATGTGTACCTACTGGTGCTGTACTGTACTCAACTGTTAATTCTGATTAAAGAAGACGTCTTGATCAGATGTAATGCCTTTAATCAATTTTGCATGTTTTTAGAATAAGTCAGGTTAATACTAGAGCTGAAGCGCTAGTCCAAGTGCCTTACTTTGTTGACTGTCAGGTTGTTTTTAAATGAAATTGATTGTTATGCATTAAATAATGTACGTTTTCATCTTGGTGTAGTTGTCGTTTTTCCAATTCATCTTAGAAATACAGATGGGTCAATGTTTTGTTCAGGTGTGTACATGGAGTATTTGCCTTGTTTTTGCTAAATAATTCTAGCCACACTATTTGTAGGGTCGCATTTAATGTATGTAATATATCGCCATCCTGTAATATAGTTAATGGTTACTGTATATGCTTGCCATATAGAGTCAAACCAAAACATAGACACCAGATATAATCTTTTTGTATCTTTTTTTTTTTCCTAGTGGGTGCAGGACTCTAGTTCATTTATGTAAGTGAGGAATGTGATATATTATACCCAAAAATTTTCACTCAGTGGTGTACTAGTAAAATTGATACAAATTTAGGACCAAAAGTTATTCAGACACTTTGACATGACAATGTTTTGCTCAAGAGTTTTTTCTTTAATTTCTAATGTGACTTTTTTGCACCTCAGACAACAAAATTAAGCATTGCTTGGTAATTCGTTGACCTAAATTCGTGTTATCTAATTGTGTACTTAGATAACAGCTATTCAACCTAATACGAAGGTCCCTATCCGATCTTTAGCTCCCTCGTTCTCTGTAAACACGGCGTCGCCTCAAGAAATATCTGCGTTCACACGAAACCACTGAAACAGACCGAAAACGATGTAGTATACATGCCAGACCAATATGTGGCCATGTAATTCTGGCATAGAGATACACTAAAAACGAACAACGAACAAGACATGGAGTATTTATCCACTCGAGGACTCGGTTTCAGGCTTCCAAAACACCTGATCCGTCTGGGCAAAACGCCTATATGATACGATTTTTTTTCGTAAACAGCTAAACGCATCTCCGTGTGGACGGATGGCCAAAACCAGTGAAATATCTGATTTGAGAGGAAAGGTAGTCGAATTCTACAAGGAGGGCATTTCGATCAGAAACATAGCAAAAACATTAGATATGCCTAGAGCGAGTCTTTTCCATTGTGCAGAAATTTAGAGAGACGAGCTGAAGAATTTGCCTGGTCTTGGAAGAAAGAAAAAGACGACACCCAGAACAGACAGACTTATTAGACAGCGGAGAAATCTCTGCTAAAAAAAGCTGCTTAAGTCAAAACGGCCACTGACATAGAGCTGTGTGCTCAAACCATTTGCAACAGGCTGAATGACAATGGGCAGCATGTGAGAAGACCCTTGATCAGCAGGAGAAATCAAATAAAACGCCTCCAGTTGACTAATGAACACAAGACTGCAAAATTTCGGAAATCAATTGGAAGTGAGAATTTTGGAAAACATTTGGAGTGATGAGAGCAAATTTAACATGTTTGGTAGGATGGCAAAAACTAGTGTGGAGAACCAAATGAGAAGGCTTGAAATCCCAGTGTCTTAACTTCTATGGTGGGGGCAATGTTATGGTGTGGGGGTGTATGGCAGCTAGTGAACTAGGTAAACTACATTTCATTGATTTCATTGAACTATGAACTCGGAAATGTTTGTGGAAATTCTCCAGAGTCAGAAGAGGATTAAAGTACTAAACTGGCCACCACAAAGTCCAGATCTAAACCTGATTGAGCATCTCGATGAAGTGCCAAAAACCCAACAGGGACTGAAAAAACTGCTGCAGCGAGTTTGGAAAAATATTTAAGTTCAGGTTTGCGTGAATCTGGTTGACAGCATGCCCAGGAGACTACAGGCTGTCAATGAGGCTAAAGGTAGCGCATCCAAGTATTGATAGTTGTGGAAATTTTGTCATACTTATAGTTGTCTGAATAATTTTTGGTGGACTGTAATCCATTACATACCTTTCTATCAGAGTTATCTGATGAATTTTTCTGACACAGTTTAACTCTGAGTTCTTGTCAGTGTTGAAGGTGTCTGAATAAATTTTGATTTGACTGTGCGTGCAGCTGAAAATAAAGTAATTAGGAATTTAAAAAAGTTAAATCAATCCATCTTTCAAACTGAATGTGAAATTTTATTGCTTGCATTTGAAATATTTAGATATGTACAATAAAAAATGATTCATGTCACCATTTCAGCTCTTTTCATAAATATAAATAATAAACAAACATTAAAGAGCAGATACAGTGTCTATCACAGTACAACAAAAGACACACAACTACAGTTACAAGGCTAACAGTTACATAGAAAACAAGTTCCTTTTATGATACAGAAAAAAGCTTGGCAACACCCAAAATCATAATTCCTATTGTTTTGATCTTTGTTCCTTAAGTGTTGTATTAACTTGCAATAAGGTGTATAATGATAACAACACTGTTGTTTGTAAGTTTATGTTTGGCCACACAATCTGCACTGGACTGCACTGTTATAGGAAATCTTTAAACTTTTTATCATTCACACTCTCACCATGCAAATTCTCTAAAAAACATAATTGCTGATTTGGTCCCTTCAAACCCAAAGCATTCAATGCAATTAATATAGTCAGTTTGAATACTGTGACGTCACCATAAATGCCACTCATTTCAGTTCAGGGTATCTTAATGTTGTCTTTCTGATGTTGCAAATATTTTTGGCTGCCTCTGAACAAATCTGTGTCTACAATTGAAAGCTTTAAAAGATGGTCCTGTGAAGTAAAGCTCAGCTAGTTCTTGTGGGTGCAATTAAAGCAAAACGATAGGCTTTGTTCCTCCTTGTGTGTTCATGTACTGGTTAGAAAGGGCATCCACAGCTGAGTATGAAGAGTAGAGGCCTGTCACCTGCAGGTCTGGGTAAGGCAGTCCTCCTGCATTGGACACAGGTGTGACATTGCCAGTGTCCAGGTCACAGTCAGACAGCCGAAGTGGGGAGTTACTGAGTGTACCTAATGCCTCTAGGTTAAAGCTGTCATCCTTCATCTCCTCCCACAGGTTTCCTGTAATCAGAAGAGAAGAAATGTGTGATTTCAGCCTCCAAAGGAACATTCTGTGGCTTACAAATTTTTAATATTATTTGCTAACCTTGCCAAGAGAAGTCCATAATACTTGGGTCCAGTGCGTCCACCTCTGAATTCACGTCAGTGTGAAGCGTGTAGAAGTCACTGTGCTGCTTGGCAGGATGCTGGGGGAGGGAGCTGTTTGTCAGGTCAGGGACAGTGTGGAGAGGAGGTGTCTGAGCAGGAGCAGGGGAGGCCGGAGCCAAACGAGACTGATTCTGGAGCTGCAGCTGAAGGTGCTGATGCATAGGGAGGCACTGTAGAGAAAGAGTAACCACTGGTTGGGGCTGCATCTGTGCTGGTATTGGGAGGGTCTGCCCTGGTGGGCAGCTGGGCAAGCGTGTCATGCCAGTATCAATAGACTTTTGCCTGCAGCTCTCCGGTCTGTCTGTTATGAGTTTGTCTAATTCATCTGGTAAAAAAAAATACCAAAACAAGACAATATTAATGACAGTTTGTACTTTATTTAAAAGCACAGTATGGAATGCTTGACACTAGAGGGCGCATATTCAAAACAAACAAAGAAACAAAGTCATAGTTTGATGATGCAGTGATTGAGTGTGGAATCATGGGAGTTGTCGTTTTTATCCCCACAGCTGATACAATCCAACGTGACTCGGGGAGAAATTAAGTTCATGTGTGAGCTAATGTATTAAAGATTTATTAACATCACTGTAGTATGAAGCAGGGTGGGGCTGAAAGCCGTGGAAGCGAAACGAGGCCGCTTTAGCAATTGCTAATGAGAGACAAGAGCGATACAGGACTTGAAAGCAGCTGAGCTTTTATTATTCCACAGTCATCAGTTTCTGCTCTTTCCTTTCCTGCATCTGTAGGGTAAAGTAGCGCTATTTTATCATACTAGAAATGTATTTGAGTATGTTGAAAGTTCTTTTATAATGCTACTCTGTGTGTTCATCACCTGTTTAATAAAACTATGAAAGCGTATTTGGTTTTTCCATTTTTTCTACAAAATAAAAGAGGAAATTGAGGGTGTATGACATTGTGACGCAAAGACATATTCTGTTACACTAGTTAAATTGCTTATTTCTCTGGATTTAAACATTCTTGGAAACTTTTGGGATAATGTATGTACACAAGTCAACAAAATATATAACACTGTTCTAGTGGTTTTTGGATATTTTAATCCAAAAATCCTACATACTGTGCATTTAACTAGATTTTTTACACTTACTTTTCTGCTCTAGTTTCTGTACTACTTCAGTTTTCTCTTTGCAGAGTAGTACTATGAACATTTTTAGTTCTTTTATAATCAAATTCCTGTGATGTTCATTTTAAGTTGCATTAGATTGATAATAGGGCCCTATTAAAACTGATTTTTTTTTTCAATTTTTTTTTCCATTTTTTGAAATTACGTTTTTTGTTGTTGTTGTTTGTTTGTTTTCTTTTTTCTAAACTCTGTTTTAATTGTTAAATTACATTTTATTAATCAAAAAGCATGTCTATTTAATTGAAATCATTTTTTTTTCTTTTTTACCAAATTTACCTTTTTCCGGTAAATAGTCCTTTAAAAATAATTTTTAATAATCTTTTTGTTTATTATTAGTAGTACTATCATTACATTAACTAATATTTATGTCATGGTTTCTTCAAATTAATTTTTATTTTGACTGGTTGATGTGAAGGGTTTCCGTTAAGTGTACAACTTTTTACTACTTTTGATGTATATATTAACAATTTCTGTTTTTATGACTGGATTCCGTGGATTCCACATCGCGGAAATCATAGGGCCCTGGATAAATGACTGAATCCTGGAATAAAGGATTTTACAGTCAGTTATGCAGGTTTAGTGATTTCACTGAAAATTGCATGTGTGAAAATAGTGTGTGATTGACCAATTTTTTGGAGGGTGGATATCAAGCACACTTGACCTTAGTCAGTTTTCGTTTGTTATGTGTCTTCCTAGTAACAAGGTGCATATTTCTGCATGAGTTAGAGCAAAGATGTTAATCAAAGATGAAACACTGTTTCCTAGCACTGATAATAGTCAAAGATTGGAGACCTGGATTGGCCATGCTGCGACGGATGGCTGGGAGATCTTTGCGTTTCCATTTCTGCATCTCTTCCTCCATTTTATCGATCTTTGCAGGATTGAGTGCCCAAAGACAGCCCTTTCTGGAGGAGCCGCTCATCTTGTTCTCCACCTTCTCAAAGCACTTGTTCAAGGACAGGTTGTGGCGTACAGAATTCTTCCATCCATCAGGTGCTGTCTGAGAAGCATAGTAATCGACAATATACTGTAAGTAACATTTATTTGATTCCATTGTGTGTTGGCTTAGTCCATCTATTCTCCAGCGTTCTTTTATATAAATTCCTCACCTTGAAATAAGGAAAGTGCTCTTTCATAAAGCTGTAGATCTCACTAACAGGAAGGCTGCCCGTTTTGCTGTTCTTCAAAGCCATGGCAATCAGACAGCTGAGAAGAGATGATATCAAACACAGTCGACTTGAGATAAATAAAGTCTTGCTTCCTTTCCAGAGAATTATAATGTTTCAAAGCTTATCGCAGTGAACTTTATTTCACCTGTAGGAGTAGATGGGTTTAGGAAAAGTCTTGGGCTGCAAGTCCTGGTTTTGAGCAGTAATACGGGGTTGAGGAAACAGACTTTGGCTGTTGTAGTTTCCATAAAGTCCACCGGGAGAACACTAAATAATATAACACAGAAATTGTATTTTTATATATGATAATACTATTTGAACAGTCTTTACAAATTATCCCAATTTCTACCTGGTCTCATGACAAAAATGTACCTCTGGGAACTTTTTTGCAAGACGCAAAATACGTACCAATAAGTAAATATCACTGCAGTTTCCAACAGAAATGAACACTAGAGGTGGTAAAACAGCGAGCACTTATAATAATAAACAGTTTAGATTACACCTTTATATGTTTCTTTATATGTTGATACGGAATCCTTGTGTACGAATTCAATGAAAAATAAATGAAAGAGCTAAAAGATGAGAGATCGAAAAACAAGCTAAAATGACATGCTTGTGATTGTGTTTTTACATCACATTTGCTTTTGTTCATACTATCAGGTAGGTTTAGGTGTAGTGCAGATGTTATGTTATTTTAAAACGTCACTAGTTATAGTGCCACTCAACGAACATTTCAAGTCAGAACTGCGGTGACACGTACAAAACCAACGTCAAATAGAATGTACCATATGAATGGCTCATCTGTTCTGGGGAAAAAACGAACACTCTTTTACTGCCACACAGTAGACATTTCGCATCCAAATATGTCATGAAACATACATGGCGGTACGTATTTTGCGTCTTGCAAAAAAGTTCGTAGAGGTACGTTTTTGTCATGAGACCAGGTTGCCCAGTTACTAAACCAACCTGTTGGTTTGCTTGAGTAAAAGTGAGCACTTGCTGAGGGGTGGTCTGGTACACTGATGCAGCACACGGAAACCCAGGGGAAAACTGGGGCATCTACAAAAACAGCACAGAATATATTTATAAACACAAGACTATTTTAGCTATATTACAGAAAGTTATTAAGTTCTGAATTGGTTGTATACATAATATAAATTGTTTGAAATATTGAATCTAAATCATTACTCACACTACTGATGGCCAGAGGGCTGTGCTGCATTTCACTCTGTAGATGAATCGCAGATCCTGCTCCTCCAGCTACTGTCATGCTATTCAGCTGAGCTGAAAGTTTCAGAAAAGTGTTTTTTTTTAGAAACCAAAAGTTTGATTTGGTTTTAAAATAGAGATTCAGTCCACTGCTGTTAAGGCACATCTTTCTAAAAATACTTTGGTCACTAAGGTGTCCTTGTTACACATGTTACATGTACTAACTTTTATAATAACAATAAATTATGCATAATTACATGCAAGTAACCCTAAACCATGCCCGAATCCTAAACCTAACCATATAATTAGTACATGTAGTTAATTAATATTACTCAGTACTTAAAGATATAAATACACTGTAACAAGGACACCTTAAAATAAAGTGGAACCAATCCTTTTTTAATATTTATAAAGAACTGGGTCAAAGAAAAATCTAAAGCTTTGGTAAACAAAAATCCTTAAAATGCAAAATGGCAAATATGCTAAAAACAAATGACAAACAAATAAATATGGATGCAATTAAATAACAGCTAAAGGCTAGGATAACCAGTTTGATATTTTAGATGTCGTTGGATGAATTCCGTTTTTTTTCTTTTATTTGAACTGCCATTTTTAACTCAATCTGTTCTATCTATTCATAGTCTGTAAAGCTCCTGACCTGTCTGCCGCTCCAGCAAGCTGTTCTGAGCAGAACTGGTGTAATCGGGCCGTCCAGATCCTATCTGCTGCAGTCGGGGAACATCCACAGAGGTGAGCCAGGACAGGGACTGAAGATCACCAGGCAGCTCGTCCTTTAGCTGAGAAGGGTCTGTAGTCAGGAGTCTACAAAAACACAGTATAGCTCTCAGTACTAAAGCACAAATATGAATTTAATGTGAAATACAGAAAACGGAAGCCATGAGGGTGCACAAAATTGCACTTCAATTAAATTTAGTCTTAATGCATCTAGTTGCTAATTAGTTTCGGCCTACATAAAGTAATTATTTTCTCTTTTTCCATATTTTCTTGTAAACAGATAAAAGACAAAGTCCTTTTGTAAATCTGTTGTTTGGGGATAGAAATAAAAATACTCTCACCCTCAATCTAATCCAGTGCAGGGAGAGTTATTTACTCAGCCATTTCTTCATTGGGACTAAGCATCAAGAAAGCAGAGAAACCCTCTTGAATTCTCTCCAGACTTCCCTACACACTCGCTATTCAGTCCAATAATTGGGGTCGCTATGACAACCCTCACTTTTCAGTTATTTTGTGTGTCTGGACACTTCAGTGCCCCCCTCTCCATTAAACCAACCTCTAACAGTGGTCAGGTGACCACTGCCTTCTTCACTGTCATTGGCTGAATCATATGTAAACAACGCATGAGATCATTTGAAACATGGGTATGTGGCACACGTTGCCTGCAACAGTTGGTCCAGCCCCATTGAAAAATGATCACCTATTGTGTCCCAAACGACAAATCTGCACAGCGGCACGTGGCTCTATTGTTTCCCCCCCAGACCCTTCCTTGATTGTCTTTACCGTTTTTTTTTAACCAACCCCTTGCATTAATCTACTGGAATGACAGGCCTCACACAACAGAGAAAAATAGGATGCCATCTGTTTCCCTGTCCCTTTCCACCCAACCCCTGTCCCCTTCTGCCCCCTCCCCCCCGCCTGGAGGCATCAGACAGTACCTAAGGGGGGTAACTGGAAGGGGGTCGTTGAAGGAGTTGGAGGTCAAGCCACACTGCACACACAGTCTGCCACCTGAATAAATTACAGCATTGAAGGAAGAACTTGGGGACATGGCCTTGAGCACCCTGATTGCTCCGGTTTGGAGCTTCTGAATAATTATCCTTTACACACACACACACACACACACACACACACACACTAGCTTGAAACCTTAGACACCGAACATGTCAACATTACACTGTCATGTGCTTTCAAATGTCTTCTTAACGCCTGTCCACATACAAAGACATGAAAAAGACACCTTGTGAAGGGAATAGGACAGTTTAACACCTGGCTTTATGAGACCTTCTTTTTCCAATTGACAAGTGTTAATCAGTCTTTTTTCGTTTGTTTCAAGTATTAATCTCTACATTAACATTGCTCTCTATTAATTTTGTAAGCCAATATTAACATACAGCATTTCAAAAGTGTAATTTAACATTTTTTTTTTAAAGAATAAACAGTGAAACATTATCCTAAAGGACTTTTAATTAAAAAAAAAAAATATATATATATATATATATATATATAGGTAACACTTTACAATAAGGTGTAATTTGTTAACATTAGTTAATGTATTAACTAACATGAAGGAACAAAGAACAATGCATTTATTACACTATTTATTAATCCTTGTTAATATTAATAAATATACAGTCGTTCATTGTTTGTTCATGTTCACAGTGCAATAACTAATGTTAACAAACACGACTTGTAATTTTAGTCATGCATTGGTAAATGCTGAAATTAACATTAACTAAGATTAACAGGTGTTGTAGAAGTATTGTTCATTCTAGTTTAATGTAGTTAACTAATGAACCTTATTGTAAAGTGTTACCAGTATGTGTGTATAATCCTTCACCCAAACAGATGAAATGCTGATTTTTACATGACTATAATGATAATTGAATGTTGCCAGGAGCATCCACTTGTTGTGTTTGCAGACAATGGCTGCACTGTAAATTCAGAAGCGCATTAATATCTGGTTTGAGATGATGTCGTCTTACTCTGCAGGTCAGAGACTGACTTATTTTCCATTGATGCACAGATATAATAAAGGAAAAGAATAATAATGATATTCATTATAGGTCTGAGTTGAAAACTGTGCTTCAGTAATTGGGAGCAGAGGGGGCTTTATTTTGGAAAGAATTCATAACATGACACATAAACTCAAATTTAGGATCGTCAAGAAAAGGGGGCCTACATCCTTGTACTTATTAGCATTTCTGAAGTCTAATTGTAAACCCAGCTGTGTATTGTACAGTTTACGGTCATTAGGGTGCAGTTATACAAGTGGAAGAAAAAATGATTTTATTTGCTCATTGATGCAAACCATTACGTGTCCCACAGAAAGGGGGAGGCGGGCGCACACAGTCACGGTTTATCACAGCTCAAGTCGCCCTCGTTTACATTCTAATTGGGAGCCACTTCTCCTTGGTGACCCGTGGGGGCCCCTGCCAAGGTCCTCAATCCCTCCGTGTGCCGACAGCGGGCGTGTAAACAGAGCTGATGCTTTCTGACAGATCCATTCAGAGCAAAGATGATGTATTCTCTCACTCCTTTCTTTTTCCACAAACCCCAATTCCCTGCCTCTCAAAACACACCTTTATTTTACAGAATAGGGAAGGTGGAGATTGTATTAAGATTAGCAGCGCTCTTCTTCTTCCCGAAATTATCTTTTTATTCTCTAATCTGCTCAGGGTTCAAAAGCAACGGGTTCAGCCATCAAAGGAAATCACCCCCTACCTGTAGTCTTGTGCCGAGGTGTGGTGACTTTGTACAGGGTTTTCATGAATTCCTGACATCCTGGTTGTAATTCCACTTTCAATCATCTTCTGCCAGATAAAATGCAAGTAAATCAACCATGCAAAGCAGAGAATAAAAGGAATTTTAGACATTTGCATTTGGTCTGAGAAAACTCAAATAGCTACATATAGTAAAAAAAATTTCAACATTTATGATAAAAAAACACAATCTGACATATCAACTAATGTACACATTAGAACACATCAATTTGCAAATATTAATAAAATACAAAATCACCAACAAAAACCTAAAAGACAATAAACTGAGCAAAAAAAAACACACAAATTATAAAAACGTAATTATTACAATTCATTGTTGATGTGAACTGTGATCATCAGACGTCATCAGTCACCGTTACCTGTCAGTCTGCTTGCGCGTCTCAATATTTAATGTAATGTTGAATTTGACAGAAAACGTTAAGTATGCCTTAAAAACAGACGAGAAAATGTTGCGGTTGTTTTCACAACACTGGCTAATAGGCTACATAAAGTCAAATATGTATGTCGCACATCAGTGTTCATTCTGTATATGTCAGCCCGAAACAGGTGCGCAGCCTCTTGGCGTTAAAAACAACAATAATAAAAACACAAAAACCCGTATCTTACCTGTTAATGGTGAAGTTGTTCTGAGGTATGGATAATCTTGGATAACGAGAAAGAGGAAAGCTCTACTGTTGGTCGGGGCACTTGTTGTCCCGCAAGAAAAAACCGTTTTTTAAATTTCCCTCGTCCGTGCGGTCCGCTCTTGACGGTGATGCGCACTGCGTGCACACGCAGCGCGAGCCGTGAAGAGGGGAGGGGGTCGCGCGCTCTGACTGACAGCTGTTGCCTTGCCTCCACAATCACGTAAATTATCTGTCAGAGCATCTCACCTACTGTTTTTTTTTTTAAGTATTTAATCAATACTTTTCTTCATCAAAGACATGTGTTTTTCTCCGTGTTTTCTTGTGCAGTAGTCCACGGTGTGCATTTACATGTAACTTCTTTTCCTCCAAAAAAAGCTTAAAACGAAAAGCTTAGTTTAGACAAAATCCTTCGTTTCTACCGGAAGCATCGTTTTACACAGTATGGATTCCTATAAACAAAAAAAACGAAGAGAAACTTCTATAAACCCGGAGACCTGTAACAAACTCAGTAGTGATTTCCATGTTCCCCTGTAGCCATAGGCAACACAAAATAACACAAATAACAGTTCCTGATGTTGTTCACCTATTTAAGTAGAAAGATTATTTTTATACAGATCTAAATAAAGACACATCCTCTCCGTGCGGGTCTGTGAGATATTCTGTCCTAACAAGAGCAGGATTTCAGTGTACTGCTCTTGATTTAACCGCCTTTGAAGCCGCGTCGTTTGGTTACACTGCGGCGGGAAAACCGCGCTGAGTGGCGCGCGTCGGATTTGACAGATATCACACAGATATGACAGACTCGGTTCGGGGTTCAAAATGTAAGAGCACGCAGTGAGTTAAAGGCTCTCATTGGAAATAAATATGCAAGACAGTAAATAATAATATTAACGGCAAACAAAGTGTGTTTTAAAACGGTCTACAGTCTGTATTTGGACACTTTATATTAGTTCTTTAATCTATAGCTACAGAAATGCTGAGTAAAACAGTGAACTACGTGCACATTTCTAATAATTTCATACTACTGCTTATAACTACAGGTTTCATTATTGTAATTAATAATAGAAATGAATAACGTTTAATGTTTGGGTAGTTGATAGTGGAGAAAGCAAGCCAGAATAAGTGCATAGCAACTACCAAAAAAGGACACTTCCACAGTTATTCATCATTTGATAATTTTCTGATTCTCTTTAAACATAACTTCAGGAAACTTTTTGAATTTCGAAATATAGGATTCAAATCCTGTGGGAAGTGATCCGGCCGGTGACGTTAATTGACTTGAACCACATGGGACACTACAGATGGTAAATCGCGAAGTCACAATGGTCACAATCAATGCGCACTTGCAACGGACAAAAAGACGCTCCTAACAGAAGAGTGCTGGGTCCTAAAGCCCGTGTGTGCGTCTCTCAAGCAGCCACTGGAGTGCATGCACTATTTGCAAAGTTTGTATTGTTAAGGGAAAGATAACGCCTACTAAAAACCTGTCAGCTGGATTAAGTTATCTTGCCATATACAAAGTAATTTTGCATTAAACAGGACGTTCCCAGACGCATCACATTTTACAGTTCTATTTTACTTTTAAAATATTTATTTTGAAATAAATACTTTTCTTATTGTTTTCTTTATGTAGCCTACATTATTGTGTTGCTACTTCAGTTAATATTTATAACATTATTTTAGTGTGTATTTTATGTGTATTACTTTAATGTCATTTTGCTCTTTTGTCTATTTGTTTATTACACATGGTTTAAAGAAAGACCAATTTTAAGAGTCATTATGTGGCCTTCTAATTTAGGTAGTTTTTATCTGTGTTTATTTTAAGAAGCAAAGCAGGTTTAGGGTCTGAAATAGCTTGGCAGACCTATATCATCATTACTGTTTAATCAACATTTTTCTACTTTTTAACAGCTTGCCTATATAAACCAGTGAAAAGTAAGTTTTGAACAGTAAGATTTTTAATGTTTTTTTAAAGAAGTTTCTTCTGCTCACCAAGCCTGCATTTATTGGATCCAAAGTACAGCAAAAACAGTAAGATTTTAAGAATGTAAAATGTAATTTATTCCTGTAATTTCAAAGCTGAATTTTTAGCATTATTACTCCAGTCACACAATCTTTCAGAAATCATTCTAACATACTAATTAGCTGCTCAAAAAACAATTATTATGATGATGTTGAAAACAGCTGAGTAGAATTTTTTTCAAGTTTCTTTGATGAATAGAAAGTTCAGAAGAACAGCATTTATGGAAATGTTTTGTAACATAGTAAGTGTCTTTATCATCACTTTTGATCTATTTAAAGCATCCTTGCTAAATAACAGTATTAATTTCTGTAATTTCTGTAATGTGGTTTGAAACTCTCTCAGCTCTTTAGGTTTAGAAAACTTCCTCTTTATATGGTTAATTAAAACTGTCATCCTGAATTTCCCTGAAGTTTGTCCCCAGTTTTAGAAATGTCTTTTGACAAACAGAGCTATACAATTGCCAAACAGAAGTCACAACAGTGTTTCACACTTCAGATCGAGGTGTTTTGATTCTGATATTGTTTTAACCCAATCACTTGTAGAGTGAGGTCATTTTTCTTCTTTTCTCATCTCTGTTGGTTCTTTCTGTTTCCTAGACTAATGAGAGACCCTGAGTGACCCTTTTGGATGACTGTCTACCCAGACTGAACCCAGGATGACACTGGACCACAGCAGAGGAAGCCTAAAGCATTGTCTCAAGACGATCTGTCTTTGATGGGTCAAAGGGTTCATTAGGAAGCCTTAAAGAAGGTTTAGTGAACACATGGTCAACAGTAGTGTCCATTGATAAATGATTAGCAACAATGTTGGTTCTGCTGGGACAAATATGGATGTGTGAGAAGAAAGCATCTGAAGAATGTTAGCAACAGGTTTTGCACCCACAAAGAAAAACAAGAAAAATGTTTTTCTTATATGGAGCACAAAAATTCACACTTTTTTTTTTTTTGACATTTTTCAAAACATTTTTTTTTGTGTTCCACAGAAGAAAGAAATTCATTTAGGTTTTGAATGACACGAGTAAATGATGACAGAAGATTTATTTTTGACTGAACTAAAGCCTGACATGTAAAATGGTCTGTTTTCCATTTTGTAAATACATTATAGAGCTCATACTCAAGGAGGAAATTTTAGATACTCTCAGAAAAAATACAAATCAATGAGATCTTTGTAACTGTATAGCAGACTACTTACATACAATGCATGTCTTAGTAAGATGATAAATGCTTAGTTTTATGATCAAAGCTATGTAGTTCTATCAATACAATGGTGATTGAAAAGCCTGACATATCATATTTGATACTCACACTTTAAGTTGCTTCTGTCCAGTAAGTGTTCATTTTAAAAAATCACTAAAGATTTCACAGCAGAAAGATACATGTACGACGACCTGAAGATGGACATTAATTATACTAAAAATGTATTTTACTTAAAAAAGTATAAACTGTTAATAAGATGAAATGGAGTAGGTTGTATACAAGTTTTTCAGGGACCTTAGAAATTTACATAAAGTTGAAGTCAAACGTTTACATACACCTTGCAGAATCTGCACAATGTCCAAAATTTTACCAAAATAAGATAAGATTTTTTTTTTAGTAGTGACCTGAATAAGATATTTCAAACAAAAGATGTTTGCATATAGTCCACAAGAAAAAATAGTTAAAATAGTAATAAATAGTAATAAATAGTAAAAATAGTAAAAATGATCCTGTTCAAAAGTTTACATACACTTGATACAGTGTTGTTACCTGAATGATCCACAGCTGTTTTTTTCCGTTTAGTGATTGTTGTTCATGACTTTGTCCTGAACAGTTAAACTGCCCGCTGTTCTTCATTAAAAATCCTTTAGGTCCCACAAATTTTTTGGTTTTTCAGCATTTTTGCAATATTTCAGCCCTTTCCAATAATGACTGTATGATTTTGAGATCCATCTTTTCACAACTTTTTGAATTTGAAGATCAGGGTAAATTTTACTTGTTTTGTATTCTGGGGAACATGTAAGTATCTTCTGCAGCTTCAGAACTAAATAAAAAAAAAGAAAAAGAAAAGATATTTAGGCAAAATAAGAAAAATGTACATGTCCTCATTCCGTTCAAAAGTTTACACCCCTGGCTCTTAATGCATTGTTTTCCCTTCTGAAGCAAGTGAGTGTTTGAACCTTCTGTAATAGTTGCATATGAATCCCTCAGTTGTTTTTAGTGTGAAAAGAAAGATCTCAAAATCATACAGTCATTGTCGGAAAGGGTTCAAATACACAAAAATGCTGAAAAACCAAAGAATCTGTGGGACCTGAGGGACTTTTCTGAAGAACAGCAGGCAGTTGAACTGTTCAGGACAAACGGGACTCTTGAACAACTATCACTAAACAAAAAAAACACAGCTGTGGATCATTCAGGTAACACGCAGTATTAAGAATGTAAACTTTTGAACGGGGTCATTTTTATAAATTCAACTACTATTTTTTCTTGTGGACTATATGTAAACATGTTGTATTATCCCTGTTATTTTTAAAATTAACATTTTGGAGATTCTGCAAAACTTCAACTGTATGATACAGTAGGCTTTATTATAGGGATAAACTAACTGAATAAGGGGAGGTGAGGAAAGACTTTAAAACAGTTTAGGTACGTATAATGTTGCAAAATTCATGTTTGCTTGTGTTAAATATTTGATCAAGCTTTACAACCTAACTAATATTAACACAACTTAATCTGTATGGCAACATCACTGACTAGCAAAAACGCAATAGAGCGCCTTGCCCTACATAAAAAACATTTGTAACTCTCAAATCAATTGACTGAGCCCCCTTGTGTTAGTGGTCACCTCCTATTCTTCTGTTTCTTTTCTGACCTTCAAAGTTCCAGTTCAAACACCACGTCTTGGGGGTCACCAATCAGGTCACCTCTTGACACTAGTCTTGACCTTTGCTCATATCAGCAGGTCATGGCTGATCTAAACTCTGACAGGGAGAGTGAATGAAAGCTTTCTTCTCTCTGCTATTTATTCAACACCTCCAAAAACGACTTGTGTCGTCCCACTTGGCTTATGTCAAAACGGTTGTCTTTTGCTTGATTTGTTTGAAGATGCCTTGAGTAACCTGTGTGAAAAAGTATTCCCAATGGCATGTGGAGAGCATCTAGAAATTAAAAAGCCACTACAAATTTTCATAGGTAAGTCTGGAAGCTTTAATTGTATGTTTAACCCAAATGAAAATTAAACCAAAGAATATGATAACTACTGTTATGTAGAAAGCTATTTTTTTCTATTTATTGTTTTTTTTTTCTAGCTCTTACTGCTCATCAAGAATCCCACAGTAAAAGAAGCAACAAAACATAGCTAATACTGAGAAAAGAGCACATGAAAACGAGAGAGCGAGGTGGGATTTTCGGTGGGAACGCGGCAAAGCCGGTGTTATAATACACCCTTATTCTCCGCTTGGAATCTCTAATGGGAAAATCAAGTGCTGTGACTCCTGTATAATAGGATTTGCCGGGTCTCGTGCTGCATCAGGGCCCAGTGGGCAGCACAAAGCCTGTTAAGGCTGGACAAGCATTACTAGAAAGGGGGGTGTGGAGCAGAACGGGCCTGTGGTGTAAGGGGGTGAAGGTAGCCTTGACAACAGAGGTGGTGAATGGGACAACTTTGAATATGACTGTGGATAGATGGGTGTGCATAGTCCTACCTTTACAGTGCAATGGACTTGCTGTTTGCAATAGATACAGGAATATAAGTCCAATTATTTTGAACAAGTTTAAAGGAGTAGTTTTACTTCCAGAACAAAAATTTACAGATAATTTACTCACCCCCTTGTCATCCAAGATGTTCATGTCTTTCTGTCTTCAGTCGTAAAGAAATTGTTTTTTTGAGGAAAACATTTCAGGATTTCTCTCCATATAATGGACTATGATGCCCCTGATTTTGAACTTTCAAAATGCAGTTTAAATGCAACTTCAAAGGGCTCTAAATGATCCCAGCTGAGGAACAAGGGTCTTATCTAGTGAAATGTTTTTTTTTTTTTTGTTGTTTTTTTAAATTCACAGTTTATATACCTTTTAGCCTCAAACACTCGTCTTGTCTAGCTCTGCTAACTCTGTGTCTGTGCATTCCGGTTCGTGACAATTAGAGTATGTCGAAAATCTCCCATCTCCCTACATTGCTGATTTACCTTTTTTTGTAAAGGGCATTTGACCTTCTTTGCATGTTCACTTTGCGAACACTGGGTTGGTACTTCTGCAGCGATGTAGGACGATTTTGCAGTTGGAGGAGAAAATTAGATGGGAGTTTTTCGACATACCCTAACTGTCATGAACCGGAATACACAGAGTTCACGCAGAGCTAGACAAGCAAGCATTTGAGGTTAAAAAGTATATAAATTGAATTTTTTTTTTAGAAAATAACCAATCGTTTTGCTAGATAAGACCCTGGTTGGGATCGTTTAGAGCCCTTTGAAGCTGCACTGAAACTGCATTTTGGAAGTTTAAACTCACAGGCACCATAGAAGTCTACTATATGGAAAGAAATCCTGAAATGTTTTTCTCAAAAAACATAATTTCTTTACAACTGAAGAAAGAAAGACATGAACATCTTGGATGACAAGGGGGTGAGTACATTATCTGTAAATTTTTGTTCCACAAATTAACTACTCCTTTAAGTAATATTCTGTGTTCAGTCAAGTTAAATGTATAGTTCACACTTTTGCGGAACACAAAAAAATATATTTTGAAGAATTGATTTCCATTCTATGGAAAAAGTACTGAGACATTTCTCAAAATATCTTTTTTAATGTTTCACAAGGAAAGGAAATCAGTCATACAGGTTTGGAATGACATGAAGGTTAATAAATGATGATAGAATTTTCATTTTGCTGTGAACTAAACACAGTTAATAATGACTGATTACCAGAAAAATTAGTGTCCACTTGGTCTCTTTTTCTTTAAAAACGTGTCAATCTGGGTTACATTGAGGTGCTTACATTGGAAGTGAATGGGGCTGATGCATTATTGTTAATATACTCACTGTTTCAGTGATATAGACATGAATAACATGCATGCTAACATGATTTTAGTGTGAACAAATTCACATGTAATTTCTGTGTGAAGTTATATCCAATTTTACAATTACATTGTCATGTCAACAATGCCATAAACCCTAAAACAACCATTTAAACAGCTTTATGAATAAAATAATGCATACGTTTTTGAGAGAACAACAATTGTAAGCACTTTTATAAAATTAGAAGCTTCACATTTCTGCTTTTAAATTCTCACTTAGGTCCATTCACTTACATTGTAAATGGATCGCTGTAACTTCTGTCTTTATTTATTCATTCCTTCTTTAATTCATTCATTTGTTTATTAAACGAGGGATAAGTTGCTAATGAACTTATCTGTATTGAACAGTGAATATTAATTATAACTTCACTTCCACTCCAGTGGAAACTGGCCTCATATGTCACCTTGTTGAAATTAGCAAGACTGACACTGTACATCACATGCTTGTCAGACTTGACACAGTATATCTCACACTTGAGATTCAAGGCAAGTGCTGTAGGAAACTCAATCTTTTCTGCTGGATTATTTGGGTCATTAGTGGAGCGAAAAGAGACACCAGTCAGTTGTCTCAAGCGTGAGTCAGATAACAAGACAAAGGGAAAATAAGGTTGGGCTTCATAGCCATAACTGTCTAAAACTTCTTCCAGTCTAGTCCATCCAAGAACCACATGTAGTAATCGTTCATAGGCCCTGCTAAATTTCAGGACAAGCTGTGATTGAATGGCTAACATATGCTGGTTGAGTCCTGAGCCAGCTGGCTTCAAGTGGGCCAAGAGCGTGAAGGAGTGCCGTCTGCCCTGATGACAACTTTATTGAGAGCCTCTCTCAAACTCACTGATTGAATGTACAGTGGTTAATTAGCCAGTAATCTATTTCCCTAATCAAAGATCAGAAACAGGAGCCGCTCTGTTGTAATGTTTGGTTTTATCATAACAGAAGTAGAGGACTGGGGGAAGGGTTGATATCCACGTTTAGTCGGATTGTGTTTCTGTATCTTTGTGTTACACCCAGAGCAGTGGTAGACACCTAGGTAAGCACTGAATAAGATCTCTGGTTCTCTGAACCCCCTCCTGACTGGGCCATGAATCATTAAATACCCAGGCCTTGCAACCAGAACATGGGTCATTACTGTGAAGAGGACAGCAATAATAGATGGGCATCTTCTCTGCGTCTGAGCCACCTTGGTTTGAGCTGCTCGCAAGCCTTGTTAAAAAAACGGAACGAGTTTTTGGAGAAATTTTTTAATCAACATTGTTTTTTTTTTTTTAGATCCACAGTGGAAGTCTGGGGTGTTCCATGGCATATGTTGGGATGGTGGGATTTGCTTGGCTCTAGCTGGATGTGAAAGGACTATTTAAGACAGCGTTGGTCTGGATGCGAGTAGTTCCCGTATTTTGATCGGCAGCTGACCAAAGATGCAGGTATGATCTGTTTGCATGTATCTAGAGATATCTGAATGAGCATGCATTTTTATTTTACTTTAGAAACATAAGTTCTAACTGCTATTATCTTTACAATCAGCCAACAATGTTTTGCAGCAGAGAAAGCAATAGCATAGAAATAATAGCGATGATGAAAAGATCAAAGATCAAAAGAAGCAATACTTTCAGCATTCAAAGTGACCATTAACATGCTCTTTTGCTCTTTTCAGTTGCTTCCTGTTTGCTTTTTTCTGTCAAAGTTGGCGGTGAAAGCTTCACTGTAGCACAGTATCCAATATGTCACCCAGCTGATTAATCACAAGCTGTAAACCTGTCAAATCTTCAAGTTCCTTTACTCTGAGAAAGAGAGATGTAACTAGACCTCACCGTTCACTTTAGAAGAGTGCTATTGCCCATTATGTCTAGTCTTTCCTATTCTTGGCCAGGTCTTCCGAGGAGTAGGATGTCTTCACCGTATCTTTCTCTCTCTTCCTCTGTTCTCTTCTTCCCTCCCTTTCTGATTTGGTCGAGGTCATCTTAACTCAGCCGCGACTGACACTTTAGACCAGTCTGATGGACCATCTCTTAATTAAAAGACAATAGCTTTTATACTAAAAAAGGAAGCAGATGCACCTAACGTGACAAAAAACTTGTGACATGAATGATGGCTGTTTTACTTTCTTTAAAAGAGAAAGATTAAATCTTCCAGCTAAAGAAATAGAAACTGATCTCTTGACTTTGGGGCTCATATTGTTTTCACATTTCTTACAGACTATACAGTTATTAAAATATGGTTGATCTTAATCTTAATAGTTTTGATGAAGTTGTGACTGCTTACAGTATTTAAAGGATAGTTCACCCAAAAATTCTGTCATTAATTACTCACCCTCATGTTGTTCCAAAACTGTAAGACCTTTGTTCATCTTCGGAACACAAATTAAGACATTTTGATGAAATCTGAGAACAGACGGCAACGCAACTACCATTTTCAAGGCCTAGAAAGGTAGTAAGGACATCAATAAAATAGTCCATGTGACATCAGTGGTTCAGTCGTAATTTTGTGAAGCTGCAAGAATATTTTTAACCACTGATGTCACATAGATTGTTTTATAGATGTTCTTTCTACCTTTCTGGGCCTTAAACGTGGTAATTGCATTGCTGTCTAGGCAGGGTCAGAAAGCTTATCGAAAATATCTTTGTTTGTGTCGTGAACATGAACAAAGGTCTTACGGGTTTGGAACAACATGAGGGTGAGTATTTAATTTAAAAAATATATTTTTGGGTTAACTATACCTGGTTTAGAAATTGGTTGGCAAATATCTATGAAATGTTGAAATGAATTATGAAAATATTTTAACATTTAATTCTGGAAAAAATATGTATTTATTTATTTTTGCGTGGGAACTCCGTTAGTGTTTATTTCGAAATGCACCTCATGAAGTTGACTAACAGAATGACAGTTCTGATTACTTTAACATTTTTGATTGCTAGACTCCCACATTCATTTGATTTTGTTTGGAATGGGTGAGTGTGTCCAAACTTTTGACTGTATGTTTGAACCATACAGGTTCTTCAGACCGATGAGAGTAACATGTTGCTTTCAGTTTGAGTCTCTCATTTGAGAAGAGGAACAGGCTTTTCCTGTGCTGATGTCCATGCATCTTATCACACTGAAAGTGTCACACTATAAACATTAGCATCCCCTCTGTCCATTGTTCCTCATGTGACATTGAGTTCAGCTTGTTCCCATGTGGGGACAGAAACTAGAGAGGGGGAGTCTCCACAATAACGCTGAGATTGAGATTGGTTCTGACATCTCAAATGGGGGATCTTCAATGATATTGTTCACCTGCCCCTTTGGCTTAAAGCAGGGCGAGAGGGGGAGGAGCATGTTTTGGGGTTGTCGGTGAGGACATGAAGTAGTGGGGAGCGTGAAGTGATGTGAGGTGGTGGGTGGTGATTCACAACTCACATGCGGTGGGATGAAAATTTTATTGGCGGACAGGTGGACGAAAATCTCCCGTCCAAGAAATGCGTCCCCCTCCCGAACACAGCACCCTTGATTACGGTGTTCATATAACTGCGCTGTTCAGAACAAGCCTCCATTGTGTGCCCCGGGGGCATGCTAAATGAGTGTCTCAGAGAGCAGCGGGACACAGACCGTTACAGCACAATTTAGTCTGTCCTGTTGTCTCAAGAAGGCCTCATTTCAGAAGCTCTCAGATCAGACAAATATAAGCAACCCCCTCCCTCCCTTCCTCTGTCCCTCCTTCCCTCCATATCTCCCTCTTTCTCGTTCCCTCTTCTGCTACTTTGCCCTCTCCCCCTCTACATCCAACCAGCCCGCACCAGTCCAAATAGGCCAAATCTCATCTATTGTCCTGGGACTGCCCAGTGTGAAATTCGGTGTGACATTAAATGTTTTCTAATGAATAAATTTTGAAAGGATATGCAGAGAGAATATGTGTAATGGAATGTAGACTGCATTTTAAAAGCTTCTTCATTGTCCATCGTCTTTGGAATTTACAGGACAAAAAAACTGGCCTCTTTCAGAGCTAATGAGGTTTATGGGGGTGAAAGGGGGGCGGAGGAGATTTTGGGGGCTTCTAGTCGTTAGATTAGACTTAGGGGTTTTTTCCTTTGCCGTTTCTTCTTCTAATTCGCTATATGAAAGTCAAATATCCTATGTTCTACGAATGGGAAGAGGACAAATTACAGCAAATTCTAAAGAAAAGTAAGCACCATTGGCAATCCTAAAAATATCTAGCATGTAAAAATACACAGTTTTAAGAAGTGGAGTCATGCGTGCCTCAAAAGTATCTTTCTGATATTGAGAAACACACTGCTCTGTTCTCTTTATTAATATACAATGGTAGACACTGAAGTGAGAAAGTAACTAGAGCAAATTGTGATTATTAGGGTTTGAGGACTGTGGTTTTTGCAAACAATAGTTCAATTACTCAATTTTTGGCTAAACCTCTTCCTAAATTCCTTAAAAACCAAAGAAACCAAAGACTTAAAGGTATCAGCATTGTAGACTGGAGATTTTATTTTATTTTTTAACAATATTGAGAATAAATTTACATTTATTCAGACACTGGAGGCTAGATATTGGTTAAAGCTTTATTATTAATGTTGGCTTTTATTAAACCTATATCTCAAGGAATATTTCAGTGGAGTGAAAACATGCACTCTTGGCTTTCATAAGTATCTCCCAGAGCCAAGTTGGAAGATATGGCCGGCTGTATTTAAGGTGCACTGAATGCTATCTGATATGGTCGGTGGAATAAATCCAACATGCTATTTAAACATGTTTCTTAGCGAAAGCAAAGCTGTCAGTCATAGGGACAGGAACATGGTCTACTCGTTGCAGATGATATCTCATTACAAAAGCCTCTACAATAGAAAGCAGCTTTATAAAGTACTTAGTTAAACATCAGCAGGGGATTATGCGGTTGGATGATTGTGACTCAATCAGAGACCTTAGACCCCAATTTTCGGTCTCAGTCTCAACATGTTAGCAAGTCTATTAATGAAAGGGTGAAGAGTCACTAGACAGCTCAGTTTTACCGTTGCCAGTTCCATGCTATAACCAATAATTTATTGGAAGTGAGTCACTAATTATTTGACTGAAATATTTAGGCCTGTTTAGCTACTTAAAAAACTGAGCTTCTGAACTTTATGGCCACAGAATGATACAATCCTATAGACTTGGTCAGTGTAAACAAATTGCATTGGGTCATGGTTAGTGTCGTGCTTGTCTGATTGGCAGAAAGGAAAGGTTAAACTGGGGCAGTTGGACTTGGAGGGAGCCCTGATTGCCAGAGACCGAGTTGGCATCCAGGACTTTGTGCTGCTTGATGCCCACAACAGTGAGACAGCCTTCTTGGACAATCTGAAGAAACGTTTCACAGAGGATTTGATATATGTGAGTGAGACATCAAAAACAAAAGTTAATTTGCTTGTACTTGTGATTAAGTTAATGCCATACATATTCTTTCAGACTTACATAGGTACTCTGCTGATATCTGTAAACCCATACAAAGAACTGGACATCTACACCAAGAAACAAATGGATCTCTACATGGGAGTGAACTTCTTTGAGTTGCCCCCTCATATGTAAGTATTTAACTTACCTTCATTGCCAAACCAGTAACTTAAGACATTTGTAAATAAAACTGAAAAAATATTTTTTGTCCTTCTCAGATATGCATTAGCAGATAATGTCTATCACACCATGCTATCAGAAGCCAACAACCACTTTATTTTGATATCTGGGGAGAGTGGTGCAGGCAAAACTGAGGCCTCCAAGAAGATCTTGCAGTATTATGCAGTCAGCTGCCCTAGTTCTACCTTATTGGACACTGTGAGAGACCGTATGCTCATGTCCAACCCTGTTCTAGAGGTTAGTCCAACAATAATATAGAGGGTTTGCACTTACAGCGCGATTTGGTCAGCTATCCGGATGCGTGGCCATGTTAGCGATACTCAGATGTAAACAGCATGGATTGCACGATTTAATGCACTACTGAATATGTTGTTCTGCTAATTTATGGTATCTAAACCATGGAAAAAAACCTGTGGAAGCTGCTAAATCATATAGAGAAGGACTTGGGTGCAATATTCTGACAAACTAAAGTTAATATGGTAAAGATACGTATGAGCAGTATTAAGAAATACATTAGCCTAATATTTCACCTACTTGACCAGAAGAACAGACATGAATGTTGTCAAGATTCTTGCCCTGAAAATCCTGGTTCAGTTTGACCAAACACAAATGCATTTTTGTTCCTCAGACAGTTTTTTGCACTCTTCTTCTTTATTTGTTATAACTTTTGGCAGTCTATAGTACTATGTTTTCCCGGTCGGACCGATTAGTAAAGCCCAAAACATGATAACAATTGACCATTTTAAGCAGCAATAATCAGCAGAGTTTTGTTTGGTTCAGCTGCATTGTTTACATTTAATGCCACCAATATGGCCGACTGATGACTCATCATGAATACACTCTATTCTCAGAATATTTCTGACCATTTACTGTGTATGTTTTACTTATATTACATGTGCTTTTAGGCCTTTGGAAATGCAAAAACGATGAAAAATGACAACTCCAGTCGTTTTGGGAAGTACATGGACATCCAGTTTGATTGCCAGGTATTGACAAAAACCATAATAACTACTTCATCACAATATAATATTGCATGTTAAAGAAGGCTCATGCTTGTTTTATTCCATAGGGAGATGCAGTTGGTGGCCACATCCTTAGCTATCTGCTGGAAAAGTCTAGAGTGGTTCACCAAAACCATGGTGAGAGAAACTTTCATATTTTCTACCAGCTGGTGGAGGGAGGAGAGGAAGACCTACTGAGGCACCTGGGCTTGGAGAAGGACACCAGACGTTATAGTTATTTAGTGCAGGTATGAATTCTAACTTTAAGTCTAATGCGCAAAATAAGTAGAAGATGGTTGTGAAATTTAAGTAGAATCGGGCTCACCAGTGTTTTTCTAAATACATTATTTGTGTTAATAGGGAGAGTGTTCCAATGTGAGCTCCATTAATGACAAGAATGACTGGAAAACTGTTAAAAATGCATTATTGGTTGTTGACTTTGATGCTAATGACATTGAGGTAAGGAGAGGAGCATTTTTGTGTATAAATGATCTGATGTGCAAATATGATAGAAGCTGTCACCTCTGATCATAAACAGATACATTTTGTCTTTAATATCCTAGCACCTTTTTGGGATTATTGCTAGTGTGCTCCATTTGGGGAACGTGCACTTTGATGGAGACACCAAAGGTTATGCTGTTCTAAACTCTAATGCAGCACTGCGCTGGGTATCCAAGGTCAGTTTATTTACTATACAGTTAAAGTCAAAAGTTTATATACACTTTGCAGAATCTGCTAAATGTTAATTATTTTACCTAAATAAGATGGAGTCATACAAAATGCATGTATTTTTTTTTAGTTCTGACCTGAATAACATTTTTCACATAAAATACATTTACATATAAGAAAAAATAAAAGTTGAATTTATAAAAATTACCCTGTTCAAAAGTTTACATACACTTGATTCATAATACTATGTTGTTACCTGAATGATCCACAGCTGTTTTTTTGTTTAGTTATAGTTGTTCATGAGTCCCTAGTTTGTCCTGAACAGTTAAACTGCTCACTGTTCTTCAGAAAAATCCCACAAATTCTTTGGTTTTTCAGCATTTTTTTGTATATTTGAACCCTCTCAACAATGACAGTATGATTTTGAGATCCATTTTTTCCACACTGAGGACAACTGGGGGACTCATATACACCTATCACAAAAGGTTCAAATGCTCACTGATGCTTCAGAAAGAAAAATGATGCATTAAGAACTGGGGGGTGAAAACTTTTGAACAGAATAAAGATATGTACATTTTTCTTATTTTGCCTAAATATCATATAAGCTTCTGCCTTTCAGAAGCTACAGAAGATACTTACATGTTTCCCAGAAGACAAAATAAGTTAAATTTAACCTGATCTTCAAATTCAAAAAGTTTTCATAAATAAAAAAATAACATGCATTTTGTATGATCCCTCATATTTTGGTAAAATAAATAACAGTTAGCAGATTTTGCAAGGTGTATGTAAACTTTTTACTTCAACTACATATTTTCCTCAATTATGTAAAATAGTTCACATCGGAGTAACATTTGTCTTTTGTGCTGATGTTCAGCTGTTAGGAGTGCATGTACAGGTCCTTCACGAAGCTCTGACATTCAGGAAGATTGAAGCCAAATCTGAGGAGGTAAAAAAAGGGCAAGTTTGTACTGTAATGATATACTATCTTTTTATCCAAAATCATTCTTGAAGCAGGTAACAACTGTCTTTCTGGCTTCCAGGTTCTGAGTCCGTTTACTGTTGATCATGCTATCTATGCCAGAGATGCCCTGGCGAAAGCCATCTATGGCCGTGCCTTCACATGGCTAGTCAACAGGATCAATGAGTCTCTGGAGAATAAAGTAAGAGGCCAATGTTTGGTTACATTGTAAATCTCCTGGTATATTTAATTTAAAAGCCACTTTATGCAATTTGTTCCATTCTAAAGAAATGAATATAGTGTTGCTTTTAACTAAATTCTACCAGATAGATTTAAAGAAACTATCACTGAAACCTAAATGACTTGCTTCATCCTTTACCTTTTTCTTTTTAAAGGATTCAGAGAGGAAAACAGTGATTGGATTGTTAGATATCTATGGATTTGAGGTATTCTTTGTTAACAGGTATGTGTTTGGAATTTAAAAAAAAATAGACAGACAGACATAGATAGATAGGTAGATAGATAGATACTAGATAGATATCCAATACTCACATTTATAATGCATTTTAGAACTAGAAAGTGAATTTGAACAGTTTTGACCCTTTGTTGACCCTTTTTTATTTTATTTTATGTGTGTTTAGTTTTGAGCAGTTTTGCATAAACTACTGCAATGAGAAGCTACAGCAGCTCTTCATTCAGTTGACGCTGAAGGCTGAACAAGAGGAATATGAAGCAGAAGGAATTGAGGTAGAGCAAATCAGTCATTCATCATTCAAACATCATTACAGAATGATATGCTATGCTTTAATAAGAGTAAAGAGTAAATGTCGTTTTCTCTCACTGTGTCTCAGTGGGAGCCAGTGCAGTTCTTCAACAATAAAATCATCTGTGATCTAGTTGAAGAAAAGCACAGGGGAATCATCTCTGTGTTGGTATGGAATAATGTGTATATAATTTACTTTTCTGACACTTTCTGAAGTAAAAGCTTCTTTATTGATGCTAACAAAAGCATTTGCGAAGAGAACTTGTGTTTTTTGGTATTTCAGGATGAGGAGTGTATGAGGCCGGGCGATGCCACGGATCTCACTTTTCTGGAGAAACTTGAAGAGAAAATGGGCAATCATCCCCACTTTGTAACGTGAGTTTGTGTTTGATCATTATCTCAATATTGTATGTGGCACTAAGCAAGAGTTGAAGTATCTTTTAATTAATTCAGAAGTGCTAGAAACTATCAGCAGTTTGATTCTTCACCAGACTTGTTGTATTTGAAACTGAAGCATTCACCCCCTGGTTTGGCCACATTGTCTCTCCTAAGCCTTGTATTGACTGATGCCCTGATGAAAGTGCCCAGCAGTCTGAGAGACAGAGATTGTGATGTTGTGTTACTCACTCTTTATCCAGGTCACATACAAATTAAGTTCCTGAATTACTGAGCGAGTGCCAAGAACTGCCATGTTTTTGTAGTTAACTGGTAGACCATAGCACTGGCAATGTCAAGGTTGTAGGATTCCCAGGAAACATGCATCCAAAAAACCTCGCAAAATACATGAGAAGAATGAAATTAAGTACAACTTAATCTACTTAATTGTACATTTGTATTTATTATATATGCAAACACAAATGTTTATTTCAATGGATGTGAACTGAAGGCATAAACTGGCTGATAAGAAGACACGCAAGTCTCTGGAAAGAGGGGATTTTCGTCTTCTTCATTATGCAGGAGAGGTGACCTACTGTGTTGTGGGTAAGAGAAGACACAAAAACACATTTCATTAAACCTCAGAAACATGTTTTGTGGCTTTCACAACCTTTTATTTTTTATGATCTATTCTTTTTCAACAGGGTTCATTGACAAAAACAATGATCTTTTGTACAAGAACATCAAAGACGTAAGTGCACAGGGTGTACAATCAAGGATAATGCTGGTCAGGGTGGATGAAAGGAAAATAGCTCATATAAGCCATTTAATTATTTGCTTTCTCTTATTTTTGGTCCTACAAGAGTTAAATGTGTGTGTGCGCATGTGTGTTTCTTATATGTCTGCATTTGTATGTGTGTAACTAACAGGTGATGCGCCTGTCAAAGAACCCAATAATACAACAGTGCTTTCCAGTCACTGAGGGAGACAGCAGGAGGAGACCTGAGACAGTGAGTCCACTTCCTGTGTTAAAAATACTGAAATGTATTCAATTATAGGACAGTAAATTGATTTCACATGCTAGAATGGTTATTGATTTTTTTTAATTAAATGGAAGTTGCATACATTGTATTGTGGGTAGTACCAGCACTAACAATCTAGATAAATAAAATTAAATAAATAAAGAGCAGCGCTGTAATGCACTGTATATGCAATGCCCTTGACTTTCCATTGCTATGACATATGAAACCAGTAATTTCTAGATTTTTAATTGACTTATTATTTGACTAGACAGGCATTTTGATGCAAATTAGATTAAAGACACAAAATATATATATTTTTTAATTTCTAAAATAAAGAAAATAACAAAATCAGTTTATCAAAGCATAATGTGAAATGGTTACTAAATAAATAAATAAGAAACTCAATCACAGACTTACAAAAACCTGTTTCCACCACTGAATAAAGGTTATTGTGAATTTTTATCTCACAATTATGATGTTTTTTCCTCAGAATTGTGATTCATAAACTCGCAAGTGTGAATTATAAATTCGGAAATGCAAGATAAAAAAATGACTGTAAGTTATAAAGTCAGAATTACAAGATATAAACTCACAATTGCGAGTTATAAAGTCATATTCTGAGGGTAAAAAAAGACTGATATGTTCTCAGAATTTTGAGTTTATTGCTCACATTTCTGACTTAACTCACAATTCTGAGAAAAAAGTCACAATTCGCAATTTTGAGAAAAAGTCAGAAGTGTGAGTTTGTATCACGCATTTCAGAGAAAAAAGTCAGAATTGCAAGATATAAACTCGCAAGATAAAAATTGCAAGATAAAAAGTTGCAATTACTTTTTTTTTTTTACAATTTTTTATTCAGTGGCAGAAACAGGCTTCCATATCAACTTGATACTGCAATCCATTTCTAATATATATATATATATATATAATGAAGAGTTCAGATGCAAAAGCCTCTAAAGCCATCTGACGTTTTTCTTTAAAATTAGCATTCCTTTCTATATATGCACACACATATATATAAATAATAAAATAAAATGACTGCACGCATGACATCTACATAATGTCATGCACATTCTGAATTGCGAAATTATATCTGTAGGTGGCCACTCAGTTTAAGAACAGTCTTCTGCGGCTGACGGAGATTCTGACAGCTAAGGAAGCATGGTACGTGCGGTGCCTCAAATCCAATGACAATAAACAGCCAGGTGAGAAACTTTTTTATGTGAATACTAAGAACTCATTGAACTCGTGTGTGTATGTGAATACAGAGAATAATCTGTTGTTTACTTTTGTGTGTAAATTGAATTTTTATTTCTGGTAAAGTAGAATTATGTTCTTTTACTTTGTTTCATCACAGGCAAGTTTGATGAAGTTCTGGTCAGGCACCAGGTGAAATATCTGGGGTTAATGGAGCACCTGAGGGTCAGACGAGCTGGATTTGCATATCGACGTAGATATGAAGTTTTTCTGAAGAGGTATATTGGCATTTATTGTAAAAGCTGGTCATTTTGCATTTTTACACGTTATATATTCAAAATCCTCACCTAATGCTATATTCTTAAGGTATAAAGCTCTTTGTCCTGCTACTTGGCCCCACTGGAGAGGTGTACCTGCAGACGGGGTGGAAAAACTTGTGCAACATCTAGGCTACCAGCCTGATGAGTATAAAATGGGCAGGTGAGCAGTTTCAGGCTTTCAAATTCACAATACTAAAAAATTAGCCAAAAATTAGTTTTCTCACCACACAAACCTGAACAATCCTTCATTTTCTGTCATATTTAAAGGACAAAGATATTCATTCGATATGCCAGGACACTTTTTGCCACAGAAGATGCCTTTGAAATCTGCAAACATGAACTGGGTAAGCAACAGAACACACAAAGGGGACATTTAATTTTAATTGTTAATGTTAATTTAAGGTTGCTTTTACAGCTACAAGAATACAGGCCAAATACAAAGGTTACAGAGCCAAAGGAGAGTTTCGAAAACAGAAAGAAGCTGGTAAATAACAGTATTTATGGATTTAATAGTTTTTTTTCTTTTTTATAAGCAATATTTATAGTATATTACAGAATATTATAACACTTTGTTGCAACATAAAGTACATTTATTATAGCATACACATATGCGCTATTTGCATTTCTCTGTGATTCAGCTTTTTTTTCCACCAACATTTAGCTACAAAAATTGAGACGTGTTGGAGAGGAGCGCAGGCACGCAAAGAGAGAGAGCGCAGAGCCTGGGCTGTCAAAGTCATTAAACAGTTAGTAGTTAATATAATATTAGTATTTTTTTTTTATATTAACACATTTTATTTCCCAGGTGTATATCCTTTCACTTAAAGGCATAGTTCACCCAAATTTAAAATTCTGTCATCATTTGTGGGTCATCGTGTTTTATTTATGCAGGTTTATTAAGGGTTACATCACACGCCGTGAGGCAAAAACTACTGACAACTCAGAATACCTAGCCTTCGTTCGACAGAGCTACCTAAATAGACTGAAAGACAACTTACCAAAGACTGTCCTGGACAAGACCACATGGCTGACACCTCCCCCAGTCATGACAGAGGTATTCAGAAATTCTCAGTTACTAAAATCATAAAAAGGATACACTTTAGCCACACTTAAAATTTGAATTTCATTGCAATAAATGTCGCATCACAATAATTGTCACCTGACCCAATCTCTAGTTTAAGGCCTTAATTGTCTGAATACTTTTTGAGGCCACTGTATGCAAACATTCATGTGCAGTATTACTTTAAATTGGGAATGTGTTTGATGGTACTGTGTTTGTAGACCTCAGAGATTCTGCGACAGCTGAACACACGTATGATGGTGAGGAAGTATGTCCGGGGAATTACACCACAGAAAAAAGCACAGGTCACTATGACATAGGCTTTTGTGCCTTTAAAATACAGTTTCAGCTAATTTTGGCATGTTTAAATTTTGGCTATGTCTTTTCACAGCTGCAACAAAAAATAGTCACCAGTGCCATCTTTAAGGGAAAGAAGGACAGCTACCCTTCGAGCGTTGCTGTTCCTTTTGTGGACACTAGAATCAGTCAGTACAGTTTACATTAACAACAATTAGTTTTGCACAGAACCTTTTGTATGTCTTATGCACTTCCTTCCATTAACCAGATGAACAAGACATCAATATGAGGGTTCTTCAGACTATACGACATGAACGTATCAAGGTAAATCAGAATCGTACTAATGCACAAGGCCAATTGTCAATCATGCAGGATAGAATAAGAGCCAGTTTTTAGTGTCACCTAAACACACTGTTTCTCTCTGCAGTACAGCGTTCCTGTGGTGAAGTATGACAGAAATGGATTTAAATCAAGACCAAGGCAACTTATTCTCACTCAGGCTGCTGTATACCTGGTAGAAGAGGCAAAGATTAAACAGAGAGTGGACTACGTTTCCTTAAAAGGTGGGTTTCGAGGGGTAGATATGTGTAGTCACTTTACAGCACTCCTTTTAATTATTCCCCTGTAGTATTCCTCAAGATTTTCATTCTCAGAGGTACAAGTTTGTACTGTATTTACCGCTAAATGGTGCATATTAGTACCTTTAAGGGATAGTTCACCCAAAAGTTAAAATTCAGTCATTAAATACCCTCATGTTGAAGACCTTCATTCATCTTCAGAATACAAATGAAGATATTTTCAATGAAATCTGAGAGCTATTTGACCCTGCATACACAGTAATGCAACTACCACGTTCAAGGCCCAGAAAGGTAGTAAGGACATTGTTAAAATAGTCCATGTGGCATCAGTTCAGTCATTTTTTCTGAAGTAAAGAGAATATTTTTTGAAAAGAAAACAAAAAATAACAACTTTATTCAACAATTTCTTCTCTTCTGTGTCAGCCTCCAAGAGCTGAGGGTGAGTAATTAATGACAGAATTTTCATTTCTGGGTAAACTATCCCTTTAAGAGACTATAGCGTACTTCTAAGGTACCAATATGCACCCTTTAGAGGGCATGTAATACCCCTAAAAATACAATTTTGCACTATTGAGAACAACTACAACTGTTCCCTATTGACAGGGTTGCCAGGTTTTCACAACAAAACCCACCCATTTGCTACTCAAAACTAACCCAAAACTTGCCCAATCGCAATTCGAGGGGGGTCCCCAGTACTAATCACATTCCAGGGGGTAAAATAGATGTAGTGTTAAAGTAGCCCAATTCTGTGGGAAAACTGTGGACTTGGCAACACAGGCATTGAGAACATGTTTATGTTCTCTTATGCTTACCAAGGCTGCATTTTAATATTTACTATATAAGTAATATAAGTTATATTACTATATAAGTAACTACAACTGTATAAATAACATTTTATAAATAACTAAATAAATCTGAATTTTTAGCAGATATTACTCCAGTCTACATGATCCTTCCAGTATCATTCTAATATTTGGTTTTGGTGCTCAATAAACATTTATTATTATCATTATTTACAGTTTTTATTTTTTTTATTTTACAGTTTTTTATTTACAATTATTAGATTTTTATTATTGAAAATATTTGTGTTGCGTAATATTTTTGTGATACATTTTTCAGGTTTTCTTAATGCATAGTTCAAAGGAACAGCAGTTCTTTGGAATAGAAACCTTTGTAACAGTATAAATGTATTTGCTGACACTTTTGATCAATTTAATCCATCCTTGTAAAAGGTAAAACTATCAGCTTATTAAGTCTGACATCACCGTTTCGTGTCTAAATGCTCTATCAGATGTCACAAGAAAACAACAAATAGTGGTAATATACATTCACAATGTGTTATAATACTATCAAAAAATTATAATCCTAACCTTCAGCTCCATACCGAAATCCCAGATTGCCAGACAATGAATATATAAATATAAATAAATAAATATATGAATAAATAATAATAAATAAATATAAAAAATATCTGTGTCTGGGATGCTGTTCACAGAGACTGTAGTGTACACCATAAGTTTTTAGATGTTTAGCTTAAATGTGTAATATGAAAAAACAGTGCTCGTAATGGCTGTTGAGATAGTATTCTCAAGTGAAACGAGTTGAGGCTTGGACCCGGAAACAACATTTCTTATGTCACAACTTAACAAGAGGATTGATTTCTTTTACAAAATTACTTACTGACTCCAAACTTTTGAACTGTAGTGTTTGTGTTTTATTATAACATTTATTTGCAAAGCAGAGAGAACCCAGTTCACAATGAATATATCTTATATACACAGGTGCTTCTGTCAGTAATCTGGGTGACTCTGTCATGATCCTCCATGTTGCTTTGAATGATCCAAAACAGAAGGTGAGCAAATCAGGCACAACCAATGGGCTGTATGGAAACTCTAATTTGTTTCACAATACATTACACAAATGCATATATCATTTGAAAGCACTAAAGTAGTTTCCTTTTATCTAAGGGGGACTTGGTACTTCAGTGTGACCACCTGTTTGAAGCTTTGACCAAACTGGCTATGATTGCAAACAAGCAGAATAACATCAAGGTTGTCCAGGGAAGGTAAAAAGACCAACGTCACTTACTTTCCAACTTGTAATGTTATTTTGGACACACTGTGTTAACATTTGATCTTCTCACAGCATAAAGTTTGAGATCCAGGTGGGCAAGGAGGGCGGTGTGGATTTCAGCACTGGTCAAGAGCCTATGATTTATAAAGGCAAAAATGGACATCTAATGGTGGTAAGTAATTACTTCCATATTTCCGTTAAAAGGATAGTTCACCCAAAAATGAAATTTCTGTTATTAATTACTCACCCTCAAGTTATTCCCGTAAGACCTAAGATATTTTTGATGAAAACCAAAGCTTTCTGATCCTGCATAGGGTTCCTACCACGGTCAAGGCACAGAAACGTAGTAAGGACATCTCTAAAATAGTCCATGTGACATCGGTGGTTCAACGTTAATGTTATGAAGCTACGAGAATACTTTTTGTGCTTTAATCAATGATCTCTTCTGGGACAGTCTGCCATCATTAACACCCTGCACCATGTTTACAAGCAAAGAAACACACGCATGCGTCGTGTTCTCTCATTAATGCCACCTACAGTAACATGGAGGGAAAAAAACTTAGTCATTATTTTTGTTTTCTTTGCACAAAAAAGTATTCTGCTAGCTTTGTAAAATTACAGTTGAACCACTGATGTAACATGGACTATTTCAACAATGTCCTTACTAAGTTTCTATGCCTTGACTGTGGTAGGACTCAGGTTTGGAGGGTCAGAAAGCTCTCGGATTTCATTGAAAATATCTGAATTTGTCTTCCGAAGATGAACGAAGGTCTTATGGGTTTGGAACAACATGAGGGTGAGTAATTAATGACAGAATTTTTATTTTTGGGTGAACTATCCTTTTAACTTAATATTATTGTTCCAGTACTTAAGACTCTTTCATTATCAAAGGTGGCTCCACGGATCAAGTCTCGATGATCTAAAGGAGGTCACCAAGCCTGTGTATATTTTATGAGGGAAACCCTTATGGAAGAAGATATCCTTCTCCATCCCCCAAACTGTGACGCGCGGGCACACATACACACAACTCAACAGACCACTAAGAGCTCAGAATATAGAGATTTAAAGGACTGATCTGTGCACTAATGAAAAATGACAGCTAAATAGTTAAAATATATATATATATATATATATATATATATATATTTCTTTTTGTATTTCATAAAAGCTGCCCTTCAGGCTAAGGCTCTTGATGACATTTCTTGTAAACTGAATATTTTATTTGGTTATATTCACACTTATTTGTTGAGCCAGATTTATAATATTGTTTTATATCAACATACAAATAAAATACAAAGCAAATGCGCAGTTTGATCTACAAAATTTGTAGAAATCTTTATTTGTGATAACGTGTGTATAAATAATTTGTATGTAAAACATTTTTATTCATGTTCACATCTGTACAAACTTCTCTACAGTATTACAGATTTCATAGTTGTTGTTTTTTTTTTTTTTTAAATACACCTTTAATAAAACTAATGATCACAAACCATCTGTGATGCTACACGCTGCAGCAGAGGAGAGCCTGTTATCTCATACTTCCTGGAGATTCTTTGACGTGGTCCGGTCTCTGATTACACTCTCATACTTGGTGTCCATTTCTCAATTACAGATATACATCCTAACGCTTCTGACTACATCTCAGTTTCTTTGCTCGTATGCGATCACTTACAAAACCCAGAAGCGTAATTAACTCGATGGAATTTAATACAGTGCAACAGAAAGGTATTTAATAGCATAATCTATTTTACGGATTGCAGCTAAAAGGGGATAGAAATTTTGACTGCTTGGAAAGTGAAACACGTAACACTACACTGCCCTCTATTGGCCCAACTCATACAGACCACTTAAATCCAGCACATACGATCCTCAATGAAAGATTAAGAATTTGTATGACACTCTTCTCTACTGAGTGTTTAAAAAAAAAGAGGGACGTTATGGATTGGATTCTTCTCATAAGGCAATAATTACATCCTCCTTCACTGAATTTACTGATCAGTTGACTGTCAAACCACACCGACATTTTCAAGATTGTTTGAATTTCCTGTATCTCAAATCAAATCTCAATAAGACACACTATCAGCACTGTGAACTCCTGGCTCCAACACTTCAATTCAAAGCGACAAACAAACAAAATAAACTAAATAAGAGGAATAAACTAAATGCAAAATGTCTATCACACAATACACAACAAAAGGACTCTCCAAAAAGAACAGTATTAACCTATAAGGCACCAGGAACCCTACAGTCTTCACTCAAACAATGGTAAATAATGTAAAATACTAGGCTGACGACTAAATTCGGAAAAACTCCATTCGCTGCAAAGCTACAATTAAACGACAGGTTTAGCTGATCGACTTGTTATATATTCATTGGAATTCGCTTTATGAATAGCAACTAGGGCAAAATGTCATGGGAATGTCACGGATGCAGTAAAATCTGTTGTGCACTTCTGTTAACATTAACGCACAACTGACGTTCGAGGTCAATGCTGCACTGCCCTATGTGCTATATTCATATAACATAATCAATCCTAGCGATTCTGTGAGTATCCCTTTGTCTCTCTGAGGAGGCAGACTCGGGGAAAACTTAACTGACATGTCCGTGTGCAAATAGAGGGGTGTAACTGAAGCGCTGGTAGTTGGTAAGGCACTGAAAAGAGGAGAAACTGCAGGGTCACTGATGGTGGTGAGTGCGGTCATCAGGGCGCTTGACATGGATCCGCCGCACTCTTTCAATGCGCTCCCTCTCTTCGTCCTCGTCCATGTGGTGGGAACGACCTGCAGCGCCCCCTGTGGCTTCCAGCAGCGCATTGTCAGGTCCGCGGCCATCTTGAGACTCATACAGCAAGATGTTAAGGGTCTCTTCATAGATGCGAGCCTCTGGGAACTCAACCTGTGATGGAGAGAATAAAAAAAGTGAGTGATTTAAGCCTATCGAAAGAATTTATGACAAAAAAAATCTTTTAGATAGTTCTCTGTTTTCTATTTTTGAGTATACAACTTCCAACAGATATCCATTTTTAATTTATTTTATACACATACAACCTTGTACCTTTTGATAACATTGCAAAAAAGTGCTTATTTTTTGCAGTGTACGCAACATTTAATGGCATGACTTTGTTTTTTAAGGCCTTAATTTGTGAATTCAGGGCAGATTCAGATATTTTAAGACCTACAGAAAGCCTGAAATAGAGATTTCATGTTATGAAAGTATAGAAGATGCTAGACTGTACAAATGTTTGATTTTAACCATGTGACGGAGAGATCACTCTTTACCTTTGTTTGCTTCTTTTCAGTAGCATAGACAATTGATGTGCAGCACACCTCTGCAATCTTCCTGCCCTGGCCATAAAAGGACCAGCAACAAATCTCATCACCGATCACATCCTTGATGAAAAGCACTCGGCCATTGAACCTCAGAGACAGTTTGTCAAACAGCTCAATGTTCTTCAACATGTTGTCATCAGAGTTGCTACAAAGAGAAGAGCAAATTGTTCAGGTAAAAGCCCAACAGTAAGCTTCCCAACAACCCAAACCTTATAAAAAATTAAACATTTTACCTTGTATATGAATATTTGTTGTTGCTTCTGTTGTACAGCAGTTTGACTGTAGGCTGCAAATACACAGAAAGACAAGTCAAGGTTCGGTTCTCGGTGAAAGCAAATGGTATTTCTTTAAGACTGACATGATAAAGCATTTGTACCTTATTAGCAGTGGCAATGAGCCTCTGTTCCTCCTTAGATGATGTCACCAGTGGAACTTTACAGAATGGCTCATATGCATCTTTGTTCTAAAAATATTTGTAATCCAGAAATGTAGAATTTAAGTTGTATATATATTTTCTTGACCATATAATATGCTTATTCAATGGGATATCCGAAAATATAAATTCTGTAATCATTTACTCCCCCTCATGTCTTTCCAAATACATAAGACTTGTTCTCCTTCAGAACACAAATTAAGATATTTTTAATGAAACCTGAGAGATCTTGGTCAGTTACACCAATAATGTGGCGCTTCAAAAAGTTTCAAAAAGAACTAGGTGATTTAATCCAAGTCTTCTGAAAAGACACAATCACTTTACGTGATGAACATCTAATTTAATCTGTTATTCACATATAAACACATACATTAAGAACATCAAAAATAGTAAATGGAAGCTCAAATGTGCTTATTTGATCACAAAAACCAACAACATTCGCTGTCATGTGTCACACAAGTACCAGTGAGGTTTGTTCCCCACATCATGCACAAACAGCTGAGCTTCCGTTTACTATATCTGGTTCGCTCTATATATGCGTGTAAGAACAGCAACCCTTCTGGTCATCATCATTGTTTCCATGGGAGCCGTTACTGTGGTGGTGGTCGTTGTCCTCATGTGCACCCACTGCTCCTCCGCCCAGCAGAGGAAGTGAGTTCAACTGTGTGTGTTTGTTCTGAAATTGATTCTCTTACAGTGATAATATATTTGCTGATACCTCAAAACGTGCCACAAAAAAAATTTATGATTTGATTTGATTCAGGAGCCCACAATCAATATACTAATATTGTAATGTCTGTTTTAGCAAAATACACTACCAGTAAGATTTTTAATATTTTTTAAAGAAGTCTTTTCTGCTCACCAAGTCTGCATTTATTTGATTCAAAGTACAGTAAAAAAAAAAAAAAAAATTAAAAAAAAAATTATATATATATATATATTATATATAATTATATATTAATATTTTTACTGTTTAAAATAATGATTTTCTATTTGAACATATTTTAAAATGTAATTTTCAGCCTCATTACTTCAGTCTTCAGTGTCACATGATCCTTCAGAAATCTTTGTAATATGCTGATTTTCTGTTCAAGATTTTTTTATTTTATTATTATCAATATTTTAAAAAAATTGAGCACATTTTTTCAGGATTCTTTGATGAATAGAAAGATCCAAAGATTAGCAATTATCTGAAATAAAAAGCTTTTGTAACATTATACATACAACATTATAAAATATATTCAAATAGAAAACAGTTATTTTAAATAATAAAAATATTTCAAAATTTTACTTTTTTGCTGTACTTTGTATCAAATAAATGCAGGCTTGGTGAGCAGAAGAGACGACTTTTAAAAACATTAAAAAAAAAAAAAAAAACAACTTTCGACTGGTAGTGTATATATGCTTTTTTTTACCTATTTTACTACATTTACATTTTCATTAACTCACAAATGTAACCAAAAATAAAACATTTAACCAAAATCTTTGAAAAAACTCTGCAAATCCTGTATCTCAACTGGCACATCCACAACAATACAAATATGCTTTAGTATTTAAAAAAATATATATGAAAAAGATAAAATATTAAATATATATATTAAATCATCATTGATTGTTTTACCCCTTATTATTATTACTATTATTAAATCCCTAATAAATGGAGTAACAGAAATCTCTCAGGTGTCATGAAAACATTTTCCTTTGCATTCAAAATATGAACGCAAATGGGTTTGGAACGAGAAGTAAATGATGACAGGATTTTCATTTTTGGGTGAACTATCCATTCAACTGTGTTGTAGCTGGTACTCAACCTGTAATGCTGCCTGACACTCATCCACCAGGCCCTGCACCAGGTAATACTTTGCCTCTGCCAGTAACTCCTCCGTCTCCCTCCGGCTCTCAGGTAACGGGACGACACCGTCCCTCAGATAGTTCAAGATGGTCCCAAAGTGCTTCCCACACCTGTCAATCAGAATCCAGCCTGGAGAAAGATCAGAGGTGAAAAGTGTAACTTGGACACTGCAGAAGCACACATTTGTATCAATATGGTTCATAACATTACGCAAAAACACTTTTTCAGTAGCTATCACAGTACATCTACCTTCACTATCTGTAAGGACCTCCATACGACCACTGAACATGGCCTTCAGCATGGTGTCCTGCTTGGTCAGGGTCTGCATGGTGGTGTAGTACAGCGCTCCCCCGACATTCAGCTTCACATATTTGGAACTGGGACTGGACCCCTTGAAGGAGGTGGTCCGTGTTGTAGCTGCCGGCACAGCCGAGCTCACCACACTTTCTCCTGACATCTCTTCCTGAAAATCACCCATGATGATTGATAATGCAGAGGGTTGAAAATGCAGGATGCTCATTTAGTTTCTTTCAGGGGATTAATAGTGCATGCACATTGCAAATACACACACACACCACCCTAAAACTGAGTCTTGTGAAATGTGTATGTATGTAGACATGTAACACAGTAAAGGTAAATGGTAAATTTCTTCAGACGATAAATAAAAAGTTCTATATCAAAAATATAAAAAGTAATGCACGTTTTCAAGAGTTTTAGGAGGTGGGCGGTGCATATCACTTCTTACATTTCCGCAAATCTCTTAAATGTAACACATGAACAAACTGACAGACTGTTAAACATTAAATCACGATAACTCATCTCTCATTCAATGAGAAACCTCGGTTCACAGCACAGTTAGACTGATTTAGTGACGTCATATCAAAACCTACTGTGATGTTTTTACTTAAAACCAGTAGATTTGACTCATTTCATTCCTGTATATATTTCTTTTGTGTATATACATGATTCGTAACCGAATACGAAGAAAATAAATCATTTAATTTAAAGTTACTCATAAGAAACGGAAAAATAGAGAAGCTAAAGCGCTAAACTAGCACATCATCTTGTTCTCTCAATTTCTTTAAGGAAATAGACACGAACTTACTGGTAAAACGCTACCTATACGCCGCAATAAATAGCAATTAAAATGTACACAAACAGAAACATATAAATTAGATCGAATAACAGACAAATGTCATTATTTACCATAGAAATCCCCCGATTCTTTCGGGCCTCTTGGAACGGGTATGGAATTAGATCACTTCCGGTCGCAAACCGGACTCGTGCACGAGGATTCAGGTCACGCGCTTACACAGTCTCGGGGAAAATACGATTGCGCTTCTCATTACAGTAGATAGGAAGTAACTCCACCTGTGCAATGTCCTGTCATTTAATCTTCACACTTCCTGTGATTGTAACTGTACGCTTATTTTTGAGTGTTGGGGGTTCTATATTTAACAAAACTAATTCATACAACGAACTTTGTGTCTGATACAATTTCCAATATTAGTGCAACACTGTGATGGTGATGTAGTTTTGACATGACGTCACCGGCACCTTTTTTAGATGCCATAATAAAAAGTTTTTTGGATAAATATGTTTAGGATGTACAGTATTTCCAAATATAAAAATACACTCTTAAAAACAACATATTACAACAACTAAAACAATATAATTTAATAATTTATTAATATATTAATTTTACACCAATTTTGCAAATCATTAGCAAATTGTACCTTTTTTTTCTTTTTTCTTTTGGTAAATCGCATGTCTTCATACATGTTCAAATACTAACAGAAGATCAGCTGAACCACAAATAGTTCCGCTTAGTACAAAATACCAGCTCTCTGCTATCCCAAACCTCAAATTAAAAGTTTAAAATAGCTAAGTCTAACATCGCCTCAACAATGAAGCGATATCAATGCGCTACGATGAATAAAAATTACGAGTCGTGTTTCTTGTGTAAATGCGGTTTGTCATAACAAAAATGTTCCTCCGGAAGGATTAGGAGGTTACACCGTTAATGGATTAGAGCTGCGGTGTCTGGGTCGCTCTTTTGTTTACATCAGTTTTCCATTTATTCTCAAACGCTCAGGTAAATGAAATCTTTGTGAAAACCCTAAAGACTTTCTTTACTTTTCATTTGAAACACAGTTATCAAGTGACAACATTTCCCAGGCGTTACCAGCTCGCTGAATGCTGCAACTGTGTTAGTATTTGCTAGCAGGAAAGCTAGTGTGAATGTTATTGTCTGTGTAGGTACAACCTTTTATTTTAGTTTAAGTTTTCTACAAATTTAAACTAGATGTTCAGTGTTAATTGTTTTCCATGGAGAGCTCATCCTGTTGTGTAATCAAAGTGTCACTTCTATTTTTGAGTAAATGATAAAAACTGTGCTTTGTTTTGGTCTGATAATGCTGTCAGATATTCATTGATTTCACTGTCTGCTTTGTGATGTGTTGGTGCGTCTAAAGCGTTTTTGTTTTATTTTAAATGGTAAAGTAAAATATTCCTTTTGTTTATAATATATCATCTCCCAAAAAATGATGTGCCTAAGTCAATAGATCATTTGTGCTGTCTTAAAGAAATGCTGCTAATTTTCTTGCATAAATAAAAGGTCTAAAAGAAATTTGCTCTTCTGTTCTGTAGAGTCCCATGGCCCTCCAGAACAAAACATGTGAATATGTGATAGTATTCATGTGACTTGTGGAAGCAGAAGTATTACCAGTCACTACATTAGGGCAAGGTAATTTTGTGTGTGTTTATGTAAGATAGATTTGAATTTTTAATCTTATTTACCATGGTTTGAAATAATTTTGAATCAGATTTTCTGTACTGTATGCATGTCCTCTGACATTGTGTTTGCTCTCAGTTGTGATGTAGATTTTTGTTCCTGGCTGTGACACTTTATTTAATGTTTAACCCCCAGTTTGGAGTGAAAACATGTTCACTGCTACCCAGACCTCCAAGTCCCAGTTCCTGGATAAAGCCAGGGTAGCACGAGAGGAAAGGAAAGGTCATAAGGAGAAAGAGAGAGCTGCCACACAAATCCAGGCTCTAGTCAGAAAATTCCTCTGCCGTTGCAGGCTGCAAAGAGAAATCAGGTTAGGGCTGAAATGAACCGTTTTTAATGATCAAACCATTCTAGAAAGTAATAGGTCTTTTACTGACTTTTAATTTTAGACTAATTTTAATAATAATGTTTGTAGTTTTTCTTTTTTGAAAATATTTCTGAATAGTTTTAACTTTTATTTCAGTGTTTGTTTTAATTTTATGGCATTCATGTGAAAAATTATTGTTGGCATACTCTGACACAGATTTGTCATTATTTTCTGTTTCAGGAAAGAGGTTGATGACTTCATTGCAGTCAGCGATGCAGGTTCAACAAAAAGAAATGCATTATCGATCTTCAAAATCGCTAGAAAATTGTTATTTATATTGAGCAAGGATGATAAATTGGTGAGCATCACAAAAAATATGATTTTTATAGGATTTGTTTATTTAGGTGAACAATTACACCTTTTGTGGATATTGTGTATTGATGGCATTTTTTTCTTCCTCTTTTACACAGAGGTTTGAGAAGCTATGTAGAATCATACTAAGTAGCATGGATGTTGAGAATGAACCTAAAGTAAGTTTTTAACCAAGCAATTTTATATTCGTTGCACGTTTTTGCATTGTTGTGACAAACTATTATTTTTCCAGGTATGGTATGTGTCCCTGGCTCTTTCAAAAGATCTCACCATCCCGTGGCTAAAACAGATCAAAGATGTGCTCTGGGTCTCTTGTGAATTTCTGAAAAAACTGAAGGTATTTCCTTGTGATAATATTAGTTATACACATCTTATCTGATTGTTGAATAACTTTTTGAATTACTCTGTGCCATACTGGCACATTCTTTCAATTCTGAGTCTTTCAGTTACCTGTCAGGAAATGCTTTTTGAAGAATGCTTATTTCCTGCTTTCCGTTTCTCTCTGCAGCCTGACATACTGCAAGATAATAAATTGGTGACGCTGTACCTGACAATGCTGATAACCTTCACTGATACATCGACATGGAAAATCATCCGAGGGAAGGGTTTGTGTCACATGTAATCAGAGCTGGTGACATGTTTTGCAAGCTAAAATACATACATGCTAGAATTTCCTCTCTTTTTTTTTTTTCTTAAGGGGAGGCCCTCAAGCCTGCTTTAAACAGAATTTGTGAGAACATCATGGGACATCTTAATCAGAAGGGCTTCTACTCTGTTCTTCAGGTACTGCTTATCCAAACAGCCAATCAGAATCTTGTCACAGGCTGGTAGTATATAATTTGAAAGACATTTAAAAGAGAGCTCCACTTCTAGAACAACAATTTACAGATAATTTAATCACCCCCTTGTCATCCAGGATGTTCATGTCTTTCTTTCTTCAGTTGTAAAGAAATTGTTTTTTGAGGAAAACATTTCAGCATATTCCTTTATATAATGGATTGCTATGGTGCCCCAATTTTGAACTTCCAAAAGGCAGTTTAAATGCGGCTTCAAATGATCCCAAATGTGGTTGTAAACGATCCCACCCCGAGGAAGAAGGGTCTTATCTAGTGAAACGATCGGTTATTTTAATTTAAAAAAAATACAATTTATATACTTTTTAATGTCAAACGCTTGTCTTGTCTTACTCTGCTTGGACTGTTTTTTTTCCGGTTCGTGACAGTTAGGGTCACTGTTTTACCTTTTTTGTTAAGGGTGTTTGATCTTCTTTGCATGTTCACGTTGCAGACTGGGTCTGTACTTCTGCAGCGATGTAGGCTGATTTTGAAATGATTTTTGAAGTTGAGGGAGAAAATACGATTGGAGTTTTTCGACATACCCTGTCTTGAGTCAGAATACACAGAGTTCATGAAGAGAAAGGCAAGACAAGCATTTGAGATTAAAAAGTATTTAAATTGTATTTTTTTTTAAAATGAAAATAACCGATCGTTTTGCTAGATAAGACTCTTCTTCCTTGGCTGGGATTGTTTACAACCGCATTTGGGATCATTTGAAGCTGCATTTAAACTGCATTTTGGAAGTTCAAAATCGGGGCACCATATCAGTCCATTATATGAAGAAAAATGCAGAAATGTTTTCCTCAAGAAACATAATTTCTTTACGACTGAAGAAAGAAAGACATGAACATCTTGGATGACAAGGGGGTGAGTACATTATATGTGAATCTTTGTTTTGGACGTGGACTTCACCTTTAAAAAGTGTTTTTATTTGATGTGAAAAGGTAAAGTGTTAGTAATATGAATTATAGAAATCTTTTGTAACAATGTACAAGTTTTTGTCACTTTTGATTAATTTCTTAAATAAAAAATCTTATTGACTGCAATTATTTTAAACAACTATTCAACTATCAGATTATTTTATTCTAATTTTAGCTCAATGCACGCTCTAGTTTGAACCCATCTAGCCTGAACTTAGAGTTTGAGCTTAAACATTTCACATAAAAAGCATCTTTTGTTTGCAGATTCTGCTTACAAATGGATTGGCAAGATCCCGACCTTCCCTTTCCAAAGGAACCCTCACAGCCATTTTTACACTGTCACTCAGGTCGGTTGCCATGAGAACTGGCTTTGCTCTCTGAGACATCTCACAGTCTGATTACATCAGTAGCTCTATTTCTGTGAAGTGACCGATAATGTGATGAGCTTTTGATCCTGGTGTGTTTCAGGCCTGTTATTGCTGCACATTTCTCAGACAACCTGCTGAGGTCTTTCCTTCTCCACGTCATGTCTGTTCCAGCATTCATCTCGCACCTCAACACGCTCACTCCAGATGTAAGAAACAAACACATGGATATTTGCACACATATCTTAAAAAGTCAAAAACTAAACATGATTTAACCTGAATTTGTGCTCTTTGCAGTGTATGGTCACCATGCAGACCCATGACCTTTTCCGCAAGTTTGTCTTGTTTTTAAGTCGAGAGGAGCAGTGTTTGGATATCTGTGTTTGTCTGGAGGGAAGCCACACTCTGTGCTTACTGGGTGAGCATGTGTGCTTTACACACACATACTTCTTGAAGTGTGTATTAGGTTTGCAGAACAATGATGTTGGACTGGTGAACAGAATCAATTCTTTGGATGTAATCGTCTCTCTGTGTTTTGTTTCCAGGTAACCTAATTCAGCTGGGATACTTTAATGTAAAAGTTCTAGAGCAGGAAGCAGGTCACTTTGTCAAGGATCTGACAGATATGTTGTCATACTGTCAGAGATATGTATCTCAAAAGAAATCCAATCTCACACACTGGCACCCAGTGTTGGGCTGGTTCTCCCAGACTGTTGACTATGGGTATGTCAATGTTATATTGACAAAATACAGCAATTGATTATACTTCTCTGTGTCATCCTATTAAGCATTCTTTCTCTTTCACTCTCATGTTTTCCTCTTTCTTTCTTTCTTTCTGGTTTCTCTAGACTTAATGAGTCTATGCCGTTGGTGACAAAGCAGTTACAGTGTCTGTGGGGAGTTCCAGTGATCTGCACGCTCTTCTGTGATGTTCTCAGCAAAAAGCTAGAAACTCAAGATGCCACTCCGCTTCCCCCTCCTCCGCCAAGCTCATTACAGAATAATCTGCCCGTCAAAAGTGAGAAACGTAGATTTTAAGTTCCTAAACATTTTTTTTTTTTACAGAACTCATAGAACAAAAGTTATTTGGTGAATGATTGCACATGGATTCTGATGGTTTCTAAAGGTTAACAGAAGTCCATTTGTAATTTTTTTTATGCCCTATTTATGATCACTTTTTTTAAACTAACAACTATCAGTTGCCTCAAGCAGTGGTGCTCAACCACGTAAGACTCACTAGGACGCCTTAGCACACTTTCAGAGGGTCAAAAGATGGTTTAAAATTATTTAAAATAAGACAAAACAATGTTTAAAATATGCCAAAACAGCATAAAATCAGCCCTGTTTCTTAATATTTAAATTCATACCATTAAAAACAGTTCTATTAAAAATATATGAATGAACATTTTTAGATATTAGAATCTTTTTAGAAATTAGAATTTTAAACGAACAAATTCGTGCAAATATAAATATAGAAAATAAATAAGCTCTATAAACAGTGATTTTTTTTTGTGTGGGTGGAGCATATCTGAAAAAATGTTTTGGAATTTTAAATGAACAAATTCATGCACATTCTGCCAAGCTCTGTAGACCAGTTTCTGAGTTTGCTAACAGTGTTTTTTTTTTTAGAATTTTACATGAACAAATTCATGCAAATTCTGTCTAGCTTTAAAGACCAATTTCAGAGTTTGGTGGCAGAAAATTACAGTTTTAAAGTAGCAGTCTATGGAAGCCATGAAATAAAAGAATAAAAAAGGTTTTATTAAAAAATTCAGATTTTTTTTTCTTGCAACTCCGAGATTATATCTCATAATTCTCATAACTCATAATAAGATAATAATAAATCAACAAGTCATTCTCTTTTTTTCCCCTCGACTCAGAATCATGAGTTTATATCCCACACTTCTGGCTTTGATAAACTCACAATTGTTGAGTTAAATCGAGTTCTAAAGGCCAAACTATGAGATTTAAACTTTAAAACATTTGCCAGGGAAAAAAAATCTGAATTGTGAGATAAAATAGGTAAATGCTATGGAAAATATTACTGTGACATCTACTCCAAACTGGTCTATAATATTTTTGTTGGGTAGAAAATGCTGTTTGGAATATTTTAAAAACCCTGTAATCACAAACTAGACAATGTAAACAACAAACTCTCTGCTTGGTTAGATCTGTTTAAGCGAGCGTTCCAGAAGTCTGCTTCTGTGCGGAACATCCTGAAACCGGTCGGAGGGAAACGTGTGGACTCGGCTGAGGTCCAGAAGGTGTGCAGTATTTGTGTGCTGTATCAGACAGCCCTCACCACACTCACGCAGATCCGCCTGCAGATTCTCACAGGTACATGCATTTTGTATGAAATTATTTACAAAGTCTATGTTGTTTACACATCTATGAATGTGAATGTTTGGAAGAGAAGGTTTATACTTGAAGATTTTATTTGCAAAAACAGATAAGTTGTTTGTAGGGTAGGTCCAAAACCACTGTAGTACTGTCCAGTGAAAAAACAACAAAAAAATGACTGGTCAATTAAATATTGTACCTTATAATACATTTGTTTAATATTGTTGTTAATCACAATTTTATGGTTATAAATTAAACTCTGGTTCCAGGACTGACTTATCTGGATGAGCTGCTGCCGAAGCTGTGGGCATTTATCTGTGAGCTTGGCCCTCAGGGGGGACTCAGACTCTTCCTGGAGTGTCTCAATAATGACACGGAAGAGTCCAAACAGCTTCTGGCCATGCTGATGCTCTTCTGTGACTGCTCCAGACATCTCATCACGTAAGTATTATATAGTCCACTGGTGACAATGCTTCTATAATTTAAAAATAATTTATCAGCATAACAGTGTGAGTGCAAAGGTTATTTGAAAATTCAAGCAACATGTTAACATGTCCGAGATGGCAGTGAATTTGCATGTTTTCTTTACTTTTTTTACTTTATATTTTAGGATTCTGGATGACATAGAGGTGTATGAGGAACAGATTTCTTTTAAAATGGAAGAGCTTGTTACCATCTCCTCGTTCCTCAACACATTTGTTTACAAGATGATCTGGGATGGTATTTTAGGTGAGCGGGTTTTATTTAGCCCTTGTGTTTGTTTTTGCAACAAGGGACTTTTTTATGTTTATGCATTTTTTCTTTAGCCTTGTTCTCCTTCTTCTTGTTCTCAGCTTCGTTTAGTTAAACCACAGTTGTTTTGAACCATCTGTGTATGGAGGCAGTGATAATGTGCTTTCTTTTGTGGTCATTAATTTGTTTCAGAGAATGCAAAAGGAGAGAAGCTGGACTTATTCCACAGCGTTCACGGCTGGCTGATGGTTCTGTATGAGCGGGACTGTCGCAGGAGATTCACGCCTGAAGATCACTGGCTTCGCAAGTGTGTCATCCTCACATATATATTTGAGCCAAATTGCTTTTTCTGGTATTACTTTAGAGTTGGAGCTAGGTCCATTCAAATACAAATTACTGATTGTCATTTTCATATAGGGGGAAGATAAAAGCCCAGACAGAAAATAAGCCTCATTTGTTTTCTTTTCTCTGTATGTCTAATACAGGGACCTGAAGCCCAGCCTGTTGTTTCAAGAGCTGGAGAAAGGCAAAAAAAGAGCACAGCTGCTACTTCAGTACATTCCTCATGTCATCCCACACAAAAATGTGAGAATCAAAATCAAAACAGGAGATTATTAAAGCTCATAGGTCATAACAGGTCATGAATGCTTCAGTGGATTGGATCATCCAAAAATTCAATTTGAGATAAAAAATCCAATTTAGATCAAAATCATCTTCATTTTATCTTTTAACACAATGTCAAAATGTATGGATTTGTTTTTGTCACAGAGGGTGCTGCTGTTCCGAAACATTGTGACAAAAGAGAAGGAGACTCTAGGATTGGTGGAAACAAGCTCTGCCTCTCCCCATGTGACTCATATAACTATTCGCCGCTCACGCATGTTGGAGGTAATGGCTGTTTCATCATTCTCACACACAAAATTTTACACAGTGAACCTAAACAATGCGTATTATGCCTATTAGCATTTGTAGCTCAAACAGTAGAGTAGGGGTGTCCAATATATATGTTGCCTGCGATTATATCATGATTGTTGTTTTAACGATGTGCGATTTGACATTATCAAGTATATCGCGAAAAGCAAACAAAACATACCTACAGAGTGCATGCATACATTAAGTGAAGAAGTCCAATAAGAAGTGCACTCACACATATTTATAGTGTGTTCTTCCACTGCATGATTCAGTCTGTTAAAATGCATTTAGAGTGATCACGTAATTCAAGATATGGGGGCAGAAAATGTATATATTTATATAATTTCATATAGTTCAATATCAGTATCACACGATGAGTGCTGTTTTTTTTTTCTACTAAAGTCAGCGTGATTAATAATGTGGTATTTTTTCTGATACACCATATCAATAAACAAGACGTTAATTTATGTTTTAGTCACCATATTGCCTGTTTTTGCTATTTCAACAACAAAAATCATTCCAAACACAGCAACAGCACTGTTCAGCTTCTCTGAGCAACATGACAGTGTTTAGTTCCTGAATGAATTAACCATTTAAATAATTTGGTTCAATCACAATCATTTAAATGGTTTATTACCGTCACTTATTAACAGCGACTTGCTGTCACTTACTGGTGCTTTTAATTTTACATTTAAAGTATCTTTTCATTTTTAAGTAATTTCAAATATTAGTGTTTGACATTATCAGAACTTTATTTACGTATTTGTATCTGCAGGTTAAAGCATTCCGTGTCCCTCTGAGTTGCATTAAACAGTGTGTAAATACATCTAAATGCCACTTCAGTTTCTGTTTCCTCTGCATTGCAAAGCTGAAGTTTGTTTATACTGATTTCATTTGCTTGGTAACAGCCCAAATGTAAGAATTCAACTCAAAAGATGATGCATACTTGTATAAAAAAGTTTTTAAAAAGGTAAAAATGCCTATAAAAAGTAAAAATCAATTTAAACTTGTTGGGAAAGATGAATTTCTCTCAGTGCTGTGAAGTGACCACACAGAATATGTCCACAGTAGTCTATAAGATACCAGCATAATAACACACTCAGCAAAATATCATCTAATTATCATTATCGATAACATCCCAGAAGATATCAAGATATGATTTTTTGTCATTATTGCACACCACTAGAGTAGAGCATAGTGCCAAAGTCATGGGTTCGATTTCCAGTGAACGGATTAACTAATAAAAAGTATACTTTGAATGCAGCGTAAGATGCTTTGGATAAAAGCATCTTTCAAATGCATAAATTTGAACTTAGAATAATAATGATTTTTCTCTTTTTTTGTACTCTTCATAGGATGGTTATGATCAACTGCGGCGTCTACCTGTCAACTCCATTAAGGGAGTGATCCGAGTGAAATTTGTGAATGATTTAGGTGTGGATGAGGCTGGAATTGACCAGGATGGTGTGTTTAAAGAGTTCTTAGAAGAGATCATCAAAAAGGTTTTTAACCCAGCGCTCAATCTGTTTAAGGTATACACTGTTCTCTCTAAAGGCTAAAGACTGGAGTTAACCCAAACAATCAAACCTTATTTTGCAAATACAAATCAACAATCTTTTTTCTTATGTCTTTTTCAGACCACCAGTGGGAATGAGAGATTATATCCCTCCCCAACCTCCAGCATCCATGAGAACCACCTTCAGCTGTTTGAATTTGTTGGAAAGATGCTTGGAAAGGCAATGTACGAAGGCATAGTGGTTGACGTGCCATTTGCCTCTTTTTTCCTGAGTCAGGTTCTAGGTCACCATCACAGCACCTTCTACAGCTCCATAGATGAGCTGCCCTCTCTTGACTCAGAGTTCTACAAAAATCTCACCTCCATTAAGGTCAGTGAATATTACAACATTTGTACAGAGTTTGGAAAGATTTTAACTATTATGTTACACCCAAATTCTCTCTCTAGAGATGATCTCCTCCTCAGCAGGGTCACCAAATCCAACAGGACAGCATCAGATGTTAATGAAATCTGATACCCTCATCTGTTTCACACAGGATAGCTTTAATATTACCCAAATTCACATTAGTGATGTCTAAAGGCCTTTTTTTATCCTAAAAAGCATAATGCTCTTGATGTGAACAGCTGCAGATACACACATAGGTCAGCATATGACAGCATAGCATTAGGAGTTACCAAAATCTGTTACCCCTATCTGTTTAACATAGATTTTAATGTTTTTTAAATTCACTTTGGTGATGTCTAATTTTCTTCATTTTATACCGCCAAACACATTTTGGTCTAATGCGAAAAGGTACATACAAACAGCAGAGTAATCAAATCTGATAAAGAAGCATTTGACATTACTAAAATCTGTTACCCAGATCTGTTAAAGGAGAAGTCCACTTCCAGAACAAAAATGTACAGATAATGTACTCACCCCCTTGTCATCCAAGATGTTCATGTCTTTCTTGTCTTCAGCCGTAAAGAAATTATGTTTTTTGAGGGAAACATTTTAGGTTTTTCTCCATATAATGGACTGATATAGTGCCCCGATTTTGAACTTCCAAAATGCAGTTTAAATGCGGCTTCAAACGACCCCAAAGGCGGTTGTAAACGATCCCAATCGAGGAAGAAGGGTCTTATCTAAATACAATTTAAATACTTTTTAATCTCAAGCGCTCGTCTTGTCTTGCTCTCCTTGTAATCTTTGGTATTTGTATCTGTACTTTGGTGGTGTTTTCTCCCTCAACTTCAGAAATCATTTCAAAATCATCCTACATCGCTGCAGAAGTACCGACCCAGTCTATGCAAAGTAAACATGCAAAGAAGATCAAACACCCTTGACAAAAAAGGTAAAACAGCGGTATAGGACAATTTTGAAGTTGAGGGAGAACATGAGATGGGAGTTTTTCGACATACTGTAACTGTGATGAACCGGAAAAAAATAGTTCAGGCAGAGCGAGACAAGATGAGCGTTTGACATTAAAAAGTATATAAGTGGTATTATTTTTATAAAAATAACAGATTGTTTCGCTAGATGAGACCCTTTTTTTCCCTCAAAAAACATAATTTCTTTACGGCTGAAGAAAGAAAGACCTGAACATCTTGGATGACAAGGGGGTGAGTACATTATCTGTCAAGTTTTGTTCTGGAAGTGGACTTCTCCTTTAATCCAGTTTATTTCACACACAGTCGCTTTAATTTTACCAAAATGTAATCTGGCGATATCTAATCTTCTCTGTTTCATACCACAAAAAGCATTTTGGTTTGGCGTGAATAGTTGCAGATATACAGCATTGTGTAACCAAATCTGACAAGCTACTATTAAAAGTTACTAAAATTCATTACTCCTCTCTCTTTCATACAGAATGGCTTTCATTCAACTCAAATTCACTCTCGTTCTTGTAGTAATATTCATTATCACTTATTGATTTGATTTTTCAGCGTTATGATGGAGACGTCAGTGATCTGGGTCTGACTTTATCCTACGATGAAGAGGTGATGGGGCAGGTAAGTAACTTTAGTTTTAGCTGATCAATTTTGTTTGTTCTTGTGATGCTATCAACTTTCCTCTTCTCTCATATGCTAACTCCTTTCCGTTCTTTGTCTGCTTCACAGTTAGTCTGTCATGAGCTAATTCCTGGTGGAAAGACCATGCCTGTCACTAATGAAAACAAGTGAGTCCATTTTGTCTCTTCGGTCAAGTGTAAATAAAATTTTCATGGCAGTGCTGCCTCCTATTCACATTCATTACAATAAGAAGAAATGACCCGATGAAAAAACAAATTAGTATTGGAAGCAGAGCGGTTCAAAAAGCAATTAGGGATTTGTAACCACAGACAAATACTTAACTTATCTATTTAAACCTATTGTTCTCTCACAACTGGATTCTCTTATATCAGCAAGCTTAGAATAGGACACAATAGAAGAATGTTTTTCAGTTCATGTTTTGTCATTAACCTTTAAGAACAAAGTCAAAATGCACTGTTTACTTTTTTTTGCTAACCGTCTTTCAGGATCAGCTACATCCACCTGATGGCCCACTTCCGCATGCACACCCAGATCAAGGAGCAGACGGCCGCATTCATCAGAGGCTTCCGCAGCATCATCAACCCAGAGTGGCTGCATATGTTTTCCACCCCTGAGGTTCAAAGGCTCATCTCTGGAGACAACGCTGAGATAGATTTGGATGATCTCAAGTGAGCCTGCAGATTTTCCCCTACCCTGTGTCTCACATTTTTAAATGCAAAAATGGCATCTTTGAATGTGTAATACTACCACCTATTACGTTTCTTGTGTCAGCTTTATAGGTACAGGCACTCAAGTATTTACTTAATTATTGTATGTCTATTATTAACATGTCGACATCTATGTTCAAATTAGTCTGTAGAGGTATATTGTGATGTGACACCCCTATTCTAAAATGAAATTGTCTTTTTCTTCAGTCGAAAAAAAAATTAAGGTTTTTGAGGAAAACATTCCAGGATATTTCTCTGTATAGTGGACTTCATTGGGAGCCAACAGGTTGAAGGTCCAAATTGCAGTTTCAGTTCAGCTTCAAAGGGCTCGACACGCCCAATTGCTACACAAAACTATCCCAAAACTAGCCCAATTGTGTTTCAAGGGGGTTCCCCATTAAAAATCCCATTCAGGGGTGTAAAATACACGTTTTATTTGTCGGGCAGTGTTGCCAAGTCTGCGGTTTTCCCTTGGAATTGGGCTACTTTAACACTGTTGCTGTGGGTTGTTTTTGATGTCCTTGGGTTTAAGGGACCCCAATAACGCCATATTTAGCTCCTGGAATGCGAATTTACCTGGGGATCCCAGACAAAAATGTGTATTTTATACCCCTGAATGCGATTTTTAATGGAGGACCCCCTTGAAACGTGGTTGGGCTAGTTTTGAGCAGCAATTGGGTGGGTTTTGTTGTGAAAACTTGGCAACCCTGTTGTCAGGGTTTTCTTGTGGTAAATTCACATTCCAAGGGCTAAATATTACGTTATTGGGGTCGTTTAAACTCGCGGACATCAAAAACAACCCGGGGCAACAGTGTTAAAGTAGCCCAATTCCGCTGGAAAACCACAGACTTGGCAACACTGCAGCTGAGGAATAATGGTCTTATTTAGCGAAACGGTCTGTCATTTTCTAAAAAAACAAAAAAAATGTATACACTTTTTAACCACAAATGGTCATCTTGCACTAGGTCAACTTCATGCATTGCATAGTCACATTGGAAAGGTCACGTGATGTAGGCGGAAGTACTGACCCAGTGTTTACAAGAAACTCAAACAACCCCTTACAAAAAAAACGTAAAACAATGTTTTTTTTGCCCTCCCCTACTTTTTTTGAACCGGACAAAGTACTAACCGCCTGTGAACTTTCCAATGCAATTAAGTAATGCGTGAAGTCCCGGATGTGCATCGCAAAACTAGTGCAAGATGAGCATTTGTGGTTAAAAGGTATATACATTTTTATTCAATTTAGAAAATGACAGATTGTTTCGCTTGGTATTCCTTGGCTGGGATCGTGTAGAGCCCTTTGAAGTTGCCTTGAAACTGCAATTTGGATCTTCAACAAGTTGTCCCATTGAAGTCCACTATACAGAGAAAAATCCTGGAATGTTTTTGACTGATAAAAGAAAGACATGAACATCTTGGATGACGTGGGGGTGAGTAAATTATCAGGAAATTTTAATTCTGGAAGTGAACTAATCCTTTACAACATTTCACCACATTTGTATTCATCTTGTAGATCTTTCCCACAATCAGCACTGAAATTGTAAAGATGTCCACATGTAGCACTATAAATCACATGCTGTGAAGAACAGTCTTTAAAAGGTTACCCAAAATGATGCATGTGATTTTTCTGTCTCCCTCAGGAAGCACACTGTGTACTATGGAGGTTTCCATAGCAGCCACAGAGTCATTCTTTGGCTGTGGGACATTCTCTCCAGCGACTTTTCCCCTGATGAGAGAGCCATGTTCTTGAAGGTAATTCCAGATCTTAAAGGTTTTATTTGGACTATTTCAAGGTTTATTATTAGGTTGGCTTGAGAAAGCCAACCTACTGATCTGCTACTTAAGCAACACAATTCAAACTCCAACTGTCAAAATTCAAACTTAAACTCCCAGAATCTCTTGAGACTAAATCAAGACTTCCCTTCTATGTACTATTTCTAATCAAATCAAACTTCCATTCTATCTAATATTTCTAATCTATTTATCTATCTAGCCAAGCGTAGCAACTAGAATCATGCTAATAACTTGCTAATCATGTTAGTGACATATTAATAACTTGCTAATCATGCTAGCAACATGCTATTAACATGCAAATCATGCTAGTAACTTGCTAATCGTGCTAGAATCATGCTAGTAACATGTTAATCATGTTAGAAACATGTTAACAACATGTTAATAACTTGCTAATCATGCTAGCAACATGCTATCAACTTGCTAATCATGCTAGCAACTTGCTAATTATACTAGAATCATGCTAGCAACTTGCTAATCATGTTAGAAACATCTATCTGAAACTGTATTGCCTTCAAAACATTCAAACTTTAACCTTTTAAAACTACTTTAAACTTCAAACTATTTCAGACTGAAAACCATCAAACTTAAAACTTTTTTTAAACTTATTAAAGATCTTAAACTTTTAAAACTTTTTCAAACTTTCTGGTTTGAAGTTTGTCTTGACGAACTAGTTATCTCTAATGTGGCTGTATTACTCCTCAGTTTGTCACCAGCTGCTCAAGACCTCCTCTGCTTGGTTTTGCCTACCTCAAACCCCCTTTCTCCATCCGCTGTGTGGAAGTGTCAGATGATCAGGTTAGACAACACCCCACCTTCTTATTCCATACATTGTTTTGCAAAGATTGTATTGCTTCATCTTGCTTTTTTGTGTTTGATTGCACATGCAGGACACAGGCGACACTTTAGGCAGCGTTCTGCGTGGCTTCTTCACGATTCGTAAGAAGGAGCCAGGTGGTCGCCTCCCTACTTCCTCCACTTGTTTCAACCTGCTCAAGCTGCCCAACTACAGCAAGAAAAGCATCCTCAGAGACAAACTCCGCTACGCAATCAGCATGAACACTGGCTTTGAGCTTTCATAACCCACAAAGCACATTTCTGCGTTGGATTATGCTACCCATACAAACTCATACATCTACAGACACGAACATCAACAAAACTGGTAGTGGCTGAGCAAAAGTGGCCACACAAAGGTTGAAGTAGGAGACAAAATGATTACAATCTTGCTTCATGACATTTTGGCCTTCAATTAAGGACCTTTTTCATCAATTTGTTCTCTGTCTTGTCCACCAAATGGCAAGTGAATGAAGAAACTTACTTTTTAAAGTGGCGGAACTGAGCGAAACATGGCTTTTAGAGACTCTCTGAGGAGCTCAAGCATAGAAGTATATTAAAAAGTCTTGACATTACCTAGAGAGTTGTTTTAAGGATCCATGTTCTTCATTGTTAGCATCTGAAGCCAAAAGAGCTCCAAATGCCTTATAAAATCAGTTTTAAACCAGCTAAATTTAATGTTGTCAAGTCAGGATCTTTCGGACCCCTACTTCATCGACACTCGTCAATCGGAGGCTGAGAAACTCAACTCCATTTGTGCATCCAGAATAACTCCAAAACTAAATTGGGCTTGGACTTTATTCAGTGTCCATTCAACAAACACTCCTAAACCTCCTCACAAAATTACAAGCATATACAGTGGCGGATGTACAGATGTAAGATCTGCAGAAACAGTTCAGCGTTGTCTCTCAGGTCTCCGTGTCTCACTCCCCCAGGAAGGGAACAGGAAAGCAATACTAATGCAATGCAAGCCATGCAACTCAAGACACAAAGGAGGCTTTTGCCTGTTTGTATGGCAAATGCTTTCAAACCCATAGCGCACTAAACAACTGCTGGACTTGAGGACCGAACTTTAAGAGAAAGCCCAGCACTGTTGATCAACTTTAGCGTAGTAGAGCCAGCAGTATTTTAGATGAGAGATGTCCCTGCAGAAATACACGTCTTTGTTCCTGCTTTCTCTTCACATACACTACAGAGCCCTTTTCCGGAATGCATCATTGGCCTAATGTCATGGCGACACTTCTTTTTGCTTATGATTCAGCTCATGCCCTAACGCTGTCTTCATGTCAAACTCATCTATTCATTAAGATTAATTCCTTGTCTTGGACTTTTTTTTTTTTTTAATGATGAAGGAAGGACGGATTAACCACTAAAAGGTATTTTACTTCATCACATGACAAGCAGCTCTCCCTATCATCTCCCACTAACTCTTTGCTCATCATTGCGGCGTATACTACTGGAATTAAGCCATACAGTAAAGACAACTAGCTATCAAACCAGCTCTCATAGGAACTTTTTTTTTAAAGGGAGAGTGTTGCAGTGACTTCCCTGAAAGGTCAATGGGCTCGATGGAATCTCATGAAATGTTATTCCAAGTGGACAAAAAAACAAAAATCTCCCTTTGCATGATGTCACTGGATGATTCAAATGATTCCATGTCCGTGTCACAGAGGTCAGAGTCTGCTGTTGATGTTGTGTTGTTTGCTTTTTTTCTTTTGTTATAAAGAAGGTAGGGTTAATCTGTTAAGCAATTTCTGGGTTGTTTTTTCCCTAAAATTTAAAGGAACAGTTGAGGTCAAAAGTTTATATACACCTTGCAAAATCTGCGTAATGTTAATTATTTTACCACAATAAGAGGAATCATAAAAAATGCATGTTATTTTTTTTTTTATTAAGTACTGACCTGAATAAGATCTTTCATATAAAAGACGTTTACATCCACAAGAGAAAGTAGTTGAATTTATAAAAATGACCCCGTTCAAAAGTTTACATACGCTCACTGATGCTCCAGGAGAAAAAAAAAATAAATTATGCATTAAGAGCTGGGGGTGAAAACTTTTGAACAGAATGAAGTTGTACATTTTTCTTATTTTGCCTAAATATATATTTGCCTATATTTTTTTCATTTAGTACTGCCCTTCAGAAGCTACAGAAGATACTTACATGTTTCTCAAAAGACAAAATAAGTTAAATTTAATCTGATCTTCAAATTCATAAGGTTTTCACCCCCCGGCTCTTAATCTGTTGTTTCCTTCTGAAGCATCAGTGAGTGTTTGAACCTTCTGTAATAGTTCCATATGAGTCCATCAGTTGTCTTTGGTGTGAAAAGATGGATCTCAAGATCATACAGTCATTGTTGGAAAGGGTTAAAAAAAATACACAAAAATGCTGAAAAACCAAAGAATTTGTGGGACCTAAAGGATTTTTCTGAAGAACCAAGTGTATGTAAACTTTTGAAAGGGGTAATTTTTATAAATTCAACTATTATTTTCTCTTGTGGACTATATGTAAACGTCTTTTACATGAAACATCTTATTCAGGTCAGTACTAAATAAAAAATAACATGCATTTTGTGTGATCTCTCTTATTTTGGTAAAATAATTAACAATTTGTGGTAAACTTTTGACCTCAACTGTACTGTATGTTTTGCAGAACTTTTAGGTCCATTAGATTTAAACAGGCCATCATAAAAACATCATGGATGTTATTTGAACTAAAACTATTATTATTTTAAATCATTGTATACAGACAATTTTTGAGCATATGCTGCTTTTATTTATCTGAGGCTTCATTTTGTGAATGCAAAATATAGTTTCTTATTTTGCTTTCTTTGATTTTGGGAGTGAATTATAACCTGGATATTTCTTCACAAGATTCACCCTTGGTTTCAGGTCTCTAAAAAGGAGTAATCGGCTGTAGTTATTCTAGAATATGTATTGTATGCAAACCCTCTTTCCCCTTGTATGCCGTATATGCAAAATTATAGAGTTAAACATTATCCTTCTGCCCACCTTTCCCCCAGCTCTCCATAAATCAAGGCATGGAAGTATCTTCTGATGTATAGAGACTTTTGTAGATGTGGAAAACGGGCTTTAAGCTCATTAATGTTAATGTTAAGTTATAAATGTATTGTCCTAATGCACAAGGGCTTAGGCTGAGTCCCATAGCAGAGTTTTGTATTTAAATTAACTGACATTAACATGCTGTTCCCTTTGAAAGATGTTAAAGTGCTCTGGTTGGTGTTGTAGATGAGGAATGTGTTTGGCATAATGCTGTAATGCAAAAATATTCACATTACTGAAGAGTCTTTATGGACTGTGCTATGTATGGTGAAACGACTCAGCTGAATTTCATGATGTCACAGAATCTTGCTCTCTCTCACTCTCTGATAGGGATGCAACAACCTTTAAAGTGTCTGGTCTCAATTTCTTTGCCTGATGATGAAGTGTCTTTTGAATTTGGTTGCACTACGTGAACTGCAGGTTGTTATATACACAGTATATTACAAAAAGCAATGGCATTGTAAAGTTCTCCATGTGTACAGTAATATTTTCTCTGTAAAATGTAAACTTAATTGTCGAACAAACATATAAACATTTGAATATCCAAATCTAAAAACTTTACTAAACAACAAAGGATGTGCACTGTCATTTATTATTAGATTATAGAACGTTGGAATAACAATACTGTATAATCCAGAGACACAATGTATGAAACTTTAAGGTGTCTTCAAAGGAAAAACTCGTTTCAAACAAAAAGATGGTATTTTGAAGAATGTAACCTTATATAGCACCCCATTCTATGGAAGTCAATGGCTACCATTGTTTGATTACCAACATTCTTCAAAATATCTCATTTTGTGTTCAATGGAAGAAAGAAACTCGTACAGGCTTGGAACTTTAGGGTGAGTAAATGGCAGATTTTTCATTTCTGTGTGAACTCTTTAAAGTAAATGTGATAACATGTTTACAGTAATTGTTCCAGTTAAATGTGTCTATATAAAATCCCTAAGCTCTTTTGCGTTATTGTAACTTATTGTTTTTCCCTCAGTCTGTGTGTTCCCTTAGTCACTGCCAGAGGCTGAAGTTACGCTCGCCCATGGTGCACTGTTGGATGTGACGGGCTGATATGAGCTGTTTTTAAAACTGAAGAACTGTGAGCTCCCACCAAGCCTTTCTCCAACCGGGTGGTTCAAAGGCCTGCAGAGATTAGTGTGACTTAAAAAACATATATATATATATATATATATATATATATTAGGGATGGGAAGATTACCCGATTCGCTCGGTGCATCGGCTTAAAAAGTTAACGATGCGATGCATCGGTTTAAAATGTGTGCATCGGATACAAATTGGCATTTGTATCGCGATGCATCGTTTCTATCGTATCTGCATCGGTAAAACCCGATTTATTTCTTTATAATTATTAGTAGACATACTATACTTTCATTATTCAGAAATTGGAAAATATTTTTCCACTTTCCAGATCGTTTTCTCCCCTCTAAACTGTTTCTCAAGCACGCCTCTCTTCACTGCTGCGTGAATATGACGTAGCCTATCACAACACTACAGAGACCGGGGCGTGTCCAGAAAGTCACATATATTAACATGGCAGAAGTAGAGCAGCTGCATCCTCCACCAAGTAATTACAAATCCTACGGTGACCGGGAGGGGACACCTTCGGTTCACTTAAGTTTGTCGTGGCCACGACATATCAACTCGTGGGAACGTGATATTATGTCGTGATCATTTTGTCGAGGTAACGACATCCTTATGTCGTGGCCACGAGATGCTATGATGAGGGAACGACATCCATTTCTCGTGGCCACGTCTTTTGTTGAGGAAACGACATGCGCTTCTCGTGGCCGCGAGTTTAATGCGTAAACAAACCTGCGTGACCATAGTAACCCGAGATTATCAGAGACAGATTTATTACCGTTTTATTTTGAGTTAAGGAATTATTATGTTAATTATTATAGAAATTAATACAATATTAAATGACAATATTAACAACAGGGGATGCTGTCTATGTGAATGCTGTCTGTGCGCGATGCATTCGAAATAAGTTTATCATTAATAAATATTACCCAAAGTACAGCAAATAAAATAGGCCTACAAGATAACAGTTATGAAATAACTGTTTGTGAAAGGTTTTTTTTTTGTACTTATTATTATTGGTTATGTCAAAATAGCACCTGTTTTCTGTTCTGCTGAAAGCACATTCATCTGCTAGCAAGTTATGGAACATTTCTTCAGTTTATCTCTGAGCAGCATCCTTAAATTGTTTCGCTGTTAAATGTTTGAGCTGTTAAAAGTTTAAGTGGAGACAGAACAGGAAAAAAAGCATTTTGTTTTATTTAATCTTTTTTTTTTTGCTCTACCAAAGCCTATTTATGTAAGTGTCATGCACTACAAATCAGAAGGCACTTAAGTTAATTTATGATTTGTTGTCTGAAACAAAGAAATAAAAGTATCTGTAACATACTGAAGTGCATAGCATCATATTTGTTTCGTTGCATCATACTGCATCGAATCGAAATCGGATTGCACTGCATCGTAACAGGGGTGTATCGTATCGCATCGCATCGCTAGCTGCTTCATGTATCTTTAATGTATCGTATCGTTGGCTATGCATCGAGATGCGTATCGCATCGGCCTCAGTTATAGAGATGCACATCCCTAATATATATATATATATATTAAATGACGTTTAAAATTTAAAGGGCATTGCTGATTGTTATCTAGTTTACCCATTAAATAAAAAAAAATCCTTAAAACCTTGTTTACTATATCCACCTTATTCTTCAATACGGAAGTAAGCCTATGGGCGAGACTTTAAGTTCATTTTCAGTTCATTAGGAAATAAGGAGAAGAATAACAACATGCAGTAAACAGTAAAAATGTTTGTGCTACAAACCAGTGTGTCCGTAATTAAGATAATACCTTAAAAAATATGGTTAAAAATACAAATTTACACTATCAAGCAGCAAAATGAGCTGGTTAGTACAACTGGTTTGAGACAGACCTATAAAACAAATGGCTGTGCCCACTCTTACAGCAAAAATAAGGTGGATAAAGTGCAGTTATGAGTATAAAATATGCAAATTCCTACACACACTTTCATACTTGTTTTGAATTTAATGTAACTTTATTTCACAATCTCTTTTACGCATAGAACAGTGAGTTCCAAGGCTCAAAAGAACAGTATTTATTTGAAACAGAACTTCTTTTGTAACAATGTAAACGTCTTTACTGTCACTTTTGTGATCTTTCTCACACAGCTTTGCTTTGAAACTGTGATTTTAGATTGTCAATTTGACATTGAGGTAGTCAATTGAGCCATTTTGACTTGAAGTGGATGGAGCCTTTATAGAATACAGCTGGGTATGAACTCAGAGAAAAGACTTCGAATGTGTAGTTTTATGTTTTCACTTGGATTTCTTTATGTACAAACCAGACGCTTGCCAGAGAAACGTGTTCATACCCTGAGACACAAAGCCTCACATTGTGTTTTCTCTCAGCTAGCCAAAAGTAGCTTATGACGAAGACCATAAACAGTGTTCTCTGTCACAAGATTAGCAAGCTATTAGTGTTTGCCTTTATAAATGTGCCAAGCAGTCAAATAATGAAGACTGTAAAACCTGGTGATGCTTCTTTATGTCATCCACTTTACTCCCCTCAAGCAATAACAGTCCACATACAGTAGATGTAACAAGGTGACATTGACTCTGAAAAACACAGTCAAAAAAAAGGTACAAAGATTTCACTGGGGCTAAGGTACTAAAGCTTAAAGGTACATCTTTGTGCCTTATTTACCGCAAATTGTACATATTAGTACATTAAATGTGCATATTAAAACTTTAAAAGTACATATTAGTACCTAAATTATATTTGCACTGTTTGAAAGTGACAGTTTTGTACCTGTTTGGATACCTATCCTTAACTAAACCCTAAATTCTAGTTGTTTGTTGTTTCAAGGTCAGCAAGGATATTTATCCAGATTTGTTTGCCTTGTAGTAAATGGTACATTTCCACCAGTGTTTTACAGTGAATTTACCCTTTTACCTTCCATGTGGGAAAGTCTCTTTAATATAACAACAGTTTTTGAACATATGTATTATATATTGAAACACAGGAATGTTCATTGAATCTGTACTGTAAAACTCAATGTAGTATGCAGCTGTCTGCATCCTTCTGTACAACTATATAGAATGTAATGGTAAAACTACAGTATCTCACAGTCTCCTTGGAGTAAACTGTACATTCCATTTTATTAACATTTATCCATTTATTCATTTAACAAATACTTTCATCCAGTGACTCACAGATTAGAATTACGCAAACAGAAGTCATTCATTCAAGAGAGAAAACAGCACTAATGCTACCTGTATTTTTTAAAAGAAATAAAATGATTTTATAAATGAAATTTTATTTAGCAAGGATGCATTAAACTGATAAAAGGTGCCAGTAAAGACATTTGCATGTTGCAAAAGACTTCTATTTCAAATAAATTCTGTTGGTTTCCTAACTTTTCTGTTCACCGAAATGTATCACGGTATTCACAAAAATATTATGCAGCACAAAATGTATTGAATTTATATCGTAAAATCAACACTTCTACACATTTTTACCACAGTAGTTACTCAATTTTGTAAATATGAAGAAAAAAAAAATCTTAAATCCACTTTTTAACTTTACATATCGGTAAAATATGGGATCATGAATGTAATACAAAGTTTCACTGAAAACTATTTAGCAACTCAGAATATGACCACAGAGTGTTTCAGTAAAAATTCTCTTAAATTACCATGTTCCCTAATTGTTTATTGTTCCCTATAGTATTCTCAGTGCATTCTGGGACAGACTGTCTGAACTTTTTGTATTTATATACTGGGATTTGAAAACAAGAGCAACATGGCTCAAATTCTAGATGAGACACTGAGATATTTTCTTCCTCCCCTATTCAGGTTTTTTGTAGATTGTTTCTCCATTGCCTTCTTTCATTGCAGCATATCTAGCCACTGTGAACAAGTAGTCACTCAATCTGTTAAAGCAAACAGTGTTCATTAATAAAATTAATCAATTAATTAAAAATTAATTAAAAATGATATAAAGTAACTAATAGTTAAAATAGATTCATACCTGTTCAGATATTTGGCAACTTCTGGATCTGTCTCACCCGAACGGACAACAGGGGCAACACTGTAATAGATAATGTAAGACCTATGAACTTTGATACTGACACAGCTGTACTGTAACACAAAAAGAACTGATAAACTTTACTGAATATTGTGTATGTCAAACTGACCAGCGTTCAGCCCGTCGACACACTGCTCTGGCCACATGTAAAGCTGCGCTGCTTTTTCCTCCTGACTGCAAATTGAGTGTGAGATTAAATTGATTTTCTTCAGTAATTACTCTAATTGCAGTATTAATTGTCATCAACATTTTTGTAACAACTCAAATCAGATACAATTTTCTATCAATATTTCAGATATGCTGTGGAGATTATGTAACCATATATATTTCTAGAACATACATACAGGAAGTATGAAGTTGGTGAGTGGAGGCAGCGCCTCTGTGAACGAATCAATCCACTTCTCCAGCTCAATCACAGCCTGAGAGCTGAACTTTGTCTTCTCTATTTGAAATGAGAACATCATAACACGGTTTATATTTTACAGCTTTTCTTTATGATGAAATGCATTTAGATATTAAAAACATCTTGTGATTCTGCTTACTGATATGACTGTCTCTAGCTGATGATCGGGGAGTGGCAATATTTGACCCAACATCCTGTAGTACACACTGGATCTGTACAGAACAGAGACATATATGGGCACTTAAGCCACGCAAAATGTAAACCAAGTGCCATTTACCTCAAAACATTTCAAATCAGAGGCCAAATGCTTTTGTACATCAACTCGATACCAGCTGGTTTATTGTAAATATCAAAAATTGCTCAGAAAAGTGGAATTCTGTGGAAAGGCCTAGAATAATTTATTTGCAGATTTTGTATAAAAGCAATAATATTAATGACTTTTAGTGATTTAAGTGTTTAAATGCTTTCAGGGTCACTGTATTTAAATGAATAGCCCACTTAAAAATAGAAAATTGCTTAAAATGTCTCACCCTCAGGCCAACCAAGATTTAGATGAGTTTATCAAAACAGATTTGGAGAGATTTAGCATTACATCATTTGCTCACTAATGGATCCTCTGCGGTAAATGAGATTCCAAAAAGCTGATAAAAACATCACAATAAAGTGATGTAAGTAATGTAATGCTGAATTTCTCCAAATCTGTTCCAATGAAGAAACAAGCTCATCCACATCTTAAATAACCTGACTTTTGATTTTGGGGTGAACTGTTCCTTTAAAATCACGCACTGCTTCTCATTAAAATAAGAGAGAGAGAGAGAGAGAGAGAGAGAGAGAGAGAGAGAGAGAGAGAGAAAAAGACAAACCTTCTCCAGCTGATCTGTGAATGAATGGCCACCATCAATGCAAAATTCTCTGGCTAACCTTAAAGAGATAACCAGAGACATTTTTATTGTTGTAGGAAATGAACTACAATAAGCATTTAGAGTCATTAGGTACACACATTACACTACATTAACTCTATCCATTACCCAATTGCTGATGATAATTCATCTGTTGTTCCCAAAGCATCAAATATATGATCCTCCTTTGGTCTCCTCTCACCTGTGAAGGTACTGGAAAAACCTAAGGAGGCGAGACATTGAAAACAAAACAATGTTTACACAAACCTGACACTTTCAATTTGACATGCAACACGTTAGTCAATAATAATGTTTGTAGCATAAAATTAAATAACCTTTATCTCCAGTTTTTGTGTATATCTTGGGAATTCTTCTGGTTTCTTCAGATGTGCTGGTATATCTTACGAAAAGGAGAGAACATTAGTAACAGACATTATTCTAAAATAAATGTCACGCCATTCTGATACTGTTTAGATCATTGGCTACGTTAGCCTGACCACATGGGATTTTGTATTCAGCATTCTTTTTACCTTCTTTCATTCCCACAAACAGGCTGCGTCTGTTTTATGCTCACATATGTCCCTAAACGAAGGGCACGGTGAAGACCTGTGTACTTGGTCACGAAAAACGACATCGTAAACGTTAAAACATTTCCAAACGCGCTTCTGTGTTTACTATTGACAGTTTTGACAGCTTTTGCTGCCCGTAGAAGGGCGTTCTATCACGCAACCGATGACACGAGATTGTGCGAAATGTGATTGGTGTTTTGAGAATCGGTGACGATGAGAGCTTCATCCTGATAGGTCGGTTTAGCGTGAGCGATGTGAGAGATGAATTCCGATTGGTCCAGGCTGCAGCAGCAGTTCACGTGTATGGCGGAGGACAAGCCGAAGCGATGGGCTTGACGCTGTACATCAGGATTTCATGATTATTGAGCAAAACAGTTATTTTTAAACTGCTACAGGAGTAGTGCGTTGAATTAAAAAAGACGTATGAACAAAAATATGAGATTTTAGCAAGGTTTTATTGTGTTTGGCAGCATATACTGTTACGTTTTCTCGAAAATATTTTACAATAAGTTCATAGGCTCTAACATTCAAGATGCAAACAAGAGAACTCTTCGTTTCAGCACCAGGGAAAGTAATTCTCCACGGTGAGCATTCTGTCGTGCACGGAAAGGTGGGTGTTTGTAATTATTGAGTTTTCCCTTTTCCTCCATGTTTTAGAAAGTCATTGTTTTAGTGAGGCATATTTTGATTAGGATTTTGAAAAACGTTGCAGAAATGCAACGCTAATGTGTACAAATGTTTACAAGTTTTATGGTCCTGAAAATCTTTTCAAATATATTATCTGTGATTTACTGTGAGTGGATTCCCTTGTGGGAATAATGTAGAAAAGTTTACATACACTTTGCAGAAACTGCAAAATGTTAATTATTTTATTAAAATAAGAGAGATCATACAAAATGCATGTTATTTTTTATTTAATACTGACCTGAATAACATACTTTACGTAAAATACGTTTACATATAGTCCACAAGAGAAAATGAATTTATAATTTATAATGTTGAATTTATAAAAAATACCCGTTCAAGTTTACATGCATTTGATTCTTAATACTGTGTTCTTACCTGAATGATCAGCTTCTTCTTTTTTTTTTTCCAGTGATAGTTGTTTATGAGTCCCTAAACTGCCTGTTTTTCTTTAGAAAATAAAATCCAGGTCCCACAAATTCTTTGGTTTTTCAGCATTTTTGTGTATTTTTGAACCCTTTCCAACAATGACTTTATGACTGTGTGATGTTTTCACACTGAGGACAACTGAGGGAATTATATGCAACTATTACAGAAAGTTCAAACACTCACCGATGCTCCAGAAGGAAACGCAATGCATTAAAAGCTGGGGGTGTAAACTTTTGAACAGAATGAAGATGTGTACATTTTTCTTATTTTGCCTAAATATCATATTTTTTTTCATTTAGTACTGCCCTTCAGAAGATACAGAAGACTTACATATATCCCAGAAGACAAAAAGGTTAAATTTACCCTGATCTTCATGCATTAACGCATTGTGTTTCCTTTCTGAAAACATCAGTGAGCATTTGAACCTTCTGTAATAGTTGCAGATGAGTCCCTCAGTTGTCCTCAGTGTGAAAACATGGATCTCAAAATCATACAGAACCAAAAAAGCTCAGTGTGGATCTTTTATATGAAATATTTTATTCAGGTCAGTACTAAATAAAAAAAATAACATGCATTTTATATGATCCCTCTTATTTTGGTAAAATAATTAACATTTTGCAGAATCTGCAAGGTGTATGTAAAGTTTTGACCTTAACTGTAGTTTTAATTAGTGTCAGAACTGTTGCTCTGTTGAAGTTCAGAGTATCAGCTACTGTTTTTTGTTGTTTTAAACTAATATTTATTTAATAGCTATTGTTATTAATTGCTTAAAAATCAAGTATTCTGAAGTCCCTCTTTTGTTCTTGATTAATTTTAAACAGGTTGCTTTGGCTGTGAGTTTGAACCTGCGCACGTACCTGCGGCTGCAGTCCACATCATCCGGTGAAGTGCGCATCAACCTCCCCAATATTGACACTTTTCTGTCCTGGGAAATAACTGCACTGCAGCCTCTTCTGGCTGAGTGTAAAGGTGAAAAGAGATAGACATTTGTTTTTTATTAAAAGTATAGTTCACCCAAAAATGAAAATTCTGCCTGTATTTACTCCTGTATATTCTCATTATTGTTTGGACTGTTCATTGAAGTTGTAATAATGCATTGTCGGCGTATGTTTCTTTGACTTTTCATTGTTTCAGCAGAGCAGGGTGGCCTGAAGGAACTTGACGCTGATCTTTTGAAGAGATTACGTGAATTCACAGGCATTTCAGATGATTCCACAGACACAAAAAGCATGGCAGTGTTGGCCTTCCTGTATATGTACCTGGCTGTTTTTGCAGAGTAAGAACGGTATTCATTTATTAAAACTGCACATATTTGAAAGCTGAACATTTGAATATGAACATTTGCTGCTGTTTTTTTTTTTCAGCTCTCTGGCCAGCATAAAATTATCTGTGTGGTCAGAGCTGCCCACAGGAGCTGGTTTAGGCTCCAGTGCCGCTTATAATGTTTGTCTGTCTGCCGCTCTGCTGTCTGCCAAAGGGACCATATCGTCTCCTCTTACACCACAGCAGGAGTCAGCCAGGTAACACTTCATTACAATGGATTATGGGGCTTTTATGTAGATAATGTAAGTAGGGATTGTTTCATTTGCTTTTAACTCTTTAAAAGTGATGTACAGTCAGTTATTCTAGAGAGAGTCCTCTTGACCTCTTGAAGCAACCTGCAAGGTAACCTTTTGGTTGCCAGCCCAGATTGTGAGCAATAAGGTTACACCACTTGAAATGGCAACACCCCTTATGATTCAGATGATAAATTAAGTAACTAAGGACCAGAGATATTAAGTCTTTGTTCTTCCTTTGTCCTCTCAGAAATCCCTCCATGATTTGAAATTCAAATATACACTTTCCATGGAAGTGAGGATAGAAAGGGGTAAAATTTAGAAATGCTTTACCGGTCACACTGAATCACATTTAGCTGCAATGATTCTGCAGGTGAACACCCCTATCATTTTTTCTGTCCCCTTCCCACGTTCCTTTTCAATTAAAGCGGGGGAGTACACAAAATTTGGAGTTGGTAACTTTTTCTTTCACCAAGGTTGAATTTTTTTTTGAGTTCTTTTTTGAACAAAAAATACAGTAGAATCACTAATATTGTAAAATATTATTATGGTTTCAAATAACTGTTTTCTATTTGAATACATTTTAAATGTAATTTATTTTTGTGATGGTGAAGCTGAATTTTTGGCAGTGCTGCTTAATATTTTTGTGGAAAGGTTTTCTGATTAGTTGAATGTTCTAAAGAAAAAACAGCGTTTATTTGATATGGAAAGCTTTTTCAATATTATATGTTGTTAAAATGTTTTAATGCATCACTTTAATGCATCCTTGCTAAGTAGGAGTATTACTTTCTTTATATAATACATACATATACAGTCTGCCATAAGCAGACTACCTGTTAGCTATATTAAGGTAATCTTTCTTCTGTTTGTGTTGTAGGTGGAGTAAAGAGGAGATGGAGCTGATTAACAGGTGGGCGTTCATGGGCGAGAAGATCATACACGGTAACCCGTCAGGGGTGGATAATGCTGTGGGCACATGGGGTAAGACTGTTATTCTGTGCCATCTTATACATTCATTATGATGCTTTGTTTGAATGTTTTTTTTTAATTCACTTTATGCTTTCTATAACAGGTGGCTTTTTAAGATACCACGCTGGGAATATAACTCCTCTAAACTGGTAAAATTTTAAGCTCTGCAAAAATTTTGACAATATATTTTCTCATTAATGTAAAGTTACTGTTCCAATATCTCAGAAAAGTATATAAAAAGTTATTGATGGTTTCATTTTCTTCCCTAGGGTCCCCATTCTAAGAATCCTTCTCACTAATACCAAAGTACCACGTAGCACCAAAGTGCTTGTTTCTGGAGTGAAGGACAAAATTAACAAGGTAGTAAATGGCTCCCCTTCTATGTTTTTATTTCTGTGCCCTTCAATTAGCATAATGGCCGGTGTGTGTGTGAGGGAGGAACACTCCAGGGGCCCGGTGCTGAGTGCCTTTTATAAGAGCTCCAAATGAAACACTGCCAACGCTCCTGTGCACCGTTACCTTGACAACGGCAGCAGGTAGCCTCACTGCTGGCACATCCTGATTGGTGAAGTGGAATTCCGGTATTATCAGCGTGGAAAAGAGTCAGGACAGACTTTCAAGAGGCCATATTTTACACTTTTGTGACACATTAGTCAAAGCATACAGTCATGAAGAATCAAAATTTTGTTTTACTCAGCCGTTTCCACTCTTTTTAGAATTTGCTTTAAAGGAATGGTTAAAAAAATCATTACTCCCACTATCCCACATCACTTTTCTTCTTCCATGGAGCACAAAAGGAGCTGGTTTAAAGAATATCCGGGTGACTGAATTCAGTACGATGGCAGTACATCATGCTACAAATTAACACTTAGTACAACACCCAAGAGTGGCAGCAAAAAATGCCAATTTTAACATTAAAATTATGGCGGATGCCATGTATTTCTTGTGTGCCAACTAGTACTTCACACTCCAGTCCAGTAGGTGGCGAAAATTCACTATTGTTATTGTATTTTTCCTCCCAAACCAGTTAACCCTCATGTCGTTCCAAATCCAAACTGGCAAGACCTTTGTTCATCTTCAGAATACAAATTAAGATATTTTTGATTAAATCATTGACCATGCATAGTCAGCAATGCAACTGCCACATTTAAGGCCCAGAAAGGTAGGGAGGACATTGTTAAAATAGTCCATGTGACATCAGTGGTTCAACCATAATGTTATGAAGCTCGAGAATACTTTTGTGTCCGAAGAAAACAAAAGTAAACACTTAATTCAACAATTTCTTTTTGTATATATCTTAACTACCCACCCCCCAAAGCATCCAAAAATTCAATTATATAGGTAAAGAAGTTGTTATACAAAGGCTAAGACAGACATATCCATATATTTTCACATGCAAAAATGCATATACCCATATCAGTCAGTGAGAGGTATTTTTTTGCCTGTGCTGATATTTGTTATTTTCCATTTACTTTATAAACAGATCCCAAATTTTATGGTGGTCCTTTAGTTTGCCCTTTATACTGTAGGTAATTATTTCCAGTACAATATAATGTGCCAAATATTTCAACCAATGGTCAATGAATGGACCTTCTGTATTCTTCCAGTAGAATGATATCAAATGTCTTGCAATAACTAAACAAATGTCAGTCATTTTAGTCTGATGACCTGGTAATGATAAACGTACACAGGAAATAAACCAAAGCACATATTTCAGGGATAACTGGAATTGGTTTTAAAATAGTTTAGTTAAAATTAGTGTTACCACTTTTTGCCAGAATGTTCTGATCTGAAAGCTCTTAGAAAGCTGTCAAATTTAATAAGAAATATTTTAATTTGTGTTTTCCAAAGATGAACGAAAGTCTTTCGGGTTTGGAATGACATGAGTGTAAGTAATTATTGACAGAATTTTCATTTTTGGGTGAACCATCCCTTTAAGCACAAACCCCATGCAGCAGTTGATTTCATTGATCACCTCAATCACATAGTCACCTGTCAAAAGCTTAGACCTCATTGATTCAGTTCAGAGTTGAGAAATATCCATATCATGAATGGATGGATGTTAGAGAATATCGAAATAGTACATTTTTTTTATTGTCAAATAAGAGTTTGAGTAGCAGATGTATGGTGATATCTTGCTGGACTAAGGCTGACAATTGTAATCTTTTGATCTGACAAGCTTAAGCTGATCATTTTTCTCGATGAATAATGTTGTTCCCTCACCTGTGTTTGTACAGCACTTATCTGTCCTTACAGTCCTTTGTGCTGTTATTTTGCAGTTTCCCTCTGTAATGAAGCCAGTTCTGGAGTCCGTCAGCGCAGTGTCCTGCACCTGTGAACAGACTCTCACAGAGATGGCTGCACAAGGACCTTCGGCTGAGCACTACGACATACTGGAGGTAGCTATCTAATAGCTTTTCCTTTGTAATGAAAGTGGAAACTTCAATGTGTATTTATCAATAGATGTATATTATTTGTTATTTGTGCCAGACATTTGTTTTAATTTTTGGCCACAATTTTCAGTCTAAGGCAGTGTTTCTCAACTCTGGTCCTGGGTGCCCCCCAACACTGCACATTTTGTGTGTCTCCCTAATCAAACACACCTGATTCTGGAGAGGAGACAGAGTGATGAAGCCAATCAGAATCAGAATATGGGGATGATTAGCAGGCCATGATGTTCAGAGGCCAATGGGCAAATTTGGCCACCTCTACTCTTTTCGAAGGACATCCTGGGATTTTTAATAACCACAGAGAATCAGGACCTCAGTTTAACGTCTCAATGAATGACGGTGCTCTTTTGACAGTATAGTGTCCCCATCACTACACTGGGGCATTAGGGCCCACACAGACCACAGGGTGAGCACCCCCTGCTGGCCTCACTAACACCTCTTCCAGCAGCAACCTAGTTTTCCCAGGAGGTCTCCCATCCAGGTACTGACCAGGCTCAACCCTGCTTAGCTTCAGTGGGTAACCAGTGTTGGGCTGCAGGGTGATATGGCTGCTGACTTGAGCTCATTAGAAGAAACTCCACGACCTGAAATGGGTGTGTCAGATAAGGGAGACATACAAAATGTGTAGTGTTGGGGGGTGCCCAGGACCAGGGTTGAGAAACACTGGTCTAAGATCAATTTTTTGGGACCTTAAAGATTTCTGTCTTGATAGGGAAAAATCAGCAGTTGCGATTTAATACTGTTAAAATGTTTGGGGTTGGTTTGATTTTCTTATGCTTACCAAAGCTACATTTATTTGATTAAAAATACAGTATAAACAGTAATTTTGTGAAATAGTATTTCAATTTAAAATAACTGTTTTCTATTTTAAGATATGTTAAAATGTAATTTATTCCTGTGATGATAACGTTGAATTCTCAGCAGCCATTACTCCAGTCTTCAGTCACATGATTCTTCAGAAATCATTATAATATGCTGATTTGCTGCTCAAGAAACACTTCTCATTATCATTAATCTTAAATCGTTGTGCTGCTATATATTTTTGTGGAAGCCGTGATACAATTTCTTCTGTATTCTTTGAACTGAGCATTCAAAAGAACAGCATTTATCTGAAATAAATATTTTTTGTAACAATGTAAAAAAGTCTGTACTGTCACCGTTGACCAATTTAATGCATCCTTTCTAAATAAAAGTACTAATATATATTAAAAATCTGACACCAATTTTTATTAATTTTATGTTATACATATATTATGAATGACAGATGATGTTGCACAGTGTGCTTTTGCATTAAGCCAAGATGTTAGTGGGTCATACCGTACAATCTGACTCATATCTATCACATTTGCAACAAACACAATATTGTGTAGTGAACAAACTGTATCAGTTTCTGTTAATTTATTACAGTTCGCTGTATTCCTGCAAATCTTGTTACATTACACAAGAGCAAAGATACTATTCTGTTATCGGAAACATGGCAGTTTGAACATTCCTCTTTGATTTGTGGTGGGCACAAAGGCGATGCAAGTTTGAATTCTCATCCTGTCCTTCCGTCAATAATTTTCTGTCCTTCCTTGACTTTCATTTAAATAAAAAGTGCCAAAAGACCAAAAAAAAAAACAAATCAATATTTTTATTCCAAGAAAGCCCTGATGGATGGATGGATTGATTATATTGATCTTTTTAGGACATTTCTCTATGTGTCATTTGTCATCAGGAGCTGATTGATATCAACCAGCACCATTTGAACGTGATGGGTGTGGGTCACTCGTCTCTGGACACACTGTGTAGGGTCACTCTGGCCAAAGGGCTGCACAGCAAGCTAACAGGGGCAGGAGGAGGCGGCTGTGGAATCACTCTCCTACGACCAGGTACCAGTACACACACCAGAATAACAGTAACAGTTTTCTTTTCAATGTATTTATCAAGAAAATACAAATGGTACTTTGCCATGCAAAAATCACTGCCTTGGTTCTAGAGTTGGTACGGCTTTGTGATGCATTTGTGTGCACAAATAGATAACCTTCGATCAATTCTGACTCCTCGTTTATTATAATTGTACCAATCGTTGTTTTTGCATGAAATGTCTTCATGGAACCCTGCGGTGTATATTTTGGATATGCTACCTGTGGTTAATCATTCTGATTGCTGTGTATTGTTTGAAAAGTCTCTGTGAGGGTGGCACCCTGCAGACTGCGTGACTGTTTAGCGTGATTCACGAGGTGAATCTCGCTTGTCACTCTTGTCTGACAAAGCTAACAACTTGACACAGCAGCTGTCAGACTGGGCCACACTCTTTGTTTATGCCTGAAGCCACTAACGCATTGAATTTTAATCAGGATCTTAGAAACCTCAAAAACAGACTCCAATAAAGAGGAGACACAATGCTGGAAGATGCTGGGCAATGTTTATGATGTTGTTAGCCTAACAACTTGAGTATGTGAAATTGTCATTTCTAGGTATGCCTTGTTAATTAAGATTTTTGAGGTAAAGTCCTCTTGCTCATTTGATTCGCAAACAGGACCAGTCTTGTTTATCTGTCATATGTCCTGTTGCTTTTGTAAATGAGGTAGTTTACTACCTCAGCATTATTTAAACCAAAACTGTATTCTTACCTTTCAAAAAACACATTGGATTCTTCTTCCACTCGTCACAGCAAGTGGTCTGTTTTTGTATCTTGCACTTAAAATCGCACCTAGTTTCACCTTCTAAAACTCTAGAAGAACATTATCAGCCACCTGGTGATGCAAACACACACAAACACACACTGATTCTTGGGTTTCACATTTGAGGGTTTGGCAGATTGTCAGACCACCTGCATATGACCATCCTGACACAAACAAATGTGAACAAGTTGTTTTTCAGCTGGAACAATGTTGAAACATGAGGTACAAATAAATTACATTAGATTTTTATCTAAAGCATGTTTGTTCCCAAATTTGTTTCCTGAACAAATTTTCACATGCTTCTGATAAGTTATTCTGTTTATTCAAGTGATACAAATGCAAATCCAATCCATAATATCATGCTTTTAATACTTTTAAATTGACCGAAGGAGACAGTAAAGACTTTCCACAAAAATATTAGGCAATGCAACTTTTTTCAGCACTGATAATAAGAAATATTTCTTGAGCAATGAAAAGATACTGATGACTGGAGTAATGGCAGCTAAAAATTAAAAAAATTAAAATGACATTTTAAAATATTAAAATAGAAAACAGTTATTTAAAATTGTAATATTATTTCACAATATTACTGTTCTTGCTGTATTTCTGATCAAATAAATGCATTTCTGCAAATAATCTTCCAAACAGTATGTAATATAATATAATATAATATAATACAATAATATGTGACCCTGGACCACAAAACCAGTCATAAGCATCAATTTTCTTTTTTTAAATTGAGATTTATATATTCGAGATTTATACAAAGCTGAATTAATAAGCTTTTCATTAATGTATTGTTTGTTAGGATAGGAAAATATTTGGCTGATATAAAACTATTGGAAAATCTTGAATCTGAGGGTGCAGAATAATCTGAATATTGAGAAAATGGCCTTTAAAGTTGTCCAGATGAAGTTCTTAGCAATGCATATTACTAATCAAAAATTACGTTTTGATATATTTACGTTAGGAAATTTACAAAATATCTTCATGGAACATGATATTTACTCAAAATCCTAATGATTTTTGGCATAAAAGAAAAATTGATGATTTTGACCCATACAATGTATTGTTGTCTATTGCTAAAAATATACCCATACCTAAGACTGGTTTTGTGGTCCAGGGTATATAATATAATATAATATAATAATATAATATAATATAATATAATATAATATAATATAGTAAATATATTTTTACAAATATATTTGTTTGATAAAAAATTAAAAAATAACAGTAATAATGTGAAATAATATTAGAATTTTAAATAACTGTTTTCTATTTTAATACAATAATATTAATATTTTAAATTTTAATTTAGTATTTAATTTTTAGCTTTCATTACATCATCAGTGTCACATGATCTTTAAAAAATCATTCTAATTTGTTGATTTTTTGCATAAAATATTTCTTATCATCAGTGTTGATTTATTTGATCAGAAATACAGTAAGAACAGTAATATTGTGAAATAACATTGCAATTTAAAATAACTGTTTTTTATTTTAATACATTTTAAAAGGTCACGTGATCTTTCAGAAATCATTCTAATATGCTGATTCATTGCTCAAGAAATATTTCTTATTGTCAGTGCTGAAAAAAGTTGCTAATATTTAGTAGTTTAGTAGTTAATATTTTTGAGGGAACTATGATCCACATATAAATGTCTTCACTGTCGTCTTGTGTCAATTTAAAAGTATTAAAAGTAAAATAAAAGTTTATATATTTATAAAAAAAGTAAAAACCCTTTTGAAATATTATATTACATGACATCACATATTAAAAACATTTTGCAATTTGATTTGTGATGCAGAAATGACACATTTACACAATTCAGCTTTAACTCCATGGAGCTCCCATTTCATTGAGCATATTTTTTTTAGGCCTTGGTGCTGATGGGGACGTTTTTGTCCTTTCTGTTTGCAGAAACAGATACTTCGGTGATTCAAAGCACCGTTGAGGAGCTGAAGGCCTGTGGCTTTGACTGCTGGGAAACCAGTATTGGAGCTCCTGGCATCCAGCAACACTCTTCAGCTGCACTCAGTCACGACATACTGAAGATCCTCAACAGCTACTGAGACATAAAGAAAGCACACTGTACTCTATGCATCGTTACCGTTAGCACGGATACTCATTGCTGCTGTTACTCTGGATCCTGGATCGACAAACGTAATTCATAATCATACTGAAATTATTTTGGAAAATAAAACATAACTTTATCTGCTGATATTTTTTTTTTTAAATGTTTGTATTATTACATTCAGAGTGCTTATGTATTAAAAAGTTTCATGTGCCACTAGATGGCAGCAAAGCATAAGACAGATTTAATACTGTCAATTTCAGACAGTATGTATGGAATGCAAATAATAGTCTATTTAATTAAAATGAATACTAGCTAATTTAAAACTAACATTGAATAAATTTCAGCCTCTTTCATGAAAAGCTGTCACGCACAAGATTATTATTTCCCGGCCTGTCTTGTGTATTCCCAGCAAATGTTGTACAGTCATCTCATTTGCCAAAATGTTTCTCAACACGGATCACATTTCCGACCAGAACTAGCACAGCTTGGGGCATTTTGGGCTGAGTACAGCCGTTGTATTATTGTCACTAAACCCAAAGTAATTACTTTTCAGTTCTTTGCACTTTGTCAGAATGTTTTGCACCGGAACTGTTCCGAAGCCAAGGAAGGGATGCGAGGACGCATTTGGCTGTCGACCAGACGCAGTCCAAGTTGATCTGTGAAGCGCGGTGATGAAATAAACACTCTGCTCTTAGAGCGGAGCACATTTCCCCACAGTCCCAGGAGAGGGGTGTAATTTTAGTGGTGTTTTGTGAGGAGCAGATAAAGAGGGCTATCTTCAGCACACAAGACCTGGAGCTAGAGAATAGGAAATGGATTTGCTCTGAGATGAATGTGTTCCTGTAAACTGAAGGCCGGCAGAAGGACAGAGCCTCTTACGCTTGAACAAGTCAACTTTGAGAAGACCTAGAGAGGTCAGAGACACCTTTAAAAGTGGGTGTTGTTGGTTTTGTAAATGTGAAGCTGTCAGTTTGCTTAATCCAGGCACATAGCCATTAGTTCAGAAGTGAAGGAACATAATGTGCAGACCTGTTTTCCTGGCAAGTCTTATTTTCCTTTACTTTGTATTTTTAGCACATTTGAATTGTATTAGGCTATTTATGTTTTGTGCATTTGTGCAACAACATTGGACTCTTAAGACGTTTTAAGTCAAGTCAAGTCAAGCGAACTTTATTTATATGGTGCTTTTATCAAAGCAGCTTTACAGTATTAAATAGGGAAAATAGTGTGTAATAATGCAAAAGAACAACAGTAAACACTCAGTTTTCAGTGAAAGTCAGTTGATTCGGTGACGTCATTGTCCAGCTCAGTTCAGTTCAAATAGTATTTGTGCAATTAAATTGACGATATCACTGGAAAATAAGTGTCCTCAACTAAGCAAGCCAGAGGTGACAACTGCAAGGAACCAAAACTCCATCGGTGACAGAAATGGAGAAAAAAACCTTCGGAAAAACCAGACTCAGACGGAGGGGCCAGTTCTCCTCTGGCCAAACGAAACCAGCAGTTTAATTCAAGGCTGCAGCATAGATTTTAGATTGAACTATCCATTCAGTAACTTGAACGTGACTTTAAATTATAATATAAACATTGAATAAGTGTTCAGGAGACATCTTAGTTTTATTGTATTTTGCTTATTCATTACTGTCAAAAGTTTGGGGGCCGTAAGATTTTCAGGAATATTTTAATTTTAATATTTTTTTTTTTAATTCAGCAAGGACACATTAAAATGATTAAAAGTGACTTTTACATTATTATAAAAAATTCAATTTTGAAATAAATGCTGTTCGTTCGAACTTTCCATTCATAAAAGAATATCAAAAATATTTCACAGCTGTTTTCAACACTGATAATAAAAAAACATGTTTTTAGCACCAAATTAGCATATTAGAATAATTTCTAAAGAATCACTGAAGCTGCTGCAAAAACTTAATTTGTAATAATACTTCACAATACCTACTGTTTTTATGTATTTTTTGAGTAAATTAATGCAGCCTTAAGGAGCATAAGAGACATTCTTTAAAAACATTAAGATGATTAAATAATTTTGTTATTTTAACAAAATCCATAACAGTTCAATTTATAACAGTATTTTTAAGTGCAATTTATGAGATTTGTTGAATTTTGAATCCAATTTTTCTTTGTAAAAGGCAAAAAGTGGATCATACTGGTTTCGAAGTTAAGAATTCATTAGTTTGAATATACACTGAACCAAAAACTATCATAACATTTTAGCTGATAATTTCATTTTTTAAAAAACATCCCTTGTTTCTGTAGTGACAGTAATGCATTGGTAGCAACCACATCACATTACAGAATTTTAACTCAAATCCTAAAACACTATTAAAACATACTAAAATACAAAAAAATTGCATAACTGTAGTAAAATTTTGTTTATTTCCCCCAAATATGAGGATTATGTGTTCCCGTTTGTCACTACTGAAACAATGATGACGTTCTGGCAGTGACCATTTTGGTCGTGACTGTCTATGGGATGGCACCCAAAAAACAGAGAACAAATATGTCACCACCGAAACTCCACCAAATGTTTCGGTAGTGACAATTTTAGATACTTTTGAACCTAGCTCAAAGATGCTAATCAGCACATGGTTAGCTAGCACAGGTCTTAAAAAAGAAAAATCAAAAAGATAATTTTAAAAACAATGGAAAAAAATCCAAACATTTTTTCAATATCATTTTCTAAAATTGAAATTTAGGGGTTAGGGTTCTTAAACATCTAAGATTTGAATACTTATGCTTTTTAAATGTGTTTTTTGTTTGTGGCACAGCAGTTTGCGCCAGTTCTGTTGAATGGCCCGTATAGGAGATCTCCGCTGGAATACATTGCTGTTTAAGAGTCTGACTCGAGGGAACAATCGGCGTACTCTGAGGAAGTGACCTCAGCCCCCAGAAGTGCGCCGTTGTCCTCTTGTCAATCAAGCGTGTGGCATTTCCCACAAACGGGCCACCTACCTATACATACACACTGTGAATATTCTTTTTCTGATGCCATCAGCTCTCAAGGGTAAAAATGAGTCGCATCATCTTCCCTTCCCATTTTCCACTCTCTGCCACATTCACTTTAGCCCGATCCAATTTGGATCTCATCCTCAGACAGATTGAGGAATCGCTTTTCAATCTCTGATCTGCTGTAATGAAAAGAGAGAGGGTACTGCCTGTGAATGCGGTAACCGGATTAGCGGAGGGAGGAGAGGGCGGCATCGGCCGTTCGAGGGAGAACAGATGAATGAGTAAAGCTGGCTTTAACCAGAAGAGGGGGGCCCAGGACCGGCCCCCGCCACCGAAATCCCCCTGACCTGCCGCTAGTCATGCGCCTCGTGTTTGTGCTGACAAACAATTTCACAAAAATGGATCCCCCAAATCGTTATCGACTTTTCCACTTTTCTTTCATCCCCTTCTTGAACACGAGAGCTGCCGATAGGGCCAGCTATGAGTTAAACACTATTGGCAGTTTTGAAGTCTGTCCAACAAACAACTGGCAGAGGATGTTAGAGAGAAAAGGTCAGTTTGTGGAGAGGGAAAAAATCTGGAATAATTGATTTTTCTTCTTCTTTCGTTCCCTCTCTCTGTTGTTTTTATTCATTTCTTTAAATGTCAGAAGGCTTTTGTGCGGCATAGGCAGACAGGTTGTATGAATGAATGGGAACTGGCTGGCCGAGGCTGCCTTTGGTGAACCTTGACCCTCTGTGTGGCGTCCTCTCTGTGCATTCTCGGTTGTGTTGAAGCTGTGTCTTCGGCCCCCGCCGTAACCCCAGCTTGAATTTAATTACCACTGAGCTCTTCAATTTAAATTGCATTGATGAAGAGGAATGAGGAGGAGGAGGGGGCGAGCCGTACCTCTCTGTCTCTCCTCCCTGCGAGGCACAGATGGTATTTTTTATCAATGTCAGCGGCAGCTTCTTTCTGCACTGATGAATAGATTCTAAGGATGGTCTGACATTATTTCAGATAACAGAGGCAGCCGAGAAAAGGGGTCAAGGATGGAGGGAAACGGCAGAGCTATTGAAATATAATAAAAAGTATTCAGGCCTTCCCCCTCCTCTGTATTCTGTTTGTCGTTGCATGTTGTGTTGCATAACGAAATGCCAACCGAAATGATTCCCGTCCTCCCCCATGTGTTCGTTTAACCAAAGTTCAAGAGTGACAGTTCAAGTAATGAGTAAATGTGAGGACATGATGTGTTTTTATTCCTCTTTTCTCTGGGCATGTGAGCATTGTGTGCTGCTGTTGTGACTCATTCTCTGCAGGGATGTGACACTGTGCATGATAGATATGAACTCTGCGTTTGTCTGTGTGACACTCTTGTAAACAGATCATAGCAGAAGAGCACGCTGGCAGCATGTCCTTTCTGTGAGAGTCGCACAGATAAACATCAGCGACTGACCAGTTCTGTGAATGTCAGTATTTCTGAATCTTCTCAGTATGCTTTGCCTTTGATTTTTAAAGGGAAGGTAAAGTATCCTCTTTCCTTTAATTTCCTTCTTTTCCATTTCATTTTTCTTGCCCTGTCATCTGCCCTGTCATTGTCATCTTAACTTTCTTTTCCATTTCCTATTTTCTACTGTTTTTCTCTTTCCCTTTATTGTTCTATTTTTGTTTCCTTTTCCTTTTTTCCCTGTCCTGTTTTCCTTTTTTGTTTTGTCTTTTTTACTTTTCTTTCCCTCTTTCCTTTCTTTTTTTTTTCCTTTTCATCTTTTCTATTTCCTTTATCGTTTCCACTTTCCTGCTATTTCCCATTTTCTTTTTCATATTTTGTCTTTTTTCCCCTCTACTCTAATTTCCCCCCTTCTTTCTCTTCCCTTTTTGTTCAGAATATTTCCCTTTTCCCATTCTGTAAATTCTCCTGTCCTTTCTATTTGTGTTTCATTTTCCTTTTTATTTTTCATAATCTTCTTTTTCCTGTCCTGTTATTTCCTGCCCTTTTCTTTTCATTTCATGTTTTGTCATTTTCTTTCTTTCTCTCTCCTCTCCTTCCCCGCCCTTTTCCTCTTCGCTCTTTTACTACTTCCTTCTTTTTCTTTTCTTTTCTTTTCTTTTCTTTTCTTTTCTTTTCTTTTCTTTTCTTTTCTTTCCTTTCCTTTCATTTCTTTCCTTTCCTTTCCTTTACTACTGTCATTTACTATGTCCTTCCTTTTCATCTATCCTATTTCCTCTTTTCTTTCCTTTCCTTTTACTACTTTCTTTTTTCTTTTTCTTTCTTTCTTTCTTTCTTTCTTTCTTTCTTTTTTTCTTTTCCTTTCCTACTGTCATTTACTACTTCCTTCTTTTCCTTTTTTCTTTTCTTTTCTTTTCTTTTCTTTTCTTTTCTTTTCTTTTCTTTCCTACTGTCATTTGCTACGTCCTTCCTTTTCATCTATCCTATTTCCTCTTTTCTTTCCTCTCCTTTTACTACTTTCTTTTTCTTTCTTTCTTTCTTTCTTTCTTTCTTTCTTTCTTTCTTTCTTTCTTTCTTTCTTTCTTTCTTTTCCACTGTCATTTACTACTTCCTTTCTTTTCCCCTTTCCTTCCCTTTCCTTCCCTTTCCTTCCCTTACCTTTCCTTTCATTTCCTTTTCCCTTTCCCTTTCCTTTCCTTTCCTTTTCCTTTCCTTTTCCTTTCCTTTTCCTTTCCTTTCCTTTCCTTTCCTTTCCTTTCCTTTCCTTTCCTTTCCTATCCCCTATTCTGTAATTTCCCTTTTCCTTTCCATTTCACATTTCCTGCCATTTTCCTCTTTCCTTTCCTTCTTCTCTCCTCTCCTCTCTAGTTCATTAGACTTATTGATTTTAACCCTAGCCACTTTAGCAAAAATCGAGACTGTGGTGATATTTCACGGGTAAAGCCTGGTGCAATTCCAATTCGCGAGAAGGCTTTCCTCTTGCCTACCAATGACCTCTCACCTTCCTTCAAGAGCTTGTGGCTCTGCAGCTGAGCAGGGCTCTTTTCTCTGCTCCTCTTGAGAAGATGCTGCAGGGGTCAGGGTCAAGGTGGTGTAAAATGAGAGTGTGTGGGAGTTTGTGTGTCTTTCAGAGTGAAGAAAGGCATTCCCCTTCTGCCTGGCCCTGGTGAGAAGTGAGAGCAGAGGTCAGCTGACCCCATTAAGGCTGTCGGCTGCAGAAGAATCTGGCACAGACCTGCACATGTCGAGAGGCTGAAGCGCGCGTGTGTGTGTGTGTAGGGGAGAGAAAAGAAGTCCTTGTGTGAGCGCTTAAATAGGTGGGATGAATCAGTGAGAGCACAAGACTGCAGCATCTTATAGACACTTCAGGTTGATGAATTCACTTAAGGCCCTGTCTTGATTAATGATCATATTTGATCCAATATCATTGTTATTCACAGTCTCAGTGAAAGCATATCTGTTCAATGATAAATGATTCTGTGTAGTATGTTAATAGCACTTGTAATTGAAGTTCTTTTTTCACAAACAAAAACGTTCCATCCTAATATCATAATAATGTCATTGTATTCTTTGTAGTACCATGTAAATACCATAGTGTATGAATATAAAAGAGTAATTAAACAGTATGCCATAATTTACGGGTTGTTTTTGATCATTCTTTTATAATTATGCCTGCAACTTCTATGACCTCATATTAATTTAGAGACTGGTTAACGCTTTTCATACAAATTTCATAGAGATGTATATTATGTTTACTGTTTAATAGTCATTGTACTTCAAGAATACCATGATACTACCCATATATCAGAGTACCATGATTTTTCCATCCGATACTCCCACCGCCACAGTTTTTTTTTCTTGCTAAGGGTTTATAGCAGAGATATTGCATAACATTCTTTATGCAAGTGCTACTGTATATATACTATATTGATTTTGCAATATAAAATATCTGAACTGTACTAAGTGTAGTGTTTGGGTGCTCAAGCCTACAGATCTAATTGCAGAGTAATGCTTTTGTTGTACTGTAGGTTTTGAAGAGCTTCATTGATTTTTGTAGCAGTGTTCATCTCTGCTTGGCTAACGCTCAGAGCATGAAGACTGTCAGAGTCTCCTCAGAAAATCTCTCAGAGCAAATCGAAGCAGTTCAGAGTGGAGGGTGTCGGAGAAGGGCACCTTTACCTGCTCTAAACACACTCACACACAAACAGAGTAAAGAACGTTTCACAGAACATAAAGATATTTTGTTGCTGTCTAAAGCTTTGTTCCAAAAAACTGGAGCTGCCTTATATAGGCATGAAATGGATACTTTATATGAAATGGAACTTTATATGTGACTGATTTAGAACGCACTAGCAAGGCAACAATGTTAACTGAGTTTAATTGATTTTTGACAATAGCTTAAACCTCTAAAAATAGAGCTATTGTGAGGCTGTTAATCAGTGTTATATGCTTTTGTTAAAGCTGTCAGTCCACATTATTTATTAATTTAAATAATCCTGTTTAACAGCAGAATTCCAGGTGTAAGACTACATTGCATATGATTCTGCAAAGACATCTCCAATAAAAGAAGCAAAATAAGCATACTGTGCCGCTGTTAAACATGATTATTTTTATATTCTTAACCTGATTAAAGCCATTAAATATATAGTCTTGTACATTTTAGGGCCTGAGCACCGATGGTGCGAAATACAGTGGGTGTGTCAAAGTGGCTCGATAGCGCCACCTATAAAATTTCAACAAAGTGCCCATTGAGCTGTGTTTCACATACATGTATATAATTTGGTAGACACATGTAACACACCAGTACCTACAAAAAAAGTACTCCAGTGCAAAGTCCGAAACCCAACAGGAAGTCTGTTACTTTGAATTTTCTCTGCAAGTTTTGTGCCCTTTTTGGCATTTTCAGGTGTTGTATTTAAACACACTCCTCCTAGATATTTAAACAGATCAACACCAAATTTGGTCAGTGTAATCTAAAGCCCTTTGTAACATTAAATTGCCAAATTCTTGAGTTTTCATTGAAGTGTGGCCGTTTTGTTCCATGGCACCTGTCAAACTTTGATGTTTCACTATGAAACAGGAAGTTATAATTTAGGCATACAGTGTCTGATCTGCACCAAAGTTCACATGCCCATATTCAGTTATAGACCATTTCGTCAGATGTAAACATACTGGTCCCGATACACTTCCTGTTTCTTTTTTTTTAACTTTACACAAACATCACAAAAAAATACAACCAACATAACATTTGACTGGATGAAAATGTTACATTAGCACCTTTAAGATGTATCTGTATATGTGAAATAAAAAAAAAAAAACAGGAAGTGCTTCTGGACCAGTGTTGTTTACATCTAGCGAAATGGTAGCAGCAGGAAGTTTGGCACATATATTTACCACTTTAAATGCATATTGCTCACCGTTCACTGTTTTCCTCCTTTCAACGCTGCTTGCAGCTTTAATTTAGTTTGTAATGCTGTGATTCGCCTTGTAGCTGGCTGTTTGGTTCGTGGATAATATACATTTGAAACCAAGTGCTCCTTATAATTGATTCCTATAGAGTTCTCCATTAACATGCTGTTAAACTAGTGCTATAATACTCCTGTTAATGTAAAAGTACATAGCACACACAAAGATTTCATAAAATAACACATTTGTAATTGCTCCAAACTATTTTTATATATATATATATTTTTTTATCTATTACATTTTAAGAATTTAATTAGTTAGTCCAAGTACTGAATGAATGTTTCATATGCCTTCTTGAATTAAATTTTTTCTCTGAGCTTAATGCATTCTAGAATTGCTTTTTCCTTACATCGACAGTTTGTCCAATGCAAGGTATTTTAATAGGCAGCGTAATTAATTTGCCTACCTTTTGAGCCTTTGCGTTGGTGGCCTGCCTGTGATGTCTTAAAATGCTTTGAAAAAGGTTTTGGAACAGAGCTTGAGTCCTGCTTTTATCCACATTGGCCTAATACACAAAATAACTCCTACTCATTGCAATGTCAAACTGAATTTCCTGAGCTTTCATAACTTCACTGTGAATGACAGCTGATTGCACGGTAAATTTTCAGGTGTCCAAATGCAGCCTTTGTGGATGGACCGGACACGGCCGCGTCTCGGAAATTAATTAGCGTTTAGTTAATCCCGTCATCCGACATTCAGCTCCATTCTTTCTGTCCTTTTAAAATGCAGATGTTCATTTGATAAGACGGCATCCTCTGTCCGCAGAGATAAGCGTAATTTAATCCAATGCAAATGCAATTGCTTGAGCGCTTAATGGAGAATATAACATCCCGCTCTGATTTCGGGCGCATTTAAATAAAAATTGAAACAAGCAGTCGGCATCCGTGCTGAGTTCAATCCCATCTCACGCAGATCATCCGATTTGATCTGCATTTGAATAAATTAAAATTGAAGCTATACCATCTTGGTGTATGAAAAATCATCCGTGATGCTTAGAGTGATTGAACCATTTCATCTCCAGCTATCAGTTTCGCTCACAGAGATATACATGCTAATTTACTGGTTTCATTCTCCATCTATTATGACTCGGACCTGGAGCTGGGATTTGTCCTGCGGTCACCTTGGCTTTAAATTATGTGTGCAAATGACCTGCGGTGGGCCCTCACCGTGCCGGCGCTTCGCCTTCCTGTCTGCCCACTCGGCTGCTGTAATTAGAGCCGCGCAGGTAGGAGTGTTCAGATTTCATCTGCTGAATTCCTGATAATATCTAATAATCTGAAAGCGTTTTAAAATTGGTCTCTCGTGCTCATGCATTATGCATGAGCCGCTGATTGCTTCTTTGCATAGATTAGCAATCATTTTACAGATATATTTTAAGAGGGAAAAAACGCTCATAAGGACGTGGAGACTTTAGGTTTTGCATTGGCTTGCGTTCGAGATGCTAGTTACAGGTAATTTAGGTCCCTCTCTTGCCCGCTCTCTTTCAGCTCCTGATTTCTGCCTCCGTGCACATCATCAGTAGAGGAATGTCTCTAATTTCTTGTCCTCTTTTCTCTTGATTACTCACTTGTTGAGCATCCAGGCATCTGCAGAGCTCGTCGTGTCCTGCGCCGTTTCCCAGAGTTCTAGTGCTGTTGAGCAATCAGCACACATTAGTCATCAGGAGGCACCGTCATCTGCATATGCGCGGGGCCCGTTTCGCCGTCAAATGCTTAAGCGGACTGACCTCTCCCTGCCCCCCTGCGCCCGGCACGGATCGGCATGAAACAGAAGGTGCGGGTATGGTCTAATGAGCGGGAAAACGAAGCTGTAACCTGGCCTCCCAGGTGAGCTGTACCGCCTTCGTCTCCCCGGCAGCCGTTTGACCTGCTCACCGTTGGGTGCGTTCATCTATATTAATGCTTGAGGTGTTAAATGCTTCGAGTCACCTTGGGCTTCAATTGCTGTCAGGAGGAAAGGTGCTGTGACATGACAGTGATATTCTGTAATGAGAAAAAATGTTCCATGGAGCTTTCAAGTGGATTTGAGTGCGTTTCTTAAACATAAAGTGTCACAATAAGAGTGACGTGCAGTGAGCCCACAGGAACTGGAAACTATACAGGCTCTTAAAGGAGAAGTCCACTTCCAAAACAAAGATTCACATATAATGTACTCACCCCCTTGTCATCCAAGATGTTCATGTCTTTCTTTCCTCAGTCGTAAGGAAATTAAGTTTTTTTGAGGAAAACATTTCAGGATTTTTCTCTATATAATGGACTGCTATGGTGCCCCCAAAATGCAGTTTGCTTTAAATGCAAATGTGGTCGTAAATGAGTCCAGCCGAGGAAGAAGGGTCTTATCTAGCGGAACGATCAGTTATTTTCATTAAAAAAATACAAATTAAATACTTTTTAATCTCAAACGCTCATCTTATCTTACTCTCCCTGAACTCTGTGTATTCTGGCTCAAGACAGTTAGGGTGTGTCGAAAACTCCAATCATATTTTCTCCCTCAACTTCAAAAATCATTTCCAAATCATCCTACATTGCTGCAGAAGTAATGATCCAGTCTTTGCAAAGTGAACATGCAAAGTGCAACTCCAATTTTTTCCACTTCAGAGACAGATGAAATCAATATGATTTTTGACAAACGATTAAAACAAATGTTAAAATTTTTGTGTACTCAGTATAGTCTCTGAGCAGTTTAAAAATACTCACGTTATCTTGGTAGCCCCCTCATTAATGGACACTTGTGGAATAAATAGGTGAGATGCTGTAGTCAAACTGCAAACAGACACATTTCGGAATGCAACGGTGTACAAATTAGCACTTGCATAGCTAGAAGCATCTACGGTCACATGCTTGCATTGTGTATGTTTTGGCCTTAAAGTAAGTTCACCCAAAGTTTAAAGTTGTCATCAGATGCAAATTTTACTTTTACATGTTGTTTGAACATAAATGTGTGTTGGCAGTGTTTGTACACAACCACCCTATAATAATAAAAATCCACACAGTGGTATTTTTTTAATCTTTATAAATAATATCCCCCTTTTTTTTTAAATCAAGCCATTCTCTGATTCTTGTCTGTGTGACATCACATAGTCCAAGGCCGCTCCCACATTAGTTGATTGACACTGCCGTCTTACCCTAGACCTTCCCTGAGTGAGCTGTGAACAGTCTGCCATTGTTTTGACGCTAGAGCAGGGATGTAGACAAGAATGTCTCCTAAGCGATTGAGGTGTTCTGTTGTTGGATATAATGATGAACATAGCATTTGTTATTTACTCCCGACATCTGAGTCGCTGAAGACGCAGTGGGTTACGTTTGTATTGGAAGGGATATATATATATATATATACATATATGTAAATGCGTCTATGTTCATGCGAATCATTCGTGATCCAGCTTCACCACAGCAGAAGTGAGTATAAGGAGTTTTCATGCATCTTTGCTTATCGCCTTTCTTAATAATGTGCTAGTTAGCAAGTTTCACGACTAAATGCGGCTAAAGTAATCAGGATGGCTCGTCACCCCACAGAAGAGAGGGACGGGGTTAGCAGTGCTCATTAGCATTTAAAGAGAAATGCAACAAAACAGGTCGCTGTATGCAGAGCTGTTTTTGGCAAGGTAGAAAGGTTTTTTTACACTACCATTGAGAAATCTGAAAGTATGTTATAGACTTTTCATTAAAGAATCATACCAACTTGTGGAAAATGGGCATCTGATGACCTCTTTAAATTTGCTTTAAGTTTACTTACCCTCAGGTCATCTAAGATATAGATAGCCCAGTGGATCCTCTGCAGTGAATGGGTGCCGTCAGAATGAGAGTCCAAACAGCTGATTAAAAACAACAATAATCCATACAACTCCAGTCCATCAAACTGAAAATGTTGCGTGTTTGTAAGAAACAAATCCGTCATTAGGGCGTTTTAACTTTAAACCGTCATAATCCATAACACTTCCTTCAGTGAAAAAAATCCATCTGCTGCCCTCTCACAACAAAATACACCAATGTATTAATTTAAAATGATTTTGGACTAGTTTCGCTTGTAAACGGTGCTTGATCTGTGCATATTTCTCTCCTAATTTAGACAAGGTGACTTTTTAACTGGACCAAGCTTTATTATGGATAAAGGCACTGGTTTGAATTTGAAAACATCTTGATGGATTTGTTTTTCACAAACACACAGCTTTTCATTTTGCAAGATATTAATTGATGGACTGGAGTCATGTGGATTATAGTGATGTTTTATCACCTGTTTGAATTTTAAACTTTCATTCTGATGGCACCCATTCACTGCACATGATCCATTGGTGAGGAAGTGATGTAATGATAAATTTCTCTGTCTTTTCCTGTGAAGAAACAAACTCATCTACATCTTGGATGGCCTGAGAGTAAGTAAATCTTTAGCAAATTTTCAAATTTTTGTGAACAAACTGTGAAAGTAAAATACTCAACTCAACTCCCTCTCATAAGAAAAACGTGCCTGTGGCAACATTTCTACTAAATAATATGTTGCTTTTTGCACATTTCGTGAAACTGTAAATGTCTAGTGCGTGTTGCTAAAAGTGTGCTCACATTTTTGTAAATGGATAACTGTGAATGTAGCAACATTTTATTAAGTTTGTTGGCGTATGGCGGCAGTTCTAAAATGAAATTTTGTGGTGAGTGGCGCTTAAAGATTAATGGTCTATCACACTTTAAAATAATTTACCACCTTAACTTAAGAGGATAGTTCACATAAAAATTAAAATTCTATCATTAATTACTTACCCTCATGTCGTTCCATGTATACATGGTGTTGTCGTGAACATGGAAAAGTGAAGAAAAAGTTGAATAAAGTCATTGTTTTTGTTTTCTTTGCGCACAAAAAGTATTCTCATAGCTTCATAAAATTACGGTGGAACCACTGATGTCACATGGACTATTTTAACAGTGTCCTTACTACCTTTCTGGGCCTTGAACATGTCAGTTGCACTGCTGTCTATACAAGGTCAAAAGGCTCTTGGATTTCATCAAAAATATCTTAATTTGTGTCCTGAAGATGAACGAAGGTCTTAACGGGTTTGGAACGACATGAGGGTGAGCAATTAATGACAGAATTTTCAATTTTAGATGAACCATCCCTTTAAATATATCCTAAACATAACCGATAGTGTTAACAAAGCAAATGTGCTATAAAAATCAGTAATTTTGAGTTCTTTTGTGACTCATGTTTCATGGGACTCGTAACCAACCACCCCTGTAATCAATATTTGTTTGAAAAGCAATAAAAGCTGTTGCTGTTTTATTGCCACTAGTGTTTGTTTGAGCTACAAACTGTAGTAAATTTGTATGCACTGTATAGGTATGGTTTTGGAGTTTTGCAAAAAAAAATAAATAAATTTGTTAGAGATACATTTTTCCAATGAGTCCATGTTGCATAAAGTTGTATCATACCACAGAGACCTTTATCTTACTGTTTACATTGCATGCATTAGCGTCTAGCTGAAAATTCATTATAAAAATTGCTGTGCAGCTTCACTGCTTAAATTTATCTTAACCAAAAAGTTAGCTGTTGTAAGCAGTATTAACTTGAAAAGCCTGCAAGAATGCATGGAAAACGTATATTCATGCAGCAGTGTACTCTTATTTGGGACACTAAGGTTTAATATGTTAATTTAGCCTTCTGTTTAAGATGCATAATACAGTATGTGAATTGGGATGCAGGGTCTGTCTCACAGAAACTGTTTGGAGTAATTCACCTCCAATGACGAGTCTGCTCCCTGGGCCACATGATCATCGCAGCCTCACCTTTACTCTCGAGCACTATTCCCTCTCATCTATTGCATCCTTTGTCTTCTTTGGACTCTCTGGCTGTCTGGGGTGCGACCCTGCGGAAGTCGCTGCCCTCTCCCTGACAGTCCATCACTGCACGGTGCCGCCAGAGCAGGATTCTACCCGCCGGAGACAGAGTGTGATTGGGAGCAGTGTGAGAATGGCCCTGTCACACTCGATAAGCCGGCAGGACGCCCTGAGATGGGGACATATGGCATGTTTGACAGGGAAAGAGAGGGTGTGAATGGCACAGAATGATAAAATGGTGTTTTTTCCCCCTTTGGCAATGTCATGCTTTCAGGGAAGAGAAGCGTGCAGAGGGGCTGACCGCTATTCAGCCAGGCGCAAGACCGACTCAAGCCCTCAACTGACATCTCCTTCAAGGTCCTGAGGTTCCCTCTCTCCTCTTCTTTATCTCTCTCTCTTTCTGTCTTTCTTCTTCTTCGTTCGCTGTCTCCTCCGCTGACTGGTGGATTTGAATGGCACACATCACACAAGATCCCATCAAACCCTGAACTCTCCTCATTGTCACTGGCTGTCAGGTTCAATTATTTCATATCAAGTTAGTGTTAAAACAAAAACGGGATAAATGAATAAGATCATTGTAGTTCTGCATTTTTAATCTGCATGTTTCTGCTAATATGGAATATTGATTGTCTTTGTGTCATAGTTTACCCCAGGAAAAAAAAATATATTATGTGTGTGTATATATATATATATATATATATATGTGTGTGTGTGTGTGTGTGTGTGTGTGTGTGTGTGTGACCCTGGACCACAGAACCAGTCTTAAGTAGAACGGGCAGATTTTTTTTAATGCCAAAAATCATTAGGATATTGAGTAAAGATCCTGTTACATAAAGATATTTTGTAATTTTCCTACTGTAAATATAGCAAAACTCAATTTTTGATAAGTAATGTGCATTGCTAAGAACTTTATTTGGACAATTTTAAAAAGCGATTTTCTCAGTATTTTGATTTTTTTTTTGCACCCTCAGATTCCAAATTTTCATAAAGTTCTCTCAGCTAAATATTGTCCTATCCTAACAAACATACATCAATGGAGAGAATAATTAACAGCTTTCAGACACATATCTCAGTTAAAAATTGACCATTATGACTGGTTTTGTGGCCCATGGTCACATGTATATACACACACACATAAACGTTTTTTTTTAACCAGCCTTTATTTTAATTTTTTCTTAAGAATTGTTGTGTGCTTCAATTTTGGTTTTTAAAAATGATCCAGTTTTAGTTTATTTCAGTTAGTAATATTACTACTTCAAAAATCAACAAAAATGGTTTAATAATTTAAATGAAAATAATTTAAAACTATTACTATTAAAGGGCCTTGAGGTCTGTCAGGCCCTATACAAAACTTGAGGTTTAAGTTTTTTAAAAGTTTTTACGTCATTGACTAAATCTGGTGGCACCAGTGTATTATAAACTTGTATTAGTAGAATAATTCTTCTGCATATGTTTAATCGTTGTGCCGCAGTTCCAGCTGTCAGTGTCAGTGGGGTCTTGATTTTCACTCAGGCAGTGGCTTAGACCACTATCCTTGTAAGATGTCACAGAGTATATGTGTCAAACCAGAGTGCCACTGCTCCTTTAGCTTTCACTCAGCATTATTCCCAAGAGGCCTTCAGTCAGAGTAATCATACACACACACACACACACACACACACACACACACAGAGTTGATAGTAAAACACTGGAGAAAATAGCTAGGGGATGTCTTGAGAAATAATACTTACCAGTTTATTTCTGAAGATCATATTGGGTGAGACCTAACATTTAAAGTGCAAACACTTACCTTGACTTTCCTGATTAGGAACATCATCATGATTGGAGACATGTGAAAACCAATGTTGGTCTGTCTCACACAAAGTAAGCTACAATATGGTATTCAGAAGACCTGCACTTTAGTTGTATTGTTTAGCTTAGCAGAGCTTGACTGTATGCTTTCATTATATGAACGAGCATTCTTCAAAACGTCTTTTGTGTTCCATTGAAGAAAGAAAGTCCAATGGGTTTGGAATGACATAAGGGTGAGTAAATGATGACAGGACTTTAATTTAATAGGTGAATTATTCCTTTAATGTGTCAGAACTCAGATTGAGAATGCTTTAGTGGCACATTTATGCAGGAGAGAGTGCATCGGGTCTCGGAGTGAGTGAACAGTAATGTTGATGGGAATGTCACAGAATTAGTCTCTTTCATGCTAACTCTTTGGTAGGCACCCAAGAATGATCAGGAAAGTGTTGTTGATTCTCTTTGCTCTCTGAATAAGGCACTTAATCAAAGCAAAAAGTTACTCCAGGGGCATTTCAGCATGGTGCCTTCGCTATCAGCAGGACAGCTGCTTCAGTTTAGTGTTTTGATGAAAAGGACGCCGCAAAACACACTGATATCAGTGCATTAAGACTAAGGCTAAATTTAAATCTAAATTTAAAGTTGAGTAAGATGTCATGACGTTAATCTACCGTACACTGCTCTCATTGGATTAATGTCTGTCTCTGTGAGAATTTGCATTGTTGTTCAAATGTTTTCAGAGCTTATTAATAGGATGTTTTTCCAATGATTTTGTTCACAATTTGCCTGGCCTAGAAAGTTAGTTATGATTTTAGTTTGGTTAGTTTTGGATTTACTAGTTTTACTTAGTTACACTTTTTATACTAGTTCTTACTGTAGTTCTACTTTTAAAATCAGATCTTTCTGTGTTCATACATTAGAAACTGAATTATTGCAGGTTTGATTTGAGTTCCGTGTTTGCATTGCACTTGCTCAAAATTATATTATGTTTCTGCTTGCACATTTTGCAACACTTTCAAAGTATCGTATCCAGCATGTGGTGCTAAAAGAATCTGAGAATCTTTTATTACTTTGGTTGTTGTAGGTATTGCAACAATTCAGAACTTAAATATCTTGTGACTGGTACTAAAAGGTTAGTTGCATTTAATAATGTTAAATCTGCTAGGGCTTGGAAAATAAATCAAAGCATTGCGAATCGACAAATGATTTTGCATCGCAGAGGTTTTTTGAATGCATCACGATTCTCTCTTGCGTCGATGATCTTAGTTTACAACAGCAGATGACACTGCACGCTTTAGAAACAGCCGTACTCTGCTTGCTTCCAATCCCTTACACACTTGAACGTAAAATGATCATTCATAAAGTTTGAAAAGGTTGAATTATAAGGTTGTTCACAGTGGGCTGTGTTTACATTAATCTCACATCATAAAAGGTGTCTGAACTAAGGTGCGATTACATGATTCAATTACATGATTCAAACCCACCCAATTGCTACTCAAAACTAGCCCAAAACTAGTCTAATCGTGTTTCGAGGGGGGTCCCCCCCTTAAAAATCGTGTTCTTTTTGAAATTCGTATTTCAGAGGCTAAATATGACATTGTTAGTATTAACTAGATTAGAGCGCCATCTGCTGTTATAAACTAAGCTCAGAATTGATTCCAGAGAGAGTACCGATGCATTTGGTAAATCTCAGAATCAGTTCATAAATTGCAATGCATTTATGGTCACAGCCCTACCACCTGCACTAACCCTACCCTAAACCTACAGTAATAGTGTTAACAAAAGCAAAAAAACACATTTGCAGAAGCAACCATTACTTTTTAGCTTGCTTTTGCATGTGTGCTACATCATAAGTGCAGGTCTGTACCAGGTGAGCTAAGGAGCAAGTTTACTAACAGTACTGTGCAAGGAACATGAAACATTTTCACATGAAAATAAGAGTCTTAAGTACTAATTTTAGGTAATATAATCAGACTACTTTTGACCTATCTCACATTGATTTAAATAGAATTGTTTTGTACCATATTGATATAAACATACAAATATATATATATACATACATACATACATACATATATATATATATATATATATATATATATATATATATATATGTATGTATGTATGTATGTATGTATACATACATACATACATACATACGCTCCATTCTTTGTTATAAACAACATGAAGTCTATAAAACGTCAAGATTTCCTAAACTAGGGTTTGTGAAGGAACTGTTTATGAGTTTAATGAAAAGTTTATAGTTAATTAAATCATGAAAATTTTTAATTAAAATAAATAAAACACTAAAAATGAAACATTTTAGTTATCTACGTCATGTGACCATAACCAACTTCAGAGAACCATGAACATACAAATGTGACACTTAATTATTAAAATATTTATTTTAGATGAGAAAAAAGTTCATTCATGAATTTATGTTTTTTAATGTGTTTGAAAGACAAAAGCTATCTGAAGACAGAAATGCATGTTTAAATAACCTAAACAGTGATCATTCAAATACAAATCAGTGTGTTCATCAGTAGTAAACACGATATTAAAATACTTATTAACCCTAAAATAATTTTTGTAAATCCAAAAGTTAAATGCTGTGTCACCACCTGACTAATGGCAGGTCTTTGTGTGAATGTCCACAAACCTTGAAGACTTTCTGAGTGTGTATAAGCAGTAGGCTATTTTAGAAAGGAACATTTAAAAGATGAAAAAGAGGAATTTTGGAAAATCAATAAATGATGAATAATTTAGTTAATTATTTATTCAGTTACTACCCAGCTCTGGAAATATAGATACATTTTGTATGTGTGAGGGAGGCATGTAAAGAGCACTGCTGTAGAAATCTGCCTGTCTGGCACCTTTTTATAATGTATATTCCATTATACTGTAAGTGTCATCAAGTTTCATAACCCAGAAAATGACACACATTATATAGTTTTCTTTTCTCGCAAAGGAATTAAATTAACACAGTGACTACAAAAAATAGATCATTCACAGTTCAAATATAATTGGTTAGCCTCATTTATCCTATATGGTACATTAAATTAGAATATACCACAGGGGTGTTGAATGCTTGATGCTGACTGGTTGACAAATGTTCTAAGACATGAAATTATTTTTCAGGAAATGCACAGCTACACTTTGAAAAATAAAGGTGCTTTAAAAGGTTCTTCACAGCAATGCCATAGAAGAATTTTTGGTTCCACAAAGAACCATTCAATCAAAGGTTCTTTAAAGAACCCTCCCTTTATTACCTTTTTATAATCTGAAGAACTTTCTTTCGCCACAAAGAACCTTTTGTGAATCAGAAAGGTTCTTCAGATGTTAAAGGTTCTTTATGGAACCATTTAAACAAAAAAGGTTTATTTTTAAGAGTGTATGAAGTAATTCCAGGTGTGTTGAGTTCCAAATCACTGTGTCAAATTATTTCAATTGTTTCAAAGGTCCTTGCAGCCTAAAACAGCAAAAGAACCAAAACCACTACCAAACAAAAACACTGACCAAACAAGCATCTTGAAATAAATATGTGTACAATGTCTTGAGGGATTATAACCATGGTATAAGCAGAATAACTGATGCCAGTTCTTTGAATTATTGAAAAATAATGCACATCCAAGGTTGTCATCTGCTTCGTGGCCACATTACACATCAGGTGTGCATTATTTTTCAATAATTCAACGGCCTGTCATCAATAATTCCAGTCATGTGACAGTAATGTTGCATACTATTGTTTAAAAGCTTTATTATTGCATATTGCATACTGTTTCACATGCCATTTTTAAAATAAAATAGGCAGTATATATTATACACTATACAGTATGCAGTAAGCAGTAGTCAAACATTGTCTCTTTTCTTCTGCTTTGAGAAATGATAAAAGTTATTTCTGTTCCTTTGACGTAGAGAAGAGCATCCCACAGGTCAGCTGGAGTCCCCAAGTGACAGTGTGCTCACCAAGTGTAACTCTCCTACACGGAAATGTCGAACACTTTGCAATTTACCTGACAACAATGGCTTTGCAAAAGAGCATCGGCTGCTCAGGTCCATGTCAGATGTAAATGAAGGTTAGAAATAAAAAAAACAAAACTAGGTTGTGATTGACAGTCCTACTGCTCCTTAGAACCAGGGCTCGGATTCTTGAAAACACAGTCAAAAGCTTTTCATGACAGCATCGCCTCACGGATAAGACGCTCCTGTGCGCCGCTGTTCTGAGATGTACTCACAAAGTCTGTCCTTCACCGAGCACAAAACATGAAAGAGCCTGCCTGATATTCCTCTCACTAAGAAAAACATCCTCTTAACCGCGAGTGGCATTCAGAGACCTGGGAACTGAATGAAGCCTCTTTTATCTGTATTCAGCTGAACAGTCTAAAGCCACTAAGACACATTACTGTGCTCAGTCATAATGCTTATATTTCTTCTCGCTGTTCGACATGATATAGATGGATCGTATGTGATAGAAATGAACGTTTGAGTGAGAGATTATAAATGGAAAACGGCAGATAGTGTGCCGAGCAGCACCATTCATGTTTTTATGCCTCCTGTGCCTAATTGCCAGGCCCTCTGGGTGCTGTTCCCTCTGCTTGCCGTGGGCAATTACAGGAAGTTGTTTTGCATCCAAATTCTCCAACATGATTTCTTGCATTGCATTAGCTGTCTGAATAGTCATCATTATGTGCACATGAGCCACTTGATCACAGTGATGGCTGCTGGACTTATCATGTAAAGTGTAGATTTACCACAGTGTAGACCCGGAATACTTGATTCTAATTGGTTAGTTGCACGATTCAACTGTCAAATATTTCCCTAATGTTTATAATGTTTATAGTTGTCCATGGTCATGATGTATATCAGACCGATTCTGAAGCTGGAACTACTTTCATGTCTCTCATAAACACCACTAGTGCCATCTTGCAACTCATTTATGTTTTATTGAGAAAATTACCTTCAGTATTACCATAATAGATACCATAAAAATAGAAAAGATATTATTACATATTATTTAGCAAGCCTGTAACCACCTAAATTAATTATTAAAAAGCATTTTTGTCAAATCCAGATGATTTACCATAGAAATATGATGTTTTTATAACATTTCTGACTGTTATAGCGCCAGCTGTGGTCCGATCACCCTGAAACTTTGCATGCTTGTTTAGAATCACCTGTCGCATGTGCTCAGTGGGCTTTGTGAAGTTTGAGTTTTTGTTTAGGCTTAATAGGCTTTTGGATATATTTGGACAGGCCCCTTTTGTAAAGGACCCCTTTATAGCTTCTTAAAGGGAAAATTTTAACATGTTTTTGATAATTATTGACTTAAAAAGTCCAGAGAATTGCACTGCAGTGTTTTTTTTCCAGACTGAGCTGAAAACCTAAAAACTAGTTCGCAAAAGTAGTTTTTTTTTTTTACATCTTCTCAATCATTTAAAAAGTGATTTGATTGGCAGCAGTGATTCTAGAGGCAAAGTTGTTCGGAACGAAGAGGTCTATCATATGGTACGAACATTGCATGTATGTGCGGACAACCGTGCAATGTACAGTTGTTTATGCCCTCAAAAAATGCAATAGTGCCCCCTAGGGGCCGATTTCTTTCAAATTTCTCACAGACCTTTGGAGCTGTGAGTCAAACAGGCCCACCAAGTTTCATTCTGATTGGCCTTGCCTTGTTATAGCCATTTAAAAAAAAAAAAAAATACAGTTTTTTCTGTCTTATAGCACCACCAAGTGGCCAATCTCCGCAATTTTTTTCCTGTGACCTTAGCTTGAGCGCTTACATAAGTATGACGAGTTTGGCGAAGATATCTCATTTTGCCCCCTTTGAATGTTTTGGCGTCCCTTTGCCTAGGTTTTTGCCACGCCACATTATTGATATTCACTCGCCAGAGAATCTTTCTGCACTGGTTTGGTTCCAATCGGGCAAAAAACCTAGGACTAGTTTTTTAAAAGTAGGTGTTGCAAAAAATGCGAAATACCCAATCGAATTTTGTTCAGCATAAGCCCAGGACTCCAACGACATAAGACACTTGAACCTGCGACTGACAGTTTTGGAATTATAAGCGATTTTGTACTTTTGATTGTTGTAGCGCCCCCGTCAGGCCGATTGGGGCGAGCATCGGTCAAGTTGTAGGCGGTGTGAGTACTACCATCCCTCCAAGCTTCAAGTCTCTATGACTTACGGTTTGGTCTGCACGATCAGTTTTATGTGGAAATCGCTCATCCGTGGCCATTCTACGACAATAGGGTTTCAGCATTATGCACTTGAAACCTTGAAACTGCATTTATTTTTTATTTTTACTGTAACATTTTAAAGTCTTTACTGTCACTTTTGATCAAGTTTAATGCATCCTTGTCGAACAGAAAGTATTCATTTCAACCAATCAATCAGTCAATCAGTAAAATGAAATGGAATGACTGGCCCCAAACTTTTAAACAGTAGTGTAATATTCTTACTCAAGTCCATATTTCATGGCAGTACCTGCTTTTATGGATCACTAGTCATGTACTGTAGCATAATCTGTTTCGTGTTAGGTTTTGCCTGTGGGTGGTGGCGTTTGTACGGAGTGTGTGTGGGAGTATGTGTTTATGTGCACATCAATGTGTGCAAGAACAGTTTAGATGATTTGTTATCAGTGTGGCAGCTGCACAGTCTGTGCTGCAAATTTGACGCAGATAGCGGCACGTAAATTGACACATTGTGCAGAGCACCTCCATAAACCCCCTCCCCCTGCTCCCGCTTCCCACCTCTGTAATTAAGAGAAACATTTTGTAGTAGATTACAGAGGGGCTCAGAATGCCTTTGTGCTGGTCTGTCTGATTAATAAAAGGCCACTAATTTCAGCTGAGGAAGGCTGTATGCTCCAAAACACCACCTAATTACACATTAGGGGTGTGAAAGGCCTTAGCACTTCTGAATGGTGGCGTGCCCACACCCACACTAATTCCTGATCGGCCACTTCCAACCAGCCCACCGGCATCTCAGCAGCTGTCAGAATGTGGAAGGATGAGGGATGGAGAAAGGGAGATGGAGATAAGGTGCAATGTGTTAGACACTGCTGCTACTGATCATTTTTTCATTTTCCACCAACCAATGGAACAAATTAGGCATAAACACACTAATTAATCACCGTTTGAGGATTTTAAGAGGCATTTGCAAAGCGCATGCAAATGTTCATGGTTTTATCTATCCATTTGCAACCTGCTTTACTTGCATAATGTGACTTACTTTATTTTTATAATATTATTTTATATAATCTTGTATTTATTTTATTACTATTTTGGATCATAGATTAATATAAATAAAATGCACTAATGAATTGTTCAAGACAACTATCTTTACTCTCTCTACACTCATTGGCAGTTGGCATCTTGCATCACTGCCACTGTTACTTTAGTATTAGTACTTAGTATTTAGTACTGTACTGTTCTCAGAACTTTGGCTAATGTTCCAGCAAGATTAAAAAAATAATAATAATAAATACTTGCCACTTCTATTATTAGGTAATAGTTGTGTATGTTTGACAGCCTGCATCCTTCATAGATACACGCTGCTGTGATTTAGATTAAAAAAGCATAGATACTTACTCTCGCTGGTGTGGTGAGTCGGATCCAGTATAGTCAGCACAGCGTTGTCTTTTAGTTTCAGTCTTTCTGAAAATCCTGCGTCGAATTGTACCTTGTTTGTAAACAAATCTGCGGTAAAATGAAGTGAACAAAGTATAAAGTTCTTATACTGATGCGATCTGGAACTTCATTAAAAATAAAGTTCATCCACTCTTTCCTAATGTTAGGATCAGAAGGAAGCCAATGCAAAGACTGTTTTTTCACAACTTGGCACATCTTTATCGTTTGGTTTCTGCATAGACCAGTGTTTGCCTCTTGTTATTTACACTACAAGTGTGAATTGGTGGGCGGGGCTAAACAGGTAGTGAAGTAGAAGTAGGCATTGATCTTCCGTGGAGGCGGAGTTTAGTCACACTATTGCATCATAAAGTGGCACATTCCACAACCTGTCGTTTTGGCAGACTGGCTTCAATTTAAGCTGTTTTTATACTAATGATAAAGTTTTGAGCTCTGAAACTTAATGTCCTTTTATATGTCAAAAAATAATTTTTGATTTTTCAGTTCATGTCCCCTCTTTAATAATGTTCTTAAAAATGTTAGCACAAAAACATTATTTATCATAAATTGTTCATGCTTTTTGGAGAATTGAAGGTTTTTCCCCAAACACTTTAGTTGGACATGGTCTAATGTTTTTAAAATGTTACTATTGTACATGTTTCAAAAAATTCAGAAATCATTCAAAAGCAACATTCTAATGTTTTTAAAGCATAAAAAATAGATGTTTTGAATGTTCAGAGAAATTCATAAATAACGTTTTTTTTTAACTTAATGGGAACATTAGCAAAACAGTCATAGAACATCTTTTTATTGTATTCATTTATGAATGACCTATTGTTAATGCTTATTTTGTATTGTCAGTTTTCATTTTATTTTATTTTTTAGTAAAGTTTTAATAATTTGGTATGTACTTCTCATTTTTACTATTATTATTGTTAACTATTTCTATATAGCTTTATTTTTATTTTAGTTTTAGCAAGTATAGCACTTCAACTTACACTAATTCATTTCAGTAACTTACACTAATTCATTTCAGTAAGTTGCCAAGGTAAGTTTTTTTATAATTGATATTATTTCAGCTATTTAAATTATCGAAAATTACATTTTAATAGTTTTAATTTCTCATTTCCAGTGGTCACTTTTCATCTCATGCCACCTCAAATTGCCATCTCTAATAAAGCAATAAGCCATGGTTTACAGTGAATAGTTAACAGTTAAGGGGCGTTGTTAGGCAGGACATGAAGCATTATAAATTTACTGTAAATCACAGCTTAATGGGGCTTATTGCTTTTATAAAATGGTTATTCCATATACGTAGTAAGGTTTCACAAAATAAAACAGAGCAAATAAAGTGTAATGATATAAATAAAAACAGCCAAGCAACACATAGAAGTAAACAAAAGTGTGTGTTTGTAGAGCAATTTACAAAATCTTAGAACGCAACTCAACCAATCATAATTAAGGACCGGAACTATCTGTTTTATAAATGAAAATAAATGATTACTGGTGACTTTGTTGATGCAAATTTTTATTACTCTAAAAAATATTTGATGTAAGATTTTTCACTTTTTAGAAAATTAACTTTCTGTTGGTGCAAATAACACTTTTCACCCAGAATGCTTAGATCCGGAGCATTGTAGATGATGTTTAGGAATCTAAATCATGCACCGTGGCACATTTGCATCAGAGCATTATTGCGTGTGTAAGGCGGGGGCGATGGCAACAGCTGCAGAGGAGAGCCGAGTCCACTAAATTACAACGATTGGAAGCTGCTGGCTAACAGGCTGGCGAGGTGACGGGAAAAAGCAGGTTTTTATGGAAAGCTGCCGTCATTAACGAAATCAAGCTGCAGTCCTGCAGGACTGTTTCCTGCTTGTGTGTGCTGACCGTGTATGTCCGGTTGAAAGCTGCAGCTACGATGCATTAACGCTGCTTTTGCTGTTACTCTATAAAGCGCTGGTGGTGTGTATGTACTGTGAATCTGGCAGCGTGCTCTGTTCAGGGTGGAGGGGTGAGATTTAGGAGGGTTGACTGGCTCTCTCAGTGCTCGGACTCCGCCAGATGTGATGATTGAATCAGACACCCTGTCAAAGCTGATGCCAAGCCTGTGATGTCGTCCGGTCCTCGGGCAGCAGCCGGCTGCAGGTGTATCTCTGCGCACCTGGAGACCTCCGGGGTCACGTGAAGGGTAGAGAAGGATAGAAGAGTGCAGAAAGAGGGATGAATTGGGAAGTGCTAAAGAAAAATGAGAAGCCGAGAGGGTTGGGGTGTCTTAACCACGCTGGATCTGCTTCTCTCTCTCTTACTTTCCCTTCTCTCTGCCTTTCATCCATCACAAAGACATGACAGCAGAAAAGTCATTCTCCAAAGAGAGAGCAGAAAGCAGAAGATAATCCTTTTTTTCCTCGTCGCTGATAGACTGTGTTGAGGGTCTCTGGTCGCTGAGAAATTAGGTTAAAACTGTTGGGGGGAGAGCAGATAATTGCCCCTGTCTGTCACTGGGACCAGCCCCTCTGCAGTCACTCACACAACCAATGACATTTGCTTCCCCTTTTCTCCACCACAGTTTTGTGGTTTTTGTCAACTGACGCTTCACAGTTTTCCCCAGACAATATTATAGATGGCATTACAGCCCTTCTGGCCGACTAAAACACAATATTACTCTGAAAATATTGTAGCTATTCCCATAGTGAAAATGTGTAGTGCAATGTACTTGCCTTGGTAATATTTTAAATAACATTTGGTGTCATAATACACTGCAGTGCTCATGTTACACTTAGTGTGTGTATATTTACGCTTTGACAATAAAGTTCCATTAGTTAATATTAGTTATAGAGGATGTCTAATGCTATTTCATGCATTCTAGCTTATTTACACTGCTAAAGAGTTAGAGATTCTCATGCTAAACATGACCAAAGTCTCAGGAAAAAAAAAAACAGAGTTGGACATATGATAAGGTATTTTGGTGTCAAATACACTCCTACAGGGTTCATATAAGTTTTAGAAAGTTTTTTTGAGTATGGCTCTGTATGACATCATAAAGGGCGAAATTCCTTGTATGGGAACTTCTCCAGGAAGAGCGTGTGCACTAATCAACCAGGGGTGCATTTCCTGTACAACGACATAACTCGCTGGTTATGATGCATTGTTGCGGAAACAAACTAGCTAGTCATGACTGTTTCCCGAACACGGTCGCATCTCCGTCTTTTGAACCACATTAGTTCAACAATGCAGTGCCGTTGTTAATGACGTCACACGCTGTGGTGGAGTAATAACTTCTGCTATTTAACTGATTAGAGATCTCTAAAATGCAGCTATATAGCTGATGACTAATTTACTATTTTTGTTCCCTGTCATTTAGCTTTATTTGAGGTTTAATTCATCGCGGGTTCCCTCTTACGTCATACTCCGGGGTTCCCTTTTGCACATGTACACTATTCAAAAACGGCGCTTACAGAGGACGGGCAAAAATACATAATTGAAATGCATTTATATTTAGATGGAATGGAAGATATGGGTTGTACAGCACCTTATCTTGCTTATTGTGCCCAAGAGCATAATTTATTGAGCCCATAAGTCTTACTAACAAGGAACTATGCTTCTAACCACAGGATGAGAGCTGTAGTTCCAGCCATGTAAGTTTGTGACGTTGTTTGCAAATGTTCGTTTGGACTATGGTTTGCGACCTTGCGACCTTAGTTGGCTAACAGTGCTTTTAGGTAATGCACCCCAGAGCGAGAGCAAGAGGATGCCCATCAATGTATGTGCTTCATTCAGGTTAAGGACGTCGTCAGGATCTGATTCTGCATCGAATGTATATATGGCTGGATCAGATTTTTAGCCATAGTTAATATAAGTCAGTGAAGTTTTTGTTCCTGTTTTATTTATGTCGATGTCACCGCTTGCAGACGATCGCTACATAATCTGAGCCTGCATATGGCAACTGTGATGATGATTGCTTATCAGGATCAACCAAACACTGGATTTTCAAAAGTATGTGAAATATTTAAAGGCACTAAATCTTTAAAATACATTGGATTTTATACACTGGCGCTTTATTGTGGGGACGTTTTCACGCCCTTAAACATGACGCGGTACAAAACGATACGTGATTCGTTGCTTTACCTGTCAGTCATATGACCTCTTGGACAGGCCTTGGCCATTTAAAGCGGCCAAGATTCCCAGACTTTCTGCTGTCAGTCTGAAAGTCTGGCTATGCAAGACTAATCGTTACGCAAAAGCTTTGCGTACTCGTGACACTTTTGCTCCACCCAAGGCATGCCTTGAGAAGCTTGACTATTTTTCGGAGAGAAGCGGTATAGCTGTATCTGTCTTTTATAAATCTGATAAAACTAAAGAGTCTTAGGAGATATGAAGGATGCAATATTACTCTATAGGTACTTAAGATTAACATGAGATTTGCAGAAACTGTTTTGTCCGCTTTAATGTATTAATATTTACTAATGCGTTACATTTGTTACCGTATTTGATCAGTTTTTTTAGTTAATTTGATAATTAAGTTTTAGTTAATAGAAAAAAAATCTTTATTGTTAGTTCATGTCTATTTGAATAATACCAGATATGTTTGATTTTAAACGCTGAAATTAACATGAACCAAAATTAATAGATGCTTAGAAGTATTTTTATTATTAGTAAAAAAAAAACAAAAACAAAACAAACAAACAAAAGAAAAAAACTACTGTTAGCAAATGGAACAATTCAATGAAATAAAATAATAAATAAAATAATTAGCTTGATACCAATGTGAGAAAGTGTGGACCTAGCTCTGTGGTTGTTAAATCATTTTTGTGCTTTTATTACTTTTAATTATTTAGTGACCATATTGCTCTTCTATAGTTTTTTTGGGATCTAACCATCAAACAGTTAATATATTTATAGCATAGTAAATATATGTATATCAGAAGGATTTTTTTTGCATACTGTACATTATAATGTTGTGATGCCTAAATCCACTTGAAACTATTTATTTAAGGTTTAGTGTGTGTTATGTTTTTTTTTATTTTTTTAATTGAAGTTGTATGGATTTATTAAATCAGCCATTTATCTATTATCATCCACACCATGAATAAATTATTGTCTTTCTTAAAAATTATCAGTTAATAAATTATTGTCAGTATTGATGCAACTCTACCACTAAGCATTCACTCAGAACACCCTACAACCACATAAATACACATACATACACTTTACCAGACCTTATCCATTATGTTTTGCAGCACAGAAATAAGCTTTTTTTGTACAGGTAAAATAACTGGAAGCCAGTGACAATGGAGGCCTTGCACATTCAAGTTTTTTTAATGTATAATATGTATATAAATATAAATAGTTCTGTTAGTAACGACACTGATGAAGTGTGTTTACAAGCTGTCCTACAAAATAATCATATTTGAAGTATGTACTGTTCATTTGTAGCCTTTATCTCATAGTCATTGTTTCCTTGCTCTCTGGGGTTGACAGTCCTGTATCATTTGGCACTTTTCACACTTTTCTTGTGTTTTAGTTCGGTTTGCTTTTGTTCCGAGAGGCTTGTTAGTCCAGACGCCCACCTGTATTTGCATAAAGAGCTTGGTCAGCAGGAAAGTGCAGCCCTCCACGTACAATTCAGCAAAATCCTCATCAAAAAGAGCTTTCATCAACATATTGTCCTTTAATTACATCTGATTGTGAGATTGAATCTCATGGCAGTTCAAAGTGAGTCATTATGCTGATGAATCCATTAGAGCAGAGCCTCTCAAACTTCATCATATGCAACTTTTCTTTTCAGTTCCAGACATAAGCTCCCTTCCAAAATTTTTGCATCACTGTCTGTCAGCATAGACAGCCAAAAATGAAAATTCTGTCATCATTTACTTGTTGTCATGTCCATCCAAACCCATTTGATTTTCTGTCTTCTTTGGAACACGAAAAAGTATATTTTTGAGGAACAATGGTCTCCAAATAAAATTGGATCTTCTCTTTTGTTCCACAGAATAAAGAAATGCGTACAGCTCGACATGAGGGTGAGTAAATAATGATAAAATTTTCAAATTTGGGTGAACTGTCCCTTTAAGGAAGCATCCTAACAATAATGGAATCTCATAACAGGCCGTTTGACATGAGCTGCAATTTTCTTATAGTCCTATGTCTGGAGGCACTAGCATTATTGGTGGGCTGCATAATTGGCCATAGGTTTTGAAAATCTGGTCATTAATAAGATGTAATGCCGGTAAAATATTCTATTTTGACAAGAAATCTGTTTCTTGCTGCCAAACGTGAACATTCTGGAGGGGAAAATGTAGATTGCATCAGTGCATAATATATCATACCATGAACATGATGAATGTTTATGCATCATTTGTATAATATCTCCATATGTGGGCAGAGACAATCATATGGAACAGTAAAATTGCACTCTGTGATGATAACGTCTTCACATTTGCGTTAACATACAACTTACTTTACTTTAGGCAGCTTGCTTGCATGGAAACATTGTTTGGTTACTGTTTGCAGTATCACTGAAAATGAATGACTTACAGTTGCTTCACCACTACAAAACTCTCTTTACTCAGTCAAAACAGCCGCTTACATGTATCACACAAATAGCTTTTACACAAAGGACAGCCTTATTTATCTTATAATTAGCAGAATAAACAATTAGCGCACACAAATGTTAGAAAAAGTCAAGTTTAATTGAAGCTATTTTTTATTTTTCTATATATATTTATCAAAAAATTGGTATCACTTTGGTAATACTTTATACACCAAAGTTCCACTGGTTAACATGAAGGTTAGTAAATACATTTTTGGGTGAACTTAAGCATAATCTTGATGATTACAGTATAAAAAACGGCATTCATATTGCGATCGTGCCTATGATGAAGCCTTAAAATGCTCACCAGGCAGTCACCTCACTATAGTTTAGAACCAGGGTTGTGGCGATAGTATTGTTTATCAACGATAGTCAGAGATATTGCTTTTGACTGATGCCTTTTATGATTATAATAGACTATTATTATTATTATTATCATTGTTGTTGTTGCTGTCAAGCTAGTATTATTATCTAATTAATATTAGGGCTTATTTGTTCCATCATATTTCTTTTTTAACAATATTTTGCGTTTTAGCAGTGTTGCACGTTACAAACAATCATACACAATTATGAATGCAGTGGCCAATCAGAGGCGTTCAGATGAGTCACCGCTGAAACACCACAGCTTTGTTGTTAAGTGCGCATTCACCGATTGATTTCTGCTGTCTCGCAAATTCTCTCAACATAACAAAGTGCAGATGTATGTGCATTGTAAGTATCAGTGATTATTTTACTTACTTCACTATGGAAGCCTGTTTCTAAAAAAAAGGCAATAGTGACTTTTTATCTCATAATTCTGACCTTTTTTTCTCAGAATTGCATGATACAAACTTGCAATTCTGACTTTTTGAGAATTGAGAAATAAACTTCCAATTGCGAGTTATAAAGTCAGAATTGTGAGATATAAACTGGCAGTTGCAAGTTACAGTCAGAATTACGAGATATAAACTTGCAAATTTGACTTTTTTTTCTCAGAATTGTGAGTTTATATCTCACAGTTCTGATTTTATTTTATTTTAAGTTAATAAGTTAGAATTGTGAGATTTTTTTTCTGAGAACATATCAGTCTATTTTCCCCTCAAAACTGGACCTTATAACTCAAAATTGCGAGTTTATATCTCACAATTCTGAGAAAAAAGTCAGAATTGCGAGATATAAACTCTCTCACAATTGTGAGTTTATATTGACTTTATAACTCACAATTGCAAGCTTATCTTTCAATTCTGAGAAAAAAGTCACAACTACCTTTTTTTATTTTTATTCAGTGGTGGAAATGGGCCTCCATACTTCACTGATTCCAACAGAGTGCTTTTTTTAAGTGCATAAACGTGCACTAGAGTCAGTGATAATGTTCTTTGAAAATGTAAATGTTGCCTGCTTATTTTCTTTAGCTGTTGTTTGAATAACTGAGGAAATGTTGCCATTATAATTAGTAGCTTACAATGTTTTTATCAAATTGTTATCATGTTAAATACAAATTCAATTATATTAAAAACATTTAATGACATGACATCCATATGCTACTTGACTAAAAAGATATACACTAACATTATGCTGTATTTAGTCATACCCTGGAGTTGGTTCACTGTCTGGCAATGAAACTAAGCAAATAAGTCATTAAATAAATTAGCATGATAAGATTGTGTATCTGTGATCTCTCTGGCTGACAGTAGGACGATATGACTATGGAGCACTACACTACACTGCAATATTAGAACAAACTCTGTATGGCGGTGCAAAGGTACCTCCAGCTAAGTTATTTTAAGCTCCATTCATGTATGCCTACCTTCCTAGTTTCCGTTTGCAACATGGCAGAATTTCCTCATACCTGCAAGGCAGTCAATTCTTCACATGATACGTCTTGTTGTGTGCAAACGGGCGGCCCAAGAGAGAAAGGCAGCGGAGGAAAAGAGAAGAAGGACCTCGTTTTTCTTCATCCCTACCTACGCAGAATGCCGCTCGGCCGCCCTGCTCGCCGCGATCCCCCCGCTGGTACCCCGGGCGGCCCAGCCAGCTGGTGTGTCCTGCACCAACGACCAGCCATTCATTTCCCCCCGCCTGTGATTTATGGATTGCTGTGTTGGTGTGGGCGCATGTGTGTATGTGTGTGTATTTGGCAGCACCGAGCTCTTCTCCCGCTTGAGTTAGTGCACTGTCCGGCCTCGTCATGCTTTGCCACACAATGGGCTGGAGCAGCTAATTTACACGGGCAGACAGTCACATATTTCAGCCTCTCGCCTGCTGGATGAAGATGGGTGGCTTTCATGAGGGATTGTGTATACAAATTGATTTTCACTGGAGCCTTCAGCCCTGGACTAAGGCGTATTTTGTCTTTCTTTCTATTTTTCCCTTAATCCCCGTCCTCCCCCCTTTGCTTTCCATTTCTCATTCTCCGTTTCCCTTATCTCAGTGGGTTTCTGTGCTCCCTCTCTCTCTCGATCCATCTCTCTTGTTATGCGAGCGTATATGTGAATGTAATGCGATGTGACTGGGGTGAAGGTGGGCCGATCCACTGTTTCCTGGCTGCGCGCTAGACTCGGGCCTCTTGCTGGGGGCAGAAGGGAGGAAGGTCAGGTCAGGCCAGGGTAGGACTGGCAGCCTGCAGTCTGGGAGTATTAATGCTTCTCACTGACCCCTGTGCTCAGAGAGAACTGGACAGAAGAGCATGTTTGATTCATGAGATCCCCGCAGAGGTGCTTTGGGGCTTTTGGCTGCACTGTCCTTTTAGCGGCAAGCAAAGAGGACCACCCCCTAGCTCTGAAGAGGATCTGTCCAATGTGGGGAAGTGGGTGAGCGCGTCTCTGCCCCCGGGGTAAGAGACGTTCTCACTTTACAGTAGCGAGTAAAGACAGGAAGTTTAACCCGGCGTAATGCTTCCCTACAGAAATCGTACAGCTGCACCATAATATTTGTAGATTGGTGTCGCACCAGTTTTGTTTTAAAAGACTTCTGCAGGGGAGGTCATGAAATTTAGGGGGGCAAATTAAACTGTAACCAGTCCACTTTCTCTTCAGCTTAGCTTGTGTTGCAGTTAGGGCTGAGCGAAAAATTTGGGGTAAATTGTTTTTGAAAGTCTCTTTTGCTCACCAACGCCAAAAATAAAGTAAAAACAGTGAAATATTTCTGCAGTTTAAAAGAACTGTTTTCTATTTAATATATATATTTTTTTACAATTTATTACAGGTACATTTCTGTCATGAGATCAGGTTGCTAACATCTCTTAAAGGGGTCATCGGATACACATTTTCCACAAGTTGATATGATTCTTTAGGGTCTTAATGAAAAGTCTATAATATACTTTGGTTAAAAATTCTCAATGGTAGTGTAAAACAACACCCTTTTTACCTTGCCAAAATCAACTCTACAAAAGTCATCTCATTCTGGTCGAGGCTGCTTTAAATGCAAATGAGCTCTGCTCGCCCCGCCCCTCTCTTCTCTCTGTGATGTGAGGAGTCTGTTTACTTTACCTGCGTTTAGCCTCTAAACTTGCTAACTAGCACATTATTAGTGAAGATGATCGCAAACATTCATAAAAAAACCCCTTATACTCACTTCTGCTGTAAGTGAAGCTGGATCACAAATTATTTGTGCGAACATAGACGGATATATGTAGATCGGGAGGCGCATTCGATTCACAAACAAATGTAATCCACTGCATCTTCAGCAGCTCAGATGTCAGGAGTAAATGACGACCACTATGTCCATTATTACATCCAGCAATACAACACCTCAATCGCTTAATCGGAGATATTCTTGTCTAATTTACATCACTGCTCCAGCATTGAAACAAAGAGGGCGGACTGTTACAACTGATCTAAGGTAAGATGCTCATGTCAGTCAGCTATAGTGGGACTGGCCTCTGTCGGTGTGACACCACAACGACAGGCATCTGAGAACGGCTTGATTTGGAAAAGGGGATATTATTTTTACAGATTAATTAAAAACCACTCCATGGATTTTTATCATTATAGGGTAGATTTGTACATACACTGCCAACACATATTAATGTTCAAACAGCATGTAAAAGTGAACTTAGCATCCGATGACCCCTTTAAAGATGCATATTTGCAAGCTGTGAGATGGAGAGATCACAAATGGCCACATAATAAGCACATTCTGATTTAAAATATTTTTAAAATGTCGCTTAAATATTATATACCTATCAAATTATTGAAAATATCTGAGATATTATCCAGCCCTAACTGTCTTTCAAATGCTATTAAGATGCACACGCATAAGGCCACGATTCATGGGTCACCCGAAGTTTTGTTCAGGGCTGAATTGCTCTATTTCTTCCTCTCCAGCACCCAGAGAGGGATTAGAATCCTAATCCTGACAAATGCTATCTTTAAATTCAACCTCAGCTAACAGAGGGGCTACAACAACCCAGCTGCTCTAGGAAAGATGTGTTTGCATATGCACATAGGTAATTTATGTATGGGATATATGTGTGCAATATTTCTTCTTTGTCTAAAAAAGGCTTAGATGTTCCATACGAAATGCAGGACACTGAGGGAAGCAGCAAAAAGTGCCACTAAAAGCGTTTACATCTTTAAAAGGTGCTGTAATGAGAAATAATCATGGAGATAAATACTTTGTCATTAGCTGGACAGAGAGTGGCAACACTAGATGTAAACTATAGTTTAGACATGTTCTTTAGCGCTCATCTAACGTTTTATGTTTGTAAAACGCATTTAGCATTTTAATACAAATCTCAAATCCTTCTTACCCTTCATTTCCTGCTTCCCTTATCCCTTTTTCATTGTTTTCTTGCCAGAGGCTTCTTTTGTTGTACTGAGAGTGTCTTTAGTTTCTGTTCCTTAGTGTTTATTCGTCTTGTGTTTTGGCTTTTGTTTTGGCTAAGATTATGTCCCTGGATTATAGTGAAAATAATCTTGTTTTTACCGTTGGTTTTGACCCCCCTGATGAGTGATATTTCTCACTTCTCACAGAATAGGTTAAAATCAAACTGAGAAAAGGGCCGGCCTGTGTGTGTTTAAATTTTGAATAGCCTACATATGTAAGTGAATTGGAGTTAAGCTTGGTCTTGCTCTTGAGGAACGCTTTGAATACCAGTGCGTTTGATTTATTAAGTTCTTCAGCGGATCTGTCTACGGGTACGTTATCAACTAATAGGATCTCTCCCCCCCTTTCCTCCCGCTTGCTCTGTCAGATGCTCGACTAATACTGATATTAATGAATTCATTGCTTTAGTCAGAAAATCAATACACACTTCTAAAGCGTCTGCGAATCTGAGCGTGCCCAGATACTGACCCAGTTCCCATGTAAAGCAATAATCATAACACATCCTGCGGTTTGTTTACCAGTGCAGAGGATATATCTCACTATAAATACATATTATAGGGCGGTGGGTGGCGTGACCAATGAATTAATTTTTATTAATTTATTTGTATGTATTTTTATTTTTCGATGATGACGAAAGCAGTATCACAGTTTAGTTATTTTTAAAATTTATATGTTGTTCACCATCTAGTCAGTTAAATACTTTAAAATATTGTTTGATTTTATTTTTTATTTTTTTATTTGAAACTTGTTTGGGTTGCATCCCGTCTTGTATTTTTCCTGTCTTTTGATAGACACACACCCTGTCAATTATTGCCCAGTATTAGAGTTTGTATATCTATCTATATATATATATATGTATATATATATATACACACACACACATAATTGTGTATAATTTGTTTTTATATTAAGTTATTTTTTCTTAAAATTTACATTTAAAAGTGCTAACAATTAAAAATATAATTTTATTAATATAAAAATATATTATATTATAATGTTGTGATGCCTAAATTCAAATTCTGTCCAAATAATGCCTAAATTCTAGCATATACCACAATTGATTTTAGTTTCTAGTGGTTTATTTTTATTTAATCAGAACAGTATTTGGCTGTTTAATGATTAAGGTGGTTATGTTTATTATTTATTTTTTTTTTTTTTTACATGAATTTTATAATGAATACAGTACCAGTCAAGAGTTTTTTCATAGAGAATTCTCTTCTGCTTACCAAGCTTGCCTTTATTTGATCCAAAATACAGCAGAAGCAGTAATATTGTAAAATATTCTTACTATTTAAAATAACTGCTACTATTTAAAATTAAGATTTTCATTTCAAGTAAATGCTGTTCTTCTGAACTTTCTATTCACAAAAGAAACCTGAAAATGTTTACTTAGCTGTTTTCAATAATAATAATAATAATAATAATAATAATAATAATGATTTCTGAAGAATCTCGTGACTGGAGTAATGATGCTAAAAATTCAGCTTTGAAATCTCAGGAATAAATTACATTTTAAAATATATTCAAATACAAACCAGTTATTTTAATAATATAGAAAAAAATATGTACAAGTAAAATTTTACTGTTTTTGCTGTACTCTGGATCAGATAAATGCAGGTTTGGTGAGCAGAAGAGACTTCTTTAAAAAAAAAACATTAAAAATCTTACTGTTCAAAAACTTTTGACTGCTAATGTATATTTACTGTTAGATTTTTATTATGTGTCCCTAACACATATATGGTAACACTTTACAATAAGATTCATTAGTTAACATTAGTTAACTTTATTTAACATGAACTAAAAATGAACAATTTGTATACAGCACTTATTAATTTTAGTCAATGTTAATTTCAACATTTCCTAATGCATTATTTAAAATTGTGCTTTACATTAGCTAATGCAATGTGAATTGACACGAACTAACAATGAACAACTGTATTTTCATTAAATAACATTAATAAAGATTAATACATTTTGTAATAAATCTATTGCTCATTGTTCATTTAGGTTAGTTAACACATTAACTAATGGAACCTTATTGTAAAAGTTTTACCAAATATATCTACCATGGTATAAACAAAATAACAAAATTTGGTTGACACACACTACCAATGCACTGTCTATATCCGATATTCTGCCTTATTAAACACCATCCTAAATAACAACAACAACATCTGCTGCCAATGTTAAACACATAGAAATGAATTGGTGGGGAAAATCTGGGACATTCATAATGTTTTTGCAGCCTCTAAAGAATCACTCTAGAATTGTGCTCAGGCATATCCCCAAACAGCACAAATCTGTCTGAAGAGAGAGAATGAGAGTATGTGAGAGAAATTTCTTCTGGTAAGCTGGCTGTAAGATGTCAGATAAGACAGATCGCCCGTTGATGTTGGTTTGGTAAGGAAAGCAGACCTTTGTGCATGACTGCTGTGTGAGCGTGTTAAAGGTCAAGCAGCAGGGACGGACGAAGGCTGGCCAGAGGTCAAACTGTCTGGGTCATTTACATACGGATCAGAGAGATGAGAACAAAACAGGGGAGAAAAAGCAAAGGAAGCACAAAAAGCCTTCTGTGGTGCAGAGGTTACTGCACATTCTGACATGTTGAGATGTGTTGCTTATGTAAGTGATGCAGGTTTGAGTTCACCTTGTTTTGAGGCTTAAATATAAATGTAATTTATTAAAAAATGACAGCATATTGTAGGAGTCATACTGTATCTTTAGTTTGGGCATCCCCACTCAGGACTGCAGAACAGATGTGTGCGCTCAGAAATTGTGCCACAATCTGGGAGCATCTTCCTCAAGGGAGATCCTAATTGGTTTCTCTACCCCCCTCTATCCCAAACAAACACTCTAATTCTATATTGTCTCTATGTGAGATTAGAGAGCCACCGAAATCAAAACTGATGACAGTATCAGAGTGTGATTAAAGTGTAGTATGGCCGGATTGTAGCTGTGTTCCCTCGGCCTCAGCAGTATTTGTGGGATTATTATCCTCAAACTGATGGGCTGCTGTGAGGAAACACTGGATTATGAAAGAACAGAGCCATTTAGCCGCCCAGCATGGATATTTTTAGGGCCTATTTTGGGGATGAGTCATTAAATTATTCTTGAATTCAATGCATGTCATTAATGAAGTGGTTCAAGCAGTGAATTAAAGTGCTCTGTGTGAGTTTTGTACTGTGTGAATTTTGATGTAAATGGATGTGATAATTAGAAAGTAATAGAAAGTGATTAAAAATAATTGATTCAACTAAATGTTTAAACTTTAATTTAAATCTTTAAATATTAAAGCAAAAATTCCCCTTGTCAGTTAATTCAGACAATATTTATTTTAAACCCTTATGCCTTTTATGTCACACTTTCTTCTGTATGTAATCTGTATGTAGTCTGTATGCAGTAGGGAGGCAGTGTCTGCTTTTTCTAAAGAAACACTGTCCAACAGCAACACCAGCAGGTAAAGTGTCTGTGTCTATTTCGCCTACCCTGAGCCCATTGAATTTTAAAGGAGAACTCCACTTCCAGAACAACAATTTACAAATAATTTACTCACATACCCTAACTGTCATGAACAGGAACAAAAACAGTCCAGGCAGAGTAAGACAAGACGAGTGTTTGGCATTAAAAAGTATATAAATTGTATTATTTTTATTTAAAAAAACGATCATTACACTAGATAAGACCCCTCTTTCTCGGCTGGGATCGTTTACAACCGCATTTGGGATTATTTGAAGCTGCATTTAAACTGCATTTTGGAAGTTCAAAATCGGGGCACCATATCTGTCCATTATGTGAGGAAAAATGCTGAAATGTTTTCCTCAAAAAACATAATTTCTTTACGACTGAAGAAAGAAAGACATGAACATCTTGGATGACAAGGGGGTGAGTAAATTATTTGTGAATTGTTGTTCTGGAAGTGGAGTTCACCTTTAACAGATCCCCTAAAGCATGAGGAGAGTTCGGTGGGGGGTAATTGAGAATGAATGGGGGAAAGTCACGTTAATGGTAACGTAATGCCTCCATTACATTATGACTGGTTATGATTGGCTGTGATTGGTTTATGCGATAAATCCCACCTCTTGTGTTCAGGCCTGTTCCATAAACAATCGTTGCCAAGTCCGCAGTTTTACCTTGGAACTGAGCTACTTTAACAGTGCTGCTGCGGGTTGAAGCTACCTCAAAAACGTGAGATTTATCCCCTGGAATGTGAATTTTAGGAGAACCCTGCCAAAAAATGTGTATTTTTGAGTACCAATTGGGCAGGTTTTCTTGTGAAAACCTGGCAACCCTGATGTGAAGTCTAATTTTAAAAAGTAAGTAAACAACCTACACACTTAGATATAACCACTTTGTTACGTCAAAATAAGACAAAATGGCATGAAAACATGATCTGTGGTAGTTTTTAACCCTTTCACACGTGAGTTTAAAATGTTCTAGCTGAGCCCCCAGGGTGAGTTTTTTTAGGCGACCGTTATTTAGAACGTATAGCCTTATTGTTTCCATGGCGACGCGTCGTGTTTGTTACGTGACACAACGCAGCCACAATACCGCTGTATGACACATGTATCACTTTTATATAGTTTTTTCCTTTTTATTATTAATATTCACAAACGTGCTCACTGTATTATGAAATATCTGATATTCCGATTCTGAAATATGTGCAAGTAAATGTATTTGGAGGTTTAAACACTTTTATAATGAGCGTGTTAGGTGATCTATGCCGAGTGATGGGCGCCGCCATGTTAGTTCGCGTTGAATCCGAGCTGTGGGATTTACAAAACGCAAATTCATCCTGTCCTCCCGAAAAACAAAAAAGTAAATCTCTGGTGAGCTTGGAGAAGAGCAGAGTAAACTTTATAGTTACCGACACAGTGTGTATATGATATCAATAAAACATGTCGTCAGGTAGCATTTGTAAGGATCATTATTGCCGCTTCCATAGACATCGGCGTGTATTTTGCTAACTATAAATGCATCGTTTTACTAGGACTTATGTGTATTTAAATGTATGGAACCTAAAATAAGCATTATATGGTTAAAAACACGGAATAGTTGCGATAAAATGACAATAATATGACAGTACACTCTTAAAAATAAAGGTGCTTTACGATGCCGTAGAAGAACCTTTTTTGACTAAATGGTTCTATAAAGAACCTTTAACATCTTTGTGGTGAAAGAAAGTTTTTCAAATTATAAAAAGGTAAGAAAAAGAGGGTTCTTTAAAGAACCTTTGACTGAATGGTTCTTTGTAGAACCAAAAATGGTTCTTCTTTTAAAACCTTTTAAAGCACCTTTATTTTTAAGAGTATATTTACCGAGATTTGGTGACTGATGGTTCGAAAAATTCTAAAGTAGGCCAAGTTCACAAATAAAATATATTGTTTAAATCGATAATGCCTTGAGTTGTTATTTTGGAATAAATGTAAAATACTTAAAAACACTAACTTGATAAGATTCAAACATGGCTTAAATAAATAGCATATTGATTACATTGTTAATGTAAAAATACAAATTATTTACTAAATACAAAATTAGTTTCTTTTTTCTTTTTGTAAAGTGTAAGTAATTGGTTTATTTAACCAATGAAAACGGGACTGGGACATGAATTTACATTTGGAAAAAAGTATACTCATTTCAGATCACCACTGAGATTTATATATATATATATATATATATATATATATTATTTCTTTGTTTGTATTGACAGTTTGTATTAAACAGCATCAGTATCAAAACATGAATTGTACACATTGTCTTTGGAAGCCATACATTAGTTGCAATGCACAGAAATTCGAGACAGATCAGCATGTTTATTGAAAAGAACCATCTCAAAATTAGTTTAACTCACTGAATCAATAGTGAATTTGGAAAATTTGGAATACAGCATCAGTCATTTTAACTTTTTTGAGAGCTTATTGATGTGGTTGCTATGAGCTGTTGTATCATGGGAAAGATATGCGTGGAGATTATAAAAAAAAAATACGAGCAAACTAGTTTGGAACAACATATGGGTGAGTAAATGATGACAGAATTTTATTTTTGGGCTTTGGGATTTTAATAAGGGTTTGTTTATGTTCTGTGTTGCATAAGTGGGTATTGAATACATAGTTTTCACTTGTGCAACAATGTTGCAAAGCAGATCAAATACATTGCCTTTCTCTGCCTCCTCTTTGTTTCCATTTCAGTATTCATCTCTTTTTCTTGACTTGACTTTCTTTTTTTGATTCTGTTGTAAATGCTCTTGCCTGCCTTCTTAGCATTCAGCTGTGTGGCCATGTGTATCCTGGTATGTCTTTCACACCAGTGGAGGGCGTTCCACAGCACTAGAGCCTTTTCACAGGCTGGTGTGACCTCCTGACCCCTGCTGAGCGGCGTCTCTTCAGTGTCTGTCACAGCGCTCTCCCCTCCACCCGGAGTCTGAGGGGCAGTGTCCTGCTCTCACTACAAAGGAAATAATGGAGACGCAATCTCAGAGATCATCCAGATGTTTGTCTAGTCAGATGAGAGAGACTTTTGCAGTGTTTTCACAGTGACATTCTTTGTTATGCACTGACATTTAATATTTGGAATCAGGTGTTGGTTCATATCCCCAAATTATAAGCAATAATGATGATTGCATTAGCAAGCGCTGGTGGTAGTTCCAAGTTGTTCAAGTAAATAGTGAGCATGTGTGGTTTTCGACGGTGATGAAATGTGTTGTCAGTGATTGGTCAGATGGACGGTGCTGCGGAGGTCAAGACACAGAACATTTGCTGTGTAAATGACTGAGCGGCGTTTCCCTAGTGTGAGCGAACCGCAGGTCAAGCAGATGCAGCTGATGGAACTAAGTGTGTGGCTGAATCAGGTCTTATAAGAAAGGGGCTGCAATCCATTTACTGCATTGCAGGGCCACTGTCCCCTGGGAACCAATGGAAATTTATGAGCAGGGACTATATAATTCATACAGAATGTGGATCAAATATATAAATGTGTGAATATATAAATAATAAAAATGTGTATGCAAAAAGTTGACATTCATACACATCCAAAATGTGCCACAGTAATTTGCCCAGGATTTTCCAGTTGATACCCTGAGGGGAAAAAAACGGAAAGGAGCAAGGAGGGGTCCATCTTTTCCTCTGTCACTCCCCATCGTGCCTGCCAGGCTTCATTTGAATCCATCAGTTCTGTTGCTTCATTCATCCTGTCATCGTGCTGTCATTCATTCATTCATCCTGTCACCATTCATCCTGTCATCTCAGACAATATGTATCACAGTCACTGTCACTTATCAAGGGCTCTTTCATCCTCTGTCTCTCACTGTTTGGACTGATGTTGATCTTTGTGTATTTCTTTTACAATATATTAGAGTGAACTCATTAGTTTTCCCTGGCTATTTTACAATGTGCACCTTTTTCTTTTGCTAAAGGGGTCATGAACTGCCTTTGTTATTTATTTTGTACTGTTCTCTCAGATCCACTTACAACGTTATCAAGTTTTTTTTACATCAGAAACATAATTTAGAAGTAATAGGCTATTTTCTCTCCTGTTTTGACACGCTCATCAGAATGCTCTGTTTGGCATGGCAGATTGTAGACTCAGAAGTAAACGCCCACTGCTAACAGATCGGCTAACAGTTGTGTATGTTTGACAGCCTACTTCCTTCAAAGGTGGACGCTGCTGTGATTTAGGTATAAAATGCATACATTCTCAGTACATATCAGGCTTTCTGAAAAATCTGTGTCGAATTATGCCTTGTATGTAAACAAATTTGTAATAAGAAGTGAACAAAGCACCAAGTTCTTACTGAGGCGGTCTGGAACTTTTTCTTTTCTTTTCTTTTCTTTTCTTTTCTTTTCTAATGTTGGGATCAGAAGGAAGGCAATGCAAAAACTGTGTTTTTATAGAACTCGCAATGGACATGTTGTTGTCCTTGGAGCCATCTTTATCGTTTGGTTTCTGCTTAGACCTGCGTTTGCCTCTCTCGTTATTTACTTACTACATGTGTGAATCTGTGGGCGGGGCTAAACAGGCAGTGATGTAGAAGCAGGGGTTGATCTTCTTCTGTGGAGACGGTCTTTAGCCACACTATTACATCATAGATGTGGCTTCAACATAAGCTGTTTTTAGATTAATATGAAAGTTCTGAAACTTACAGTATGTTTTTATAGTTTTTATAGTACAAAGATCTCTTATATGTCAAAAGATCAATGTTTTGATTTCATTTCATGACCCCTTTAAATGATTTGCTGTTCTTAAAGGCATGGTTCACCCAAAAAGTAAAATTTTGTCATAATTTACTTCAGTGTTGTTGTTGTTGTTATCTTAAACTATTAAAAAACAGTTTTCGTTAATTGTAATAAACCTGAAATATAATAAAATTTATATATTAGATAGAAAACTGGAATTTAAGAAACTTAAAAATTAGAAATGTTGCCTTGGCAACTAAGTAAAATAAAATATATTTATTTTCTGGAAGTACTAATATTGTTAGAATAAAACTGAAATACCAAATGAATAAAAGATAAATAAAACCACAAGAAACAAACAAAAATACTAATATCCCTAGTGAAAAATAAATATACTAGAATGTATTTGAAATACATTTATTTTATGCTAAGTATACTACAAATACATTTACTATTTATGTACTTAATAAAAATACATTGCAATTGTACTTTTAGTGTACTAAACTGGTATACTTAAAGTCTGCTAAATTGGAACAACTAAAATTGTCCAGAAGTATTGCTGAAGTACAATTAAAGACATACGCAAGTATATTCGATTGTGCTAAAGTGGAAATATTCCAAGTATACTTTAGGTACACTTTAAATATCTTGCGTTTAAAGACCAATATTATTCAAAGATCATACAATCCTCATTAATAGGTACATTAAAACACATTTTAGGCTTAATATTAAGAAATGTGCATTGTGCACAAGTAGTACTCCAAATAAAGTTTAATTATAATTTTTATATCAGTAAGTCTCAAGCGACATGTCAGTAAATATGTTAATAGATTTAAACTATACTTAGTATTAAATATATTTTAATATATGACTTTTTTTACTAACTGAAAATATAAAAAATAGAACTACTAATTTAAAATATTAATAAATACTGTAATAATTCTTAAGTAGCAATGATTTAATCACCTTCATGTCATTCTAAACCTATGACTTACTTTCTTCTGTGGAACTCAAAAGAAGATATTTTTCTTTGTGTCTATACAATCAAAGTCAATGGGGTTCAAAAAACATTTTTCAAAATATCTTCTATTTTGTTCCACAGTAGATGCAGGTAGACTCATGCATGTTTGAAACGACAAGCAAATTTTTATTTTTGAGTGAATTATGTGCTTAATATGGCATTTGTTTATTTTAGCTTTTTTTTTTTTAATTTACCATCTTTGTTGTAGCAACGCTAGCGCTTCTTGGTGAAGAAAAACAGCTCTAATTCAGCCTCACAATGTAAGAGTAATTACAGTGCAATTTCTTATTCACAATTTCTGCCAAATTCTGCCAATAGCCATGTGGTAGCGGCCCTCGCAGATGAGACCGAGCTCAGGCGCGGGCGCATGCGAACGCTCCGTTCCAAATTGGAGCCGGCCTGGCCCCGAGGGCTCGGAAACATAGGAAGAAAAAGTCAGAGTACGCTTTACGACAGACTCCAGAGCCGCTCCTTCAGTAAAGTAATTAGGTCTTATTCTCTAGCGCACAATGGAGGCTTTTCTGTGCAGCGGGAGGTGGGTAACAATTGCAGGTCGGATCCGGCCTCTTTTTTTTTTCCAGAGATCTACGGTTTCTCTTCGTAGATGCATCAGTCCAGGAAGTGTGTATTTAGTGTGTATTCAGGGGTCGGTCCGGTGCACAATAAAACTGAAATTAGAGAGGCCGAGAGAGAGCCAGCTGTGACACAGGTCGCCTTGTTCAGACACATGTGCATAATGGATCGCTTTCATTCCACGGCCGTCGCATTTGCACACGCGGAAAAAGGGGGGAGAGAGAGTGCGTGAGCGAGAGGAGAACAAATGGGCATGGCTGTTAAATTAAGTGTGGAATGAATGCATTATGAGCTATTAGGGCAAAGAAAAGGAGTGTCCTAAAAACACAGGCACATAATTGTGAATTCTGATGCTGGAGCGTATTCAGAGCCCCCGCGGCCTGCCTTTCGGACGCAAAATCCCCCGAGTGCTCCAGGCCCGGATTTGGAACAGAATGGGGGTTGTTGGGGTGATGGCTTTGTACAGTAAGGGTAGAAGGGTGGCATAAGCTCTCTCTCTCTATCTTTTTTTTTTCTGTTTCCAGCATTTAGGTCAAACTTTACCTCTGGTCTTCACTCCATCTGGCCCTGCTGCTCAAGCGAAGGTGCCCAAAGCCACAGGGCGGCATTCTGGCATTTTCTAGAATCGCGTACCCCGTCGAGCAGAGATCAGCCCAGCGTGAGATTTCCTTAGCGTGGGCTTCTTTAATGCAGTGTTGCCTCTCAGCACGCCTGTTTCCCGCCTTAATAGGTAAGCAACCCACTCTCGCATCTGAGTTTCAGGTGTTTTCTCTGTTTAGCAGCGTTCTCTGGGGAGCCGCAGCCTGAATGGATTAGGCCACGTTTAGACGGATGACTGCTGGCGACCAAAGCTTTAAATGTATTAATCCCTCTCTTATCAAGCAGGAAATGATGAATCGCCTGAGCCTGCTCCAGGCTAACCTCTGCTGTCGTTTGAACAGAATCAAAGCTTTAAATCACACACTGCAGCACCTGGCGATGTGTGTACGTGTGTGTGTGTGTCTGTGTGTGTATGTACTGTGCCCTGTTTTAAAGTGATTTAGTAACGCTTTGATGGGGTGAGGGAGGTTAGGAAATGAGTATGAAAAGTAAATTAAGAATTCTACATGGGCTTTGATAAATAGAATTGCTGACTAGGGAAACTCATGTGGCTGTTGTCGTGTTCCATCCAATCTGATAAATTCCACCCATGGCTGCAAACCAGGAGCAGCAGTCAATCAATGCTTTTACAGCCTCTTTTTCATGTGAATTATGTGCTTTATGGCCCTATCTGGCACCTGTACTCTATTTCTCAATGCCCTTGCCCTGTACCTCAGTGTGTACTTCCAAAAAAGAGGAACATCAGCACTCCAATTGCTCCCTGCGACGTTTTGAAATTCTGCCGTTCCTCTCGTTTATCATTTATAGCTTCGGGTTAGTATCCCGTCTGTGCAATGCACCATTTCTACGCGCCATCACAAGCTCATGTTAGGCTTCAGTAAACTATTTGAAAGGTTTATAAATATCAAAAGAAAATCAAAAGCTTGTTTGTCCTGTAATGTGACAGCTGCTTTAGTATTTGTTATTTTCTTACTAAAAAATTATGGCCAGTTATGCAGTTATGGTATCTATCTAGTAAACACACACACAGACACACACACACACAGAGACCTGCATAAGGAAAAAGTACATTGATTACAAAAAAAAAAACTGTCTTGAATAGAAACACAAGAATGTCTCAAATGTAATTTGCCACGTCAGAGGGGTCCTTGGGAAACCATTTTAAAGTGTGTCCTAGACTGTTTGATAGTTAGAGTCTAAAAGGCCACAAATGGGGGATGCATTCAACATTATTACAAAACGTACCAGATGCAATTTTTATTTTAAAGATTACCATTGTATTTCGGTGTGCCTGTCGGATTAGCATTATGTAATTTAAACCTTTCAAAATACACCCAGGCTCATCTGTTAAACTGTCTGTTGTGGCATTTAGAAGTGATGGTTTGATGATTTTCTTCACAAAGCATCAATCAAATTTAAATGTCAAGTCTTCATGGTGAAATTCAATGTCCCTTTATTTCATTTCATAAAGTTAGCAGTCCCTCTGTAATTTGTAAGTGCCAGAACTTTCCTTTTGATGGCTTAATGGTGCCTCTGGATGCATTATTGAATTCGCACATTTAATCATATTTACACGGCATTAATCAAATGCCATTTCAATTCATTTTCATACCCATACGAAAGAAGCATACATAAGTGTATTTAGGACAATCAATATGTTTGAATGACTCACAGTAGCTGCTTTAGCTGAAAACAGAAAAGTTTGTGCGAAAGCACAAGGACTGTAATATTAATTTTTTTATGTAGTAAAGCAGCTATTATTTTTGCTTTTTTACAGCAGTTTGTTCCGGTGCTGGAATTTGATTGGCTTAGTGTTTGTTGTTGCTCCACTCCTCTCGTATAGATTATACCAGACTGCTTTTTCAATATTTGATGCATAAAATGTAGGCTTTTTTTTGCACTAATTTGTGTGAAATGTGAATTACTTGATGTTAACTACTTCTTTGTCAGACTGCTGTATTAAAGCAAACGCTCACAGTTCGCTCAAGATATTCAGTATAGCTGCATTCTTGCTTTTTTGAATTGTAGGTATCCCTTCATTAATAGTATTTAAAATGCACAATTTTAAGATCAAAAGAGCTTTTTTGTGCTCAATACTTTATAATTTAAAAAAGATTAGAAGGAAAAACAACAAAAAACAGGGAAATCAAGCGCAAACCAGACCAAAAGAGAAATCAAAGGAACCTTTCTAGCATCTCTTATAACAGCAAAGAAGTAGGACAGCGATTTCTTTTATTCAACATTAAAGGATTAATCATTTCTCCGTGACATTTTCTCTCAGCTGAAGGTGAATGCTTGTGTCTGTGTGTTTTTAATATAATCTCTTTATCTGTCTTGTTATTTTTATTTGTCACAGTTCTGCTCCGCGTCACTTAGATTTGAATGATTCTCGATGGGATTTATGAAACATTAACTAGATCATTGCTAGATTTTTCCTCTCAGATCAATAAAGCACCTGTCAATCTATCAGTCTATAAGCTGGATTGTCTTAGAGCTTCACCCACAAATCCTAAACAAATAATTTCCATTGAAGGCGAGACGGCATAAAATATGGAGTGGTATTGACTGCTGGGCTGCAGTGAATTTTAATATGTCCCCATCTGCATGAAGCTCGGGGGTTTGTGGGTAAACTTGCGGACACCCGAGACAGCAGCGAAACAAGAACTCCATTTGAATGTGTGGAGGTCACAGGAAACATTTGCAAATTATCTCACTGATGCGTCTTCTGATCTCCACACAGATACTGGAAAACCAATCTGGCCTACTGATTGGTATCTTATCTGGCTGCGCTTAGAAAAATGTTCACAGTTTGGTGCGGGGACGAAAAATTATCTCTCTCTACTCTAAATAACATTGAGAATGGCAAACAAATTAACTTTTAGATTTAATTTTAGCCATGATATAACATGTGAGAGAAACTGTCAACCAGAAGAAGCCGTGAGGAAAAATAAGAAACGTACTGTGTTTTGACAACTCTTTGATATTGCATATGAGACGTACTGTATAAGACACCATATAGCAAGCGTCTGTACGTCAAATAAATTCATGTGGTATAAAAGACGTTTGCCCAATTCAGCCCTTTTCTCTCTGTTTACACTCTGCAGCCTCATGTGTGGTTCTTTCCTCAGTCGCACTGAAGCTCACCCTGAACAAACTTGACTTAAATTTCAGCTCGGAGATGAAGTATTTACATGCTTTGTTCTTCCAAGTGGGCTGCTGTGCAGACAGACTGTGGGCAGTGTTGACTTTGTTCCTGTTATCCTTTTGATGAATGCTGCTGCCGCTGTGGGCATTACCTCCCTTCGTGCAGGGCCTATTGATCAGGGCCATTGCAATCTAGTACCTGCACAGGATTACTGTCTCCACCGTTAGTCACAATCAATGACTCCGAGACAGCCGCGGCTAAAATGTCCTCGCAGGAGACAGAGTACCTCCAATTTTTGTTTATTGAAGATGACGCACATGTGGAGAACAATTGCAGAAGTCTGATATTTGGCAGACTTTACTCTGATAAACTGCCTGTGTGAGTTCTTGTCAAAGTTGATATAAATTTCAGAAAGCTCAGCTTTGGGAATTTCTCTGCACTGATTCGTCTGGCTTGGGGTAGACATACTGTAGCTTTGCCAGCTGCGAGGGCCTGAATTCTAAGAAGTGAAAGTGGGTTTGGGGTTGATTCAATATTATTTCATGAAACACAGCCATGCATCTTGTTTAAAAGATGAATTTTTTGAATGCTTTCTGATTAACAGTACAAAAAGAGCATCTCATAACCTAATCAGCTGTCCTTAGAACACCGCTGGTTTTACTGTAGGAGCACAATAAATGTTTATTTCTTATATATATATATATATATATATATATATATATATAAACAAATAATTGTGCAATTCAAAATATAGTCTCATTGTTAAGCAATGTTTATTGGTGTCCCCTGATTTCAGCTTTGTTACCTTTATCTCTCAACCAGGATTCCAAAACATAAAACAAAAGCATGTTTATTTCACTCCACTATAATATTCTATTTTCATATTCATCTGTTATCCTGCAATGTCAATCCTGTTACCATTTTTAAAATGCAAATGTAAATGATTATTTCTTACATTTAATATAATCACTATCAACAAGTGTATAATGTGTGCTTTTGTAAACTTGACTATTAGCAAGCAATTAGCAAACTTGTTTGAAATTGTCAAACCTGTTGTCAACCTGTTACTTTTTAGAGTAACAGGTTTTGACATGTGGGTAACAGGGATGGCACTGATTAGGTTTGTTTTTAAAGATTGTCTGTGTAAAATTCAGACATTTTAAAGGTCTCCTTTGGTATATTATTGAGGTAATGCCTATATCATTCAGTGGCATATGAGTTCTAATTAAACTATAGTATATTGTAACACTTGCGTCAGTAACAGTGTTGACAAAAATACCAAAACTTGAGGTAGAAAAATAGTCATGAAATAATAAATTACATAGCCTGAGGTGAGACAATAAAATTTTAAGGTGTCTTCGTTTCATGTATACTTAAAAAAAATATTGATTACATTTTTCACTTTTTCCAAGTGGAAAAGGCACCGATTGGTCTGGTATAGGCTTTAGTGTGATATTAAATTTTCTTTGGTCGGTTCTTTATTGATTTCATAATTTTGTTACTTTAGCAAGGAAAGTGCCATTGGAGATGTCATAGGTTCTTCCTAAAAGTTATTGGTTGTGGTAACTGATGGATAGGATGTAAAAGCACAATAGTATGTGAGAAAATTAAATTTATATACCAGTACTTGAAAAAGATCTAGTTTCACTTCATCTTACATTATCCTTCTTTTCTGCACATATGCACCCTGTTCTTGTTCAAATTAAGTAATTAAATTAAGTTTCAAGTTTGAAGATAATGAGAAAATGAAGTAGATTAAACACTTTTGAACATTATTTAAATATCTTTTCTCCTCAGAGATGTTTTCAAATTCCTCTGTGATTGATTGTCAGTTTTGAAATATAGCCAACATAAACAGTCTACAGTACAGGTCAGCCTACTCTGCCAAGTATTCTTCAAACTGAATATCTACACCCCACAGTAATGACTCCAAACAAATCAGAAACCACATATTTGGATGAACGCATGATTAAAAGTGACAGTTTATATGGTGTTTTGGATTCTCCTCCTGATCTCCTGAGCAGAAAGGCAGCCAATGCAGTTCACACTGACCCTCTTCAACCCTATTTTAAATGCAAATACTGAGTGTTTATCGGAGCTCCTTTGCCTGTTTTGTGGCAGTGAGCTGTTGACCTTAAGGAAATGGAAATTTGCCATCAGTAAAGCAGCAGCCATCTGCCCTCCATCTGCAAAACAGAGGGAGAGATATCCCTTACCCTGAGAGAGATGGACAGAGAGATTATACTTGTCTAATCAGAATAATGTTATTAGACTCACAGAATCAGTATAATTTCGTTAGACCGATAACCCTTGTTGGCTTCTAGACGCACCATTAGAGAAAAGCACAAAAGTATCTTGGCCTGGAGCTTTGAGTCCACAGCAATCTGAACATATTCTGACACGAAGAGGATATCAAGCAGAAAAAACGATCCGTAGCAATATTTAAATTCCAGAGCTCTCAGGTGGAAATCAGCTGCTTATTGACTCGATTGATTACGTTCTCGTGACCCTCGTGACCTCTCTGTCTCTGAGTGCTTTCTGTGATATCAGCTCTGGAATGATTGATCAAATTCTGTGTCGTTGGTTAATCTAAACAAACTGGAAGACAAAAAAAGTGTCAGATCCCATTGTGTAAGCTCTTCTCTTCAGTCAATGAGCGAGTCTTTCTAAATATTTAGCTAATGTCGGTGTTGTGGCCCATTCGGTTGCCATTGATTGAGGAGTCTGCTGGGATATTTTTGTATTTTTTCACCTTGATGTAAAAGGCGGTGAATCAGGGTCTGTAGACAATAAGACACATTGATTGACTGGAAGCTGAAATAAACTCAAGTCACTTGTTTGTCCGTTCACAGCTGCAGGCTATAATTGGATCTGGAGTGAGTGACACTTAGATTTTAAAAGATACATCTGGCCAGCTGTCAGCATCTGTGACTCCATCTTTATTCTGTGGCCATTACTCATAAATTAGCCACTAGAAGTGGAAGGAAGCTCTTCAGATGGGCATTTTTAACAGGATAGCTCACTCAAAAAAAAAAAAAATTAATGTCATCTGTCATCGTTTACTTTTTTCTACGTTTTTTTTTTTTTACAGTTTTTGTTATGTATACATTTCTTTCTGGTCATCGAATCTGATTGGCTGAGAGGAGTGCAATATTCTAGTGATATCACAACTCTAACCATTTCACCATTTGTATCACTCCATTTGCAGTATTTCTCACAACAAGTGTCGTGGCTGACGGTGAAATCCATTCTAACTTTATAAATAATACTATTATTGTGTCACGGAATGTAGTTTTAAGAGATTTTAGGTGAGAATGTACTTGTTTAGACTTCAAATATGGGGTTTGTTAATATAGATAATGTTTATTTGCAGATTTGCTTTAATGTTTTTGGAGATGTGAGCTTCAGGGCATCAGCGGCCGCTCAGCGTTCATGAACCCGCCGAGATCAGCCTCACCTCGGCCAGATTTTCTGGAAATTGCAGCTGTCTCTGAAGTCTCTATAGTGGTTAAACATAAAATATAATTGGTTTTGGGTAAATCTAAAGGGGAGTCTATTATTAATCTATTATTTGTTGCAGAGCAAATCGTTTTGGCTGAGGGCAAAATCTGATCATGTAATATATTTTATGTAACACTAATGCTGTGTATCGGAGCTTTGACTTTTTGACCAATTTTCATGATGATTGTTGTTTATTAGATACTATTATTCAATACATAATTTTTAAAATAAATAACAGTAGTGTTTTTATTATAGTATTTAGTATTGTGAAACAGTGTGTGTGTGTTCATGATGATGATTTTAGTTACATTATTCTGCCATTAGATCGCAACGAGAGACTGTTTTTATGAGTGTGTTCGCAGTAAAGACTTTTGTATTAAAAGAGACTGAAACAGGGTTGTAAACAAGGAAGTTATTTTTACTTTCAACAACAGCTTGTAAGATGCAACCAATAAATGCACTGAGCAGCGCTGTCATCGGAAATCACCCTTAACAGATGAAAGGATAGTACGACAAAGATAACGCTTTCCTCAACAGACATTCAAACTAAGTTTTACTGTGAATAGAGGGTTTGCACTTGCATTATGGTTTGGTCAGTTACCCAGATGCAGGGCCATATTGGCGATACTCGGATGTAAACAACAGCATGGACTGCACGGTTAATGTACTACCGAATACAATTGTTTGCTAATTTATGCTGTCTAAACCATGGGAAAACCGTGTGGAAGCTGCTAAATCATATGCAGAAGGGCTTAGTTAGGAAGGGGCACAATATTTTTACAAACTAAAGTTAAAAGGTGGTAAAGATATGTACAAGCAGCATTAATTAAGATATTAGCCTAATATTTCACCGACCGGAAATAACAAACACAAACACAAATGTTGTCAATATTCTTGCCCTGGAAATCCTCGTTCAGTTTGGCCAACAACAAAAGACAGTTTTTTGCACTCTTCTCCTAGATTTGTTGTAATTTTCGGCCATCTATAGTACTCCAAAGATTTTTCCCAGTCCGACCAATTAGTACAGCCCAAAACATGACAATAATTGACCATTTTTAGCCGCAGTAATCAGCCAAATATGCAAGTTTGGTTCATTTCAGTGCCATCGTTTACATTCAGTGCTGCCAATATGGGCGATTGATGAAGCGGCATGAAAGCTCTCTATATGAGATATCTCTCTCTAATAACCTACACTGTAAAAAACAATTTGTCAACTTAAAATAATTTGTAACCTGGCTGCCTTAAAATTTTAAGTTCAGTCAACTCAAAAAAAAAAGAGTATTCAACTTGAAATGTTTAATTATACTAAGTGTCAACTTAGATATTTGAGTTGAATCAACTTCAGATTTTAAGGCAGCTGGGTTACTTACCCATCTGTTAAGTTTAGCAAACACAAATATCTAAGTTGTTACTTAGTACAACTTAACATTTCAAGTTGAATAAACATATTTTAGTTGACAGAACTTAAAATTTTAAGGCAGCAGGGTAATAAATTATTTTATGTTGACTCAACAAATTGTGTTTTTTATTTTTTACAGTGTACATAATACAGTGAGCTTTAATTACAGTAGTATAATAAGCTTTCAGTGAAGCATCTCAATTTTCAATCGTTACTAGTTCTAAAGTGGCGTTTTCAAATTAGCAATGGAAGCTTGGTCTCAGCTGTTAAACTGTCAAATTGAACTATCCTTTTAAGGTGTAGGATAACATTAGTTGGTAGCTTTATATAAAATCAGTATATATTTATGAAATGTGTCCACGTAGATATGAAAGTAAATGCTTGTGTTTGTTGATCTATATTTATAGATATTAGGGGAGGTTTGCAGGTTCAGCATGTGTTTGTCTCCTGCTGCTTCTCTCTGGCAGGAAGTGAAGTTCCCGGCGAAAGGGTGGACGGCAGCATCAGAGGCATATGGGTAAACTGAGCTGCACAGCTGGAGCTCCCTGCTGCGTCCTCATTGGCCCCTGCAGCCCGTTGCCACGGTACCAAATGCCCAACCATGAAATATGGATTCAGATCAGCCAGCATGTTGTCATAATAGAAAATAAACCCAAACCTGAGAAAACACAGAACTCGACACAACTTCAGAGGGAAATGCACAACAATGAACCTCCCAGTGATCACGCAGTAAACTTTTATTTTCCCTATTCCACCGCCTGACCCCGTTGCTCTATCAGTATGTGCATCACACGCTATCTCTGTTCCACCATATCATAACTGCTGGCGATGATCTCGGCTTAGTTCTGCTACGGGCTGCTTTATATTCACTGTCAGTTTGCCAGGTGTAAATTAGCCATGATAAGCTCTGCCCTTCACCGCCATACTTCTGCTGTTATGACAATGTCCGCCAGTCAAAGCATGCTTCAGATCAAACAAAGAAAGCGCTCTGTGTTTGTTCTATAGCTCACAGGAGAGGTTATAAATGTGTGTGTGTACGTTTATTCCAATCTTACCTTCAATCCCTATATTTGGCAGGCCCAGCCGGAGAGCCGTATACACACATGCTGCTCTTTCAAAGTGGCCGTATTATCTTTACTACGCTTCACGTCACATTGAATTTCCCCTCCATTTGTGCGTTTCAGCAATTAGCCATGGGGCCCAGAGCAGCTCTTCGCATAATGAAACCCCCCTGTGGCTTGCCTTTAGCTTTGATTACCAAATGCCTCAGCAAGTACTTTCTATTTAGTGATATTAAATCAAATTCAAAGGTGACCAGTATCAACTCTATATCCTTAAGAGTTGGTGTAGTCCCGCAGAGAGAGAGTTAGAACCGTGCTAAAGTTTCATGCTTCGTGAATCTGGGAATTGATGCAGAGCCGTCACAGGGCTGATGCTAAAAAGATGAATGTCCTTCCAACTAAATTGAGGATTTCGTACAACTTGTATAAAATGTCATTTATATTAACAGACATGCTATTAGGAAAATTGCCTGGAAAATGCCAACCATATGCACTGGACTACTTTACTTTGCTGGAGGAATGTATACATTACCAGTCAAAAGTTTTTGAACAGTAAGATATTTAATGTTTTTTTTTAAATCTCTTCTGCTTACCAAGCCTGCATAATTTTGATCCAAAGTACACTAAAACAGTACAATATTTAAAGTAACTGTTTCCTGTTTGAATATATTTTAAAATGTAATTTATTCCTGTGATTTTAAAGTTGAATTTTTAGCATCATTACACCAGTCACATGATCCTTCAGAAAACATTCTAATATTTGGATTTGCTGCTCAAAAAAACATTTATTATTATTATTATTATTATAATTATGTTAAAACACCGGAGTAGAATTTTTTCAGATTTCTTTGGTGAATAGAAAGTTCAGAAAAACATAATTTATCTGAAATAGAAATCTTTTGTAACATTTTAAATGTCTTTATCATCACTTTTGATCAATTAAAAGCATCCTTGCTAAATAAAAGTATTAACTGCTATTATTTTTTATAATCATACTGACTCCAAGCTTTTGAATAGTATAGTCTATAATGTTACAAAAGCTCTTTATTTCAGATAAATGCTGATGTTTGGATCTTTATGTAAGCAGAAGAGACTCCTTTAAAAAACATTACAAATCTTACTGTTCGAAAACTTTTGACTAGTAGAAGAATTATCCATCAGAAATTCACACAAACACATACACACGCACATGCACGCACACACACACACACATATATATATATATATATATGTATGAATTTCTGAGGGGTAATTCTTCTTAATCCATTATAGAATTGCATTAAATCAATTTTACACAAGACAATTCATACATGAGGGAAATGAGCCATCAAAAGTTTGTAATTTCTCACCTTTTTTTTGTAGAATATCCTGTGTGATGTTTAGAATATTTTCTGCGGCTGTTGTTGCTGTTGTCAAGTATGGATTTGTTGGTGAAACCTGTTCAGTCAGACATGTGACAGGAGGAAATGACACGTAGCGGCTGGTGAAAACTTACCCCCATCTGACTTAATGGCCAACGAGCATGCACACACATACGCACACACACGCACAGGAAATTATGTGTGAGGTGCAGGTCTGCACGCAGGAAGTGGAGGTCTGCTTGTCATTACGGATTTATATGAGTTGGTTACTATCGACAGAGACCTCTCGCAGTATTTCATGATTATATAAGCAGAAAGAAGCTTAAATCTACCACTAACCTTTAAAATGAAAAGCAGGGTAATTTCATAGGTCAGTTTGTACAATTCTGTAAGTAAAATGTTAAGTAATTGGATTTCAAATGCATGTTGTGATGGTGAGTGCATTCTGTCTAAAAATACGTGCAGAAAGTGTTAGAAACTTATTTTATTTTGTGCATTAAATCAGGTTTTGGTTTAGTGTGTACAGAACGAACTTTGTTCGGTGTACAAAATGATTTTGGTTACACAAGGTGCTCTAGTCAGCAAGGGTAACCCTCTATGGTATAACCTACTCTTTGATGAAAAGCAAAAAGGAAAGTAATTTCTGAGGTGGAGTTACATTCTGATCAAAGATTATGAAGACAAACCCATTTTCCTTTGGAATAACATGCACTGATGAATCATGCACTGTAAGACCTGGAACGTTAAGAAAGTAAATAAGGTCCTTTTTGATTTGATGTTGACTTGAAAATCTAATTTTCTGTGTATACTAATCAGGTTTCGAGATATGAAAGTCAAATGTCTCTTTTTGTGTCTTTATAAATCAAAGCTCTTTTCTAAAACAAACTTTGATGAATCGCAGCTGTGTTCTTGTGTTCCAAATCCCATTTAAAAAAAATAATAAAACAAGACGAAATGTCAAAAAGTACTCCCACTCTCTCTTCTGCACGAGGTTGTCTGAAGAGGTGAAACCAATTTGTTTTCGATCTGTGAACACGGCTCCCTCTGATCCCCATGCGTTCTTTAAGACAGGCCTTGATTATTGTTCTATGGAGGCCTTCAAAGTCAGCCTCAACAAAGACCATCTCACAGAAGTGTCAAAAGTACAAGGATTCACAATAAACACTGTCAGATGTGACAGTTCGCTCAGCGTGTTGCTTTTTGAATGTTATATTGGCTAAAAAATCCTAATATATGCATTCGTCTTTGAGAAAATTAGCCCTTCCTTGATGAAATAGCAGTGTAACCCATTTTATTCCTATGGCATCACATATTTTGATTTATCAGTGAAAATTAAATCAAATAAAGAAATTTATGACAATTTAATGAAACTGTGCGTGTTTAAAATATTAAATATTTTCATTTCGTATTGACATTAAGTTCTGATTAAACATCTGTTGCGTATTGAATGGCTGTGTGGGGTCACACAATATCATATCGCTGTGTGTGTGTGAAGTTTGAGTGTGTGTTTGATCTGTAACCAAAGCCATGGTCTTCCCTCACCTCTCTCCTCTCCAGAGGCCCGTGGCTGGCGTTCTGTTCTCCCTCATCTGCCACATCAAACGATCTCATTACCTGCTGTCATATCTAAGCTTTTCTCTCTCCTCTCGTTCTCTCTCTTTCCCAGCCTTCTCCTTGCTTTACATTAAAACACAGAATTATTGTATTTATAATAGCTGATGTCATTCTGTGTTATCTCTCTGATGTGTGTGTGTGTGTGTGTCTCCACAGCCTCCCTTACCGCCCTCCACCAGCCCTCTGCAGACGCCTCTCTATAAAATTCCCTTTTATTTATCGCTTGTTTGCTTTTTATTACGTGGCGGCGCAGACCCCAGCCGTTCCCTGCCGTTTGATGTGCGTTGCTCTCTTGTCGCTGATTACAATTCACATCTGCAAAAAGACAGAAAGGAAAGAAGACAGGCTGTTAAAAAGAAAAGAGCAGGTTTCCACAGGTCTTGCAGAGGGGATCACATTTATTTGCAATCCTCTGTCTCTTGTTTCTTTGTGGCTATGTGTCAATCCACTCCCTAGTTCCGTAGTAAGTATACTGCCCAGGGAGTCAGACATGTCTAGGGTCATAAATGTTCACGTTCCAGAAGTTCACAGAATGCTATCTGTCTGTCTGTCTTTTTATTATTTGATCGGTTGCTTTCTTGTTTTATCATATATCATTTTATAGTTATATGTTTCTATTTATACTCTGTATACCTCTAAATGTCAACTACTTTTTAAAGGGGTCATCGAATGCAAAGTTTACTTTTACATGTTGTTTGAGCATAAATGTGTGTTGGCAGTGTGTGTACACATCTACCATATAATGATTAAAAATCCACCCAGTGGTTTTTATTTAATCCGTAAAAATAATTTCCCCTTTTTCAAATCAAGCCATTCTCATCTTCTTGTCTATGTGACGTCACACAGACGAAGGCCGCTCCCACGATAGATTGATTGACACGACTGTCCTACCTTAGACCCGCCCTGAGCTGTAACAGTCCGATCGCTGTTGTTTCGATGCCAGAGCAGAGATGTAGACAAGAATGGCTCCTAAGTGATTGAGGTGTTGTGTTGCTAGATGTAATAATGAACATAGTGGTCGTCATTTACTCCCGACATCTGAGCTGCTGAAGACACAGTGGATGACTTTTGTTTGTGAAAGGAATGCGCCTCCCGATTTACATAAATGCGTCTATGTTCACGCAAATCATTCATGGTCCAGCTTCCCCTACAGCAGAAGTAAGGGTTTTTTATGAATATTTGCAATCACCTTTCCAAATAACATGCTAGTTAGCAAGTTTCACGGCTAAATGCGGTTAAGGAAAAAATCTCTCAGAGCATGGCTCGTCGCTCCACAGAGAGAAGAGAGGGGTGGGGTGAGCAGAGCTCATTAGCATTTAAAGGAACATCCAACAGAACGGGTTGATTTCTGCAAAGCTGATTTTGACAAGGTAAAAAGGGTGTTGTTTTACAAAACAATTGAGAATTTTTAAGCAAAGTATGTTATAGACTTTTCATTAAGACCCTAAAGAATCATATCAACTTGTGGAAAATGGGCATCTGATGACTCCTTTAACAGCTACAGCAAAGATACTACATAACTACATAAATCAAATGATACCATAATGATATTGGTCATAATGTGTTATAGAGCTAAATACCAGCATGTTTTATTATATTTTCTAGAGCCTCATTGTATACCCAAAATTTAAAATTACTCCATGATTTACTCACCCTCAAGAGATTACGGTTTATAAAGTTTTAAATATGGATATTTTTCTTACACAAACACATTGATTCACTTCAAAAGACCTTTATTTAGCAAAGCTACGTGTAGTACTTTTTATGATGGATGAATGCATTTATTGGACTTCAAAATCTCAACAGCCATTCACTGCAATAATAAAGCTTGGAAGAGCCAGAACATTTTTTTTTAATATAACTCTGATTGTATTCGTCTGAAAGAAGAAAGTCATATACACCTAGGATGGCTTAAGAGTGAGTAAATAATGGGGTAATTTTTATTTTTAAGTGAACTATCCCTTTAAGTAGAACAAACCCCATGTCTCCTGCAGGATTATTTGAACGGTCCCGGTCCTAAATTACACCACTCTTTTTGCCTCGGTATGACACGACTAAAGCCACTAGTCTGTCCTGAGTATTTACAACTGTGTTGTTGCCTTTTCTCTTACGTGCATTTCTGTAAAATGGCTTTAGGACTGAGGATGAGAGATTGCTTTTGGATTGGTCTCAGTTTTCTAATCCTCTCTCTCTCCCTGTCTCAATCTCTTGCTTTCTCTCTCGTTTCCCCTCCTGCTTGGCAGGCCCACCTGGAGTCATTAATATCAGCAGTTCCACCTGTTAGCTCCAGGGTGGTGCGGCTGCAGCCAGGGCTGTCATTAGCCTGAGTGAGGTTGTGCTCCCAGCCCGCGACCTGCCTCGTTTGCCTGCCTAATTTATTTACTGCAAGTCAGTGGCAGCATTGGGACTCGCCAGGGTCTTCCAGAGAGCTCTCTTTCTGTGTCCCTCTCTCGCTTCCTCCCTCTCCCTTTAAAAACGAAAGAGTAGGCGCCGTAAATTATGTGAATGGAGCTCTTTAACAGGGCAGGGTGAGCGGAGGCAATGATTGGTCACAGTTTAATGGGACTCCGGTTGTGCTTTAGAAAACTCTTAAAGCTGCCAGGCTTCGGTCAGTTTTTGCTTCACAGCATGCACAAGCACAAAGTAAAGTAGCGTCTGGCTTTCTGACACTGATAACAATGCATGTCTAGTGTGGTAAGGGTTTTTCATTTTCTGTAGGTTACTGGGTTCTTAAAGTCAACATGAAATCCAAAATTGATGCTATTTATTTTGTGAATATACTAGTCTTTCAGTAAAATTACTTTTCAGGCTGACTGTTCAAAATGCAAGCTATATGTGGCTGTTCAGACTGTACTTTTGCTAGTACACCCACATTACTTGTCATGGTAACGACACAAATTTGCTTGAAACTTCAGCAATGGATATTGGTCGCCGTTGATTGTTTTTTGAAAGAGAAGTATCCCAATTCTGAACATATTTAACATAGACAACACTGTAAAAAATGCATATGCAATGTTTTAATGAAGGCTTTTTGTCACAACATCTGAGGTTACACCTGACCAGTAACAAATGATGAAAAAACACATGAAATTCAACTGAACATTCAAACTGAGAAACGTAGAAATATGACTTTAAATGGACAGTTCACCCAAAAATAAAAATTACCCCATGATTTGCTCACCCTCACGCCATCCTAGGTGTATATGACTTGATTCTATCAGACGAATACATTCTGAGTTATATTAACAAATGTTCCAAAATATCTTCCAAGCTTGAAGTCCAATAAAGTGCATTAATCCATCATAAAAAGTAGTCCACTTGGCTCCAGTGGGTTAATAAAGGCCTTCTGAAGTAAATCGATGTGTTTGTGTAAGAAAAATATACATGCTGTCGTATGTGTCTTGTCAATGGCATGCCAGTGAATGACGTAGTATAACTCCTTAATAAAGACATAATGTAACTCCGACTGTATTTGTCAGAAAGAGGAAAGTCATATAGACCTAGGATGGATTGAGGGTTAGTAAATCATGGGGCAATTTTCATTTTTGGATGAACTATCCCTTTAAAGGGGTTATCGGATGCTAAGTTCACTTTTACATGTTGTTTGAACATGTATGTGTGTTGGCAGTGTATGTACAAATCTACCCTATAATGATAAAAATCCATGCAGTGGTTTTTAATTAATCTGTAAAAATAATATCCCGTTTTTCAAATCGAGCCATTCTCAGATGCCTGTAAATATTTCAGGTGTGTAAGATTTCTTAAATGTTTTTAAGTCTCTTATGCTCAATAAATTTGCATTTCTTTGACCAAAAATACAATAAAAACTGTAATATTGTGAAATATTATTATTTTCAATGTAATATATTTTATTTAGTCCTGTGACGACAAAGCCAAATTTTGTAGAAGCCATTATTCCAGTCTTCCATGTTATATAATCCTTCAGAAATATAATGCTAGTTTGGTGCTCAAAGGTTGTCTGAGATCCATGTATAATGTTATCAAGATTTTTACACCAAAATACATCATAATATAAAAGTAAAAGGCTATTTTCTGTCCAGCTTTTATGCCTCCTCATCAAAACGCTCAATAGGCGTGGTGGATTGTAGATTTGGAAGAAAACGGCCACTGCTATGATTGGTATACAATGTACAGTGTACATTCATTCCTCATAGATGGACGCCACTGTGATTTAGGTTTAAAACACATAAATAACTCCGTACATAACAAACAATCTGTATGAAGAGACAAAGCAATAGTGACCATGTAATGACAACAGTTACTCACACTTTTGTTGCGACATCACTGTTGGATCCAATATAGGCAGCACAGCATAGGGCTGGGTATCAGTTCAGATGTCCTGAAGCTCTCAATTCGATTTAATTCTCAATTTCTTTCATTACATTCAGTGAATGTAGTTTTAATACAAATGCTATTGATATTTCTAAAAAAAATGAACAGTTATCAGTCTACAAATGGTGAATTAATAAAAAGAAATTAAAAGCCACAGGCCTGTATTTTAAACCTATTCTTTTTTGTATAAGGTCCTTCTTTTAAACTATAATAGGGCCCTATAAAATGTACTTCTTAATTTTTCTGGTAATGAGACATAAAGCATAAAGGCATAAAACATTCATTTAATTTATCCTAGTCAAATGAAAATTAAACCCTTTTATTTTTTGGCCAATAAAGTGCTGCACAGCAGAGGTTTACTGTTAAAATTAAGAAAAAAACAAATCCGATTATTAATTTAAAAATAAAGATTTATTAACATTTATTAGTAGTAGTAGCGTTGTTGTTACATTGAGTCTTAAGACTGCTAATTAGTTATAATATATGTCTGATTAGCAGTTTCTTAACATTAAAATAAACTTTTATTTTGACGGGTTGCCGTGAAGAACTTGCAGCTGTTGTGTATGTGATATGACCATAGTTTTCTCAAATTAAACGGCAAAATGCTAATGAATTGACTCTCAGAGCAGCTGGAGATGATATTATGTGTTCATATCGTCATATAGAGAGACGGCAGAAGCTGAAAACACCGCGAGCGTCGTCCAGATTTGTATGTGTGTAGTAAACAAAACTACAAAAAAAGTGCGTCAGCCATCCACCATTCATTCATTGCAGAAATCATGGCGCCTTTCTGCGTGATGTCAAAAGCTTCTGCAGATGTGTAGTATTATACCATTTCACCTGAGCACTGCAAATCACGCATATTACTTTGTTCTTGGTTGAGCTTTACCATACTTCTCTGCCATATGTACATCAACTTGACATAAGCTACTACTAAATATATTGTAAAAACGTTAATTTGGTGTAAAGTTGCTTTGCAATGATATGTAACGTGAAAAGCGCTATACAAATAAATTTGAATTGAATTGAATTGGTTCCTGTCAGCACTACCTCCGCCATTATAAGCACAGAACGAATGTCAGGCTTTCTGTTGTAACATCGCGGTAAATAAAGAGGGTGACATCTAGTGAAGAAGACATATTAATAAGATTCACATTAATAAGATCTTGTTTTAAATGATTGCTGAAATAATACTGGAAAAAATCGATTCGCGGCTTTTGAGAATTAATATCGAATCGACGTCATCCAAAAAAAAAAAAAAAACGGATTTTTTTTTTTTAATTTATTTATTTTTGCCCAGCCCTAATTCATAGTCTTGTCATTTCAGTCTTTTTGAAAATCCCACATCGAATTCTGCTGCTCCGGTTACTAACATCGGGATAAGGGAACGACCATTGCAACACTGACACTATGGGTAATTGTAAACGAATCTGCTGTAAAATGAAGTAAACAAAGGACCGATTCTTACTGAGGCGGTCTGGAACTTAAGTAAAAATAAAGTTCATCCATTCTTTCCTAATGTTAGGATCAGAAGGAAGGAAATGCAAAGACCTGTGTTCGCCTCTCTTGTAAACGTTATGCATGAATCAGTGGGCAGGGCTAAACAGGCAAGCAATGTCGATCTTCTGCGGAGGCGGCGCTTAATCTACCTATTACATCATGCATAGGAACATTCCAAAAGTTGTCATTTTTGGCAGACTGCCTTCAGTATAAACTGTTTTTAGACTAACAACAACTGAAACTTACAGGATGTGTTTATCAGTGTTGGGGAAAGTTACTTTTAAAAGTAATGCATTACAATTTTGCGTTACTCCCTGAAAAAGTAACTAATTACGTTAGTTACTTTTTATGGAAAGTAATGTGTTACGTTACTTTTGCGTTACTTTAAATCTGGGCAGGGCTTGCTTAGTTGTTTTTAATATAAAACAATTCTAATGTGAAAGCCCTATTACACCCAAAGTGAAATGAATTCACCTCAGGCTGCAAGAAAAGTACATTTATGCAGGAGATCACTCTTCAGCTATTAAAAAAATGAAGCACAAATGTTAGTTTATCTAAAGTAATTTTTGCTTATTAGTATGGCTGAATTGCATCATCGAAGGTCAGCAGCAAAGACACTGGTTTATAAAATGGGGTTAAATACATAAAGAATATTTGTTTTATTTAACATATTTAATTTTTGCAGGGTTGCGTCATATTCTGAGTTTGCATTTCACTGTTTTTATTCAGAAGAATACTGAATCTGTTTTTTGTGAGTGAGATGAATTAATGTATGTTTACATTTAGTCTAGAATACAGTAACATCATGTTTACTCCCAATTTCCCTAACTTTACTAGTTACTTGAAAAAAGTAATATTATTACATAACTCACGTTACTTGTAATGTGTTACCCCCAACACTGGCGTTTATAATACAATGAGCTCTAATATGTCAAAAGTTCAAGGCAATTTTGGTTTCTCCGTTCATCACCCCTTTAACAAAATGGCACATTTTCCTGGGTGAAATCCACACAAACTGCAATTTAACATAGCAAAAGATTTCCCCACAAATTTCACAATGTGTTCAAGTTGGTCACTCGAATTTACTGTTGACCAACACAAAAAATGCTTGGTTCCGGTGACTTCTATGTGAGCCGTGCTTCATACATCACCACTCTAATGACAACAGACAGTGGACAATTTTTGCTAGCAAAATTTCGCTAATGTGACCACTCTTGAAGATGTAATTTCTGTCCTTTTGCTCTCTCTTCATCACTCTAGAGATAGACAGTCGAGCTGGGCCAGGCATCGTGGGGCTGAAGGCAGCACCGCAGCATCGTGAAGGTGCTTTGAAGAGCAGAGAGCGGTGATTAATGCTCTCGTAAAGGAGGTGAGCTGATTTTGATGGAGGGCTTTATAGATCCTGCTGCCTCGGAGGGTGGGCGGCAGGGTGGAGGGGGTTTCTTATCCGTTTATGCAGCTTTCTAAAGGAAAACTGAAGTTATCAAACTCTATTTGACAAAGCCACTGCCCAGCTGCGAGTACCACAGAGGTCCGCAGAGAGCTTGATGTGTCACCGTGAGGTATCTCCACTCGGGTCCAGTTAGCCACGTGGTCTCTGTCTATCAAAACAGACAAAGTGAGCCTTCAGGGTGGGCACCTCTGGGGTGTACACACACATGCACATACACAAACGCTGCAACAACAACCTCTCTGCCTCAAAGAGCAGCTGTTTGTCATATGGCGCTATCAAGAGCTAATCATCCAGGAACGACTGGCCTCTAACAAACAATAAATCAATAGTTACTATGGCGATGGAATCTCAGGGAAAACAGCAGGGCCTTTTGACGCAGGCAGGTAATGAAATGATAATACCTTGCAGATGGAACGGTTGTCAAGGAGTCGCTGACCTTGAGTGGCTTCGTCACTTTTCCTCCAGGTGAAAGAGGAGAGAGTTTTGTCAGCGGGGATACAGGGGGACCTCGGGGGAGCATTTTGTGCACCTGCACTGATGAAATTATTGTACGTGTGTGAAAGAGAGAGAGAAAGAGCATTTAGCTGAATTTTAAAAAACCTTTTTATTTCCTTTGCTGCTTTTAAAAGAGTTAAGTGTCCTTCAGGTAGATTTTTAAGCATCATTGTGTCACTCTTTAATAACATTTCTTAAAGCATTTCCAGGTTCTCTAGAGACCATTGTCCTTTTATCATAGTGTCGAATTTTTAATCCCCATAAAAGACGTAAACGAATAACGTCAACCATGTAGTGTCACGTCTCATGTGCATTTTCAAGTTTCGTGCAAGCACTGTCTTTCTGTGATATTAAACTTGTAATCAAACAGCATTTTCTTATTTTCTCAGGTGAAAAAACGCCTCCAGCCTCATGTCTGACTTCTCTCAGTGTGGGCCGGGAGTCATGCAGGGGTGCAGGGTGAAAGGTCGCGCTCTAGGAAGCACTTCAGAGAGGAAGTCAAACTGAGCAGTTGCATTGTGGAAACACAGTGGGGGACCGTGAGTGTAAGTGTCCGAGAGAGCGACAGAAGAGGAGGGAGAACTAGAGTGCAAGTGATGGAGAGAATCACACTAGTGCTTACAGTGTTGAACCAAGGGCATTTAATGTTAGCAATCAGTTTGTGTGGATGGTGTACAAGTGGTTTGGGTAAAAAATGACAGTTTATGTAGACTCCAGCACATTTTGCAGTTGGTTAAAATAAAATGCTACTGAAATTGTTTCACAACTTTCCATGCTCAAACTTACGAAGTATGCAATATACAAGGTTTCAGACACCCTGGTTAGACGCAGTATTACATTTCACTGGCCTCACACTTAACGCAATCAAACCAAGTGAGAAAACCTAAAAACTAGCTTTTTGCTTGCTGATGAAATCGAGAACAGACTAGAGTTGGCTGAAAATCGGCGGGCATGATGGAGCAGATCTGAAAATTGCTTTAGCAGAGACTCCATAAGAAACAGATAGAGAGAGAGATAGAGAGAGAGACAAAGAGAGAGTGAAAAAAAGAGACGAGAGACAGAGAAAGAGAGGGAGAGAGAGAGAGAGGGCTCCCTGCAGGCCTCGGCAGCTCAATCCTATTTATTGATTTTCTGTCCACTCCTTCAATATGTGGAATGTGCGCAGGCCAATAGATGATGACAAACGGGGCCACCAGGGACAGCAGCGGCTCTAATTGAACTTGATGGAGTACAGCTGAGGATCAAAGGTTGCGCACACTCTGTGACATTACAGGTTCTCCTCTGGCGGAGATAGAGAGACGTGAGACGAGAGTGCGTGAAGAGGAAAGGCTGGCGGGAAGAAAAAGGTGTGATCCTCTATTTCAGCCCTTCCCTCGCTAATGTTCCAGGTTATTCTCAAATTATGATGACTTTTCAGTCATGAAAAGAATTTGAAATATAATATATATATATATATATATATTATATATATGACCCTGGACAAACCAAAACCAATGGCACAGGTATATTTGTAGCAATAGCCAAAAATACATTGTATGGGTCAAAATTATCGATTTTTCTTTTATGCCAAAAATCATTAGGATATTAAGTAAAGATCATGTTCCATTAAGATATTTTGTAAATTTCCTACAGCAAATATATCAAAACTTAATTTTTCATTAGTAACATGCATTGCTAAGAACTTTATTTAGACAACTTTAAAGGCAATTTCCTCAGTATTTTGATTTTTTTGCACCCTCAGATTCCAGACTTTAAAGTAGTTGTTTGTTGGCCAAGCTTGTATTTATTCAGCTTGCAGATAATGTATAAATCTCAATTTCCAAAAATTAACTTATGACTGGTTTTGTGGGGTTAGGGTCACACATTTCTAAACTATATGTAGTGTTTAGATAACATTTGTCCCTTTATTCATGTCAATGGTGTTATAAACTATTAAAAAGTAGCATTTTGAAAATTCAAAAAGTACTTTCAAGTTCAAAATGGGACTCTAAAAAGCAATTAATTTGCATTTAAATGTAATTTCTTTTCCCCAATTTGTTAATATACATGTATTACTGTTTAATGTTTGTGTGAAATTCTTGTAAAGTAATCTTTTATGGGAATTTGTCAGTAGTTTTAATTTCTCTGTTTACAACCTTTGCTGCATTCAGGAAATGCAGACAACAAGCCAAATCTATTAAGTTTTCTCACTCATAAATTTTCTGGGCATGTGAACTTGTGAAATAGTGTAACAAACAAAGTTGTCCTTTAGAATTAGTAATAAAGTCAAGAATTGAATATGTACTTAGTATTGGCTTCTTGGTGAGAACTGCATTTAAAATGTCAACATTCTGTAGGTCGTAATGTCAGAATTTTTTGAGAATGACCGTCCTTCTTCCTTTTCTTTCACTGCTCGGTCAAGCACAATGGAACCTGGTGCTTTACAATAACAACCTCCTGCCAAAAGCACAAGAAAACAAGGGGAGAAGAAAAGCTCTGTGCTCTATTTTGATGAAAGTAACAAGCACAGCTTGTCGTAAATAGGCTTTCTGAGGCCCGAGGCAACTCCTCCCCCCAGGGGAGCCGCTTTCTCTCTCGCTCTCTCCCCGGGCTGCTGTCGCCAAGAGGGCCTTGCAGCTGACACGGGAAAAAAGCACAAACAAGACGTGTCTTCAGCTGTTCTGACAGAGGGAGGAAATGATATTTTCTGGGAGAATGCTCACTTGTTCACTCAGGTTTTTCTCCCCGCCTCATGAGGGAATAAGACATGAGGACGACACGGTGGAAAAGCCCAATGTGGTTTTTTCATGAAAGTGCTGCAGCATCCTTGTGTAGTCTTTAATTTGAAGTTTACTGGGAAGCCTGGAAAAGGAACCCTGCAGACCTCTGGAGTCTGGAGACTCGTGTTTTGTGTGCTTGTGTGTGTGTGTGAGCGTGTGTGTGGTATTTTTATTTTATTATTTTATTTTGTTGTTTTGTGTTATTTCTGTTGTTTTCATCTCCTCTTCTTATGTTAAACTGTAAATTACTGTATTTTTGTATATGTCTGTCTGTCAGTTATTCTATCTCTATCTATCTATCTGTCTATCTATCTAATTATTTCTGTCTATCTATCCATCTGTGTCTCTGTCATGCTATTGTTCCAGCTATTTGTGTCTGTCTATCTATCTGTCTGCCTGTCGTTCTATCTGTCTGTCTGCCGTTCTATTGTTCTATCTGTCTGTCTGTTGTTCTAGCTCTCTGTCTGTTTGTTGTTCTGTGGTTCTGTCTGTCTGTTGTAGCTGTCTGTCATTCTGTTGCTCTGTCTGTCTGTCTGTAGTTCTGTTGTTCTGTCTGTTTGTCTATCTGTCTGTTGTTCTGTCTGTCTGTCGTCCTGTCTGTTGTTTTAGCTGTCTGTCGTTCTGTTGTCTGTCTGTCTGTTCTAGCTGTCTGTCATTCTGTTGCTCTGTCTGTTGTTCTGTCCGTCTGTCATTCTAGTTGTCTGTCTGTTGTTCTGTTGTTCTGTCTGTCTGCGTATTGGTCTATCTGTCTGTTTCTCTATTTGTCTGACATTCTAATTGTCTGTCGTTCTTGTGGTTCTGTCTGTTGTTCTGTTTGTTTGTTTGTCTGTCTGTCTGTCTGTTCTGTCTGTCTCTCTGTCTGTCATTATAGCTGTCTGTCTGTCATTTGTTCTATATTGTATCTATAATTCTATCCATAGTTCTATTGTTCATCTGTAAGGTTTAACTTTTTAAACATTTTTTTAACTCTCAAATTTTCAAGGCTTTGTCAAGCACTGACTAACTTTGCTTTTCTGGTCAGAAATTTCTTTATGTTTCAGTTCACTTTAATTCTACCTCCTTACATTCAAATTGCAGTTCACCTCAAAATTCAATTAAAATTCAGGAACCAAATTGGAATAAATAAAAGGAATTCTTAATTCAGCTCTGAATGGCACACAACACTGGTGTTGTGCTGTGCTTTTTGTGTTGTGTTGTGCTGTGCAGTGTGGTTCCATGCCCCAGTGGTGAGGGCCAAGCCCGGCTCGTCACGCTCTGCTTGTCTATGTGCACAGGCTTCTGATCCCTGATAACCCAGATGTGTGCTTATTCAAATGGGAGCAGCTCCAGGCTTCCCCTTGCAAATAAGGGGCCATCCGTACGTATTGTCACACAAATTAAAAACGGCCGTTTGTCTGGCGGATAAGAGTCTGTGAGAGGTGTGTGCACGTCTGCGTGAGAGTAAATGAGAGAGAGAGAGAAAAAGAAAGGTGTGGACACACTCCAGCCGAGAGTCTTTGATGTGCACGCCCGTTCTCCTCCTCCACTGAACCTTGGTACTTCCACTTCTTCCTGCTGCTGTCATCTCCGTCCCTCTGGAATAAAAGAGGGGAAAAAAGAGAGAAAGTGATTTTCTCCACACCACCACCTGCATTTGAGAGCCTTGAGATTTCTGGGGGGTTTTCTTTCTGAATAAATCTTCACCCTTTTCTCCTCCGCTGGCTCGAATCCCCAACCGTATAAGCCAGTCTGATCCGTCCCAATAATAAAAGTATTGCCAGCCAGTCTCTGTGAAAATAGGTTCAGCACATATCTAATTCACTTTAATTACTGCCGCATTCAGAGCTTCGGACACACTGCTGACTAGGTCAACCTGTGAGCGTGCAAACGTGCACATACACACGCAGATCAGCCGGCCGCTGTTGGTCGGGCCTTTCGGATGGATCTGTCAGATTGTATGAAGCTCAGGAATGAATTGGATCTGTGTGTAAATAAGTCTGAGGTTTTAATCCACTGTCTTTTTCTTTATCTAACTCTCTTTTGCTTTACCCTACCCTCAGGTAATTCTGAAATCTCCCACAATCCCACACTCTCTCCCTCCCTTTCTGTCTCCGTGGCTAACAGCTGGTATCTGTGTGCTTCCAGCTGTGTGCTTATATAAAACCTCTCGTAGAGTGGCATATTTAATTCTGAAATGCCCATTTCTCTTATTAAATGATTATGAAGACAATGTGAAGCAACCAGTGCTGGAGAGTAACTAACCAAAAGTAGTGGCAAGTTTAACATTCCTTAAAAATAGTGCAGCCTTTCCACTACCAGGCTACTTTATTGCAGTAGTTTAAATTTTGAGTAACTTCTAGTTAGCCAAGTTACAGTTTTAAAGTAACTTCCGCAACACTGGGAGCAACACTTACTTGCACTTCTTGTTATTATCATTTCAGAATCTTTTATTCACTCATTCTAGGCCTTGACTTCTTGCGAGTTCTGAATGTTTCTTCTCACCCTTATTCAGAGGGCAGTTTTGCTCAAACAGCTTTTGTGAAGTGGTATATTGAGATTTATATTGACATCGGTCAAAATGCCTTGGCCTTGCACTGAGTCAGTGAATGTTTTGGTGATAAACACAGCACTATCTAGAGGGTTGTCAGTTTATTTCCTGTTGTGGTTGACATTCTTGTACTGTATGATAGTCTCTGACTTTCTAATACTATTCTGCATTCTTCTTTAGACATAAAAGGTCCGTCTTTTTGCCATAAAAAAAATGTGCTCTCTAATGTAGAGTGAATATAAACGTCAGAATACAGCCTTATGTTTTTAGTCTTTTTTTTGGGTGGTATCGCAAATAGATTCAGCCTCAGATGGCACACCCATAGACCACCCAAAGTCACTTAACAAACTGTCCAAAGCATTTTGTAGAAGTAGATTAGTCTTTTTGGAATGCTTTCTTAAATGGCTATTTTTATTATTTATTATTTTTTGAGAAACATTTTACCCTGTCTACTGCCTTTAATGTCATGGATGATGAAAAGCAGCTAACAAAAGATCTATCATAGATATTCAAGGCCAATAATGTACATTCTTCTTGTTTTTGGGAGGGTGGAATTTTTTTTAATCACAAAAGCATTTTTCTATTCTTGTTTTGTCTTCAGACTCTCACCTTCTTAAATAGGCACTTTGTAGCCTGAATAATCTGCAAAGTGGGCCAGATATGAAAGGCATAATATGAAATGCAGCTCCAGTGGTTCAGAACTGCTGAATTATACGTAACTTCAATATAGGATGTCCATAATTCTGAAATGTGTTCATTTGAATTCTCTTTGTCAGAGACAGCGAGCTGTCCTTTGCAAATTTAGTTGCAGTTCTAGGAATCATTAAAACTGCTATCGGGTACTGGCTCTTTTTTAATGTGATGATTTGGTCTCACTACCCTGAGCTCACTGAATCATTCCTAATGAGAACTCCATTTTATCTGATTTGTAAAAAAAAAAAGAAAAATTAAAAAAAGTTAAGCGGTTACCACGATTACGTCTTTGGATTTGTGATACACAGTGATGTGTATCTGTGATGTACAAGCATCCCACCAGAAAAGACTAGTGCTCCCTTAAGGAAGAACACTGTTTCAAACACCAGTTTGTTTCATTCTGGCATCTTTCTTTAGGCAACAAAATGGAAAAGTAACAAATAGACAGAAACTGACGAAATCAGTCTGACATAAAGCATAAAAAAACAGTATGACAGTATATCTGCCATTTTCTGGAACAGTGCTAACCATCCACACCTCTCAGCCCATGACCCCTCTCTGCTATGAGAGTACATGGCCACAAGGTCAGATTTATGAAAGCACTTAATGCAGTTCCAAATGGGAGGAGCCATATATATGTCCATATATACCCACAGCACTGAGGATGTATGCCATTTGTGGATATAAGGCCAAATCTGTCTGAATATTATATAGGTCGCTAAAATTATATGAACATACATCTGCAACACTGCTGCTGCAGAGTGAAACAGACAGCAGGACTAATTTAGTGTGATTTGCGAATGAATAACTTATGAATCGTCTCATTTTTTGTCACTCCACAACATACAGAGCAACTAATAACTGTCATGAGCAGGTTATTTTCAGTAAATCGGAAATATACAGTGCAATGAGATTAGTTCATTTCCCAAACAAATTCATCTTTTGAGACAGCTCTTTTTAATGATTCTCGAATTAATGATTCTTATGAGCTGGATCCTGTAAGTGAATCAGAAACACACAACGCAGACAGTGCAGAATGATTCTTGAATTTAATGACTCTTATAAGCCGGATCTTTTTTAGTGAATCAGAAACACACGACAATGCAAAATGAATCTTGAATTACTGACTCTTATGAGCTGGATCTTTTTAGTGAATCAAAAACACACACGCAGACAGTGTAGAATGATGCTCAAACTAATGACTCTTATGAGCTGGATCTTTTTAATGAATTAAAAACACACAACGCAGACATTGCAGAACGATTCTTGAATTGAATGACTCATATGAGCCGGATCTTTTTAGTGAATCAGAAACAGACAATGCAGACAGTGCAGAATGATTCTCAAATTAATGACTTTACGAGCTACATCCTTATAGTAAATTTAAAAACACATGACACAATGCAAAATGAATCTTGAATTATTGACTCTTATGAGCTGGATCTTTTAGTGAATCAAAAACACACAATGCAGACATTGAAGAACGATTCTTGAATTTAATGACTCTTATGAGCCGGATCTTTTTAGTGAATCAGAAACAGACAATGCAGACAGTGCAGAATGATTCTCAAATTAATGACTCTTATGAGCTGGGTCTTTATAGTAAATCAAAAACACATGACACAATGCAAAATTAATCTTGAATTATTGACTCTTAGGGGCTGGATCTTTTTAGTGAATCAAAAACTCACAACACAAGACTCACAAGACAGTGTAGAATGATTCTCAAACTAATGACTCTTATGAGCTGGATCTTTTTAGTGACACACAACGCAGACAGTGCAGAATTATTCTTGAATTAATGACTCGTATGAGCCAAATCTTTTTAGCGAATCAAAAACACACAATGCAGACATTGCAGTTTGATTCCTTAATGAATGACTCTTATGAACTGGTTGTTTTTAGTGAATCAAAAACAGACAACACAGACAGTGTAGTCTGATTCCTGAACAAATGATTTGCTTCTTTTTTGTAAATCAAACACATGAAGTTTAAAACTAACTTTGAGACTTAAATTCCTTACTGAGTTGTTTATATGACAGCATGTAAAGACACTTTGCTTTTAATTATTCTTGAATTAATGACTCTAATGAGCTGGATCTTGTTAGTAAATCAAAAACGCACAATTTAGGCAGTACAGAATGATTCTCGAATGAATGACTCCTATGATCCGGATCTTTTTAGTGAATCAAAAAACACACAACACAGACATGTAGTCTGACCTCTGAGTCAGTGATTCTTATGAGCTGGATCTTTTTAGTGAATAAAATACACACAATGCAGACAGTGCAGAATGATTCTCGAGTTAATGACTAAAAAACACAATGCAGATGAATGATTCTTATGAACGGGTTCTTTTTAATAAATCAAAAACACACAGCACAGACAGTGTAGTCTGACCTCTGAGTGAAGGACTCTTATGAGCAGGATCTTTTTAGTGAATCAGAAACACACAACACCAACAGTGTACTCCGATTCCTAAACAAATTATTTGCTTCTTCATAAATCAAACACGAGGCTTAAACCAACCTCGAGACTTAAATTCCTCACTGAGTTGTTCATATGGCAGAATGTAAAGACACACATGTTGCTTTTTGTCTGTAATAAAATGAAATTAATGAAATATCTTAAAATATTGTTCATTTAGCATTGTTTAATATAGAGATAAGGCAATTATTGTATTGCATCATACGTATCGAAAAGCCAAAAATTGTGTGTAAACACATTTTGCAAGAATTGCATTCATTTTTTAAAATTAAAATTGTCAATTTGTCTGCTATATCAGATGGTAAAAGCATGTAGCTTTGACATAATACCAATCCCTAATCATTACCATTAGGGGAATTATCAGTGTACTGTGGTTATATTTTTAAAGGCACACTGTACTTCTCTCTCTATCAGTTTCAGTTTTGATTATTTTTCACATGAAATTTCACAGCAATGCTAATGAACCAGGTTCTGTATATGTGCAGTGTGTTTTTTACTATTGTTGTGGTTTCTGCAGGGCACAGTGGTGATGTTTCAACACTAATGGCATAAACACAAATAACCGCATGACATATAGCCATCTGAAAACCCTTCGGCAATGTGTGTATGTGTGCACATATGAGAGTACGTAACAAGCTCAGGCCATGGTGTACGAAAAGCTTCTCAGCAGAAATGTAGCAACAGTGGTGATTTATCTTACGCTAACCCCACGGAGTGGCACACAATACCACCACCATCTACATGCTGGGTTTAATAATATGGGTGAAATACAGCAATTCCCTATAGGCAGCCTGAATATATACAGCAAAAAAACAATGTAAGCATGCAAATTTTCATAGCTCTGAAGCAGCGTATTTAGAGAGATACAGAACATGCAATTTGAACATATGCAATCATTATGCAAAGATTCCTCATTAGCCTTGGCAATAGTTTAACGGTGACCAATTTGGTTGTTTAGTAACTTTCTACAACTTACTCGGAGTGTTTGCTGCTGTAGGAGCTTTTCCATCACGGTCGTCTGTGTGACAGTCGGCGCTTGCGTCAGGAGACTGTCGGCGTCCCATATTTCAGACAGTTTTCTCATTAAAAAGGCTGAATGTGCGCAAAAGGGCTGAAGGAAGACAAAGCGCTAAACTCTGAGCGTTGTTTAAAGGCAGTTTAAGGTGCTCTTCCTCCACACTGTCTGTCAGAAACCTGGAGCAACTCAGTTTGACACCGACTGAGAAAGCATGACGGCTGTGCTATTGCACACGCTCGCACACGTTGTCTCCATCCTTCAGTCATTTATATTTTTCCTCTTTTTCCACATACATATATCCATATTTTTCACAAATCTTGTTTCAGCCTCCATTTAGTAGAGAGAGAGAGCTATTTATCCATTTTACACCTCTCCGAATTTTCGCTCTGCGTCTCTCCTCTATAAAATAATAGTTTCAGCCCACACAAAACATCACTGAACCCTATTTGCCTGCATTTATTACGCTCCCCTCACCTGCCTGTGAATGGAGCACCAGAAATGCACCAGGCACTTGCAGCGAAGCTGAAAGTTTTATGCGGTGCACCCTTCTCGATCTGATTTCACAGGTTAATTACATTGTTTTGTTGGTATGTTTTACGTTTATTCAGACAAACAAATAACGCTCATCATCTCTCCGATAATTAAATGGACCTCGACTAAGCGAACACCCCCTCCCTTTCTAATAAAAAGGGCTCATCTCCACAACGTTCAAGTGTTCTTCACTTTGACAAGTGTCATTTAAAAACCGTTGTTGTTATGGCAACCGCAGACTCATTACAGTTAATTCACTAATTGCTAACTGGAGCTCTGATTGTTCAAAATTACCTCAGGGACGTGGTTAACCCTTCACTTGGTATGCAGATCAGGCGGCCCGTTAGTCGCTACTGCTCATAAAGGCCTCTAATTTAGCACAATGCTCTTTAAATTTGCTTCCTCCCCCTCTTTTTTTCCTCCCGTTCTCCACTGGTCCCCTTGCATCCCAAAGCCCCATCAAGCAGTTTGTAATCAAGAGGCTGGTTGCCATGGTGATTAATCGTCGCCTTTTCTGTCAGCAGTTTTTAGAGAGATGGGGCTTGATGTTTGTTTGTTAATGGGCCAGTAAACAATGGGACTGGAGTCTTTTTTTTTTAATCGCCTTCATGGATTTTCCCGCGAAAGGCTCCAGCGCCGAGGCTAAATCCGTATTGTATTTGAGCAAAAAGGGTGATGGACAAATTTGTTTTACAGAAAAAAATGACCTAGCCAGTGTGGAGACTATTGTGTTTCCAGTAATTTTTGGACAAACATCTATTTTAATTTTTGCACATTTACATCACTGCAAAAAATGTATACAAATACAATTTTTGTGGTACGTTTACAAGAAAGTACTTTCAGTCTTTCCACGTCAAAATTTCACATTTAATTCAGTGTGTTACTTGCTGTTTCTTTGTAATTATTTGTAAAATTTACTAGCAGTATCTGAATAAAAAATCTAAATCCTACATCATTTTTTCAGTGTACATTTTAATTTGTTTTTAACTTGTTTTGTGTTTACAGGCAGTCGAGATGACGAAAAGACGAGGAACAGGGTAAGAAAACATCCAGATTTGATCTCACATAAACTGCATGAGCAGGTCAGACCGCGTGATTTTACCACTAGACCATGGCTCTTACATAAACATGTAGTAAAGTATTGTTTAGATAATTAATATAGACATCAACAGGGAATTTAATTATTTTATTTAATTATGTAACGTTTTTTAATTATTTAATTTTAAAGGAGAAGTTCACTTTCAGAACAAAAATTTACGGATAATTTACTCACCCCCTTGTCATCCAAAATGTTCATGTCTTTCTTTCTTCAGTCGTAAAGAAATTATGTTTTTTGAGGAAAACATTTCAGGATTTTTCTCCATATAATGGACTGATATGGTGCCCCGAGTTTGAACTTCCAAAATGCAGTTTAAATGCAGCTTCAAACCATCCCAAATGCGGTTGTAAACGAGTCCAGCCGAGGAAGAAGCGTCTTATCTAGCGAAACGATCAGTTATTTTCATTAAAAAAATACAATTTAAATACTTTTTAATCTCAGATGCTCATCTTGTCTTGCTCTGCATGAACTCTGTGTATTCTGACTCAAGACAGTTAGGGTATGTCGAAAAACTCCAATCGTATTTTCTCCCTCAACTTCAAAAATCATTTCAAAATCTTCCTACATCGCTGCAGAAGTACTGACACAGTCTTTGCAAAGTGAACATGCAAAGAAGATCAAACACCCTTAACAAAAAGGTAAAACAGCGATATAGGACGATTTTGAAGTTGAGGGAGAACATGAGATGGGAGTTTTTCGACATACCCTAACTGTCATGAACTGGAAAAAAGTTCAGGCAGACAAGACAAGACGAGCGTTTGACATTAAAAAGTATATAAATTGTATTATTTTTATGAAAATAACCGATCGTTTGCTAGATAAGACCCTTCTTTCTCAGCTGGGATTGTTTGAAGCCGCATTTAAACTGCATTTTGGAAGTTCAAACTCAGGGCACCATATCAGTCCATTATATGGAGAAAAATCCTGAAATGTTTTCCTCAAAAAACATAATTTCTTTACGACTGAAGAAAGAAAGACATGAACACCTTGGATGACAAGGGGGTGAGTACATTATCTGTAAATTTTTGTTCTGGAAGTGGACTTCTCCTTTCATTATTTTTATTTAATTATTTTAGCATGGAAATAATCTGTAGTTTAGGCCAGTTAAAGGAGAAGTTCACTTCCAGAACAAAAATTTACAGATAATGTAGTCACCCCGTTGTCATTGCCCTTTGTTCATGCCTTGCTTTCTTCAGTCGTAAAGAAATAGTTTTTTGAGGAAAGCATTTCAGGAATTATCTCAATATAGTGGACTTCAGTGTTGCCCACAACACTGTTAAAAGTTGTTTCAACTTAAAATAATTTGTTACCCTACTGACTTTAGTTTAGTCAGCTTGAAATTTTAAGTTACTTAATGTTAATTTAAGTGACAACTGGAATATTTTAGTTGACTAAACTAAAAAAAATTAAGGCAGCGTGGTAACAAATTAGTTGAAACAACTTTTTTTTTTTTTTTGACAGTGGAGTATGAACATACAAAATGCAGTTTCATTGCAGCTTTCAAGGGCTCTGAACAATCCTAGTCGAGGAATAAGTGTCTTATCTAGCGAAACAATCCGTCATTTTCTAAAAAAAAGAAAAAAGAAAATTTCTTTAACCTCAGATGCTTGTCTATTTTCTGCGATGCACAATCTGTCAATCTGTGTAATCCGGGTCAATACAGTTAGGGTAGGTCGTAAAATTTCCCATCTCATTTTCTCCAACTTCAAAATCGTCCTACATTACTGTTGTGTTTTTTTAGTAAAGGGTGTTTGACCTTTTTGCATTTTTACTTTGTAAACACTAGGTCAGTACTTTTGCACTGATGTAGGATGATTTTAAAGTTGGAGGAGAAAATGAGATGGGAGTTTTTTTTTAACATACCCACACTGTATTGACCCAGAGTTCGCATGCGCAGCACAGAGCTAGACAAGCATTTGAGGTTAAAAAGTATAGAATTTTTTTTTTTTTTTTTTTAGAACCTTTGACCTTTGAAGCTGCATTGAAACTGCATTTTGGATGTTCAAAACTCACTATATGGAGATAATTCCTGAAATGTTTTCCTCAAAAACCTATTTCTTTATGACAAGATAGAAAGACATGAACATCTTGGATGACAACAGAGTACATTATCTGTAAATTTTTGTTCTGGAAGTGAACTACTCCTTTAAATGTTAAACTAATAACAAAATTTGATCCATTTGAATGGCTGTAAGCCATTTTATTCCTTGAAAATTCAAAAACATTTCATGTTATTAATAATGATATTGGTGGTTTTTACATTGGTGATTTTATATTTTTACACATGGTGTAGAATAGAGGAGGATAGAAGTAATACCCATCACTATCACAAACATCTGTGTTCATGTACTTGCATAGAAGGGTCTTAGTACAGCTACAAAAACAGACACATAGAAACTGATGTCTTAATCAGGCCACACCCCTTCCACCTTTAGCCACACAGTGACGGTGACCTGCCGACCCAAGCTTTCTTTCAGTTTGTACGTTCAGTGAACGCACAAACACTTATGTCCGGATGACATGCTGTCTATGTGTGTGTGTGTGTGTGAGAGAGAGAGCCCTTTGAAGCACACACAGCTCAAAGGCCAGGAAGGCAATCTGAGAACTTCACAGGCACACAGGATAAAATTGCCTTGAACCCAGAGGTGCAGGGAAAGAGCAATTTGTGTTCCATCTGTTCGGGTACTACCTATTAAGGACATGGGCACTCCATGCCTGAGAGAGAGAGAGACTCCAAATCCAATTATTTTAGTATAGTACCACGCTTTTCCTTTTGAGGGATGGAACGTCTATATTTTGTTTTGATGTTGCTGTTTTCTTTCTTAAAGACCAAGCCTCTGTCATGCTCTAGACAGAAAATCCTCTGACACTCAGGCTATAAGGTATAGGTCAGGAATAAACTGACTGCTTTGTCTGCATTTGCAAATCATAGAATTGGAAGAGAGAGAAAGAGAGAGACAGGCTAGTCAGCTGTCTACTAAGAAAGCATTTTAAGGCATCATAAGCACATTCCAAATGTTCCTGTATAATTATGCTACCTTCTAAAATACCTTAGACCAAATTCTAAGGCAGCATCAATTCTTGTAATAAAAAATCATTTAAGAAGGTGGACAAAGTTAGACATGTTTCATTAAGTCTGCTTTTTACTTGTTTTTCAGTCACATATTTAATATGTGATATAATAATGTGATATAATAATAATATATAATAATAATATAATAATAATAGACCGAGATTAATAATAATAATGATACATTTTATTAATGAGCACCTTACATGAAACTCAAGGTCACCTTACATGCAAATAAAAAACATAAAACAGTTTCAAGCAACAATACATTTCAAATCCAGAAATTCAAAGATATTGCATTTTAAATACAAGATGTGACACTGCATAAAATAATAAATCATTATCATTTACTCACCCTCACTTTCATGCCATCCCAGATGTATATGACTTTCATTCTTCATGAACACAAATGAAGATTTTAGAAAAATTATTTGGGGTGTCCAAAGTTGACACTTTAAAAACTACACAGTGACAGTAATCCATATAACACCAGTTTATGAATCAATGTCTTCTAAAGGAAAACAGTAAGTATGTGAGAAAAATACTAATATTTGAAACATTTGAACTATAAACTATTACTCCCGGCCAGCTGTCATATGCAGGAACACTTTGTTTGTGTTGGTTTGAAGGAAGGAAGAAAGAAAGAAAATTTTTTTCACTTATTCATACTGAACATTATAAAATCTGTCAGTGATGTTAGATGAAATACACTCATATTAAAGAATAAAACCAAGCCATCTGCACTGTTGCTTCTTAAGTACATTCAGCACATTTCAAGGATTTTAAGATATTTTAACTGGAAAGAAAAAAAGTTATATAAAATGTATGAATATAGAAATTAGTGCTGTCAGTCGATTAAAAAAAGTTAACTAATCACACTTTTTTTTTCTGAAATTAATCATGATTAATCCCACCTAACAATAATGTTTTTAATTATGCTTTTATAATGCAATAAGTTCACATTTAATCTTTAATTTAATGTAGAAACAACATAAACAGTATAATAGACAGTAATAGACAGTATTTTTCATATTTGTTAATGATTTTTTATGACTGAATGTGAGTATAATTAATATCACCAGTATTACTGATGTCTCTAGAACATTATCTTTTCCCTAATATTTAACCATTGGCTATAGCCATTCAACATTACAGTATATTTGAGAGCTATCAATTGTAACATTTATTAGATTTTAAAAAAAGTAACTTCTAAATTAAAGTGCCCTTATTATGGATATTTGAAAATTACCTTTCATACCGTGCGTAACACACCTCTAAGTGAATGAAAACATCCTGCAAAGTTGTAAATCTCAAAGTGGCTGAATTCACTGGCGCTGAAGTGAATTTGGAGTGCGCATCTGAAAAATCTCCTATTTGATGTGGTTATAAATACGTGCTACGTGAACACAATTTTTGTCACGAAAAAAATGACAGAAGCAGCAGTTGTGAGTGGGGTGGCCAACTCTAGCCCCGCCCCGTGTTAACTGCGCCTTATGTAGTGTTACAGTGTTACTTCATTAGCTTAGCCAGTACTAAAAAGTAAAAAAAAATCCATGCAGTTTATATGGTAGTATGACGTACAGAGTAGGACGTTCCAGATCGGTCACTTCTGAGGTTAGATTTCAGTCAGGATGCTGCCTTGGAAGCAGTAAGATCCTCCCTTGGTTGTGGAACAGAGCTTTTGTGTTATTAAAGATTTCTCTCAGAGACATGAGTGATGTGAATGGATTGGTTCTCTTAACTTTTCACCCTCTGCTGAATTAACATAACACTAGCCAGGAGGGAAGTGTGTTGCCTGGGCAACGAATTGCCACCATTTGCAGTGGGATCAGAGTTGCAAACTGCGAAGGGTAAAACCTTTAGCATCGGGTAAAAGAAGGCCCAGACGGTCTTACGCCTGTCAGAGCCTCCAGAGAGAAGGGAAATAGAGTGGTGGAATTGCTTTGGCAGTTGATTACATGGCCTTAAAAAAACGAAGAGATTAAAACGCTGCATAAAGTCACCCAAAGGTAATCTCATTTTATCTGATGTGACTGCAGAGTTCTGGCTCTTTTCTCAGTAGGAAGTCTCAAAGGATCCGTGATGGAAACAGAAAAGACCTGAAATCCTACGAGTCTTACATTCGTCTTGTCGTCAGCGCGAGCCGAGGCTCGGACTGTGAGAGATTCGCCGCTAATCAGCCGGGCCTGTTCTCGGCGGGGAACAGTCACTGATGAGAGCCACTGCAGATTAAAATGACGCGTGATTGTAGATTGCGAGAATTTTAAAGTGTCTGACATTATAGAGCGGCTGCATGATGATTCCCCACACCCAGCGATTTAGAGGCAGCCAGACAGGAAGTACTGTTTTTGGCTGCAGCTCCTGTTCAATTGCAGTCACATGATGACAATGACATTCCTCACCTTCGTTCAGAGGTGTGTGTGTGTGTGTGTGTGAGTTCTCAGCAAGAACCCAATTAAAGCATGTTGGGGGAAGGATTCCTTGACCCGGCCCAGCATTAGTGAATGACAATAGCTGCATTGAGAGAGACGCGTCTCCTGACAAACTGATTTCCAGGTGCTAAACAGCCTGCAACACCTAAACGCCTCCACAAGAAAAGAAGGAGGGGAGGGGAAAAGAGAGAGAGACGGGGGTCTAACTCATGGTCTGAGATATTAAGAGAGGCGGAGGAAGTGCAGGGATGTGGGTGGACGGACGATTAGCAGCAGCGGTGCTTTGCGAGGAGGGGAGCTGGCCGCTCCTCGTGCCAGCTGTGAAACAAATGGTGTTTAAACGCAGTAATACAGTAAGGCTGGAGCAAAAGATGGGGATTTGCACACAAAGACTGACTGACAGATGGAGAGGGAGGAGAGGCAGCCAACCTTTAAGAAAGCAGAGGGGAAAGAAAGACGAGTTAGATTAATAGATAGACAGAGCCAGGTTCAGGCACAGAGGATCTTACAGGAGGCATTATACTAGGAGATTTTCAGGGGTCAGAAATGAGCAGGTGTTGCATCAGGGGGATTTGGAAATTGTGGGTGTCATGAACATGGATGAGGGTGGGCCAATTTAAAAAAGAATTTTAAGAATTAATTTATTTATTTCATTATAATGTTTAAAATAATTCAATAATCTTCAACTATGAAGTTTTGCATGTAGAAGACGTGATCAGAAACTTTTTCATGCAAACAAGCACAAGCAGTTCATGCAGTTGTTATAATTTGCATCTGTGTTGAATACATATGATTTAGATTGTACTTGTAATTTTTTTAATACTTTCTTATATGGAGTGTCTATTTACACTAAGTGCAGTAAGTGCAAAATTTACACTAACTCCACACACTAATGTGTGGTAGGGTTAGACAACATGCAAAAGATGCCCATTATCAGTGGTGGACAGTTACGAAGTAGTTGTACTTTGTTATTGTACTTAAGTACATTTTTCAAGTATCTTTACTAGAGTAGTTTTAAATTTGAGTAACTTTTACTTCCAAAGTGTTATGTCGTACTTTTTACTTCACTAAATTTCATAAAACATATCGTTACTCCTTGAACAAACTGATTTTTCAATAAACCTGTTAAATTGATTGGCAAATCGCATTCATTCATGAATTGGAATGATCCGATTGCAGCTGTTCTCAAGTCGACAACTCATTGATTCAAATGATCCATTTAGAGCGAGTCTCCAGTGAACTGAATTCACAAGTAAGAACCGGGAGATCTTGTGAGCGCGCGTGACTGATGCTGCGAAAAGAAAGTTAGTACTAATGTCGAATTTTAGGATTAATTATTGTAACTGAAAATCATATTTAGGTCAAAACTGCATTCAAAAAAATAATTCATTGGATGAACTCAATTTAATTAAGGGCAGGATTTCCATCCAATAAATATGTGTAACCCCAACTCATAAAAATTAAATTCATGCAATGAAATGTAATTGAGTTCAACCAACTCAGTTTGATCAAATATAGTTTAAATGAAATTGATACATTTATAAAGTGATTATTTCATGCTTAAACTAAAACATTTAATTGGAAAACAAGTAACTAGGCAGAAATCCTTCTACACTCAAAAAATTATACATTTGATGTACTTAACTTTAGGCATTAACCAACTTGTTAGGCATTAGCCATAAGATGGCTTTCCATGGCATGCCCAAAGTAGTTGTTTATTTTATTATTAAAACAACTTTCACTCACGTTAGCAGGTCCTCAACCCAAGCTCATGCTCTACACTTCACCACAATGGTAACCCCCAAAAACATTAACCCTCCAGAAACTGTTTTAAATACAAACATTAAAGAACATTAAACATTAACAAGTCTCCCAATTGTATCATCTTAACATTTTATTTCAACATTTACTCTCTTTGTACAAAGCATGCAAAGCATGATGGGAAGGGGAAATCCACTTCCTAGTTACACGAGTAAAATAATTTATGCACTCTCAACTCAAATTAAGTAAAGTGGTTGAAAAAATTGTGTTGGATTAACTTAATTTACTTAAGTAAATTGAACAAGCATCAAATGGTATTTTTGGACTATTTAATTGAAACATGTTCTTTCAAAATGAAAATATTGAGTTGTACCAAAACGCAACTGTTTCAAGTCAGTTTAACACAATGCAATTGTATAAATGGGAAACCTAACACAATGGTGTTAAATGAAAAGGATTTTTTAAAATAATCTGAACAGTGTTGAAGAATCATTTTTATGAGTGTGTCCGTTGTTTGTGAATTAAATCTGCTGTAAAGGGTGATCTGTTTAAGCCCACTGAAATGCTTGAATAAAGACGCATCAACATCAGTGTTTCTAATGTTTTAGGTCAAAAAAAGAAAAATTAAAATAACACAAATTAAATAAAATAACTCATGCATGTTCACGCTGCTGTGACGTTAGCAGTTTTATTAAAATGCTACGCATGTAGCCCTACGTGACGTCTGTTTTTATATTGTTTATCAACAGTATAAATTTTTATATTGTTTGGATCAACTAGTCTAGTAGACAGATATGAATATTTATTCAAAACCACACTGAAAATAAGTAAATATTGTTAGCTGATGCTAACTGTCTAGCTAACAAGCTTGCTGGTGCTAAGTTGAGGTAATTTTTAGATGTATAGTCCAAATAGTTTTATGCAACCATCTAGATAGATTACATCTGAGGGAAAAAGAAAGGATGTGATGTTCAGAACATGGTAACTACAGTTTTTATCAAAGTGGGAAGTGATGCCCTCTGGGGTATTTGGCCAGGGGTGTTTTTACACCACAGACAAGGTTTGAGAGGAAAAAAATCATTATAAAAATATATTTATATTTTCCTTAAAATGTTCTTGCTAACTTCAGACCTTTTTCTCATGTCATATATAACTGTGACATTATGCAAAACAGCAAGCTTTAAAACACTTTTTTTCTTACTGGTGAAAATTAGATGGTCAAATCTGTTTTTTCTCAGGTACATCGCAGTGTAAGCTTCACAGTGAACATAACTACATCACTCTCATCAACACAGTCCATATCAACAACAAAAATGTATTTTTACTCCATATAGTGGTTATTTTGGGAAAAAGATTATAAAAAAAGTATGCGCTAATATAAAATTAAATTAAGTAACGTTAGCCTATATAAAATTGCAAAATAAATCTATCAGTACTTTTTTACTTAAGTAAATAAAAAATCAGGTACTTTTGTACTTTCACTCAAGTAAAATTGAAAAAGGAGCATTTTTAGTTTTACTGTAGTAATATTTTATATACGTATCTGTACTTTTACTCAAGTGCTTGACTTGTGTACTTGTGTACTTTAGCTCCAGTGGCGTAGGTAGTAAAGCAAGTCAAGGTAGTAAAACAAGTAAATTGTTTTTTTTTTTTTTGACATAATCCGTCTTTTGCCGAACTCGTTCTTCTCCCTTTTCACATTGTGTATTACATCAGAAAGGCATTTAAAAATAAAGTGTCTCAAAGGTTTTTATCAGCTAAGGTTGGGGGTAGGTGTAGGGAGGGCTTTATTGTCCCAAAGCAGCATGCAGTTAATAATTTTAATAAAAATGATCATTTACAGTCAGTATGTTTATATTGCATACTGTTTTATAATATACTGCAATACGTGGATATCTGCTACTATTTGCATTAAGTAGTAAACAGCATATAACTACTATTTAACAAAGAAAGTACTCCTATTGTTACATAGTTTAAATATCTGTTGCTAATTGCACTTAGTGTAAAGAGCATATCGCTAAAAATAATGCTATTTGCACTTAGTAAATAGCATTTATCGTATTTGCAATTAGTGTAAATAACCGCTGCCTTTGTTATATTTTTTATATATATTTTGTCATTTTTAATTATTTTTAATATTTATTTTAGCATTTTTATCCAGTTGAAATATTTGTTATTGCTAATATTGGTTAGTGATTTATTTATTTATTTTATTTGAAAGTCAAGTCACCTTTTTTATAGCATTTAATAACAACATAGATTGTTTCAAAGCAGCTTTACAATATTAAACAGGAATGTAACAGAATCAGTTATCAAAAAGTAGGCAAATCCAAATTCTAGTAAAGTTTATTTATTATGAAACAGTTCAATTCAGTGATAAGCAGCTCAAATGAAGACAGTAGTGTTGTTATTCAGCTTGAATCAGTTCAGTGTTGATTCAGTTCTGTTCAATAAGAGTGTTGCAAAATTCATCAGTTATGAACAAATTTGAATCAGATATAAAGCAGAAGAAAATAGTGTCATTATTCAGCACTGTTCAGTTCAGGTTTTGTTCTCATCTGTCTTCATTGTCGTCAAATCGATCATACTACTGAATATTAAGCGTCTTTTAGACCCCAACTAAGCAAGACAAAGGCAACAGTGGCAAGGACCCCAAACTTGACATGAATTTCGAAAAAGAAACCCTTGGGAGAAACCAGGAGAACCATTTTTTCATCTGGTCTAAATGAATGAACATACTGTGATATTATAAAAACAACTCACTCACACTCAAAGGAAAAAGCTTGCTTCTAGACTAACAAGTCACAATTTAATTTAATTCTCACCATTTTCAAAACAAATTGAGCTTGTGTAAGTGAACTATTTTGCATGACGTCAGTAGTGTTTTGTACATTTAAAATGGAAAAATCCCTTTCCTGGCAATTTTTTTATTTTCATTTCATGTCTTTTTATATCGACTCCCCCACCGTACATATGCAAATTGCCCAGGTTGCCATTCTAGTTATTGCACTGATGTGAATATTGAATACAGAACTGCTCCGCAGCTGAGACAGAAAGAAAGAAGAGTGGTAAAATGGGTAAAACATGTACACTGGGAAGAAAAGAAAAGTGGGAGGTATGAGGGCAACCGGAGTGGCAGACATCAAAATTGCATTGAGAGGAATGGAAAGCATGAGACAGGGAGCCAAAGAGAGAAGCAGGCATATTAACGGGCATAAGCGGTATGCAGAGACACCCCTCCAACAGCCAAGTGACACAGTGAACTGCAGGAAAGGGGGGCCAGCGGAAGAGCAAGCATGGAAATGAGCACCTGGAGCTTATTTATCTAAAAGCTTCTTTCAGCTCGCACTTTTTATGGCATAGCAGGAGCTGACTAGCAATAAAAACCACTTTGTGAATCAATTATGTCCCTGGAATGGTATATGGACTATTTAATTGTACAGCTCTCCATCCTGTAACTTTACTAATTGCACAGCACTTCCTTCAGCTGGGCTCCCCCTCGAGTGCTGATTGCATGTTACTTCTTTCTCTCTTTCTGTTGTGCTTCTAGTCCTCTAATCCTGTTCTTCTCCATAAACCCCATTCCCAGAGGCAATATGGGGCAGGTAGTTAATAATGCACATATTTCAGACCAAGTGTTTCATGCTGAAAGCGGAGAGACTGTGACATTTCTTGTTTTATTCAGGTGCAAACCTATTCTGAGAAAAGCCTTCTAATAAAGCATAATTTTTGAGGTCACGAGGTCCCAGGTTCCCTTGAAACATGTGCTGCCTTTTTTTAAAGCTCTGCTGAAAGATGCTTCATGAATGGAGCTAATAAAAGTGCCCGTTTGACCCTAATCAGGCACACAATTGGTAATTTGAAAGCTTGCAATGACCATATGAATATCTCATTTTAGTCTCAAAGGCAAACTGTGAATTAGTTGAACTTTAAACTGCACAAAAGTTCAGAAATCCTGCTGCGGCGATGCAGGGGTCTGATTATGGGAACCCGAATAAAATTTCTTCTTCTTCAATGTGACCAGGTGCCCGCTGCAAATGGAGCAGAAATGGATGCTAAAGGCAAAGCAAGAACAATCCTCATTTGGACTAGGCACCTTTGCTATTTTATCAGTCTCAGCCTGCACCTATCATCTTTTAAAGACTCGGAGATGGAAAGAGATGATGATGCTCTGAGAGAGAGGGAGAGGAAGAGAGCGGGAGAGGGCACTTAAAATCCCAGATGGCAAAGAGGACCTGTCAGAATTAATGGTGCTGTATCAGGTGAGAAAGGAGGTGTGAAATTGGTCAGAGCAGAATGTTCTCCAAAATCACACATGATCAGTCTTCCTTTATCTGACCTCAGCGAGGGACAATAATGATGAACTGCACTCCTAAAAACACCCGATCGTGGATCATAATGGCGAGTGCTCGATATTGCTCAAAATAATCATACGTTTACCCATATATAGCTTGGCCAAAAATTATTGATACGCTTAAACCATGAAATGTAGGTTTGTTGCATTAGATAATCCAAAAACAAAGAAAAATCCTGCACACTACCAACACCTGCAAAAGTATCAAAAAGTTTTATTTCAGACATTTCGGTCTCATGACCTTCATCAGGTATATTGAAAAATACTTACTGATACTTCTTATACTTTTTGATACTATTTTGATACAAGTTTTTGGTCTTTGTCTCCTACGCGCCTATCCATTGTCTTCAGGTGTGCGAGGATTGATTGTTAATTGACTTTTGCGTTAGACAATAAAATACTAAATCAAGTACCATCTGCGAGCCAACAAGTATAACAAACTCGGCAAACTAACCGATAGATTTTTCATCATTTTAATAGAACAGTTCACCCAAAAAAGAAAATTTTGTCATCAATTACTCACCCTCATGTTGTTCCAAACCCATATGAGTTTCTTTCTTTTGTTGAACATAAAGAAAGATATTTTGAAGAATGCTGGTAATCAAATAGTTGATGGTCCCCAGAATTTCTTTCCCTGATTATGAAAGTCAATGGGGACTCTTAGGTTTTTCAAAATATCTTCTTTTGTGTTACATAAGAAAGAAAGGTATACAGGTTTGGAACGACACTTGAGGGTAATGAGGGTAAATGATGACAAAACTTTCATTTTTGGGTGAACTATTCCTTTGAATATGAAGATATTATGAAGAATATTACCAACAGTTTTGGTTCCCATTGACTTCCATTGTATTTTTTGTCCAAGGAATGAAAGCCCATGGGAACTGAAACAAACCTGTATGACTTTCTTTTTTCTCTGGAACACAAAAGCAGATATTCTGAAGAATGTTGGTAACCAAACCGATTCAGTTCCCATTGACTTCCACTGTATTATTTGTCCATACGTTTTCCAACATTCTTCAAAATATCTTCTTTTATGTTCCACAGAAGAAAGTCATACAAGTTTGGAGTGACATGAGGGTGAGCAAATGATGACAGAATTTTCATTTAAAGTGCCCCATTATGGATTTTTGAAAATTACCTTTCATGCAGTGTGTAACACAGCTCTAAGTGAATGAAAACATCCTGCAAAGATGTAAATCTAAAAAGTGCTCCGTGTATAAAGTTACTGTCTTTAAAAAGAAAGTCGATTCTGAGTCATGTAAATGAGTCGTTTTTGGCTAAAAAAAAAAAGCCGATGTAGGACGATTTTAAAGTTGTTTTTTTTTTTTACATACTCTAACTGTTTTGAACTGGAGTTTAAGACACATGCACAGAGCTAGACGAGACAAGCATTTGTGGTTAAAAAGTGTATAAATATTTTTTAAAATAAATTACAGATCATTTTGCTAGATGAGACCCTTATTTCTTGACTTTAATTGTTTAGAGCCCTTTGAAACTGCAGTTTTCCTGGAATGTTTTCCTGAAAAAACTTTCTTTGCGACCGAAGAAAGAAAGACATGAATATCTTGGATGACACAGGAGTGAGTAAATTATCAAGACATTTTTATTCTGAAAGTAGAGTAATCCTTTAAAAATTGTTGCTTTAATGTACTCTGTAGAATGCAAAATACGTATTTAGTTGTGTGTGTTGTGCTCGCTCCATGCAGCTCTGGCAAACCAGCCAACAGCAATATCTGTTTGCTTGCTATTGTCTAGAAATGTGTTGATGAATAGTGGATGGTTGTTGTTGTTATTACTTGGAGTTATGATAAAGAATAGAGCAATATGTTGGTGTACAAACTGCAGTGCTTTATCAATACGTTTTTGTGTTGGGCTAACACATATACCATGGCTGTTTGGGTGTTTAATGTTTGGATGTTCCTTTTCTGACATGCGCTGCACGCAGTAGACCAATCACAACAGACTGGGTCATCGGACCAGTCAACGCAGATTAGAGCTGAAGATCTTTGCCCGAACCCGATGAAACCCGACGGGTTCGGTCGGGCTCGGGCTTAATTTATATCATTTTACACGGGCTCGGGCTAGCGTTCCGGCTTGTGCAGTAAATGAGCGGTCATGTGATGCGTTTCGATTAGCGCGAGAAAGATGCGAAAATGGATGCTGAGGAGGTGAAACGGAGGCTTGCCTCTGGTGATTACGTTTTGGCAAAATTAGCCAGATCAGTACTATGCATCCCGGCCAGTCGCTGCAGCAGTAAAAGGGTGTTCAGTGCTGCTGGACGCACCATCAATGAGCGCAGGACCGCGCTGAAACTAGCTTAATTTCGTTATTGCCAAAAACCCATCTTAAGTTAGAACTTATCTTAATTTAATTTGTTAAGAAAGAGTCTTTTTTATTGGCGCATTGGCCTATTTATAGGCGAAGTGTACGCCTATTTAGAGTGCTAAGATGTTACGATGTTACAGAGGACTTATTATATTTCTTTGTTCCAACTTCCAAGTGGCCTATAGCCTACGTTAGTCATTAATAAATTATGTTAAAACATGTATAAATGACTCATTCTTGACAAAAGGCAAAAGAGCTGTGTGCTTGCTTTAAGAAGCTGTCAATCAAATTATACTTGTCGGGCTTGGGCCGAATTCTGTCTGGCTCGGGCCCTGTCGGGCCTAACTTTTAAGGCCCGATTACAGCTCTAACGCAGATTAGTGTCACACAAAGGAGGAAATGAATCATTTAGCGAACCATTTGGGAGTCGTTGAGCAAATAAGGTAAAAATTAATGCATACTATAAGACAATGAAAGTGTTTTTTGACCTTGCATGCATGTCAACCTGTTGTTAGGGACTCTCAAAACCAAAATATGAACCTTTCATAATCTATAATAGGAGCACTTAAAACATTTTAGGGCCAGTGACTGTATACAGCAGCTGTCATAAATTTCACATACACATGCGTGTAGACCTCATCATCCTCATTAATGTTAGCCATTCCACCCTAACTTCCGTATGACTGCTGTCAGACACAGAGATCTCTCATGTTGTCAGGCACACTAATGCTCCGTCCTCTCTTAAGAGTGCCTTTAAAAAGCCAAGCGTGATGCTGACACACAGCGCAGTGAAAAAAGGCCTAAAAGGCCTGTTCCTGGCAGCTCTGTCCAAATCAGCTGTTGATTATAGAGAAAACTGGCAATTCACTGGTGGCTTCTGTCAAAACGCAGACACTTGGTGTCTGCAAGAGTCTTTTCTGTGGGAGGACACAGCACTCGGTGTCGTGATCTTTTGTTCAGTTCTCTGGCCGTGCGGTGCCTGTGACTTGGAGTTGTTTTGCATTTTAAAAGGAGAAACATTTTAACTGCTTCAGTTTCAGCCCAGGTGGCAGAATATCCCTTCACATTCACAGGTCATCCAAGCTGAATTCACCTTTCCTCACAGGATGGTCTTATCTCATCAATAACCCTTTGTTATCTTACCTGGATCACACCTGTCCCTTTGTTCTGCAGTGGAAAGCCGGGGGAGTAAATGACTTTTAACAGATTCTTTAGGTAAGCAGACCTGACGGAGCCAGTGTGGGCCTTCACACCCAAAGGTTTAACTCTCACACAAAGCCAAAATCCTCCACAGTATGGCTCTTCGGTTAGACTATCAGGGAACACATTGTCATTGTCCCAATAAAACGCCCTATCTCCATTTTCCATCTCAAATGCAAACTTTACCTATTGTAAAATTTCACTCATACTTAACCAGAGCTCTGTATAACACAATCTCCCTCACTCGTGAAAGGGTGTTATTAAGATAAAATAATACGTTAAACGATTATAAAGTGACACTGGCATTATTTAAATAGTGGGAGATTAAGAGTACAATGGTGCCTCACACCATGTCCTATCCAGGTGCAAAGTTTGCAGTGACACATAATTTGTCTGTCCACACTGAAAGCAAAAATGCTACGTGGCACAATAATGGCACATTAGTGCATGTTTGATATTTAATCTACAGCTCACATCTGGTTAAAGGAGAACTCCAGTTCCAGAGCCAAAAATTTACAGATAATTTACTCACCCCCTTGTCATCCAAGATATTCATGTCTTTCTTTCTTCAGTTGATAAGAAATTATGTTTCTTGAGGAAAACATTCCCAAATTTTTCTCCATATAGTGGACTTTAATGGTGCCCCCAAGTTTGAACTTCTAAAATGCAGTTTAAATACAGCTTCAAATGGCTCTAAATGATCCCAACTAAGGAAGGAAGGTCTAGCAAATCGATCGGTCATTTTTGAAACGAATTGACAATTTTTTTACTTTTTAACCTCAAACGCTCATCTTGTCTCGTCTCTGCGATGCACATGTGTAGTCTGTGTAATCCGGGTCAATATAGTTATGATATGTCAAAAATGTCTCCCGTCTCGTTTTCTCCTCTAACATCAAAAACGTCCTTCATCGCTGTTTTACCCTTTTCTTGTAAAGGGCGTTTGATCTTCTCTGCATGTTCACTTTATAAACACTGGGTTGGTACTTCTGCAGCGACGTAGGACAATTTTGAAGTTGGGAAAGTAAACGAGATGGGAGTTTTTCGGCATATCCTGCACTGTACTGACCATATTGAACCGGAAGGATAAAAAGTATATAAATCATCAATATGTTTCGAAAATGACCGATCTTTTTGCTAGATAAGACCCTTCTTCCTCGGCTGGGATCGTTTAGAGCTATTTAAAGCTGCATTTAAACTGCATTTTGGAAGTTCAAACTTGGGGGCACCACTGAAATCGACTATACGGAGATAACTCCTGATTTTTTTTCCTTAAGAAACATAATTTCTTATTGACTGAAAAAAGAAAGACACAAACATCTTGGATGACAAGGGGGTAAGTAAATTATCTGTAAATTTTTGTTCTGGAAGTGGACTTCTCCTTTAAGGTATAGTTCACCTACAAATGAAAATTATGTCATTACTTAATCATCCTCATGTCGTTCCTGTAACCTGAAACACCTTCGTTCATCATCAAAACACACATTAAGACATTTTTTAAGAAATCCGAGAGCTTTCTGACCCTGCATAGACAGCAATTCCACGTTCAAGGCCCAGAAAGGTAGTGACGTTGTAAGATACTCCATGTGACATCAGTGGTTCAACCGCTATTTTGTGAAGATATGAGAATATTTTTGTGCGCAAAGAAAACAAAAATAACTTTATTCAACAATGTCTGTCTGTCTGTGTCTATCTGCCATCATGGCCTTTAAACTTTCACATTTTGAGCTTTTTAAAACTTTTTATACTGTTTTTAAATTAGTTATATGAATTGAATTTAAATTCATTTTATTTATATGCACATGATGCATTTAAATTCAAACCGTAATTCTGCATCATGTTCGGTATTGTAATTCAACACATGAAGTGAAAAGTGATAGCTTGGAGTGTTTTAGCTGTTTCTATTGACAACAACAAACTGTATACACCATCAATATCATTTCTAGTCAAATTTTGGTCGAAATAAACGCTGCTAACAAAACACCACAATTAAGTGCACTTGTGCTGCTGACTTCTTTGGAAAACATACGTCTCTCGTTGACCTTTAATGCTGTGCCTGAGGCCACACAGCAGCATCAGCCACCTGCAGTTTGTGTGTGTGTGTGTGATACCTGTGACCCTAAACCCGACTCCCTATTTCTCAATCTCATCAGATCACATCAGCAGCTCTTTTTTTTCAGCTTGATATCTATTTGCCCTTGCCCTCCTCCATGCTCTCCATCATCACATTGCCCTCGCGCTCTCAATCTCTCTTCCTCTCTCTCTCTCTCTCTCTCTCTTTCTCTCCCTCCCTCATTCTGTTTCTGTGTCCTCTGACCACCTGACACCTTTTCAGATCCTGTTGGCAGACAGCACACGTTTCACCTGGCAGCGGAATTCAGTGATCCAGCCCTATCGATGGCAGATAAATCAATGTTATCTCTTTTTCCCATGCCTCTGTTTCCATCGATTTCTCTCTGTTACCTTGCAGTTTGTGAAGACTCGAACCTCGCTCAATTAAACTGCCTTACTTCGCCAAAGGAACAAACCGAAACATAAGGCTGAGGACAAGATGAGGAGGGAAAGATCAAGGAAGAGGGTAAAAGAGGGTTGCTTCAGTTCAAATTCAATTCTTCAATGCAGCAGAAATGTCGAGTGACAGTTTTGTCAGAATGAGCAGTTTATCCAAAGCACAGATGGGACATTTTGCCATTGTGCATCTCAGAAGCTGGTGAGTCATATAAATGCTATTTACTGACACAACCTTCCTGTATGGTAAAATCTCATCAATCAGAGAACAGAGAGTTGTAGGTTTATTTCACCTTACACAAGCACTGATTTTGCCCTTAACCACAAATAATATAGAAGAGAGCAGGGCTAGCTGTCACAATTTTTTAATCTGCACTGAATGTGAGTTTATTTTTTTACTGAGGCACGTTGTCTCAGCGGAACCTGACAAAGGAAATGTTTGACCAAAAATGAACATTTTCTAAAATTCACTTACCCTCAGGTCATTCAAGATGTGGATTAGTTTCTTTCCTCATCTGAACAGATTTGGAGAACATTAATTGCTCACCAACAGAGTCTTTGCAGTGAATGGGTGCCGTCAGAATGAGAATTCAAACAGCTGATAAAAACATCACAATCCACATGACTCCAGTCTATCAATTAACATCTTCCAAAGTGAAAAGTTGTGTGTTTGTAAAAACGATTCCTAAATTTTATCCATAATCCATAATAACGCTTCCTCCTGTGAAAAAGCCCTGTTTGGACTGTTTTCACTTGTTCTCACTTGTTGGATCTGTGCATATTTCTCTCCTGATTCAGACAAAGTGACTTTTTTTTACTGGAGAAAGCAATACTATAGATAGAGGGCTCGTATTTTAAAGTAGGATTTGTTAAAAAACATCTTAATGATAGATTTGTTTATTACAAACACACAGCTTTTCGCTTTAAAAGACATTAACTGGTGGATTGGTGTCATGCTGTAGATTATTTTGATGTTTTATCAGCTGTTTAAATTCTCATTCTGAGTCTGACGGCACCCATTCACTACATAGGATCCATTAGTGACCAAGTGATGTAATGCTACATTTCTCCAAATGTGTCCTAATGAAGAAACGAACTCATCTACATCTTGGATGGCCTGAGGATGAGTACATTTTTAGTAAATGAAATGTTTTGGGTGAACTATTCCTTTAAACAGGCTTTTTAAGCAAAACTGAAACGTAAAACAACTCTTGAAACAACAAAGACAGGTAATTAAAAAATAGCAAACCTTTTTTTTGGCAAGCAATAATTATAATCAATGAATTGTATTAAATTACAATGTATAAAACAATCTTCCCCATATATAAACTATAGTATTCAACATTTCATCAAACTTGTCCTACAACCAAAACAATACCTGTTCTTGTCTAACTTTTTTCATCACTTCAAATGTTGACTACTATAACTAGCCCAGATCTCCTCTAATACTGCAAATCATATGATTTGTCTAATGAGCTTTGAGTATATTCAGTGTATTCAAGCATTTTAACTGACAAAACAATAAGTTCAAATAAACAGTTTTTTAGTTTTTTGATGGTTTTCTTTAGTGAAGTCTGACTGGAAAACTTCTCTTTTAAGTTCTTGATAAGATCCACCCTTTAAACAAAGCCATATTAATATTACTATTTGCTGATTAAAAACTAAAAGATTTTCACACTGACCTGACACGAATGTCTGCTGGGCTGATTTGAGATGTGAAAGGCATGGAAAAGCATTAGTCAGAGCCGCAGTCAGCTGTCAGAATTCTTCCTTAGGCCGTCAGATTCTCCCTATAAGATCATCCTATAGGATCTAGCCTTCTCTGATGTTTTCAGTGTCAAACAACCAGAATTACTGAAGCTTAAGGAAGTGGTAAAATTGCTTTGAAAGAGATGGAAGGCCAGGGCCTACTGTTTCATAGAATAGAATAGAACAGAATAGAATAGGTTCTTTGAGTTTTATACTGTGTGTATAATTCAGACTAAACCAGTGTGTCTAGTATTGTCTTTCAATCCTGCTCTCTCCTACCTGGTAACCATGCAATCTCATCTTTCTGAGAACAATCCATCAGTAATCAATTGAGCTCCAGCTATGACATGCGTGTGGGAGAGCATTTTATCTGTTGATTCCATAAGCAGATGACTCGACTAACATTCCGCACGTGTTTGCTCAAGTTTGATTAGAGTGGACGCAATTTGCAATAAAGATTGAACGCGAGCAGTCTGGCTGCATGAGCGCGCATAAAACTAATGAATTATGTATGCGCCAGACAAAACAAATGTGTCAAATGTCATATTACACTGGATAATTTCCCACTGGCTGAAAAGCAGCATTTTAAACCGAGAAAAGGCCGTAAGCGTGCAAGTCACAGAGTTGCAGAAAAATGCATAAATCATATTAAGTCTGCTAATGACCAAACTTGCAACCAATCACCATATTTTTATGTGATTAATGTGATTACTTTTTAAAATAATGAGCAGTAGCTTCACATATTAAAGGGTTGGTCGACCACATATTATTGCCTTCTACAAAATCAAATACAACCTATATAGGGGGGAAAATATACGAGTATGAGAATATTTACAAGGATATTGACCTGCTGTGTATGCTAGTAAATAGTTCAACTTTTATTTGTTAGTTACTGGTTGCTGCGGGTGCCTGTAACCTTTATTAACGCCGTCCCTACAGTTTCACAAGACAAACGTCCAGTCCCTGAGCGTTTATAATTTCGCAAATAATAAACGTGCTTTCTAACATGACGTTTGGACGCTAACAGCGTCACCGTGGTAACAATCCTCAATTACCCATGATTGGCCGACCCGTGGGAATATTTAAATTCCCCCTGTGCGCTGATTGGCTGGTGGGCGGTCGGTGAAGCCGTGAGAGTCTGCACCGTTCCGGGTTATTGTCAGTCTCGGCAGCCCGGCGCAGGGGTGAGGCGCAGTGTCTGTGAGCGTGTCACAGAGACGCGGAATATAGACAAATTCGTGATTGAAGTTGATGAATTCTCGCTTGATATTAACATGAACAAGAGCTGCAACCTTTGGAGTCCTTCAGAGGAGTAATTAAACGGCCATCGGAGTTGAAATCGCGACGGAAGGTTTCCGTGCAAGGGGATGAAGAGAACCGCTGGAAGTGAACGGTGATTTCTCTTCTCCGGGATTAAACGGCGTATATTAAATTCCTGCACCTGCTCTCCCGTTAAAGGAATATCGCCTTAAACACAACCAGGGCTTTCCAGTATATGCCGAGGATAAAACATTCCTCTTGATTGTATACGCCAAAGTCTGTTCGCTGTTTGGATTTAAGGACATTTGCGAAGCGCAGTTTATTTAATTGGCAGAGCACTTATTTATTTATCGGATTCGTGTCAGCAGAATAAGCTGTCGTTTTTACTGGAGTTTGCAATTTCCTACTAAGCCTTACTCGGAGATTATTCCAGTAAGTAAACGGGTAAAAATCCTGACCGACGGAATACGGTAGTTCGAAACGCAGTTAACGGAGCGCAATTGACACACGGCATTTTTGGGAACAGCTCCTCACTTTGATCCGCCGTCTCCTATTTAACGAAAAACACAGTTCGGATTCATTAAAAAAAGAAGAAGAAATTATAAAGAAAAGCAAGAAAACATTGCTCGACGATCCTGCAGAAGAAGCTGTTTTTGGATGACTTTTTTTCTTTTTTACGCGCGTCAAGAACGCAGATAAAAGGAAATAAACTTATAATAAGTCAACTGAACATACCAGGGATTATACATTTTTCCATTTCATCTAAGGACAGAATGAGATATTATTGATTTTTTTTTCCCCGCCTCATCATTTTCCCCTCGTCTGTTCTTTCGGCCGCTTCACGTTCCCACAGTCCTGTCATCACAAACCTGCATGGAAATCTAGTCAGCACCACGGAGCGATTTATGGTAAATATACTCTCCCCTATTCATTATTTCAGCCCTAATTGATCTTTTAATGAAAATATGCATGCTTGTTTTTCCCATAATTGAGCAGCATCATAAATTAACACTTCAGTCAGCAGTCGCAGTAGGCTACAAGAGTAGATTGTAGATTAATGTAGTGCCCTTACAAAAAATGTTATAGAATTTTTTTTTTTTTTCAAATAACAGCTACGGTTCATAGCAGCTTACCCCAGTTTTATCATGGTAAGAATAACTTCAGTGACTACTGTGGTTATCATAGTCATTTTTTGTTAGGATAATGTACATTTTAGAGCTCACTTTAAGCGTTAAATTATGAAAGAGGTGTATAGTAAAATCCCAATTATGCAAAATGTGTGATAGCAACTTTGAATGCAAGGTAACAGAATCACCTTTGACTGGATGGTGATTTTCAGCAATGATTAGCTTCATTTGAATAACGCTTTGCTTCTGTCGCCATAAAATCGTGTGAAGTGGTATCGGGTGGCGTCTTCTGGGTCCCTGACAGAACATACAACCTTTGTTTCATGGTTTTACCTGTAATAAATAAAGGAAGTGCAGTAAAATGGAGGTGTCGGGCGCTGAATGGCCCCAGGACGCGCTTTGATGTGCACTCTGGGTGTTTAAAGAGTGCGCTGACAGGATGAATGCTCTCAAAGCATAAAATCTGGTTACAACACCATGGCAGGGGAGAGAATCTGAATAAAAGGTGTAAAAGTCTTTGCTAGCACCTCTTCGTCTTAGTTTCAGCACATAGTGTGTCAATGATTTCCTTTATGACCTAATCTCTAACTACTGAATTTAAATAGCTGTGCGGTAGCTGGAGAGTTCTGGGCGTAAGGGTTGTACGTTCAGGTTATTACAGTTGTGCCCTTGAGCAAGGCACTTAACCTCAGGTTGCCTCAGGAGGACTGACCCTATGAAAAGTGAGATGTTTTGGGTAAAAGCTTCAGCAGAGTGCCTAAATAGTTTGAGGAGTGGCTCATGGCAAGATGTGAAAGGTTTGATTGATTAAATGCTTTGTGCGTTCAGGGCCCGTTTGGACGGTGGGCTTGGTTGTCAGCAGGCTTTTCATGTAAAGCTATTATCCCAGCACTCGGATGTCAGCTGTTCCTTCTCCATGCATCATTTGCAGTTTCCAAGAACTGACGTTTTGCATATCCTATCTGTACGAAATCTAATCAGTGAATGCTTGGAAACTGGCTAAAGTGCAGTCTGGGTTTTATTTGGACGTTAAAGCAGGTCAGTTGGCCTAAACAAATGTTGTGTATTTTATTTCCAGAGACTTTAACCCGCTATTTACGGTCTTTCAGAGATTAACAAGGACGTTCCAAAAGTGGGGTTTCGTAGCATAGAGCCTTTCTGTTTTTTCCTTAGTGTCAAGAACATTTTAATAATTCCACTATAAGGAACTTTTGTGCAGTGGAAAGCTTCCACAGACCATAAAGGTTTTTCGTGGCACCATCAAGGTTAATAAAGAACCTTTACTTTTAAGAATGTAGCAAACTTTTTTTTTTTTTTCCCTGGGCCGGCTCCACAGGAGGCCCCTGGGTGGGTTTGACCTACCTAATTATGAGCTTGGCCCACCCGGAGAGTCCTATGGCACACCTTAAAGTCTTAAGAGCTGGAAGCAAACTGCTTTTTATCCTTGAGATATGTTGCTGTATAGTTGTTGAACAATCAATACCTGATGCAAAACAGTCTCAACTTAGGCGCATTATTAATTCATTCTTAAAAGTAGTACAAGTAGTTTAACAAAATAAGTAGCTGATTTAAAAAAAAAAACGTTATTTAGATCGGCGTGAGCATGCATATTGATTGTCTGTCAGAAAAGAGAGTTTTATTCTCCCCCCATACATCACAATTTGAGTCTCACGAGGCCCCCCCGTCATTTCTCCGCTGCTCTGACTAATGCGATTGGCCCCCTGCTCCACGATGGACGTTCCACTCTGCAAGTCATCACTCTGGAGGCTTAGGGCTCTGGCTCTTAGCTCGGCTCCAGCATGTGGCCTTCCTCAGGGCCTGGCAGCCTCATTACCCCAGCAGAGTCCCTCACTCTGAGGGCTGCGACTCCCTCCACCCGTGGAGACGGCACCTGTCAAGGAGTATGCTCACCACTCTATTGAATAAAACATTCAGTGATGTACGAGTGGAAAGGTTCACCTCCGGGGGCCAGAGTTGCCTCATTTCCTACTCCTGCTGCACATCCGTGACCCGCTGAGCAAATTGGCCCGGTATTAGCTCTGTGGCTCGATCTCACCTAAACAAATAGAGCTTCCAGCATAATGCTAATCTCAACTGAGCCGAGCGTGCGTGGGGGAGAGGGGGAGAGGGGGAGATAGCTGGTGGTGATATGGTACAGTCTAATATTTAGGTCACTGAATGGCCTTAGCATTGTTTCTCATTTTTCATAGCTTGTTTAATTTTCTCTTTTTGTCAGTTTCTCATTTTCGTCGACTTTTTCCACGTCTGACTCGATCACGTTGGTGCATTTGCACACGTTATTAGTTTTGAGAGTCAAACTCGCGTTTTTCCTTGTGTGCACATGAGGTAATTACGAAGAGTTTGACAGCTGAAAACTGATGTCAAGATGTTTTGGAAGGACTTCATGCCCTGAAAGCCATCCAAAAGGAAACTCAGTTTATTGTACCACAGTCAGCAGAAAGGTTGCTCTTGATGGAGAAATGCTGTTTGGGTGCAATTCAACCTCTGCCGACTGTATTGAACGGGAAAGATCTTAATGAGATTAAATCAAGAGTGAATTTTCAGAGGTATGAAGTTGAACTCGTACCCGTTTCACCGCTTCTGCCTGTGCCGCAGATGTTGATGGATAGTTTAATTTCGCTAGGATATTATTAAAGAAGCGTGCGCTGTTCATTTGAATATAGAGATAACTGTGTAGATTGATTGATTGATGGCCATAGGGTGAAATCACTCAACCGTTTTCTTATTAAAACCAGGGAGAGCGAGGCCTTTGCTCATGAATATCGTGATATTAGTAAAACTTTAATTTCCTGCTTTATATATTAATCTGTTTTTAGGTATTGTCTCGACTGGTATAGTCCTAGTGGTTCGCTGGTCGTAAAATCAAACTGGAAATCGATAACAAAGAGTAGCTGTTCTCTAACTATAAATAAGCTTATATAAAGAAACACATCTTTCGTTTTACTGCCTTTCCTTTTCCGCGCTCAGTTATTTGGATGGATGGGGCAGGACGTGGTCCTTGAACTTATCTCTCTGGAGCGTCCAAACAGTGGGTCATTAGGTGCAAACATCTCGCTATCTTTCAAGGCTTGGGGCACAGCCTTGTTCTCATGTTCTAGTTTGCCTTTTGATGGCACGATTTTGGTATATCAAGTTCATGTATGAAGGATCTAGTAGTTTGGGTTTAATTCTGATGTTTTCTGGTAACGATCAAGAGGTCATTGCCATCCAAACACTATGTTTGTCTTCTTTTGAGGTTCAGTTGAATTTTAACACAAGTTAGGGGTGGGTGTGGGTCAAGGCAGGACCTGATATGGACCTTGTCCCAGATTTAGCTGTCACCCATGGTATTGTTCAAAATAACAGCCCTGATGTCCACAGCAGAACAAGAAAAAGTGTCTAAACTTACTGGCCGCTTTTACCTTCACCAGCAGAATGGGTCTCCTTCATCTTGTGCATTTTTTTGAAATCACTGGTACTTTGAAAAATGAATAGACCAATTTACCGTGGCTGCTGAGAAATATAGAATAGAAAAGAGTGTCAAAAGAAAATGTCTTTGTTAGTTGTGAAAGTGCGGTGAATGGATTGTGAATGCTCCTGTCTCGCTGCTCTCCTACAGAGCTCCTCCTGCGAGTATTGAGTGTTAAGGAGGTGCCATTGTTCCGGAAGAGCTATTATATCTGTGCCCCTGGTAATCCGCAATTCCTATCCTCTCTCCCCCACTCCTTTCCCCAAGCCACTCGTACAATGCTAATGTTCCCAACATCTGTTAATGCGCAACACCTGCGGTGGAGGCTGTTTGATTTTCTCCTTTATGGCATTCCTTTCTCCCCTGTCGCTACATAAAAGGCTCAGCCCGCGTTGCTTTCGTAGGTGATATTGATTAAAAGTGTCGGGAAGAAAATCCAAGCATGGAAATGGTGTCAAGATGCACCGCTCTAAATGGAATTTCAGGATAACGTGTGTTGTTGTTGTTTACTTGACCTTTGCTTCGCTGCGGTTTCAATTTCACCGGCTTTATCCTCATCCAGATGAGATGCCGGGCTGCGGCTTGTTGATTTAGCCGTTCGGAGGTCTTTGCTTCTTTGGCATCTCTGCAGCTTCAAGGAGATGATGATTTCACAGCCTCCTGAAGATCTTTTCCTTCTCCGTAGCTCCTGATGCTTTGGAATTAGCAAATTCGATCGAAAAAAAACACAATTTTTTTAGCTGAAGATGGAGCAACACTAAACCGCTTGGAAGTTTAATCAAACTCTCTTTGAGCATTTGAAGGAACTATTTTTTTCCTCTTCAGACTGAAAGAGATACCTGTGGACTTGTTTGTCATTTAATGTCATTTAATTGAGTGCAGAGGTAGAACGGCCGATTAAATGCTGTATGTTAAACTTCACATCTTCTCTGCTTCATAGATAATCGCACTAGCAAACAGGAATCATATTCAAAGAGCGCCCCTTTAAAGGGCAAATTGTTCTTCCTAAAAACAAACGGCTGTGTAATCGGCCTCCTGGGCAGATTGATTTCCTGCCGGTGATGGTGGGGGATGCTGGGAAAGTGGCCCTGCACGGTGCTCCTGAGTCCTGAAGGACTGAAAAGTTTGCCTGGGCATCAGTCATTGTGAATTACGGGAGTGTGTTTTTTAAAGAACTTTTCGGGAGAATTCATAGTGCATCCTGTTCCTCCTTGTAAAGGGAGCAGTTCAATTTCCATGAGTTACGGCTTTGTGTTTTCAGTTAGTGACTTTGTACTCCCTTTACTATTGTTTCTCTGCCAGCATAATTCAGCGAAATGCTTTCAGTGCAGCTCTGTTATACGCCGTTGCAGATATCTTTGTTCTTTACCCCATTTTTGCGAAAGATTTGGGCAATATCCTGACTCCCATACCCTCCCATGGTTCATTTCATCATTGTGACATGCTGTAATAAAACCAGCTTTGCAATCCAAGGCTGTGGTGTTTAGACTGTATTTTTCACCATTACTTAAAGAGATTGCACACCCCCCAACCACAAAAAAAAAGAAAAAATCATAATTTACTTACTCTTATGTTGTTCCAAATGTGTTATGCTGTGTTTTGTTTTTGTCTGAAGGGAAACAACAGACAATGTTTTAAGGAACGTTTGGGTTGCACTTGTACATACATCTGTGTGCAGTTCTCTCCACCCATGAGGTTTACAAATTTATAAATGAGAAGTGTTATTCTCAAAACATCCTTTAAACTTTTTGACAAACTTTCTAAGTAAAGAAATTTATCTATAAAATTTGATTCTAATACTAAATAGTATTTGATTCTAAAAATATTTAAAGTTGCAATTTTGCATGCTGCTTGCTCCCTAAAAGGGATAGTTCACCCAAAAATGAAGATTCTGGCATTAATTACTCACCCTCATGTCGTTTCAAACCGTAAAACCTTCATTCATGATGAAATCCAACAGCTCTTTGACCTTGCATTGACAGCAACGCAACTAACATGTTCCTGGAAGAACTTGTTAAATAAAGTCATTGTTTTTGTCTTCTTTGCGCACAAATAGTATTGTAACCCTTTAATTCAAATGCAGTTTAAATTCAGAATTTTTTAAAGAGTTAGTTTTTAAAAAGGCATTATCAATTGACTTGAAATATAATGCAATAGTTGTACAAACCATTTTTTAGTGCTTTTCTGCCCTTTTTGAATCTTGACAGCCATATGCTTTCAGTTTTTTCTTCACATTCTTCAAAATATTTTTTGTATTCCAGGTAAAGAAAGAAAGTCATTCAGTTCTGAATAACACAAGGGCTGAATAAATGACACCAGGATTTTAGCTTGAATCGTTCCTCTAAGGCCTGTTTGTGTTTCCTGTGCCATTTTTAATATTTGCAGCCTATGCTTGCACAAGTGTTACATCTCTCACGGTTCGAAATCCATAGCTTATCTTGGATCATTGCAACGCTCCTGTTGACCCCTAAACTATGTCAACCCTGTTATTATAAAGAACGATGTTATTGTTTGAACATATGGAGCTCACTGATAGGACATGACACATGCATGAGATATGGGCTTGCTGCAGCACAAAACAGAGTGCCTGGTGTTCTCACGGAGTGGAAAGTTCTCCTAATCCCCCAGGAGGGTAAGACAGGCTGCGCTGAAAGTCAAAGCTCAATTATCCGTCTGTCAGTCGGTCGCCTTTCCAATAGTGTACCTATATCCTCTGCGTTTACTGCTATTGAAAGAGACGTATACACAGCAAATGGGCTGTGAAAAGTCAGCTGTTGAATTATTGTGAATTATTTCATGGAGGTAGAGTGAATAGGGTAGATGGTATTTTCACATGGTTGTCTGGCAGAGGGGGTGACTAATATCATACTCCCACTGTGCTTCTGAGTCTTATTTATTAACGTTGTGGTGGGCAGCCTTTAAAGTGGGGGGAAAAAATTGCGTGCTTGCGTTTCTGTTCCAACGTATTAAGGCTATTAAAACATACTGAGAGCCTTAGACTGTGACCTGTTTACAAATCCTGTTTCGTTTACTGCCAGGGAAAATGGGTTTTGTCATGCGGTGCGGTTGAAAGTTTAACACATTTAATTACGCTCTTAACCGTGACCACAAAGACAAAAGTTGATTCTGTTTACATCCAAAGCGGGTTACGTAAATCAAGGTAGTGACAATGAACAAAAGTGACTTCGATGGCTCTGAATCTCTTCAAACGCACGCAATCTATACCGTACATGCAGTGCGTTTCATAAAGGCAGTTAGTCAACTTGTAGTGTTGTCGAGAGGTAATGAAATTTCCACCGACTGCAGGAAACAATGCCTCTGGCCTCGGCCGTGTGCGATTAGCAATCCCACACCCCCGCTGCCGACTACATGCTGTGTGCTGGGAATGCAACGCTTTTTACTAAAAACTCGAGAGATTTGTATCGCGCTTTGCCAGGCGTAGATGTTTAATTGTTAATGGGTCGGAATACAATATCTCACTCCTTTGATTGAAAAAGCCATTGCTTGGGCTTTTCCCTCATGTTAATGTTATTGTTCGGAGACAGTGGCGAACAGCAAAAGCACGCACACGGCTCTAATGTAAAGCCTTTATTTCTGTACAGCGCTCCACTGCTGTAGGCTGGGGTTTCTGCCATTCTTGGCCAGTGTTATTGCTCTTGTCAAAAGGTTCTAAACCAACAGTGATATTAGGCCCTCGGGCGTCTACTTTTCTGCATGCCTTCCTCCGCTCGAGCACAGGAGCCCTGGATGAAGACTGGATGGACACACACGCACGCACACACACCCAAACCTCTGCTTTATTACCTCCTGCCTGCTGCTGGAATTGCTTTCCTCCCTCGAGTGAGCCGGGCATAGGCAGCTTTATTGTGTTAACCTATTTGTGTGTCAAGAGCGATTGCGCCACTTTTTATCACTGTTTGTATTTGGATGGGTGGGGGCAGGGGGGTTAGACGGATGGACGGTCACCTCGCTCTCCTCGGGGGGGAGGGATAATGACTGGTTGCTAAGCAATTTTTAGCCGCCCTCCCCAGCCCTTTATCCGTAGTAATCACTTTTATCTCTCAAAGATGTCATGTATAATTATGAGTCCACTCTCATCCTTTGAAACCCGCCTAATGGCTCTTTCATCGGGCAGGCGTATGAGAAGCCGGGCATTTGTGGACTGCCCTTTGCTTAGTCTAATCAAAATATTTCTGGAATTGCATCAATTCAGAATGGTTGGTCAGTCGCGTGTGCTATAGTTCTCATGCAGGTTTGATTTCGGTTATCGTCGTGTCCAATGGTGTGGGCGATATACCGGTAGACACGATTAACCAGTAGAGATTTGTCAACCGGTAAAGAGATTTGGAACTATAGTCTCTATCGTGGTAAAACACTTATGTGACTTTGCTGTGCTGCGTAGTTTTGAAAGCCTAGCGTTTGCACACATTTAAACATTGCAAATTTAAGCCAATGAAATTTAATGAAATTTTGCACGTGAAGGTTGTGCTTATACAGTGCGGGCGTATTGAACATACTTATTTTTGCTGCTTTATACGCCTTGAACGGTTAAATGCTCTCACTTGTATGTGTTAAAAATGCCCGTCTTTGCAAATATCCTTGTAAACACATAATATTTATTTAGAGAAAAGCATTGGGGAATCATTCCTTTAAAATGTTGTCAGTTTATTTGATTGCTTCACTTCAAACAGGTTCAAAAACAATTCATTCCTCTAGGTTGTTTGTTTTAAGGTGCTCACATGGCTATCTTTTGCATTATCTTCCTTGTTGATGAGTTAATGCTTACTCTAAAAACCCCAGACGACGTCTTCCCAGGGAACTTTGGCCTTTGATATGACAGCTGCTGCAGGGTGATGTGGACATCGCGATTTTGCCCTCATTGGCTCATTTGTTGTGTTCTTTTTGTAGACTCTTAGTTTTATTAACATTTTGATTGAGTCGGTAGAACTGCTGACCCTCCACGGACTAATGAATTGCCTGCGCCGCTTAAGGGAGATGAGAGGTTTGGCAGATATGGTTGGCCCGAAGCCGAGTGTTTTAACTCTAGAGCTCACTTGCTGAGAAGGTAGACAAGAGAGGCTTTCAAAAGAGTTTTTATTGTTTATAAAATCCTACATTTGCAACCTCCGCCGTATGCTCGATCGCACGCGCATGTGTGCTTCTTGAGCCTGACCCCAATTTACACGCTGCCTTTTCCTAGTGAAAGTCATTGATGTTCTTTTAGCTTGTGCCGAGTTTCAGGCATAATTTGTGTGCGGCCAATTATCTCTCCAGCTTTGAAGACTTTCCTCTTGCTTCTCCAGGTTGGGATGAAAATTAATTTGGAGCTTCCCGAGAGCCTCAAAGCCCAAATTAGACTCTGGTTTTAAAATCAAGGATCTCTTGCTTTTAATTTGACATTTCAGTTTTGATTTCTTTTAGGCTTGGAAACACCTTAATTGCAGTTTGAACCATCTCAAATAAGGAGGTTTTTCAGTGGGCTACTGCTGGAAATTTGTATTTGTATCTTTTTAATATACTTTTTCTGATTATTATATTTGCTTGGACTCCTTCTGGGTTTAGCCTGGTCTAGCATTTGTCTTAGAAACACGCTTGCAGAACTTTGAACTGGTAATGGTTTACTATGTTGCATTGGGCACATTTACTATTCTGTTATCTGTCTGGTGTTTACAAGGGTTTGAATATACACAAGTTATTTGTTATACTGATAGATAATAGTTAGGCAATATGGCTTAATTATTGATAAATGTCATTCTGAACTCTTTGGTGGTTCATTTCGTGTCGCATTTCTGTTACAGTTCCATCAAGAAACACATTTAGGTTTTAAAGTAAGCCATCATCTCATTTGATTTGCATTTCACATTGCAATCAGCATACAAAATTGCAGACAACAGAGTGATTTCAGGAGGTTTGGACGTGTTCTAGAGTTCCGTCTCCTCATCCTGTCCCTCGCTCAAGCGGCTCCGTGCCGATTCCATGGGATCCGTCTGTGAGACCGGCTGTGACAGCTCTCCTGTTCATGGAGTCAGAATGCAGACATGCTGAAAACACAGCGCACACGTTCTAACCTCCCATGTGTGCCTCCTCTGGAACATCTGTCCAGCTGTCAGCTTGTCTCAGCCAATCAGATTCTGCTGTGGGCAGTAACTGTGGAAGTGTAGCTGGAGTAGTCTGTCTGTGTGTGTGTCTGTCTCTCTCTCGGAGGAATATGAGAATGTGTCGGAGCATTGCTCTGTGCTTTTATACCAAATGTGCGCACACACACTCAAACACACACTCCCTCTGTGCCTGTTTACCAATAATGTGCAGAGATGTGAGCAGCAGATGGTTCCTAATTTTTCTTTTTTCTCTGTATGATTTTTCATGTTTAATCCTGATTTCCAAGTAGTGCTGTCAACTTGTATCATTTTCAGAACGTTTTCAATAGAAAGTGGGGTGTACTCAGCAGAAAATTGTGGAGTGATAATTTTTTTTTGTAGTGATGTCTGATTGCCAGACAAATTGAACTTCTGAAACTGAAATTTTGTCAAACTGAAACCATGAAATGAGTAGCAGATTAGAGATATAAATAACATTTTATAGAAACAATCAGCGAAATGTCATTTTAACCAATAAAGTTTGATCTCGTCAAGAGAGGGTGCTGCACCTTTTGTGACATAGAAACAATCTGTGAAACTTATTTGAAAGCTTTGTTAAAAAAAAACATACTTGAACTGAAATAAAATGTTTTTTTGTAACTACCTCATATTGAACCAATGCTACCAGCATTTTTGGAACCATAAAAATAACAAATTTAAAGACATGGTGATCAACAGCAACAGAAAAAACTTTTTTTTTTTTGTTCAGGTAACTCTTTTAATTTTTAACAGTTAAACCAAATACGTTTTTAAAGTTTTTAGAGAAAATAAATTGTATTCAAAAAAATATGTGACCTTGGACTACAAAATTAGTCTTAAGTAGCACAGGTATATTTGTAGCAATAGCCAAAAATACATTGAATCGGTCAAAATGATCGATTTTTTTTTTTTTGCCAAAAATCATTAGGATATTAAGTAAATATCATGTTCCATGAAGATATTTTGTACATTCCTTCCATAAATATATTAAAACTTAATTTTTGATTTAGTTAGATTCCTAAAAACTTATTCGGACAACTTTAAAAGTGATTTTCTCAATATTTAGATTTTTTTTTTGCACCCTCTGATTCCAAAATTTCAAATAGTTGTATCTCAGCCAAATATTGTTCCTGTCCTAACAAACCATCAATGGAAAGCTTATTTATTCAGCTTTTAGATGATGTGTAAGTCTCAGTTTTTTAAAAAAATTGACCCTTATGACTAGTTTTGTGGTCCATGGTCTCATATTGTTTAGTACTCGAAAACATGTAATCTGAGTGATGATTCAATGATGTTTAACCTTTTAATTTTAAAGAACCATTCAAATGAACCATTTCTCATTTCAAGTTCCCCTAAGTTGGTGTTTTTTAAACTGTTTTTGTTCATAGTTTCCACCTAAAGTTAGTTGCAATCTGCAAGTTCTCATGCAGGTCCTCTACCATTGATGCTAAGTTTGCCCTGTTATGTGAATGCACGAACCTCTTCCCCTCACGGTAAGACGAGCCCTGTGCGACCAGTTCTTAACGCGCACTATCTCTTGGCTGTTAGATCATAGCGCCTTTTACTTGACCGCTTCTCTGAGAGACTCCACTCTGAAGTCCCATCCCTCATCAGCGGCACAGGATGGCGCTTCAGATAAAGGAGGAGAATTCTATTTATGTCCGCCTGTAAACAAAGTCCCAGTGAGGGAGAGCTAATGGCCTGGAACTGACGAGAGCCTGCAGGGATATCTCACTCTCCTTCTCCCTCCCTCTCTCGCTCATCTTGTCACCCTCTTTTCTCCTCGTCCTTCCAGTCATGGTGGTAGTAGACGGGAGAGTCAGGCTGAAAGGATCCGTCAGTTTTCTGATGTGAGGAGAAAGGCTTTCAGGTCCTCGGCCTGAAAGGGAAGCGAGAGGGAGGAAGACCGAGAAGACCGGAGGAGAATTTCTCCGGGGAGGAGAGTGTAGTGAGAACAGCTGTTCAAAATGTACTTTCTCGCTTTCCCACTTTCTCTGGCCCCCGTCTCTAGGTTCAAATCCACTGCACATCAAACATTTATCATACACTTTTACATCAATTCCTCTAGATGTTGGACCAGTGATGTTTTTGAAGAGCTTTTGATCTTCGAAGCCTCCAAGTTCTTGACGGAGCGAATTCAATTTCACGTGACATACGCTCACGTTTGTATGCTTAAAGTATATTTTTGATTGGTCCCGTGTGGATCTACAAACTCATAAGTTTTTTTTTTTTCTCAGATTAATTACCGTCTTTATTTTTGAACGACATCTGATTGATGTTTCCTGCGAGGTGACAGCTGGGGAACGCTTGATTGATCCGCGTTGATGGAGCAGAGACGAGCCATGAAACTCTCCCATTGAGTGTCACTTACGACGTGTCTTGAAGCGCCAGGCCCATTCTGTTCTCTCTCTCGCGTGCGAGTGACAGACTTGTGCTGGGTATTGAAACGAGGATTGTTAAGCAGACGCTCGGTGGTAAAGCTTTGTGTTATGATTGAAGGGCAGAGACGGCATCTTCACGGCAAAACCTGAATTCAGCGCAAACTTCTCCCCTCCCCTCCTCTTCACGTCGACACGTTCGCTAACCCCGATGACAAGCGAAATGCTGCCGCTTGTGACTTTTCGTTTTATCATTCAAATGCGTCCCATTGATGTCGCCGGCTTTGATTGACAGGCAAACTTGAGAGAGTAGCGATAGCAATCAGTCCTCATCAGCTGCGTTTGTGACCGCGGACAATAGTTTCTCTCTTTCGGTTTTCACACTCGTCTTTTTTTTTGCATGTCCCCCTCCCTGCTGTCACAGAAAACTCAGACGATTGCATTTCTGTCACGACAGAGGGCTATTAATCTTTTAAATCCGAGCCAGACCTGAGCAGCATTGTGTTCTGGAATCTGAGAGCGCTCTGTGGAGACCACTCTGAAAAAGAGCGAATGGGGGGAACATAACGGGCTCGTTCTCTTTGTGAAGGAGAAACCGAAGCTTTCTGAACGCACACAATATTAGAAATCCAATCTATCACAGAGCGAGTGATAGACAAGCAACATGCAGATGGTGAGGTGATTGTGAAATCAGGCTGCCCGGTTTTACCTGATATCCCTCCGGCCCTCTGCTCATTCGCTCTCATCTAACCCGTTGGCCTGTTCGGTGTCACTGGGGTGTGTTTTTTTTTATTCTCTCAAAAAGTCTGTGTGACTAGTTTTAACCTTTATTTTAGTAGAGGAAGGTCACTGGGTGGTCTGCGCTCTTTCGAAAAGGTTGTTGCACTGAGGTCATGGGCTTAGGCCAGGAGATGCAGAATCGCTGTGTTCAGGCGCCCTTGGCGCGAATCATGTAAGTTCATTACCTCACTCAAGGGCAGAACAGCAGTGGAAAAAACCAGGCACATTGGAACAAACATGCCGCTTACAAAAGTTAACATCCTGTGTGTCCTGTGAAGCATAGGAATCAGTAACCCTCCTGTAAACTCTGTTATAGATAGATATTTAGAGTTTTTTTTTTTTTAATGTCTTACGCAGTTGATAATGCATTTTGGATGGTTTTTGGGGTGTTTTGAGTGGTTGTACACCCCAAATCTCTGACGTTTTGGTCCAGTAGAAATGTTTCCATGTGTTTAATAATCCACCAGGTAAAAATCATAAGCATAATCAGGGCCCCAGACTAAGGTCGCCACTGGCGACTATGTATATTTACTTGTCATGACTGTTGATTTGAATGTAATGCCTTTTTATTTATATATATATATATATATATATATATATATATATGTATGTATATGTATGTATATGTATATGTATATGTGTATATATATATATATATATTTTTTTTTTATTATTGTTATTATTATTAATTTTTTTTATTTTTATTAATTTTTTTTTGCGATCACATATTTTGTTCACTTATTAAACTGGCCGCATCAAAGTTTTAGTGGGAAAAAAGACTTTCAAACAGCCCTCATCTCTGCCGAACAGCAGCGCTGACGCACACCTGCTAAACGCAGCTCCAGTTGTGCAGCTTGAGAGAGACTGAAACGGAGACGTGCAAAGTAAACATGCAGAAAAGCAGTGTCTATTTCGTGCATATGCTGTGTAGATATTGGCAGTATCGTTAACAATTCTCGTTTATAATCATTACTTATATGGCTTCTTTCTTTCAAGATCTTAGTCTGTATGCTGTGTTCTGTTAATGCATGAACTTTATATTACCTTTTTGCTGCACAGAAAGCTTGTTTTGCTGCTTGATATTGCAAACTGGTATGTTTTACCATGTATCTTAATTATGAACACACTGGTTTGTAGTGCAAACAATTTTACCGTTTACTGCACTTCGATATTCTTCTTGTTATTTCCCTATGGTGGATTATGAACCGGACGTCTAACACATTACCAGAAAACAGCTTACTTCCGCATTGAAAAATAAGGTGGATAGCACGAAATGAACATGAATTAGCTTCAAAAGGTAGGCTGTTTTATAAGAGAGCCTGCAACTTACTGAAATGTCTCATTTAATCACTCATTCTGAGTCAGACTGCGGAAAACGTGTAAAGTTGTACACTACCGTGTACAGATTCTGTGTAATAAACAATTCTTTGTGACTGTATATTTCAAGTTGGGAAAGACGTTTAGTTAAGTGAACCTTATTTCCCAAGTCATCTACAAGATGGATTAAAATGCTGATAAAGTCAAGAAAAGATGAGACATAAACGCACAACAGTATGATTGAAATGTAAAAAATAATAAATAAATAAAATAAAACATGTTTTTTCTGTGGCACCTAAAAAAAATAATTTGGCTTCTAAGTTTTTTCTTATAAGAGCCAATGGCTCCTTACTCAGTTTTTCTTTGTCTGGAGCCCTGGTAATCATTTACAAAACTAACACACGTCCTCAAATCACATGGTTTGTGGTATAATTCGTGGCTGTAACACTTGGTTTAGTAGTGGTTTGAACAAACTCCTTCCAAAAGTATGAGGAGTAAGTGATACTTGGCTTAGCAAATGCTGTTAATTATGTAGAGAATTTTCTTTTGCTCTTTTTTTTTGTTTTTTTTTAATGTGTCAAACAGCAGACAGTTGAGAAATCAATGCTAACCTTTCATGTGAGCTTTTAAAGCAAGGCCACAGACTCATTTTACCACAAAACCAGCAGGCAGTTCTGCCGAAAAGACTCTCGCTGTTAATAAAGTGTTGCCTTGTAGGAGGCATTAAAAAGTATAAAACTAGTGCGTTGAGGAAAACAGCACAGAGTCTCAGCGTTTTTATGGTGAAGGTTATTAATATTACTTCAGACATGCTTCTTTTAATTGCTTATTTGGCATTTAGCATACACTTTTAATTCGAAGTGAATCATGGTACACTAATTGCAAGTACAGTCCCCCCTGGAGTAACGAGGTCAGGCGTCTTATTCAAAGACAAAATGGTAATCGTTTCTCAGGAACTTTACAGTTTCACCCCTATATAGAATCACTCTGTTTCGTGCTGATGCCCTCTCATACCCTCAGCCCCCTTCTTCCAATTAGGATGAGGTGTTCGGGTCCCCACCTGGGGAAACTCGATCCAGCGGGCTGAGAGCTCCAGACAGGGTTGGCTGGGCGCAGTGGTGCACAGAATGGTGCTACTCGATAGGGGTTTCTCCCATGGACCGCTCAGGGATGAAACTCCATTGAATTTTCTTTCCAGAAAAACATGTTTTTTGCCTTGTAGGACTCCCAACCAAGGGTGAGAAGGTGGTGTAGAAAGTACTACTCATGTGGAGTATCCATTGCGTAGCCCAGATTCACTATACAGGTTGTCTGTCTGTATTTAATTTGAGAAAAGAAAGTAGAAATCAGTCTAGGTAAATCTTCCTGAACATCTTTTGCTTAGTGAGCTTTTTATATGGTTTATAAAATGTGTAAGACAACATTACACAATATTAAAACTTATTTAGCTTCCTTAATGTGATGTATTACCTAGTCAAAATATATAATATGTGACCCTGGACCGCAAAACCAGTCTTAAGTAGTATGGGTATATTTGTAGCAATAGCCAAAAATACATTGTGTGAGTCGAAGTGATCAATTTTTCTTTTATGCCAGAAATCATTGGGATATTAAGTAAAGATCCTGTCCCATGAAGATATTTAGTACATTTCCTACCATAAATGTATATTAAAAAAAAAGTTCATTTGGACAACTTTAAACTATTTTTCTCTATATTTTGAATTTTTATTTTTTTTGGTACCCTCAGATTCCAGACTTTCAAATAGGTGTATCTTGGCCAAATATTGTCCTGTCCTCAAAAACATACATAGATGGAAAGTGTTTATTCAGCTTTCAGATGATGTATAAATCTCAATTTCAAAAAATGGACCCTTATGGCTGGTTTTGTTGTCCAGGGTCAGATGAAGGCTATGAAAGTAATTTTTTTTATTTTATTTTATTTTATTTTTAATAAAACAATTTTATTATTTTATTAATATTCCTGTTTCATCAGCAATGTTTTTCCATTTCCTAATTTTTGCAAAGAAATTACATTTCCAAACTTTTTCTTTAGTAAATTAAAAATATTTTTAATTAAAAAAAAAAAAATTGTACCCAGTAATCAGGAACAGCTGCAAAAGTCATAGGAATTCATTGTTGTAGGTTAAAGGGATAGTTGACCAAAAAAAAAAAAGAATAATCTGTCATTTCTTTAGTGAAACACAAAAAAGTTCTTGGTTACAAAGTATGTTGGTAACCAAAACAGTCTTGGTAACCTTAGATTTCCATTGTATGGACAGAAAAACACAGATTTCTCAAAATATCATCTTTTGTGTTCCAAAAGCCATACAGTTTTCGAAAGCCACAAGGGTGTGAAAGTGATGACAGAATTTTCATTTTTGGATGGACTATCCCTTTAAAAGAGCTTAAAAGGCTTTTCTTGTTGTCACGATATCATGTTCTTCCATTTAGTTTAGCCAAACAATTTATCCGTCTAAATATTTGTGAAGTTTCCCAGCTTGCTGATAAAAAGAGCTGTTTGTTTTGATGATGCTCTGTCCGTCAGTAAGCGTATCATCTCCGCCGGCGGTGTTTACTGTCCATTATGTCCGAGCAAACACAGCCGCCGCTGATCTTGTGTGCTCTCCACACAACCTGTCTCCTCCGAGTCTGGATCATAAAAGTGCATTCAAAGCTTTGAAATGCCTCCGCTCTCCCAAGCCCCAGACACTTGCTGCATAACTCAGCTGTGTGGAAGCATTTCGGCCCCCCTCCGCCCGCCCTTGCGGCTGCCCCGGCCCTGCTCCCCGTATTCAGGCTTCTCTCTTGACTTCTCCAGCCCTTTGTTTCCTCAGGGGATGGATGCGGCGGGCGGGGAGGGTGCGAGCTGTTCGATCAATAGCCGCTCCATCTGTCGGGCCTGTGGCTGGGGCTTAGGGCGGAGGGTGGAATTCGGCACCGTCTGTGGGGTGTATGCAGGGGGCTTGTCACCGGATTCTGCCTGAAAGGGGGCTCGAGGGCTGCTGTGCTGGGGTGGGGCGGTGCAGGGCGGTGTCCCCCCACCAGCCTTCGCTTTTGTGCCGTCTCCTTCCTTGGCACAGTGATAGCTGGCTGGCGTGTGTGGATATATGTGTGTGTGCGCGGTAGAGATGAGAGGCGTCTATTGTGTCATTTCACAGGCTCCCAGGAGACAGGGTCACCTTGTCCCCCGCACAAACGGTGCCCTCTCTGGATATTTTGGCTGTGTTTTATATACGAGGGCCAGACACCCAGGCTCTGAGCACATCTATCTCTCATCTCACCCCTTTTCAGATTCCCCCTATTGAGAGAGAAAGTCTGGAACAGGGCTTTCAAAGGAGACATCTGAGATAGTTGCACAGTTGACATCATTCTTCCTGCGAGACACTGGAGAAGCTCTGGATCTGTCCGTGCAGCTGAAATCTCCATAAACTGTCCTTTTAGGACACTGAAGTCTGTATTTGTGTGTGGATTGTGAAAAACTGTGCTGGCCATTCAAGACACAATAGTTCTGTTAACATGAAATCAAAATTGGTTTCCCTGTTTAGTTTCCTAATAAATGGCTTTTGCTCTGTACGGCACATTATGCCGTGTTTGCTTTTATAATCTTTAGTCAAAATATAACTATCTCCTTCCTTGAAACTATTTTTAGGTTATATAAGGCCATAAATATCACGTTTCACTTTACACAATCAAGACCCTTATTACTAATTTTGTGGTCCAGGGTCAGATATATGGTTGGGCAGGACTTGAACTGTGAAAAGTACCGACATGAAGGCTATGAAAATATTTTATTTTATTTTATTTTATTTTATTTTATTTTATTTTATTTTATTTTATTTTGTTTTATTTTATTTTATTTTATTAATAAAACAATTTTTAAAAAATTTGTTTTTATTTTATTAATATTCCTGTGTTTTATCTGCAATTTTTTTTTCATTTTAGGAAACATTTCCTAATTTTTGCAAAAAAAAAAAACTATACCAAAATGTTATTTTGAAAAAAAAGAGAAAAAATATTGCTGACTGCTGCACATGCCTCTACTACAAAAGATTCCGTGTGTGGTTGCCAGATATTAATAATACAAATCCCCTAATCAGAGCTTCTCTGTTAAAAGGATGCATTTTCTAACGGATGTTTTGCTTAATTTTTGTAATCTGGCAACAAACGCACCAACGGTGATCTGAAAACACCAACAAACAAGCTGAAGTTTAGCGATCTCCATGTGAGATGTTCGGCTCAAATGTGTCATTTAGCCAGTCTGTGTTCTGTCATGAGATCTCGATTATATTGTTTGCGATGGTGGTTGCCAAATAAATGCCCTTACTCAACCACTTTTGTTTTAATAGAGAAACATTATTGAAATTTGGAATTATTGGAATTACTATTAGGAGTTTTGTTTATTTTTACCATTTTTCATAATGTAGACAAAGAGTGCATAATATTAATGTATATATTAAATAGCCGATAATGTGTCTTTATCAAATTCTATTCACCAGTGAATCCATAAAAAAATTATCATAGTTTCCACAAAAATATTAAGTAACACAACTGTTTTCAGCATTGATAATAAACTTTATTGGGCACCAAATCAGCATAATAGAATAATTTTTGAAGGATCATGTGATATTGAAGACTAGAGTAATGGCTACTGAAATTAATTTATAAAATCTATTAAAATTTTGTTTTAAATTGTATTATGTTTCACAATATAAACATTTTACTGTATTTTTGATCAAATAAATGCAGCCTTCTTTCTTCTTACAGAGCCTAAACTTTTGTGTGTAACTTGGTACTGGTATTCTCGAAGAGATTTTTGTTATTTAAGACCTGCATATATCTGTGTGATTATGTGTGCCAAAACTTTGGCTGTTGTGACAGCTGCTTTGCCTTGATCAGCGTACTATGACGAGGACTGAGGTCCTTGGGGAGTCTTCTCTGTGCTGTTATTTAGTGGCATTGGCTACACATGAAGGACATATACAGTGGCCCCAACCTTTCTGGCTCAGTCTCTCATGGCCACTGATGCATTTTTTTTTCCAGTGCTGAAAGACCCATGAAAACAAAGTGCTCAAATCTGAGTCCGTTTTTCTCCCTGAAGTTACTATCAAATTGACAGAAAATATAAAAATACTAAGCCAACCGTGTGTCAGCAGGCTTATCTTTTACTCTCTTATCTGCTCGGTCATTTCTTTGATCCCGAATAGCTCACGGTTTAGGCTGACCGTTCTCCAAAGCTGTTAGCTGCTGCAGCATCTTGTCACGTAAATCTCAATTAACTCCGGTTCAGCCGTCAGAGACCACACCGCTCCTAAACGAGCCCTTTATTGCCTCATATCTAATTGTGTGGCTCATTAAAGCCGCTAATCAAAGAGACTCACATATCCAGGAGCAAGGTTATGCGGTGCTAAACTCAGAGATGCTGAAATGTTTCAAACGAACAGCATGACAGCAACTCTGCAGCACTACAAACTTTTTCGTCCTTGTAGTGTCTTGAAGAAAAGTGTTCCAGAGGGACATTAACACTTCTTTGGCTTTATTCCCAACCAGGTTCATAATCTGTGCGGGTAAATCGCACACCAAAATGGGGGCCGGAGTTGAGGGTTTCAGCTAAGGTTGTTGTTGTTTTGTCCCTATACAACTAAACTGTAAAAATTTCTTTAAACTGGTCTTTTATGGTTTATATTTTATTTTGTTTTATAAAAATAGGTTTATGTTTTGCATAAAGAAAGGGTTTGTTAGTGTTTTTTAACATACTTTTCATGACAACTAATTCTAAACGGGGAATTAGGATGTCTATTATTCTCATTGCTGATTCTTATTACATTCTCATGCAGTATTTTTTATACTGTGTAGTAGTAAAACAAGCCAAAAGTGTTTTTCTTTATGTGTTGACTTTAAGCCAGTGTTTTACAGATGCACTAGGTTTAACCTGCAAAATCCTCAGTGTTAGGTAACTGAAGTTCTGCCAACATAGATCAGCCCTGCTTCTTGCTGGTGTTCCCAGAAGAGCCCAGGGTACCTTTGAGCCTCTGTGAGATTGGTGTAGAGAGGGTTGTGGTGGTCACAGAGGGCTTCGTTTGCTCTTAATGGAAGCACTCACTGGCTATCTCCTCAAGCCAGCCTAGAGCTAATTTGAGACAAGGCGGATGGGTGTTTGCTGTCTCTATGTGCTCTTCCCACCTCGCATGCTTTTATCACACTGTTTTAGTAGCCGAGGTTTGGCGAGAGAGAGTGGAAAGGGACATCTGCCTTTTGTGTCTCCTGGGTTCTTCTCCTTTACTCTCAATTAAGGAGATTTAAACAGACAGTGTTTGTCTTTGTCCACACTAAAGAGGGAGCCTCAGCAGGTGTGTGTGTGTCTGTGTGTCCAAATAGACACGGCTCAAAGCCTCTCTCCATCAGGCGGGGTTGGTTTGAGAGTATGGCGGCTTTCAGTGCGGGGGAGAAAACTGCAGTGACAGCACAATGAATAAATTGAAAAAGGCTTGTGTAGTAAATTGTCTATCGCCGGTGACAAACGATCTGATAGGAGCGTGCGGAGGCTGCAGACGCCGCCGTCCCAGCAGAGCTGTGAATAACTGGCCTATCTGCGCGCTGCTTAGCACACCGGCCTCGTGCGCACGCTTAATAATTTATACGCTGTGAAATATTTCCCCCCCTGCGCAGATATGCTTGAGCGTTGGCAGGCGGTGAGGACGAGCTCTGGGAATGTCCCTTCAGTCTAATTTGGGGGACGCTGACATTCAGAGGTTTCTCCCTCTTTTTCTTTTTTTTTTTTTCCCCCTCTCTTTTTTTGTTAGAAAATACCCTTGATAAAAATGTGCCTATGTAAGTTTCACCAAGGCCTATATTTAGGAATAAGAATTCCTCTTCCTATCATTTACTGATTTGGAAATGTAAAGAAATTCCAACATTTTGAAAAGTCTGTCCGATGATCTATCGCTCTTTTGTTCTTTTGGTCACTCTGCCTGTCTTTTCCTCTATCATTCTCTCTCTCTAATCACTCTCTGTATTTTGCTCTATCGTTCCATAACTATTTGTCTACCTATCGTTATATCTGTCTTATCGATTGCTCTATTGTTCTGTCACTCTATTTCTCTATCGCTCTATTGTTCAATCTGTCGCTCTGTCATTCTATCACTCTGTCTCTCTGTCACTCAATCTGTCTGTCTTTTGCTCTATCGTTCCATCAATATTTCTCCATTGCTATATCTGTCTATCTGCTGCTCAGTCATTCTGTCACTCTATTTTTCTATTGCTCTATCGTTCTGTCGCTCTGTCTTGTGCTCTAGCGTTCTGCCACTCTGTCTCTCTATCGCTCAATCTGTCTGTCTTTTGCTCTATCGTTCCATCAATATTTCTCCATTGTTATATGTCTGTCTGCTGCTTTATCGTTCTGTCAGTCTTTTTCTCTATCGCCCTATCGTTTGATCTATCGCTCTGTCTTCTGCTCTATCTTTCTGTCACTCTGTCTCTCTATCGCTCAATCTGTTAGTTTTTATCTCTATCATTCCATCAATATTTCTCCATTGCTATATCTGTCTATCTGCTGCTCAATCGTTCTGTCACTCTATTTCTCGATCACTATATCGTTCTATCGCTCTGTCTTGTGCTCTATAGTTCTGTCACTCTGTCATTCCATAACTATTTGTCTATCGCTATATCTGTCTGTCTTTCAGTTGCTCTATCGTTCTGTCACTATTTCTCTATCGCTCTATCGTTTGATCTATCGCTCTGTCATTCGCTTTATCGTTCTGTCTCTCTATTTCTCTATCGCTCTATCGTTTGATCTATCGCTCTGTCATTTGCTCTATCGTTCTGTCTCTCTATCGCTCAATATGTCTGTCTTTTCCTGTTACGTTCCATCAACATTGCTATATCTGTCTGTTATCTGCTCTGTCGTTCCATCACCTTATTTCTCTATTGCTATATCGTTCTGTCTATTGCTCTGTCTGTCTATTGCTCTATCGTTCCATCACTCTATTTCTCTGTCTGTTGTTCTATCTGTCTGCCTATCGTTCTCTATCTATTGCTCTACCTATTACTCTCTCATCTGTTCTACCAGTGATTCAACCTATCTCACCTATAAACCTTTAGACTTTCGAAAAAATTGTTTATCAAGCCAACATTCAAATGTGTCTAGTTACAAAATGTAGAAATTGTACATTAATTGTAATTCTACTTACATTCAAATAGGATTTCTGCATCCTGTTTTCTGACCTCAAATCAAATTTAGTTCAAATTGAATATTTAAATAGGAATTTAAAAGGCATTCTCAAATCAATTCTGAATGGTACTCCTTACCGCCATTGAAAGATGCTGATTCCTTCACGGCTCATTTGCATAGAGTGTCATTTTTCTCAACTTTTTCACATTGGCCACCTTTGCTGTCACTCAAGTCACCTCAAAAACACCAACTTTCATTGAAAACGAATGACTTTCGGTGGCTTTGTCACTGCAAATCGCTGTCAGTGTGAAATGAAAAGCCCCTTTTATGCTGCTGTGGACATGATGAAATGTCGTGCTCACAGGCTTTTATAATTTCTTAGGCTAAATTTCTCACTTGTCATCTAAATCTCAGTTCAGACTGAAGGCTGTCAAAAATCTAGTCCATCCTCTATGGAGGTGTCCTCTCGCTGTGAGGGGTCCCTTGAGCCCTGGAAACCAATTAAAATCTCTTCCTGTTGGGTCAGGCCAGTTTAATGTGGCTTAACTTTTTATTTGTTTGTTAGTTTGTATCTACACATACATTTCCTGTGTTCCTTATGCAGATTTCTAAAGCTCTTTGAGTTGCTTTTGTGTGTCTTGGCCTGTTTTCTTTTTATTTTCTTAATAAACTAGGGTTTTTAAGGTCCCGTTTGGGCCCTGCAACCAATTATGCAAACTATAAAAAATTTAAGAGGGACAGTCTTTTATAATTTAATCCTAAAGTAATAGATTCTGTTAAATATGCATGAGCTTGGCTTTATAGATGAAACTGGAATTAATGTCTATCAGAGACCCGACCAGGAAGGCACAGAGGAAGGGAAAGAAAAGGAGACGGGGATATCTTATCATTATTCTAATAGGGTATGATTGCCGTGGACAGAGGCAGACTGTCTACAGCTAGACGGGACGGCCGGTTTAATCGTTGCGAGTATTGAGCACATTTACCCAGGCCGGGCAAGCTGAGATGCTGAAAACCGATCCAGCCATCCACTGGTTCGATTGTCTCTGCTTTTTATAGAAGGAGGAAGGTTGTGTGGTTGAATAGCTGGGAGATGTGTTTTGAGCTCTGGTTTGTTTTTGGCAGGCTGTGTGACAGCTTAATGAGGAAGTTAAGGAGCGTGCATCGGAAGGTCAGGGACTGCCGATCAGAGAAGGAGTCGTATATCTCCGCACAAAGTCTCCTCACCCGTATCCTGTACACTCAATCTGTCAATCTCTCGTCAGCTCCGCTTACCCCACCGACGGGACTCACGCTGTGCTTGCCAAACAGATCCTTTCTTTTGGTCTATTTATGGTAAATTCAAAGCAGCAACCAAGGAACAACCCTTTTCAAGGTCTGTTCTAGACACGTGTGAATCGCCCTTTTGCCCCGTTATTTCCTATGTAAACTGTAAACCGAGACACTCTGTTGTGGGCTTCCACGGTACAGTGGATGTAGCTAATTGCGCATTGAGTTCTGGGCTGAAGAGAAGGTCAGTTGCCGGTCCTTAACTTCCACCCTGACACCGCCATTAATCCCACAGCGAGTCAGACTCTGCTCTGCACTGCTTGCAGGGCAAATGTTTCATCTCAAGGAAGTCTGAGAGGAGAAATAAAGGAGCTTATGAAATATTAGATTATTGGCCGGCTGAAGTTTTGCCTTGGAGGTGGAAGTGCTGCTTCTCGTCCCTAATGTATTGGTGGCTTGTGGCATGAGACCAAAATGAATGGACGGTTCTGGTTGAGAAGTTAAGTCAAGAGTGCTAGGCTGTAAGGTTTCTGTTATAGCTAAACAACAAGATTTGCCTGTCTGCAGAAGTCAATGATTTAAATATGAACGCAAATATTTATCAAATTCTTCCAACATCTAGGTCTATTACCTACAGTCAAACCAAAAATTATTCAGACACCAGATCTAATTTTTGATATGTTTTTTTTTTTTACTAGTGGGTTCATATATGTAATTGAGGATACCAAAATGTGACTCATATTATACCCAGAAATTCTTCATACAGTGGGCTACCAGTGAAACTGATAAAAATTTGGGACCAAAAATGTAATTTGACACTTTGACCTGACCATGCTTTTCTATCAAAGTTATCTGACATTATTAAAATGAATTTGTTCTCTTGAGATCTTGTCATATTTTATTACCATTTTCTAAACTATAGCGATTAAACTGTGATAATGTGAGAAATGTTGAAGGTTTCTGAATAAATTTTGGTTTGACTGTATGTCAGGGGTTTTCAAACTTCTCGATGCCATGGCCCAGTGGACATTATGATCTACTTGTAGGGTTTCCCCTTTCCGAAACTATAAAGGCAGCTGTATATTTTCATATGTGACCCTGGACCACAAAACCAGTCTTGTCGCTGGGGTATATTTGTAGCAATTGCCAAAAATACACTGTATGGGTCAAAATGATCAATTTTTATTTATGCTAAAAATCTTAAGTAAAGGTCATGTTCCATGAAGATATTTTGTAAATTTTCTACCGTAAATATATCAAAACTTCATATTTGATTAGTAATATGCTTTGCCAAGAACTTTAGACACTTCAGAATTTAGATAACTTTAAGGGTGATTTTTCTCAGTATTTTGACTATAGTTTTTTCGCACCCTCAGATTCCAGATTTTCAAATATTGTCCTATCCTAACAAACCATTCATCAATGGAAAGCTTCTATGTATAGCTTTCAGATGATGTATACATTTCAGTTTCAGAAAATTTACCATTATGACTGGTTTTGTGGTCCAGGGTCACATATATAAAGACCCATTTATACTGTGAAATACTGTATTTTATTTATTTTTTTATTGTACTTTTAAGCATATTTTGTATAGTCTACAGTTTTTTTTTTTTCTGAATCCCTTTTTTATGTATACTGTGCATTTTGTATTTTTTTTATCATGCTATACTAAAATATTTAGTATAGCATTTTTATAGCAGTTTGTTTTAATATATTTTAATGCACAAGTTTTCTGAACCCATTATTTTATTATTTTTTTTAATCAAAATTTGAATAAAATTTTCTATATAGCTTCCATTACCTCCCTAACCATCCACATGAATTTAATCCACTTACGAAAAGAACTGACCTAGGTTATGCTTTCCGTATTGATTTTTGAAGCTCTGTTCTTCTACTGTATGCTAATAATTATGTATTTCTCATTTGTGTTTTAAAAGAAGCTTCTGAGACAAAGGAGTAATTCCCATAAAAATGAAAACCAACTACTGATTACATTTTGATGAATTTGTAGTCCCAATAATGACATAAAAATGCTCAAATCTCATTTGCAGTCTGCATATTTAGACATGGAGTCTCAATATACGTGACTTTTGTTATCATTCACTTCATCAAACTTCCAGAAACTTCGGTAATCCTAATGCTCCAAGTCTGAAATATGCACATGCGCAAATGAGCTTTGCGAGCTCCGCTGGAGGACATGATTTTCGTTTTTGGATTAACTATTTCTTTGAACAAAACAACTGAGAACATTAAGTCTCCTGAGCTTTAAAAGAGCAACCTCTGAGCAATACTTTTCCCCCTCTGGTTAAATGTGTGTTTGAAGTGTGAATCCGGCAAGCAGAGAAGCTAAAATGTGACACCCGGGATTAAAGGAGGGCAGTAGGGCCTACAGGCATGATTTTGGGATATCTAGCCCCTTTAATACACCGTGCCATATCTCGAAACCACGTTTAACCGCCGACCCAATCCCTTCCCTCGTTTTCAGTACAAATGCATATTAATAGATTAGCGAGACGAGGGGTTTGTGGATACGCTCGGCAGTTAAAACGGAGGTCGAGCTTTAGTCTCCCGCTGGTCTGTTTTATTTAATTTTTTAAGTCAATGGCCACATCCTTTTCGCAGTGTAATTTAATTGGAGACTCTGTGGCTGTGGGCAGCATCTGCGCTCGGAGCAAAGATAGAGCTGCTGCCTTTTTATTTATTTATTTTTTTTAAACTAATCCTCAGATTTCTCCGCTCACCGAGCTACAGATCACTCCGCTGGGTGAAGACAATTACCAGCCTGCTTTTTCATGCTAATGCAATCTCTAACTAGATCTCTTCCTAAAAATGTGGGGGAGAGAAAGCGAGAGATAGGAAGAAGGAAAGGGTTTTTTTTAGATTAACATTTAATTATGAACAGTTCCCCGTCAGCGAAGCGGAGGGGTCAGAAGAGGAGGGCAACACACAGAGGGAAAGGGCAGGCAGTAATTTAAGATGCTGAACTCTGCTTAGGGACGTGTGTGTGTCTCTGTGTGTGTTTGTGTGTGTGTGTGTGGCATGCGGGGAGAGAGAAAAGGTCAGAGGGCACGTCTCATCATAAGCAGGGTTTTGCATGACTGCACCTATTCTCGAGTGCCTGCATAAGAGGTTTCAGGCCTGGTGTTTGTTTTGTGCTCGGATTTATGACATCATCCTCAGGATAAACAGTGTTCTTGAATAAGCGAAGTTCCTCGGCCTCATCGGATCAGAAACTCAGTCTCGGATGAATCCCCCAAGCCTCACTTGACCCCATGATCGTCAAGCTGTCAGCTAGCAATAGCAAAGGAGACTTCACAAAACCCTCTAATGTTCTCGAAGTATATGACGTTAGTTTGAGAGTCACACGTGGGAGTCGATGACTGTGTGATTACACAAGCGTGTCAGGTAGAGGTAGGAAGCGATCTGCTTTGTATGTCAGTTTTGCAAAGCAGCTTTGTCTCGGCAGCTCTGAATGGGATACCTTTTCTTGAAGGCTCCTGTACGCATATCTGAGGCTTGCCATTTCACACACATTTCCTTTCTTCACGGCCACCTTTGCACATGTGAATTACACACATACCTCACCTACACTAGCTGATGTCTCTCGGAAGGGGAACGATAACGTGGGTCTTTATCAGGACGGCTGTGTGATATGGAAGGTGCCGGATATTTCCTGCCACTGGGGCAGGACAGAGCCGTTATTCGCTCTCTCTCACTTTCTCTCTGATTATTAGACAGAATACTGATAATCTCAGAGGAAACTATGTCTGATAAAGCATATATATTTGAGTGTGCACGTCCCTGCACATAAATATATGTTTATGCTTTGAAGGATCAGTGAGAGTGAATGAAATGGTGGTTGGCTCATTGGGTCATAACTGCGTTGTGTTTCAGCAAAAGAAATTCATTATTTTATTGTAAATTACTTTATCTGAAGAAAATTGAATATATTTGCAGTGGTTGGGGTTTGGGAACTCCTTGCAGAATCTGTGAAAATGAATAATTTTAACAAAATAAGAGAGACTGTACAAAATGTATGTTATTTTTTTATTTTATTTTTTTTTAGTACTGTCCTGAGTAAGATATTTTGCATAAAAGATGTTTACATATAGTCCACAAGACAAAAAAAAGCTGAAATTATTAAAATAACCATCCTGTTCAAAAGTTTTCACCCCCTGGCTCTTAATGCATCGTGTGTCCTTCTGTAGTAACAATATATTTTATGAGCTTATGTTCAGCAATTTTTTTTAATAGTTAACTATTTTACAATTTTTCAAATCATCAGTCATCAAAGCTTGGTAAACATTGGCCACAGATGTGAAGATTTACTTTAAATTTCAACAAGCTGACTACTCACTAAAAACTCCCACAGATCATGTTTTCATGCCTATTTTGACGTAATAAAATGGTTATATCTAAATGTGAGTTGTTTACATTCTTTTTTTTAAATTAATCTTCCCATTAATGCCATTATATTGTTAATTCAGACTGATTTACGAATGTGCACGAACATAAGAGTTGGGATTTGTTGCGTGAACCAATCACATCTGATCATAACCAGTCATGTCCAATCATATCGGGATGAAGGCATTGAATTTCCCCCATTCGTTCTCAATTACCCCCCACCAAACACACACTTTAGGGGAGTTGTAAAACTCAGTGGGGTCGCTGTTGGACAGTGTTTCTTTAGGAAAAACTAGTGATTTATACCCTTTCAATGTTATATTCAATGTTTTTTCCTCATCCAATATTTTCAGGGACTGCGTCCCTTTCCCTCTTCTGAAGAAACGCCCTGTTGTTGGTTTATCATTTCTAGTACAATTGTATACTTTTTTTGTGCTTGGAAAATGTGTTTTTCCCAGCAATTGATTGTTCCTCATTCAATGGTAATGGGAATTGAGGTCAGCATGCCTGTAAGTGCATTCTGGGATACTGGTGAGTGTCCTCAGAGAGAACACTGATACAGTACATAGAGTTTCAAACTTTTTAGCTTCAGTTATTTTCTATTGATTTGAGCTATTGATGGTCCATTAGGTTTTTATTTATCATAACCAAATGTCAGTGTGTATGACATACTTGTTTGTCTTTTTTTCACTCCCTCATCTGACAACGGCTCATCTTTCAAACTTAAGCCCCTCAGGCTGTGATCAAACAGCACAAACAATGAACAAAATACGGCAAGAGAAGACACTTGAATATTCACACTAACAAATGAATGCCTTCAGGGGGTGGGGGTGTTGTGCATATAATAGGCCATTGTTTTCATTTTGTGTTAATCCTAAACAGGGGCCTTGTGTTATGTGAATGAGTTCAGATGTGTGATGAACAGTGTGATGGCCAGCACTGTGCTTTTTTTTTTAATAGTTTAGCTGCTCTTTTCTGTGGGGTGTTACAGTTTAACAGACAGCCAGTTGCTCTTATGTGTTTATTTAGATGTGTGACCTCTCTACACTTGGGCTGTGCTGTCTTTTCCAATTTATTGCATTGCTGCAACTTGCACATACCCGGGGGGTGAAAAGTTTTTGAATTTGAAGATCATACAAAATGAAAAAATATGATATTTAGGCAAAATGAGAAAAATGTACACATCTCCATTCTGTTCAAAAGTTTTCACCCGCTGGCTCTTAATGCATGTTTTTTCCTTCTGAAGCATCAGTGAGTGTTTGAACCTTCTGTAATAGTTGCATATGAGTCCCTCAGTTGTCCTCAGTGTGAAAAGATGGATCTCAAAATTTAATTCTTTTAACCTCAACTGTGTATGTTTATTTTTATTTTTGTGTAATTAAAAAAAAATATGGTGTTTTTTTTGGGGGGGGGGGTTGATATTTGGTTTATACTGTTCGAAATAGGAGTGCATGCATTTGTTCACTAATATTTTTCTTCAGTTTTTACATTTAGCTTACCTTGGACTTCATCTAATGCTCACTTAAATGTAATCTTTAGTAAAAGTAATAATTTAATAGCAGTGTTAAAAGTAATCTTTAATAAATATCACAGTGAATATCCTTTTTTTTTTTTTTTTTTTTTTAAAAACTGTACATTATAATCTTGTGATGCCAAACTTCAATAGTAGCATTTAAAATGGTTGCATAGAATTTTAATATCAGTCTTTTATTAGTTATGTGGCTATTGCCTGAAAAAAATTATCAGCTTCATAATTGGTTTTTAATATTAAAAGACATTTGTTCATAGTTTGATGCCAAAGAAAAATATCAACCCAAAAATGTGAACGCAATCAAAACAATATAAACAAACAAAGTCTGACATTGTTTCCTAAGCAACTTTGTTGCAATATTGCGCTATTATGATAATGTGAAAATCTCCAAATGTCATTTTGATGGTTTGAAAATATCCCTAGGTGTATTTTATGCATGCATCAGCACTAAATGCCCTTTCACTGCTTTAGATGGGAAGTTCTTCCATGTGATCTCACACGCACAACATGGTCGTTCAGCATTTTGTCTCAGCAGTCAATTAGCTGGTGCTTCAGCCATCGACGTGACTGCATTAATGTTGGCTACTGTAGCGTGATTCAAGATAACGGGCGCGTGGTTTTGCGTGCTGTGACAGAGATAGACTTCATCGTATTATCATCCGACTCCCGCTTACAAGCAGCGCTTGCAAGCAAAAATTCACCACTGCAATATGTTTATGTTCATTCTTCGTGCTGCAAAATAAACCATCTTCCATCTGCTTATGCTTGCAACAATGGCTGACCTGTGTCTGACCCTGGAATGGAGGCGGCCCTTCAGCAGATGTGGATATTGTGTGCGAATATTGCTAGCTATTGAATGAAACCGTATGTATAGTGGAAACGCGTGCGTGCGTATATTGTTTGTTTGTCAGCAGGACTGTTTGTGCTCCATGCGTTTACATCCTCTCCTGCATTCATGTGTTGTTAGGAAGCGCTGGGTCTCCAATGCGTGTGTGTCTTGTTAACAATCGTTGGATTTATGTCCGAGAGTGTATGGCTGTCCTCTCTGAAGGATTGTTTGTTTGTTTGTTTGTGTGTGTTTTGCATCCCCGTTTGTCCTTGTCCTGTTGCATTATGTGTGTGTGCGCAACTTGATGTGTTATTCTGATTTTGTTTCTAATGTCGCCTGCTCAGCATGTTCGTGTGTGTGCGGTTTTTATATAATGGTGTTGAGTGTCTAAGATTGTGTGTGTGCGCTGTGTAGTGAAGTTAAGGGGTCGGGGACTCTGTCTGTCCCTCTAATGGGCTCTTTCATTGCTTTCCATTCAGCGGTGCGGTGTGTGTGAGGGATTATGGGGGACTGTAGTGGCTGCTTGTTAAAGCCGAAGAAAAGGGTCTGGGTGTGTCGATTGGATTAACTTGTTTGGGCTTATTAAGAGGGGAGACGCACAGGCCTTTTAAAAGCACTGCATGGGGCTCTCTGTCTCACTCACACACACACACACACACACACATCCACATTCACACACACTCACACCGAGCTGGCAGGTCACCATTCAATTAGGAAGAGAAGCCCCCCTCCTCCCCGTCCCTCGTCTCTCTCAGATATCTCAGACAAACGCAAACCCTCTTTCCTTTCTCCCTCCTTTACGTCAATGTAAATAGATTCCCTACAGGCTGTGTCTATATTGGTCATAATGGAGGATTTTATAGACAGGAAATCAACTTTTAGCCGCGTTGCTTTTTGTCTTAGGTTCTTTTATCCTCACTAACACCTCTTTTCGTTCTCACCTTCCCTTCGCTTTCCAGCCTATCGATCTTTTCGGCTCTCCCGCAGAAGTGCACTTCAGAGAATTCAGGGGGCTCAGGCCAGCGTGAGGTTAATTCGCCCGCCAGAGATCTCGGCATGCATCAGACAAATAAGTGCGTGTCTACCTGAAACTGTATATTGTTACAGGTTCAAAAGCACTTTCATTACGGAAGCTGATTCATGCACGGGCTACTTTGGCTTAAGCTGCATGTCTCAGTTGGAGATTTCCGAGTGGTTTTGTCCTAAAAAGTTGTTTGTCGGTTGACATGGAAAGCAGTCGGTTGACTGAAAAACATGTCAGCCCAAAAAGAAAAAACTGGCACTAAAATGCATTGTGGATTGTCTAGGAATGCACGATATGTTGGTAGTATATCATTTATCATCCATTTATTTTTGGATGTGTGTTAGCTTTTATAATTGATGCACCGATATTTTGGCCCATTTTTGGTTTTGCCCGAAAGAAAAAAAAATGGCCAAAAATATGGCACTCGGCAGTGTTCAGCGTGCAGGTTTCACTTTCCTGAAAGGCGCTCAAATAAAATAAAATAAAATATAAAATAAATTTCTATATAGTATACTTGTTTCTGTTTGCAATAGTGCTACTGTGCTGAAATATGGTGTAGTACAGCTGTACTAGGCAACTAAAACGACATTACCCTCTTGTGACGCTATACTCTGCTCACATGCTCTATAATAATAGCTTTGTAGGACTATACATTATTTGGATTATTTGGATTTTAAAAATCTGATTCTAATTCTGCTATACTGATATTTTATATTACATTTTTTGTTCAATTTTATTGTTGCTTTCAATAAAAGTGTGGTTATTTTATTGACTTTTATTGATTAAAATTCATTCAATTATTAAAAGTATTGTGTTAAATTGAAAAGTCTTACAAAATGTTTTTAAATGACTTAATAAAATAAAAAATAATTATTAAAATCATTTTTGGCTTTGGATTTGGTTTTCAGCCAATTCCTTTCAGTTTCGGTCCAGATTTTTTTATTTCGGTGCATTATTATTTTTATAGGATATTTTTGCTCATTTATCTAATTTTTACATTTACATTACCTTTGGCAACATCCAACGCGTGCTAAAAGGTTAAGGTCAAAGGGTACATCTTCAAATGAATATCCATTTTACATACTAGTATATGCCTAAATTTAAACATTTTATATAACATTTTGATGGGATATTTTAATTGCATATGCTCATTTATCCAATTTTTGCGTTTAGTCTTTAACACTATAACACTCACTTAAAACCCACTTAATACTCACTTAGTTTAAACCTTGTATTTATAGATTTTTACAATAAAATTAAAAGGTAACACTTTACAATAAGGTTCATTAGATAACATTAGTTAACTACATTAGTTAACATGAACTAAGAATGACCAATACTTCTACAGCATTTATTAATCTTAGTTTATGTTAATTTCAGCATTTACTAATGCATTATTAAAATCACAAATTGTTTGTTAACATTAGTTAATGCACTGAACTAACATGAACAAGCAATGAATGACTTTTTATTAACAAGGATGAATAAATACAGTAATAAATGTAGTTCATTTTGTTCATGTTAGTTAATACATTAACTAATGTTAACAAATAACGCCTTATTGTAAAGTGTTAATAATTAATTAACACACTGTTAAAAGTAATCTATAAAATACTCAGTTAAACTTTAGACTGGGTAGTTTTGAATTTTAATTTAGGCCATTTATTGTTTATTGTCCTAACATGGAAAATAATTAGTGTCAGTCAGAAATGAAATATATGTGCATCTTTACATGTGATTTTAGTGCTAAATAAACTTTATAACAGCTGTTAAAACAAATTTCACTGTGTGAATGTTCTCTCTCATTGTAAAGTGGTTCATAGAAATGCATTTAGTTTTATAATCATGTTGCACTGAACCCTTCTGCTCTGTGTTAGTAGACATTTTGCAATCTGAGCCTTTACCCTAACCAAATGACTTAAGTCCAGGATGTTCAGGAAGGATGTCAATGAAGTTTGTGTGGCTATAAGGCTTTAGATGAAAATCATATGCTAAATAACATCAAACTAAATCCCTGCTGTCTTGGTATTAGCCAGACAAGAACACCTTGTACTTCCTGTAGGGACATTGAAGTATGCGTGAGTTTTATTCCCTTTAGATGGCTTATAAAGCCTCTACTTTTATGAAATAGTGAATTTGCAAATATGTAATGTGGCTCATATCTCAGGAAGCACACACAAGTGCAACTGAAATCATCCAATATGTACTGTTCATCATACTGAGCTGAAGGGACTGATAAGGATTTCATCTATAGTGGTGGAGATTTTATTGGTGTTGCCGTTGATTCATTCGAATGCATTGATAAGCACGTGTTAGCTGGCATGGCTGCACAGTTTCGAAGCGCTTGCCTGTTTACTATAAATAAATATTGACAGGCAGACAGACAGACCTGAGTCGCTTGTCGATGTCGCTCTCATTCCCTGCTCAGTTCCTCATCATCTGCTTGCATTCACATGCAGATTTTTGGAAACAGAGTCTCAGGAAGGGCTAATCCATTTCCCCGCTGTGACAGAAAGCCATTGAGGAGAGCGAGAGAGAGAGATGTTTACCGATGAGCTGCGATCTTTAAATAACACAGATTTCACATGTCAATAAAACGGAGCCATTCAGCACACTCTTGGATTGCATGTTTTCGGTTGTTGTTCGCAGTTTGAGGATTTGTTCCCTCTGAAAGTCTGACTGACGAGATGGGTGGTAAAGGGCTGTCAGACATTCGTTCTGAGCTTCAAGATGTTTCTGCTTCAGTTTAATCACGTCGCCACCTAAAGAGCTGTAATTTACACAGTTGCCCTCTGGCACGACAGATTTAGCCAAGTAGTACTTTCGTCTACATCTTTTGTTGTTGCTGGATATAAATTATAGCTGTAGTTGTACTCATAACCCTAACCAGTCAGGGGGATTATAGCCAGACGTCTAATCCTAAAACCTGATTGGTTGATGCAAATGCTGTTCCAGACCAACAAGGATATTGATCCAGGAGCCTGTCCTGAATAATGAAAACCATGTTAAGTGTTTCACCAAGGCTATTATGGTTTTGAAATGTTCATTTGCCTTTTTTTAAAATTGGTTTTTCATTTAAAGTGTTTATTATTATTATTATTATTATTATTATTATTATTATGTTACTTTGAGTTTTCACTTGATCACTGTTGGTTTTGGATCAGTTTTAGTTTTTTTTTGTTTTTAGAATTTTAGGTCTTTCATTTAAAAAAAAAACTTGAGTGTTTTGTTAATTTTCAGATGATCACTGTTGGTTGCGGTCTAACCTCTGTAAAGTTTAAGTTTCAAGTAAACCTTTTTGTTTGTATTTTATTCAATTATTTTTGGAGAAATTAAACCATTTTTTATTTTACCCCTTTTTTTTTTGAGGCATTTTAGTTTTTGTGTAGTTTACTTGACGGCAACACTCCACATAATTACCACATAATTATCTTATTTTATTTTGTTTTGTTTTGTTTTAGATTTTATTTAATATTAATTTTTTATTTTATTTTATTAACTTGAGTTTTTGTGGTTTTAGTTTAATTTTATTTATTTATTTATTTATTTTAATATAGTTTCCTAGATTCAGTTTTAGTTTTTATTTTAGTTTTAGAATTTAACTTTTTTTTTTTTCAAATTTCATTTTGCTATCTAACCTTTGTGAAGTTTTCAAGTTTGTGAACCTAAAATGTGGGCTATTTTAATTGTATTCAATTATTTTTGGAGAAATAAAACCATTTTTTTTATTTAATTTCAATTTTACCCATTGTTTTTTTTTTTTTTTTTTTTTTTTTTAAGTTTCTGTGTAGTTTACTTTGGCAACACTTCACATGATTACCATTTTATTTTATTTTTATTTATTTTATTCTATTTAATTTAATTTAATTTTACTTGAGTTTTTGTGGTTTAATTTTAATTGTTTTTTCATAGTTTCCCAGATTTAGTTTTAGTTTTTATTTTAGATTTAGGGCTTTCATTTTTAAAAATATGTTTCAATTTCATTTTTAGCTATCTAACCTTGTGAAGTTTTCAAGTTTTGTGTTTTTGTGTTTTTTAAATTAAACCTAAAATTGTGGCTATTCATTTTATTCAATTATTTTTTGAGAAATTAAACCATTTTTAAATTTAGTTTACATTTTCAGCGCTCCATTTCATGTGGAGGCATCACTCCACATTATTATATTTTATTTTAATTTTTATTTTATTGAAAACAATTTAGTTTCACTTTTACCCTTTTCATTTTTGTCCTTTTTTTAAGTTTTTGTTTAGTTTCTGTGTAGTTTATTTAACAACAACCCTCAACTTGATTATTCTTTGGTTTGTTTTTAGTTTAGTTTAGTTTCGTTTCCTGGTTCACAATAAACATTTAGGAATAAACACACTCTAGAACATAAGCTGTAATATTCCACATCATAAACAGAGGTTAAAATGAACTCTGATGTCTATATTAAGTTCAAGACATCATTGTAAATGCTTAACGACTGACAATCAGATGTGTTGTGAATGAAGAACAAAGTAGGATACGTTTGCACATTTGTGCTGAAATCAAAGTTTTAGTCTAATTAACTTGGTGGCTCCACCTGGGTTTGTACCCAAAAGGTTGCAAGTTCGAACCCTCCATTGTTCACCTGAAGTTACTCCAGCAGGATTGTTTCTTTATCTTGCCATTAGACTGTCTTTGCTTGTCTGTGAGTCGTCTGGTGGGCGGCAGTGCTGCCTAAAACGTAGTCAGATGGTCCTATAACGCATTTTCCAAGAGAGCTACTGTTTCCTGTGTCGACTGTCTGGCAGCGCGCCCTGTTTTCTCTTCTTCCTCTGGAGCGAAAGAGCTGAAGATGGAGGGAGGCAGAGCAGGAATGCAGCCAGAGATTTATGGCCCGGGGGGAGATTGATTACGCCCGTCACTGGCCCTGATGTGCGCTTGGCATTTGCCCCCCCACCCAACTCATCAGCATGTTACACATACACCCACACACAATATGGACATTAACACTCCAAGCAGAAGCTCCTGGAAACCGCCACGAGACCTTTTTGGACAGAACACCATCCCAGTCGCCATCTGAGCTGCAGATAGACTCTCTTTCTCTCTTTTGACATCCGCATCATTTTAAAAAAACACCTCGGAAGTGTTTCAGCAGGTCAGCGCAGGGTTTTGTTCTTACCGTGTGTGTTGTGAGCAGTGATGGGTGCTTTATTCCTCCTGTGACTGAAGGAAGTGATAGGCTGTTGATGGATGGGTGCTGTGGGATGGCCAGGAAGGACGGGGCTGCTAGAGTCCCATGTGATGCAGCAGGTGTGTGTTTGTAATTCAGCCCACAGAGCCGAGAGGCAGCTGGAGCGGCATTAAACCTCCACCTCACATACATCTCTGTGTGTGTGTCCTCCTTCTGTGCTTCACAGATGTGAGCTGAAGAAATGAAGAAAAAAAAAAACATATACACGTTGGAGTCGTGGCCTAGTGGTTAGCGCTTGTGCTCTGACACATGCAGGTTTGAATCTGGCTCATGGCATTTCCTGATCCTTTTCTTTTTTTTTCTTTTTTTTATTTATTTTAGTTTTAGTTAGTTTACACTTTTAATTATTTTTATATTTATACTTTTAAAAACAATTCTTTTATTAATTATCTTTTAATATTTAGTATATACTTTTTTAAATTATAATTTTATTAATGGGTTTAATATTTAAACTTTTATTTGTATTTTGACTTATGCTTTTGAAAATATAATTTTACTAATACTTTTATTATATTTATTTTTTGTAATTTAAGAAAATATATAATTTTTAATGATTTTATTACTACTATACTTTTAATATTTATGCCTTTATTTAACAAACAAAGCAATACAGACAGATAAACAAGGAAACTTTTAAATACTTTTATTATTTAAAATTTTATTCAATTTTTTTTAAGTATTTATAATTTTATTAATACTTTTATTTACACTTATTTTTAGCGTTTTATGAATATAAATATTTATAATTTAATACTTATATTTATGCTTATATTTTGTATGATTTTTAGTTTTTATTTTTATTTATACTTGTTTAAAAAATATTAACATTAAAATAAAATCTGCAAATATTTATTTACTGTAACCTCTAGTTCACAAAAGACTTTTTATAATATTGTTATATAAATTTATACATTTATTTATCAAACAAAGCAATACAGACAGATAAAGAAACTTTTATATGTTTTTATTTAAACTTTTCTTAAAGTTTATTTAAAGTTTTATATACTTTGAAAATTAATATGTATAATTTTATTAATACATTAATTTAATTCTAATTTTAATTTTATTAATACACATACGTTTTATCATTTTAAATATATATACGTATTTTTAATTGTATTAATGCTTTTATTTCTGCTTTTATTTTTGCTTTTAAAAATATAAATATTAAAATAAAATAATATACAAATATTTATTTACTATAACCTTGAGTTCCCAATATTACTGATTCTTTTAATATTTTATTTATTTATTTAGCAAACAAATCAATACAAAGAAACTTTTTACTTTAAAAAATATTTATAATTTAATGAATACATTTATTTACACTTCTTTTATTTATCATTTTAAAAATATAAATATTTATAATCTTATTAAAATGTTTTTATTTTTATTTATACTTAAAAAAACAAAAAAAACAACAACAAAAAAATATATATATATATATATATATATATATATTAACATAAAATAATATAAAAATATTTTATTTACTATAACCTCCGGTTGCCAAATGGCTTTTTATAATACTGTTTTTCCACCAAATCAGTATAATTCCTGCATGCCTTGCTTAATCTGACTACATCACTAACAATTACATTTTTCTTCATTTTGCAGGTCGGCCTCGGCAAGCCAGTGTCTGTAGAATCGTACCTGCGTCTGCGCAGTCATGCTGGCCTGTCTGCAGAGGAGGCAGAACCCTGCACCCCAGCACACCACGGCCGTCTGCAGCAGCAGCAAGAGTCTTGAGCCAACGCAACACATCAACCGCAAATGTGAGCAGAGTTTAGATTTCTTGTTTTGATTTCTGGTTTTAGATTAATTTGATCATAAATGGTAAATACAAATGGGCGACAGCAAACTGGTTTGTCTTGCTGATTGCTGGCACAGTATATTAGATTTCCTTCCTTCTGATGGGACCGAACACTCAGATTGAATAATTAAATGTGACTCTGTAGTTAGGCACTGACGACATTGAGGATGAGTTAAATGAACTTTGACAATAGACTTTTCTTTCACACTGTTCTATTAACAGAGCTTTTTTATGTCAGCGTGATGAAGCACATTCATGACCCCTGAAATGTTCACATCACATTCATTTCATGCCCCAAGAAGCTTCACTCCACTCACAGTGGCATTGTTTAGACATGAATAGTTAACATCTTGTTTTTCACAGCCTTGATTCAAGTACTGCTGGCTTTTGTCCTTGTGCTCAAGCCTCTCCTATAGTATTTTATACTCCACTCTACTGTAGTGTGCTCTACTGCAGGGGTTTTTGATGCCAAGGATCCAGAAATATGTCCCCTTGAATAATTGTAGAATTGCCTTTTATGTTCTCATTGTACTAAAGCAAATAGTTCAAATATCATCTGCTCTCAGTAGAATAAAATATTAACAATTATCTTACCATTTTTTTTACTTTACTTTCTTTAGAAAACTGATATTAAATAGCAATCTTTCCAGATTTGTTTAATGAAATAAAATAAAAATTAAATGAATAATATCTTAACTGCACTTGTTAACATTTTACAAACAAAAATAAATTAAATATGAGTCAAATGTTTTACAGTCAGTTCCTAGTCCCTTCTTATGTATGGAAGCCTGTTTCTGCCACTGAATAAAAAAAAGTAATGGGTGGGAGATGTGGGGGTGGGGAGATATTGTGAGATATTGCAAGAATTGTGAGAAAATTGTGAGAAAAGTCACAATTACCATTTTTATTCTTCATTCAGTGCCAGAAACAGACTTCCATGCTTATGTCCTTGTTTGAAAATCTCTTCTCTACTGCACTTTAACCAAATCTTGTATGCTTTATTCTAGTCCATTATACTTGGCCTCTACCTGTCTGTGCAACTCCATGTGCAATGTCTATAAAAGGTCTTGTTGACCATTTATATGAAACATTTGTAGTGTCTTCATTGTTCAATAACCATTGAACCATCAAGAGTTGAAGACTTTACTGCTGAGGTTCCCTGCCATGACATCAAGGCTTGTAGCTCAACCCTGGCCTTCAGGTTAGCTAAACATTTGCAGTGGTGTATGTCCTTACAGACCTACCCGTATGCAAATATACACATGCTGAAACAAATCTGCTCATTCTCCATAAGTCGGTTTCACACAGAACCACGAGTAACCCATGTAGAACAGGTCCTCTGGTTGCCACACTGTACATTTGTGTACATTTTCATGTGTATGTCTGTGTTTGTTCAGGGTTTGTAGGAATTTTACAGACTGACAAATCTCGTTCTGGCAGGCTGTGAGATTAAAGAAAGCAAAGCACAGCCTACTGTTTTTTTCCGACCTAAGATCCCAGGGCTCTGCTTAAAGCTTCAGATTAGACTTAAACTGAGGGAGCTCTTCCTGTAATGAGAAGGAGAGAAGAAAGGAAAGAATAAAGAGGAAGAGGGGGTTGTCCTCCTTTTAGAACGTTCCGTATGCCTTCGGTTCTGTTTTGTTGGCGTGGCAGTATTCCACATGCGCAAGCTGATTACGGTGAGGACAGGCAGACAAGCAGAGGAATATCAACTTTTAACCACTATCCTTTAGGTTCAGCTCTAAGCTCAGAGAAGCTTAAAGGTAATAGGATGGCATCGTCCTCCTGCTGCTCTCTGATCAGCGTGGCATCGCTCTGCTTTCTCCTTCTTGGCAAACAGGAAAAGGTTAAAGGGACAGCTTTTTTTGGGAAAGGACATCCATGGGCACCTGCTGCTGTTGTCTGAGAATGTATGTGTGTATGTTTTGTGAGAGAGTGAAGTTTGGCAAAAGGGAGTGAAAGGACTTCACTTGTAAAAGGAATGAATGAGCGAATGAATGCCTGCATGGGCTGACAGGTGAATGGATGCATGGAGAAATGGATGGATAGATAAAGGAGTGGATGCATGTGTGGGATGGATGGATGAGTGAATAAAAAAATATAAAGATAAATGAATGGGTGCAGGAGCTGAATAGATGCATAGATGGACAGATGAAGAGATGGATGGTGAATAAAGGTCCAGATGCATTGATGGGATGGATGAATGAAAAAATAGATAGATGAATTAAAAGATGGACCAGAATGGTGGGTGGGTGGATGCATGTATGCGATGGACGGATGGATGAATGAATGAATGAAGGAATGAATGAATGAATGAATTAATTAATTAATGAAATGGGAAGATGAATGAATGGGTGAAGGAGCTGGAGAGATGGATGGATGGATGGATGGATGAAGAAAATGAAGGAGGAATGAATGAAATAGAAAGATAAATAGAATAAATGAGCGAAGGAGCAGAGTGGATGCATGAATGGACAGATGAAGAAATGGATGGATGGATAACTAAATGGGTGAATAAAGATCCAGATGCATCGATGGGATGGATGAATGAAAAAATAGATGAATTAAAAGATGGACCAGAATGGTAGGTGGGTGGAAGCATGTATGCGATGGACGGATGGATGAATGAATGAATGAAGGAATGAATGAATGAATGAATTAATTAATTAATGAAATGGGAAGATGAATGAATGGGTGAAGGAGCTGGAGAGATGGATGGATGGATGAAGAAAATGAAGGAGGAATGAATGAAATAGAAAGATAAATAGAATAAATGAGCGAAGGAGCAGAGTGGATTCATGAATGGACAGATGAAGAAATGGATGGATGGATGGATGGATGGATGGATGGATAACTAAATGGGTGAATAAAGGTCCAGATGCACTGATGGGATGGATGAATGAAAAAATAGATAGATGAATGAAAAGATGGACCAGAATGGTAGGTGGGTGGAAGCATGTATGCGATGGACGGATAGATGAATGAATGAATGAATGAAATTGGAAGATGAATGAATGGGTGAAGTAGCTGGAGAGATGGATGGATGGATGGATGGATGGATGGATGAATAAGCAGATTAATAAAGGAGTGGATGCATGTGGGATGGATTTATTGGATATGGATGGATGGATGGATGGATGGATGGATGGATGGATGGATGAATGAAGAAAATGAATGGAGGAATGAATGAAATAGAAAGATAAATAGAATAAATGGGCGAAGGAGCAAAATGGATGCATGAATGGACAGATGAAGAGATGGATGGATGGATGGATGGATGGATGGATCAGTGACTATATGGGTGAATAAATGTGCAGATGCATGTATGGGATGGATGGATGAAGAAGATGGATGGATGGATGAAAGAATGAAATAGAAAGATGAATGGAATAAGTGGGTAAAAGAACAGAGTGGATGCATGGATGGACAGAAGAAGAAGTGGATGGATGAATGAATGAATGAAATGGGAAGATAAATGAATGGGTGAAGGAGCTGGCTGGCTGGATAGATGGATGGATGACTAAGCAGATTAATAAAGGAGTGGATGCATGGGATGAAAAATAGATGGATGAATGAAAAGATAGACCAGAATGGTGGGTCAATGGATGGATGGGTGAAGAAATGGATAGGTGGATGAATAAATTCATGAATGAAATAGAAAGATGAATGAATGAGTGAAGGAACAGTATGGATTGATGGATGGATGACAGGTGAATGAAGGAGCAGATGGATGGATGAATTACTAAGCAAATGGATAAAGGAGTGAATGTGAATATGTATGGATGGATGATGGGTGAATGGAGCAAATGGATGGATGAATGGAAAAATTACTAAGCGGGAGAATAAAGGAGCGGGTGCATGTATGGGATGGATGGATGAATGAAAAAAAATGGATGAATGAATAGACAAAGGACATGATTGATTGAATGAATGAATGAACGAATGGAAAAAAGTAGAAAGTTTAAATGAATTGATGAAGGAACAGAATGGATGCATGGATGGATGGATGGATGGATGGACATCCAAACAAACATATTGAGTGACTAGATGTAAATGGATGGATGTACAGATAGATTAATGGCCAATCCAAGTGGAGGTATAAGTGTTGTATGGATAAAGAAGTTTCAGAGATCAATGATTTGCATGGAAAAGCATGTTTGAGAGAAAAAGAAGAATGGAAGAGCAGAAGAGAAAAGAGATGGAGACCGCCATGCTTGATTCAAATTGATTCCCTCCCTCCAATTTCAGCAGGATTTAGCCACTTCCTTTCTAGACTTCTTATTGAGAAGCAGTCAGTAGGGGTCTGAGGCTGAAATCAATAGCAAAAGAACAGTTTCTTTCTCTTTCTGTCTCTCACACACACAGTCACTCTTCTTGGCGTCCGTTTGCTTTTGATTGAGAGGTCGCTGCAGTAGAGCGCAAGCTCATAACAATAAGTAAAAGACCTTTGTGTGTGTCATTGATTAGAGTATCTGTGTTTGCTCTGGGGTTTTAGTATATATGGACCGCACCGTCTGGTCTGGAGCTGCAGGCAGGTGTCAGGCTTTGGACGCAGAGAGAGTGAGACACTTTCTGGGCTGCTGTCTGAAAGCCAGTGTGTCTGGCGATGATGGAGGTGGACGGGTTCCTGCTTTGCTGTCCTTCTCAGATCCGGCACGAGTAGAGAGAGAGAGAGAGGATTTGAGAGGGTATTCAAATAACTATAAAGTAAAAGCCCCCTTCTGCATGCAGATGCAGAGCGCCTGCACAGTTCATTGATGCGACTCCCATTAAAAATGCCTCGTACCCTCAATAAAAAAGGGACTTAACTGGCTCCAGCATCAGCTGCGAGCGCTCAGATCGCCCCGCCAGACAATCAATTTCCCCAGAGTGCATGGAGCTTAGCGGGCGAGAGAGAGAGGTGGGAGATAGGAAAGGAGGTTGTTTTCATTATCACACCTCTTTCCCTGTCTGAGCAGAAAGAGAACTCGAAAAAAACGAGAGAAAGTCGGGCGAGTTGCAAAGTGGAGGTAGCAAGAGAGGGTACCAGGGGAGAGAGAGAGAGAGAGCAAGCGACGTGCTTTTTAAAAAGCCGTTGACCGCCTGCCCTTAAAAATATCGTATTAGATTAGCTTCAGTGAGGAGGCCTTTTGAGTTTTCCCCCTTCTAGTCAAGAAATGAAAAAGAAACGCCAGGCATTAGTTAAATTATAAATCACAGCCGCTCGCTTTCAGCATGCCTAAATTCTCGGAGTATGTGGCGGCACTCTCGCGCGTCAGGGCTTGTCATTTCTAATTAAATCTCCCTGTTTGGGTGACATTTGTAGCTGTCGTCCAGCCCCCCGCCAGTGTCTGTCTGCCAGTAGCTTAGATGGCGACATGAAAGTCTGAGCGGAGGGCAGATCCCCCTTCATCACTGAGCACCCTGGGGACGGGAGCACCGGGGCCGGACACATCATAGCCACTCTGACGCTGACCTCTGCAATGCATTCTGGGTGCTTTTCTGCCTTTCTTGCTTTCGTGGCTCCTTCTTTGCTTAACACTTTCTTTTGTTCTTTCACTCTGTTTTTCACTTTCTTTTGAATATTCCCTATTCCCTGCTCTTTCATGCATTCTTTATTTTTCTCTTTTTTTCTTTTTTCTTTTTCTTTTACATTTTCGCACTATTCCCTGCTCTTTTATTCTTTTTCTTTCTTTCTTTCTTTCTTTCTTTCTTTCTTTCTTTGTAGTTTTTTATTCTATTCTTCATCTTTCACTCCGTTTCTTTTCCTCTCATTCACTCATTTTTTGTTTTACACATTCATTCACTCTTTTGTTCACTTTTGCTTTTTCATTCAGCCTTTCATTTTTCTGTTTCTCCACACTCTTTTGCTTTTCTTTGTATACTTTCTTTCTATTACAGTCTTTCCCTTTCACCTTTTGTTCACTCTTTTGCTTTCTTTTGCTCATTTTTTTTTTCCATTTTTATCACTTGCTTTTTCTCTACTCTTTTTACTTGTGCTCTTTTTCACTCTTTTGCTCTACTATTATTTTATTTTATTTTATTTTGCCTTTTTCTTGAGTTTTTATTTTTCCTTTATTCCCCTTCCATCTACAGATTTATTGTCTCCATAGTGTTATGATTATAGATTGCATGCTTGTGCTACACATGATCTATTACATGCACTCACCTGTGTAAGGTGTTTGTGCGTGAGCGGTTCAGGTCCAATCACAACATCCTTCTCCCTCTGCCCTGAGCCACAGCAGGCATTGGCAGCCAATCAGATGCACATATGGCACTGTGACATCATTTGCAGGGTCACAACATCCAATCCGGTAGGGAGAGATTATCACCTCTGAAGGCCTGATGGGAAAGATTTGAACCATATGAGAAGCAGAAGTCAGTATCATACTGACAAGATGTCAGATTTGGACTCTGCCTTCAGTTCTCACATTAAGAGCTAAAGGTTGTGGAAGGGTCACGAGATGACTCCTGCCAGAATGTCTTCGGTTCAGCAATGCAATGCTCCTCCAGTCCAGCAGGGGTCACCACACAGGAAACAAATCATATTTGCTTCAAGATATTTAAACAAGGGCAACTAAAAGGTCACCTTAGCCTTCGTTTCATCTCTGTCCTTTTTCACTTTTTTACAGGCCCCATGTTTGAATTCTGAGGTGTTAGTCTATTTTAGCCGGTGCCCGTTAGGGCGTACAGTGCCCATGATGTTCAATTAGCATTCAGATTAATATCAATAAGTGACTAGGCAGTGACAGTCAAAGGTTTTTCAGTGTTATTTGTATCCCATCCTGCGGTCTTGTTTGCCTCCCTGGGTAACAATTGGCTGATTGCCCTGCCAGCAACCTGCAGACACACCCAGAGGCTCATTTCCGGGCACTGCTGGGAACCCACCAGCCTTTCCACTCATTCTGTGCCCATCCTGGGGCTTTGGGTGCCATTGGCATAGAGGGCAGAGCAGGGTGGAGAAGAGGGCCTGGTATGCTAGCGGCTGTTGCCGTGGCTTTGGCAGACGTAAGCGAGATGCCCTTTAAGCTGGCGCATGGGCCTCCCAGGTGTATGTACGGGTTGGAAGGAGGGAGGGAGGGAGGGAGGGCAGGAGAGGAGGTGGAAGAGGTGGAGGGGATCCAAGGCTCCTAGAGCAGCTGAGGAAATGAGATCACACTCGGAGACTGACCTTCCGTTGGAGGCCGGGAGACAGGTTAGAAGATGCAGAACATGAGCGCACACATACTGTGTATATCTGCCTGTCTTTCTCATATTTATTAATCCGTCTATCTGAGCACACTCTGTCTGGCTGACTGACCATCTCTTTGTCTAACTGTCTATCATCTTTAACTGTCTATCTTTCTATGTCTGTCTGTATCTATCTGATCTCTTGATCTCTCTGTTTATCTGTCTCTCTATATATGTCTGTCCTTCTGTCTATCCTTATGCCTGTCTATCTTTATATCTATATATGCCTGTCTATATCTCTGTCTATATCTTTTCTGTTTCTGTCTGATCTGTCTGTCTTTCTGTCTATCTATCTATCTATCTATCTATCTATTTGTCTGTCTGTCTATGTACGCTTGTCTATATCTGTCTATATCTGTCTATTTTGATCTATCTATCTATCTATCTATCTATGTCTATCTGTCTGTCTCTCTGTCTATCTATATACACCTGTCTGGACCACAAAACCAGTCATAAGGGTAAATACATCATCGGAAAGCTAAATAAATCAGCTTTCCATGTATGTATGGTTTGTTAGGATAGGACAATATTTGGCTGAGATACAACTATTTAAATATGTGGAATCTGAGGGTGCAAAAAATCTAAATATTGAGAAAATCACCTTTAAAGTCCAAATTAAATTCTTATTAATGAATATTGCTAATCAAAAATTAAGTTTTGATATATTTACAGTAGGAATTTTACAAAATATCTGAATGGAACATGATCTTTACTTAATTTCCTAATGATTTGTGGCATAAAATAAAAATCTATAATTTTGACCCATACAATGTATTTTTGGCTATTGTTACAAATATACCCCAGTGACTTAAGACTGGTTTTGTGGTCCAGGGTCACATATATTTCTCATTGTCCAACACCCTGCATCTTGTCCATTTCTCTATCTGTCTCTCTATCCATTAATCTATCTGGCTTATTGAAAAGCAGCCATGCAATGTGTTATGAAAGAGGAGATTAGTGGGAAGACGGACAGATCATATTCACATGGTACGTGTGTGTGAGAGAGAGAATTAGACAGACAGTACATGACGTGCTAAACTAACATTGTTGCTCCTTTGGGACCTTTAACATCAATTAGAATAGCCTGCCTGACACACTCTCTCTCCTCTGGGTAAAGAGAGTGTGTGCGCTAACAGTCTCTCTTGCAAATTAGTATCAGAAGCATTAGTATGAAAGACTCGGCGTGCTTGATTGGGTTTCTTGTTTCCTGTCCTTACACGTCTCTGTGGTCTAATATTCTCAGACACAATGTCAAAAAGCAAACAAAGACGTGTTTAGATATAAATAAACAAGTGTTAGAGATGAAAATAGATCTTGTTTGAATCTTGTTTGTGCAAATGCAATCCCTTTAGTGATTTGGCAGTCTAGTGAAATTTTTACTAGCATGCTGACTCATGGCTTAATGGTCAATGGCTTAATGTGGTTTTGCCAGCACTTGTGTGTGTAGGGTGTTTAATATTCATTTTGAAGCAGTGGAGACCTTGTTTCCTAAATGAGAGAGCAGAAGGGTTGAGACTTGCTCCAGGCTAGCTGCAGGCAGCCCTCTTTTTCTATTTACCTGCAGTCTCGCACTGTGAGATCTCCCTCGGCCTGTCAGGACACACACACACATATATATACTGTACACCCTTAGTTCTGTCTTTCTGTTATCTGTTCCACAGAGATCTTGTTCGTCTACCTAATCTCAGTCTAATTCTCTGATTTGTCTCTCTGTCGCACATTGTGCACGTGTGAGTGTATCTCATAGTGTGTGTGTGTGTGTGTGTGAGAAAGATTGTTTCTGAAAGTTTTCCTGATATGAATCTTGCAGTCGAAAAGAGGTCATCTTATCAGAGACAAGCGAAATTGAACCTTTTTTTTTTCTTCATTTCCTCGCTCACATTATGAGTTATCTCTTCATTATCTTTAGCTCTATCAAGCAGCTTGTGATGTTCTCCAACATTTTACTTGACAGAGGAGCATTTGTTCCTCAGTTCTTTCAGTTCTTTTTAATTGTCACCCAAAGAACATTTTTATCGGTGCACAAGAATAGAACATTTCAAAGGAGTATTGTGGGTTACATACAAGTTGTA